>OX276362.1:2685952-5085952 GCA_946251885.1 Cosmia pyralina | reverse complement strand
CACTTTTATATGGATGATGTTCTACGAGTACTTTGTTTTGCAGGTAGTGGTATTAGAATTTGTGTGGGGTAGGTTCCACAACTAAAAAGTGAAAAATAAAAACTTTTTTACAAAAAAAATACAACCGACTTCCAAAAACAACTACAAAGTGAAAAATAACTTTAATTTCGGAAGTCGGTGGCAAAAAACGAAAATACATTTAACTAGACACCGACTTCCAAAATTAAAGTTATTTTTCACTTTGTAGTTGTTTTTGGAAGTCGGTTGTATTTTTTTTGTAAAAAAGTTTTTATTCTGATGTATACCTCACTAAAGACCCTAATGTAGCATACAACAACTTTTTAGAACAATTCCAATTGTTTTATAATTTATGTTTTCCGATTACGTACAAAAAAAGAAAATTAATAAAGAATCCAAATTGGTTAACACCTGGTATTAGACGGTGCAGCCAAATAAAGAGACAGTTGTTGTGGCACCATAGATTAAAACCATCTATGATAAATGTGACGAAACTTAAAATTTATTCAAGTAGACTTAAGAAAATTATAAAATTGACGCAATTAGCAAAGAATAACTATAAAATAGGGACAGCATATAATAAATCGAAAATGACGTGGAAAATAGTAAATGAAAATAGAAGCAACTCTCCACCAGAGTATATAAAAGAAATAAATTATGATGGAGTTACATTCACTACACCCAAAGACATAGCAAATACCTTTAACGACTACTTCATAAACCAAGCAGAAAAACTTTCTACTGCTTCGAGTCAACTGGCCACTGACAATAAAATAAATTTCTCTGCACAGTCAATGTTTTTAGCCCCTATCATACCAGATGAAGTAAATAGAATTATAAAAGACTTAAAAAATAAAAATAGTGTAGGATACGACGATATTTCAACTAAGGTTTTAAAGTCTGTTTCAGAAATAATATCAGATCCTCTTAGCTACATAATTAATTTAAGTATTGAGTCTGGAACCTACCCTGATAAGCTTAAACCCACTGTCATAAAACCTTTATTTAAAAAAGACGATGAGAAAGACATTAAAAATTACAGGCCAATAGCTCTTATTCCGGTAATATCCAAGATATTCGAAAAATGGATCTATAGGTCCATAGACGGATACCTCAACAAACATAATATACTTGTGAAGGAACAAAAAGGATTTAGGAAAGATCATTCAATAAATATGGCAATATATGACTTTCTTAATGTTATCATAGCTAACATGAATGAGAGAGTCCCAATATCAGCAGTATACATGGATATGACCAAGGCATTTGACTTGGTCAACCATGATATACTGCTGAGCAAGTTAAATGCGTATGGGATAAGGGGAAACGTTTTATCACTCATAAGTTCTTATTTAAAAAATAGAACACAACGTACAGAAATAAGTCGAATTTGTAAATTAAATAAAACCGTTATAAAATACTTATCTAAAGAACGAAAAATATCTTGTGGAGTGCCCCAAGGCAGTGTGCTAGGGCCTTTATTATTTCTTATATATATAAATGACTTTCCCATGAATATACCATATCCTATGACATTGTTTGCCGACGACAGTACTATCATTGTTAAACTTGACAAAAATAATAAAGACTTTGAAGCTGACATAATCAATGCATTACAACAAGCCGTTAACTGGCTAGAACATAACGACTTAATTATAAATTTGAAGAAAACAAAAATTATGAATTTTCGTCAAAGAGTAGCTAATTCGGAACTAAATGTAAGCTTTAATAATGAGAAAATTGAAGAAGTTGCAAACACAAAGTTTTTAGGCTTAACAATCGACAATCAACTTAATTGGAAACAACATACTTCAATATTAATTAAAAAAATTAGTAAGTTTGCTTTTGCTTTGAATAAACTAAAGAAAGTAGTCAATCAAGCAGCGGCAGTCACTGCATACTATGGATATGTCGACTCTATTCTACGCTACGGAGTCATGTTTTGGGGTAACTCCTGCAATAAGGACATGGTGTTTAAATCGCAAAAAAGATGCATTAGAGCTATTACTGGTATAAAAATAACTGATAGCTGTAAACCTTATTTTATATTGTTAAAAATAATGACTTTACCTTGCTTGTACATATTTGAGACTGCTTTATTTGTTAAAAAGAACATGCATCTATTCAGAAAAGCATCTGAACATCGCTATAGAATGATTAGACATGTATATAGACATGAATTATGCGTTCGACCAACAAAGACCGCCTTGATGCACAAAAGCATACTTTGCATGGCCCCAAAAATATTTAATAAATTACCAAATGAAATTAAGGACTTAAATATTATTCAATTTAAAAACAAATTAAGACATCTATTATTAGAAAAATGTTATTATACTATTGACGAATTCCTTAATGATAAATTGTAAGTTATTTGACATTCATATTTATTTAATTTTGACAATGCATTATTATCTTAAATTCCATTAATTATTTATTTACGTGTACTCAATTGTTAATGTTTTGCTTGTTTTTTTCTGACTTATGTTGTGTTTTGTTGTAATTATTTTATTTTATTAGATTGATTACTTATTCTTTTTTTTATAATAATTACGTGAAAGCGTGTACACCTTTAAGGTAGATTTTTTGAGGAACTATTTATTAATATTAAGATCTCATGTACCAAAAATCACACGAATAAATGAATTTGAATTTGAAAGGTATTTCCAGTCCATAATATTTATTATCTCTATGAACAAAATCCGGCATTATTTGCGCCGCTCAAAGTACCTATGTCGATGTCGATAAAACTACTTTCTGGTTGGTTTCAAGAGTCAATCAATCTGTGTAGCCTTTTTCCACAATACCCCTTGGGTTAGTTGACAGACTTTTGAGCTTCTACCGACCCGTAACTACTGTCAAAGATCCACGAATGACAGCCGGGACCAACGGCTTAACCTGCTTTCCGAGGCACGGAGGAGTCTCGATATGTAATAGATGGTCACCCATCCTCGAATCTCCTCCAGCGTGCGGCTGTTATTGTTAAGCTACGAGCCCCATCTTTAGCCACGACCTCCTTTGATTTTAAGAGTAAATATAGAAAATTGAGTATTACTGCAACAAATAAAAAGTATTTTTCTTACATATATGGACAAGACGCAAGTCAGTGGCTCGGCTTGCCTGGGCTGTTTTCAATATGAGAGTAGCTGCCTTGAGTTGTGTATTTGCGACTGACTGGTGAGCTACTGCCGAAAGCATCGGAACATGAGTGAGGCGAGCAGGCGATTGAAAACAAAAAATTTTGAAGTTATTCAGCTGCGAGTTACTGTCCAACTCGCAAGTGCGAGTATTCAGCAAGTCCGAGTCTGCAGCGAGATTTTAACTATACTATAGTACATCTTTGGCTAGCTTTTCGAAGAAACAAGGCGTCATGTTATGCTATGTGACAACCCGCCTTTTTGCATCGTCGTAGTCGGGTAAAAATAACATTGACCTGGCCCCATCCTTACAAGCATTTTCCAGCTTAAACTTAAGTTATTTTTTTCTGACAACACTTGACTTTTTTCTTTTTTTTTTTCACTGCAACGTATTATTTGGAAAACCGGAACTTAGCTATATGGTATGCACACCGTACCAACCTGAAAATCTATAATTTTCGCTTAATCGTTTTCCGTTTTACCCTCTTGCATTGCCGTGTTATTATAGCCAATAAATTATAAGGACACACGATTAGGCCCAAAAGTTATTATATACGGGATTATGTTTGACAAGTCGGCGTTTGTTGCGTAAACAAATGAAATACGATATTATTGGGTGTATTGGGTGTTTACCCATTCTAGAGGCTAAATGCCTTTTATTATACAGAGACGAAATTAACATTCATCATATTCAGACTATTCTTCATCATATAGAAGAGCTCGTGGCTAAATAATAACAGCCGTACAGGTCGATCTTGCCGGGGTTGGTCCGTGTATGGGTGACCATCTTTATATACCGAGACTCCTCCATGCCTCGGAAAGCACTTTAAGCCGTTGGTCCCGGCTGTCATTTGTGGATCTTTGACAGTCGTTACAGGTCGTCAGAAGCCCGAAAGTCTGACAACCAGTCTTACCAAGGGGTATCGTATTACCCAGTAATTGGGTTGTAAAGGTCAGATAGGCAGTCGCTCCATATAAAATACTGATATTCAGCTGCATCCGGTTAGACTGGACGCCGACCCCAACACAGTTGGGAAAAGGCTAGGCAGATTAATATTCAGACTATTCCAAGTCCAGAGGAAAGCCTATAAAAAGTGTCAGTCTGCAACCATAACGATGATGGAAAAGTCAAAAATGAATTGGACTGACATAACCTACCAAAAAGCTTATATTGACATAAGCTTTTATGTCAATATAAAATTTTTGGTGTATTGACATAAGCTTAGGGTATGCCACCAGCAACCTCTTAAGGGGTCATTGTACTCATTATTATGAACAACTTTTACTATGGGACCAAACCTGAAATTGCGAAGAAAAAAAAATCTGCTGCTCCCTACATTTTGAAGAGTTCAATGTAGATAAATGTAGCAGATTTTTTCCCGAGTTTAGTCCCTTAATAAAAGTTGTTCATGATAATGAGTACAATGACCCCTTAAGAGGTTGCTGTTGTTTTACCAATAACCCTGTATATAATCAAAGCTGTAATAAATCAAATTCACAGTACAAACAGACGAATGTAATACTGACTATTTAAATTATTCTAACATCTGGCTGTTTTCACAGAAATTGGAGCCAGCTTTTCAAATTAATTTGATTTGAAACCTTCTATTTAAATTACAAATTACCTACTTACCTACTATTGTTTAAGACTGTCTTTAGTTCAATAGAAATCATTAATTCTGCTGCTTAGAATTCCGTATGTTATTATAGCAATTAAAAAGCAGCTAAGTGCGAGTCGGACTCGCTCACGCAGGGCTCCGTAGCACCGTACAATATACAGGATGAAAGTGTAAACAGTGGCAACCTTTTAAGGGGTCATTGTACTCATTATCATGAACAACTTTTACTATGGGGCCAAACCTGAAATCGCACAAAAAAATCAGCAATTCAGTACAATTCTGTTGCATTATTCGTCAAAATGTAGGAAACAGCAGATTTTTTTTTCGCGATTTCAGGTTTGGTCCCATAGTAAAAGTTGTTCATAATGATGATACAATGACCCTTTAAAAGGTTACCACTGTTTACACTTACACCCTGTATATTTAATACTATACATTTTTTTTAAATACTTTCTGTAGTAAAAAGCTACGTTTCTTTTAACTTGATTTAATTTTTATTATTTACTAAGCTGCGCCCCGCGGTTTTACTCGCTTAGACCGGGATAAAAATAGCCTATGTGTAAATCCAGGGTGTCAACTACCTCCTTACCAAATTTTATCAAAATTGGTACAGCCGTTTGAGCGTAAAGAAGTAACAAACAAACATACAAACACACTCACAAAATTTTGCCTTTATAATAGCAATTAAATAGGGTGACTGGTAATTAGTGACCGATACCTAAACACATGATTGTGCTGATGATAACAAACAACTTTTACTATGGGACCAAACCTGAAATCGCGAAAAAAAATCAGCTGCTCCCTACATTTTGCCGAGTTATGCGAACATAAATGTATGAGGAGCTGATTTTTTTTCGCGATTTCAGGTTTGGTCCCATTGTAAAAGTTGTTTGTTATCATAAGTACAATTATGTGTTTAAGTATCGGTCACTAAATACCAGTCACCCTATAACATGTTATAGTAGACATAGTTATTCATACTCTATGAAAATTTCAAGTGTCTACCTACTACGATTCAAAAGTTACAAAAGCCTTAGTAATATGATCCCATTGGCACCAAAGACACCGACTATAAAAGACTTATTTTTGTCGACTAAAGGGGATACCCCTTAAAAAGTTCTCCAAATATTTGAAATTCAGTACTGATACTTTTATTCTTTAAAGTCCCCTTATATTTTAAGAAAAGGCGAAGGATCTAATATAATTTAACATAAGAGCCCCTTTTATTACGTTAACAAAATTACTTCCTATTGTACAAGGTTAGGACGTTTAGTATTAATACAGGGTGGCAACGACGTGCAACCCGTTACCATGTATTTAGTCCATGACTCTGGATCCAACTGCGTTGAACACTTTCGCCGGTTATTAAGAGCCCATTCTACCTCAGCTTTTTATCTTACTCGCTCGAGACTGCTCTGGACTGAGTGAGAGCGAGACTGAGTGAGGTGCTGGGCGCCAATAGGTCTTTGGATTTTTTTTTCTATCGAGAATATTTTATGGAATCGTGTTTTTGTCAAACATACTCGTAGTACTTAACATTAATCCTCAACTTTACCAACATATATGTATTTCAAAATTAATAAATAAAAATAAATAAATATGTTTGGACATATCACACAACGCCATCTAGCCCCAAGCTAAGCAACCTAATGCTTGTGTTATGGTAACGAGATGGCTGATAAACTACTTATATACATTTTTTTTTTTGTAAATACATACATATTATAGATAGAAAAACACCCAGACTCGGAACAAATACTTGTAGGTAATAATAATAATACTTGTATAATAATGCTGCAGTATTTTCGACATAATGGAGAATCATGCTAAGCCATTTGAGGTAGTATAGGCTCTTAAAAAAAATCTGACGTTTCCTACAAATGGAGTTTCATTTGCCACCCTCTGGATACGGAACCCTTAAAACTATTGCTTATCCTAAAACGTGAACGCTTTCCTGCTCCTAAAATAGTAATCTTTTCCCTTTCGCAGAGTTTACGATTTTCGGAACGATAAGTGTATGTATTCGATAGTTTCTCATCTATCCTGAGCGAGAAAAAATAAATTTATCCGATATAAAGCAAATCCCTAACATCGGTTGTTTCGCTACGACTTGTCACGACGCAAAACGGAGTTACAAGTTCCGTAAGTTATTTTAATTTAGAATCAATCCCTGTTTTATCACATCCGTTTGAATAAAACAGAAAATTTGCTAAATATATTGCTGGAGGCCTGAAAATGTCGTATAAAGCTGGGGATATTCAATCAATCTGCCTAGCCTTTTCCCAAATATATTAGGGTCGGTTTCCACTCTAACCGGATGCAACTGAAAACCAGTAGTTTACTTAGAACGACTGCCTATCTGACCTTTACAACTGGGTAACATGATACCAAGAGATCGTGCTACCCAGTAACTGGGTTGTAAGACTGTTTGTCAGACAGAAAGAAAGGAGAGAAAGTTGGGGATATTCTGGAAGTTAGATAAAGCTTAGAATGTTCTGTGAAGATGGTTTGAATTTTATAGAATGTGTGACGAGGAGCTGGTGGCTAAGTAATAACAGCCGCACGGGTCGATCCATCAGGCTAAGTTACGCTTGCCGGGGTTGGTCAGTGGATGGGTGGTGGGTGGTTTTACATACCGAGACTCCTCCGTGCCTCGAAAAGCACGTTAAGCCGTTGGTCCCGGCTGTCATTCGTGGATCATTAACAGTCGTTACGGGTCGTCAGATGTCCGAAAGTCTACCAGTCTTACCAAGGGGTATCGTATTACCCAGTAACTGGGTTGTGGAGGTCAGATAGGCAGTCGCTCCATGTAGAATACTGGTATTCAGCTGCATCCGGTTAGACTGGAAGTCGACCCCAACATAGTTGGGAAAAGGCTAGGCAGATTAATTGTTTTGACGTGTCCATAATCTTGTTCATGGCAAAGAATATTTCTCTAATACAAAGAATAGAACTCTGAACACATGGATAAAATGTAAATATTCTAACATTATGTATATCGCCTCAATTTACGGACTAATTGTTAATCACAGTACTCCAAACCTTTTTAATAACTTCTTTACAACATTAAATAATATCTAAAAACATTATTTTACTAAAAGGTAACATAACTAAAACTATTAAAAAACTAAAATATGGCGTCGAAAAATTCCTCCGCATCGCTGTCGACTGGTAAAGTACCCAAGAGACTGGCGGCATTGCCACGTTGTATGGCAATGCTAAGCCGCTGGCCAAGGTAAAAGCCAGCCCTTGGATCACGGCAAGTGTCAACCAGCCGTTTGGAGATTTCGTTGAACAAACTATGTGCACTCGGACCCCACGGCCCAAGGGTTTCAACCCCAAACGGCTCAAAAATATAATTACCGATAAGGTTATTATACTTCCGCCGCTTGAGGTTTTCCGCAGCGGCAGCAGCAGTGCCAGCACAGCACGCAGAGCCAGGAAGATGGGATGGCGCAAGAGTATCGACACACGTTGCGTCCCACACTAAAGGCCTTCCCAACTTCCATGGAAATAAAGACATGCCGTCCGGTCTCTTGCCATCGTCGCGTGCCAAGCCATTGGGTTCTAATACAGCTGGAACGCCGACGGAGACAAGGGCTCGTCGGATGATGTCATTGATGTTCGCGTGCCGTGCTAAGCGACCCGCACTTCGGCTGCAAGACAGGCCGTGGTGTCCGAGGCTGTTGACAACTTCGCCACAGTGACAGCGATGAGGAGAACAAGAAGGAGCTCCTAGTCGCAGGGAAGCAGCGAGGCGGAAAGTAGTGTCGTCGAACAAAGTGCCTATGTTCGACGACGGTAGTGCATGAAGCCACAGACCCGACTCCCACTTACCCACAGCCAGCAGACGCGCACGCTCCGCAGTAGTAGCAGACGTGTCAAGTAAATTGTTCTGTACTACTCTGCAGAGCGGCTCATCCCAACGTCTCTGGGAAAATGGATTGTCGGGTGGGTCTGAATTCGGGCAAGCGAGTCTCCAGGCATCTATAGCCTCGGTGAAACAAGGCACATCAAAATTAACCAGTGTGGAGGCTAAGATTTTCCTGATTAATTTATCTGTGCCGTGGACCGAAGATATGAATGCCGGTAAACTAATACTAGAAATTTTGCGGACGCCGAGGCCTCCCATACGAATGGGGAGAGTAGCTTGTGCCCAAGCGCGGTCGTCCATGGCCACATTTAAGATCGAAGTTAAAGTTTGTCGGATAATTTTGTCAATTTTATCTAAAAGGTGAGTGTGCTTCCATAAATGGGAAGCACGAAGGAAATATGTTAATTTAGGGCCGAAACAGCAGTAACGGATTAATGTTATGGCCGAGTGCATGTTAATTTGGAACAATCTTTCCGAAACGTCATTGAAATTTTGAATTTTTTCTTCAATAAAAACAGGAAAAGAATTTTCATAGATAGGAGACCCAAGGAGACGAAGAGAGTTTTTTTCAATAATTTTGATTTCCGGGGCTATTGCGTTAAATTTGGGAAGTGTTAGATGTCTGTCGGTACCGTCCGCTAAGAACAGTTCACATTTCGAAAGGTTGAGATCAAGGCCAATGGAATAAAGTTCATTTTTTAAGAATTGAAGGTCATTTAAAACAGTTTCTACATCGCCTCCCAAGGTTCCGTCATCAAGATACCAAACGTTAAATTTGGAATTTAGCTGTCGAATAATTGGGTGAATGGCTAAACTAAAAATCACTGGCCCGAGGGGGTCACCTTGTTGACAGCCAACAGCAGATTCCAGAAGGTTGTCCCGATACAGTAATTTAGAAGGGTGTCTGTAACATTGCCAAAGGAAACTATAAATTTGGGGTTCACAGTTCATTGTTATCATCAGACAATGGATGAAGAGGAAAACTCTACTCACTCATCTGAAATACCTATTATTTTCCATTCAATCGCATAATTTTCAATTTCAAAAAACCTTCATTTAAAAATATGTCAAGCAGGAAAAAATTAAGGATTCAATCAAAAAAAATATTTTCCATTTACGTCCTTTTCTTCC
Source organism: Cosmia pyralina (assembly GCA_946251885.1). NCBI lineage: Eukaryota > Metazoa > Arthropoda > Insecta > Lepidoptera > Noctuidae > Cosmia > Cosmia pyralina. The sequence continues at coordinate 5,076,173 of OX276362.1, read as the reverse complement.
ACCTCAAGGAAAATCCGTATAATTAACAATTTCAATACAAAATACATCGTTTCATTAAGCGAAAGTGAAAAGGTCCTTTCGGAAAAGAAATGCTATGTCGCAGGAAAAATCTTGAATAGAAAATCTTACCTTTCTTTTTAGATGATCTTAGTACAGCGAGAAGTACAATTTATTTCTTCTTTCAACTGAAACTGACACCTTCAAACACAAAAGTTTTACGAATGTTTCGTTATCTTTTATCTCCGCACGAAAACTATACGAACATTATTAAAATACGCGAACGCGAGAATCGCCCACCCAAACGATTTCGACACGTCCGATCGAGCTGAGCGTCAGGCGAAAACTGGTTGCGAGAAAATGATGGAACACCTCTGTTCCTTTCTCCTACTTCCAGAAAGACATATGCCACGAAACAGCATTTTCCATTTTCAGCTTTCAGACTAACAAAATTGAGTCGATAATGTAATGATTTTGAAATGTAGTTGAGGTACAAAATCACACAAATGTTAGCAGGTAACCAATGGTGCTCTCCGGAAAATTCGATTAATTTCTTATGGAAATAATTAATGTTTTTTTAATAAAAATATTTATTTCGGAAAACTGTGGCTTTGGCCTCCAGGGCAGCCCACGAAATTTAAAATTTCTTACGTTTTTTGCAATTTGCAAGTCAGTTAGGTTGTATGTTGAGCTAAATATGATTCGCGGTAGTATGAAATATTTGTTTAAAGAATTATAATCATAAAAATCTCGGAGGAGCTCGTGGTGCATGGATCGATCCATCAGGTTAAGCTACGCTTGCCGGGGTTGGTCCGTGGATGGGTGACCATCTTTACATACCGAGACTCCTCCGTGCTTCGGAAAGCACGCTAAGCCGTTGGTCCCGGTTGTCATTCGTGGATCTTTGACAGTCGTTACGGGTCGTCAGAAGCCCGAAAGTCTGACAACCAGTCTTACCAAGGGGTATCGTATTAACCAGTTACTGGGTTGTGAAGGTAACATAGGCAGTCGCTCAATGTAAAATACTGGTATTCAGCTGCATCTGGTTAGACTGGAAGCCGACCCCAACATAGTTGGAAAAAAGCTAAGCAGACTGATTGAATCATAAAAATCATCAATACAACTCTCTAAGTTCATATTACCCTACTGAATGACTATTTCATGAAATCATGAGATTTGAGGTCAATTCTAACTTATGGAGTTATATTGCTAATTCTAATTATTATAATTCTGTAAAGCCATATTAGCTACGGCAGCGAATCATATTTTAATCAATATGCAACCTGACATTGACCTGCAAATTGCAAAAAACGTACGACATTTTGAATTTCGCGCCTCAGCGCATTTCCCTTAGGAAATTTCGCCATATACCATCCTTAACTTAAAAAGCTATACAAAATACTAAATTTAAAGGGTATTAAAAAGTTTTACTGGATATGTGCTAGTATCTAATGGCTCTACAATAGGACAAGAGATCTTTATAGGGGTGAATCCGATACCGATACTGATACCGATGCCGATTTATCGGTATCGGCGATGTTTTTATTGCCGGTACAACGATACTTTTCGTGCGCGTGCTATTTCGTCTACTTCGTTGCAAACGAGGCACGAACAATGACGTCTTAAGCTGAGCGGCCACTGGTCCGCGACGACCGCAACGCACGCACGGCACACAACGGATTTTGGTTTGTTTTGGTGGGCGGTACCGGTAGTGGACGCAGTTCTACATGAATTCTGATATGAAATCTATAATATTTATATCAATATAAAAAAATATATACCCAACTTGTGTTTTATTTACTTTACCTTCATTTAATTTCAATAAGCGTATCGGTATCGGTATTACCAATATTTTTATAAGAGTATCGGTATCGATATCGTATCGCCAAAAAGGGGTTGGTATCGATGCATCTCTAGTTCTTTATAATAAATCTTAGGGATCGCCACGCTAGTTTGTTGTGTGTTGACATAGTCCTGGCACACATTATGTCATCAAACTCAAACTCAAAGCATTTATTTCAATTAAACCAAATGGTGGCCGAGTGGTAACAGCGCCAACTCACGAGTTGTAAGGTCTTGGGTTCGAACCCAGGCAAGCGCTTTACTTTGTGTAAATAATTTCATCACCACTGCTCTCAAAACGGTGAATGAAAACATCGTGAGGAACCAAGAACCAAAAATTCTAAGACATGTGACACCTACCAACCCGCACTGGGCCCGCGTGGTTGATTACAGCCCACTCCCTAGAACATATAGGCTGATAATGCTAAACATCAGACAAAAAGTTGAAGTTAGTTGCCCATTCCAAAGCGTAGTAGATTCTTTGGAGAAGAACGGGCATCATGGAACTCCACGGACACTCTTTTAAATCAAAATATTGTTACGTCCTTTACGACTTAAGTCAAAAGTTTGTCTATCTAGGAACAAAAGAAATGTATACCTTAATATTACTAAAGGTCTTCTATATCCTATTGTAGGGAAAATGCCTTTGTTCTTCCACTTTTCTCTTTCAAGTGACAATTTTTAAGGTTCCGTAGTTTCTGTCCGTCTGTCCGTCCGCAGCTTAGCTCAGAGACTCTTCGTACTAGAAAGCTACAATTTGGCATGGATATACATATTCATCACGCCGACAAAGTGGTAAAATAAAATCATGAAAAAAAAATTTTTTTAGGGCCTTCTGTACACGTAAAGTGGGGTGTTTTTTTTTTCTTATTATTGGATGGGTGTTTCAAAAATATTGCGGGTTTGTGAAAACAATTATTCGATTAAGTGATCCGTTTCTGAAATATTAGGATTTAAAGTGCTAATTTTTGTTAGAGCCAAGTGTCCTCCCCTTCCCTGCCAGCTAAACGGTTAGTTTTCGATGGGTGAAAAAATTCATGGTATTAGTTAACGAAGTTAAAAGGAAAACTATCACAGCTAAGTAGGCTTTTCAAGTTTACGAGTTAGTCAATCAACTACGGAACCCTTCATTGTGCGTGGTCCGACACGCACTTGGCCGGTTTAAAAAAATAATCAAGCTCACTGAGGACCTATTACTCAACTAATTGCTTCTCAGAAAGCGTTACTACTAAGTAAAGTCACACAAGTGGGCTTGGGGAGTGACTTGAATTAATAACCTATTGCCGCTCGGTACGTGTCCATCCGTGCATAACTGCTGCGAGATTTCGAGGAGCTCGTGGCTAAATAATAACAGCCGTACAGGTTAAGCTTAAGATTAACCTTAAGATCCATCAGGTTAAGCTGCGCTTGCCGGGGTTGGTCCGTGGATGGTTGACCATCTTTACATACCGAGACTCCTCCGTGCCTCGGAAAGCACGTTAAGCCGTTGGTCCCAGCTGTTATTCGTGGATCTTTGACAGTCGTTACGGGTCGTCAGAGGCCCGAAAATCTGACAACCAGTCTTACCAAGGGGTATCATATTACCCAGTAATTGGGTTGTGGAGGTCAGATAGGCAGTCGTTTCATATTAATTACTGGTATTCAGCTGCATCCGGATAGACTGGAAGCCGACTCCAACATAGTTGGGAAAAGGCTAGGCAGATTGATTGATTGAATTATGGTTAATTTTATAGCCTAAATTTTCGTCAGTAATTTTTCAATTACAATTTAATAATGTTTTCAAACAATAATTATTAGAAAAAGTGATGAGGCATAAGATAAGATACTTTATTTTGCATACATGGGTACAAAAGATTGTGACATAAAAAAATATATATAATTAGCAACAGCCATATTTAACCAGGTGGCATGCAAAAGTACAAAATACACTAGAGATGCAAAATAATACACAATAATAATAAATATAAACAATGTCATAGTTGGGAAAAGGCTAAGCAGATTGATTGATTGACTGAGATTTCGAAGCGCGTCGTTTCGGCCGTTTTGTATGAAGGTAAACTACTGTAACATTATTATACTGTGGTAAAGCTTTGGTTTCCTAAGAAAGTGGTGAACAGTCACACAGTAACGGCTATCCAACTATAGAGTCTTTTTTGCCACTTCAATGCTGATTTTTGCTGATGGTGGCGCGTGTTGGATCATTTAGCTAATCCATGCGTCAGGTTCGTGAACAAGCGCTGTCAGTGAAGGCTGGGCATACCTCAGCGGCCACGGCTTATTTTAATTTAATTTAAATATTTGAATTGTTTTTTTTTTTAAGGACGCTTTTAACGTTCTGCATCGTTCTCACATGTAAAATTTCAACATGAATGATGTAACCATTATTTTGTAACCATATCTTGATTTAAAAGAGTGTCCATGGAGTTTCTTGCCCGTTCTTCTCCATAGGTACCTACTATGCTTTGGAATGGGCACCTAGCTTCATCTTTCTGACTGACCGACCCCTTGATAATTCAAAAGTGCCTGTAATTGGTTTAATTGAAATAAATGCTTTGAAATTGAGTTTGAGTTTGAATGTCAAATACTGGTGAAAATTACAGAGTTTCATGACAGACGTAACAAAATGACGGAAGCGTTATCCTAGAAATCCTAAGATTTATTATTTGTACCATTTGACCTTTTTACCAGTCATAAACGTCGTAATAAATTAATATAAATATTCATGTGAATCTCTCAAACCGTCGCCACTAGTTGATGCACCACGTAATTATAAAAGTTGCGTGTCTTTAACAGAATTACAAGAAACTCTGCCGAGCCGTGGAACTTAAATTGAACGCATTTAACTTTGCTCGCGCACACCTTTGATAACATATCATAGAATAAGAATATGTAGAAGCGAAATACTCGTTTCGAACGCATATAACAGTTTGTTTCAAAAATATGAACAAATAATAAAAATGTAAAGAAACAGAAAACGTAAAAGTTGAGTGATTTAATTTTACTATTTGAATACTTAAACCCGAAATTCCCGAATCGAAGCAAAAGGAGTATAGATATGTAGGTTCGTAGCAGGTGGCGTTCGGTACTTCGGTTAGTTTCAACAAACCCCCATGGGCAGAAGGCAGAGTTTATGTATGCATGTATGTTAAACCCAAAATTCTAATTTTAAATCACCATAACGATATGAAGACCTCGTGGCTGAGTAATAACAGCCGCACGGGTCGATCCGTCAGGTTAAGCTATGCTTGCCGGGGTTGGTCCGTGGCTGGGTGACCATCTTTACATACCAAGACTCCCCCGTGCCTCGGAAAGCACGTTAAGCCGTTGGTCCCGGCAGTCATTCGTGGATCTTTGACAGTCGTTACGGGTCGTCAGAAGCCCGAAAGTCTGACAACCAGTCTTACCAAGGAGTATCGTATTACCCAGTTACTGGGTTGTGGAGGTCAGATAGGCAGTCACTCCATGTAAATTACTGGTATTCAGCTGTATTCGGTTAGACTGGAAGCCGACGCCAACATAGTTGGGAAAAGGCTAGGCAGATTGATTGATTGAATTATGGTTAATTTTATAGCCTAAATTTTCGTCAGTAATTTTTCAATTACAATTTAATAATGTTTTCAAACAATAATTATTAGAAAAAGTGATGAGGCATAAGATAAGATACTTTATTTTGCATACATGGGTACAAAAGATTGTGACATAAAAAATATATATATATATAATTAGCAACAGCCATATTTAACCAGGTGGCATGCAAAAGTACGAAATACACTAGAGATGCAAAATAATACACAATAATAATAAATATGAACAATGTCAATATGAAGATTGATTCGCTAAGTAATTAAAATTTAATTATGAAGTGAAAGAAGAAAGAAAGAAAATACGTTTATTTGCGGTAAACATGACGCAAAGGACAACAAAATAAAATAACAATTTATAAAACAAGTTTTGGGGAAAATATGCGTCACATCTACGCAAAAGTGCTTACATAGTTATTTATATTATACATACATAGTGAAATTTTAATCGTTTTAATTCTCTTAAGGGGTCATTGTACTCATCATTATGAACAACTTTTACTATGGGACCAAATCTGAAATCGCAAAAAAAAAATCAGCTGCTCCCTGCATATTGAAGAGTTAAATGTAGATAAATGTACTGAACAGCTGATTTTTTTTTGCGATTTCAGGTTTGGTCCTATAGTAAAAGTTGTTCATAATGATGAGTACAATGACCCCTTAAGAGGATTAAAACGATTAAAATTTCACCCTGTATAAAGATGATAACTGCATTACTAATTGCGTAAGAATTTAACCTGAATTGAGTTTGTTTACACTTTAATCAGATAATTTTAGTACAGACCATAAGTGACTGCAGGGGCGTAAGATACATGCAACACTGTTCGGATTGCATCGTCATTTATGGCGCATATTACACGCTCGATCATCGACAAAACTGACAACACTAAACCTTAGTGCTCATACACACGAGCGGCACGCGTCAACGGCAGAAGCAACTGCAGCCGTCGGTCGACGCGTCGAAGCGTCGGCGGCTGCCACAGAAATCTAAATAATAGTGCCTTATTATTTAGATTTCGGTGGCGGCTGCCGTCGACTAGTGACGCTCGTGTATCTGAGTACCTAATAATAATAATAAAGCCTTTATTTCCCAAAATACAGTATACATAATTCCATAACATTTCCATGCACATTACAATACTAATATGTACTTATTAAATCCTAATTACATTCTACGAGTATCGATACAATATTATTTTAAATTAATTTATTTTATATTATTTATTTATTTTGGTATGATTCTTGAATATTATTTTTTAAATTCATGCTTTCCTTTAATATTATATACTTGATTAAATTATATTTTTAATTATATTCCAATAATACGACAACACAATCCAAAAAATCATTAACATTTCAAGGTATTCAGGTATTCATCATATTAATTTTAATTCAATTATTAATACAAGTATATTTTATTATTGGGGTACCCATTTCTGGGTGTAGGCCTCCTCCAACTGTTTCCGGTGTTGTCTGTCTTGTGCTTGGCGAGACCATGTAGATCCGGCCACTTGGTAGATATCGTCACTCCAGCGTCGCCTAGATCGGCCGCGTCGGCGTTTGGCTTCATAGGGATACCAATGTAATATCCTTTCACTCCATCTGTTATCTGTAACTCTAGCTATATGTCCAGCCCATCGCCATTTCAGTCTGCTTGCTGGCTCGACGGCGTCCGTGACCTTTGTTATGGATCTAATGTATGTGCTTTTCTTCCTATCCTTCAGCTTTATACCCAACATACTTCGTTCCGCGGCTCTTTGGAATACGTTGATCTTTTGTACGATGTCTTTTGTAAATTATCAAGTTTGGCATCCGTAAAATAGTGTCGGCATGCATAACAACGGAGTCCAGCGCTTTCCTTTTTAGATGCATTGGTAGTTTACTTTTGAATACTTCCTTCAGCGACCAGTATTTATTCCAAGCTTTCTTTATACGGCGTACTACTTCATGAGATCTTTGGTTTTGGAATGATACGTTTTGTCGAAGGTATATATACTCATCCACATGTATTTAAGCACCGTACACATCTGAGTACGGTGCTCAAATACACAAGTGGCACGACGCCGAGACGTCTACAACAGCCGTTAGCCAAGGACATTAAAATATTACTTGATACATAGCGAACAAAATCGTAATCCGATACATTTGTCCTAGTGGGCAAAAGTCACTCAGTCTTGTGTGGTACGCCTGCATGACAAGTCGCATTCGTGTCTGCCAAAAGAAAATTATTTTCGAATTGTACATTGTGGTATTGCAAACCTCGTAGTAATGAAATTACTCGATTCAACTACGCTTTATTTTCGCTACTATTTTATAATTACCGAGTATAATAAATTAAATAATTTTCTTAGAAACTATTTAACAGTTTCGCTTCTATACGAATTTTTTATTCCAAGGACATACGTTTATCTCGGTCGGCACTGCACTAGACCAGTTGGATGCCTATCTGTTTTGTTTAGAAGAATCGTAGGTATGTTCCTTGTATACAATACTTGGTTGGTTGGAACTTATAGGATAGAATAGAATATTCTTTATTATGCACACCATTTAAAATACAGGTATGAATGTTGAAATTTTACATAGGGTGACACAATGGGCGGTCTTATCGCTAAAAGCGATCTTTTACAGACAACCTTTGGATGTAGTATGAGGACAAGGAGAGACAATTCTGCAGATTAACGTTGCATGTTCTTTGTACCTTCGTGGTTTGAACTTTTTAGGGAGTGGTGAGGGTATGAAGGGAAAACCAATGAAGGCAGAATTGTAGACAAGATAATCATACTAATATTATAAAGGCGAAAATTTGTAAGTGTGTGTGTATGTATTTGTATGTTTGTTACTTCTTCACGCTCAAACGGCTGGACTGATTTTGATGAAATTTGGTACCCGTAGGGCATTAAAAGTTCTATGCGTTTAACAGACGTCTTTCAGATGATTTGATGATGACTTATCTGCAATTTTTTTTTTCGATCTTTTAAAAAAAAAAGATCTTCATCTTTTTCAGATAAGACTGAATGTTTTTAGGTAAAAATAGGCTGCCTAAGTAAAAAGTGATAATGTCGTACGTCTCCCGACGGTACGTAAGATCAAGATGAATGGTCCAACGAATCATTTATCAAAATACATAGGTCTATATTTCTAGAGGTCTTAGGACTAAAAAAAACAAATTTTCTAGATTCTTAAAAGACGTTCAAGAAGGCCTTGTTTTTGTTGTGTCTATGGTTTCCTCTCTAGGTGGGTTTGACGAAAAGTAATGATAACTATTTTTTAAACCAGTTCGTCTGTGGTTGAGGATTCCGGGTGATGCTCGCCACCTTTGGCCTGATCATCACTTACTATCAGGTGAGATGAAGGAAACACATAAAGCCGGCCAAGTGCGTGTCGGACCACGCACAATGAAGGGTTCCGTAGTTGGGATGAGTTAACCCCAAGAACAAAGTTAACACTGTAGTTGAAAAACATGGTATCCCATACATTCCAACAGCAAATGTAAGTTGGTTGACTATTACTCACAAACTTGAAAAGCCTACTTAGCTGTGATAGTTTTTCTTTTAACTTCGTTATTATTATATGTTAACGGAAAAGTGTGTAATCCGTCATTGTATTCAATTCCTAGGAAATGTATACAATTCCTAAATAGCAATCGGAAATGTATTACATTCTTGATGTTCGTATTAAATTATACGTAGATTTTTATGTGTGCTAGATGGGCCTTAAAAAGAAATAAATAGTTGATTTTATGGGTTCCGTACCTCAAAAGGAAAAAACGGAACCCTTATAGGATCACTCGTGTGTCTGCCTGTCCGTCTGTCTGTCTGTCTGTCTGTCTGTCTGTCTGTCTGTCTGTCTGTCTGTCTGTCCGTCTGTCACAGCCAATTTGCTCCGAATCTAATGGACCGATTAAGTTGAAATTTGGTACACATATGAATTTCTGTGACCCGAACACGGACGGGTAAAGAAAATAAATGAATTTTGAATATAGAGGTCACTTTTGGGAGACAAATAAGAAAATTAAAAAAAAAGTTTTGCAAACTACATCATGTGGCATTTCAAATGAAAAGGCTTACTATGAGGGTCTCAAATATATTTTTTTTATAATTTTAAAATAAATTGTTTTAAAGTTATTTAAGAAAATAGACGAAAATTGACCATTCCCCCCCTTATCTCGGAAACTACTGAGCCTAAAATTTTGAAAAAAATACAGAAAATAGATCTTTACCTGTAGATTACAGGAAAACCTATAAGAAGTCTGTGGTCTTAAAATAACATGGTAAATCTATCAATATTGTGAGTACATACTTACATTTACAGTTGGAATGTATGGGAGAACATGTTTTTCAACTACAATGTTAAGTTTGTTCTTGAGATAAATTCATCCCAACTACGGAACCCTTCATTGTGCGTAGTCCGACACGCACTTGGCCGGTTTTGAAGTTTAATTAGTAATAAGCCCTATGAATATTATATATTTTACAATGTGATTGTTACAGCTAATTACTCGTATGTCAACGAGAGCCTCAATAAAAATTCTGATTTCAGTTTACAAACGTGTTTTATTTCTTTTAGTCACAGAAAGCATTACTTTACATATTATTTCCTAGTATCATCTCGGAACTGCATACAATTCCTAGGAAATACATACATTTCACAGGAAATGTGTATTAAAGAATCTTTGAAACATTGTTTTACACATTTCCTAAGTAGGCTCGGAACTACATATAATTATTTCCTAGGAATTGTATTGTGTACAATTCCTAGGTTTCACACATTACCCGTAACATATATACTACTACCGTGAATATTTTCACCCATCCAAAACTAACCGTTTTGCTGACAGGGGGGACTCTTGACTCTAACAAAAATTATCACTTTAAAGCTTAATATTTCAAAAACGCATCCCTAAATCGAAAAATTGTTTTAACAAACCCACAATATTTTTGAAAACCCATCCAACAACAACCTACACCATGGGGTGAATTACTATCCAAACTACACAAATAATAATTGTTCTTCTTTAAAAATGCAAATAATTTATCATGGAATTACGAGTATAACCCCAAAATAATTTAAGTAAAAAGTAAGTTTAAAAACTAAAACCCGACTACTGAAAACTCACGCTCTAAGAAGTACCTATGAAACAAGAAAATATTCTCACCTGAAATTAGAAAAAGAGGGACAAATTAAAAATCCGGGGTCACACGTAATCTGTTCAAAATTAATGCCCTAACATGTGACTCCGGATTTTTAATTTGTCTGTCTTTGTCTAATTTCAGATGCGAATATTTTCTTGTTTCATACTTTTTAGAGCGTGATTTTTCAGTAGTCGGGTTTTAATTTTTAAACTTACTTTTTTTTATAGTAACTCGTGCATTTGCTCTCGGAAAGCGCCATAGGGTGAAATGGAACTGATGATTAAGACCACAGTCTGATGGCCATCGGAACTACTTAATAATTAGTATTTCACGGGTTGCAATTCGATTACTTTAATATGGTTGCTAAGCAATTTATGCTCGTCACAATGCTTATGGTGTACGTAGTAGTAGTTCTCCAGGTTATTACGTGGAGAACTCCTGAACAATTAACGTCCCTGCATCGGGAAAAGCAATATTTTGTAAAAGGTGATGAGCAGTTGATATTATGCTATTGTAACTTAGATAAATTACAAAATGACCCTTTAAGAAACGAGTTTTTTTTTAAGTTTTTTACAAGTATTTTACTCATAAATAATCAGGTCAGCCTATAAAACTGTTGTAGGAAAATAAAACTCGAATAATCTGCCAAATTGGCGATTGTACAATCGTTTACAAAGCTTGTTGCCACAGTGTACAAATATCAATGAGTCCAATAGTTTGCGCAAAGTAAGGTAATTCAAGTGTTATGCTGTAACTCGCTACAGTTCCAGGTGTTAGAAACTTTAGAACCAGTGGATCTGATCAGGCCAAGTACATTCTAACTGTGGTTCGCTGTGAACGGGTTCAAAATCACGGTTTTATTATTATTATTTATTCATCATCTAGTAACAATAGGCTCATTAATGGGCACAAATTTACAATAAACAATACACAAACAAATATATAAAAAAATATATATCAAACTAGCTTTTGCCCGCGGCTTCGCACGCGTGGAAGTCGGAAATTATCCCACGGGAACGTATAACCGGGTAATTAATTAATCCAGGGTAAAAGCTATCTAGGTACATACCAAATTTCATCCATACCGGTTCAGCCGTTTGAGCGTGAAGAAGTAACAAACATACAAACACACCCCCACACACACACACACATCTACTAAGCGGCATTGGAAACATGCCTGCCCCATGAACTTAAGGACAGTCTAGCCTGTCGGCGATCATTGCCAGGATGGCATTGGGGCTGGCCCGCACCCCACGCACCAGGGACGCACAGCGCTTGCTCATGGAAGCGTGCAAACAGTCATATTGAGGCCACACCAACGTCATCAATGTCAATGCCCATGATCGCAATAAACATCGCGGTAATTATTCCGATAACTATCGCGATAAATTGAGTGGCCACACTTGAACGCCGCCACCGAGTTATCGCCACGTCAATCGGCAATGTGAATGCTGATGTAAAATTATTGCGATAAGTTGTGGCTACACCTATAGCCTACGTCCATCATCGCGATAATCAACGGCATATCCCGATGGTATGGCCCCAACAGTGCGAATTTTATCCTCAGCTTAAGGGCGTCAAAAACGCTTACTGTCCACCACTGAATTTCGCTTCTGTCATCTGCCTAGCCTTTTCCCAACTATGTTGGGGTCGGCTTCCAGTCTAACCGGACGAAGCTGAATACCAGTATTTTACATGGAGCGACTGCCTATCTGACCTCCACAACCCAGTTACTGGTTAATACGATACCTCTTGGTAAGACTAGTTGTCAGACTTTCGGGCTTCTGACGACCTGTAACGACTGTCAAAGATCCTCGAATGACGGCTGGGACCAACGGCTTAACGGTGCTTTCCGAGGCACGAAGGGCTCTTGTTATTAAAGATGGTCACCCATCCACTGATCAACCGTGGCAAGCGTAGCTTACCCTCGCCCCTTTACTTTCGCTTCTGTACCTACAAAGTATTAGTTATTTTTCCCTGTTCATGTTCTGAAGTTTACGGGCTTATTGTCAGACTGATATTCCTACCCTGTGCCAATCAACTGGCATGCAAACATTGACATACTATCAGCTTTCGTTACCGCTCCGAACAATGCTGATGCCTGCTCCAAAGTCAACTTTTTTCCACTATTTAGTTTTCAGGCTGTAAATAACGGATAAACAACAAATTGGGGGAAAATAGATCGGCAGTTCGTATTGCTGGAGCATGGATAGCATATAAAAGTGTGTACTTGAAAGAATGTAGTAGATATATATATATATATAGGGTGACTGGTAATTAGTGACCGATACATAAACACATGATTGTACTCATGATAACAAACAACTTTTACTATGGGACCAAACCTGAAATCGCGAGAAAAAAAATCAGCTGTGCCCTACATTTTATTAAAAAACCGGTCAAGTGCGTCGGACCACGCACAATGAAGGGTTCCGTAGTTGAAAAGAATTTATCCCAAAAATAAACGTAATAATGTGATCCCAACAAAAAAATGTATGTGGTAAAATTACAAATTAACAATTTTTAGATTTTTCCTTTACTTGTGCTGTGATTCTAGGTCAACGGGAAGTACCCTATAGGTTTTGATTTACTTGCGAGTATCAAAATATGTCGCATAAATCAAATCAAATCAAATAATTTATTTCAGATAAATCAGTATCCATATAAAAGTAAAATTAAAATTAAAAATTAAAATTAAAATAAAATTAAAATAAATAAACGAATGGCCGTAAAAATAAATGGCCGTATTTTTTTATTGCGTTGACCTAGAAGCTTGTTTTTTTAGAACACTAAGGGACCATAAACTTACGTATTTGATATTAATTTCAACTTGATACCTCCTCGCAATCCTTAGAAAAAGGGTCTTGACAGACTGACATACTTGAAAATATTTTCTTATGTGCTAAAATTACAAATTAACAATTTTTCGACTTCTGCAATTATTTGTGCCGTAAGACCTTGCTTCTTGCCAAATTTCATGATTCTAGGGCAACGGAAAGTACCCTGTAGGTTTTGATTTACTTGCGAGTATGGCCGTATTTTTTATTGCGTTGACTTAGAAGCTTCATTTTTTAACCGACTTCAAAAAGGTTCTCAATTCGTCGGAACATTTTTTTTTATGTGTGTTCCCCGATTACTCGAAGATGGCTAGACCGATTTGGATTTTTTTTGTTTTATTCGAGAGGGTATTCATCACAGTTGGTCCCATATAAAATTGATTAACTTTGCTTAGGTAGTTTTTGAGTTAGCTTCAATAATACGTATTTTTTCCCCTCTTTTATATGGATGATGTTCTAGTTTGTTTTGCAGGTAGATACCACAACTAAAAAGTCAAAAATAAAAACTTTTTTACAAAAAAATACAACCGACTCCCAAAAACAACACTACAAAGTGAAAAATAATTTTAATTTCGGAAGTCGGTGGCAAAAAACGAAAATACATTTAACTAGACACCGACTTCCGAAATTAAAGTTATTTTTCACTTTGTAGTGTTGTTTTTGGAAGTCGGTTGTATTTTTAAAAAAAAGTTTTAGACAATAATATAACACGACATCACGCCTGTAATCCCCGAAGGGGGGGGGGGGGTTGGGTATACCTCTATACCTAAACATGGTATATCAGAAAGGTGTGGTCAGTCTTAATTAACAGTGTGATGCAGACCAACAGACTGACCAACTTTCTCCATGGGACCAACATCGTAATCGAGAAAAAATAATCAGCTGTTCCATACATTTGGGTCCATAGTTCTAGGTTACCAATCCCTAGTATAGCCACCCAAACCCAATAGTTTTGTTTTCATGTTCTGCAATAGTTCTGCACCAACCGGGGGTTGTCCTCGGGTGCACTTCATTGAGCAAACAGGGATAATCTTCGGTTGGTGCTTAAACACTTCAAATTGTCTAAGGGGCCTCTGCAAGTTGGCTTCGGCCCCTCGTACGCCTTCCAAAGGGAGATATGTCAAAGACATTCAAAAATATTAATAATAATAACCCCACCGCAGTATCTCTACGTTGACGTCGTGGTGAGGCTTGCACACTCCGAATTCTGTGCCTGTAGAGTTTACTTTGCCAGCACAGGTCTGGGATGAGGAGCCAGACCAAGAGAGATACAGAAACCCAGGGCAGCATGTGGCGAGCTGTTGGGCAGTAGTGACCCCACGGACCCTATCTCTCGGGAAGTCTAGACATGTAAATAATCAAAGTTAGGAACTTTTAAAAGTGAGTTTCTCCTATTGTTTTGATTGTAATTTTTTGTGTATCGGTGTACAAAAAATTACAGAGACACGTCGGTATCGATGTGTCTCTTTCATTATAGTAGTAGGTAAAACAAAAGAAGGACGGAACAAATGAAGTCGATGTATTTTAAATACGACGATACGATTTGTGTTTTTTACGTAGCTATTTCTTTTTTTTTTTACATGCACAGTGTGCACATTTATGAAGAAAACCAGTCAGACTCTTGGGCTCCTTCTATCCACCCGTAACGACTGTCATCAATATTCGTATGACAGCCCGGGATCGCGTGGTTTAACATATTCTCCAATGCATGGGAGGGGAAGTCGCAATGTATAAAAAAACTTTTTTAGAACAAATAATTCCTTCGACTTCCAAAAAAAAAAACACTACAAAATTGTTTTGGTTTTGGTTTTTTGGCTTTGGTTTTGTGAATTCGTTTTTTGTCAGCGACTTCCGAAATTAAAGTAATTTTTAAATTTTTTGTGTTTTTTTTTTGGAACTTTGTTTTTAGCTGTAGTACTACCCCACACAAATTTGAATACGATCTGAAAAAAAAAATTAGAACAATATCCACGAAAAAGTAGCAAAAAATTACGTATTATTGAAGCTAAGTCAAAAACTACCCAAGAAAAGTTAATAAATTCTATATGGGGCCAACTTCGAGGACCCTCCCGAAAATTGGACCTTCAAATTGGACTAGTGTGTAAAAAGTTATGCGTGGTCATACTTTAAAAAAAATATATAAGTATATAAGGTGACTGGTAAATAGTGACCAATAAAAAAAACCAGCTGTTCCCTACATTTATGTTCGCATAATTCGTCAAAGTGTAGAGAACAGCTTATTTTTTCGCGATTTCAGGGTTAGTCCCATAGTAAAAGTTGTTTGTTATCATGAGTAAAATCATATGTTTAAGTATCGGTAAATAATTTCCAGTCGACTTGAGAACCTTATTATTCGTAGTGAGAACCTCCTCCTTTTTTTTGTCGGTTAAAAAATTTTCACCCATCTATTAACTAACCGTGGCAAGGACAACTTAACCTCACAAATTGGTTGTTACATTAGGCTGCTATCTAGCCACGAGCGATTCAATTATAATAAAAGCAGGTAGGCGTAATACCTAAATACATTCGATCGAACTTTATTCAAGCACTGTCATTGTAACCTCCTCCTCCTCTCTATCTATCTCGCTCTCTCAATAAAACATGAAACGCTCTACAAAACTCCTTAAAACAAATTAAATTAGGAAATGTAAACAGAAGTCGCGGCACAAACTATCTCAATATATTCAATGGTCGAAACTTTCATAAGTAAGTCGAATTTGGACGCGTATTGTGTAACTCTGTTTTGGTTGTGCGCTGGAAATATGTAGGATTTACGTAGAATATCATTAATTCATATTCATTCATATATAATATTCATTATGCATTTCATAATGTTTATATGATGTTACAAGGTTGAGTACGATATTATTATAATCAGTTCACCCCAAATTCTTAGAACGAGGTCCAAAAACGTGCGCTATTTTACCTACTGTAATAATTCAGGTTAAATAATCTATGATTAGTTACCGGATTGCCTTTTACCGCACCATTTTAAAATCTAAGCTTCCTGTGAAATTTGCAGAATTCAATCGAGGTCCTATATTCGGCAGCCACGTTGCTACATATATTATTCCTACAAATAACTATTATTAAACTAATAATATAGTTTTGCTTACAAGGTAGGATAGGCAATCGCTCCATGTCAAATACAGGCATTCAGCTGCATACGGTTAGACTGGAAGCCGACCTCAATATAGTTGGTAAAAGTTTAGGCTGATAGCTTTGCCTACAATGTACCACTCTCTTTCATTGAGAGGAGGACTGTGTCACCCAGTGAGAACATTATAGGCTGATTATGTTTATGCTATAAAGAGATAATCATATTAAAAACATGGTTGGATGACTAATATTCGACATTACGCGTCCAAAATCGTATAGGTAGTCAACGCAGGTGTAGTCAAATATGAATGATATATGACGTCACAGTGTTTGTAAGACGAGTAGCTCGCAACCGGTGTAGGACAGGAGCCTGGAACACACTTTATTTACTTATGTTTTGTAAAAATGTCAGTTAGTAAAATATTTTTTTAACTCCTACTCCTTTTTTAGGGTTCCGTACCTCAAAAGGAAACAACGGAACGCTTATAGGATCACTTCATTGTCCGTCTGTCGGTCAATCTATGTTCTATGTTAAGGATTTGGTTTCCGCACTTAGTCCTTCATGTGGAGCATTGTGCGTGGGCCATGGCGGCCGTCGGGGGTTTATTCCAACCAGCCCACCTCCCTCCGGAAGTTAATCAGATCTCCGGGTTTGTTAAGAACATCTGTGAAAGATCGGGATATTCCGAGAGTTTCTGTTCTAATCTGGGTGACACCTGTGTATTCAAAAAGCACATGCGCAACGGTTGCCTCAGCCTCCATGCAGGCCCTGTACAGTGGACTGTCCGTTATTCCTATTGTGTGGAAGTGTTCTGTCGGTCAATCTGTCATGACTCTTTTTCCCAGGAACGAGGAGAAAGAAAGAAAGAAAGAAAGAAAGAAGAAAGAAAATACGTTTATTTGCGGTAAACATGACGCATAGGACAACAAAATAAAATAAACAATGTATGTAAAAGATAGTTTAAAAAGTTAAAGTTTAAGTTTAGTTTTAGTTTTTTTTTTTTTTTTTTTTTCCAAAGGAGGTTTGGATATCGTGTTTCTTGCGCATGCAAAAACAAATATGATTTTACATAATATAAACATAGCATTGTCTGTAATCCACGTAGAGATCCATCCATGTAGAGATGTACCTATAGTACACCCACTTCGCCAGTTATGTTTAAATCCCATGTAGTAGGGCGCGCGCCTATTGTCATCAACCGGGCACAAATTCAAACCCCGGGGGCTGCTATCAAGGATTTACTGATACAAAAACCCAATAACAGTTTCCCGACCTGGGAATCGAAAGATAAAAGTTAGCTATAGAAGATTTCAACAAAATTCAAAAGTTTCTTGTCATGATTTCCAAATAATAATAAGTTTTGTGGATTTAAAATACTAGACATAAAGTTGAAAGTATGTGATTTGACTCAAATGATTTTGTATCTGAGTATTCGTGAAGTTAAAAAGTATCTCATTTGACAGTTGCCGCCAAAAGTACTGGTTTTTTTCTAGAGAATTACGATTACCTACGTAATGAAAACATGATATTTGGAGCGTCGCCTAGTTTTTCCAAGTTAGTTCGCTTCGAGCCTCAGATCCTAAAGGTTGTCTAGAAATCTAGTGTATACTGATATTTATTGAGTGCCTAGTTAAACAGTTTGTTAAATATGGCTATCTTACACCAAGTTTGTATGCGTGCAAGAAGATAAAATACAGAAAATGCAATGAAAAAGGTGTATCATTTCATTCTAATCATTCCGAAACCGCGTATCGTGCGTACCCACGTCTCAACTCCTGGACTATTTGTAGTAAACTTAGTCGTGGTAAATTAATTAAGGCGTGATTGATTACTTAGAGACAACAAACACTGCTTTAATGAGTTTTACGTTCCAAGGAATTAAGTGTGTGACATTTCAAAATAGAAAGCAAGTTTTTATTACTAACTAGCTGACCCCAACAGACGTCGTGCTGTCAAAATTTCAATATGGTTCGGATTTAATTCTGTTTTTCCCGAATTTTCCAATTTTCCGGGAAACTTTTCCAATTTTCTTGTCATGAAAACCTAATTCGGGTTATTACGAACAGTTTAAAATAAAAAATAGTGAAATCAGTCCAGCTATTCTCAAGTTATGCGCTTACCAATGAACAGCATTTAATTTTTATTTATTTAGATTGAAGAAAAGTCCCTTAAAAACCACTATATTTTAACAAATTGAAATCGTAAATACGTATCGTATCGTATCGTAATCGTAAATAAAGTCGTAAATCGTAAATCCGAAACATAGTTTTATTTACGCAATACGCTATTTATTATTCCCAACTCCAGGCTTATTGTGAAAACTTAGTCATCAGTGATTTAATATTCCATGATTGATGGAATACTCATGGAGTAGGGAGCTGAATTAGTACTATTAATTTTCTGTATTATATTATGAAATTCAGCTGTAAATAAAGAAAACACAATACGGCAGCAAATATTATGTCACAAAACTACAACGCAAATTATGGACCCGGAACGGCAAATTATTCTCACAAAACGCAATTTCATATTCCAAAACCCCGGTTTATGAAAACTTATTCATCAGTAATTTAAGAGGATATATCTAAGCGTGGTTTAGCTTGGTGCGTTAGTGAAATGGCGTTATGGCTGTCTAGTTTGACGCGCGAGATAGAAGACTCTCACGCGCACTGGAATTAAACACGCTTCGTTTAAATGTTGATTTATGAAAAAATGCTGTACTTAAATAAGTTTTTAAATTAGTAATTTCTTAACATATTTTTGGAAGTATTATTCAATAAACATTTATTTATTCAACAAACTTATCAAACAGTAGAAATATTTTTTAACGTAAATGACTAACTAACTAACTATACAAATAAATACAAAACAAAAGGACACTTAGGCGTCGAAGTACTCGTCCGCATCGATGTCATCATATTTAAATACCTTCGATTTAAACCAAATTTTACTGCACAATAAGGAACTGTTTATGTACAAAAAATAGACGTTGCTACTTTGGATTTTTTTCCTATCGAAAAAAAATTCAAGTACCTAATCATGTTTCAGTTTTAGTACAGCAGTAGATAATATAGTCAAATAACACATACGGAAAATCAAAATAATTTAACTATATACATTTGGTTTTATAGGAATTTTAAAAACACAGAATTATCGATGTATCCCCTTAACATGCCGTGATCGATATAATACGCCGACCGGCGAACCAAATCTGCCTTAATTTGCCCTATTATTTTTATTTTTCACATCTAATCTAAAATTGGGTTGTAAATAAACAAAACACAATAAGCCAATAAATATTCTGATCCACAACTACCATAACGCAATATACGAAGCCGAAACGGCGTATTATTTCCCCAATAGCTACGATGTTTCGTATTCCCAACTAACTACGTAAGGGAAACTTGGTCATCAGTGAATAAGTGATTAATGTCATACGCCGAGCAAGGTAGGAAAAGAAACACTATCTCAAATAATCTTTCAAATTAATTGATTCTATTTAATACATATCAAAAATTATGGTATTAATAAATAAACAGTACACAAATCCACACACAATGCATATTTAGTCTCAAAACTAGTATAAACCCGAAACGGCGTATTATTTCCACAGTACGCTGTTTCGTATTCCCAACTCCCGGCGTATGGGAAACTTGGTCGTCAGTGAATTAATATGCCGTGATTGATGTAATTCGTCGAGCAGGGAGGGAAACAAACACTGCCGTAATTAATTTAAAGTAGTTTACTTTTGAGCGAGGTCCCAATATGGCATACACTTGATTTAAACTGTGGTAGGCTAAGTTGTAGGCTGGTTTTGACGATAGACTGAAAGTTTTTGGTACATGAAGGTAATGAAAATGGAATGTATGTATTAGTGGTTGGTGGAATGAAATAAAACTAAAACTCAATGTGATAAAATCAGTGGAAAAAAAACGATGAAAAATTGCTTATTAAAACACGAAACAACCTTTTGACGTAGGTATACAAATAGAAGCAAAAAGAAAAGAACAACATTCAAATTAAAGATATAAAAATAAAATAACTTGATCTCAACCTTTCGAAATGTGAACTATTCTTAGCGAACGATACTGATAGAATAGACGTCTAACACTTCCCAAATTTATCACAATAACCCCAGAAATCAAAATTATTGAAAAGAATTCTCTTCGCCTCCTTGGGTCTCCAATATATGAAAATTCATTTCCTGTGTTCAATGAGGAAAAAATCCAAAATTTCAATGACGTTTCGGAAAGATTGCTCCAAATTAACATGCATTCGGCCATAACATTAATCCGTTACTGCTGTTTCAGTCCTAAATTAACGTATAATATTTCCTTCGCGCTTCCCATTTATGGAAGCACACTCACCTTTTAGACAAAATTGACAAAATTATCCGGCATACTTTATCTTCGATCTTAAATGTGGTCATGGACGACCGCGCTTGGGTACAAGCTACTCTTCCCATTCGTATGGGAGGCCTCGGCGTCCGCAAAATTTCTAGTATTAGTTTACCGGCATTCATATCCATATCCTTGGCCATTTCATATCCTTGGTCCACGGCACAGAGAAATTAATCAGGAAAATTCTAGCCTCCACACTGGTTAATTTTGATGTGCCTTGTTTCACCGAGGCTACGGATGCCTGGAGACTCGCTTGCCCGAATTCAGATCCACCCGACAATCCATCTTCCCAGAGACGGTGGGATGAGCCGCTCTGCATAGTAGTACAGACAAATTTACTTGGTACGTCTGCTACTACTGCGGAGCGCGCCTGCTGGCTGTGGGTAAGTGGGAGTCGGGTCTGTGGCTTCATGCACTACCGTCGTCGAACATAGGCACTTTGTTCGACGACACTACTTTCCGCCTCGCTGCTTCACTGCGTCTAGGAGCTCCTTCTTGTTCTCCTCATTGCTGTCACTGTGGTGAAGTTGTCAACAGCCTCGGACACCACGGCCTGTCTTGCAGCCGAAGTGCGGGTCGCTTTGCGTGGCACGCGAATATCAATGCCATCATCCGACGAGCCCTTGTCACCGTCGGCGTTTCAGCTATATTAGAACCCAATGGCTTGGCACGCGACGATGGCAAGAGACCGGACGGCATGTCTTTATTTCCATGGAAGGTGGGAAGGCCCTTAGTGTGGGACGCAACGTGCGTCGAAACTCTTGCGCCATCCCATCTTCCTGGCTCGGCGTGCTGTGCTGGCACTGCTGCTGCGGCTGCGGAAAACCTCAAGCGGCGAAAGTATAATAACCTTATCGGTAATTATATTTTCGAGCCGTTTGGGTTTGAAACCCTTGGGCCGTGGGGTCCGTGTGCTCATGGTTTATTCAACGAAATCTCCAAACGGCTTGTTGACACTTCCCGTGACCCAAGGGCTGGCTTTTACCTTGGCCAGAGGCTTAGCATTGCCATACAACGTGGGATTGCCGCCAGTCTCTTGGGTACTATACCAGTCGACAACGATGCGTAGGAATTTTTCGATGGCATATTTTAGTTTTTTAATAGTTTTAGTTACGTTAGGATATAATTTTGTTATTTTTAGGTTACGTTTAAAATATAAAAATCATCTTAAAAGTTTAAGTTTAATCAACCAAGGAGTTTACAGCAGTTTACGTGTCGTAGAATAATTTATTTTTATATATACTTGCAGGTTTTATGATTTTGTAGCTTAAAGACAGGAACGAAGTTCCTTCTCACGTAGAATTTAAAACAAAAACAAAATTATCGCAGCCGTCATCTTGGAGTTTTATTTTGACTTCACTATCGGCTTTAGCGCCCTCGAAAACTATGAAAGCGATACCCATGATGAAAAATTTGAAAATTTTCGAAGCCGCCATCTTCGATTTTCATTTTGACGTTACGTGACGATTTCTCTCAGTCAACTCCTACCGCAAGCCGCGTTAAAGTACTTCGTTCCAAAAATATTGAATAGCTTTGAGATAATTATTCAGGGGCTGGGTATACGTGTAGGTATGAAAGATATGCTTCCATAAATGTAAGCTCACAAATATTATCTTATAGACTATAGAAATTACAATGTTTTGTTACCAAAAAAAGAATTGACCTTTAAATATGATATATCCATAATCAGCCTATAATGTTCCAATGCGGGTTGGTAGATGTCACATGTCTTCGAATTGTTGGTTCTAGGACATGCCGGTTTCCTCACGATGTTTTCCTTCACCGTTTTGAGAACAGTGGTGATGAAACAATTTACACAAAGTTAGGCGCCTGTCTGGTTTCGAACCTACGACTTACATTTCGTAAGTCGCGGCCGTTACCACTGAGCCACTACTGAGGGCTTAGTGCGAGTTTTTATACTTACTCGATCACGTTAACGTAAAGTTCAATTTGTACTGTAACTGAACAAGCGCCGTCTGGTGACTATAATGAGAAACACAATTATTCCATACAAATTGACGTAAGGTAACGTTAACGTAAACGCTATCGAGTAAGTATAAAAACTCGCACTAAGGCCTCTGTTGTGCTATTCTGTAAACATCTCACCGTGATAACTCAGGTGAAGTGAGCGTGAAATGAGCCGGCATTCCACCTGATGCTAGGGATTGACACTATTGACAGTTCACTTTAAAATCACTTCACCTAAGTTTTCACGGTGAGATTTTTACAGAATAGACCGGCTGCACCAATATTTTAAAACATTTTGAAAGAGTTACTATGGAGTTTATTGCATATTCTTCTCTTGAAACTTCTTTTTGGAAGGTGTAACTACAATCAACTCTATTTTTACAAGCTTTTAATTTATACACATTAACTTAAGTAAGTGCTTTAATAAAAAATAATAGGATTCGGGGCGAAGATACAGTTTTTATAAAAATATCTAAAATATGCACAGCCCAGTTGACAGTTGACAGACATCTCTCTTGTCAACTACAAGACTGTGCGTCATTTGTTCTTATAGAAGCTTCCAGAATATTCTAGAAGCTTCGACTCGCCCTTATTGGCCGAGCGGGTAACAGAGGCGTTCCCGCCAGAAGCGTGCGGATTGTGGCGGGAGCGGTTAGAAAAGCATTTGCGTTATAAGCTTTTATTTATCTTGCAATGTTCGTATGTAAGTTGTCTTCAAAATTTGCAAGTTAAAATTGACCCACTTCCCGATGTTCGATTGAGCTCAAATTTGGCATACGTATGTATGTAAAATTAGTGACAATGTAATATTTTGGTATCATCGAGCTGATCTGATGATGGAACCGGAAGGTGGCCACAGGAACTCAGTGATAAAACGATGCAACCCTATCGAGTTTGGTTGGGCTTGAGCTCGTTTGATTCGTCTTGACTAGGACTCTGTTCTTAAATGATATCTAGAATAATAAAATATTGTCTAAGAAAAAATCTGTTTTAATAATACACTTGTCCTTGTTGACATTCAAAAGTGCCATTTAAGTGCTCACTTAAAATAAATGATATCACTTTGACTTTGAGCTGTTGTCAACAAAAACATCAAACATGTATTAAAACAATATTCCTCCATTTTGTTAGGTTGTATTTTCTAGTGAAAATATCTGGTTTTATCCCCGTGTCTAGCCGCTTATTTTGACGCTGTTTGTGTGGAAATCCCCTCTTTGTATGTTTCCGAGAATTATGACATTGTGTTGGCACAGTTTGTCACAAACATGGTTACTGCTTTATTAGATATAGGTCCATTGATACCTACTGTGGTGGGCTTGAGTTTGTTTTTTAATTGGACCCGTGAGATTTATTTTGGGGCTTGTGCCTGCCGCGGTTGGTCCGTGGATGGGTGACCATCTTTACATACCTAGTCTCCTCCGTACCTCGGAAATCACGGTAAGCCGTTGGTCCTGGCTTTCATTCGTGGATCTTTGACAGTCGTTACGGGTCGTCAGAAGCCCGAAAGTCTGACAACCAGTCTTACCAAGGGGTATCGTATCACCCAGTAACTGATTGTGGAGATCAGATAAGCAGTCGCTCCATGTAAAATACAGGTAGGTATTCAGCTGCATCCGGTTAGACTGGAAGCCGACCGCAACATGGTTGGGAAAAGGCTAGGCAGATGAGACTCGTGAGATTTTTGTTTGGGATTTTTCATAATACTTGCTTATATTACAAATTTGTCGTGAAGATTGTTAGTAAAATAGGTTGAACAGAAAATAATCCTGGTTGCTGAAGTTTGAAATATCTGTATAAAGATGTTCAACGGTAGGTAGCTCAAAAACTACTCCTGTCGCCCACCTTCGAAAAGTCCCGGTCTGGCATATAAAAACTTGCAATGTCAGATAAATAAACGAGCATATAAAACAAACAAACTAAAAAAATCAAAAAAATAAACAAACAAACTAACAACCAAACAAACTAATTGGGGCGATGTCGCCGCTCGTGCAGTCAGGCTCAAAGAGGTGGCACGCATAACATGCGCGCCTTAATGGGAGGACGTGCGGTCGTGTGATCGGCCGCACTTGGTGATGGGGCCCGCTAGGCAGGGCGGGCTGATACCAGTCGGGGGTGCGGTGAATGTACAAGTATCTCCCGGGCCCCCGACTCATGGTGCTAGAAGGAACAGTGGGGTTTTAGTCAGTAGAAGTCCGACATAACCCTCCGTTGTTCGCAGACGGAGGGTATCTAAGAGGATTTACCCACGGAAGAAAAGGTATAAAATATAACAAACAAACAAATATGGCAAACTTTTTAAAATGTTCAATGAAGGATACTGTCGGCGACAAAAGTCGATAACTCGATTTATAAATCTGTAGTATTGAATTAACATTATCTCTTAGCTCTATTACATGAAATGTTGAAATACAATATTGTATCGAATAATTTTGTGTCAATTTTGATGATGTGTTAAACAACAGTGTTAAACCTGTACGTACACAAATAAATAAAATTGAATACTATATTTGAGTTTAGACGGTACTTATAACAAAAAAATTGTTCGTCTGTCTGTCTATTTGTTCCGGCTAATCTCCGAAACGACTGTTCCAATTTTTAACGGGACTTTCAATAGCAGGTAGCTGATGTTATAAGGAGTAACTTAGGCTACTTGAATTTTGGAAAAATAATTATAGTTCCGCGCAAAAAAAAAATCCCATGAAATTGTGAATAAAAAGTCGGATTTGAAAATTTATTTTTGCATTGATAGCCCAATTCTCGAGGATGGTTATAGGCTATTTAACATCACGCTACGACGCTTAGGAAATGAGCAAAAAGAAATTCTGAAAGAACGCTATGTGAAAACGAAGTAACATCGCGGGCGAGCGATGCAACGCGGCGGGTCGGGAGACGAGGGAGTTTTATTAAAATGCGGCTGTTATTTTAGTATATTGTGTATCTTACAGCTTCCACGCGAACAAAATCGCGGGGCAGAGCTAGTTTAATTAATATAATTTTATTATAGATATAATAAAATTATATTAATTATAACATTCCAATCCGGGATAGATATGTCTTTCCTCTGAATTGGAAGAACACTTCTCACATCCATATTTTAAACGACATTTAGTCCAGTTTTTTCAATTAAAATTACTTACCGTTGAATTTGCATACGTTACGTATGATTACCGCTCATCGCTAATTAGGCCACTTTTTTATTTTATATCGTGTGTAAAAATACCCTTAACGATTAAAAATGCGAAAGTACGAGTAAACCCCCGTACGCACGGGCGTAATAAAATCGCGGCGGGATTTTATAGCGCACTGGATTTTCCACAGAACAGATAAAGAGATCTCTTTATCTTTTCTGTGGGATTTTCAACTCTCGTTGTTGAGCCGAGCGTTGAGAATCCAACTTAACAATAACAGAGTACATTCTAGCGCGTTGAAAAAACACACTGTTGGATTTTGCACTCTCGGCGCTAAGCAGAGCGTTGAAAATCCATTGCGCTATAAAATCCCGCTGCGATTTTATTACGCCCGTGCGAACGGGGGTTTACTCTGTCTGTCTGTCTGTTAGCTTTTCACGCCTTAATAGCTAAACGGATTTTGATGTTTGGCACGCAGATAGACCATAGCCTCACGCCTTTGGCTTTTGCCAGGCTTTGTTTCAACAAAGCCTCGATTCGATTTGACCTATCCATATTTTATTGCAAATTAAAAGAAAGATGAGAACACATTGCTATCACCAAGTATTACGTCAATATGTGGCGCTATCACAAACACTCCTGCTGATATCATAAGCTCCATGCAGATTGAAGACCCCGGTAGTTGTCCTCACCAAAACACAACAACGGCAATTGGCTAATGAAAACTTTTAATCAGGTCAACTATAATTTTGTGCAAGTGTGGAGAGCGTTAAAATTAATTATTACGTCGACACAGTTACAATAATATGTATGCTAGAACATTGTTGTGGGGATCAAGTTGTGAACTTATCATCAACATGGATAAATTAAATATTAAATGCTGCACCGGTTGACGTCATCATGTCAACGCTGTCGGCTGTCGCTGAAAATCAGCGCTGCAATCGCATGGGGTCGCAGTATTATGCTGAGCGATGCCCGTTTTAATTAATTAATTAATGATTCCTTTATTTCAGGCAGCTGTGGCACATACAAAATAAAAAAAAACACAAATACAAAAAAATTACAACATAAAAAAAATATATACAGGGTGTCCCGTAATTAATAGATAACCTCTTAAGGAGTCATTGTACTCATCATTATGAACAACTTTTACTATGGGACCAAACATGAAATAGCGAAAAAAAATCAACTGTTCCCTACATTTATTTTCGCATAACTCGTCAAAATGTAGGGAACTGCTGATTTTTTTTCGTGATTTCAGGTTGGTCCCATAGTAAAAGTTGTTCATAATGATGAGTACAATGACCCCGTAAGAGGTTATCCATTAATTACGGGACACCCTGTATATGCATAGAAAACATGACTAATAAACTAAGACACACGAAATGACGGCGTCGTGTTACGCTGCGCGGTGTCGCACAGCCTGCCGCGAAAACGTCGGTAGACTACACCCTTCGGCCAAAAGCTTCGGCTTCGGGGGCTTTGCGTGGATGTGACGCATATTTTTTCCCCCAACTTGTTCTTTTTGTGTTGGTGTTTTTTAGGGTTCCATACAAAAAGGGTAAAACGGGACCCTATTACTAAGACTCCGCTGTCCGTCCGTCTGTCTGTCTGTCACCAGGCAGTATCTCACGAACTGTAATAGTTAGACAGTTGAAATTTTCACAGATGATGTATTTCTCTTGGCGCTATAATAACAAATACGAAAAAACAGGATAAAATAAATATTTAGGTGGGCTCCCATACAACAAACGTGATTTTTTTCGCCGTTTTTATAGAAAATGGTACGGAACCCTTCGTGCGCGAGTCCGACTCGCACTTGACCGGTTTTTTTTTTGCGTCGTGCCTGTTTGCTGCAAATAAACGTATTTTCTATCTTTTCTTTCAATAACATTACAAAGTTAGAGATCTCTAGTAAATCACACATTCACCCGATTTTTTCATCACTGCATTTACCCGATTTCAAACCGCTTAAGCCGGATGCATAATCAGCCTATAACGTACCCACTGCTAGGACACAGGCTTGCTCTCTTTGAGAGGAAGTGAGCCGTAATCGACTACGCGGGCCCAGTATGCGTTGATAGACGTCACATGTTTATCAACTATTAGTCGACGTCCGCACGTCGGCTTAGGGTTTTCGTCTTTTACGACGCGGCGCGTGAGTGAGTATTGAACTATAGTATAGTTAAAATCTCGCTGCAGACTTGGTCATAAATCATAATCGGAGTAGGGATGTGCGCTATTTGCGCGCGCTCAAGGCCATTATCGATAAAAGAATCATTAAGGTTATCACGTAAACATTTGACGAAGAATTTTAATTTTCTATTTTTAGTTTTATATATACGTTCTTTTGTTTATATATTTAAAATGCTTTGTAGTAAATTTGGTAATAAAATTTAAAAAAATGTGTATTTATTTCTATCACCCATTTATAAATATATAAAACTATCGATATCACTCATCGACTGCAGTAATGCACAGGACTACGTGTGGGCGTGGCCTGCCCATAAGGCCCGTGAGTGGGAAAGAGAGCGAAACACTCGAATGATTTATGACCGAGTCTGCAGCGAGATTTTAACTATACTATAACGTGCGAGTCGGCCGGTGAGCGGCTGCCCACACTGAATTAGCTCAATAAGTCGAGCCCGCCGCGTACTTGTAGCTTCATACCTAAAATGCGGAGTGCGTCTGGCCTGACGGTACTCGTCTTCACGCACATATTCACAGCGTGTTTGAACTCTTGGTAAACACAAGTAATACGCGTGTCGCTTCATGGGATAGAAAAACTTTACTCGCTTATGCTTTGTCCCACAAAACAACGGGGAGTAAACAATCTCAAAGTTGTGTGGAGCTGTTAATAATAGATATATTAATTTAACTTCAGATGTTCCCTTATGACACTATGTTTAGCCAGTGGCCCGAGAGGGATGACTGCTATAGTGTTACTGATTAGTGATTCTTTGAGAGCTGACGCTGGTGATTAAAATTAATATTCATAAAAATAACGACGACACGGTTGGCGCAGTGGTTGAGCGATTGACTGCTGCGCAGCATGTCGCGGGTTCGATTCCCGCACGGAACAAATATTTGTACGACCTACAAGTATTTGTTCCGAGTCTGGGTGTTTTTCTATCTATAATATGTATGTATTTACAAAAAAAAAAATGTATATAAGTAGTTTATCAGCCATCTCGTTACCATAACACAAGCATTAGGTTGCTTAGCTTGGGGCTAGATGGCGTTGTGTGATATGTCCAAACATATTTATTTATTTATATTTATTTATTTATTCATAAAAACATAACTCTTTTTTGCAGTCGGGTAAAAATTTGTATGACTATGATCTTCCACGTTGGAAAAAAATGCGTCTGCTGTGATCGTAGAACAAGTTAGATTTGCAGGTCGAGAATGTTCATTTAATTCACTGTATCACACACGATGAAGAGTCCCGTAGTTGGCATCAACTGCAGGAAGTTGGGATAAATATTTATCCCAAGAACAAACTTAATATTATAGTTGAAAAACGTGTTCTTCCATTCCAACAATGACATTCGACATTCTAACTATAAATTAATGTAAGTTTGTACGTGACTCCTCCGTGCCTCGGAAAGCACGTTAAGCCGTTGATCCCGGCTGTCATTCGTGGATCTTTGACAGTCGTTACTGGTTTGTGGAGGTCAGATAGGCGCAGTCGCTACATGAAAAATCTGGTATTCAGCTGCATCCGGTTAGACTGGAAGCCTACCCCATCATACTTGGGAAAAGGCTAGGCAGATTGATTGTCTGTGTTTGGATCACAAAATACCAATCCCTTGAGAGAAACCAGATATAGTACTAGTATTATAAACCAAAAAAAAAAACAGTCTTACCAAGGGGTATCGTACCCAGTAACTGGGTAGTGGAATTCTGGGATTCAGCTGCATCCGGTTAGACTGGAAGCTGACCCCAACATAGTTGGGAAAAGGCTAGGCAGATAATGATAGTGTAATATCCAAGGTGAGCCAAGGTCGACAATTTTTCAGCATCAGAAATTACTAGAGAAAAGCGTAACGGTCACCAAAAAATCGTGTTGTTATAAATACCTATGTATTGCAATTTTATACACACGAATATACAAAATATTTCAGTATTTGTATCAGATGGCAATATATGCAGTTGTGGATACTGCCCGCGACTGTACAAGCATCATACATGCATGCATGTAACATGCATCGAATCTTGAGCGAGATGGCATTTTATAGTAGTTTTTATTATGTAGGTACATATTACAGTACGGTCAGCAACAGAAGTCGGTTAACACTGCTACTTTTTGACATCATCTAAATCAAAACAAAATAATTCGATATACTGCTTTTTTTTCGTTTAACTGTTAAGAGTAATGTTCTTAAAATTGTAAGTACTTCTGTTCCGATTTGAATTGAAAATTTCGCATAATAATTAAGATTAAAAAACTGCAAGTGTTAATCGACTTTTGATGCTGACTGTACATTGGCGTTTTGCGGCAGATTGTACAAGAAATATGAGAGTATGCTTGACATTTTACACTCTGAGGATCGAGCAAAAATAAAATAACGCTCGTGTTTCGCGAACGATTAGGTAGAGGTGCGCCTAAGTACACCCACATTTTTCCAGTTATGTGTGAGTCCTACATAATTACTAACAAAGGTATAACAAAAAGAGAACGTGTTATAAATATCCAAACTCAAATTCAAACTCAAAGCATTTATTTCAAATAAACCAATTACAGGCACTTTTGAATTGTCAATGGGTCGGTCAGTCAGAAAGATGAAGCTAGTTGCCCATTCCAAAGCGTGGTCCCTATGGAGAAGAACGGGCAAGAAACTCCACGGACACTCTTTTAAATCAAAATATTTTTACAAAATATTGGTTACATTGTTCATGTTGAAAAAATACATACGAGTATGAGAACAATGTAGGAAGACGTGCACCTTAAAAAGCGTCCACAAATTCACATATTTTGAAATTTGAAAGACAGACAAATTCAAAATCCGGAGTCGTCGTGTCGTTCGTCGTAATCGAACAGATTACGTGTGACTCCTGATTTTTAATTAGTCTGTCTTTTTAAAATTCAGATGAGAATATTTTCTTGTTTCTTACTTTTTAGAGCGTAATTTTTCAGAAGTCGGGTTTTAGTTTTTGAACTTACTTTTCATTCCATTTTTTAGTTGTACTAATTAACATACAAAAGACGAACGAAAAGAAGAATCATAAAAAATCCGCTTAGAAAAGCTGTAGACACAGTACATTTATCCGTATAACTTTGTACATAAGAATGATTACCAAATGTATTATATACTAAATTCTTCCTAAAAGTATGTAGATCACTTTAGTGAAAGAATCGTCAAAATTGGTTCATTAGTTTTTGAGAAAATGGCGGACATACTAACATACATACATACATTATACATACATACGAGTCGAATACAAAACCTCCATTTTTAAAGTCGGTCAAAAAGAGGTACAGTCAACAAAAGAGATATCTAGGCAGGGTATACTAACATATTTGCATGTGAATTGCTTCATGTTCAATTTCGTGACAATATACAATTTTGTGTTGGTGTGTGGTGGTAGTAGTGTGCAAAAACAAAGTAATATAAATAAAATTGAACATGAAGCAATTCATATACAAATATGTTACTCTACCCTGCCTAGATATCTCTTTTGTTGACTGTACATATTGTACAAACATAGAAATAGGGTAGGTACTGAAGTTCACAAATGACATGTTATTGGGAGTGAACCCAAATGATTTATGTGCTGGAGAGCATTGACAAAAAAAGTCTACGTTACAAGTAAGTCGCGTCTGATATGCTTGAATTTACATTTCTTTTGTTGAAACATACGGGGACGAATATCAAAGAGCACAACATAATTATTTGATATCTAAAAATAAGGTGCGTTAAACCAACAACATGTAAACAAGCGACATGCACCGAAACAACATGGACCTATCTGCACCATCTATATCTATTTCGTGATTCTAGGTCAACGGGAAGTACCCTACAGGTTTTGATTTACTTGAGGGTATCAAAATATGTTGCATAAATGGCCGTATCTTTTTATTGCGTTGACTTAGAAGCTTGATTCTAAGTCAACGTAATGAAAAATACGGCCATTTATGCAACATTTTTAACCGACTTCAAAAAGGAGGAGGTTCTCAATTCGTCGGAACCTTTTTTTTTTTATGTATGTTCCCCGATTACTCGAAGATGGCTTAACCGATTTGGATTTTTTTTGTTTTATTCGAGAGGGTATACATCACAGTTGGTCCCATATAAAATTTATTAACTTTGCTTGGGTAGTTTTTGAGTTAGCTTCAACAATACATATTTTTACCCCACTTTTATATGGATGATGTTCTAGTTTGTTTTGCAGATAGTGGTATCAGAATGTGTGTGGGGTAGGTACACAACTAAAAAGTGAAAAATAAAAACTTTTTTCCAAAAAAATACAACCGACTTCCAAAAACTACAAAGTGAAAAATAACTTTAATTTCGTAAGTCGGTGGCAAAAAATGAAAATACATTTAACTAGACACCGACTTCCGAAATTAAAGTTATTTTTCACTTTGTAGTGTTGTTTTTGGAAGTCGGTTGTATTTTTTTGTAAAAAAGTTTTTATTTAAACTCTCGTATTTGGTATTAATTTCAACTTGATACCTCCACGCGTTCCTGAAAAAAAGGTTCTAGACAGACTTACAGACAGGCAGACGGACAACGAAGTGATCCTTTATGGGTTCCGTTTTTTTCTTTTTGAGGTACGGAACCCTAAAAAACTATAACTAAGAAAAATTGGTGGTTAGGCGGACTCCCCATGATATGCTGCACTTATTTAGCATTGTAGCGGCATCTACATTGCTACATGCAAACTACACATCACACTGATGTCACGCAAAATCCTGCATCGCGCAAGCAGAATTAACCGAACGACAAGCATATTATATACGACGTCCCGACATCAATCGTCGGGCAGTTGCCCACCAGACACAACACCCGCCTCGTCGGAGGATCCTCCTTTTTCTATAGAAGATGAGAGAACTTTACACCCTGTTCGTCATACCTCTATCATTAATCGAGGAGTATCTTTACAATCTACCACATACGGCTCAACACAAGCACCTCCCGTATCACCCCACGCATCTGCGTAGTATCTCCATGAGTTTATGTGCGTGCTATAAGCCACAGACAGTCACAGACTCACAGGCTCGCTCGTAACGAGGCGTGAATCCAGACGTAGCATACGCGCGGTGGGACGAATCTCTATCCGTGTTCAGTTGTGTTGGTTCGTTA
Organism: Cosmia pyralina; assembly: GCA_946251885.1. Lineage (NCBI taxonomy): Eukaryota > Metazoa > Arthropoda > Insecta > Lepidoptera > Noctuidae > Cosmia > Cosmia pyralina. The sequence goes on along the minus strand of OX276362.1, from coordinate 5,042,878 downwards.
ATTATTTTTTATTTTAACGTTCTTAAGTCTGTATTATGCCACGTTGGAAATGTACTACGAACTAAGATAGAGTGAGAGCATCATCATCATTTCTGCCGAAAGACGTCCACTGCTGGACATAGGCCTCCCCCAAGCACCGCCACTTCGACCGGTTCTGTGCTTCCCGCATCCAGCGGCTTCCTGCGCGTTTACAAGGTCATTGTTCCACATTGTGGGAGGCCTTCCAATGCTACGTCTTCCGATACGTGATCGCCGCTCCAGAACCTCTCGGCCCCATCGGCCTCTGTTCAGCGAGCAATGTGCCCTGCCCACTGCCAGTTAAGTCTGGCAATTCTTCGGGCTATGTCGGTTGCCTTGATTCTTCTGCGGATCTCTTTAATTCTGATTCGATCACGTAGGGAAACTCCAAGTATAGCCCTTTCCATTGCCTTTGGAGTGACAGCTTTCAGCGGTAAAAATAATGTTACCTTTGGCTTACTAAGCATGGGAACTTTTTACGAGTAACTTAACTAGCAGACTGCCCTTTTTAGGGTTACCTATACCCGAAATAAAAATAAATGAAAAAAATTCGAAATAAATGATATATTATTATTATTATTTGTCTTTGGCTTATCTCGGGACCCTGGGGTCCCGGACCTTTGGAAGGCGTACGAGGGGCCGAAGCCAACTTGCAACGGCCCCTTAGATAATTTCAAATGACGAGGAGGCGCCAGCCGACGATTATCCCTGTATGCACTATGCAAGTGCACCCAAGGACAACCCCCGGTTGGTGCAAGACTATTGCAGAACATGGAAACAAAACACATTGGGCCTATGGGTTTGGGTGGCTACATGGATTGGGTACCTTGAACTATGGAAGAACTATGTCCTATTATTATTATTATACTAAACCTACGCCGTCTGGCTGTCTCTCCGAGGGCTGTATCTTTTAACCGTAACAGGTACCCACTTCATAGAATTTGTGTTAATATGGCCTCTCCTACATGGAGGTAAATAAAAAAATAAGGTAATTTATAATAGTCACTTAGTATCACTGTCCATTCCAAGGTTGCTTGGAAGAGATCGCAGAAAGCGATAAGGCCGCCCATTGTATATTTTTATACTGTTTGATATGTTTTTCTTTTTTGTTACGTATTTTTGTGGTGGTCAATAAAGTATATAATATAGTTATAAATAAAATAAATAAATATTTATTTGTGGTGCGGAACCCTTTTTTTTTTGTGGATGGGAAATCATCAAATGACTTCTCCCGCTCTGGGCAGAGCGGGAGGACGTGTCAGACTTTTACTGACTAAAACCCACCCATGTTCCTTCAGTTGCCCGTGCCAGGGTCACTGTATCTCTTTCGAACTACCCGCGACCCCGGCGGCATCGGCCCAATTGACCCCGTCACTGCTGACATCTCTTTGAGGAGCGCGTGGAGCACAACGCACCGTCGACCCGGGCCTGGTCCTTACCGGACGGCGAACGGCGGAGCCTTAAAAGGCCTGTTGCATTTTATCACCTCTCTCGCACAGACGGGACCAAATTTTTAAGAATGTTAAATGAAAAAATGTTTTTTTTTTGGAAAATGTAACGTATTATTATTGTTAATAAATAATATTAATTTAATAGGCAGTTATTAAAAACACAAGTCTACTGTGTTATCTAATAAACTTAGCTCAAAATCAAAATTAAAATATTTTTTTTCACATAAACCTACACGGGCACTTATGAAACGTCAGAAGCTAGGTGCACTGTTCCAAATTGGTCGTTTCCTATGGAGAAGAGCCGGCAAGAAACAAAAACAGATAATACTTATTGAGCTGAGTTTATTAGATAACACAATAGAAATATTAATAATACAAAAGGAATATTAGTTCTTCAGTTTAAAATCATTAAAAGTCGCTTGCATCAACAGGCCGTCACTCGACCATACGACCGATCCATGGTTGTAAGCCCGGCCCGTCAGATATACCTTTACGTATGCCGTTTCCCTTTGAGCATTGGTCCATTAGGTAAGTAACGTGATACAGGGTGTTCTCGGTAAGCGGTGGTAAGCAGTTAGTTCTCTATGATGACGGACTCAGTCACGCGGGAGATCACTCATTATTTCATGGGTAGGAACAGAGTAGATTACGAAAGAGGCTGCAGTAGATATAATATTATAATAGCGTGTTGTTTTGAGTATTTGCGACTTTGAGACAGACGTTTCAAACGTATTATGAAAAAATTTGTCTCTCCGTAGGTAAATTATAGTTTTAAAAAAAGTAAAAACACGGTTTAATACCATTAAACGAACTAAACAGTAAAAATATTTTTTTCAATGTAATAGTAAAGTGATTAACGAGAAAATTAATGTAATTGTAAAAAAAAAACGTGGGTGCTTTCGAATTACAGAGTTAGTGTAAGAATGTCGTACAAAGCACCCCACGTTTTTTTTTTTAATTTACAATGACATTGATTTTCTCGTTAATCATCACTTCATTCTTACATTGAAAAAAATATTTTTACTTTTTAGTTCGTTTAAAGCGCGTTCGTTGGTTCGTTTTAGTGTATTTTTAGTTTTTTTTAAACTATAATTTATTTATGCGTTGACTTAGAAGCTTGATTATTTTAGAGCTCTAAGAGACTATAAACCTACGTATTGGATAATAGGTCTTTACCTATGAAATTGCCGTTTTGGATTGGATCCAACCAACTTGCTGAGCGCTTGCGGTTATCAAACAGAATCCATTTTTCATCGCAGGTAACAATGCGGTTCAAAATTCCTTCATTTGTGTGTTTGTTGAGCAGTGCAAAGCACGTCTCGACGCGTACTTCGCGCTGGCGATCATTGAGTTCGTGGGGCACCCATTTGTCAAGCTTTTTTACCTTGCCAATTTGACGCAAATGGACCAATATTGTTTTGACGCTAACGTCGAAAGCTGCTGCTAATTCAGCCGTAGATTGTGTATCATCAGCTTCCACAATCGCCTTTAATTCGTCATTGTCGACCAAAGTCTTCGGACGACCGCGAGGTTCATTTTTCAGGTCGAAATTTCCAGAACGGAAGCGAGCAAACCAATAACAAGTGGTGCGTTGGTTTGTAGTGTTAGCTCCGTAAACGTCGTTGATGTTACGTGCCGCTTGTGCCGCGTTGCTGCCACGACGGTACTCATATTCCATAATTACTCGAATTTTTAACGTATCCATGATGACGAAAAAGATTGAAATGCGATGAAAATGTAACACTAATCAATAAACAAATGACTACTTTTGGAAAAAAAAATCCATGTTTTTAAAATAAAATTAATTTGAAATTAGAATTCTTAGCCAAACAAAAATTATTTTGATTTGAAATGGCCAGTACTGCAGAACGGCAATTTCATAGGTAAAGACCTTAATATTAATTTCAACTTACCTCCACGCGTTCCTGAGAAAAAGGGTCTTGACAGACAGACGGACAACGAAGTAATCCTAGGGTTCCATTTTTCCTTTTGAGGTACGGAACCATAAAAATGAACAATGCGTTTACACTTGACCAATTGACCACTAAGTAATTGCATAGGTGATCTCCCAGATCACATTATGCATTAGCTTGCACACGCTTTCATTCAAAAATATGATTATAATGTGATAATATAATATTTTATAGCTTATCATCCAACCGGCAATAAGCACACACATCAATCCCAGACACCACAACCATCTAACAAAGGATGTTCTTTACAAGGCTGCTATCAACATGTGTTACTCCCTTTTAAACCAACCCCGCTTCTCTGTCCGCCCCTTCTCTGTGCTCCTACTAATGAGTACAGTTAATGAACAAACATCAGGACAGTTGGCACAAACAGAGTCGCTAATAAATGGGGTTGTATTATTAATTCAGACGACGGTACTAAAAGTCGCATCGTTCGAACTTTGAAGAGTAAGAAGATTTTAATGAACAGTGTTTGAAGAATTGAGCCGTTCGAGAATATTGAACTAGTGTAATAATTAAGCCTTTTGTGTTTTGTAAACGGAAGGTTTGATGCTTCATTAAAATAGGGATGAATACAAATTTTTATTTGTCCTTCATGTACAGGGTTATTGGTAAAACACCAGCAATCTCTTAAGGGGTCATTGAACTCATCATTATGAACAACTTTTACTATGGGACCAAACCTGAAATCGCGAAAAAAAAATCAGCTGATTCCTACATTTTGACGAGTTTGATGTGGATAAATGTACTGAAAAACTGTTTTTTTTTCACGGTTTCAGGTTTGGTCCCACAGTAAAAGTTGTTCTTAATAATGGGTACAATGACCCCTTAAGAGGTTGCTGGTGTTTTACCAATAACCTTGTATATTATTAAAAAATATTGGACACGTATTTTTTATTTTTTTACGTAATCAAAAGATTGCGGCGTTAAACTGAGTTAAAATATGGCATGACGTCACGCCTAGCTAGATTTTATACGTAGAAGTGACGTAGCGAGCCCCCACTCCCCAGCTTTAATGCGTGTTATCTAAGTAAGGGCTCCCACACATAAACACGATACGACGTCGCGTCGTACAACGATGCGGTGTCGTTTCACGATACGACGTCGCGTCGTGGAAATCTACGATGAGCATCGTAAAAAAACACGACATCGTAACGTAATGTGCCACGTACGATACACGGCACGATGCCGTCGATACCATACCATACCATACCATGCCATAGTACGGGACGCTGCTCGACTAGGGTAATTAGATGATCGACTTCAATACCATCCATCATCTTTTAATTTTGAATAACAACTGCGCAGGATTGCATCGTGAATTTCTAACGTCACGACGTCGTATCGTGCATCGACACGTTACGACGTCGTGTCGTGAAACGACGCCGCGTCGTTGTACGACGCGACGTCGTATCGTGTTTATGTGTGGGAGCCCTTAAAAAGAAAAAAATACGTATTTAACATTTTTTTAATATCTGACTGACGGACTAAATAGAATTTCTTTTTTTTTTACTCAGGCATCATCCACATCTTATGTCGTCTCTTGTGGAATCCTTTGTTCTTATTTTATTTAATTGAAAGAGACTGATATCTGAGTTTGTTTCAGAGTTCATACTCAAAGTAGTCGGATAGAAAAAACCGACATTTAGTTTTTTAAATATTATTGACGTCTCGCCACGCACATACCTAAGAGGTTTCCACTGAAGCCGAGCTGGGCGGAGTGGAGAAGAGCGGACTATGAATTGACCAATCACATTACTCGAAATCTCCACTCCGCGTCAGTGGAAACAGTGTAAGTGGAACGGAGCGGAGCTAAGCGGACTTTCAAATAAATTATATGAATACGCGGCCCCGAGCCGGACAGAACGTAGTCGAGCAGGGCGATCCGACCAATCACAGTGCTCGAAATCTCTACTCCGCTCCGTTGCCACTTTTTACTGCTCTTATCCGCTCTACCCAGCTCCGCGTAAACAAACATCCATCTTTAAATTCCCAAAACATTCCTTATTTCCCGCAAACCACAAAAACAAAATCAAAAGATTACCATAATCACATCATATCTAAGCTGGAAATATTCTCGATCTTGCTCCAAGGCCCCTTGGCTTGTAAATCTTGGGCACTTAACTCAAAAACTAATATAAGTTGTTCGCCCTCAGGGGTTATTGGCAAAAAATAAAACTTCCCTCCTAACTGTATTCTGTTGACGTAAAAATGGATGTAGGGTGCCTTGTGTTTCTGTTTTTCGTGTACTTTCCCTTATAACATAACAAAATCAAGCACGTTTTCCGTGAAAGGTTAGGCAGACATAGACGTATAAAAAAAGGCGGACAGATTCTCGCTAACAAAAAACTGTATCTATCGGAGTCAGCCAGCTCTACTTGGTACCTACACAGAAATTTCACAAGACATGCTGTATTTTTATCTTACCTTACCATATTACGAATACGTTACCATACTACGAATGGTTGACTGATGTGTGAATGTGTGCGTGCCTGTAGGTACAGCGAGCTGGCTGACTCCGATAGACACAGTTTTTGTAAGCGAGAATCTGTCCGCCTTTTTTTATACGTCTATGTAGGCAGAGGTTTATATGTATAGTTACAGTTTCGCACTCGGGGTCTACCAGTGAGCAATGGAACGAACTATTCTGGGAGTCAAACTTACTGACCGTAGAAACAGTATGCTTCGTACCAAAACACAAATACCAGACGTATCACGTGCGCAACGCAGCCGCCAAATTAAAATGGAACTGGGCAGGCCACATCTGCCGCATGTCGCATCAGAATTGGGTGAAAGTAGCCACAGGTTGGTTAAGGAGATGGTGTGATGAGCTGGACTTCTATGTAAAGGATTGGGATCTAATTGCAACAGAAAAAGTAAAATGGAAAGACGGAAGGGGGCCTTTGCCTTGCCGAGAGGCACAACGGGCTCATAGTAATAATAAGGTTTATGGTGTTGCACAAGTAGCAGATGAATTTCGATGGGTTCATTAAGAATTATTTGGATTTTTACGAAAAACTTGATAGTTATTAATTTAACAAAATAATTATTTTTAATGTCTAAGAATTGAGTCCCGTTGAACCATTTTATCGGGTAGAACCTGGATGAGGCTGGCACAGGAACGTGGGGTTGAAAAGAGAGGTTTCTGATGACTAAGAACCATTTATGACAGGGTCCAAAAATCAATACCAACACTTGGTCATCCTATGACGAATACCCGCGTATAAGAGAAATTGAAAAGTTGTTATAATGTGTTTTGGATAAATTGATAAACCGCTCGAGATAGACGATAACTTTCTAAGGACTCGCGCCCATGAACAGTTTCTCTATCAAACTTGTTTCATTATCTTTTATATCATTCTGTTCCATAGTATGTATATTCCCATCTTGGAGGCGGCTTCTCAATGCAGCCTAGAAAATAGGTCACCTATATCCCATCTACCTACGGATGTAGGAGTAAAAGGGGTGACTTTAGGAACTGCGATCGTCAACTCATCTGACACAATATTTTAACACGCTCAGCGCCAGGTGTATATTATCCTGATATACACCCTAATGTTTTTTCCAAGGCCAGTGTTTATCTGGTGATACACGGTTAAAAACATGGCTAGGAGGAGCTCGTGGCTAAGTAATAACAGCCGCACGGGTCGATCTATCAGGTTAAGCTACGCTTGCCGGGGTTGGTCCGTGGATGGGTGACCATCTTTACGTCCGAGACTCCTCCGTGCCTCGGAAAGCACGTTAAGCCGTTAGTCCCGGCTGTCATTCGTGGATCTTTGACAGTCGTTACGGGTCGTCAGAAGCCCGAAAGTCTGACAACCAGTCTTACCAAAGGGTATCGTATTACCCAGTTACCGGGTTGTGGAGGTCAGATAGGCAGTCGCTCCATGTAAAATACTGGTATTCAGCTGCATCCGGTTAGACTGGAAGCCGACCCCAACATAGTTGGGAAAAGGCTAGGCAGATTGATTGACATGGCTAGAAAACTTCAGAAGCCGGTGTATATATTGCTATACATCATTGCGAACATTTCATTTTCTCTTTCTTCTTTTTATTATAGACGTTTTGAGAAGAAACAAATCCTGCAAAAAAAAATTGAAAACTCCACTACTTTTGCCTCAAAGGTCCCTTGGCGCTGAGTTTGTTACTGGAAAATATTAAACTGTTCCCTTAAAAACTTTAATTTTTTTTTTTAAATATTATTGACACTAAAAATTTTTTAAGCTCCAAGTCATGCACATTTTTTTAACAATGGAAGTTCCATTTTGCTGACCTTTTCTCACAGTTGGTCACAGTAACTAAGCTAGGATACTCCGATTAAACTTGTTTAGGTTATAACTGTGACCAACCACGCGTGACCTGTATTGGCCGCAGTAACTAAGCTAGAGCACCCCAACCTAGGTTAGATTAGTTTAGAACTGAAACTAACCGCAGGCGAGCCGAGCGAGCGAAGCGAGCGGTGTCGCGGCAGTTGCTGGCGAGCGATACATCCAAGTTGGTTTAAGTTACTTGGCTATTTAGTATTTTTAGGACCCCAAAATAGGAGTAATTTCAGTTTCAAAGAGGCACAATCATTATATTAGAGTATCAATAATATTTTTAGGCGTGCAAAATGGAAATTATTAAGCGTTCGATTAAAAGCATGCCTTAACTAATGAGCTGATTAAATGATGATGTAAGCTCATTTTAACATGGTGGCATTGGTAGATGGATTTGAGATCCAGTTTGTGAAAATGTGTAGGATGAAACTTCTCTTCATTCCCTTGATGCTACAACTCCCACAGGTACTCGTCACTTGGAAATACACGGAGCTATTGAGAGAGAGAGATACACATGAGAGGCCGTATACGAAATTTTTCCGATTCGCTGATTTGCATGATTTTACAGTTTAATTTTAAAGTTAAATTACTGTCTTACTATAAGTTTTAATTTTGATCTAATGAATGAGCTACTTTTTTATTTTGCATCGAGTTTATAATGCGAAAATTTGGTTGTTTTAAATGATTTTTGAATGTCTGAATGTTTTTAAATTATTGCATTTTTTTTTTCAGGAAATTCATTGTTTTTGAACTGAAGTTTCTGTTGTTTTAATTTTATCAACGACAGTTCTAAGTAGCCGAAATCATAAGCAATTATTTGCCAATTTTCTCTAAAATTTGACTAAGTTAAATATTTTTTTACTCAAAAATTGTATATGAAAGTGGTAAAAAGTGATTCATACATTGTATAGACAACTTTCACAAAAATACATTGTAATTTGTTCATACCCTTTATACGTCAAAACTATACGTAAATATGTGATATTCTAAACCTCTTACAGCAAAAATTTACAAAACAGTCGCCGGTTTAGGTCGATTAATCAAAATAAAGTAATAAAAATAAAAAAGTGGCTCATACAAAAGTCAATCAATCTGCCTAGTCTTTTCCCAACAATGTTGGGGTCGGCTTCCAGTCTAACCGGATACAGCTGAATATCAGTATTTTACATGGAGCGATTGCCTATCTGACCTCCACAACCCAGTAACTGGGTAATATGATACCCCTTAGTAAGACTGGTCGGCAGACTTGAGCTTCTGACTACCCGTAACGTCTGTCAAAGATCCACGAATGAGAGCCGGGGTTAACGTGCTATCCGAGGCACGAAGGAGTCTCGGTAAAGATGGTCACCCATCCACGGACCAACACCAGTAAGCGTAGCTTAACCAGATGGATCGAGTCGTGCGGCTGTTATTACTTAGCCACGAGCTCCTCAAAAAAGTAGCTCATACTAGATCACAATTGAAATTTTCTTTCATATTAAGCATTCAAACTTATTGAAACTATAAAATCACGTAAATCAGCGAAATCGGCAAAATTTCGTGTGCGGCCTCTTAAACTGGTATGCAATTTTCTATTACATTCTCTTAAAGTGACACTGGCGTAACAACATACTTGCGTTCAATCTTCCTTCCGCAGCTTCCTTCATAGTTTGATGTTACTAAGTATTATACAAGAGACGCTACATCATAACTAAGATACGTTAGAGAATTTAGATATCCTTCCGTGGTGATAAATACATTAAGTAGGTTCATTCAAGATGATTTAGAAAATAATAAACTTCCATATTTATTTTTTAAGTGAAAGTATTTATTTCTTTTAAATGTAATATAAACATAACCTAAAAATAACAAAATTATATCCTAACTAAAACTATTAAAAAACTAAAATATGGCATCGAAAAATTCCTCCGCATCGTTGTCGACTGGTATAGTACCCAAGAGACTGGCGGCATTGCCACGTTGTATGGCAATGCTAAGCCTCTGGCCAAGGTAAAAGCCAGCCCTTGGGTCATGGGAAGTGTCAACCAGCCGCTTGGAGATTTCGTTGAATAAACCATGAGCACTCGGACCCCACGGCCCAAGGGTTTCAATCCCAAACGGCTCGAAAATATAATTACCGATAAGGTTATTATACTTTCGCTGCTTGAGGTTTTCCGCAGCGGCAGCAACAGTGCCAGCACAGCACGCCGAGCCAGGAAGATGGGATGGCGCAAGAGTATCGACGCACGTTGCCTTCCCACCTTCCATGGAAATAAAGACATGCCGTCCGGTCTCTTGCCATCGTCGCGTGTCAAGCCCAATGGGTTCTAATACAGCTGGAACGCCGACGGTGACAAGGGCTCGTCGGATGATATCATTGATGTTCGCGTGCCGCGCAAAGCGAGCCGCACTTCGGCTGCAAGACAGGCCGTGGTGTCCGAGGCTGTTGACAACTTCACCGCAGTGACAGCGATGAGGAGAACAAGAAGGAGCTCCTAGTCGCAGTGAAGCAGCGAGGCGGAAAGGAGTGTCGTCGAACAAAGTGCTCGTATATGCTGCTGCGAAACTGAGAGGGAAGGCCTATGTCCGAGCAGTGGGAACGTTATAGGCTGATTATGTATGTATTTATGTAAGGGGAAAGCGCCAGAGTAGCCCGCGAAATTCAAATTTTCTTATTTTTTTTGCAATTTGCAAGTCAGTAATTGTAATGTTTAACAAATATATATTAACAGAATTAAAATCAGTAGAATCAATAATACAACTCCTTAACTTAGTATAATCCTCGAATGTCAAGATTTTATGAAATACATTCAATAGGATTACTTGGTCTTAAAGAGTTGTTTGTGTGTGTTGTGTGTTATTGTGTGTGTTGTTGTGTTTGTTATATCTGTGAGTGCCTCCCAGATACGTCATCACCATACATTCGGTTACTGTGAATGGATTGCGCAACCCAACTTGATGCATCCAATAAAACTAACCAGCAGATTCGGCGCGAGGCCTTTCGTCACATACATCGGTCGTTAGGACAACCTCTTAGTACCTACTCACCTAATATTAAGAATTAATTGTAATTACTTTATTAAATTCATTTAGTGGAAATTTTGGGTTTTTTTTGGACTCCTCCGCTGCCCATCACATAATTGGCGCAGCCGGTAGGATTGTCGAGTCAGTGCGTGCAAATCAAAGACTATAATTTCACGATCGAGCTGAACATTTGGACATTTGTGCGTGCTGTTCACGTTTCAACGTGCGTCGTCGACAATCCAGAAGAACCAGAAGCAGCCGTTGGAGATCCTGTAGACCGTATCCAGACATCGATACTACGGGAACCGCCGATATGTAGTTTATGTGAGTTGCACAAATTCCTTACAGTCGGTCGCTATTTCCCACCTCCAAAATTTTCCACCCACGATCATCGCGATCTATTAGGGGTATCGAACCCCTGGGCAATCGGTTGTCCTCTCGCAACGCGCTGAGGGACGCTATCCGAAATTTAGAGTTAGATAACCTAGAAATAATAATGGAAAATCAAGACGATATGATCAATAAAATTGTTAAAACATTAAGACTAGTACCAGAATTTGACGGTAATAGTAATACTCTAATTAGATTTTTATCACTATGTGACCAGCTTGTGGCGAGCTATGTTGATCCAGCACCTGGTCATGAACTAACTAATTTAGCATTATTAAATGGTATATTAAATAAAATCACCGGGAACGCCGCTAGAACACTAGTAACAAATGGTGTTCCCCGGGATTGGAATGGTATTAGGAATACGTTAATTCATAATTTTTCAGACCATAGAGATGAGTCTGCGTTATACAATGATCTATCGTTACTATCTCAAGGATCAGATACGCCTCAAGTATTCTATGAGCGCGTGTTAAACCTTTTAAGCACCATTATGACATACGTAGAAATACACGATGCTGTCGCTACCACCGTCGAAGCAAAAAGAACTTTGTATAAAAAACTAGCTTTGCAGACGTATCTACGAGGCTTAGCGGAACCTCTAGGATCTAGGATTCGATGCATGAGGCCTCCTTCCTTGGAGAAAGCATTAGAATATGCCCAAGAGGAAATGAACGTTGTTTACCTCCAACAAAAAATTGTACCTTCAAGTAAAAGGTTACTTCCAATATTCCCAAATATGCTAGCTCAGTATCCTCAGATGAATAGAAATTTGATGCCTCGAAATTTTGATCCAAATCGCTTTCTTCCACAGCAGCCTAGACCGTTTTACCAGGGACCCTCTAGAACCCAACAAATGTTCAAAGCTTTACCGCGATCCAATATGTCCACCGGATTTAGAGTCAACCCTAGACCCCCAACGTCTCAGCAGGCACCGAACAACCAGCCTCGACCAATGAGCGGTGTTAGTCACCCCGTTGCACGTGTTCTGTCACCAACCAATATGCATGATTGGCGTAATTACGGTAATCCACCTCCTAGTAATTACTTTAGGACACGAGAAGCAAACGTGAACGAATTTTTTGTACAAGAACCCGACTTTGACTATTATGTCCCAGAGGACTTTTACTACTGTGACTATGACTATGTCCCAGACTGTGTCCCAACTTGTGACCCGACTACTAACTCGACACTGACACAGGACGTCTGTGTAGGTGAACCCACACACGCAGTTCCACCTGAAAATCCAAAGTCGTCAAATTTTCCAAAGGAAGCCCCGAAGAGTGCCCCCGAATAGAAATTAATATACAGGGTAAAAGACAATTGCCTTTTTTAAAATTAAATGTTAAGCTCGACTTTCCACCTTTAAAATTTTTAATTGATACGGGAGCTAACCAGTCGTTCATAAGTCCTGAAACTGTGGCAAAGTACTATCCCGACTATGAACTTGACTATAACCATTTATAGTCGCTAACGTGCATGCATCCACCATGAATTATTATTCAATCACTATACCCTGTTTCGAAGAATTTAAAGACAATAATCCAATCAAATTGAACGTATACAGATTCCACGATTACTTTGACGGACTAATAGGGTGCGATCTTCTTGAACGGTTCTTAGCGAAAATTGACTTAAGTTCTCGCGTACTTAAAACCGAATTTTCTAGCAACCCTATACATATGTATACCTCCCAAAGTGTAAATTTGTATGAGAACATTATTCCGGCACAATCTTCTAAAATAGTAAATTTGCCTATTAATATTGGCCAAGGAACACACACATAGATCAGCAAAGTATACAGAGTTGTAATATAAGTGAATGTGTAACTACAGCAAAAAATAATCGAGCTTTTTTAGAAATATGTAACCCTACGAATAATGATGTAATTTTATCTTTGTCAGAACCAATCGTCGCACATGTATTTAGCGAACAAACTGTACCTGCAGTGACATCGGATACTTACAACAACAAAACTCGTCGAGCCGAGCAGGTGTTATCGCGATTGCGCATAGATCATTTAAATCCAGAGGAGACAATCAATTTAACTAACCTCTGCAGAGAATACTCAGACGTATTTTATATTGAAGACATGTCAGACGGTGAGACCGCTCACACTAGCGTAGAAAGCCCAATTCTCGAAATTCCCATTAGTGAAGACCCCTTAAATAAATATCGTAGACAAATTATAATTAATATAGTTAGTGACTCACCTACATCTAAGTCTATAATTAAAAAACCTTTCGATACTTACCTGCAAGTTGTGACGAATGTACGAGAATCCCATTTTGATAAAGACATCGTAGACCTAATAAAAAAACGCGTAGATCCCAAATTCCGCACAGCTATCTTAGTCCAACCAATAGAGAAAATGCTTGAAATAGTTCCTGTAATTCAAAGAAATTTTAGAAGTTCATCCATGAAGTTGATTCTAGTTAAATGTCAAATTACTAATATATCCGAATATTTAGAGCAACAGGATGCTATTCGCAAGTATCATGAGGGAAAGACAAATCATCGTGGCATAAATGAGACCTATCTAGCCTTATCACGTCAATTTTTCTGGCCTAAAATGAAAACTGACATAACTAAGTACATTAATGAATGCAAGATATGTAACTGTGCAAAATACGACCGTAACCCAATTCGCCAGGAGTTTAGAATCGTTCCACCGCCTAGTAAGCCCTTTGAAAGTGCACATGTCGATGTTTTAACTATCGAACAAGAAAAATATTTTACTATAATTGATTCTTTTAGTAAATATGCTCAGGCTTACCGTATGGCAGACTGTACAGCCCCTAATATAATAAAATCACTTTTAATTTTTAGTACGCATCATGGTTACCCAATGAAATTAATAACTGACCAGGGAACCGAATTCACAAATCAAGTAGTTAGTGAATTTTTAAGATTACACAAAATACAACATCATACTACTGCTGCTCATACCCCGAACGAAAATGGGATGATAGAGCGTTTCCATAGCACACTTCTTGAACATTTACGCATATTAAAGCTGAAACACAAAAATGAATGTGCTATCACTTTAGTCCCTTACGCCCTTTTGGCATATAATAGTTCTATTCATAGTCTGACTAAATGTAGGCCGTTTGACCTTATCACTGGACATTTCGACCCACGGGACCCCACAGATTTAAATCTGTCGGAAAGATTACTACAACAATACATTCAAGATCACCGTAATCGAATGGAAACGGTATATAGCCTTGTCCATGAATCATCGCTTGCCGAACGCGAGGCATCGATGACGCAACGTAACAGCGATAGGGAACCTGAAATTGAGTACTCAGAAAACCAGGAGATATACATACGGAACCCTACTGCATCCCGGCAAAAACTTGCCCCTCGATTTACCCAAGACAAGGTTATTGCTAACTTACCTATTCATATTTACACTTCAAGGAAACGAGGACCGGTGGCTAAAAGTAGACTGAAACGACCTAAAAAGAATAAACACTCTCGATTGTTACAGGTACCTACTAATGACGATAATGAGCCTGGGCCGAGCTCAAGATATCCGACTTGACAGCTTAGATGACGGACCGGGACTTTTACCTTATAATCTAGGAGACACGAAAATCGTATCCCATCATCATACGTTCTTACAGGACATCAACTTAATTCAGATAGAACGCCAGATATATGACTTTCAACGACAATTACTTGACACTACGGACAAATTAAGTAATAATAGTTTGCTCATGTTCAGTGCACAAATTAAGTACTTACATATTAAATTAAATAAAATCCTTTTACAATTAGAAACGCTGCAACCTAGTAGAGTCAAACGTGGCTTGATAAACCCATTGGGCACTTTGATAAAATCAATTTCGGGAAATTTGGATCATAATGATGCTATAAGGTTCGAAAATGCTATGAAAATTCTAAAACGAAATGATAAACTCATTTCCAACAAAATTAATCAACATATTTCATTATTTAAAGAATTTTCCTTACAGCAGACTCACGTACTGAATAATTTGACAATAAATCAGCTTAAATTAGATAAAGCCCTTTCGTACGTCATCAATATGACTACGTCAGAGAGCTATCGTATTTTAAGTTATGCTCACCTTGCGCAACTCTTCGTTATACTTAACGATAACGTACAGGAGTTATCCGGTGAAATAAGTAGGCTAGAAAATATATTAGCTTTTAGTCGCACGGTATCCTTGCACCATTCCATTCTATCTGTTAGGGAATTAAGAACTATGATAAGCAAATTACAGCATTTATATAGCACCGATCAGGTCATAGACTTAGACATTAGATATTACTATGACTTAATTAGTTTAGGCTCATATTATGTCGATAAGAAAATCGTGGTTGTCCTTCAATTCCCGATCACTCTTCCCAGTACTTTTGAACTATTTAAACTTTGTCCAGTTCCTAATAAAAACTTTGACGTCATCCTGCCTCCCTATCCATATGTAGCGATCAATTCAAAGGAATATGTGTACATGGAGGCTGAATGCCCGAAGGTAAATAACTGGCATATCTGCGAGCAAAAAACAAGTCACCAAATTCGCTCCGGTCAGGATTGCATAGAAAAACTCATACATTCCCAGGAGATAGATGAAACGTGTCAAATCACGCCTATCTCTCTGGCCAAGGAAGCCCTACTGGAGCTGGATAGCAAGCACTACATAGTTTCATTCCCGAAGCCCACCAAGGTTCAACTTTACTGCGGCCCTGAAAAACATCAAATTCTGGAAGGAAGTTTCCTGGCTACAATTCCGAAGTCTTGCAGAATCAAAACCCCCAAATTCACATTGGCCAACATCGACGACAAAGTCAACGGAATTTCAATTGAAATCGCAGCGCTCCCACGGATGACTAATGATTCTCAGAACATTCGACCAAATTACCACCTGACTTCAATGGATCTCAGCACATTGCACAAGATACAGAAACAAATTACAATGGAATCGTCTGTTGAAATCAATACTGCGGATTCCTCGAGTCTCTACCACACAACAATACCGTTGTACGCAATTGTACTTGCATTATTAAGTGCAGGTGCACTTCTTACCATCTACTTTATTCGTCGTCATCGTGCAAAACTCATTAAAATTGAATCGAATAAAGAAGCCATCGAGTTGTCGCAGCGGAACAAGAAAGCCGCAACTTTTGCCGTAGAAATTGGCAAATAGTTGCTCATCTAAGGGGGAAGGTGTTATATCTGTGAGTGCCTCCCAGATACGTCATCACCATACATTCGGTTACTGTGAATGGATTGCGCAACCCAACTTGATGCATCCAATAAAACTAACCAGCAGATTCGGCGCGAGGCCTTTCGTCACATACATCGGTCGTTAGGACAACCTCTTAGTACCTACTCACCTAATATTAAGAATTAATTGTAATTACTTTATTAAATTCATTTAGTGGAAATTTTGGGTTTTTTTTGGACTCCTCCGCTGCCCATCACATAATTTGTTGCTGTGTTGTGTTGTGTGTGTTGTGTTGTTGACTTTAATGATTATAATTCTGTAAATACATACTTGTTACGGTCGCAAATAATTATTTTGATCAACATAAAACCTAATACTGACTAGCAAATTGCAAAAAAACGTAAGAAAATTTGAATTTCACGGGGTACCCTGGCGCTTTCGCCTTAAACAACTTTTCGGAGAGGTGTTTATTATATAGTAAATTCATATTTCACCATGTTGCAAGTCCGTGGTAAGTCACATGTAATATCATGCGGCCTAAAAGAACGAGGCATATTCCGGTAATGTAAAACGTTCAAAATGTACAGACCATTCACCGTTCACAGTTATTTCACCTCTGATCTTGCATCATTTATTGTCGATGCGATAAGGTTGCTTTTGATTTGCTACCATTGACAAGTCTGTCATACTCACAATGATCTTTATTTTGGTTGCAATAAAGTTGCTATTGGGTTGCTGCTGCCAGAGCTGTCAGAGGTAGAATATCACTGTGAATGGTCTGTATGTCATAATTTTATCTGAGCGACAATCAATGTCAAAAACTTGTCAAAACTGTAGGTATTTTTGACAAATTGAGACTAACATTAGAATGTGAACGTTATATACTATACAGCAATAGGGATGATACCTAAAATTTTTTTCTCCATCATGTAGATTATTAAAAAATATTGGACACGTATTTTTTCTTTTTTTACGTAATCAAAAGATTACGGCAATACATTGAGTTAAGATGTGGCATGACATCACTCCTTCCTAGATTTTATACGTAGTTTGTGTGTGACGTAGCGAGCCCCCACTTTCAATAAATGATAAAGCAAAAAATACGTGTCTAATATTTTTTTTATTATCAGACTGACGGACTAAATAGAATTTCTTTTTTTTTTTACCCAGGCATCAGCCCTATTGCCCCTCAGATAATTTTACCAATAATTCCAGACTATATTTCAAGGACACATTTTCTAATACCGTACTAATAAAATTTTACCAAAAAAAAATCTATTTCTTACCCACACAAATTCCAACCAGATTTATATACCAATAACAATGCCTATTTCTATCCAGACTATACTTTTATCCATAAACACAGTACCCTCCCAGACTGCTCGCAGTCGGCTAACCCCTCTTGAGTAAGACGAAACTTTTTCAATTTCCCTCGCAGCCACCTCGTAAAGTACCATTATCCTAAGCTAACAGTACCTGCTGCGTATGATGAGAGCAGATTCCGCATCAAGAATGAACATAAAAAATATTTATGGTATGGGAATGTTTGGTGTTCGTATGGATTACTTATTATCATCATGATTCCGAAATATTCTGTTAAGAGCCCATACTACCTCAGCTTTTTATCTCGCTCGCACGATAAAGTTCGCGGACTGAGTGCGGTGCTGGGCGCGCATAGTTTAGGTAAGCTTTTTACGGTGAAATAAAGGTAATTTAAAAAAAAATATAAGACCTGCTTTATATTTAGATAAACTAGTATGCAAAGTTCAAGATCTAATTTGAAGTCTTTTTTGAATACCAGCAGTTTGGAGGTAACTTTGGTTTTTTTTTTCTATCGAGATAATTTTAAGGAATCGTGTTTTCGTCAAACATAGTACTTAACATTAATCCTCAACTTTACCTTATATTTATTTAAAAATTAATGGTGCAGTATTTTTGACGTAACGGAGGATCATGTTAAGCCATTTGAGGTGAGGCTCTTAAAATTACTGCTGAAGAGGACAGTTTTAGGATGGATGAAATGTTTTGGCACAGTGGCTGAAACATCGGAACCATACGGTACGTATCAGCTGTTCAATAAAATTGTTATATTGTCGCCTTGAATGAAATAAAGAAAGAAAGAATACAGGTAGTAAGGGACAGCCCTCTGCAAACTAACAGGATGCATTCAGCTCCTTATTTTGAATCATATTCCACCGGAAAATTTCTCAGGATTTTTTTTTTCGGTATTTTCAGTTACTATTTCAATACCTTTATTTCAATGTAAAATTAGATTCTCTGTACGCAGCACTCCATTTATGTAAAAAAAACAGCAAAAAAAAAAATGATGTTGAAATACTCTAACGAACGACGACGGTGATTTGTGCACAAAAAAACAAATCAGGTTTATTGGATTCGCACAACGTTCCTGAAATAATTTAATGTACCGGTCATCTTAGTATGATATACTGAATTCACCCCATCATTTGGCTGTAACATCGGTTTTTATCTATTTGTTAAAGATTTAAATTTGTAAAATTGTTAAAGAGCTGTGGATTTTGTAATAAATAGATAAATCAGTCTCCCTAAATACATTTTAGCACAGGTTAAAAGGCAAACAACATAATTATTCATGGTTGGAGATTAACGAGGACCACTTTGAGAGTTCTTCATGATAAACTGTCCCATACGAATAATTGGTTTCAATTAGGCCATTTGAAATTAAAGAATTATCAAGAGTTCTTTTCTGTGCTTTTAATGAAGAAAAATTCGCATGAACAATGTAAAGAGAAAATAAATACTGTGAATTGTATGGCAAAGAACTCGTCGAAAATCGACCATTTTTTGGTAGACAAAAAGATTTTTTTTGGCATAGCAACCGAGAATTACCCTTTTACCCTTCTGAACAAACGAACGCCTACTTCCGTTAATAAAACTAGACCCTAGTATCTCTTTCATCAAGATAAAGTTACAAAAATAACTTTTTCATGATAAAAGAGTTTCTTACGAAAGGATTCATCCGGAGAAGTACGATAGTAGATACTTCATCATTCAGTGTTGCCATCAAGCAATATAGGTACAGTACAACTATTTTCTTAATGTCCCTCGGCAAACTTCGGGTTTCGTCAGTCGTTGGATTTCTATCTATTGCCAGGCTAGAAAAAGAAATCCGATGTTGGTAAAACGACTTACGAATAGACGACTGAAGAAACACGAAGTTTGCCGAGGGACATTAGGAAAATAGATGTACTATACTGTATTCCGATTTGAAGGGTATAAAAACACAAGAGCCATTACAGCTTTGGTAACGTATCTGCGATTTTAGTGGAATAGTAAATAATATATAACAGTCGCTCATCAGGGGACTATATTCTGATTCAGCCTGTCTCTTGCTGTCCTCCCCCAGTGACGCCCTAAGCCAAGGCCCGTAACCCCTCAGAGGGTGCCCTCAGCAAGTAGTCGCTTAGTTTATAAGTTTTATGCCCTGGCTGGAGGCTTTAATTTATTGAAGCACAGGAATGTCCGGTCAAGCAGCCGACAACCTCCTAGGTTGACCTGCGAGATGCCAAACAAAAAAAAAAAAAATACCACGGGGCAAATCAACGCTGTTTATCGGCTAAAGTAGATACCTATACAGACGGGCGCGCGAGGCCGCGTTTCAGACGCGGCCGTAACTAATATGGCTTTACAGAATTATAATCATTAAAATCAGCAATACAACTCCAAAAGTTAGAATTGACCTCAAACCTCATTCAATTCTAACTTATGGAGTTGTATTTCTGATTCTAATGATTATAATTCTGTAAAGCCATATTAGCTACGGCCGCGTCTCATATTTTAATTAACATACAACCTGACATTGACCTGCAAATTGCAAAAAACGGAAGAAAATTTGAATTTCGCGGGCTAGCTTAGCGCATCCCCTTAACGTGCTTTCCGAGGCACGGAGGGGTCTCGGTATATAAAGATGGACACTCATCCTTGGACCAACCGCGGCAAGCGTAGCTTAACCTGATGGATCGAACCGCGCGGCTGTTATTACATAGCCACGAGCTCCTCATTGTTTATATTAAAATAAATATCAAAACATCCTATTTATCAGTTCCCATCAAAGGCTAAAATATAAACCGTGTACCTACACCCATATTGGATATTTTATCGTTTCCTTTATAATACCCGTGACGTCACAGAGATGACGTGGTCGCTTCGCGTGTGAGTGACGTGTTGATTAATTATATGATGATAACACTTCGTCAACGGCTTTTGATGGGAATTGTGGCTGCATATGGGATAGTCTCTTATTTGGCTTCCAATTATTTTTAAGTGGATTGCGTTTTAAAGCGAATCCAAAATTTTAAAATGGGTTCCTTGTCCGATAAACCGATAAACCACATACGGTTCAGAGCGATTATTTATTCTTGTATATACAGGGTGTAGAAAGGTGTGGTCAAATTTAAGGGTGTGGTACAGACCATCGAAATAAACAACTTCCTCTAAGGGACCAACATTTGTGACAACAAAAAAATAAAAAACAAAAAAAATTGATTAGATTTTTTTTTTATTCTTTTTTTTTATTTTAAATATGATGTTGGACCCATGGATAAAGTTGTTTAGTTTGATGATCTGCACCACACCCTTAACTGCACCTTTCTGGTACACCCTGTATATGCTATTAGCGCGGTAAACTCAGCTTGCGCGATGCAAGATTTTTACGTGATGTCAATGTGATGCATTGTTCGCATGTAGCGATGTAAGTGCCGCCAGCGTAGTCTCTAATAATACACACTCGAAGAGAGACATTCTATTATTAACCAGAAAAACACACTCAGTCCAAAACCAAACCTCACAAATTCTATTCTCGCAAACCTCTAGTAAATGTTTGAAGCTCCCTAACAATGTGGTTTATACTTGAACCTACACTTCTGACTACCCAAAAAGGGATAATAGTACGTCATATAAACACATTGTTGACTGACATAAAGTAGGACTCATAAACTTAACGATGAACTTAAGCTACGGCGTAGTAAGCTACGGTGCTACGAAGCTACGAGATCTACGAGACTACGAAGTCTACGGCGTAGCGTTAAATATTTTAATGATGTCGAATGGGTTTGTTTTATTTGAGGCTTCATGAGTGCCAGAGGGTATAGTTTTTTTTCTACAATTACAATTGCTATAGTGACTTCAAAGTTTGTTTATTATTTACTAGCACTTCCCGCGCGGCTTCGCCCGCGTGTATGTCGGAAAATATCCCGCGGGAACGTACTATCTGGGAAATCCTTCATTATTCCTTGTCAACATTATAAAGGGAATCTCAGTGCAAAACAGCTTTCTAGGTTCGAGAGTGATGTTGATGAGTCAATCAGTCAGGACTTCTCTTTAGAGTTATATAGATTTAATTTACTTAACAATCTATAGTACAGTAGGCTGCACATCAGTGTTAACAAAACAGTATAAACTAGCCTCTTAATCTATTGAAAATCAGTACGTCGCTAATCGAGCTCAAGATCAAAGTGTTGCCACTGACGTGCGGCCTACTGTATACCATTAAAAATAATAAAAAGAGCACACATTTAGTTTTAATTTTATTTTACTTATTTATTTATTTATTTATTTTTTATTTTACTTTTTTTTTATTTTTGGTTTTTTTTAGTAACTATAACTAAATATTAAAATACAAAATAGTATCATAATTAAAATAAATAAACAAAGTAAATAAAATAAATTAACTATACCCTAAGTCATCAATTCAGATAATTTATGTAAACAAAGGTGATAACAGATCAAAAAAATATCGTCATAATGGTAATTCACATAAAATGGCGGAAAACAAGGCTATATTGGCTTTTATGTACTTATTTTAGAAATAATAATTAAACAATTATCATACCGTGTTAATTTTTATAAGTTTTCGGTTTTAAACAAAGTTATTAAAAAAAGAAAATTTTGTGGTATAAAAAATATTATGATACTGGTAACACTACAGGAGTTCCCAACATTCTCAAATTTCATTTGACATAATTTGCAAACTCGCGTCTTTTCAATACGTTCGTGTTCTTTTCTCCGATCATATTATTCGCTGCGTGTTTGTTAATTGTGCTTTGTTATCATCGTGTTAAGTGTTTCATTTTGTTGTTGTATTTAGTCACTTACATCTTCAACAACACACATTCATACTACTCTCATACTACGACTCCGACACAGAACAAACACTGTTCGGCTACGGTATTTTGTTTGCATAGCTCATCTAAATAGTTAATTAACTGTAATTAAAAGATATAATTTTTTTATGATAAATTGTTTTGCAGCACTGTCCTGTCATTTTGACAGTGACATTTCTTTGTTTACTAAAATTATCTGAATTGATGACTTAGGGTTTAGTGAAATTTCAATAATCTCTAAATTCATTAAAATTAATATAAATTAAAATCAAGAAATTCATTAATTATAAAAAAAAACAAATAAAATAAATAATAATTAATTTGTTTAAACTTTTTAATAAAATTTATAAAAAAAAATAGAAACAATTATAATATTGTTGATGAACTAAAGAAAATATTCATATTTAGTTTGACATAAATTATTTAAAAAATCTTCTAAAACCATTTTTTCCTTCAAACCCTAGCTACTAAAAAATAAAATGAAAAATTGGAAACGATCATAAAAGGCTACAATTTTATGTTCCCTCTATGTTACAATGTTATCATTGAAGCGGCATAATTTCCCTGGGGATAGCAGGCAAGAGGCGTTAATATAGTATTAAAAACTGCACCTAAATTATAAAATGGAGTGACTTGACCTTAACATATGAAGGTCTTCCTAATACACTGCATCATCTGCCTAGCCTTTTCCCAACTATGTTGGGGTCAGCTTCCAGTCTAACCGGATGCAGCTAAAAACCAGTATCTTACATGAATCGACTGCCTATCTGACCTCCACAACCCAGTTACTGGGTAATACGATACCCCTAGTGACGACATGTAACGACTCAAATTTCCACGAATGACAGCCGGGACCAACGGTTTAACGTGCTTTCCGAGGCACGGAGGAGTAAAAAAATTCGCGCGCGCGGGCGGTATGTAAAGATGTTCACCCATTCACGGACCAACCGCGGCAAGCGTAGCTTAACCTAATCGATGGACCCGTGCAGCTGTTATTACTTAACCACAAGCCCCTCTCTATTATACGTCACTTCTAAGTGTGAAAAACCGGCCAAGTGCCTGTCGGACCACGCACAATGAAGAGTTCCGTAGTTGAAAAGAATTTATCCCAAAAACAAACTTAAGTAATCCCAAAAAAATGTTTTGTATGTATTAGAATTACAAATTAACAATTTTATGACTTTTTCCTTTACTTGTGCTGTGAGATCTTGCTTCTTGCCAAATTTCATGATTCTAAGTCAACGGGAAGTACCCTATAGCTTTTGATTTACTTGCGAGTGTCAAAATATATCGCATAAATGGCCGTATTTTTTATTGCGAAGACTTAGAAGCTTGATTTTTTTAGAACACCAAAGGACCAAAGACCTGCATAATAGATATCAATTTCAACTTGATACCTCCACGCGTTCCTGAGAAAAAGGGTCTTGACAGACTGACAGACAGACAGACGGACAACGAAGTAATCCTATAAGGGTTCCGTTTTTTCATTTTGAGGTACGGAATCCCGTGAAGCTTAATACAAATCCGGGTATACACATACATACACTCACGCCTTCTTCCCATGGGGTTAGGCAGAAACTACAGAACGCCACCTGCTACGATCCATGCATACTCCTTTAACTTAGTTTACGTTCATACATCTGGTCATACACGCACGCCGGTTGCGAGTACTACGCACCTGACCTTTCTGAAGAACATCACCAATAAGGTCACTTGTAAGAAGGAAAAAAACCTGCCAAGCTTTTGTTAATTAGGGTGGTGGCTTCCAATCTATACAGATGTGGGTATATTATGTCAGTATATTACCTGGAAGACTGCCATATAAAACAGCCAGCCAGACAGCTTCAATGCTAGTTGGTCCGATGACCTTGAAAATGTGTCTGGGTCGACTGGATGTGGATGGTAGGACAATATACAAGGTTACTAGTAACTCGACGTGTTTCTTGCAGGACGTCTTAATAGAGTTTAAATGCAATAACTAAACCACCTTTTCTACCGAAGTTCAGTAGTTTTTGAGTTAGAGTAGAACATTTATTTGAAGTAATGACAAAAATTACGAAAAATAAAATGTTTAATTAGTAGTCTATGCCAAAGTTTTAGGCGTTTTTGAACCTTTAATTGTTAACAAAGAATCTGCTACGCCATCAGCTATGATAATAACATAAATTTCAGTGCAATCGCGACGTAAATCATTTTTAAATTGGCTTCAAATGATTTAATCTGGGATTTTTCATAAAAAAAAAAACAAAAACCAGCTCAAGACCTACTGAATTTCAGTGGAACATTTGGTGGCTTAATTTATTTTCACTCTACTATGACATCTTGCAAGGAAAATGTCGAGTTACCAATAACAATAGTACGAGTTGATAGTGAAAACTGATAAATCAAACGTCAATTATTCTAATTATGCTAAGAATCAGCACTTTTTGAACGTCAAAATTACATAAAACACTCCCCCAAAACGCCCGCCCTTCACCACTTCCTCGTGCTTTAGCTAGGAAGAAGAAGTGTCGCAACAAACTCCTCAGTAAATGTGTAACACTTAACAAGGATCTCTGACTTATACTGAAAACAGCATTCGGCGGATTCTAAAGCATTATACGATCATACATTCAAACGAAACGCACTCTAAAAATAGCCCTGCTTGCTGGCATAAAAAACATAAGGTCATAGCCTTCCGAGAAACACTTGGTCGTTATCAGTGTGTTCACTACAAGTAGCGCGCGCGCAGCCGGATGACGTCAACGGGTGGACAATGGGACGGGCTTTTTTTTTGACGCGGCCGAGCGCTGCGTTAGCGCAAGCGGTTATGTAGCACAGACTAAAAGTCTCACAACATACAAGGTGGCAGGGACATCGATGCGCAAACAGATCCCAGGAATTCAGCACATGATTCTAGACCCCAAGCATAGAAAATTTTTTGTAGGTTATCAAAAAAAAACACCTGCTATTTCTTAGAAAAGTGCAATACCTACGCGGTCAAAATGTGTGCAACAACAATTTTTTTTTTAAGCCCGACGAATTTCTAGGCAGGGGCTTAGAATCATTTATTAAATCCATGGTAACATGTTGTGTGTCGTTTTCCTTAAATTGCCACCTTGCACACTGCGAATAAAAAAAAATGGGATTAAATATAATGCTACCAAAAAAAATGTAATGCTCACCAAAATGAATAAATGCTCTCCAAATCTGCGTCGACCTGCTGACGAAAACCCTAACCCTAGACGGTCAACGTCAGGGGCACCCTGAGATTTGGTTGGTTAGGTTCCTTTAAACCCTGCAGACAGAAATAGGAGCCCCGCTTAGCGGGGCTCCGTGGATCTGCTGTCAGTTTTCTAAAGTTTTAATTTCACAATAAAATGGTTTTAATTTTGGTGAGCATTTATCCATTCTGGCAGGTATTTCGAATTTTTTGGTAGTAAAATAGGTACATTTCTGGTAGGCGTTTAAACACAAGCCAAAAAAAAAATGAAATTAAAAATGTAAAGTACGTTTTAGTAAATTAAAATGCAGGGGTGCATATGTTGAACAGAAATAGTTATTCATTTAAGAACTAACAGAAGAAATCTATTTCTCTGCATACCTGATAATACGACCCCTACTAATATTTAAATCAAATGCTCAATTTAACCTTTACGTAATTTTCGCGAGTCAAAGTTAGATAACAATTTTTATGACAGTAATAAACTAAATCTTATTAGTGATTATCTTATTGATAGCAGTATAGAGGGTCAAATTAAATTAACTAGTGAAACTCCGCACACGTGATGCGTATTGATATCTAAACATGTTAAAACAAAATATAATTAATTTGATGAGGATTTTGTTTTGGGGTTATCAACGGTAGCATAGTCACTTAAAATATCAGTTTAAAATCAGGTTTTTTTTTGTGTTAACTTCACACAGACGTCATGAGTATCGATATCTCAATACGATAAAACAACATTTGTCAACCCACACTTCAGATTTTTTCAGCCATCACATAGCCGAGAGAAACACTCAAAATACGACCGAGCAGCTGAAGACCTAAGAGCCTCATTCACCCCGTTAGTCACTTCATACGATGGAGCCATAGTATCTGAATATAACAGTTTTTATTTTAAAACCGCATCAAAGCTTAATGAGAAATGGGAAACGCATATTCTCAAATAGTGTACTGGCTGAAAGTGAAAATACAAATCTCAGTTATAAGAGCAGTTTCAATGAGAATAGGAGGCACGCGAAAACATGTCAGGGCCTTTCAATGTGAAGATGGAGCAGGAATACTTTAGTGACAGCCTGATCTAGTGAAACAGAAATACCTACATGTGTTTTTTATTTCAATTAATCATTTAATTTTATATATGTGTGTGCAATGTATGTAACACTGTTTTGTTTATTTATTATCCTAATTTATGTAGATTATATATTTTAAATAGATTATAGTTCACTTTCAGCGGTCATTGACCTCAAAAAAACTCATCAAATCTTTTTTATTTTTATTTTGTCATCACGTCTGCGGAGTTTTGCTAGCTAATTTAATTTGACCATGTAGATTTTACTACTGCTATTTCACCTTTTGACCTCGAAGCTGGGATAAACTATTTGTACTACTTGTGACCTTTGCAGTATTTGGCTTTGGAGATGAAACCATTAAGATGTGAAATAATTTATTGGAATTGGTACAGATAGGGCCTCTTGTGAAGGTGTTATTTGGGACTTTTTATTTCTTTTCTACCGACAACACCTCCGTCACACTTTTTGAATTTTATGTGACAATTATTTTGTAAAAAGCAGTAATAATAAAAACGGAAGTGTTTATGATTATTTTAATGGTTTTATTGTCAAAAGAATTTTTGTGAAAAAAAAAAATCATCGTGAAACTTAATATTTAAGTAGGAATCCAGCCAAGTGCGTGTCGGACCACGCCCAATGAAGGGTTTTGTAGTTGAAAAGAATTTATCCTAAAAACAAACTTAACATTGTAGTTGAAAAACCCATACATTGATATACGTCACGGTCAATTCTCCAACTGCAAAGGACATCGACCATCTTCCATACATCGTGGGGCCCAAAATTTGATGAACCGTTACAAGTTCCAAATTAGTGTCATTTGTTAGATTAAAATATCAGCTTTAAGCTGCCTTAGTTTTAGTTTAATTGACAGTTGCATAATTAAGATATAAGGGCTCGAATCTAAAGTTAGGTTATAATTAGAAATTGTGTTATTTAACAATATATTTTGAAATTATCAATCTGATAACATTCAGAGGACTAATAATAAACTTTTGAGATATGTTTCCATTGTATAAAATAAACCGACTTAGCAGAGTGAGTGATACACCTTTTTCATTTTTTTTTTTGTGGATGGGAAATCTTCAAATGACTTCTCCCGCTCTGGGCGGAGTGGGAGGGCGTGTCAGACTTTTACTGACTAAAACCCACCCATGTTCCTTCAGTTGCCTGTGCCAGGGCCACGGTATCTCTTTCGAACAACCCACGACCCCGGCGGGTGAATGATATACCTACGGCGCAAAATTCTTTAATACCTAATGTAGTATCTACTTAGAGAAGAAATAGAACAACTAAATAAGACTCAACCTAGTAGCAAAAGAAATATAGTTATGGATTCTATAAAAATATTGTAAGATTTAATTAATACTTAATGATTATTAAGGTAGGTACTTCTATATATTTATTAATCCTAATAATCTCACATTTGAGTAAACAAATGACTCAACTCATCAACATATAATAATAAAAAACAAAAGTTAATCGCCATTGAACACTACTCAGCTAATTATAAATATCCAATAAAGATTGACTAACAGTCGTTATTTGTAGCTAACTACTTATGAGCTAGGTTTATACGAGCGTTTTTATTGCCTCTTGATGGTGAAGACTTCATTCTGTGTGAGCCAAGCTTTATCACAATGTCAGCAAAGTTGGGGGCAATGTTGGGACCAATATCTATCCCATTTTATGAGGTTTGAAAGGAAGGCCAAAGAAACGATGGATGGATTTTGTGAGGAATTATATGAAAGAGAAGGGAGTGAGTGGGGGGAGGGAGGGAGTGGCGTGACAGTTGACAGGGGAGAATGGAAGAAGAAAACGTGGTGCGCCAACCCAACGTACCATGGGCGGTAGATGATACGTGAGGTATTTGAAAACAAAAAAATACAATAAACTGAAACAACCCTAGTTGAAGGTGGAATTTGCTACAATAACAAAATGTCACAGCTTCACGCACATATTCCTCAAGGGGTAGGCAAAGGTGGTGGTGGGGTGGTGGGGTGGTGGTGGTGGTGGTGGTGGTGGTGGTGGTGGTGGTGGTGGTGGTGGTGGTGGTGGTTTGAAAAATATAATTACTAAACAGTCAAACGTCAATAGTCAATGATGACTTCTTATTTACGCCAAAGTTATTAAAATACGGCATTGATTTTTTTGCACGTTTTTAGTGATATTAATATTTTTATTTAATAAATGTTAATTGTTTTATTAGCCAGACGTTTTTTTTCGTGGCTACCTCTTTAAGTTTTCTATAATATAAACTTATCCAAAACCAATAACATAATTTCCTACTGCTGACCCTTATTGGGACATTCTGCAACTACAAAGACATGCGATAACTTCACGCGTTCATTCACAGAACGGGGAAAGCGGTATAAAGTACATACTTCGCCAGTTATTTTTAAATTACAACATTTCATAGAGTGAGCATATTGTCATCAATAGAAAGAAAGAAAAAGTATTTATTGAGACTCGCACACGAAGATCACAAATTAAATAAAACACACTCTTAAAAATACAAAAACTGGCCAAGTGCGTGTCAGAACACGCACAATGAAGGGTTCCGTAGTGGAAAAGAGTTTATACAAAAAAAAAGTAATTAAATAAACTAAAAAACCCAACTGCGGTAAAACACTTAAGTTAAAAAAAACTAAAAAGCTAAAAACAAGCCCATTTCAAATTAAATAAAAGTTGGAAGCAGGCGCGACCCATTTGAGTTTGAAAATATAAAAATGAATAGGGTCCCGCCTGTTTACAACTAAACTCCACAAGCTCCTTAGCTTGTGGCTAAGTAATAACAGCTGCACGGGTCGATCCATCAAGTTAAGCTACGCTTGCCGGGGTTGTCCGTGGATGGGTGACCATCTTTACATACCGAGACTCCTCCGTGCCTCGGAAAGCACGTTAAGCCGTTGGTCCCGGCTGTCATTCGTGGAATTTTAACAGTCGTTACAGGTCGTCAGAAGCCCGAAAGTCTGACAACCAGTCTTACCAAGGGGTATCGTATTACCCAGTTACTGGATTGTGGAGGTCAGATAGGCAGTCGCTCCATGTAAAATACTGATATTCAGCTGCATCCGGTTAGACTGGAAGCCGACCCCAACATAGTTGGGAAAAGGCTAGGCAGATTGATTGTCTTTTTAATTTCAGATGAGAATATTATGTTGTTTCATACTTTTTAGAGCGTGATTTTTCAGTAGTCGGGTTTTAGTTTTTTAACTAACTTTTTATCTGCTATTTCTGTATGAATGGTCAATATATCCTAACTTAACCGAGGCGGGGTGCCATAGAGCTCGCTCTTGCATCCTGCATTCTTCATATCCTAAAGAAACCATGGCCCCCAACAGATTAAAGATGACCCTGACTTTATTGCATCATTACCTGATATACAAGATAAAAGGAATTGCCATGATCACTACTTTTGGCAATCATATTGGCGATTAAGAGAACAGTGCTGCCCTTCTTCTAAACATAATTCCTAAATCGGCTTTTTTAGACATCCGTGTATTGAGGTTCAGTAACTTATTCTCTTCCCACATAAACCAACGCCAATATTGGCTCCAAAATAAAGTCCCAACATTGTTGTCAAACTCTATAAAATTAAGTGTCAGTCAATACACTTAAAACAGTCCGTTTTATGTGTTTGTTAGAATTCAAACGTTCTCAGTAGAATACCTACATAGAGAATGAGGGTAGTTTGATAAGAAAATGCTATTTTTCCACAGAAGCTTCATGTGTCAATTCACTCGTCTCCAATAAAGTGGCCGCGTGTCACACCGAAGCGTAACAGTACATTTGTTGGTGTTTGCTGGTGGCAGCAGGTTGCTTGAAGGAAATACTAACACCAGACAACTATTTATTGTTCTTACATTGCTTATCACTTTTCCGTTATATTTCGTTGATTATTTCCACAGTTTTATATTATAACTGTACGGAGCGCTTGTTTAGCGGATGACGGTACCAGAGCGAGTGGAATTGAGAGAAAAGGATGGATAGAGAGTAAAATAATTAAAAAAAAAAACCAGAAATCGAATTCGAGATCAAAAATATAAACAAAGAAATGTCATTATCAAAGTGACAGCTCAGGGGTAGCCAACATTTCCCGTCATTCTAATTATTTGATTTTGAAATCGGATGACAGTACTATTACTTTCCTCTATGTTGATCAGGTTGGGACGCTCAACTTGAATCGATTATTACGATAACGCAATATTATTTAAGATTTTTTTAACGATTCACATAGTTAAAAGGAAAAACATTTTATAAATAGAAAATAATTGATGAAAGTCCATATGTTTAGAGCTTCTGCCTTATTGCCAGTATTATAAAAATAATTGAACGATTTTATTTCAAACAGTTAAATTTTATTCTTGGATCGTATTGTACGTCACTTTATACCTGAAAACTGTGTGCAATATTATATTTTACCTGTTTGAGATATGCCTACAATTTTAGCACTATGTTATATTTAAAATTGGCAACACCTTCGTTTACATTTTTGATCTCGAATTCGATTTCTGAGATTAGTATGGCATTACTAAACGATACTCTTTAAGTGGTGCCCATTGAAACAGTATTTTTGTCTTCCTAGAATGATAAAGAGCAATTTCACCACAAATTTAATGTGACATTTTATTCATAACAAGCTTTTGCCCGCGGCTTCGCCCGCGTGGATGTCGGAAAATATCCCACGAGAACGTACTACCGGGAAATCCTTCCTTATTCCTTGTCTACATTATAAAGGGTACCGCTGTGCAAAATTTCAACTTTCTAGGGTTTGGGCTGAGCGTTGATGAGTCAATCAATCAGGACTTCTCTTTTTATTTATCACACACATCACACTTCACTTCACTTCATTTTTTTTTTTTTTTTTTTTTTATGTATGTTCCCCGATTACTCGAAGATGGCTGGACCGATTTGGATTTTTTTTTTGTTTATTCGAGAGGGTATACATCACAGTTGGTCCCATATAAAATTGATTAATTTTGCTTGGGTAGTTTTTGAGTTAGCTTCAATAATACGTATTTTTTCCCACTTTTATATGGACGATGTTCTAGTTTGTTTTGCAGGTAGTGGTATTAGAATTTGTGTGGGGTAGGTACACTACTAAAAAGTGAAAAATAAAAACTTTTTTACAAAAAAAAATACAACCGACTTCCAAAAACAACACTACAAAGTGAAAAATAACTTTAATTTCGGAAGTCGGTGGCAAAAAACGAAAATACATTTAACTAGACACCGACTTCCGAAATTAAAGTTATTTTTCACTTTGTAGTGTTGTTTTTGGAAGGTGGTTGTATTTTTTTGTAAAAAAGTTTTTATACATGTTACATTACATTGTGACTGACTCCCACACAATATTAGAGATCTCGCAGTCACTTGTGAGTTGCACATGTTTTTTTTATTGAATAAAATATTGCTGGAATTAACTGAAAGAAGAGCTGAGAGAGGTGGGAATGAAAATGTTTCAGCGACAATATAATAGTGAGTTCATTTTCAATATAATAATGAAACGAAGAGATGTAAATTACAATAATGTTATATTTTTTATTTTATCGAGATAGTTTTCGGCTTATCCGTGGCTCTAAGAGCGAAATAGCGTCTCACCAACAATCAGAAAATTGGTTAAAATATGGCTGGCGTAGTAGCCATAGGTTGCAGGCTATAGGTACTCTCATCACCAGCCTAGTCTTTTCCCAACTATGTTGGGGTCGGCTTCCAGTCTAACTGTTTGCTACAGCTCCCTGCCGCACAAATGCAGGGGAGAGAGCGCCGCTCCAGAGATTGGTTCAGGCTTACAATAATAACTTTAATGATATTGATGTTTTTGCCCTATCTAAATATACATTTAGAGAACAAATTATTAAGCGTCTTGCTCATAAATTTTAATTATTATGTACCTTTTATTTAGACATGTAATAGCTAATTAATTACTGCTTAATTTTGCTTTACTTAACTTTCCCAACACTGTATCTTTTTTTTTTTAAACTAGTAACATGTGGAAACGTAGTGGATTGTACATTTACTTATAGCATACTGTGTATCTAGATTTAATATACAATGTACGATTGTCTGTTTTCCCAAATAAAATAAAATAAAATAACCGGATGCAGCTGAATACCAGTATTTTACATGGAGCGACTGCCTATCTGACCTCCACAACCCAGTAACTGGGTAATACGATACCCCTTGGTAAGACTGGTTATCAGACTTTCGGGCTTCTGACGACCCATAACGACCGTCAAAGATCCACGAATGACAGCCGGGACCAACGGCTTAACGTGCTTTCCGAGGCATGGAGGAGTCTCGATATGTAAATATGGTCACCCATCCACGGACCAACCCCCGCAAACGTAGCTCAACCTATTCGATCGACCCGTGCGGCTGTTATTACTTAGCCACGAGCTCCTCTGAGGCCCGAGCTACTCTATAATGTAAATGAATCGGAACTCATGGTCTTTAAAGCTGTTGGCAAGAAGTGTCCAGAAAATGTACCACCTATTCACATTAACGAGACGTCTCGATTCGTCTAGTACAACAGTTCAAATATCTTTGACATTTCATTATTAAAGACGATGCCGTTGTTGAGCGGGAACGCAGGGCATTGGCGGTGCGGGCGAATGTACTGGCCCATAGGTTCGCGCGATGTACAGATCGTCAAAATTACGCTTTGTAAAGCATACTGCACGCGCTCTGTGGATCAGCAGTACTAAACGTGCCGCCAATGCGTTGCGTGTTCAATACCATTAAGGTGCTGTTGCAACTGCCACGTTATTGCAATGCATCTGCAATGTTTGCTCAAGCCAGAGTGGATAGCTTCTCAGTTGTAGTGCGGAAAAAGAGTGCATTTCTTCTCACAAAAGTGAAAGTTATTTCTGATGGCCATGACGACAGCCCCATATTATTATATTTAAGCCTGTATCGTCCCACTGCAAGGCAAACGCCTCGCTTCCCTCTTTCTACTTTTCCCGGTTTACTGCGATTGCGGACCAATCCTTTAAGAAGGAGCCCAGCTCATCCCACCATCTCTTAAGACAGCCCCATAATGAGACATTTTATAACCACCGGGTGGTGGTTTAGTACAATTTAAGAACTAACATAGCAGATAAGAATTCTATGATTTTTTGTAATAAGGATGTTGACTAAAAAATATTTTTTGTCCGCCATGTATTCGTAGATTATTAAAAAATATTTGACAGTACTTTTCCCTTTTTTACGTAATCAACAGATTACGGCGCTACATTGAGATAAAATATGGCATGACGTCACGTCTAGCCAGATTTTATAGGTACGTAGAAGTGACGTAGCGAGCCCCCACTCCCCAACGCGTAATGCGTGTTATCTAAGTATTTTTTTATTAATATGATAAAGCAAAAAAATACGTGTCTAACATGTTTTTATTATCTGACTGTCGGACTGAATCGAATTTCTTTTTTTTTTAAGTTATCTTTCAGTTAACTCCAGTATTCCCGCAGAAAGAAGATAGAGGTGTATGGTAAACCCACAATTTCACCAGTTAAGTAAGATCCTGGGAAACCTATTGCCCTGAAGCGAACACAATCACAGTTGCAGAAGATATAGTCCGAGTCCGAGATGCCTAGTTAAAAACAGAACTGATCTGAATTTAAATCCCTTCTATATATAAACTTACTAATATTATAAAGATACCTATACTAATATTACAAAGAAGTAAGTTTGTATGTAGGGGATAATCTTCGGAACTGCTAATCCAATTCCGAAAACGTATAAGTTCGATGTTCAATAACTCGACTCTAAAATGTATTCACGTACCTTGAACTGCTCCAGCGATTGATCACACGTGAAAAAGGGGATAACTACTCGCCTTAAGGGAAATCGACTCATCCTAGGTAGTTGACATAGTACGCCAACTAACGCCACCATTGAGCAAAAATTCATAATTCTGGAGATATGGAACATTTTGAAATGTCCTATGCTCACATTTTTAGTCAGATGAGGTAGGTCAGATGAGGTCAAGAAAATCAACACTAAACCTCTTGTTCATAAAAACTTAAACGCTCTACAAAGCTATCTTAGTTAAAATACTGTTTTGTCAATTTCTTTTGAATTATGATTTGAGTTTGAAAGAAGAAGACAAAGCACTATTTAAATTGAATTATGTTTGAGCAATTTAGTTTTTTATGAATAAGGGGGTAAGGGGGTTGGGGGGGGACATAGGTTCGAAGTAATAACAATGAACGCCAAAAATGGTTTTTGGCGTTAACTGATAATGCCTCGAACCTAGGAAGTTTTTTTTATATGAGATCTCAATAGTTTCTGCTTTCAAAAACATTGCCTTATTAGAAAGAAAAGAAAGAAAACTTGTTTATTCTGCACAAATAAAACGCACATTAATAAAAATTAAAATAAAAAATGACAAAATACACTCAATAGCAATGTGAGCAAAAGGCCCATGTTCAAATTTGATTGATATGTGACCAAAGACAATAGCAAAAGCCCCATATTCAAATTTGATTGATATGTGACCAAAGACAATAGCAAAAGCCCCATATTCAAATTTGATTGATATGTGACCAAAGACAATAGCAAAAGCCTCATATTTAAATTTGATTGATATGAGACCAAAGACAATAGCAAAAGCCTCATATTCAAATTTGATTGACATGTGACCAAAGACAATAGCAAAAGCCCCATATTCAAATTTGATTGATATGTGACCAAAGACAATAGCAAAAGCCCCATATTCAAATTTGATTGATATGTGACCAAAGACAATAGAAAAAGCCCCATATTCAAATTTGATTGATATGTGACCAAAGACAATAGCAAAAGCCCCATATTCAAATTTGATTGATATGTGACCAAAGACAATAGCAAAAGCCTCATATTTAAATTTGATTGATATATGACCAAAGACAATAGCAAAAGCCTCATATTCAAATTTGATTGATATGTGACCAAAGACAATAGCAAAAGCCTCATATTCAAATTTGATTGATATGTGACCAAACACAATAGCAAAAGCCTCATATTCAAATTTGATTGATATGTGACCAAAGACAATAGCAAAAGCCTCATATTCAAATTTGATTGATATGTAACCAAAGACAATAGCAAAAGCTTCATATTCAAATTTGATTGATATGTGACCAAAGACAATAGCAAAAGCCTCATATTCAAATTTGATTGTTATGAGATCAAAGACAATTTCCAGTTTACAACTCCACATTGCCTCTGCTCTGTGTTGTGACATTAAAAATTGAAAACAAACATCATCAAACATGCAACAAACACCAAAACAAAGTAGGAAAATAATAAATAAATAATAAGTTTATTGTACAAGGAGATACACATTAACAGATACACTAAATATGGTATTACAAGTGGTAGTCAAAATCAGGTTGAACAGCTGGCTCCTGAACTAATAATAATATAATACTTTTATAAGTCAAAGTCAAAGTTTTATTTGCAGATAAATATGGTTACAAAAGTTCTTAAAATTGTAATATTAGTAGCTTAGCATATTCAATCATAACATAATGACATGCAAATTTTGGTTATAGGCTGGTACAATTACATTACTACTTACATTTAAATTGAAAAAATTCTTTTATATTACAGAAGGGATTCTCAATCAACCACTTACGTAAAGCCCCTTTGAAACGAACCATTGGAAGTTCCCTAATTTGGTTAGGAATCCCGTTATAAATCCTAATACACATAGGATAACAGCTTCGCCTATACAGCTCCGTTCTCATTCTTGGATTAATTAGTCTATTAGGATATCTGATTTTGAACTCACATTTATCTCCCAGTTTTTCAAACATCTCTGGATGAGATTTGGTAAATCTACATACTTCCTCAATATAAGTACCAGTCAATGTAAGAAAAACAACAAGAACAAATTAATTCGTGCGTCGTATCTGTGCAAGAAAAGGTCGTTGCTCAGCAAAATGCCGTGACGACGGGCGAGCCTATCGTCAGCGGCGCTGATTTTCAGCAACTACCTATCGAATGACGCAATGACGTCCCCCCTGTGTGACCTAATAACTCAGGTAAGTTTTATTCACAGCGATACGTACGTGTGAATCTAGCTGAACATTAATAGTAATATGAATAAAGAGAAATATACAAACAAAAATATATTATGTCAGTGCGTGACTTTTATAAATAAAAAAATAAAAGAAATAAGTACTTACTTATATTATGGCCTAAATAGTAAAAAATATACTAAATAAATCCTTAAATAAAACATTGTAGTGTGGTGTGCTTCTATTTATGCTATTTTACTTCTACAGATAAATATTAGGACTTCAATAAATAAATAGATCCATGTATAATTATTCACATTATTCACACGTAACTAGAGTTGCTCGCCAACGCTTTTCGCTAGCGCTTATGTATTACACCGTGGTACAAGGAATTAGTTCAATGGCAGCAGAAAAGCAGATTGCTTCGTGCGAAGGTGAGAATACGGTAACAACTTATTTTAAATTAATTGTAACGAGTGCATAATTTATTATTATGTTGGGTTGAACCACTTTTCAACCTTTATTACCATAGTAATAGGGCGAAAAGTGGTTCACCGCAAATGTCCGCGATGGTACATTATCTGAAAGTAGCTGAAGAAAATAAAGGGACTGTTTTTTTCTAAAACTTGGTCACTATTAATTAACATTTTACAAGCTCTATGTAAGCAATTTTCAGCTAAATACAAGACATTATTCTGCGTATTTTTTATTAATTTATTCACATTTAAATAGAGAAAGTGCAATCGGTAGTTTCTCATGTTACATTAGTTGGTCATTTAATCTATTAATTTAGCCTTATTTTATTAACCGACGAAAAAAAAGGAGGAGGTTCTCAATTCGACACTTTTTTTTTTCTTTTTTTTTTGTTTTATTCGAGAGGGTATACATCAAAGTTGGTCCCATATAAAATTCATTAACTTTGCTTGGGTAGTTTTTGAGTTAGCTTCAATAATACGTATTTTTTCTCCACTTTTATATGGATGATGTTCTTTTTTGTTTTGCAGATAGTGGTATTAAAATTTGTGTGGGGTAGGGTAGCACAACTAAAAAGTGAGAAATAAAAACTTTTTTACAAAAAAATACAACCGACTTCCAAAAGCAACACTACAAAGTAAAAAATAACTTTAATTTCGGAAGTCGGTGGCAAAAAACGAAAATACATTTAACCAGACACCGACTTCCGAAATTAAAGTTGTTTTTTACTTTGTAGTATTGTTTTTGGAAGTCGGTTGAATTTTTTTGTAAAAAGTTTTTTTATAAATATTTTAAGCCCACAAATGTACAGAGGCAGATATGGATTAATACGCACATTTCTGCGTATATCAGAAGAACCCATAAAAAAGTAGTTTTTTGCACATAGTTAAAATTATCCCACGGCAACGTACCATCGGAATAATAAGTTGAAAATTAAATTTTAAAAACCCGCGACACTAATATTTACCCTTATTTCTGTTTGCTACTCCACCATCAGACCCTGATTGCCATCTATCTATTACCTATTCATTGAGACCATTCCAATGAGCCCAAACACGACAGCTTTGCTGTAAGTTGGTGAGGGAGTCGGGTTTCCTGCAAATTCCAGGTAATGCATCAGTTCAAGGTTACATGTTATTCTAATATCATTGAAGTAACAGAACACCAAATTTACCTCGATCAGACCTGTGGAAGATGCTCACATCCACAGAAAAGATATCTGTTCTGTGCTCACATCCATTCATCAACTAGAAAAGAGCTGATAATCTTCAAACGGCTGAATAGATTTTCTTGAATCATAGCTAAGAAAACACTATCGATCAAGTCACCTTTCATACAAAACAAAAAAAAAATCTAAATCAGTTCAGTCGTTTGGAAGCTATGATGCCACAGACACATACGTTAAAATTATAACTCCGTTAAATTATATTTCCGTCGGGGGTTTAAAAAGTATCCTAATCAATTGTGTAATCTGTTCAGCTAATAGTGTTCAGCTGCTGGCCTGATTGTATTTACATACAAACATACAAATTCGCAAACAGACCTACTTTCGCATTTAGTAGGATAGGATAGTAAGACGTAGGAGAGGAACACACTCATTTCTCTACTGCTAAGCACTTGAAGAAATAAAAGATGTTATAACATCGACCTTAGAAGCTATTCCTGGAACAAACTGATTATAATACTTGTGCAGTAGAACCATTTTATTTCCTCTCTTCCCCAAGAGGCACATAAAGTTATAACTCGCGTAGGGTCTACATTATAAATCCTTCAGTGTCCGATATAATGTGGGTAGTGTTAGCCCCGACGTAAAAACTAACAAACTTTTTCTCTTTATTATATTAGTACTAGCTGCACCCCGCGGTTTCACCCGCGTAGACCGGGATAAAGTAACCTATGTGGTAATCCAGGGTATAAGCTATCTACATACGAAATTTCATCCAAATCAATCCAGCCATTTGAGCGTGAAGAAGTAACAAACATAGAAACACACACTCACAAAGTTTCGTCTTTATAATATTAGTGTAATAGATAAAACAGTATTTACCACACATGTACAGAATTGTCATCGACTGGACGTGAACCCTCAGATTCAGCTACAAACAAGCAAATGAAACAAACACTAGAATCCAAAAATACACCTTTTTTATTGAAACCATGCATGTATTCACAACCCGACATAAATAATAATATAAAATATACGCCTACCAATTACTACGATTGTGCCCGTCGTTGCGTATTCCTCGGTTCGTTGCGGCCGCTCCGCATCGATCCGTAATTGTCCGCAACTCGTTACGATCAGCAATATATATCGTTAGATTCGCCCTACCGCGTCAACAGATGATCACATTTGTGCGTACGTGCAATCAGTATATTATAATGTACTCTGTGGTGCAATCTTTCAAGAATCTGGATCTACTGGCGCTTGACTGACGTTGACAGGGTGGCGCTTTTGGTGAAGATTTGTGCAATTTTTTTGTGAAATGGCGGCCGTAGTTCCGATTTTAGCCATCCGTCAATAGATAAAGATCCATGACACTATAGCTGTCATCTGTCAAACAATGACGTAGAAAATTGTAGACTGAAACGTCAGCATACTCTTTACGAAACGGGTAAATAAAAAGGAGGTTCTTTTGAAATAATAAATAGTTTGTTTTTATAGTATATATAATATGTCGCAGCCAACTCGTTTAATTAGACGTTTAGTTAACAGCCTTTGGAAGTAAGTAGCGCTCGCAGGCCGCTGCCGTGGCAGCGCTCTCTCGGCTCGCGCGCGGTTGGTTACAGTTCTGACCTAACTTATAGTCGAATATCATTTAGCCCACTAGTTAAACGGCGGCGTTTAGTTAAAAGGCTAGACTGTTAACTAGCTGCGACATAGAATATAACAAGGACTATGATAAAAACTTAACTGTTATGATAGCTCAGGGATGTTTTGAAAAAATGTTCTTACACATTTAATTCTAATTGAATTTTTTGAATTGTTCGAATTGATTGATTTAGATTTTTTTGGTTGTTGTTTGTTGTTGTTGTTTTGAAGGCACAAGAGGGCATTTTTTACAGCTGATTGTGTTAAGACTTAAGACCAAAAAAGTTTCTCCGTTGTGTCACGAACTGTTTTTAAATGAGCGAATGATTCGGGATGTGTGATATCGCACAACTTAAGCCAAATTTACACGATGCAAGTTTCATATTATAAAATTAAAGCAACAAATGACTTGCATCGTTTAAACACTATTTAGACGATGCAACTTTTATAGCTGCTTCAACTTCAGAGTTAAAGCTTTCGCGGGCGCTTGACGTATATAGATGTCATAACAATAAAACTTCTATTGTGTCTCGTTTACACAAAACAGACTTTACAGACTTTAGTATTGACACTTCTCGCGTGACGTATGACGAGGGCAAATCTAACGATTTAAATCGGTAGTTACGAAATCAATAATATTATGTTCAAATCTTCGACTGAACTGGAAAAAATAATAGGCGAATGTCAGTGCTGTTTAAAAATATTTTGTATTTTCTGCGATGAATTCGATGGAGATTTAGGTAATATAAATATAAGAAGTACCTATCAGGAATATTTTTCTTCGGAGGGAGCAGCAAACACGGTCGTTAAAATTACCTTTCAAAGCAATAAAATTGCGTGTTTGTCACTTGATTATAAAAATTATATTGAAATATATTATAATAACTAGCTGCGCTCCGCGGTGTTACCCGCGGTTTATGAGATACACTAAAACGTGTATTATTTAATCGGTGAGAAAAGTATTCACAAAAAAATTGCTCATCCCACGGGAACACTACAGTTTTTCAGGATATAAAGTAGCCTATGTGTGCTATATGTGTACAGGATGTCTGCTACTTCCACACCAAATTTTATCAAAATCGGTCGAGCCGTTTGAGTATGAAAGAGTAACAAATATATTTGAATTCCTTGCTCATCCCACGGGAGCACTACATTTTTTCGGGATAAAACGTAGCCTATGTGTTAATCCAGGGTATAAGCTGTCTACATATCGAATTTCATCTAAATCGGTCCAGCCGTTTGAGCATGAAGAAGTAACAAACATACACACACACACACTCACAAACTTTCGCCTTTATATTAGGTCTTTACCTATGAAATTGCCGTTCTGCAGTACTGGCCATTTCAAATCAAAATAATTTTTGTTTGGCTAAGAATTCTAATTTCAAATTAATTTTATTTTAAAAACATGGATTTTTTTTTCCAAAAGTAGTCATTTGTTTATTGATTAGTGTTACATTTTCATCGCATTTCAATCTTTTTCGTCATCATGGATACGTTAAAAATTCGAGTAATTATGGAATATGAGTACCGTCGTGGCAGCAACGCGGCACAAGCGGCACGCAACATCAACG
The DNA here is from genome assembly GCA_946251885.1 of Cosmia pyralina. Lineage (NCBI taxonomy): Eukaryota > Metazoa > Arthropoda > Insecta > Lepidoptera > Noctuidae > Cosmia > Cosmia pyralina. The sequence continues at coordinate 5,001,253 of OX276362.1, read as the reverse complement.
ACGTTTACGGAGCTAACACTACAAACCAACGCACCACTTGTTATTGGTTTGCTCGCTTCCGTTCCGGAAATTTCGACCTGAAAAATGAACCTCGCGGTCGTCCGAAGACTTTGGTCGACAATGACGAATTAAAGGCGATTGTGGAAGCTGATGATACACAATCTACGGCTGAATTAGCAGCAGCTTTTGACGTTAGCGTCAAAACAATATTAGTCCATTTGCGTCAAATTGGCAAGGTAAAAAAGCTTGACAAATGGGTGCCCCACGAACTCAATGATCGCCAGCGCGAAGTACGCGTCGAGACGTGCCTTGCACTGCTCAACAGACACACAAATGAAGGAATTTTGAACCGCATTGTTACCTGCCATGAAAAATGGATTCTGTTTGATAACCGCAAGCGCTCAGAAAGTTGGTTGGATCCTGGTTCAGCACCTAAACAATGCCCTAAACGAAAACTTACCCCTAGAAAAGTGATGGTCATTGTTTGGTGGTCTAGCGCCGGTGTGATTCATCACAGCGTCTTACCAAACGGGGTGAGCATTACTTCAGATGTGTACTGTGAAGAACTGAACACAATTATGGAGAAGCTGGCACATCTCCAACGAGCATTGGTCAATCGCTCGTCTCCGCTGCTCCTGCACGACAACGCGCGACCTCATACTGCACAGCAGACGGTCTCCAAGTTGCAGGAACTGGGGTTGGAAGCTCTCCGTCATTCGCCCTACTCACCAGACCTTGCGCCTACAGACTACTACTTTTTCCAGAATTTGGATAACTTCTTGGCGGGAAAAAAATTCAATACCCGAGAGGCAGTACAAAATGCCTTTGAAGAATTTGTTGCCTCCCGTCCAGCTGATTTCTTTAAGAAGGGCATCAATAAACTGCCACTGCGTTGGCAAAGATGCATTGATTGCATGGGTGATTACTTCGATTAATACAAATAAAAAATGCATGAAAAAAATTCGTTTAAATTTTTTCATACAAAACGGCAATTTCATAGGTAAAGACCTATTAATATTATATTATTAGTGTGATGTGATTAACACTCTTGCGTACAATACCCACTTATTATCGGGTGATAACGGCCTCTCATTGTATTTTTTCTCATTCCAAATCATTTTTAAACATATAATTTGTATACAGGGTCAAATTAAATTAGCTAACGAAACTCCGCAGACGCGACCGGTATCGATAATCTAAACATGACAAAATAAAAAAAGATTTGATGTTTTTTTTTTGGGTCAATGACCGCTGGTAGTATTATTACTTGAAGTGTGAGTTGAGAAAATCTGTTTTATCGTATGGAGATATCCGATACCCATCACGTCTGTGAAGTTTACACAAAAAAAAAATGATTTTTAAACTAATATTTTCAGTGACGTACAATACCCTCCAAAATTGATAACCCCAAAAAAAACATCACCAAATAAATTTCTTTTTGTTTTATCATGTTTATATCGATACTCACGTCAGCGGAGTTTCACTAACTAATTCAATTTGACCCTGAATATTTTTGTAATCACCTTTTAAAACCCTTCATTTTAATATACGCAGTGACACTCATGCAAAAAAGTCAAAACTAACTAACTATCATTCATCAAAATCGGTTCAGCCATTTAGTAGTTACGAGGGAACATAGGGACGGACATCATACATAAATACAACGTGTCGTTTTGCATCCTCGTCAAATTTCAAGGTGTGTACAGAACTTCAAACCGAACAACTTTTTCCATGGGACCAACATCGTAATCGCGAAAAAATTTTCAACTGTCCCATAGAAAACTTAAATATTTTTTCGCGATTACGATGTTGGTCCCATGGAAAAAGTTGTTCGGTTTGATTGTCTATACCACATCCTTAAATTTGACGAGGATGCAAAACGACCCGTTGTATACCTACACACATACATACATACCATGCATACAGGTCAAACATATAACTCTCCTTTTTTAATTTCGCCGCAGTCGGGTAAAAAACGCTCGCTAACATAGGAACTTACTTTCATAAGTAACGTTTTAGTGACGTCATTCGCGGGTAAATTACGGACACTTAGCCGACGTCAGCACGGACGTAAAAATATCGCGGCGGGATTTTATCGCGCACTGGATTTTCAACTCTCGCTGTTGAGCCGAGCATTGCGAATCCAACTCAACAACAACAGAGTGCATTCTAGCGCGTCGAAAAAATACACTGTCGTATTTTCAACTTTCGGCGCTAAAAAGAACGTTGAAAATCCAGTGCGCGAAATAAAATCGCCGCGATATTGTTACGTTGAAACGAACTTTAGTTTAACGGAGACTTTAAACTCATGCCATCTCTTACAATGGTGCCGATTCTGTTGTACACCGAACTAAACTAACTAAACTATCGGGAACTAAAATTCCTTACTTTTTGCTATGAGAATCTTAGAGCTCTGCAAAAAAAAATCTCTAAATTTAATAACAATTTTGACACAACTAAAATCGAGTTTGACAATCGTGACTCCGCGTGTTGTAGTGCCCGTAGTAGTATATATGACCCTATATGGCTTTAACTGGAACTAACGAAATCACTATGAAGTGACAAGGCTTGTCATATTTTGTTCACCGAGATCGCAGTCGTTACCGGGTCAGATATCTTTTAGAGCTGGAGGGGCGCAGGGAGAGGGCAGCTTCAACGTGTTTTTTTATGGAATGTAGGTACCATTTTTTTTTTTGGTACTTACATGTTGAGTCATAGCGGTTTATGAGCTTTATAAAGGGGGGCCAAATTTTCATTATTTTTGCGATAGGACTCACCGTTTTCAAGATATATGCAAAAGAAAAGAAAAAAAATACACTACTGTTTTTGCACCCGATGTCAAGGTCTTGGTGTAAATTTTAGTTCATGTCAACTAATTTTATTCCACACCTTTTTAATCGCGATTAAACATAGTCTGATTTAGTCTGACAATTAAAATTTTAGGTGAAAACAGACAAATTCAGAATAGCGAAATTGCCATTTTCACTAAACTAATAACTCCGTACAATCTGTGCTGTCAAACTAAAATATAGTTAAGTTGTGTCACTTTAGTCAATTTCAGAATGGGAAATCGTCGTTTGACAGATTTTTTGTCTAGTTTAGACGCATTTGTGACAAAAGAATCGGCACCATTACTTATGTATCAAAAATAAAGTGACAGCATCAATTTAAAGGCTCCATTAAACTAATGTTGGTTTTGTGCAACTCATCTTAAGGACGCTGTTACAAATGGGTAGTCAAATCAATACTTTTTTACACAAAAGTATGTTTATTAAATAAAATGCTTTACATTCTTAAAATGTTTTTTGCCCAAACTGTTGATAGATGTGCATGGTACGATTCTGAACTATAAATATAATTTTAAATAAGTACATTTTCTCAATAAATGTACCGAAGTAAAATCACTCCGGTACAATTATTGAGAAACTGTACATATCTAAAATTATATTTATAGTTCAGAATCGTACCATGCACATCTATCGACCGTTTGGCCAAAAAATATTTTAAGAATGTAAAGCATTTTATTTAATAAACATACTTTTGTGTAATAAATTATTGATTTGACTAACCATTTGTAACAGCGTCCAAGTGGAGGCCACGGCACTCCTAGGAAACCTTAGCGTTACTAATTCCCTTAAGTGAATGATTGCGTAAGAATTTAACCAGAATTAGGTTTGTTTATACTTTCATCAAATAGTTTTGGAACAGACTTTAGTTATTCACAAACCTAATAAGACCGTTTCCTCGACAGCCGACGATGCCAAGATTCTTTTTTGCTATTCCTGTTCTTGGAATCAGTCGTCGAGCTTTGATGACCGTGAACACACTGCAGAAAGAAAGAAAATTCTTTTATTAAAAAAATGTTTTTTTTTTACCATAAAACTATCTTAAAAACTATCTTTTGGCCGCGGCTTCGCTCGCATTAATTTAGAATTTGACAATCAATTCGGATTGTATACTCTGCTTGCAATAATATAATTCAATCATGATTCGAAAAACACGTTGACAAGAACGAAATTGTTGTTTTCTTCAGGAACAGTACTTTTTTCGGAATGAAAGGTACTCTATGTCTGTTTCTGTACACCTGACAACGTATATGCAAAATTTCAAGATGATCGGTTCAGTGGTTTAGGCGTGAAAAGGTAACAAACAAACAAACAAACTTAATAAATTTTTTGTTAATAAAAAAAAATTAACACAGCACCCATCGTTTAAATCCGCTAATGTATGTATGAATGAATGAATGAATGAATGAATGAATGAATGAATGAATGAATGAATGAATGAATAACTTAATGAATGATAACTTTATTTGCTAGAATATAGGATGTACATTAGATGTTATACAGTTTGTTTGATACACTATATTCAACCTTTCGGTTGTGTTGTGTAGCCCGCGAGAATTAAAATTTCCTTATCTTTAATTATTCTTATTATAATTTTCAGTGTCAGGTTGTATGTTGATTAAAATATGATTCGCGCCTGTAACTAATATGGCTTTACAGAATTCATGAGATTTGAGGTCAATTCTAACTTATGGAGTTGTATTGCTGATTCTAATGATTATAATTCTGTAAAGCCATATTAGTTACGGCCGCGAATCCTATTTGAATCAACATACAACCTACAAACTGCAAAAAACGCAAGAAAATTTGAATTTCGCGGGTTACCTTAGCGCATCCTCCTTAATAAATAAATAGTTTCGCAAATCCTCACAATATAATAGTTGGCTGATTCCCGACTAGCATCACCCTAGAATCCATTAGCAGCGGGTTCAAATCCCGCCACATAGTTTAGACTTTTTGCTTTGTATTTTAAGGCGCAAATGAATCGTTATTTGATCCTCCCATTCACCTGACTCGATAGCTCAGCGTCAAAGAGTGCCCGGATGGTCCTTCCCGACTCTATAACGTCAGGTTCAAATCCCGCATCGTAACTTTTATACTTTTTGTTCATTCTTGTTATTTTACAGTCGCGCAATATGTATCGTAATTTGGCCCAGACTCCCGCTAGACTCGTTGGCTGAACAGTTAAGACTCGTATGTAGCGAAGGCCCTTCCCGACTTCGGGTTCAAATCTTACCACATTTGTTATTTTATACTTTTTGCTTTATTGATCTTTTAAAGTTCTTGTTATGTGTATCGTAATTTGGTTCTAGCTCCTACTAGACTCGTTAGCTCAGTAGTGAAGAGCGCCGGCTGGTTCCCGTTCACCGTATTCTGTGTTCATTTCTTGGGAGCGGGAAAACCACGGAGGACGGAGGTGCAAATCCTTCACGAGTCAATAATTATCTTTTATAATAAATAATTATCTTTTATAATAAAATAAAGATTTTTATTTGAAATTCTTAAGTTAAATTTCTAGAATGTTTATAAGGAAGGAAACTGAGTATTTAAATTGTATAAATAAAGGGCAAGGAAATACAAATGAAAATTTTTTAAATGGTGCTTATTCACTAAGACATCGCTAACTTACAGAGAATGAAAACATGGTTGGAACTTTAAATTTATACTTGTCTTAAATCGGCATTAGTAAGCAATTTTCTAACTTTTATTTGGGTTTAAATATTTGACTAAATGCTTTTGTAAATTTTTTGTTGTTTTTTTAGGAACATTATCATATTCCTCCGATATTTATTTATTTATTTAACATGTGGAAAACCAACAGCTTTACTTATAAATATACTGAAATAAGAAACATGAAGTCAATCACAGGTTTTCACGGCTAGCTATACAGTAATTATAATAAGAGATCTTATACACGACAAGACATCAAGAAAAGATGAGCACCAATCGTCAAATCGGTACCGCTAAACAAGGAATAGACTATAATAAAATAAAATAAGAAACAGAACTATTATTAACACTAAGAATTATTTTTTTAAAATTCCAGGTTCAGCCTGTTGCGTACGCTTGAGCGTTTGGTTGAAAACAAGTCAAAAGAGAACTGCTTGCATAGGTAATTAAAGTCTTTACTCGCTCGCACTAAATATGAGTTTTGCCTGTAGTTGGAAGAAGACAACGGAATAGCTTTATACAGGGTGGCCGGAACATTGACGTCCAAAAATTAAATTTAGGTCCCTCGTATCGTGGGGTATCCGAATCACCCCCAATATACATATAAGTTCCGCAAATTTTCATAGTTTTCGAGTTATGATTTTTTTCTGATTTTTGAAGAATTTTCAGCCTGACCAATTTAAAGAAAAATCTAAAAAAAAAGTGGAAGACTTAGTCGAGATTTTTTTTGCAACTGAATTTTTTGTACTACTTTTATGCATAAAATAATCAGTTTCGTAACTTTGATGACAGTTATGAAAATGTTGGTTTAAAGTGAAAATTTTCAACTTTAAATAAAAAATCTAAACGGGTGATGCTTTCATGGTTCCTAAGTAGGCCTCAACACTGCGCCAAAATCTCAGTTTTCATAATCTATACTTATAATAAATCTGTAGAGAGGTCAATTCTGTACATGATATATATTTTCAAAATAACTATCAGGGGGTAATTAGTGATCGATACTGATGCCAAAAATGCAATCAGTAAAATTTTTGTCTGTCTGTCTGTCTGTCTGTCCCTCTGTCTGTCTGTCTGTATGTTCCTTATAGAAACAAAAACTACTCGACGGATTTTAACGAAACTTGGTACAATTATTCTTCATACTCCTGGGGAGGTTATAGTATACTTTTCATCACGCTACAATCAATAGGAGCAGAGCAGTGAAGGGAAATGTTGGGAAAACGGGAGAAGTTGCTCCATTTTTTAAGCTTCCGTCGCGTGTGCAGCCTTAATGGTTAAAGCTACATAGAAATCATTTATGACGGAAATGTTCTACATAAAATTATCTAAAAAATATCCCAGAACAGCATATGTCTATCTTTTATGGTTGACTCACAATAACACGTGTAACTCCCGATAGCTTAGCAGTTCGGAGCTTTCTGATTATATTTGTTTACTCTTACGTTTATAATACTCTCACTCATCCCTAATTAAAAGAAGTTAATATTATTACCTATTCAATAAAAAAATAATCATAGTAATCGGTGTAGAAACACCAAACTTATACATGAAATACGATAATAAGCCATCGCGCCGTCGCGCGTGAATACTGAATCATGCCATAAGGATTATTTTTGTGTAACGGTTGCCGCGCTCGACGCGGGTCGCGGCGGTAGGGTATAAAAAGGCGGGAGGTCCGTTGAGCAGTCTCGACCCTTGGTGGTCAACTGCGAGATGCCATACGTAACTAACTAACTAACTAAAGCGCGAGCTTCATTCAATATTTGGCTGTTGATGCGTTCAGAGCGTTCGACCTTATTGACAGACAATAATTGATATTAACAAACCGTGCTTATTAGCGCGACTTTTAGTCTTTAAATAGTTTATTTGAATTTCTTTTGTTGTTATTTATTAACTATAGTAGTTATAGGTATTTATTTTTAAGTGAAGTAGGTATAAGTAGATAGCATTGCACAGGCGTTTCAGTTTTATTTTCATTTCTTTTTTTGTTGTAAGTTGTACATATTTCTGGGTATAATTCTATTAGAATATTTTAGTTTAAATAGGCACTTAGATTTTAAGTGCAAGTTAGCTATAGTTAGGACCTCTAACGTAGGTTATTTTGTTAGGTAACTGACAGCCTTTCCGTTACCGTCGATTAAAAATAAAATACACAATGCCACCTAAAAAACGATTATCTTTATGTCGAACTTCGAGTAAAGCTAAGAGAATGAGAATTACGCGTTCTCAAGAATCGGCAGAGGAAAGAGCACATCGGTTAAACTCTATGAGAGTTAGTGCCTCAACTTCTCGAGCCAATGAAAGCTCTCCAGAGAGAGAGATGCGATTAGCAGCTGACAGATCGAGACGAGCTACATCACGGGCGTCTCAAAGCTCTTCTCAACGAGAGCTAAGGCGTACCATTGACCGAGAACAACATGCGTTATCCCGAGAAGCTGAAACTGCTTCACAACGAGAATTACGGCTTGCAGCTGACCGCGAACGGCATACATTATCTCGCGAGTCCGAAACCTTCACTGAGAGGGAATTACGTCTCACAGCTGACCGCGAACGGTATACTTTATCTCGCGAGTCTGAAACTTACACTGAGAGAGAATTACGTCTCACAGCTGACCGCGAACGGCATACATTATCTCGCGAGTCTGAAACTTACACTGAGAGGGAATTACGTCTCACAGCTGACCGCGAACGGCATACATTATCTCGCGAGTCTGAAACTTACACTGAGAGGGAATTACGTCTCACAGCTGACCGCGAACGGCATACATTATCTCGCGAGTCTGAAACTTACACTGAGAGGGAATTACGGCTTACAACTGACCGCGAACGGCATACATTATCTCGCGAGTCCGAAACCTTCACTGAGAGGGAATTACGGCTTACAGCTGATCGCGACCGTCATATTTTATCTCGAGAATCTGAAACTTTTACTAAATATCAAGACCGTTTGACAAATGATAGGGTGCACCATAATATTATTCGATCTCTTGAAGACGAACATGAGCATGAACAACGACTAGAGTCGGGACGCGATTATTACAATTCTTTGAGACAAGAACGATTAATAACTTTGTCTAATGAAAGATTAAGAATTGAAAATATTCGGTCTCTTGAAACAGACAATCAGCGAGAGGCCCGTCTTACTGCAGACAGATTTCGACATAGTCTTAATGACTTAGATGTACACATAGAAGATCAATCTACAAATTCGGTGGCGTGGTCCGACAAATTTAAAAGTGGGTTTGCTTATAACCTCTCAATTGATTACAGATCATCTTCTGTAATAGGCGATATGAACGTAGTATGTTCTTTTTGTAATGCTTCAAAGTGGAGTAAGGAGTCTGTTGGTTTCTGTTGTTCTGGAGGTAAAATAAATTTGCCTTTGTTCGAAGACCCACCGGAACCTTTGAAATCACTACTTTTAGGGGAACATGTGCAATCTAAACAGTTCTTAGACAATATTCGAACTTATAATAGTGCATTTCAAATGACATCCTTCGGTGCTCAACAAATCTCAGAAGGTCCTTTCATGCCTACTTTTAAGATACAAGGTCAGCTTTACCATTTGATAGGGTCCCTTTTGCCTGAAGACCAACCTAAATTTCTTCAAATATATTTTGTATCCGACTACAACGAACAGTCGAATATAAGAAATCAATATTTCCCGAATTTAAATACTAAACTCATTTCACAACTTCAGAACATGTTGCATCAGGTTAATTCGTATGTATGCAGTTTTAAATCGGCATTAGAAGCTCTTCCTCAAGATGGTGATAACAATTATAAAATTGTTATAAATGCCGATAGGCGTCCAACTCAGGAACACCCTGGGCGTTATAACGTTCCATCCACGAATGAAGTTGCTGTAGTATTGGTCGACCAGGAATGTGATAGGCGTGATATCGTTATCCGTTCCAGAGACAATCGTTTGCAACGTATTTTCGAAACCCACAGGGCTTACGACAGTTTGCAATATCCGTTGATATACTGTCGAGGCGAAGACGGTTATAATTTCGCTGTATACCAAACTGATCCGCGTACAGGCGCACCAGGCGCAATAAAAAGGTGTCATGCCTTCAATTTTATTGTTACCACTTGCAAGTGAGACGGAATAGATTTGTATACTTTCAACGTTTTCGTGGCATATTTAATCAGTTTATTGTTGACATGTACGCAAAAATTGAAACCGAAAGATTAGTTTATATACGATCTAATCAAAGGCAGCTGCGCGCTGAAGAATACGTGCACCTTCGCGACGCCATGCAGCAAGATAATGATACTGTGAATATGGGCCGTTTAGTTATTTTACCCTCTTCTTTTACTGGTGGTCCACGCTACATGCACGAACGTACTCAAGACGCTTTTTGTTACGTAAGAAAATATGGACGTCCCGACTTATTTATTACTGTAACTACCAATCCCAAGTGGGATGAAATCACTCGGGAGCTTCTTGAGGGTCAAGCACCGCATGACCGCCATGATATTATCGCAAGAGTTTTTCATTTAAAATTAAAATCAATGATAGATCTACTTACCAAAGATAACATTTTTGGAGAAGTATTGTGTTATATGTATAGTGTTGAGTGGCAAAAACGCGGCTTACCTCACGCACATATCTTGCTTTGGTTAAAAGATAAGGTTCGACCTAATGATGTAGACAGTTCAATCAGTGCTGAAATTCCAGATCCGATTGCAGATCCCCTGTTATATGACATTGTTAAAACTCATATGATACATGGTCCATGTGGTGCATTAAACAGGAATGCTCCTTGCATGCAAGACGGTCGTTGCACTAAAAGATATCCAAAAGCATTAGTAGATGAAACTGTAACAGGACATGATGGATACCCATTATATCGTCGCCGTTCAAGAGACAATGGTGGTTTTACTGTTGAAAAGCGAGTGTCTGGACAACAGGTTACTTTAGATAATAGGTGGGTCGTTCCGTATTCGCCTGTGTTGTCTAGAGCATTTCAAGCTCACATAAATGTAGAAATGTGTAATAGTGTAGAGTCAATAAAATATATTTGTAAGTATATTAATAAGGGCAGTGACCAAGCTACGTTTGCGTTGAGAAATGAACATGATGAAGTTACTAGATTTCAGTCAGGCAGATATATCAGCTCTTCAGAAGCTGTGTGGCGGATTTTAAGTTTCAACATTCACGAAAGATATCCACCTGTGACCCATCTGGATGTTCATCTCGAAGGCGGTCAACGTATATATTTCAACGCGGAAAATGTTACAGAACGATTAGAGAACCCTAGACAAACAACTTTATTAGCATTCTTTCGACTTTGCCAAACTGATAATTTTGCAAAATCTCTTTTGTATGAGGAAGTTCCGTCGTATTATACCTACGATAAGCAACGAGGTGTCTTTAACCGTAGACGCCGTGGCAGGCCTGTAGATGGCGAGTCAGGTATTTTCAAAGAACATGTTCTTGGTAGAGTGTATACCGTTCATCCTAACAACGCCGAGTGTTTCTATTTGAGATTATTATTACATACAGTGCGAGGACCAACATCATTTATAGATTTGAGAAAAGTAGACGATGTTGTTTATCCAACTTACCATGCAGCTTGCCAAGCGCGTCGTTTGCTTGAAAATGATCAGCATTGGGATGACGCTTTAGCAGAATCCTGTGTTAGTGATAATCCACGACGGTTACGCCATTTATTTGTAACATTGCTCACATTTTGTAATTTGTCAGATCCTGTCCAATTATGGGAAAAATATAAAGAAAAATTTGCAGAAGACTTTCTTCGGAATATATCTCACAATGATGAAGGCGCAACTAATGATAATTTCCGTGATCTTGCCATAAATACGTGCTTATTAGCTCTTCAGGAAGACTTAACAGCAGTAAGCGGTAAATCACTCTCTGAATATGGTTTGCCAACACCAACCTCAGTCGGAGAGGTTACCAATAGGGAATATTCCGCAGAGATTGGTTACAACTCAATGGAACTGCTGGCAACATTAGAAAATGGTGTCCCAATGATGACTGCAGAACAGCGTTCAGTCTATGATCGCGTGTGCGAGAGTGTTCAAAATAATTTGGGAACAATATGGTTTTTAGATGCACCTGGAGGAACTGGGAAAACCTTTTTGACTAAATTAATATTAGCTTATGTTCGAAATCAGCGTAAAATTGCTCTTGCCGTGGCTTCATCAGGTATAGCTGCAACATTGCTACCAGGAGGTAAAACTGCTCACACTATGTTTAAAATACCAATTGATTTAGATCGCACGGAAAGTCCAACCTGTAGTATTTCAAGAAATAGCGACAAAGCTAAGGTATTACGTGAGTGTAATTTAATCATATGGGATGAATGTACGATGGCCCATCGAAAAGGAGTAGAAGCGGTAGACAGAACTTTAAGGGATTTAAGACAAAATGATCGGCCAATGGGCGGTATCACAGTTTTATTTTGTGGTGATTTCCGACAAACCTTACCAGTAATACCACGGGGAACCCGAGCTGATGAGGTTAGGGCTTGCCTGAAAAGCTCTTATTTGTGGCGTGATATACAATCGGTGCATTTGACTATAAACATGCGAGTGAGAACTGGAGATAACCCGGATGATCGTGAATTTTCTGATTTATTATTAAAGATTGGTGAAGGTACCTATCCACAACTACACCAAGGAAAACTTATTCTGACGCCTGGGTTATGTTGTATAGTGCAATCCCAACAACATCTTATATCGTCGGTTTACGGTGACGTAACAAATATATTAAATAGGCACAATTCTTGGCTATGCGAAAGGTCCATTTTAACTCCTCGCAATGACCAGGCATCTGAGATTAACAATAAAATACTGTCGAATATCCAGGGGGAAAGCAAAGTTTATAGTTCAATAAATAGAATGGTCGATGAACAAGAAACCACTAATTACCCGATAGAATTTTTAAATTCTTTAAATATGCCCGGACTTCCTTCTCATGAAATTTGTTTAAAAATTGGCATTCCAATTATTCTGCTCCGAAATTTAAGACCACCACAACTTTGCAATGGAACTCGGCTAAAAGTAACCCAGTTGCAACAAAATGTAATCGAGGCTCAAATTTTAACAGGCTGCGGTGCAGGAGAGACCGTCTTTATTCCCAGAATTCCCATAATACCAAATAATTTTCCATTCCAATTTAAAAGAACGCAATTCCCAGTAGCGGTGTGTTATGCAATTACAATTAATAAGGCTCAAGGGCAGACTTTTCGTGTTGCTGGAGTAGATCTCAGTGTCAGTTGTTTCTCGCATGGTCAGTTATATGTCGCTCTTTCCCGGGTTAGCAGTTCTAGAAATCTTTATGTTCACGTGCCGGACGGGTCAATTTTCAACATAGTTTACCCGGAAGCTTTGCGCTGAAGTATTTTCGTTATATAGGTACTTAAGCCTCATGTGAAAGTGATCTAAACAATATTACCAATACAATACAAGGAGTTACACGCTGACGGAGTCGCGGGCACAGCTATTGATAATAATATTCTGCGGTTCGTTTTTGCGATATTTTTCAACAGTATTGTGAATTGACATATTATATTTCCCTACTAAAATACGAAAGTTAATCTGTCTGTTACATCAAAATCACTGAACCGTTAGGAAGGACATATGGTACTTTTTTACGAAAAACGACGGAAACGCGGACGAAGTCGCGGGCAAAAGCTAGTCATTAAATAAAAGTAGTACTTAATGGGGCAACTTTGGCTAAAATCGACCTTCAAAGACAGCGAGGTGAAAAAATTCTTAAAATTAGCCATCTGATTAATACAATTTTTTGCCCATTTTCTCGTTCCTAAGGTTATTAAGTTTAGTTAGGTTATTTAAGGGGTGATTCGGATACCCCACGATACGAGGGACCAAAATTTTATTTTTGGACGTCAATGTTCCGGCCACCCTGTATATAATCCAATCTGCCTAGCGTTTTCCCAACTATGTTGGGGTCGGCTTACAGTCTAACCGGATGCAGCTGAATACCAGTATTTTATATGGAGCGACTGCCTATCTGACCTCCACAACCCATTAACTGGGTAATACGATACCCCTTGGTAAGACTGATTGTCAGACTTTCGGGCTTCTGACGACCCGTAACGACTATCAAAGATCCACGAATGACAGCCGGGACCAACGGCTTAACGTGCTTTTCGAGGCACGGAGGAGTCTCGGTATGTCTATACATACCGAGACTCCTCCGTGCCTCGAAAAGCCACCCACGGACCAACCCCGGCAAGCGTAGCTTAACCTGATGGATCGACCCGTGCGGCTGTTATTACTTAGCCACGAGCTCTTCACTATATAGAATATGGACTGATATTTCGCCACTACATCTACCAGACTCGTTAGCTCAGTAGATAAGAGCGCCGCTAGTCTGCTCGCTCGCCGCTTTCTATCGTGTAGAGAGGTCTTAAGCCTGCTCGGCTCGGGAGCGACAGACTACGGAGGTCGGGGGTGCAAGTCCTTCACGAGTCAACACTTTTTAGATGATTTTTTTTACAAGCTAGTGTTATTTCGTTTTATTCACTGTTTTTAGGGTTCCGTACCTCAAAAGGAAAAAACGGAACCCTTATAGGATGACTTCGTTTTCCGTCTGTCTGTCAGTTTGTCAAGACCCTTTTTCTCAGGAACGCGTGAAAGTATTAAGTTGAAATTAATATCAAATACGCAAGTCTATGGTCTCTTGAATTGTTTTTTTTTGTTTTCTTTGTTTTTTTTTTTTTTTTTTTTTTTTTTTTAAGGACGCTTTTAACGTTCTGCATCGTTCTCACATGTAAAATTTCAACTTGAATGATGTAACCATTGTTTTGTAACCATATCTTGATTTAAAAGAGTGTCCGTGGAGTTTCTTGCCCGTTCTTCTCCATAGGTACCTACTATGCTTTGGAATGGGCGCGCCTAGCTTCATCTTTCTGACTGACCGACCCCTTGACAATTCAAAAGTGCCTGTAATTGGTTTAATTGAAATAAATGCTTTGAGTTTGAGTTTGCGCCCTAAAAAACTCAAGCTTCTAAGTAAACGCAATAAAAAAATACGGTAATTTATGCGACATATTTTGATACTCGCAAGTAAATCAAAACCTACAGGGTATTTCCCGTTGACCTAGAATAGTGAAATTTGGCAAGAAGCAAGGTCTCCCAGCACAAATAAAGGAAAAAGTCTGAAAATTGTTAATTTGTAGTTTTATGACATAATTTTTTTTTGTTTTGGGATCCATTGTTAAATTTGTTTTTGGGATAAATTCTTTTCAACTACGAAACCCTTCATTGTGCGTGTTCCGACACGCACTTGGCGGGTTTTTTTTTAAATGTCATCTATTTAATGGTATCAAAACCAGCCAGATACAGACAGTACAGCCAAAGATATTTTACTTCAACTTCATACATAAAAAATACAAAAAACTTTTTGCCCGACCTAATATAATTTATAGACTAGCACTAAGGAATAATGTAAAACCACAAATTCTCTACACCTCAACATTGAAAACTTACAATAATCAATTGCTATTCGTTATAATAAAAGGTGAATTATATAAGGTTACCATTAGAGGTGCCCCCAGTCGGCACGTATCACTTAGTTAGTCTCCAGACGACAATACTAGCGGGGTGAACGTAGTCACACCTCTAAACTATGTGGGGTTGAGTGTAAATTGTGATACAGGTGGATTTAAAAAAGTTTTTAGAGTTTTCTGTATTTTAGAGTCATCTTTGTATACGCGAGGGAATAAAATGAAAGCTCAGTGTAAACTTTCAGACTTTTTAGAGATTTTATAAATGAGACGTGCAGTGTCGTATGCTTAGATTCACTTATTTGTGCTCCATGATGTGTGCATGACCTTTTCCATGCAATTTTGTTATTTGTTTGACACAACATAGGTATCAACCTATTTCCAATCATTTTCAAATGGCATTAATTAGTCGATTTCCTACAGCTTTTTAAATATTTTTCCTAGAGTCATGTCGTATAAGTACTATTAGAGCAAAGTTTACAATAGTTCATGTTATGATGGAACGATGCGCGTGCGATGTGCGTATAAAGCCTGACTGCGATTGTGCACCGAACCACAGATTAATACAGATTGGACACTCCGCAATTTAGGTATCAAGCTAAAAGTACGCGGCGGGCTCATCTCACTGGGTCAATTCAGCGTGGGCTGCCGCGCACCGGCCGGCTCGCACGTTAATTCGATACTCACTCACGCGCCGCGTCGTAAAAGAGAGTCGCTTTTTATTTAAATGATTTTGCGGAGTGTCCCATGTGTATTAATCTGTGACCGAACTTACTATAAACGTACCTACCTAAAAAGGTTGACGATTTCATCTTGTGAAATAAAACAAAAGCTTGGATACTTTAAAACGCATCCAAACAGAAAATGTTCTAAAATTCCGTCGTATTCAATACTACAGCTTTGTCTTTCTATAAGTCTGGAGTCTTGTGTAGCCAACTTGTATGCCTCGAGGCACACCGACTGTGGATGCCTCACAATACGATCTAGTTTTCCAGAAACGTCGCCTTGTTTTAAATAGAATTTAAGAGGAAATAAAATATTCCTAAAACTGTTTGAGGAATATTTTATTTTGTTTAATTTTGTTCTATCAGAAAATCCTTACGGGATATACGCGGAAAACCAAGTGATTTACTTGACACATGGTTTCTTTACTTTGTTTATTACCCGAGTGTTTATATCTAGTCTATCCACTTTAGGAAACAGTCATTAGTTGAATGTCCAATGATACAAATTTCTTGTGTACAAGCCGTGTATCAGTGGCTAGGCGCCCCGTCACGCACCGACAAAAAATCTCAAGGACAATCCTAATGACGTCGCGCGGGGAGCGGGACGCGTCAGTGGATTCGATTCATCATCTGCCTAGCCTTTTCCCAACGATGTTGGGGTCGGCTTACAGTCTAACCGGATGCAGCTGAATACCAGTATTTTATATGGAGCGACTGCCTATCTGACCTCCACAACCCAGTTACTGGGTAATACGATACCCCTTGGTAATTAAGACTGGTTGTCAGACTTTCGGGCTTCTGATGACCCGTAACGACTGCCAAGGATCCACGAATGACAGCCGGGACAAACGGCTTAACGTGTTTTCCGAGGCACGAAGGAGTCTCGGTATGTAAATTATGTACCCTGGCAAGCGTAGCTTAACCTGATGGATCGGCCCGTGCGGCTGTTATTACTTAGCCACGAGCTCCTCCGGGTGTATCATAATAAATTCATGCAGTGACGAACTTAATATTATTGATAATTTAGCTTTGAAACATAGTTGCCATAAAAGTAAGTAAATTTGACTTTTTTGAGAATAAATATCTTTAAGCCTTAAAGGGACCCCGATTGTAATATTGTAGTAATATCGTCAATCACTTTAATTGCATTTGGTAGAAGATCAATTTGCGCATCATTGTGTATCACAATCAATCTGCCAAGCCTTTTCCCAACTATGTTGGGGTTGGCTTCTAGTGTAACCGGATGCAGCTGCATACCAGTATTTAACATGGAGCGACTGCCTATCTAACCTCCACAACCCTTAAACTGGGTAATACGATACCCCTTAGTAAGACTGGTTGTCAGACTTTCAGGCTTCTGACGTCCCCGTAACGACTGTCAAAGATCCACGAATGACAGCCGGGACCAACAGCTGAACGTGCTTTCCGAGGCACGGAGGAGTCTCGGTATGTAAAGATGGTCACCCATCCACGGACAGACCCCGGCAAGCGTAGGTTAACCTGATGGATCGACCCGTGCTGTTGTTATTACTTAGCCACGAGCTCCTCGTATCAATCACATCAATCATGTGTATCAATCACAATGTGTAAATATTAACAACTGTAATTGATCGTTTCGGCGACCCTTTAGATTGTATGTTGATTAAAGTATCATTCGCGACCATAACAAATATGAATTATAATCATTAGAATCAGTAGTACAACTCCTTTTATTAACCGACTTCAAAAAGGAGGAGGTTCTCAATTCGTCGGAACCATGTATGATCCCCGATTACTCGAAGATAGCTGGACCTATTTGGATTTTTTTTATTTTATTCGAGAGGGTATACATCACAGTTGGTCCCATATAAAATTGATTAACTTTACTTTGGTAGTTTTTGAGTTAGCTTCAATAATACGTATTTTTTCCTCACTTTTATATGGATGATGTTCTAGTTTGTTTTGCAGATAGTGGTATTAGAATTTGTGTGGGGTAGGTACACAACTAAAATGTGAAAAATAAAAACTTTTTTACAAAAAAATACAACCGACTTCCAAAAACAACAAACACTACAAAGTGAAAAATAACTTTAATTCCGGAAGTCGGTGGCAAAAAACGAAAATACAATTAACTAGACACCAACTTCCGAAATTAAAGTTATTTTTCACTTTGTAGTGTTGTTTTTGGAAGTCGGTTGTAATTTTTGTAAAAAAGTTTTTTGTTAGTTTAAACATAACTAGGATTAATCCTCAAATGTCAAGATTTCTTGAATTAGTAATTAGGCAGGATTACCTGGTCTTAAAGAGTTGTATTGATGACTTTAATTATCCTATAATTCTATAAATAAATATTTGATACGGCCGCGAATCATATTTGATCAACATACAACCTAACACTGACTTGCAAATTGCAGAAAACGTAAGAATATTTTAATTTCGCGGGCTACCCTGGCGCTTTCGCCTTAATACTGAGTTGCAAATTGCAAAAAAAACGTTAGAAAATTTAAATTTCACTTGCTACCCTGGCGCTTTCCCCTTAAGGCCTTACAGATGCAACACACTCACGCTAACGTTCTTCTTGACGATGATAGCGACGCCGCCCCCCCTGCCGGGCTTGGCCCCCGGTGGCCGGGGCACCCGACCTACCAGGTACCTGTCCTGGTAGCGAGGCTTGACCGGCTCACTGTCCTCGTCTTCTTCAGATGCTGGAACAATATGAAATGCGTAAAAGTTGAGAAAAGAACTCTACAACAGCACGGAGACCAAACTGACGTGCCTATAGAAACTGACCACTTTAAGGGGTGGCCCATTTTGAAGTAATGCTCACCGCACTTTCAGCGTTTGAATTTAATTATTATAAGTAAGTACTCTTGCCAACCATTTATTTTACTTTTGACATAAGCACGCCTATGAAGTTCCTTATTTATTGACAAGCAGCCATAGACAAAAAATTGCAATACATCATGGACGCTATGAACTTCCTTATTTATTGACAGGCAACCATAGACAAAAAAATGCAATACATCATGGACGCTATGAAGTTCCTTATTTATTAACAGGCAACCATAGACAAAAAAATGCAATACATCATGGACGCTATGAAGTTCCTTATTTATTGACAGGCAACCATAGACGAAAAAGGCAATACTTCATGGACGCTATGAAGTTCCTTATTTATTGACAAACAACCATAGACAAAAAATTGCAATACATCATGGACGCTATGACGTTCCTTATTTATTGACAGGCAACCATAGACAAAAAAATGCAATATATCATGGACGCTATGAAGTTCCTTATTTATTGACAGGCAACCATAGACAAAAAAATGCAATACATCATGGACGCTATGAAGTTCCTTATTTATTGACAGGCAACCATAGACGAAAAAGGCAATACTTCATGGACGCTAAGAAGTTCCTTATTTATTGACAAACAACCATAGACAAAAAATTGCAATACATCATGGACGCTATGACGTTCCTTATTTATTGACAGGCAACCATAGATAAAAAACGCAATACTTCATGGACGCTATGAAGTTCCTTATTTATTGACAGGCAACCATAGACAAAAAAATGCAATACATCATGGACGCTATGAAGTTCCTTATTTATTGACAGGCAACCATAGACGAAAAAGGCAATACTTCAGGGACGCTATGAAGTTCCTTATTTATTGACAAACAACCATAGACAAAAAATTGCAATACATCATGGACGCTATGGCGTTCCTTATTTATTGACAGGCAACCATAGATGAAAAACGCAATACTTCATGGACGCTATGAAGTTCCTTATTTATTGACAGAAAACCATAGACGAAAAATGCAATATATTTTCATGAACGCTAAAGAAAGAAAAACAAAAATGGTTTTTTTTTTTTTAAATTTAAAAAAAATGGTTGGAAAGATTATCTACCTACTGCCTTCTCTAAACGCTACAGGCGCGGCGGCGCGGCGATTTAGTGTTCTGTGGAGGATCCGAAGGAATCCCCAAAAGTAACGCGAGACGTGTCTCAAGCTAGGTGGAGCGACCATCTTTGCAGGGTGGTCTGTAGCAGGATCGAGATGGATGACAGAAGCCGAAGTTCGAATTTGCAATTTAAATTATTCTAATTTCCAGCAGTGGACCTCTATAGCTTGAGGATGTCGTGATTTCATTTTCATAATCAAACCATGACTTATGCACGATTGAGCTTGCAACCCAGGAGGCCTACACAAAATCCCTTTTCTGTAAGCGTTAAGGACGCTGTTACAAATGGGTAGTGAAAACATTACTTTTTTACACAAAAGTATGTTTATTAAATAAAATGCTTCGCTTTCTTAAAATATTTTTTGGCCGAATTGTTGATAGATGTGCAAGGTACGATTCTGAACTATAAATATATTTTTTTTATGTAACAATTTCTCAATAAATGTACCGAAGTAAAAATTTTTACTTCGGTACATTTATTGAGAAAATGTACCTATCTAAAAATATATTTACAGTTCAATCTTATCTTGAATCTTACCTTGCACATCTAACAACAATTCGGCCAAAAAACATTTTAAGAATACAAAGCATTTTATTTAATAAACATACTTTTGTGTAAAAAAATAATGAGTCTCATTGCTTTTTTACCCATTTGTAACAGCGTCCTTAACGCCAAGCGCCAACAGAAAGATCAAATTGTATGGAGTTGACAGCAGCAGTCACGTGACATCAGTCTCTGAAGCTAATGTCAACTCCATACGAATTGATCTTTCCGTTGGCATTAACGCTTACAGAAAGGGATTTTGTCTAGGCCTGATAACCAAAGTGGCGTTTTCCCGCCATTATGATTCCCGCCATTGACCGGCAATGCGCTGTGATCATGGACCTAATATACACTTCTGGACACATCTATTGGCCCACCTTAGAGTTTAGGTTTCGATGGCCCCTACCGAAATATGATTGCTAGATTGAACAAAAACTGTTGATGCAGTTTTAAACCTGATACATTTTACCATCTTTTTCGATCGTATTGTTTTAAATTTGAATTCAGAATACCATACGACATGGAGCTACGCCTAAAAAGTCGGATATGCGCCTTGTTAAAGGCAATTGATTTTTGAATAAAAAACATGTTTTATCAAATAAAGGTTTAATTTAATAACGCGTGTTGCCTCCATGGGCATCTACCACAGCTCTCATACGATTAGGCATAGAGTTTATCAACCGCGCTATGAAATTTTGAGGGATCATCTCCCATTCCTCTTCTATGGCAGTTTTCAACTCCTGCATCGTCTGGGCAACTGGCTGACGAGCCCTAACACGTCTTTTTAGCTCGTCCCACATGTGCTCAATGGGGTTCATGTCTGGGCTTCTGGCTGGCCAGTCCATAACTGTGATGTTCACATCCCGAAGATATTCCCTGACGATGCCGGCCGCATGGGCTCTTGCATTATCATGCATAAAAAGGAAATTTGGGCCCACATAGTCCGCGTATGGTACGTGTCACAGTCACGTGAGGTTCTAAGCACTCACGAATGTACCTTTCAGCATTTAATGTTAGCAGCCGTGGTCCTGTAACAACCTCAAGTTGAGTTTTGCCGCTCGCGGATATACCGCCCCAGACAGTCCATGAGCCACCGCCATAAGCAACCCTCTCTTCAAAGCAGCATTGTGCGAAACGCTCTCCCTTACGTCGGTAGACCTTCTTCCTTCCATCATTGCCATGTAACACAATTTTAGACTCATCAGAAAAAAGAACACGGCTCCAATCTTGCTGTGTCCAATTTAAATGACTGCGTGCGAAATGAAGGCGCGCTGTTCGGTGGGCTCGCGTTAGTTTGGGGCCATTAGCTGGCTTGTGTGGTACCATATCGCGTTCTTTTAACCTTCTCCGAACAGTTCGAGCGCTCACAGATACTCCGTGGAAGTCGCGAAGTTGGTTTTGTATCTCAATGGAGGTAAGGTGACGATTTCTCAAGCTGGTCGTCACGATGAATCGATCCTGCCTTTCAGTTGTGACCCGAGATCGTGGCCTTCCTTGGCGACGAACAAAGCCGCCAGTCTCTAGGTACCTCCGATAAACATTTCGGACCGCAGATCGACTTAAATTAAGTTGAGCACTCACGTTTCTTTGGCTGTGTCCGGCCTGAATAAGTGCCACAGCTTGGGCGGCGACTTCAGGTGAAGTATCCATAGATTATTGATAGAACCTCACCTTAATGTTAAGAATAAGTAATGTTTGTTGCAAAACCAAAGATATCAATCACTTTTTCAAGAATTAAATCCAAGTAAACCAATAAAACCAAGTTTTCTTAGTATTCGATTGTTTGATATCAGCAAACAGGCTCCAAATTGTCTTTTGTTTCTTTAAATTCTGTGTTCGAAATTCAAAAAAAGACTATTGAATGAAATTGTGAATGTGCCAGGTTCAAAACTGCATAAAAACTTTTTGCTCGACCTAATATAAAATTTTAGCTAGGATCAAACGAAACTGAAAATACAAGGTGGGCCAAAAGATGTGTCCAGAAGTGTATAAACTAGACTGAGCTCTCGTACCAAAAACACGAGCAGAGAGAGATTATGTCATACAGAGGCTGTTTATCCCTTTCTAATAGGGTGACCAAACAATTTTATAACTATCAGGAAAATTCTTTTTGAAAGAGAATTTGGGTCCGGTGGACATTAAGTGATTTCAAATTATTGTTTGTAATACAAAAATATTGTAATTCAGTTACTTATAAAGTGAAATAATGAAACCTTATACAACATGTTTCTGCCATCGCGACGCCTTCAACACGCGGGTAGGGCTAGTGGCCAATAATCATAAAAATTAAAATAAGATAAAATAATTCGTAAATTGAAAAAAAAAAAAAAATGAAATAATAACCACAATTAGGATACAAAAGACTCATTCATGAAGCTATTATTCTATGCCATCTGGTAAAAAAAGGTCATTGACCAACACCGTTTTTTTATGTTCATCGTTTGTCTATTATTCTGGCCCAGCTATTAAGTAGCTTCATGAAAAAAAAAAAAACTCGAGTGGCGTGGCCTTTTTTTTCTCTTTCGTTTTAATTTCATCTCTGCGCTACAGGTTGCTCCAAGATGCTATTTTAGAAAATCGTAAATAAACCAATAAATAATAACGTTTAATGAAACACGTTTAAAAGTGTAATACAATATTAATTATTTGTACAGAGGCCAGCACATCAAGCTACCCCAATCTGTCAAATTTCTTTGATAGATTTTCAACTTTACCACAATTTTTTTTAAATTGAAAAAAAAATGAAAAAAAAAATATAATAATATGAATAATCGGGAAAATTTGACAGATTTAGGTAGCTTGATGTGCAGCCTGGCCTATGTACTATGATAGTGGTGCCACACTGGATATTATTATTATAATTTGTTTTTTTTTTTTAAAATAAATCATAGAAATCTTATTCTCTTCATTCATCTTATAATTTTTTTTATCAGTCTTGAGTATTCGGACTAGCTTGTGTCGTACAAGCTAGTTCGAATAGTCAAGACTGATGATACCATGTTCTAGGGCTAAACAGTGTGTTAAGGATTGTCTAATCTTTGACACACTCATTAGATGACGTAAAATGTGGAATATTTTTTCAGAAGCTACAAACACACACACACACACACACACACACACACACAAACACACAGGTAAAAACCTGTCTGAGGGAAATGTCGGTGATAATTCTCCTAATAAAAAAAATAATTATATTAATACATATTTTTTTTTTAAAACAGCTAAAATTTTCTAAACTAGATCCGTTTCAAGCAGTGTGTGGCAGTTATACCGCGTCTTACGAGTTGTAGGTCGTGGGTTCGAACCCTGACAGGCACTTTACTTTGTGCAAATGATTTCATCACCACTGCTCTGCAATCGATGAAGGAAAACATAGTGAAGAAACCAGCATGTCCTAGAACTAAAAATTTGAAGACATGTGACATGTACCAACCCGCTCTGGGCCCGCGTGGTGGATTACAGCCCACTCCCTCTCACAATGAGTACCAGCAATGGGAACATTATAGGCTGTTTATTGTGTTTATTAGATTTGATGCTACGAATTATTAGTTTAATTTAATATTAATATTAATATTATTAGTTTAATATTAATATTATTAGTTTTATTTAATTTAATTTATTAATGTTATCAATCTGTTTTGTTTTTATGTTATTTTTTTTTTATTATTGTTTAAAAAAATTAATAGCTTTAATAATTGTAATTTATATCTTTTTTCACTTTTTCTTTATTATGTAAAACCATAAATGGTGCATGTTGTGCTAGCCTATAAGTAATTGTTGCACTTATAAATGTAAGTATTGTTAGCAAAAATTTTTAAATGTTTAGTGTAAACAATTGTTGGCTAGCCTAAATAAATAAATAAATAAACTACAGCAGGCGAATTAAAAAGTGATTTTTTCTAGGCTACAGGGTGTGCCAAAGAAATAGACATAACAACGTGACAGTATAATTTTACACATGCACTCAAAAAACCGCCCAAGTGCGTATTGCACCACGCACAATGAAGGGTTCCGTAGTTGGTTGACTATTACTCGTAAACGTGAAAAGCCTAATTCGTTACATATACTGCTACCGTAAATGTTTTCACCCATCCAAAATTGGGGGGGCTGGACACTTAACTCTAACAAAAATTTGCACTTTAAAGCTTAATATTTCAGAAACGGATCCCTAAATCGAAAAATTGTTTTAACAAACCCACAATATTTTTAAAAGACCCGTCCAACAAAGAAAAAAACATCCCCACTTTACGTGTAAAGAAGGTACCCTAGAAAAAAAAAACATGATTTTATTTTATCACTTTGTCGGCGTAATGAATATGTATATCCATGCCAAATTATAGCTTTTTACTACTAAGAGTCTCTGAGCTAAGCTGCGGACGGACGGACAGACAGACGGACGGACATAGCGAAACTATAAGGGTTCCTTGTTGACTACGAAACCCTAAAAACATAACCCTGCTTCTGGGGCGGTCAGGTAAAAAACACTCACTTTCTCTATTACTGTCGATGTTACTTTTCTTCAGAATGCCAGGCAGTTTGTATCTCACTCTCTGGTTACTTCGACTCCTACTCCTGCTCCGGTAGTCGGAGTCATCAGGCTCCGACTTACTGTGTATCTTACATTTCTTCTTCTTCACATTCCCGTTTGTATATTTGAGGATGCTGGAAGCAAAACTTTGGAATACAGTGAATATCATTGTTTTTGACATCGTTTGAGCTGAAAGACCCCCACTGCTGAACATAGGGCTCGCCTAAGCGTTGTCATAACGACCGGTCATGCAACTTCTATTCGTATTCTCGATTTTTACGATGTTTTCTATCCTACTTATCCTAGAGTTTGTGAGGATGGATGGATGGATGTTTGTTACTCTTTCACGGAAAACCTACTAAACGGATTTTGATGAAATTTGGCACACAAATAGTTTTTAACCTGAATTAACACATAGGATACTTTGTATCCCGAGGAACTCGTCGCTAAGTAATAACAGCCGCACGGGTCGATCCATCAGGTTAAGCTACGCTTGTCGGGGTTGGTCCATGGATGAGTGACCATCTTTACATATCGAGACTCCTCCGTGCCTCGAAAAGCACGTTAAGTCGTTGGTCCTGGCTGTCATTCGTGGACCTTTGACAGTTGTTACGGGTCGTCAGAAGCCCGAAAGCCTGACAACCAGTCTTACCAAGGGGTATCGTATTACCCAGTTACTGGGTTGTGGAGGTCAGATAGGCAGTTGCTCCATGTAAATTACAACTGCATCCGGTTAGACCGGAAGCCGACCCCAACATAGTTGGGAAAAGGCTAGGCAGAATGATACCTAAAGAAAGTAAGTATATATTCCTACGGGTTCGAGACTTGCGGGTGAAACCGCGGATGAAACCGCGGGGTGCTGCTAGTTTTATTTTAACATAGTTTTAAGACCTTTCTTGCTAACAATTATGGACAAAACTCAAACTCAAACTCAAACTCAAAGCATTTATTTCAAATAAACCAATTACAGGCACTTTTGAATTGTCAATGGGTCGGTCAGTCAGAAAGATGAAGCTAGTTGCCCATTCCAAAGCGTAGTAGATCCCTATGGAGAAGAACGGGCAAGAAACTCCACGGACACTCTTTTAAATCATAATATTTTTACAAAATATTGGTTACATCGTTCAAGTTGAAAAAATACATGTGAGAACAATGTAGAAAGACGTGCACGTTAAAAAGCGTCCGTAATAAAAAGATAATAACTAAAACAACTAAATTAAATATTAAAATTAAAAATAAGCCATGGCAGCTAAGAGACGACCAGTCCCAACTGACGGCGCCCGTTCACGAACATGACGCATGGATCAGCACCATTTAGCTCAACCATTTTGAAGGGAACTTAATGATCCAACACACACGCCACCATCAGCGAGACATTTGAGTGAGCATGACATACTCTCAACCGCCAGGGCACACTCAAGTCAGTGAAAGACGTACCCAGTAAAAGGTAGCTTAATAGTAGCTACATAGTGCTCACACGTGCTATGCAATTATATAATACTAAGAGATTGAATCTAAACAATGCAAAGAAAGTTTTCTCTCATCTTAATCTTCAGCAGGTCCAACAATATATCCGAATGCTAATCAATTAATTAATGCGTCCTTGTGGAGCAGGACAAGCATTCAGCCAAGCATTTTTGTCAGCGATGTAATCCCCCAACTTATAATATGCCTGGCTGCATAGTGTGCGTTTTATACAAGATTTAAATTTCCTTTCATTCAGCTGGAGTATGTGGGGAGGTATTTTATTATAACATTTTAAACAGTACCCCATGAAGGATGAGTCTACTTTAGCCAGTCTGAAACCTGGTTGAACTAATTGGTCCCTATTTCTAGTCCTATAATTGTGTCCTTCACCTCTTTTACCGAAAAGATTTAGATTTTTCCTTACGTACATGATGTTTTCGTAGATATATTGACAAGGTACCGTCATGATGTTAATATCTTTAAACAGTTCCCTTAGAGAATCGCGCCTGCGGAGGCCATAAATTGCTCTGATGGCTCTTTTCTGCAGAATAAAAATAGACTCTATGTCTGCAGCCCGTCCCCATAGTAAAATACCGTAAGACATAATACTATGAAAGTAACTGAAATAGACCATCCTTGCGGTGTCTACATCAGTGAATTGACGGATTTTTCTCACCGCATATGCTGCTGAACTTAGCCGTCCTGCAAGAGATGTTAAATGCGGACCCCATTGCAGCCTTGAGTCGAGCGTGATCCCCAGGAAAACAGTTTTATCGACGAATTCTAGTTTCTCTTTATTCAATACTATGTCACAATCAGTACTTTTAACATTTGGTAAAGCAAATCTTACACATTTAGTCTTTTTCCCATTTAATACTAAATTATTAGCAGTGAACCAATTATGGATCTGCAGTAGGGCGTTATTTACGTCGTCAAGATTTGATGCACGTCTATTTATCTTAAAAATTAAGGATGTGTCGTCAGCAAATAACACCATTTGTGGTTGGTTTTTTTATAAATGGGGTAGATCATTAATATATACTAAAAAGAGGAAAGGACCCAATATCGAACCCTGTGGAACACCCATTTGTACTTTTAGACCGAGTGAATTGACACCATTTATTTGAACTTGTTGCTGTCTATCATTTAAATAAGATTTTACTAAACTGAGCGCAAGTTTACCTAGTCCGTAGATGACGTTTACGTAGTCTGTAGATGCGTTCAAATAAATAGTATTAATAAAATAATTACATTTTTTTGAAAGATGTTCCTTATCGCACGTTAAGGCGGAACCACAGTTTTGGGATGTGGCGTGTCGTAACGGTGTAAAGACTAATCAAACCAATCTGTTCAGGACCACGTCATATTACAACGACTTTTGATTGGCTAACACTGCGTCAGAAACCGTCACAACACAACACAACATAATAATGTGAATCCGGCTTTATACTCTACACAATTGGCGGATGAGAGTTAGGCCGAAAAAAGTGTAACGTTTTGACCGAAAAAGCGTAACATTTTGACCGAAAAAGTGTAACATTTTGACCGAAAAAGTGTAACATTTTGACCGTCATGACACTTTTTTACGTAACAAAACTGTGCAAAAGTAAAAGGAACTTCGTTCCAACCAGGCGTCTCACGACACCTCTCGTTTTTATTTTATCTGTTACTAGCTGTTGCCCGTGACTTCTTCCGCTTTTTTTAAATACAAATATTCAGGTTGCTAAGTAGTCTACGTCCTTCTCAAGGTCCCAGGCTACATTTTTCTGTCTATTTTCATAACGATTGGTTCAGAATAGTAAAAAATAATATGTCGCTATGAGGTTTATGACTAAAATCTTTTTATACTGTACTAGCTTTATCCCGCGGCTTCGCCCACGTGGATGTCGGAAAATATCCCACGGGAACGAAAACCCTTCCTTATTCCTTGTCTACATAACAAAGGGAACCTCTGTGCAAAATTTCAGCGTTAAAGGTCTAAGGGTTTGGGCTAGGCTTTGATGAGTCAGTCAGTCAGGACTTTTCTTTTTATCTATTGAGAAGTCGATTTTGATTGAAATAAACGCTAAATGTTACTCACAATAAAGTTTCTTATCTTTCAGTTTCTTATTTTGAATCCAATGAGTGGCTATTACGTGATGCGTGTACAAACGACCAAACATACCAAAAAACAGATAAAAATTTCAAAAAATGTTTTTTTTACGTTCTGTTGGTACTTATTTCTCGCATCTTCCAGAATTTTTGTTTTTTTTTTTGTTAAATTTGGAATGTACAGGCACGGAAAGTTTACGATTTTATTAAATAGATAGAGATAGACTTAGGGTATATTTCACGATGTCCGAATAGCCACTACTTACCGAATAAATTCAAAAATGGAACAGAATTTGTATGAAATTATCTGCCAAGTAAATTAATAGAAACTTAACCATAAGTGGTGGAACAGGCCCAAAGTCGACGTTCGCACGGACGTAAAAATATCGCGGTGATTTTTTTTTCGCGTACTGTATTTACAACGCTCTGCTTAGCGCCGAAAATGCAAAATTCAACAGTGTGTTTTTTCGACGCGCTCTCTGTTATTGTTAAGTTGGATTCTCAACGCTCGGCTCAACAACGAGAGTTGAAAATCCAGTGCGCGATAAAATCCCGCCGCGGTATTTTTACGTCCGTGCGAACGTCGGACCCCTTCTCATAGAGAGAATGAACGAGAAGTCAAAGCCTGATTTTATGTAAGTACCATAACTTATCTGATCGATGGCTTGACAACGCTGAGCACAACCTACTAAAGAAATAATCATAAAATTGGGAAAATAATAATGTAAAATATTATATCTTTATTTTCTGACATTATCATACATTTAATTTAGCAAGCGAGTGCAAGTGTGACAGAATTTAAGTACAAAAAAAATACAACCGACTTCCAAAAACAACACTACAAAGTGAAAAATAACTTTAATTACGGAAGTCGGTGTCTAGTTAAATGTATTTTCGTTTTTTGCCACCGACTTCCGAAATTAAAGTTATTTTTCACTTTGTAGTGTTGTTTTTGGAAGTCGGTTGTATTTTTTTGTAAAAAAGTTTTTATTTTTCACTTTTTAGTTGTGTACCTACCCCACACAAATTCTAATACCACTATCTGCAAAACAAACTAGAACATCATCCATATAAAAGTGGGGAAAAAATACGTATTATTGAAGCTAACTCAAAAACTACCCAAGCAAAGTTAATCAATTTTATATGGGACTAACTGTGATGTATACCCTCTCGAATAAAACAAAAAAAGCCATGGTCCAGCCATCTTCGAGTAATCGGGGAACATACATAAAAAAAAATAAAAAAAAAAAAAAGGTTCCGACGAATTGAGAACCTCTTCTTTTTTGAAGTCGGTTAAAAAGGGATAAAAATACTCACGAAAACTTCTTTTTCTTCTTATTGTCAATAGAACTGCAAGAATTAGTATCCTCAGTATCCGAATCGGTATACACGTATGGCGGCTTTCCCATTTTAGTTAAACGAATCAACTTAAATAATAACTGTTGACATTACGTTTAAAATATCTGTGTGGTTGTGTTCGTAAAAGTGAAGGATTCTTATTTTATAGTTTTATTATTTTTTTTGTATTTTTCCATTTTTTTCATGTTACGTCTGACGTTGAAGTGACAGTTTTGGCGTTTTTTTTCTTAATTTTGTTTTGAAGGTATTTTTGACAAATTGACAAAGAGAAAAGGTGGTTTTAAAAAAAATTGTTGAAAGTGAGCATGGAATTAGTATGTACCTACCTATACCTACAGGGTGTACAGAAAGGTGTGGTCTTTAAGAGTGTTTCGTGGAAGTCGTAAGACACCACAATATACTAAAACCAGCATTTGCCCGCGGCTTCGCCCGCGTGATTGTCAGAAAATAACCCACGGTAACATACTATGGGCCAAAGTTCCGCATGATCACCTCAAAGGCGATAATCGCATAGCACGTCTCACGACTCGATCGCACAATGTTCGTTTGTCACTAGCTGCGCTCTCACAAGAATATTTTCTTAATTGAGCATGCTTAAGTTTTGTCCATAGTACTACCGGGAAAGAGTATCCTATGTTACAGATTATATAATAGTACAAGTACAGAAGATTCACTCCACAAAATCATTTAAATCACACACAAAGACACAAAGTGCAATTCAGGTCGCACAGCGTTAATTACCTGCAGTTATATTCACCTATAAGTTGCCTCTCTTTCTATCGCGTAACTCTTATACCTTCTGACTCGACTAGGGTTATGTTCTTTTACGACGCGGCGCGTGAGTGAGTATTGAAATAACGTGCGAGCCGGCCGGTGCACGGCAGCCTACACTGAATTAGCTCGACAAGTCGAGCCCGCCGCGTGCTTATAGCTTCATATCTAAAATGCGGAGTGCGCCTGGCCTGCCTATGTGTTAATTTATGTAAACAATCTCTTCTCGCTCTACTTATTGTATAGTAGGTACATACTAATTCCATGGTATGTATCTACATAATAGTAATTTGCATGGACCTAATATACAAACTTTAAATTTATATTATATTACACACAGCAACACGGTCTAGGGATATTTCATACACAATTAAATAACTCGAAAAGTACTGGCCGCATTGGAATCTTTTATACACCGATTTGTTTGTAATTTATCTCAGACTAATTCCAAATTCTAATTTTTGATAATTCTTTTGTTTCGGTGGCATAAAAATGTCTTGATGTGTAGGAAAGGGAATTTTCATTTGTGCGAAATTTGGAAAACAATACGAATTACGTTTAGTTACAGTTTTTTTTTTCATTTTTAAACGAAAGATAAGGTTAAAATTGAGGTATTGTAGCCATGCAACGCCGACGACGAGGGCGGAGATGTTACGAGCTGTGGGAGTGCTGGAAGCTGGGTCTGTTCAGCGTAATGTTGCTGAGGCCATAGGGACCCACCAAAATGTAATTTCAAGATTGTGGACACGCTATCGTGCCACAGGTGAAGTAGCGGAGAGGCACCGGGGGCCAAGTCGCATCACTACCCCCAGACAAGACCGATTTTTGCAAATTACTGCGCGAGCTCAACCAAATGCAACGGCGACTTAATTGGTCCAAAGGCTGCGAGTGGAACACCAAGTGCTTGTGAGTGACCAAACTGTAAGAAGGCGACTGCATGAAAACAATCTACGCTCTCGTAGACCACTCCGGGTCCCACCTTTACGGAGAGGCAATCGTGGACGACGATTAGAATGGGTTCGGAACCACATGGACTGGGGCCGTGAGCAATGGTCCAATGTGCTGTTCACGGATGAATCCAGGTTCGGCTTCCATCCAGATTCACGAAGGACGCGTGTTTGGCGAGTTCCTGGACGATGGAGCCGTCTCCAGAACCCTCAGGAAGTTCACCCATACCAAGGAGGAACAATTATGGTTTGGGCAGGAATTCGTCTTGGAGGACGGACGGATCTCGTTTAGGTGCGGGGCAATATGACGGCAGAACGATACGTCCAACAGGTGCTGGGGCCCGTAATCTTGCCCCACAGAACACAAATGGGGCAAGATTTCCTGCTCATGCACGACAATGTCCGGGCACACACGGCGAGAACGGTAGCAGCTTGGTTACATACACACAATGTTAGGGCCTTAGACTGGCCTGCTCAATCGCCAGATCTAAATCCCATTGAGCATGCGTGGGATATGCTGCAAAGAAGAGCTCTGAAGGAAGTTCCTGAAAATCTGGCTACAGAAGATCAACTTTTTGCGCACCTCAGAAGGACATGGGACAATATTCCGCAGCAAGACATTGACAACCTTGTTCTGAGCATGCCGAATCGTTGCTGATGTGTTATGAACATCATGGGCGCCTTCTCAGACTACTAACTTCAAGTTTATAAACACAAATTAAATAATTTTTCTATTTTTTTTAGTTTTTACTCACAAATTAAAAATTAATTCATATACGGTTTCCGTCTATGCTTAATTTTTTTTCCATAAAATCCTGAAATTTTAATCTCAGTACCTTAACCATTATTAAAAAATGGTAGAATATTAAATAACGTATCTTTTAAATATATGTACATGTCATATAAATAATTAACACATTGATAGTAATTCGCTTTTTTAAAAATATCCCTAGACCGTATTGATGTGTGTATTAGGTCCATGGTAATTTGTTACTTTTATAAATAAATCTGTCTATGATCGAATCTCACCCAATATTAATAAAAAAGCAAACGATGTTTATTAGGGCACGGTATTTGATTAAGGGCTGATTTTTCAATAGGTTGATAACTTTTATCTGAATCATAAATGTGTTTGACATATTTTCAATACAAAAGCTGTCAAACCGCCATATTTATTCCTCTGATAAAAGTTATCTGACTATTGAACAATCAGCCCTAAAACAACATAATATTGAACGTATCTCCGCTCACACGAACGCGGTGTGAATCGGGTCCGTGGATCATTTTATATAATATTGTACGTGGTATGAGTTCTATACCAAGAAAATATTTTTTTATTATTAACGTTGTTCCATCACTATTAAGTACTAATATCGAATTCTATGCATTTAATTTGATGCGTTATCTATTTCCGAACGATTTAAGATACGTCAACACTGACTGAGACTTGTCTATGACATTAAAAAATATTTTTTTCTCTGACATGTCATTGTTCGGTCCGTCGACTGTGAAAGTGTTTTACTCAGTTAATAGTTTAATTGTACTGTGGTAAGTGGGTTTATTTATGTTTCATGTTAAGAATTAACACACCATGCATTTTAAACCTTAAAACATATAGGTCATCGCTTGTTTTTTCTTGCTAGAGCCATTTCTTTGAAATCTGAAGCTAAATTGTCTTTGTTCGTCTTTTTAACCATTTCTAGAAATGTAAACAATAACAAATTCAAACGAAACACAATATAATAGTGGTTTAGCCAAAAGGTTTCCAAAGAAACGAACTGGAGTTACAGAATTCTTAGAAACTATGCCGCTAGCGCATTATGTAAACAAACGCGCGCCGCGGGCCGAATGACGTCAGCGGGTCGTACACTTGACTAGTTTTTTAAGCGGGCGTACCTGCCGTGTGAGCGGATGTGGTGGGGTTTGTTGTAATATATTATTATCATGCCCATATCTTTAATTTTCTTATTATAAAGCAAACAGTTTCACTAAAATATAAAAAAGGCAGCGGAAAGGTTTCCTACCAAAACAGAAGAGTAACAAAGCAGCAAACAGTCAGCGTTACAGCATCACAGCGAAAGTTTCAAACCGCCATACCAACCATTATCATTATGGCGAGCCCATTCCCTAACGAATTAATAATTCAATTCCTCTAAAATAACGGTCTCTCCCGCCAAAATGAATCGCCGCCAATTAAAACGGCGTATCCAGTTTGAATATAGAACAGAACCTTTTTCAAAATTAGAACTTTAACAACTTTTGAATTTTGAATTTGGAATCTTGGTTAACGAAATTTAGTTATGCGTTTCATAATTGTTATTTGGAGTTATTGTTTCAAATTAAATTGATTATGAAGAAAGTTTTCTATTGAAATATTAATATTGTAATCAGGAGGAATGATTTGGTCATTGTCTTAAAATTTAAATTGTTATAATTCTTGTACACAATGGAGATAATTAAGGCTCTAATGCCTCTGATTGAGGTGTCTTTCCTTCGAACCCTTTTTTTTCAACCGTTATTGTCTCAATGCAGGGCAAAAGTCTCATCCACAGTTTTCAGAATCCTTACAGCAACTCTTTTTTTTAATTACTTGTATTGGTACTCGTGTATGCGCTTCTTTTTTTTTTTAAATATACTGAAATATACTGCCAAACTGTAACGAATCTATTGAAATAAAAGGGGAATAGACACGTAAACAAAATATAATTTAGGGAAAGATAAAAAATACAAATTATAGTAAAAAACACTTCCCTACCTAACACACGCTCTCAGATTTTTATAATAGTAAACCCTCCTTTTGGGCTTCGCTGCAGTCGCTTGGAAAGGTGAAGTACGACCACCAGGGCAGGCCAGATATCAGGCCTTGTCAGCGCTGAAGCCTGATTAATCCAAAGTAGCACGCACGGGTTGGTTTCCTCAGCACGGTGGCCCCGAGTCAAGCAGTAGGGTATAATAGTTTTTGACTTCTTATACCAACACAAGCCATTAAAAAAAAGGAGCTCCCGGCTAAGTAATAACAGCCGCACGGGTCGATCCATCAGGTTAAGCTACGCTTGCCGGGGTTGGTCCGTGGATGGGTAACCATCTTTACATACCGAGACTCCTCCGTGCCTCGGAAAGCACGTTAAGCCGTTGCTCCCGGCTGTCATGCGTGGATCTTTGACAGTCGTTACGGGTGGTCAGAAGCCCGAAAGTCTGACAACCAGTCTTACCAAGGGGTATCGTAGGGGGGGGGGGGGGGTAGGGGTATCGTTACCCAGTAACTGGGTTGTAGAGGTCAGATAGGCAGTCGCTCTATGTAAAATACTGGTATTTAGATGCATCCGGTTAGACTGGAAGCCGACCCCAACTTAGTTGGGAAAAGGCTAGGTAGATTTGATTAGTATATGCGCTTCTAACTCGAGAAATACATATTACATACAAATACAATTCACGTAGTTTTTTTTTTTTTTTTTTTTTTTTTTAATTAATCGTAGATTATGATATAGATAAATCTGTGTGTGGTGGAATGATTGTGGTGGAATACGATACCCCTTGGTAAGACTGGTTGTCAGCCTCACATCATTTCTACTGAAAACCCTTGAGAGACTCCGTGATAGACACATCCGTGACGGACCTCTTCGGGTAAAACCTCTACATAAACAACAGCATGCATACTCCACTGGCAGATCAACGGAATCAACACTACACAGTGTAGTTTCCAAAATTGAATGCGCGGTGGACTACAAGTGCTCATCACTGGCCGCCTTCATTGATATAGAAGGCGCCTTTGACAAAACCATGTTCAACAGCATCAACATGGCACTCGACAGACATGGCATAGATTCAACACTGAGAGGCTGGATCACCAACATGCTCAGAATGAGAGCTGTGCAAGTGACGGTGAACGACACTACAAGGGCCATCGTGGCAAAGGGCTGCCCGCAAGGTGGCGTCCTCTCTCCGCTACTATGGAACCTGGTAGTAGACAGCCTCATCAAAACCCTCAATGACAAAGGATACTTTACTGTGGGCTATGCTGACGACATAACCATAGTAATAAATGGCACCCATGAAAATACCCTATGTAATCTCATGCGCCAAGCTTTGAAAATAGTAGAAGACTGGTGCAACAAACACCAACTATCGGTGAACCCTACAAAAACCGAGCTGATTCTCTTTACAAAAAAGAGGAAGCTGACTTCATTACAACTACCGCGTTTCTTTGGAACTACCCTAAGCCTATCAACTGAAACCAAATACCTGGGCATCTTTTTGGACAAACAGCTGAATTGGGCGAAACATACCAACTACATCATCACAAAAGCCAGTATATCCCTGTGGCAGTGCAAGCGACTGCTCGGCAGGAATTGGGGGATTAGCCCCAAGGTCACCTACTGGCTATACACCACAGTAATCCGACCAATTATCACATACGGCTCACTGGTCTGGTGGCCCAGGACAGACCTGAGTACAGCCCGAAAGGATCTTGAGAAACTGCAACGGTTCGCTTGTGTAGCAATCAATAACTGGCTGCATGAGAACTACACCCACTGCTGCTCCACAGGCAATGCTTGGACTGCCGCCACTACACCTCATCGTGCGTGAAGAGGCGGCCCTAGCCGCCTTTAGACTCAGTTTAGCGGGAACACTGAGCAAGGACTCTAGAGTTAAGCACATACGCATAAAAGAGGATGCGATCAGGCGACAACCAATGATGGCATCACCATGCGATAAAGCCCCGAAACAACACTGCTATCAGAAGCATTATAACATAATACTCACGGAAGAACGGTGTGATTACTCAGGCACGCAAGAGTTGAGAGTATACACCGATGGATCAAAGACCGACTCCGGAACCGGGGTCGGAGTCTTCTCACACGACCTTAACATTAACATATCCAGTCCGCTTGGAGTATTCAACACTGTCTACCAGGCGGAGTGTGTGAGCATCATACAAGCGTGTTACGCCATAGAAGCCAGGAGAGTTACGGATACCTATATACGAATACTCTCAGACAGTGCCTCAGTGCTCCAATCCCTACAGAAAAAGTACTTTACCTCGAGATTAATACTAGAATGTCACGATGCACTCGAACGAGTAGCGGTAACTAACCGCAACACAGTGACACTGCAATGGATAAAAGGACATAGCGGATCACTTGGTAATGACGCAGCGGATGAACTTGCTAGGAGAGCATCCAGCATGTCTGTCTGTGGATCTGAGCCGATCGTACCCATTCCCTTCAACCAGTTACGCAGGTGGCTACAGGAGTTCACCCATACACAAGCGGAGAGTTGGTGGTCCTCGACATCAGGTTGCAGGCAGTCCAGGGAGGCCATCCCGTCCCTGGATGGCACGCTTACCAGGCGATTATTACGTCTGGACAGGAACGGGCTGCGCCTGGTGACGGGGACCATCACTGGACACTGCTCATTAAACAAACACTTCCACACAATAGGAATAACGGACAGTCCTCTGTGCAGGGCCTGCATGGAGGCTGAGGAAACCGTTGCGCATGTGCTTTTTGAATGCACAGGCATCACCCAGATTAGAACAGAAACTCTCGGAATATCCCGATCTTTCATAGATGTTCTTAACAAACCCGGAGATTTGATTAAATTCTGGAGGGAGGTGGGCTGGTTGGAATAAACCCCCGACGGCCGCCATGGCCCACGCACAATGGTCCACATGAAGGACTAAGTGCGGAAACCAAATCCTATAACATAGAACATAGAACAACATAGACTGGTTGTCAGACTTTCGGGCTTCTGACGACCCGTTACGACTGTCAAAGATCAACAAATGACAGCCGGGACACCGGAAAAGATGGTCAACGGACCATCCCCGGCAAGTGTAGCCTGGGTGTGGATTGCCCCATGCGGCTGTTATTACTTAGCCACGAGCTCCTGATCTTTATCATATCCATATTTCTTAAATCCAAGTTGAACCGAAGCGGTACCGGTTAGTTAGTTAGATACTAATTTCAATGCAATGAACGATCCCCTAGGAACCAATTGGTACAGCTACAATAGGTACCGAGTTCCATTTACCTAGACATTGTAGGTACCTAGGTAGGTGCTATCTATCGAGTTAGGTAGGCTAAGGCTCGTGCTCCACCGCCGACGAGATACCCGCTAGCTATTAACGATTTTCTCGTTCAAGAAACTTACAAAAGATTGTAGGTCCCGCGTAAGCAAAAGACATACATATATTAAGAGGATACATCAAAGCGTGGATTAATACAGATGGGACGACAATTGACGAATACTTGAATGATGAAATCTAGAATTACAATACTACTATATATAGGGTGACTGGTAATTAGTGACCGATACTTAAACACATGATTGTGCTCATGACAACTTTAACAACTTTTACTGTGGGACCAAACCTGAAATCGCGAAAAAAAAATCAACTGCTCCCTACATTTTGACGAGTTATGCGAACATGAATGTACGGGGCAACTGATTTTTTTTTCACGATTTCAGGTTTGGTCCCATAGTAAAAGTTGTTTGTTATCATGAGTATAATCATGTGTTTAAGTATCGGTCACTAATTACCAGTCACCCTATATAACTAAAATTACAAATTTGTACGCCTTTTGGCATAACATAGCGCCCTGTTTACCTAACATAATATCTGTATTTTTTGTGTACCTACCTATGTTAACAAATAAATAAATAAAATAAAAAAAAAAGAATTTGAAACTTCTGTGTATAATATACCACATACAATATTTAACCAACAAATACTAAAAACACCGATTCATGAGGTATTTTGTTGAAATATTGGCGATTTTCTGCAACTGCAAAACATAACCTTATAATTCACAGTGTCATTATGAAATATAAAGTTATATTTGCGATTGCTAAACATTTACTATTTTATGGTACGGAACCCCACTGCGAGACCGACTCGCACTTTTAATTGCTAGCTCTGACTACTCGCTATCATTAATCGCTGACGGTGGGACAGTTGCCGAAGGTTAGTCGATATTCACCTGTCCTATGTGGGTATGCGATGCGATGATGGCTGAATGATAAAAAAAAACATCGCCACAATTACTTACCTAAGGCAGTTTGATGATCTGTGTTTTATGTAGTTAGGTGCCATACACTACTGCCCTACCCTTCGAGAAATACAGGCGTGAAGATATTATGTTATGTAATATCAGGCCACGCGCACTCCGCATATAGGTAAGAAGCTACAAGTACGCAGCGGGCTCGACTTGTCGACGCTAGTTCAGTGTGGGCTGCTGCGCGCTGGCCGGAAAAATACAGCCATTTATGCGACATAATATTTTGATACTCACAAGTAAATCAAAGCCTATAGGGTACTTCCCGTTGTTCTAGAATAATGAAATTTGGCAAGAAGCAAGGTCTCACAGCACAAGTAAAGGAAAAAGTCCGAAAATTATTCATTTGTAATTACTTATGTCACGTAAAAAAAATTTTTTTGGGATTACAATGTTAAGATCGTTTGGGATTATAAATTCTTTTCAACTACGGAACACTTCACTGTGCGTGGTCCGACAAGCAGTTGACCGGTTTTTTTACACATAAGAGAAAGATCTCTACGACTTGCGACTTTAAGAAAAGTCGCAACGACGATATTGAGTTAATCAATCTGCCTAGCCTTTTCCCAACTATGTTGGGAACGGCTTCCAGTCTCACCGGATGCAGCTGAATACCAGTATTTTCCATGGAGCAACTGCCTATCTGACCTCCACAACCCAAATACGGTACCCCTTGGTAAGAGTGGCTATCAGACTTTCGGGCTTCTGACGACCCGTAACGACTGTCGAAATTCCACAAATGACAGCCGGGACCAACGGCTTAACGTGTTTTCCGAGGCACGGAGGAGTCTCGGTATGTAAAGATGGTCACCCATCCACGGACCGACCCCGGCAAGCGTAGCTTAACCTGATGGATCGACCCGTGCGGCTGTTATTACTTAGCCACGAACTCCTAGATATTGAATATTGAGTTGAAATTATAGCATTGGACTACCCACATAGGACAAATTCGCCCACAATACTTGAATACACACAGTTACATTCGATTACCGATTCGGAACGCAAGCAGTCGCCGAGTCGCTGGAACGTGCACTCGACTGATTGACCGATGAGCTGACTGTTGACTGCATTTTAGAGTAGATATTCTGATGGCAGGTTAGATGATGCAGGAGGTATGGGCTGCTAGTTTACTCAGGTGCATTCATCATAGGAGTATGGTGGGTTTCAAAAGTATCTGATGAGAATTTAAACAAATGGATTAGATAACGTACTTATGGATACCATATTATTAATTAGCCTTAATATTTAATTTGTGTGTGGATCAGGGAGTTTTCCCGGATTTAATGAAATACAGTAAGGTAATACCACTTTTTAAATCCGGGGACAGTAAGGACACAAATAATTATAGACCCGTATCCGTGTTGCCAGTTTTCAGCAAGGTTTTTGAAAAAGTAATGCTTAATCAAATGCTCAATCATTTTAACACGAATAAAATACTTCACGATCAACAGTTTGGTTTCACCAAAGGACGTTGTGCGACCGACGCCGGTGTAACCTTATTAAAACACATTTTTAACGCGTGGGAAGAGGCCCAAGACGCCATAGGAATTTTTTGTGACCTCTCCAAGGCATTTGATTGTGTCGATCACGAAACCTTACTCTTGAAACTTGAGCATTACGGACTTGGAAAACTTGCGCTCAGTTTAGTAAAATCTTATTTAAATGATAGACAACAGCAAGTTCAAATAAATGGTATCACTTCACTTGGTTTAAATGTAAAAATGGGTGTTCCACAAGGCTCAATATTGGGTCCTTTCCTCTTTTTAGTGTATATTAATGATTTACTCCATTTATTAAAAAATCAACTACAAATGGTGTTATTTGCTGACGATACTTCCTTAATTTTTAAGGTAGGTAGACGTGATACAAATTTTGACGACGTTAATAACGCCCTACTGCAGGTCCAAAATTGGTTCACTGCTAATAATTTAGTATTAAATGGGAAAAAAACTAAGTGCATTAGATTTTCTTTACCAAATGTAAAAAGTAGTGATTGTGAGATAGTATTGAATCAAGAGAAACTAGAATTCGTCGATAAAACCGTTTTCTTGGGGATCACGCTCGACTCAAGGCTACAATGGGGTCCTCATTTAACATCACTTGCAGGACGGCTAAGTTCAGCAGCATATGTTGTCAGAAAAATCCGTCAATTTACTGATGTAGATACCGCGCGGCTAGTCTATTTTAGTTACTTTCATAGTATCATGTCTTACGGTATTTTACTTTGGGGACGGGCTGCAGACATCGAGTCAATTTTTATTCTGCAGAAAAGAGCCATTATAGCCACATATAATCTCCGCAAGCGCGATTCTCTATGAGAACTGTTTAAGGAAATTAACATCATGACGGTACCTTGTCAATATATCTACGAAAATATCATGTACGTAAGGAAAAATTTACATCTTTTTAGTAAAAGAGGTGAAAGGCATAATTATAGTACTAAAAAAAGGGACCTATTAGCTCAACCAGGTTTCAGACTAGCTAAAGTAGACTCGTCGTTCATGGGATACTGTTTAAAATGTTACAATAAAATACCTCCACACATACTTCAACTCAATGAGACTAAATTCAAAACTTGTATAAAACGCACACTATGCAGGCAGGCATATTATAAGTTTGGGGATTACATAACTGATAAAAATGCTTGGCTCAATTCTGGTCCTGCTCCACAACCACAACTAATTAATTAACATTTGAAGATACTGTTGGAGCTGCTGAAGATTGTAAGACTATCATTGCATTGTATAGACTCAATCTCCTTTGTATTATATAATTGCATAGCACATGTGTGAGTACTAT
Source organism: Cosmia pyralina (assembly GCA_946251885.1). NCBI lineage: Eukaryota > Metazoa > Arthropoda > Insecta > Lepidoptera > Noctuidae > Cosmia > Cosmia pyralina. The sequence continues at coordinate 4,959,989 of OX276362.1, read as the reverse complement.
GTACATACTCTAAAGCTACCATTTACTGGGTACGTCTTTGTTTGACTTGAATGTGCCCTGGTGGCTGAGAGTATGTGACGCTCACTCTAATGTCTCGCTGATGGTGGCGCGTGTTGGATCATTTAGCTAATCCATGCGTCAGGTTCGTGAACAAGCGCTGTCAGTGAAGGCTGGGCATACCTTAGCGGCCACGGCTTATTTTAATTTAATTTAAATATTTGAATTGTTTTTTTTTTTTAAGGACGCTTTTAACGTTCTGCATCGTTCTCACATGTAAAATTTCAACATGAATGATGTAACCATTATTTTGTAACCATATCTTGATTTAAAAGAGTGTCCGTGGAGTTTCTTGCCCGTTCTTCTCCATAGGTACCTACTATGCTTTGGAATGGGCGCCTAGCTTCATCTTTCTGACTGACCGACCCCTTGACAATTCAAAAGTGCCTGTAATTGGTTTAATTGAAATAAATGCTTTGAGTTTGAGTTAATTTGTAGTCCTAAAAGAAGGGTTTAAAGAAAAAAATTAACCGAATTTATATTCGGTTAAAATTTTTCTTTAAACCCTTCTCTGTCCAATGTATAGTAAAAAATAGTTTGATATTCCCAATAAAAAATTTGGAAGTTGCTCCACAAAAATAAACTTTGGCGTCGAACATCTCTGTATTTTCAACGATAACGACATTATTTTTTTAAGAATTTAATAGTATTAGCATTTTTTTTAAACTTTAACCGGACAATTATTTAATTAATTGTGTATATTCTGAATAATCTAAATAAAACCCGGAAAATAAATGCACATTCGCAGCTCAGTCACATCTCGGCAACACAAATATTATCTTCAATTTTCAACCTTATTTCATGCCAGCTAATGGTGACAATAGATTACGCGATTGTAGGCCGTTTAAAATCGTAGTCAGGCCGCGCCTTAAGATTGCGACTTAGATTTGAACGTTTTTAGGTACGAGAATTGGCGTTCTGATGTCTAGCTGGCTGGTATGATACAGCTTTTTATAGCTTTGTATGTCTACAAAGTTGCTTAGGTGTGACTTTGGGTCTGCGTAAAGGACACAACTCATTAGATCCCAGACTTACTAATTACGTCTTATGGACGTGACCTACGAACTAATTATTGTAAGTAGTTGTAATAAATACACACGGCTACACATTAAGCTACAATTTACAGTTAACACTGACCTCTCATAGTAAGGAAATCCTATACAATGCGAGATCAGCTTATTTGTACTGGAAAAGTACCTATAGGTTGATCTGTAGCCGTGCGTACAAGCATCAGGTGTGGAAATTGCCTGTCTAAATACTTAGATGAAAAGGCAAACTTTTATTTAGGTAATTTATTTCGCACCTAATTGCGTCTCAACGATAAAAGTTTTGGGGTTTATAGGAATAGGACTATTAAATTAGTTATACACATAAGGCGTTCTAGTTTTAAAGCTAAATACATAGGCCATTAAAAAGTGTGTTTTTTTGTAAGCACGCTACTTAAACATAGCATGCTCTCAAATTGACGAAGTGTATCAATATGATAACTAATTTCCAGGGAAATTAAATTGAATTCTGAATTAAATTTTTATTTTTTCATTTGAACTGGTTATCAGTTAACTTTTGTGCAGCCAGGACTGTACCTACACACTAACTTAACTTATGTATAAAAACTTTTTTACAAAAAATACAACCGACTTCCAAAAACAACACTACAAAGTGAAAAATAACTTTCATTTTGGAAGTCGGTGTTTTCGTTTTTTGTTGTGGTATCTACCCCACACAAATTCTAATACCACTACCTGCAAAACAAACTAGAACATCATCCATATAAAAGTGGGGGAAAAATACGTATTATTGAAGCTAACTCAAAAACTACCCAAGCAAAGTTAATCAATTTTATATGGGACCAACTTTGATGTATACTCTCGAATAAAACATTTTTTTTTCAAATCGGACGACTCTGTAAAAAGTTATGCGTGGGCAACATAAAAAAAAAAAAAAATACGTGTCGAATTGAGAACCTCCTCCTTTTTTTTCGTCGGTTAATAAGCAAGTAACAAAATGATAGGAATTCCTTCCCGTCTTTAAAACTAGCATACGATTCCGTACCTCTTTTCAAATTTTCATAGCCAGCGTATTGTTTAACATTCACAAAATTCTCGTAGTATTCATATTAAATAACTGTAGGATGTGTTCACAATATTGTAAGCAATCTTCAGTTGTCATAACGGGATGGTATTCATATGACATTTCAGCTTATTGAAATATCTCAGGGATCTAAGGTACCTCGCCGTAAGTCGACGTTCGTTCGACGTAAAAATTTCGCGGCGATTTTATTTCGCGCACTGGATTTTCAACGCTCTGTTTAGCGCCGAGAGTTGAAAACCCAACAGTGTTTTTTCGTCGCGCTAGAATGCACTCTGTTGTTGTTAGGTTGGATTCTCAATGCTCGGCTCAACAACGAGAGTTGAAAATCCAGTGCGCGATAAAATCCCGCCGCGATATTTTTACGTCCGTGCGATTATATCGCGTGTCGCGCCTGTTTGTAGGAGCCTTAAGATGATAGAGTTCTGAAGGGTTTATTTACCTATTCCTGCCATCAAGCATGTTTGTTGTAATTACAGGGGCATAGGAATTTTAGCTTAGTCTCTGGCTTGACAACCTATGGGGATTTCCCCTCCAAAAAAACGTGCTGATTTCGTTTTTTTTAACCGACTTCAAATAAATTTACTTTAAAAAAAGTAAAAACCGACTTCAAAACCAAAAACGAATGAAATAACTTTCATAAAACACTTCAACAGCTTCTGAAGTCGGTGTCAAGCTAAAGTGCATTGAAGAATTGATGACACCGAGTTTAGAAGCTGTTGAAGTGTTTTATGAAAGTTATTTTATTCGTTTTTGGTTTAGAAGTCAGTTTTTACTTTTTTTTAAGTAAATTATTTTTTTTAATTTTTAGCTTAATATACAATTACATAAGCTGGTAAGCCCAAGTCGAACGAAAAGAAGAATCATCAAAAACCCGTTTAGAAATGCCGGAGATACAGTTCATTTATGCATATAACTTCGTACATAAGAATAATTACATAATGTATTATATACTAAAACCTTCCTGAAAGTATGTAGATCATGGTAGTGAATGAATCATCAACATTGGTTCATGAGTTTTTGAGAAAATCGCGGACAAACAAACATACATACATACATACGGGTCGAATACAGAACCTCCTTTTTTGAAGTTGGTTAAATCTAAAACTAATGAACCAATTTTGATGATTCTTTCACTAACGTCATTTACATACTTCCAGGAAGGTTTTAGTATGTAATACTTTATGTAATTATTCTTATGTAAATTTATTTAATTATCTAAGAAAATATGTCGAAATAAATAATGCTGGATATTAAAGATAAGTTCATCTAACTTTATTCGTATAGATTTCTTTCATAAAACTATGGTACACATGGTCCATTAATATACTAAATTGATTCATGTATTCCAGACTGTGTTTGCCCCACTTAAGATGTGTATGAAACTCATGTCATGCAGAAGGTATACGAGAAATTCTACAAGCGCAAGAAGTCGAGACACAGATCATGTCTTACCTTGCCTGGTCACCTAGTCACACAATGTTTTTTTTTGATGGGACATCAATCAATCAACTCAATCAATCAACTTTATTTTCTCACCACAATTTGTATATATATTACAGTACATTGATCAGATTCGACACTGAATACACAATTCAAATAAGTAGGTATACAATATTGTGGGAGACTGGTGCCTAAGCTGGGCTCGTGGCCTGTGTTTCAGGACACCAGGATCCCAACCCTTTACATTTTCATTTTGTAAATTATGCATTCCAAGCGCGCTGACAGAATGTAATAAGGAATCAAACAATATTTATTTTGATTAATATTTAAAGGTTAAGAATGCGAGACGAATGTTAGTAGATGTGTAGTATGGTGAATGCGTGGGTGTGTGAGTGTGTGGGTGTGTGAGAGTGCGTGATTGTAGGTTTAGGTTTTCATAAGCATGTTTTCAGTATCATCATAGTTTAACTCTAGTAGCCAGTCAGTTAGCCTCTTTTTGCATTTATTCTTAGTGAGACTAAATATATTTATAGCACCTTATTAGTTTTATTGTACAAACAGCTACCCAGATAGCAAAAGAATCGCCTTGCAAAAATAGTATTGTAACGATGGTGCTCCACTGGGTCATATCGTCTTTTTCCCCTGGACAGCATTGGATTATAAACCAATAGGGTATGCTGTTTCAACAAAACGTGCAATATAAACAGTTGACGCACTGACAGGACACTTCATTTTCTTTATATAAGTGCTCAGTGGGGTATCGATACGGTCGAAAAGACGACACTTTCAGTATAGCTAATGTACAGTCAACAAAAGAGATATCTAGGCAGGGTCTACGAACATGAAGCAATTCACATACAAATATGTGTACCTACTTATATTTACTTCGCACTTGCATGATCATGACAGGTGTGACTATTCTGAAGGTATGCTCCATACAGTACAAGCACAAAATAATAAAGCTAGCAGTAGTTTATCTGAGTAGTGATCTACCTACGGCCGGTGGGTAGACAAATACGCGTCCGTCCGTGCGTAACTGCCGCGCACTCGAACTGTTGCGTACTGGTATACACTGAGATTTCGAAGCGTGTCGTTTCGGCCATTTTCTATGGAGATAAACTACTCTAACATTATTATACTGTGCTACAATTAACACATATATAAACTCTTACAACGCCCTCTGGTGGAGAAGTTGAGGATAGTATTAACAAATAATTGATATGGAGCCCGTGACGTCACTACACTCGCATGCAACTCGCCCATTTATAATTGAGGACGAGTACCGTTAGCAAATACAGTTGTGGCGACGATTTCTAATCGATGTTCTTTTTTTTTACATTAAATTAATTTTTAATTTAACTGACAATTTGTATCTTTTAGTCTTCGTTTATTTTAATTTCATTGACATTTTATTTTAATTCCGTGAACTTTTTAATTTGTATGTACTACTTACTCATTCATTTTATTTTAACTGTCAAGTATGACATTCTAATCTGATCCAGGTTCTGTGGCAGTTTTGTGAAATTTTATTTTATTTTATTTTATGTTATAGAGGTCTAGCCTGAAATAAATGAATTTCATTTTATTAGGGTTCCGCCGCACCTCAAAAGGAAAAAACGGAACTCTTATAGGATCACTTCGTTGTCCGTCTGTCTGTCAGTCTGTCAAGACCCTTTATATCAGGAACGCGTGGAGGTAAATTAATATCAAATACGTAGGTCTGGTCCCTTGAAGTTCCAGAAAAATCAAGCGTCTAATTCAACGTATTAAAAAATACGGCCGTTTATGCGACATATTTTGATACTCGCAAGTAAATCAAAACCTATAGTGTACTTCCCGTTGACCTAGGATAATGAAATTTAGCAAGAAGCAAGGTCTCACAGCACAAGTAAAGGAAAAAGTTCGAAAATTGTCAACATATTTTTTTTTTTGAGATAACCTCTTTTCAACTACGGAACCCTACAATGTGCGTGGTCCGACACGCACTTCGCCGGTTTTTTTTTATTCAATCACAATAACTAACTTAAGGAGTTAAATTACTGATTCTAATTCTGAAGATACATATTTGTTATACTGTCGCGAATCATACTTTAATTAACATACAACCTAAAAAAAAAAAAAAAAAATCGCGGGTTACCCCGGCGCTTACCCTTAATGTTTATGGTTAGACTATTAATGTTAAAAGTAATAAAATATTTTAATTCAATAAATTATAAAAAAAAGTAACAATTTTTCTTTTGCAAAATGAACATTCACTACGACCACAAACTTTTTCTGCTATCCATACCGAATGAAAGTTAGAGGCATCGTTGACCCGGTACTAATACTGATGTACGTTTCATTCTGAGGTAGCACAGCACTACCTACGTTCTATCCCGGGGTAATCGCGGCACTACCTGCGTTCTATCCCGGAATAATCGGGACGCTGCGCTGCACTCACTCAATCCACGTAGCGAGGCATATTATGAAACTACTCCTCTTATTTGTGAAGGTATATGTTTTAATCACCGCTAACACTTAAGGGGTCATTGTACTCATCATTATGAAAAACTTTTACTATGGGACAAAACTTGATCGCGAAAAAAAAAATCTGCTGCTCTCTACATTTATGTTCGCATAAATCGTCAATATGTAAGGAACAGCAGATTTTTTTCTATTAACTCTTAAAATGTCGATTGTACACCATGTGTACAGATAACAATAGAATTTCAATTGTGTCTGCTAATTAGCGCGCGACGGGTTAAATGAACGAAACAAATCTCAACCTACTCATTACCAGAAATATTCAAAAATAGATCAGAATTTGTAGGATTACTTTCCCAGAATATATCCGTAAATGTTGTTATCGTTACGGGTCGTCAGAAGCCCGAAAGTCTGACAATCAGTCTTACCAAGGGGTATCGTATTACCCAGTTAATGGGTTGTGGAGGTCAAATAGGCAGTCGCTCCATGTAAAATATTGGTATTCAGCTGCATCCGGTTAGACTGGAAGCCGACCCCAACATAGTTGGGAAAAGGCTAGGCATATCCGTAAATGTTGCTAGTCGGCACGGATAATTTTAAAAGCCAACTATGGCTTTCGAAATTATCCGTAAACAAAATAAAACGAAACATCGAAACACAAACTGAAACGGTATCACTATTTATCCAAAAGTAATTTAAATTGAACATTAATAGGTATCCCAGTGATTTGTGTTCGGCACAAGACGCACAGCGGTTCTCGAGCGGTGTTCAAATAAATCTAATAAGCCCTGGACGGCTTATTTATGTGTTCCGGGATGTTGATCGCGTTACAAGTGTTATGTTTTAGTGTTGCCAGTTTAGGGTTAGGTTGGAGTAGGATTTCAAACTGAAGGATTTCGCTATTTCACGTGATATTTACAGTTATAATAAAGTATTTCTATATTTTTTTTTGCACAACATGAAAAATCATTTCAATTATGATCTAATGTATGAGCTACTTTTTTGTTTTTATTATTTAATTTTGATTATTCGACCTAAACCGTAGACTGTTTTGTAAATGTTTGCTGTAAGAGGTTTAGAATGTCACATATTTACGAATCGTTTTGACGTCATGTTATGGGTATGGAAAAATTACATGGTATTTTTTTAAAGTTGTATAGACAATGTATAAATCACTTTTTACCACTTTCATATAAAATTTTTGAGTAAAAAAATATTCAACATTTGTGTTTCAGTTGATTTTATACAGTTCTCTACGAAATAATAAGGAATGATTTCAGGTCATTACTTATTTAGTCCAATCAATAATAATAAAAAAAAGAAGTTTATTGAAGAAAAACCAAAGTACTAACTAAAACAATGTTATATTTATAACTAGGTGGCTATGCTATGCACAATACATTGAAACCCTGATCTCCAAACTAGGGGTATCCCTGTATCTTAGAGATCAGTGTCCCTCCGCAGCAAAGTCACAAGCCAATATTTGTAACTCATTGGTACAAAGCATTTCTTTAAATAGTTGAATGTAGAGAAAAATAGAAAAAAAATAAAATAATACAATAAAATTTTAAAAAATAAATAAAATAAAAAACAACAATAAAACCCTTAGATATAATAAAATATATCAATTATTCTCATTTACAATTTTGTATGTGGTGAAGGAATAATATAATTAAAGAACAAAGTTAAAACAAAAATAGAAGAGACAAGTCCCGGTGGCTCGCACTAACGTAGGCAAATTCGCACCGGTTGCAAGAGCCATACGGTTAATAAACAGCGTCTCACAAAGGATTGATTGATATCTTTAACTGTACATTGGCGGAATTCGTGAGGGTGACTCTCGATTTATTAAGTAATAAGTGATAATCTGTAATCACATTATCGCATTGGGTGTGGACCTGTTAAGATAATGTAAGATTGGATAAATAAATAAATAAATAAGTATAGTGTAAAGAGTACAAAACCATAACTTTTAGCCTATAGGTATACACCTAATAAGTATGAATATACAACAGTATGAGTGTGGGGTGAGTGTGTATATGTGTGTAGGGTGAGTATGTATGTGTGTGTAATTGCTTTTGGTTTCGGCTACTTAGAAGTCTCGTTCATAAAATTAAAACAACACAAACAAACTTCAATTCAAAATAAACACATTTCCTGAAAAAAAACAATGCAAAAAAATAAAAACATTTGTCATTAAAAATCTTTTAAAACAATCTAATTCTCGCAACATAGACTCGACGCAAAATAGAAAAGTTATTATTATATTATTTATTTATTCATTAGATGTTTTTAAGTACGTCTGTAAAATCACGCAAATCAGTAAAATCGGCAAAACGAGGTTTTCGTATTCAAGAAAAAATATATGAAGGAATTACATACCTACACACAACTCACCGTCTTTTCCCATGGATTTAGGCAGAAATTACAGATCGTCCGATCGATCTGCTAAAATCGTTCCGTACTTACGCTTCGTCCACGTTCATGCGGGAATAATTTTTGCTAAAATGAGTCTATGTTACTTGATACTGAATAAATAATAATAATAACCCTACCGCCGTATCTCTACGTTGACGTTGTGGTGGGGCTTGCGCGCTCCGAAGTCTGGGTCTGTGCCGATGGAGTTTACTTTGCCGAAAAAGGTCTAGGGTGAGGAGCCAGACCAAGAGAGATACGTGAACCCGCAGGGCAGCATGTGGCGAGCTGTTGGGCAGTAGCGACCCCACGGACCCTATTTCCAGGGAGAAGTCTTGTTCTTCACCTCTGGCTTGACTTTATTGGCCGGCTGGAGTGAACACTGACGGGAACAGAGCTCCCACCTCATTCTTGCCTTTATTGGCCGGCTTGAGTGGAGATTCGCAAGAGCAAACGTGCTCGGAGGAAGGAAGTATTCCAGTAAGTGCTTGTAGGGATCTTGACCATCTTCCGGGCTCTGGGATTGTTCTGAGAGCCGTGGAATACCGCTCCACTCCTCAAGCACCTCAGGACATGTTGCCCCTTGTCGCTACGTCACTATGTGCTAGAGACCGTTTCCGGGGGCCCATTATTGAGTGTGCAAGTCACCCCCTGCCAATTTATCTGTGTATATTATATAACATTGGTCAGGCAGGGGACATAGTTCTTCCATAGTTCAAGGTACCCAATCCACTATAGCCACCCAAACCCAAAGGCCCAATGTGTTTTGTTTCCATGTTCTGCAATAGTCCTGCACCAACCGGGGGTTGTCCTTGGGTGCAATTGCATAGTGCATACAGGGATAATCGTCGGCTGGTGCCTTCTTTTCACTTAAAATTGTTTAAGGGGCCTCTGCGAGTTGGCTTCGGCTCCTCGTACGCCTTCCAAAAGTCCGGGACCCCAGGGTCCCGAGATATGTCAAAGACAAGTTTAATAATAATAAAAAAATACTTATTTGGACCGTTTAATGTAACCTAACGTTCTCTATATATAATTAAGTCTATCGTTGTCATTATTGCAAATTTTTGTTGAAAGGAGAATGGGCAACAACCAATGGAACCAATGGGAATGGGTATCTGCCCTAAAGTCCAAGGCCAATCAATCTGCCTAGCCTTTTCCCAACTATGTTGGGGTCGGCATCCAGTCTAACCGGATGCAGCTGAATACCAGTATTTTACACGGAGCAACTGCCTATCTGACCTCCACAACCCAGTAACTGGGTAATACGATACCCCTTGGTAAGACTGGTCGTCAGACTATCGGGCTTCTGACGACCCGTAACGACTGTCAAATGTCCACGAATGACAGCCGGGACCAACAGCTTAGCGTGCTTTCCGAGGCACGGAGGAGTCTCGGAATGTAAAGATGGTCACCCATCCACGGACCAACCCCGGCAAGCGTAGCTTAACCTGATGGATCGACCCGTACGGCTGTTATTACTTAGCCACGAGCTCCTAAAGTCCAAGGCCATAAGGTATAATAATCATACTAATGGAAAGAGAACAACAACAAGGAGAACCTTTGCTACTAACACGACTTTTACTAATTGTTTGTCAGTTCGGGGTTAATAACCTAAATAGGTAGGTAACTATTTAAATAAGAAACCGGAATGGGTTGGGACAAGAAAACGAGCAGCGTACGAGTATCGATATAGCTCTTTATTCCACACGAAACTAACTTTAAAATGCACTGCCATGTGCTTATAAAACTTTCTACATCTAAAAGCTGCAAATAGGTGGCGTGCCAAGCAACTTCCGGAAATAAACTATTAGGAATTATTTTAATCAGTTTGCAATCGATTTCTGTTCTCTAACCGGAAACAGTATTTACAGCACCGGAAGTCGGTTGCAGAAAGTCTCAAATAATTAAAAAAAACTTTAACAAATCGATCTGCATCCAATCAACAAGATTTAGTTCATTAAAACAAAAAGCTATATAAAAAGCTAACATTTGGGCACCAAAGTTTAGGAATTTTCTTGGAACTCAATAGTAATAAGATACATAATTATACCACTGGATAGATTTTTCAAGAAGAATATTTCTTACTAGCTTTTGCCAGCGGCTTGGCCCGCGTTTATGTATATGGAAAATATCCCACGGGAACGTACTACCAGGAATTCCATCCTTATTCCTTGTCTACATTATAAAAGGAACCTCTGTGCAAAATTTCTGCTTTCTATGTCCAAGGGTTTGGGCTGGGCGTTGATGAGTCAGTCAATCAGTCAGTCAGTCAGGACTTCTCTTTTTATTTATATAGATAGATAGATTATTATAGGTAATGAAGACTTCTCTCATCGATGATATTTTAACGCTATTGGGTGTTAGGGTAGATTAGCCCAATCTCCTTTTAAACCTCTCCTAAGGTGCGCCACAAAAAATTGGGAATAATGGTACCTACCATTATTCCCAATTTTTCCGCGCCTGGCAACACCAAAACTTCGCTAGCTCCACTAAATGTTTACATGTTTCTTTATTTAGGCAATACATTTCGGAACCCTACTTTTTAGAGTCCCTTAAGTGTATTAGTGAAATCCAAATAAATCTTGTCAATGGTAAGATATCTTTAGAGTTGTATTGGTACCAAACTACTCATGGATATAATGTATCTATAGTTCTGTGGGTAGAATTACCTACAGAACTATAGATACATATCCGTGGGTAGTTTACATTATACAACGAATTATAAAGTTGCTAAATTGAAGAGTACACAACTGTGTCGTAACATGGCGACTGAAGTGACAGGTATTTACGTTTAGTCGGTTAACCAGACACGTGGTTTTTTTGTTTACCTTTATTTAATTACCTAAACCGCTGTTTTACATTATAAACACTAGCTATTTTACAAAACAGCACCGTTATGTAAAACAGCTGAATAACGTTCAGCTGGATTTTCATTGCGTTACGTTTAGCAAAACAGCTACCTACGTTTAGACGTATTGCAGAATGGCTTATCTGCAGTCACAATAAGCGTTTGGTGTGGCTTCTAATGCCGAATCGGGAGCAGTAACTAAGCCAGATACAGCTTCTTATCTTGTAGGTAATATTATTTTTACCACGGCGGGCGCGGAACGGGCGCGAACTATTATGAAGGGACAACAATGCCAAAGCTGCGAATCGAATTTCTTTCCATAATAATCTCTGCATAGAACCTTTAGAACTGCCATTTTTTGCACATTTCCTTTCTCGAGTTTCGGTGTCAATCCCAGAAGATATAACTGTTTCGTAAACAACAACAAAAACCTTTGAGAATTATTTATCAAAGGAGCGAAGCAACACAACGCATATTTTGTGAATCGAATGGGTAAAATCTGTATAAAATTGATACGTTCTCGAAAATATTATTGTTCTTTTTGTACCAAAAGAAATATGTCAACCAACAAGGATGATGCATAAGTGAAAAAAAAAAATATTTAGTTCGTCAGTCAGATTATTAAAAGAATATTGGACTCGTATTTTTTGCTTTATCATATTAATAAAAAAATACTTTGATATCACGCATTAAAGTTGGGGAGTGCCCGCTCGCTACGTCACTTCTGCGTATAAAATCTAGCTAGGCATGACGTCATGCCATATTTTAACTCAATGTATCGCCATAATCTGTTAATTACTTACGTAAAAAAAGAAAAATACGTGTTCAAGGGATGACGGAAAAAAAATTTGTTGTCTTGACAGACTGACAGACAGACAGACAAACAGATGGACAACTCGGTAAGTGATCCTATAATTAAGGGTTCTGTTTTTTTTTCCTTTTGAGGTACGGAACCCTAAAACAGTGTTATAAAATTCTGAAAAAAGATATATCTTATTAGTTTGGGGAAAAAGTCTTTTCGCATTATAGTATGTATGAACTTAAAATAAAATCTATTTGGCTATACTATTTGTATCTGGCTGGTTTCGGTATCATTGAAAGTTTAAATTTTAAAGAACATAATTCCAAATTCAAATTAGGAAAATGTGTGATTTTCATTTGTTTTTCGTACTGTCAAGATGAGTGAATCTAATGAAGAAATTCGATACATTTTAAAATTTTACTACAAAAACGGTAAAAATGCAACGCAAGCCGCGAAAAAAATTTGCTATGATTATGTGCAGTGTCCCAGCGCGTCGAAAAAACACACTGTAGGATTTTCAACTCTCGGCGCTAAGCAGAGCGTTGAAAAACCAGTGCGCGAAAAAAAATCGCCGCGATATTTTTACGTCCGTGCGAACGTCGGCTAACAAACAGAAGCTATTCATGAACTCATGAATAAAATATATTTCCAGTACATTCTCTAATGAGTATACGAGTACCTAGGTCACTACTAATCCTAGTGAGCTCACAACAAAGTGTTGAAGTAAAAATTAATGCAATTATGAACAATTTGCTATGCATTAGATACTCTGCTACATAATTAGTTATATAGATATTTTGGGTACGGTAGAAATATCAACGGGACTTTGTCAAGTTGGTATGTATACACAGGGTGTAAGTGTAAACACTGGCAACCTTTTAAGGAGTCATTGTACTCATCATTATGAACAACTTTTACTACGGGAGCAAACCTGAAATCGCGAAAAAAAAATCAGCTGTTCAGTATTGTTATATGTTCGCATAATTCGTCAAAATGTAGGGAACAGCTGATTTTTTTTTCGCGATTTCAGGATTGGTCCCATAGTAAAAGTTGTTCATAATGATGAGTACAATGACCCCTTAAAATATTGCCACTGTTTACACTTACCTACACCCTGTTTATGGTTTAAAATCGCAAAAAAAATCAGCTGTTGCCTACATTATACAGGGTGTTTGGCAGAACGTTGAACATACGCAAATGGTGGATAGGTGGGGTCATCTGCTACTTACTCAGCCCTAATTTATTTGGCCCTGGACCCCTGGATATTTAAAAAAAAAATTTTTTCTTTCTTCTAGTTTCACCACTTTCTTCACTTTAAAGTGTAATTTTTATTAAAAATGACATAACTTACATAATTTCAATCGATCATTTAATTTTTACCAACCTTGCAGTATTAAATTTCGCAAAACATTTTACTTTCCGTAAAGGTAGAGTTTCGTCAAAAATTTCCTACTTGATAAAATTATGAAATAACTCTTAAAGTTTTTTTTTTTTTATAAAAGCAAATTACATACCATTAGAAAGTTCACACACTAGAGATGTTTTGCTAGAATTGGAACTCCTCAATCATTTTTTGTTTTTTTTTTAATGCAAGTTGAAATTAAGATTTAAATATTTTTTACATCTTTCTGTAAGATTGAGAACTCATAACTTTTTTCTAGCTAACATCTGAATAAAGCAATAATTTTATAAGAATCTGCCAACATTAAAGATTAAAAAAAAAGATCAAAATATTGCCTGTTTTACTCATTTTTAATAAAAAATACACTTTAAAGTTAAGAAAGTGGTGAAACTAGAAGAAAGCAAAAAAAATTTTTTTTTTAATATCCAGGGGGCCAGGGCCAAATAAATTAGGGCTGAGCAAGTAGCAGATGACCCCACCTATCCACCATTCTCGTATGTTCAACGTTCTGCCAAACACCCTGTATGTTCGCATAATTCGTCAAAATGTGCTGAACAGCTGATTTTTTTTTCGCAATTTCAAAGTTGGTCCCATAGTAAAAGTTATTCAGTTCGATCGATGATCTAAAGCACTCCTTGATGTTTTAAGAGTTATTGTTAACACTTTATTTATGTACAGTCAACAAAAGAGATATCTAGGCAGGGTATACTAACATATTTGTATGTGAATTGCTTCATGTTCAATTTATATATATATTACTTTTGCAATACTCCTACATTGTAACACACCAACACAAAATTGTATATTGTCACGAAATTGAACATGAAGCAATTCCCATACAATTATGTTACTCTACCCTGCCTAGATATCTCTTTTGTTGACTGTACCTATGAATGGTTTAACGTTCGAGGAGCTCGTGGCTAAGTAATAGCAGCCGCACGGGGCGATCCATCAGGTTAAGCTACGCTTGCCGGGGTTGGTCAGTGGATGGGTGACCATCTTTACATACCGAGACTCCTCCGTGCCTCGGAAAGCACGTTAAGCCGTTGGTCCCGGCTGTCATTCGTGGATCTTTGACAGTCGTTACGGGTCATCAGAAGCCCGAAAGTCTGAAACTAGTCTTACCAAGGGGTATCGCATTACCCAGTTAATGGGTTGTGGAGGTCAAATAAGCAGTTGCTCCATGTAAAATACTGGTATTCAGCTGTATCCGGTTAGACTGGAAGCCGACCCTAACATTGTTGGGACTTGGGAAAAGGCTAGGCAGATTGATTTGTGCGGAACAGCTGATTTTTTTTTTCGCAATTTCAAAGTTGGTCCCATATTAAAAGTTATTCAGTTCGATGGTCGAAAGCACTCCTTAAAGTTTTTAAATTATTTTTAACACCTTGTGTTCTTCTAAACTACGCAACGGATTTTGATGCGGTTTTCACTATCATTTAGAGAATTTATTCCGGAAAGCTTATACGAGTATGTATACCTAATACATTAATATGTAACATTTCATAATATAGAAACCTTCATATTTTGTCAAGTCGTAAAAACCGTGCGAAGCAGGGACCGGGTGCTCGTTACACAATAAAATATTCCGCCATCCAGTCTGCGGTACTAATACGATGCAAATCTTATTACCGAACGTTTCAGTCGAATAGTTCGAGAATAATTGGCTCGGTCCGGTTTGAGCCGGATTAAAACTAAAGCTCATAGCACACATATCAACTGGGAAAAGGATCGTCACCGTATCGCCGCGGTTTGTGAGTTTGTCCCGAGGCGAGACGATAACTTTACGATTCCGATTAGTGTGCGTTGCAGTAGAGAGTTTCATACAAAGAATTCTGCACGGCTCGAGTTGATATGGTGACGATACCTTTTCGAGTTGATATGTGTGCTTTTAACTGGTGTGCAACGTAGATCATGTAACATCCAGGGACCAATTTGGTTACCCAATGAAAGGGTTCTCGATAGGGTTTTTCTAAGCAGTTAATCAAAAACCCTTACGATGTGGGTAACCCTTTTGTATAGCTTAAATTAAGCCGTTCAAAAGGGTTAGTTAGGCTTCAACTCTCTTTCCGACTCGAGTAAGATTCCGACTTGGAGCAATGTAATATGATCTCTCGATAATGCGCATACGTTGCAAATTGCTAATATGGTTACCCGTATAAAACCCTTATATTATATACCTAGGTTATCTTAATGAAGGGGTAACCCTTTCACTGGGTTTCAAGTATAGAACCCATTCAATGGGTTATCCATATTGAAGAGATAAGTAGGTAACCCTTTTACTGGGTTTCAAGGCTAAAACCCATTCAAGGAGTTACACATGATAAAGGCAACCTCATAAACGGCTTACCCCGTCGAAAGACACTCTTAACCGGGGTTATACGCTCCCTGGTAACATCACGACTTTTGTTTGTGGTTAGGTAGTACCTACAGTTATGATATTCAAACAAGCCAAGTCTTTTCGAGTGGAGCAGTGGTGGCTCTGTGGTAACGGCCTTGACTTACTGACGACTTACGTAGGTTTGAACCCTGACAGGCGATTTACTTTGTGTTAATTATTTCATCACCACTGCTCTCAAAACGGTGAAGGAAAACATCGTGAGGAAACCGACATGTCCTAGAACCAAACATTCGAAGACATGTCCCAACTAGCAAAAACGTCGTATAATTCCAGTCTTATATGACTTCATGTTATAAAACGGTTATATATCGGTATTTAGTTAACTATTACGTTAAATAGACGTTCATCTTACGATGTTTCAGTCACCTGACTTTAATGTCTTATTATAAAGTTGAGTAAACGTTTTCAGGACTAACTTATACGACGTCGTATAATGGAAGCAGTGTATATGTCCAGTAAACGTTTTCAGGACTAACTTATACGACGTCGTACAATGGTGTCAGTGCATATGTTGAGTAAACGTTTTCAAGACTAACTTATACGACGTCATATAATGGTGTCAGCCGTTTAACTTTTACATAACCAAAACACCGCTTAAAAGTTTGTGCAGGACCTTTATATATTACAAAACTGTTTTAGTCATATGGAAGACTAATTAAGACTTGCATGAGACTAAAATGTTGAATTTCAACGGTAGTACATAACTTTAAGTAGACTTTTAAATCATCTATAGGTCAAACCCACACTTTAATTAAACCATTTCTATTTTATTTTGTCATTCAAATTAAAAAGTAAGTAATGATGAGAGAAATCTAAAGTCAGCTGAAAATGGCCGGGGCGTCATGGTCTCAAGGAAAAGTATATGCGACCTTTTTGTTATATTAGTGTATTATAGAGATCGCCATATAACTTAGACAAGATGGTTGGAGCTTTATTATGAAAACATATCTTGAATAATTAACTAAAACCCTTGAATTACAAAGAAATAGAGGAGGGCATTAAAAACTTGACAACAACACATATATACATTGTCATAAAACTAAAGTTCCCTGAAGAAATACCTATCACAATTAGTATTATATCACACTAACTTAAATAATGTAGATACAATAATAGTATTTTGAAATCATGGAAATTAACTTCATTTACTGTTTCTCTTGTTCTTTCATACACGCACAATATTAAACACGCGAATGAAAACGGTTGTCGTTGATTCGTATTGTTTGACACTGTACAACGTCATTACAACTGCAATGTGACATACGCGGTCACATAAGGGTCTCATCACAACAAGTATTGGACCAAAAAGTCGGTCTTTGTACTTTTATTTAACTTTTATGTAACGTTCAACGGTCATCGGCTGACTTCTATATACCTACTAAACGATATTAATGTCGTATAATTTGGGCCCTTTTCGCGTTTTTTAGACGTTTATATGTACGTTTTTGCGACCAATCTTAAAAACGTAAATGAAAATGTAAAACGTTATCTTGACTATTATAAAACATTAATTTGTTAGTTGGGGTGATATCTACCAACCCGCACTGGGCTCGCGTGGTGGATTACGGTCTACTCCCTCTCACCGAGAAGCCTGTGACCCAGCAGTGGGAACATTATAGGCTCATTATGCTTAGGTATGCTGTCTTTGCGAGTAGATCTCTAGTGTCAAATGAACTAACACTGCGGGACACTAAACGCTCCCAGACGTAATATATCTATTTATATAAAATTGAATGGCTAAATGTTAACGGAGCTCGTGGCTAAGTAATAACAGCCGCACGGGTCGATCCATCAGGTTAAGCTACGCTTGCCGCGGTCGGTCCGTGGATGGGTGATCATCTTTACATACCGAGACTCCTCCGTGCCTCGGAAAGCACGTTAAGCCGTTGGTCCCGGCTGTCATTCGTGCATCTTTGACAGTCGTTACGGGTCGTCAGAAGCCCGAAAGTCTGATAACCAATCTTTCCAAGGGGTATCGTATTACCCAGTTAATGGGTTGTGGAGGTCAGATAGGCAGTCGCTTCATGTAAAATACTGGTATTCAGCTGCATCCGGTTAGACTGGAAGCCGACCCCAACATAGTTGGGAAAAGGCTAGGCAGGTTGATTTGAATGGCTAAATGTGTTGCTAAGCGCAAAACTGGAGAACGGCTGGACCAGTTCGGCAATTTTTTTTTTTCAAATATTCGTTGGGAGTCCGAGCAAGGTTCTTATGAAGACAAAAATTGGGAAAATTTCACGGAAAAACCACTTTTTTTCCCATAAAAACTGTTCCTAGCTGACAATTTTAGGAATGGCAATCTGGTGTAATATAAAATACTCGAATGCAGCCGTAGATTTGACACTTTCTCTTTCTACATATACAGTTTGACTTTCCGATTCTGAAACGAAAATCCATAAAGATATCAACTTATGGAGATGGCTTATTCTACTATAGGAATAAAAGTTATACAAATATTTATCATATCGACACACACATTTCAAAAGCGTTTTGTCTCTTTGTTACTAATCAAGATCTGCATATGAAAAGAGAGACATCTAAATGTTTGTTGGCAACACTTTTGTGTGACGTTAAAATCATGTCTATGCGTGATCGGTCGCCATGTTGAGTGCCGAGTTTTGTGGTAGATGATTGGTAGATGTGATGTCAAACGCTTGCTTGCTCACTCTCTTGCACTCGCAGTAACAACCCTAAGAAAGACGGCCATGTTAAGTGCCCGGTTTTTGTAGGTATGGCACTGCCATACCTATGGACCTACCTATGAACCTATGGACTTCCACAGGTTTATAAGTCAGTGCGAAAATCAACTATAATGTGTCAAAACTAAACGCATGTCAACTGATCCGATTGGCTGTTAATAATTCAATCGACCAATTACAGCAGATGACATTCAGTTATGTTGGTATTCGTTCCAGAAACCGAGAGTTATTATCATGTTTCCGCATAAAATGTTGTAGCATTTTTTGAATTGTTTGGAGGATCTGAAGACTTAACTTTTAGTTAATTGGCAGAAAAGAAACGCTTTGCAGTGTCGATAACTCGAATATATTTTTGTTTAATCAGCCATTTATACGCCCGTCATAGTGCATACTTTATACAACAGGGGCCGTACTATGACGTGAAATAAGATCATGGATCCAGTGAGTGAGAGAGAGACGGAGCTGTATACGACCTAAGTATAGCACCATCCTTTTTTCTCAACGGAATCATGATGGATCCATGATCTTTTTTGGGATTAAATATAATGACCACCAAAAAAATTTAATGCTCACCAAATGTGCGTCGACCTGCTGACGAAAACCCTAACCCTAGACGGTCGACGTCAGGGGCACCCCGAGGTTTGGTTGGTTAGGTTCCTTTAAACCCAGCATACGGAAATAGGAGCCCCGCTAAGCGGGGCTCCGTCGACCTGCTGACAGTTTTCTAAAGTTATAATTTCACAATAAAATGGTTTTAATTTTGGTGAGTATTTATCCATTTTGGGGAGCATTTATCCATTCTAGCAGGTATTTCAAAATTTTTGGTAGTAAAATAGGTACTTTTCTGGTAGGCGTTTAAACACAAGCATCTTTTTTCACGTCATAGTACGGCTCCAGAGATAAATAGGATAAGTAATTAATTATTTGTACAGAGTTCACTTAATATCTACATAGTAAGATAAGCTATTCAAGATGGAGACGAGAATACGACAGTAAATTCAACTGCGTATAATATCTAATGATGTTCCTCCACCATTTTGGAAGTCGGTTAAAAAAGTGGTTACAATACCAACTGTTTACTGCAGCTGGCATTTCTCATGCCATCAACGCAATAGAAGTCAAAATCGGTTGAACGGACTGCAAAAAAGGTTTATTTAAATGTATAGTATTGCCAGTGTTTTCATTTATTGTCGTATTATTGTCTCCACATTTTATAAACAAACATACACTGACCGTTACCTCTAGATAGCTAAACAATTATATTGAAAAGCAGGATTACAGGTACAGTCGACCACGTAATTTCTTTACCACTCGACAACCATTGCCAGTCAATTTAAACTTCACTAATGGCTGGTTCACACAGTGCGAGCTGCTGACTTAGACGGTAGACAGCTGCATTGTGTGCTCGGTATGTCATGTCAGTAGCTCGGCTTCCCTTGAGTGTTTTAATCATGAGAGTAGCTGCCTAGTCTCTTGAGAGTTGTTCAGGCGAGTGAAAACTATGTTGAAGTTATTCGTTATTCAGCCGCGAGCTACAGTCCTACTCGCAACTGCGAGTAACTCGTATGATACGTCCACACAGTGCAAGTTGCTGCACTGCAGCTACTCGGTAGGCCGACTCGCACGCTAGCTTGCACTATATAAACTAGCCATAAGGTTGAAACTACAATTAGATCTTGTCGTTTCATGACGCACAAATGACATTCAACCTTAGGGTGGTAAAGCATTTAAGTGGTCGAAAAAATGGATGGATTGTGTGAGGCATGATATGAAAGAGAAGGGAGTGAACGATACATCACGCGGTTGACAGGGGAGATGGAAGAAGAAAATGTGGTGCGCCGACCCCACGTACCATGGGACAAGGGCAGGAAGAAGATGACTACCAGTTATAATATTAAAATTATAAACTACTGGCTTCCGCCCACGTGGTATGTCGACAAAAAAGTAGCCTATGTCCTTTTCCAGGACAAGGTCTACCCGCTTGCCAAATTTCATCCCAATCTATTCAGCCATTTTAGCATGAAAGCGTTACAAACAAACAAACTTACTTTCGCATTTATAATATTAGTTAGACTATAATATGTATTTACAAATCACTTAATACTTTGTCACATCTCACACATTTATCACCATTGTCTGTTACATTATATTTTCTACACCGCAAACACTGCCCATTTTTACTCTGTGACAACTCAATGTGCGTATCTTTCCCCCCATTTTTAACTGTCAAACTGACAGCTGACAGTTCTAAAATCTCGCACAAAACACTGTCATTTATACCATCAGACTTATTCAAAATATTTAATTTATCATACAAATCTGAATTTAATACAATATTAGCTTGAAGCTTCTTTAAACTTTCATTTTTCGCTAACACACATATTTCTCTTTTCAAATCCAATATGGCGTCCATTAGTGATGTATCCACATGGCGTAGACGTAAAACCGGCAAGTTTTCGGTAAAATAAAACGGTTTTTCGTACAAAGGATGGTGTTGCCATACTTCTTCGACCAAATGCGGTAAAATAGGTCCTAAAGCTTTGCATAGAGAGACTAGAATCGTATGTACAACTAACTGAGCTGAAACTCTTTGTTCAGAATCTCTTTGAGAACAATATAACCTATCTTTTATACAATGGCAATACAAGCCAGAGATTTTATTGCTAATAAAGTACAAAATGCTTTGAGCTACATGGTTGTACCTAAAATGATTATAACTATCGTTTATTTGTTTGACAAAAACCTCTGTTTCTTTGATCATATAGCTGTCAAAATAGTTCAGATTCGGTTTTCGGGTAAAGTCGTTTTTTTGGACATCACTGACGACTCCTAGGAGGTATTTCATGATGTTTCTGATTCTGATCAGTTCTGATTGACAGTCATCTAGGAGTTTCTTGCTGATTATAATCTGGGAATGCTGGGTTGAGTGGCTTGCTACCCACCATCTGTAAAAAAAGAAAGAATTTTAGAGTAAAATTGAAAATTCTGGTGACATAGCATAACACACTTTATTTTAAGTTTCATAAAGTGCAAAATTGAACAAACATCGACGCATTTTGTAATCGCTCTTTCAGCGCAATAGTGTGAGCTTATTTGCACATTAAGAATTATAAATCAATCAATCTGCCTAGCCTTTTCCCAACTATGTTGGGGTCGGCTTCCAGTCTCACCGGATGCAGCTGAATACCAGTATTTTACATGGAGCGATTGCCTATCTGACTTCCACAACCCATTAACTGGGTAATGCGATACCCCTTGGTAAGACTGGTTGTCAGACTTTCGGGCTTCTGACGACCTATAACGACTGTCAAAGATCCACGAATGACATCCGGGACTAACGGGCTTTCCGAGGCACGGAGGAGTCTCGGTATGTAAAGATGGTCACCCATCCACGGACCAACCCCGGCAAGCGTAGCTTAACCTGATGGATCGACCGGTGCGGCTGTTATTACTTAGCCACGAGCTCCTCCTCCTATTAAGAATCATAAAATGAAGTTTATTAAACAACGTCTTTGGAAAACACTCTGCTTTCTTTTTAATGTGCAACGAGCCTATTCTTACTATTCATGTTCTAGTCAAATATGTTTTTTGTCTTTAGTCGCCATCTCCACGAGCGAGAGAATCGCGACAAAGGTCAGTCATTTATTTACTATTTTTATCTACTCTAGTTTATATTGACATACTTTATAAATACAATACCGAAATTTAAAAATAGAATCATAATATTATAAAACTTGTTCTTTTTTCTTTTTTTTACTTCAAATACAAGAGTAAGTATAAATATGTGTATGCATGTGTGTGTATGTGTGGTGTAACTATGAATGATAGGTTGAGGAATCATGTGATAAGGCAACAGTTCGGTGTAAAAGAAAATGTGACATTATTTGTGATGTTCTTCAGAAAGGACAGCACCTTAATTGCGTAACCCACTATCAGTCATTGCGTTATTTACGTTGTTGAGCAGACAAATTTTTCGAACAGATGAAGCAATGGATTAATAATTTGCTTCAAAATGATTCGGATTCCAATTGATGGTGTGTTACGCAATTAGGGTACAGGTGCGTAGTACTCGCAACCGGCGTGCGTGTATGACTAGATGTATGAACGTAAACGAGGCAAAATGGATATGTAAGGATTATAGCAGGTGGCGTTCTGTAGTCTCTGCCTACCCCCATGGTAAGAAGGCGTGAGTTTATTTATGTATGTATGTACAAGAGTACAATAAATTACAATGTATACATACAAACTAACACTAAAATATATACAGGGTGTAAGTGGGGTGTAAGGGTGGGTGTAACTGTGGCAATCTTTTAAGGGGTCATTGTTATCATTATTATCCAAGGGGATGGCGAAGTAGACCGAGACATAACGCACCGGATCAACTCAGGATGGAAGAAATGGCGACAGGTTACAGAAACAACTTGCGACCCACGAATGCCCCTCAAGTTGAAGGGGAAAATTTACAAGTCCGTGATAAGGCCTGTCGTACTTTATGGATCGGAATGCTGGGCAGTGAAGACGGATGAAAAAAAATTGCATGCAGCGGAGATGAGAATGTTGAGATGGATGTGTGGAGTGACGAGAATGGATAAAGTGAGAAATGAGTATATAAGAGGAAGTTTGAAAGTGGCGCCAGTGACAGAAAAGTTGAAAGGAAATCGTTTGTCTTGGTATGGGCACGTAATGAGGAGAGACGAAACGCATGTGACTAAAAGAGTGATGAATATACATGTTGATGGATGGAGAGGCAGAGGAAGGCCAAAGAAAAGATGGATGGATTGTGTGAGGAATGATATGAAAGAGAAGGGAGTGAATGATAGCGTGACGGTTGACAGGGGAGAATGGAAGAAGAAAACGTGTTGCGCCGACCCCAAGTAATATGGGATAAGGGCAGGAAGATGATGATGTTATCATTATTATGAACAACTTTTACTATGGGACCAAACCTAAAATCGCGAAAAAAAATCAGCTGTTCAGTACATACATTTATGCTCGCATAATTCGTCAAAATGTAGGGAACAGCTGATTTTTTTTTTGCGAAATCAGGTTTGGTCCGATAGTAAAAGTTGTTCATAATTATGAGTACGATGACCCTTTAAAAGATTGCCACTGTTTACACTTACACCCTATATATTATGTAAAAAATAAAAAGGGAAAGGGCTCCTATATCGCCGCGATTCTCTCGTCCGTAGAGAACCACGGGCTAGTATGGCCCTAAACTTTTGCTTTCCTAGGAAAGTGGCCATAACGGCCGTTATCAAATCATTTTCACCAGTATTTGACATCAAGTCAAAACTTGCCCCCCAAAGATTTAAATCGCTAGATTTGCCCTCACCGTACTTAGTTATAAGAAAAAGTGCCCATACTGAGAAGAGTGAGCTCCCACATTATTAAACAGCGTTTCCATGATATTCAAATGAAGTCACTGCGTCATTGCGTGTCAGAGGTATTAATACGAAACAGGAACGCGACTATCTATTGACGCGGTAGGGTGAATCTAACGAGTTAAATCTTTGCCGCTGTCATAATTTTTATGACAGCTGTCACTGCCACCGTTAAGTGCGGCCACCGCTTTTCTAGGAAACCAAGTCCTTTACTGACTAATACCACCGTAGCAGTCTTCGGAACATAACTTACCTAAGAGTATCAACGCCGTAAGCCGGCTGGTTCTTCTTATCCTTTCCTCCATGTATGATAGTTGTAGGATCAATCACGTTGCCTATTGACTTCGACATCTTCCGCTTCTTGTCATCTACGACGAAGCCGTGGACGAATATTGACCTGGGAAATGACGAAAAAAAATTGTTTGACGCAAAAAAGCACTGGATTTTCAACTCTCGGTGTTGAGCCGAGCATTGAGAATCCAACTTAACAACAATAGAGTGCATTCTAGCGCGTCACACTGTTGGATTTTCAACTCTCGGCGCTAAGCAGTGCGTTGAAAATCCAGTGCGCGAAAAAAAATCGCTGCTATATTTTCACATCCGTGCGTACGTCAACTTAGGGCCTGTTTCTCCACCTACGACTAAGTTTCTATTAACTTACTTGGCAGATAATTGCATACAAATTCTGTTCCATTTTTGGATTTATTCGGTGAGTAGTGACTATTCGAACATCGTGAAATAGACACTAAGTCTAAAAGAGTAAATCAATCGAATGTGTTGTAACGGGAGCGTGCATTCCAAAACCTCATAACAATACTAACTTCTGCCCGCGACTTCGTCCGCGTGAAATTTCTTGTTCCCCCGACCCACCCCGTCTCATTGCATCGCCCGCCCGCGTTATTACTTGGCTTTCGCTTAGCGTTCTTTCCGACTTTTTTTCTTTTTGTTCGGGTCATAGCGTGATGTTAAATAGCCTTCCTCAAGAATTGAATTATTGGACTATCAAAGTAAAAATAATTTTTCAGGTAGTTCCAGAGATTAGCGCGTTCAAGCATACAAACAAACTCTTCAGCTTTATTATTAGTACCAATAGATGTCTATCTAGAAAATCATGTAACCTAGTACTTCTGCGGAAAAATAGACTTCGCTAGCACAAACTTTTTTGCAACATAAATTTGTTTATAACGGGATATTTTTGTTTTTTTTTTTTCATCTGATCTTTACCGAATTTTTATGAGACCACTTAAAGTAACTACCTTTCATATATCTACTGGATATCTCCGCCATTGTCAGATCCGATTTCGATGGTACTTTTTTTTATTTCAAAGGCCCTTTATGCCCCTTTTTGGAAGAAGTACCCCTCAAATCAAAAATCCCAACGACAAAAAAAAAACTATAAAGTTGTAAAACCTGTATATCAAGTTTCGTCCAGCTCGGTTGTAAAATACGACCTGTAGAGGAGTAGCAACAAACTGACAGACGAAAGCAATTTTTGCCGGACTTGAAGCAGGGACACTTCACTCGCTACGCTCGCTCGGTCAAACTCAAACTCAAACTCAAAGCATTTATTTCAATTAAACCAATTACAGGCACTTTTGAATTGTCAAGGGGTCGGTCAGTCAGAAAGATGAAGCTAGGCGCCCATTCCAAAGCATAGTAGGTACCTATGGAGAAGAACGGGCAAGAAACTCCACGGACACTCTTTTAAATCAAGATATGGTTACAAAATAATGGTTACATCATTCATGTTGAAATTTCATATGTGAGAACGATGCAGAACGTTAAAAGCGTCCTTAAAAAAAAACAATTCAAATATTTAAATTAAATTAAAATAAGCCCTGACCGCTAAGGTATGCCCAGCCTTCACTGACAGCGCTTATTCACGAACCTGACGCATGGATTGGCTAAATGATCCAACACGCGCCACCATCAGCGAGACATTAGTCAAAAAATAGGCTCATTAAAAGCAGAACTCACTTGTAAGGCGCCTCGTCAGTCAACGCTAAAGAAGTCAAAAGCGACGCTTGGAACCAGCCCGTCAGTTGGTCTACTCCTTCAGAGTACAACCGCGCAGTACGACCGCCTAACGTAGACCAGGACAGGCCTGAGTCTAGCCAGATGTCCATAATGTCCTGGGAATACACAATAACGGTTATAATAGAGGCTACATAATAGGTTAAAATCCACTATTTCAATTTTATACCAACTTTCTTAGCTAATGTAAGACGCAACTGGCTTCGCGCAGACTGAACGGGTGTCCTAATACCGGACGCAACGTAAAGAATTTTGTTTTGACATTGAAAATACCTTTTATTATAAGTGTCATAAAGTCCTTAGTTGAACGAACGTCGATAGATGAGAGCGCACCCGAGGACACCCAAAGAGCCGTTTGTTACCTACGTCGAACTTTTGCTTTGCGCCATTGCTCAGTGCAACCGAAATAATTTTTTCAATACTTTCAGGATTTAACTTAGTTCTCATTCACGTAAAGTTGAAACTCATGTAAATTGCATTATTTTATAATTACGTTTCCTTTTGTAACCGTCTTGGTGTCAATCTGACGTTCTTTGATGACGTCATCGGGCAGCAGTTCAGTGACGTCACACGTCCACCACACGTCAGCCCCGCGCGACTCTATCAGAGAGCACAGCTTGTCTATGATGCGTCTGAAAATTAAAAAACAAGTTAAATGTGTGTTGTTAGTTTTAACCCCTTGAGGTGGATTTTTTAAAATAATCTTTTATTAGTCTAGATATTGTCTAAGACCAGAGACTTGTTACGACGAATCAAACGAGCCCAAACTCGATAGGGTTGCGTCGTTTTATTTCTGAGTTCCCATAGCCACCTTCCGGCTCCATCATCAGATCAGCTCCATGTCATAATAATATTGCATTGTCATCCGATTTACATATGCATGTAAAATTTCAGCTCAATCGGAAACTGGGAAGTGGGTCAAATTTAACTTGCAACTTTCGATCACAGACAGACACCGGGACAGGTGAAGCTAAATAAAAGCTTGTAAAAATGTGTTCCATAACTTATAAATGAATTTTTGATGGAACTGGAATAGTACATGTTGATACAAGTGGAGAATTTTTGTTATTGCATTCGAGGCGGAATTAACACCCGAGCCGTAGGCGAGGTTGTTTTTGAGTCGAAAACTGCAATAACAAATGTCCACGTGTATCAAACGACGTTTTTCAATACACTTTTGAAGAAATAAAATAAAATTACGAAAAATATTTTTGTCATGAATTATTAGGAAACTATGATTTAAATTTTCTTTTTTTTCCGCGCTTTGCTTTCGCCAGGTTGAAGGAGAAGCAAAGGTATAAAGCCGATAAACAGCCTAATATGAAAAATAGTAAATTCAAATATTTTTAAGTTCAGAACACAAATAAATGTTAATTTGTTCATAAACATTTATTTTATTGTAATAATCATGGTTTTTGATGATATTCTATTTATAAACATTATTTAAATATTCAAAAAATATTAACGCCGTAAAGACGCATCTCTTTGCCAAGATTAAAAAAAAAACATTCACCTCCGAATAGACACGGTGTGAATAGAGGCATTGGACTAAGTATAAGGTATAAGTTATGTGTGGCAATTTTTATTCCCGCACACGGGTTGGAAAATGAAAAATCGCACCCGTGTGAAATTGAAATATATTGCATTGTGAACCTAATCGTAGTGCGATATGAACCAGTTTTTGAGGAAGTGTATTGAAAAAATGTTTTCTTGCTTAATTTATCGTTAGGTCGAGGTATTACTCACTACGTACGGCCTCTTATGCTTTTAAGTACTCACTCATCCACCACAACATCATCCCCGCTGTACACGGCGGGTATAGGCACACCCCAGGCTCTCTGTCGCGATATGCACCAGTACGGCCTCTTCTCCAATTGAGCTCTGAAGCCTTGCCGGGATTGATCGCTGCTAGATGGCGGTAGTATCTCCACTTTTTCTAGAGCTGCCTGTAGCAAAGAAATATAAAAGAAAATTTAATATTTCTACTTTTAATACCAAACCACATCCCAAATTAAGGTAATAAACAAGGAATTTTATAAAGTGAACATTTTATTTTTGTAAAGGCCGTTATCGATATCTATACTAATCTCTTGTTCTTCACCTCTGGCTTGCCTTTATTGGCCGGCTGGAGTGAACAATGACGAGGATCAGCACTGATCCTGGTGGGAGCACTCCCACATCTTCCTTGCCTTTATTAGCTGGCTTGAGTGGATTCGCAAGAGCAAAAGTGCTCGGAGGTAGGAAGTATTCCAGTAAGATGCTGGTAGGGATCTTGACCGTACTTCCGGGATTTTCCTGATAGCCGTGGAATACCTCTCCACTCCTCCAGCACCTCAGGACATGTTGCCCCCTTGTCGCTACGTTACTATGTGCTAGCGAGCGTTTCCGGGGGCCCATTATTGAGTGTGTATTGTGCAAGTCACCCCCTGCTATTTTATCTGCGTATATTATATAACATTGGTCAGGCAGCGGACATAGTTCTTCCATAGTTCAAGGTTCCCAATTCACTACAGCCACCCAAACCCACAGCCCGATATGTTTTGTTTCCATGTTTTGCAATAGTCCTGCACCAACCGGGGGTTGTCCTTGGGTGCACAAGCATAGTGCATACAGGGATAATCATCGGCTGGTGCCTTCTCATCGTTTAAAATTGTTCAAGGGGCCTCTGCGAGTTGGCTTCGGCCCCTCGTACGCCTTCCAAAGGTCCGGGACCCCAGATACGGGTCCCGAGATTTGTCAAAGACTAATCTAAACTAATAATAAAGCTTAAGAGTTTGTTTTTTTATTTGTATGTTTGAACGCGTTGATCTCTGGAACTAAGTCGGATTTGAAAAATTCTTTTTGCGTTTGATAGCCCAATTCTTGAGGAAGACTATAGGCTATTTAACATCACGCTATGACACAAAGGAGCCGATCAAAAAGAAAAAGTCTGAAAGAATGCTAAGCAAAAACAAAGTAATTGGGCAGATGGGCGATGTGATGCGATGCGACGGGGTGCGACGGGGGAACAAAAAATTTTACGCTTTTTTTTATTTTTTAATTTTACGAAGTCGCGGACATAAGCTAGTTTAGCTTATAAAATATAGACAATAATAGTGGTCTTTAAAAGGAAAAAGAACATTATTCCTTGTCTATTTCTAAAAAAAATCCCTTCTCTATTACAATCTCTCTAGCTTCTGCCCGCGACTTCGTTCGCATGAAATTTCATGTTCCCAACACACCCCATCGCATCGCATCGCCTGCCCGCGCTATTACTTCGTTTCTGCATAGCGTTCTTTCTGACTTTTTTTTTCTTTTTTGAAGTTGTGCGAATAAGATAATTATAATCAACCGATAGGACGTAAATGTAAATAAAATAAAATAAATGTAACGATCCTATTGGTCGATAACTGTTGCCTCTACACGCCTTTGGGCTTCGATAGATAGGCAGCTTTACATGCTGACATAATGCTAAAAATAAATAAAAGAGGTTAGTTGCAACAAAAATAAATTTAATTACTTCTTACCAGCGCCTTCTCCTTCAATGCCGCCGTATCAATAAACCACTGCTGGCTAGCTCTGATGATGACCGGTTTTTTGGTCCTCCAGTCCAGAGGGTACGAGTGGATGAACTCGCCCCGCCGCAAGATGTCATCACCCAGGCGAATTATGATGACCTCCTGACCCTCGCCTAAGACGGGAAGACCGTTAAGTTCAGGGTCTAGGGAGGTGTAGCGGCCGGATTCGTCTACGTTGCATTCCTAGGAATAAATAGAATGGTTGAAAATGGTTTCTACGCATTTGAAATAAAAAAAAAACTAAAAAACACGTTTTAATACCATTAAACTGAACTAAAAAGTAAAAAATATTTTTTTCAATATAAGAATAAAGTGATTAACGAGAAAATTAATGTCATTGTAAAGAAAAGCGTGGGGTGCTTTCGAATTACAGAGTTAGTGTAAGAATGTCATACAAAGCACCCCACACTTTTTTACAATGACATTAATTTTCTCGTTAATCACTTTATTCTTATATTGAATTTAATTTTTACTTTTTCGTTCAGTATAAAAGCCGTGTTTTTTAGTTTTTTAAACTATAATTTATTTTTCCATTTTTTTGAGATAAATCGTTAATCCAGATGATCCTGATCAGGATAATGGAACAATTTTTTTTAAATTATTGTTTTGTCATCGGGCCCTGTTATGTGTACAAAATTTCGAATTAATCTGACCATTTAAAGTGGGTAAAAATCGAGTTCAAAGATTCCATTACATAGAAACATACAGGTGAAGCTAATAGAAGCGTGTAAAAAAAATACAGTTTTATGGTTTGTTGTTAAAAATATACCAAAATCACTGTTGTAATTCTCTACTAAAGTTCGGTCGCGAAGCAGAAAGTATTTCGTACAATGACCCCTCATTACTTACTAATACACATTATACATTACTATTGCCGTCGCGCTCGCGCGGGCGCGAAGGCAATACATTAGTATAAATATAGATACTGTCCTATTTCAATCAATCAATCTGCCTAGCCTTTTCCCAACTATGTTGGGGTCGGCTTCCAATCTAACCGGATGCAGCTGAATACGAGTATTTTACATGGAGCGACTGCCTATCTGACCTCCACAACCCAGTAACTGGGTAATACGATACCCCTTGGTAAGACTGGTTATCAGACTTTCGGGTTTTTGACGACTCGTAACGACTGTCAAAGATCCACGAATGACAGCCGGGACCAACGGCTTAATGCGCCTTCCGAGGCACGGAGTAGTCTCGGTATGTAAAGATGGTCACCCATCCACGGACTAACCCCGGCAAGCGTAGCTTAACCTGATGGATCGACCCATGCCGCTGTTATTACTTAGCCTCCGAGTTACGAGCTCCTCTATCCCATTTATGGACAGAAAAATATTACATTCTGAAAGAAACTTACCACCGTCATATTATTCTTCAGCGCAACGAGGAAGTCTTCGGGCCCGTGCGCCGGCGCCGTGTGAACCAACCCTGTGCCCTTGACCTCTGTCACGTGGTCACCTTCGAGGAACGGGAGCGTTTGGTTCACTAGTTTGTTGTGGTAGGATGTGCCTTGGAGCTGGTGACCTGAAAGGAAGAAAATATTTAGTAAATATCTTGTACAGTCTTGGAGTATGGATTTGTGCCTTCTGACTCTGTGAGCTCACCCCTTATGATATCAGAATTAACACACCTATGGATTGGTGGACATCTTTACATACCGAGACTCCTCCGTGCCTCGGAAAGCACGTTAAGCCGTTGGTCCCGGCTGTCATTCGTGGATCTCTGACAGTCGTTACGGGTCATCAGAAGCCCGAAACTCTGACAACCAATCTTACCAAGGGGTATCGTATTACCCAGTTACTGGGTTGTGGAAGTACTCGCTCCATGTAAATACTGATATTCAGCTGCATCCGGTTAGACTGGAAGCCGACCCCAAGATAGTTGAGAAAAGGCTAGGTTGATTGAACAGATTAAAAACATAAATTAATGATATTATTTTATTTTTTTTAACAAAAAAAACCCATAATATTATTAAGTAATATTAATAATATTATGGGTTACTATGGGTATATTATGGGTTTCTTTGTTACTTTGAATATCATGCAGAAAGATAGTACAAATAGTATAAGTACTAGCGTTCTGCATGATATTCAAAGCTCCAAATCCTACTAGTCTAATCAATCAACTCAGCTTAACGCAGTCCCCTCCCTAATAATACTTACAAATATTATAAATGCGAAAGTGCGTTTGTTCGTTTCAATTCAAGAAAAATGCATGGTTTCTGTGGGATAGGCCAAGGAAGTGAAGCCGCGGGTATAAACTAGTAAAGTATAAAGAACATACCATCAAACTCAGCTACAATCTTAACCTCCTCTTGTAACAGGTCCTTCAAAGCCTGGACAAGTCCACTAGCAACAACCAAATAGTCAGCTCTACTGCTCACTGATATAATGCTGTATTTGAGCTGAGGGTTGTAGCAAATCGCGCGGTTCGCGATTAGGGTCCAGGGTGTGGTGGTCCAGATCATAGCTGAAACTTGCTTTCTGGAAATAGAGAATGGATGGTTTAATGTGAGTTTAATGACGTATTCAGCAAAAAGTTTTCTATTTCTCAAAGATTACTGATTGTGTTGAGGCCGTACAATAAATTTTGCCGATTGCCGATTTACATGATTTTACAGACGTGATTTTACAGTTACAATACTGCATTTTTAGAAGTTTTAATGCAGAACATGAAAGATCATTTCAATTATTATGACCTAATGTATGAGCTACTTTTTTATTTTTATTATTTAATTTTGATTAATCGTCCTAAACTGTGTTGGCTTTTTTTTTTTTTGTGGATGGGAAATCATCAAATGACTTCTCCCGCTCTGGGCAGAGCGGGAGGGCGTGTCAGACTTTTACTGACTAAAACCCACCCATGTTCCTTCAGCTGCCCGTGCCAGGGCCACGGTATCTCTTTCGAACTACCCGCGACCCCGGCGGCATCGGCCCAATTGACCCCGTCACTGCTGACATCTCTTTGAGGCGCGCGTGGAACACAACGCGCCGTCGACCCGGGCCTGGTCCTTACCGGACGGCGAGCTGCCCATTACTCGTCGTCCGCAAGCCCGAGCCTACGGTGGCCGGGAATCGGCAATCGATTCCCGCCGCCCAGGGCGTCTCCTACGGCGGCTAGGGGCGCGAGGGCGCGGCTGTTGCCTCTCCCTCACGCGTTCCGCTTCCTCCTTCGCGAGCATTACTGCTTCGCAGAAGGAGGTGACGGCCTCCCATGCACTCTCGCTCCGCACCATGGCCTGGACCAGGTTTGGACGCGAGAGATCGCCGCCGCCGATCGCCTCCGTGAGAACACGGCGGTGCTCCGCCCAAGCCGGGCAGACCTCCACTGTATGCTCCACTGTGTCCTCCGGGCGATCCACACAATGGTGACACCCGGGCGTTTCCTCCCGCCTTATCAGAAACAGGAACCTCCCGAAACAACCGTGTCCGGTGAGGACCTGCGTCAGGCGGAAGGTGAGGACGCCGTGGCGCCTCTCCAACCACTCCTCAAAGAGGGGACTTATCGCCGCAATTGTGGCGTGCCCAGCGCTGGGTTGCGACAATCGCACTCTCCATGTCGCCATGAGATCCCGCCGGAGCTCTGTCCGCTGTACCGTGATTTCTCGCGGCAGCGGAGTTACACCCCGGCGTTTCACCTCCTCGCGCCACTCCCACACACGTGCGCGAGGACTTTTGCCTCCAGATCCCATGGCGGAAACTGTGTTGGCTGTTTTGTGAATTTTTGCTGTAAGAGGTTTAGAATATCACATATT
The DNA here is from genome assembly GCA_946251885.1 of Cosmia pyralina. Taxonomy (NCBI): domain Eukaryota; kingdom Metazoa; phylum Arthropoda; class Insecta; order Lepidoptera; family Noctuidae; genus Cosmia; species Cosmia pyralina. Next base: position 4,926,642 of record OX276362.1, on the reverse strand, counting down.
TACGAATCGTTTTGACTTCTAAAGGTTATGGAAAAATTACAATGTGTTCTTTTGCAATTTATCAATCACTTTTACCACTTTCATATATATCGATTCTGGTCTTCATCAATGAACTCTGTAACATGAAATTAACGTCCGGAAACATTGTCTCTTTTGCCGATAACACTGCCATCACCTTCTCCGACAACTCGTGGTTTGGCCTCCAAACTACCGCTCAGAAGGGGTTTGATGTTGTACGCAGCTGGCTTATGTCTCACTCACTCACCTTAAATACCTCTAAAACAAAACTCATTACTTTCTCTCCCAAAATCACATCACAACCTTCCACTCCCGTAACCTTGCAAGCTCACACCTGTCAATTAAATACACCAAACTGTAACTGTCCACTAATTACATCTACTGATACAATTAAATACCTTGGTATTACTTTAGACAAGCACCTCAACTTTAAAGCACATATTACTCTTCTGACTGGCCGTGTCCGCAAACTGATTTATTTTTTTTAAACTCTTAGACACATTGCCAACGTACATGTTATACGGTGTGTATATTTTGCAATGTGCCAGTTTGTAATCTCTTACTGTATTACAAGTTGGGGTGGTGCTGCAAAATCAATTCTCAAGCCTCTCGAGGTAGCACAGCGAGCAGTCCTGAACGTAGCCACTTTTCGACCAATACTTTATCCTACCTTTGACCTCTACCAGAAATGCGAAGTCCTTACCGTTCGCCAGAAGATCACACTCAGCACAATTTTACAACAGCACACAAACACTCCAACTGCATGTCGGCCGACAATATCCAGAAGGAGAAACAGTATGAACTGTACCTCGTAACCTAGCTAGGACATCAAATCGTAAACTTGTATTCTTACCTACTTATCTCAGATGTATACTAATCCTAAGTTGTCTACCTACTTTGTAACAGACTGTACCTCTTTTATATGAAATAAATGTTTTTGTTTTTTTTTTTATTTTTTTATGTTTATATGACATTTTTTAGTAAAAAAATATTTAACTTCGTCAAATTTTAGAGAAAATTGGCAAAGAAATGCTTTTAAGTTTGGCTACTTAGAACTCTCGTTCATAAAATTAAAACAACAGAAATAAACTTCAGTACAAAATCAATCCGATTCCTGAAAAAAAATAATAATAATATTAATGGCCTAATAATTCTCGCACAATAAGCTCGACGCAAAATAAAAAAGTAGCTCATTCATTAGATCATAATTGAAATGATCTTTCATGTTGGGCATTAAAACTTACAGAAATACAGCATTTTAAGCCGACGGCAACGTTCGCACGGACGTAAAAATATCGCGGCGGGATTTTATCGCGCACTGGATTTTCAACTCTCGATGAGCGTGAGAATCCAACTTCACAATAGTGCATTCCGGCGCGTCGAAAAAGCACTGTTGAATTTCCACTCTCGACGCTAAGCAGAGCGTAGAAAATCCAGTGCGCGAAAAAAAATCGCAGCGATATTTTTACGTCCGTGCGAACGTCGACTAACTCTAAAATCACGCAAATCAGCGAAATTGGCAAAATTTCGCATACGGCCTCTTAAGGTGACCACACACGTAACTGGAAGCATCACAAGCCTGCATGAACAATCATTATGTGCCAGCGTGCTCAACTTCCCTATGGGCACTGTACAAGCAAGCTGGAACAGCATCAGTTTTTGCTTGAGCGATGGACGACCACGACGCGCATGATTTAGCTGGATTAATTGTGTGCAACTGGCGTGCGTATGATTGCGCAAGCTTAACGTGCGTACGTTCAATCATGCTTGCACAAACGTGGCTTGTTCAAGCCGCATAATGAAAATTCTATCAATCTTCATGCAGCTTGCACAAAATCGATCATACAGACGCTCAAGCACGCTTGCACAAAATGGTTGTTGTTTTGTTGTTGTTGTCATGCTTGCACGTGCATGCTTTTACGTGTGTGGCCACCTTTAGCAATATGATTGCAAATAAGCAGATAGGCAGACTCTGGTTGATGTTTTAGCGTAGGGATTAGCAGTATTATCCTGATGAGTGCTACTAACATATTTCAATCTGTTTAGCAAGTATCGTTTTTTGTCAAATCATAAGTTTCAACTGGCTTTTCTTCACTCTAACCAATGAAAAAAAAAAATCCAAAATGAGTTTGTTTGTTTGTTACGCTTTCAAGCTACAACGGCTGAATGGATTTAGATGAAATTTGGCATACGGGTAGACCATGACCTATATGGACATGGATACCTATTTTTAATCCCGATAGAGCTCCCGTGGGATAATTTTCGACATGCACGCGGGCAAAGCCGCTGGCCAAAGCTAGTAAATTAATATGTAGAATCTTAGTTTACAAACAGAGATTTAGGCATGGTAGCATAATCAGCCTATAACATTCCCACTGCTGGGACACAGGCCTCCTCTCTTAAGAGGGTGTAGGCCATTATTCACCACGCGGGCCCAATGCGGGTTGGTAGATGTCACATGTCTTCGAATTTTTGGTTCTAGGAAATGCCGGTTTCCTCACGATGTTTTTCTTAACCGTTTTGAGAGCAGTGGTGATGAAATTATTTACACAAAGTAAAGCGCCTGCCTGGGTTCAAACCCAAGATCTACAACTCGTAAATCGAGGTCGTTATCACTGGGCCACCATGGCTCTCTAGGTATGGTGATTTATCACAATCTCAAAAAAGAAGTGTTAAATTCTTTAAGGCTGTAACAATCCAAACTGATTAAATTATTAAAATATACCTACCCTTTAATTGCATCCTTTACTACTGCAGGTGGATTCTCCAGAGGGAATGTGACATACACTTCTTTACTTTTGTATTGGGCATCATACTCCAACTCAGCTTCTGCTAGCGCTGTTCTGAAAAAATTGGAAAGTTATGGACAAAAAGTTTCAACAAACTTTTGGAACAAAGTTCTTTAACGTGGCTTGCGGTAAGAGTTGACTGGTAGAAATCGTCACGTAACAAAAAAGTGTTATGCCCGAAAAAGTCAGATTCAAGGTCTCAAGTATCAAGTGTTAAAAGTTTTTGTTTCGGTATACAGTGCCATCTAGTATAAGTTTTTAGCTTCTAAAAACGAATACTAGATGGCTCTGTATAATATATTATACAGCAAAAGGAACTTCGTGCCAACCGGGTGTCCCACAACACTTCCCGACTTTTTGAACTAAACTAGTGTAGTAAATATAATTCCTACATAAGAATAATTCCTCAAGCAATTTTATTTTTCCTTCCCCCAATTAAATTAAGAAAGGTCTATCTTCTCTGCCAATACTAATGTGATCCAATCACTTAACTGCTGGTCGGACCAAGTAACCACCCTCACTGGACTCTCCCTTAGGTAATACAGGCTGGTATCCGCAACTCTACGACAATGCGCGTATTTTTCGTATGACTCTCCCTTACGACCGCTCTGAGAGAAGCCGAGAACCGAACAAAGTGGACGAACATATACATAAAGCCACAAAGGCCTTTCAGGGACACGACTTTAAGTAATGAAGTATGCAACCAAGATCTTCTCTGCATAGTTTGAAATAGACAGAAAAATAATTAGGTAGGTAGGATACTACATAGTGCATTAAAAAAATAGAAAAGTACCCAATACTCACTTTGAAGAAGGTGACCAATAAACAGGTTTTAATGCCCGAAATATCAATCCAGACTTATACATCTTATGGAACTGCCGCAATTGATTCTGTACATATCCTTTATTCAACGTCAAATAACATTGTTCATCCCAATCAGCCATAATGCCCCATTTCCTGAATGCATCTTTCTGTTTCTCAACCGTTTCTAAGGCAAAAGATCTGGCAATTTCTCTGATATGTACTGGGCCTGATATTTGGCTATTTTTAGAGGTTTTCTTTGCCTTTTGTAGAGCTTTGAGCTCTATGGGTAGACCATGACAGTCCCAACCGGGGATGTAGTGGACCCGGTTCCCTTGGAGTACTTGACTTCTGTTGTTTATATCTTTGATTATCTGCAATTTTTTTTTTTTTTAATTGGGTTTTTCTACAGTTTTGTTCCAGTTATGAATGTACTGTAAAGTTTTCATAAATTCACACCCTTTCTTTATGGGGCAGGTAGAAACTACATGTAACAACTACTGGGATCTCTAAACCCCAAGAATAAGGGGTTGTAAAGGTAAAATTACTTTCAAATTGTAAGACTGGAAGCTGATTAATATTCATAGACTATGCAAAATATTTGACTTCTTTTTTTTTACCCAGTACCTAGGTACCACTTATTTACCTTATTTACAGCATGGCCCATATGCAAGTCTCCATTGGCATACGGTGGGCCATCGTGCAGTACAAACTCAGGACCCTTCAGGTTTTCCCTTTGCCAGTTATAAAGCTCAGCAAATTGTGCGGTCTAAAAACAATCGTAACATTTTGGATATGATGAAAACACTTAAGTAAATTAACTAAAGCGGGGCTTCTGTCGGTATTTTTCAGTTCGTACGATTTTGTATTTTATTAACAAATTCATGTTTAAAAGTGTTTAAGTTATTTTACCTTTTGAATTTGCTCTTTTATTGCATTACTTGATCGAGCTGGGAAGTTGGTTTTTGGGGAAAGAATGGTATGTGAATACGTTTTGGTCTTTGGCGCAACTGTACTTTTCACACGCATACAACTTGTACAAGTCCATTTTGATACAATTCTTCTGTATTTATAACACAAAATGTTTGAATTTTTCGCGAAATACATTTTTTAGAGGTTATTTTGTTGTGTTGTGACATCTAATACAGGTGACGTTTTTTGTAAAGATGTTGGTACAATATTTCTGACATTGTTTTGTCTGTTCAGAACTGTTCGATATAATTACCTACCATGAATTATGTAAAAAAACTCTTTTTCACTTTGTTGCTAATGAAGACGTGTACCTTCTTTGCTATGATTTATCCCATTATTCCATATTTTCCATTACAAGAATGCTAATATTTGTTACAGATTGGTAAACAGTGTAATGTAAATGTCGTAGTTTCTGAACGAATTAACGAAGGAAAATTCTTTCACAGAGTAACAAAAATATACCAAAATTCTTTTGACGTACGCCTTTTCAAAACACATGTTTTGTGCCATATTCTGTGTTTTGTGCGTATTTGATAATAATTCCATAATTTCCACGCTACAGTTCAAATAAAACTACTTTAAAATGGTAAAGTATCGTGTCACTGTCTAAATTTCTTGAATATTTCTTAGCTGTTTTGTAACAAACAACTCTTAACCTAATTTCAGCCGAAAACAAAGAAGAAATTCATTGATCGTAAGAAAGCAGTAACGTTCAACCTTGTGCATCGTTCTCAAAGGGATCCCCTGGCGGCTGATGAGACAGCTCCTCAACGTGTATTGGTGCCTGTTAGTGCTAATGTGCCACAGAGAAAGAACAAAGACCCTGTGAGTATGCTATGTTTTGACATGGAAGCATTGATGTACGACTGCTAGGAGTAATAGTGTTTTGTATGTTAACAATCTTCTCAGATGAGAATTATGAGGACTGTTATGTCTGTATTTACTAATTACCCTGTGTTAATGTAGTTTGTATGCAAACTGTAGCAATTTAGCCTTTTTATGTTGTTCATTAGCCAAACTTTCACCCAAGTGAAAGTTTGTTTTGAAATCTCAAGATTTGAATCAATACTTTGATGCTTGACATCTAAGAAGCAAATCCTTCCAAGGTGAAGAAACCTTTAGGAAATAATCAGTTTAATTTTATTATCAATTTTTTTTTAATGTCACCATTTTTTTTTTTTTTTAATACTAATGCAGTTTTATCATAGATAAAAGTCATAGAATTATGTGACTTTATCATGCTCTTTTTATGTGTAAAAGTAGGCTTTATAAACAAACCAAGTAAACCAACTTTTACATTTATTAGTTATTGTAAAGAGATTCCAAGTGTAAGTGGGTACACTTATTTGATTGACTTGTGACAATTATGTTCTCAGGATCTAACACCAGAGCAGCGAAGAGAGGAACAGATCAAATATGGGATATACTTTGATGATGATTACAATTATCTGCAACATCTTAAAGACTCCAGAGAAGTCACACTTGTGGTGCAGCCTGTAAGTATTATTGTTTTTAGCATGGTGGGCTGTGCTGGGGCGGCTGCTGCGGGTGCGGAAAATCTCAAACGGCGCAAATACTCTAATCTTATTGGGACTTATAAGTTTGAGCCGTTTGGGGTTGAAACACTAGGGTCATGGGCTCCGAATGCCCTTTTAGTTTTTCAGGACATCGCCAAGCGGTTGGTCGACTCTACACGTGACCAAAGGGCTGGCCTATTTTGTGGCCAAATAATTAGCATTGCCATACAACGTGGCAATGCTGCCAGCCTTTTGGGCAATTTTCCTGTCGACAGCGATGCGGACAATTTTTTTGATGCCCTATGATTATTTCCCCTCCTTTTTTATATACTTGTACATTTTTTATTAAATCTTCACTATTTTAGATAGTGTGGCTTGCAACAGCCCACTCTTTCAAATAACACAGTAAAATAAATTCAATTCAGTTTTAATCCTAATCTTTAAACAGTTTTTACAATTATCCCATCAAAATAGGGGTCAACAGGCTTCCAGGTACTGGGATCAAATTATCTTTGAAACCCAAACTATGAGTGTATACTGCTTTCATAGACTGCATTTGGTTAAAATACAGGATCAAATTGAATTCATGGTCATCCCTTTAAGGGGACATAGTACTCATCATTATGAACAACTATGGTACCAAACCTGAAATTACGAAAAAAAATCTGCTGTTCCCTACATTATGACGAGTTATGCGAACATAGAATGTAGGGAAAAGCTGTTTTTTGTTTTGCTGGAATGAAAAAGATTAAATATCCTTTTATAAAAATCATCCCAATTACCATCAATAAAATATATTTTATATCACACTGTCAACGTTATCACACTTTACTCATCCATGTACATATTTTTTAGAAACCCATCCACAAACGTAAGGAGAAATCCACAGAGGCTAAAGAGGATGGTGAAACTATTCCCGTGACAGAGGCACTCAATCTGCCCAGCTCCGTGTTTGCCTCTGAGTTTGAAGAAAATGTTGGTCTACTGAACAAAGCTGCTCCACAAGGTATCAAAGAGATCTTTTATATCAAAAGTTCTTATAAAATTAAATAATTCTAGTACTTAATATTTACATTATTCTCACATAAAGAGCAGCAAGAATAATGTACCCAGAATTTTGTAATATCTTGCCCGTTTTTCTCCATAGAGATCTATGTTTTGGAACGAGTAACTAGCTTCAACTTTCTAACTAACTGACCAACTCCTTCACAATTCAAAAGTGCCTGTAAATTGTTTAATTGATATAAATACTTTGAGTTTAAAAGGGCTAATAGTTTTAATAAATATCCTAAAACCATGCTTCATAATATTAATATGACTTTAATTATTGTTTATAGGACTGTGCCTGGATTTGGACCCTGAAGTAGTTGCTGCTTTGGATGATGACTTTGACTTTGAAGATCCTAATAATGAGCTGGAAGACAACTTTATTGATCTTGCTATGGCTGATGGTAAGTTACTATATTTTTTGACCCCGCGACTTTTACAGCAGGCAGGTCTTAAATATCCCACAGGGGCGTACTACAGAAATAAAAAGTATTGTCTGTGGCCCCACACCATGGTCTACCTTAGTGTCAGATTTCTTCGAAATCTGTTCAGCCGTTAAGGCGTGAAAAGGTAACCGTCAAAGTAACTTTTTAAATATGGATTAAATAGATAAATGCTACCGTGATGGTTGACAGGGGAGAATGGAAGAAGAAAACGTGCTGCGCCAATCCCACGTACCATGGGATATGGGCAGGAAGATGGTGATTATGAAATAGATGAATGCTATTAGAATAAATGAAATAAATTCCCATCATCTGCCTAGCCTTTTCCCTAATATGTTGGGGTCGGCTTCCAGTCTGACCGGATGCAGCTGAATACTAGTATTTTACATGGAGCGACTGCCTATCTGACTACCACAACCCATTGCAATTACTGTGTAATACAATACCCCTTGGTAAGTCTGTTTGTCAGACTTTCGGACTTCTGACGACCCGTAATGACTATCAAAGATCCACGAATGACAGCCGGGACCAACGGCTTGACGTGGTTTCTGAGGCACGGAGTGTCTCGCCATCTCGGTATGTAAAGATCCACCCACAGGCCAATTATTTCTAAAATAGTTTTAAAAAAACTTACAGGAGGCGCATCTGAAGATGATGAAGACTATGAGGATGAAGATGGTGATAGTTTTGCAGATGATGACAACTCTGACAAGGCGTTCGCGTCTGACCTCGATTCTGACGATGACAGTGACTCGGTATGTTCCTTACTAATCAAATGATGGGTTGATGGGGAGTCTTTTGCGCCACTTCTTCCCAGCTAAAGCATTAGGAAGTGATGAAGGGTGGGCGTTTTGAGGGACTTTCTTATGTAATTGTAGGTCGTAGGTTTGAACCCAGGCAGGCGCTTTAATTTGTGTAAATATTAATACCACTGCTCTCAAAACGGTGAAGGAAAACATCTTGAGGCATGTGACATCTACCAACCCGCACTGGGCCCGCGTGGTAGATTACAGCTCACTCCACCTCGAAGAGAGGAGGCCTGTGTCCCCTCAGTGAGAACATTATAGGCTGATTATGCTACGGGGAGAGCACAATCTGCTGTAATTCACTAACTTATGATGTCTATAATAAATATATTTTAATTATTTATATATATTTTTGTGTACTAGGATGACAGAGAGACCAGGGGTGTCCGCATGTCAAACTGGGATGCTCACGACAAAGAAGACACCAAGTCGCGATTCTCACAGTACTCCATGTCTTCAAGCGTCATGAAACGTAACCAGGGGCTTACACTGCTTGACAACAGATTTGAAAAGGTAAGTGCCATTTACAAATAGGGTTAATATCGTTAAGGGATGGTAAATGTCGTTAAAACATTCATAAATGATTTGATTTGAAACAATAAATAAACTAAAATATTTTGAGAGCATAATATTTAATGCTTAGAGTTTTAAATAAAAAAGTAAAACTATGGATAAGTCGTTAGAAAGAGACAAAAACGTCACAGTTTCAGTTCTCTCTCAATACTGCTGCCAGATAAATGATCCACAATGTGTTGCTGCAATTACAACACAGGTAGGATAAGTGGCCAGTAATCATACAAATTATAATAAGATAAAATATATTTCAAACAAACTAAATAATAAAATAAAAACCAAAGTTAGGATCACTCTATTGTAAAGGACTTATTCATGATCTATGCCAGCTGTTAAAAGGTCCCGACCGACACTTTTTTTTGTTCATCCTTTGTATATTGTTCTGACCTAGCTGTAAGTAGCTTCATGAAGGAATTTTTTGCAAAACCCCCAGAAAAAAAACTAGTGGTGTGGCCTTTTTTCTCGTTTGTTTTAATTTCATCTCTGCGCTACAGGTTGCTCCATGATGCTATTTTAGAAAATTGTAAATAAATCAATAAATAATAACGTTTAATAAAATTAAAATATCTTTATAAAACGAAAACGCGGAACCGTGTACGCGTGTCAAATTATCGTTGTCATTGCAGTGGCACGTTGTATATCCAATGAATACATCATTCATAATGATGAATGATGTATTCATTGGATGATAATGATAATGATTGACAATTGGATGATGATGATAATGATTGTCCTGCCCTTTTCTCAATTTCTTTAGGGTCTTTAGGGCGCAACATTTCCCTTTTTTCCATACTTCTCTATTAGTCGTCATCTCGGTAGTCACACCCCCCCCCCCCCTTCCCCCCTTCTAGCCATATCATCTTTCACACATTACTTCCATCGTTTCTTTGGTCTTCCCCTATTCTTATAACCATCCACATTCATACTCAAAACTTTCCTGACGACATTTTCCTTTATCCTCCACATCACATGCCCATACCACGACAACTGATTTCTGCACAACTTTCAGTCACCGGTGTCAGTTTCAGACTTCCCCTTCCCCTACTCGTAAGGGGTCATTGTTCATTATGAACAACTTTTACTATGAGACAAAACCAGAAATCGCGCAAAAAAATTAGTTCCGAACATTTACGATAGATATCTATCTATATAGATAGATAAAACATTTATTTGGTGCAAAAGATATAGCACAACACACAAAAGTACAATTAATTAAATCAATATAAAAACATGACGCCAATAATGAAAACAAAAAACAAAAAAAGCGAAGATATACGTACCTACATATACAAAAAAAATAAATGTTCGCATAATTCGTCAAAAAGTAGGGAACACCTGATTTTTTTTGCGCGATTTCTGCTTTTGTCCCATAGTAAAAGTTGTTCATAATGGAGTACAATGACCCCTTAAGAGGTTGTGCGTTATTTAAGTTACATCTTGGTATTTTCACAGTAGATAAAGTTGGTTTGTAAAATATCCTGTAATGATATAACAGATGTTCGCCGAATACGATGACACCGAAGTAGGTGCTTTAGACCTGGAAGAGATCGAGGGCTTCATGCCGGAGACTCACGACATGCTGCTGCAGGCCGCGGAACACTTCGAGGAGTCGCAGCGAAGGTACCAGCTCGATAAGGAGAAGGAGATCGCCAGGTGAGACCAAATAAGTAATTTAATTCATTCAAGTCAAGCTGTCTATTATAAAGAACACGTGAATCGAGTGTCTTCACCTTAACATAAAGTGAATAAGAAAGACGTTATTGGACGATTTCTTAATTTTATATAGTGTTTGCGCTCTAGCATGGTGCGGGTGACATTTGACGAACTGTTCCTTTTCACTCTTGAACGTTATCGCGATTTGCAATCATGTTTTAATATTTTAGCTGCACCCTAAATATCATAATCGTAAAATACGGATTCAATAATAACCGTAGTAAATTAAATAAATCATCCTGCCAAAATGTTATTATCTACAAATAAAATCAAATTTATAGAAAAATGAAGCAAAGTCATAGGCGTGTAACGTAACGCCATAGACATGTTTAGTGATGAGATGTATTGCTATTATGGGTTTTTATCGATAGTCGATATTTTTTATAGAAACAGAAGTTTACTGTATGTATTTTAAAATTTTTGTTGTTAGACATCTATAGAGTTAAATTAGCCGAAAAAATTATACCATGAAAAATTTTTTTTTTTTTTTTTAAATAAATACCGGTAGTGCTTTGAATGTGATTTTTTAATGTTTTGTATTAAATACATATTTAAAAATAAATTTCCTAATAATATGATATATCAAAGACATTTTTAAAATTATTAGGAGAACGAGATTTTTGCTGTAAGAATCGTTATCGATAAAATTGAATAGTGCATATTGTCACTGACCTAGTCATGCCATCAGTATGGCATGACTTGGTCAGTGACAATATGCACAACTGACATGTGTCACCCGCACCATGCTAGAGCGCAAATATTATAGTTATAGCTTGACAACTATGAAATGACGCGCCCTACTTCCGCATTTACTGTAGCGTAAGTATACAAATTTAAGAAAAGTGGCGCGTCATTTCAGAATGCATAAGCTATACTTAGCAGTTTAATACTTTCCGGCACACTAAATGCCCATAGTGACGTCATAAAAATTAACTTCAAAGGAAAAAAAACCGGCCAAGTGCGAGTCGGACTCGCGCACGAAGGATTCCGTACCATTGTAAAAACATCACGTTTGTTGTATGGAAGCCCCCTTAAATATTTATTTTATTCAGTTTTTTAGTACTTGTTGTTATAGCGGCAACAGAAATACATCATCTGTGAAAATTTCAACTGTCTAACTATCACGGTCCATGAGATACAGCCTGGTGACAGACGGACGGACGGACAGCGGAGTCTTAGTAATAGGGTCCCGTTTTACCCTTTGGGTACGGAACCCTAGAAGCACAGTGCGTGCCACGAAAGATGAGACTTGACGAGCGCAGTATCGCGCCTCTTGCGCTCTTTCCGCCGCCCCGATGACGCCCGGTCCCTTCCCGTCTCCCGCTGACCCGTCGCCGCGAGACCTCATACCGCTAAAGAGACCTATAAATCAGAATATTCAGAATCAGATCATTATAATCTACTGCGCAAGTCAAACTACGTGGTGTGTCAAGTCTCATCTTTCGTGTTTTTTTTTTTTTTTTTTGTTTCTACAGACTAAACCGCCTCCAAGAGATAGAGGAAGAATCTGAGGGTGATCTGGTGACTGTGGAGGTGGATCCCAAAGAGAAGTGGGACTGTGAGACCATACTGTCCACTTACTCTAACCTCTACAACCATCCTAAAGTTATTCAGGAGCCCAAGGTGAGTTACTCATAACTACAAACTCATTTAAGTACACTTTTCTTTAACAACGGCTGCTGCCATCATCTTTCGTTTAGTTTGAAATAGTGGAGGCAACTCCCAAGTCCAAGGTGTGATTTAAATAAATGATAACCTCTTAAGAGGTCATTGTGCTCATGATTATGAATAACTTTTACTATGGGACCAAACCTGAAATCGCGAAAAAAAATCAGCTGTTCCCTACATTTATGTTCGCATAAGTCGTCAAAAAGTAGGGCAGAGAAATGTAACAACAGATATACGAGTTATTCGCGATTTTAGGTTTGGTTCCATAGTAAAAGTTGTTCAGAGTACATTGACCCCTTAAGAGGTTGTCAGTTGTTTAAATTACACCTTGTATGTATGAACTTGAATGAAGTAAAACCAGTTTGTTTGAGCTAGCACTTGGCAAAGCGCAGCGAAACGGGGTTGTAAGTGCCAAAAAAATTGCAACCTTGCGTCCGTTGAAATTAAGGCGAAAATTGATAAAGACAATCGCTTGTCTGTCAGCTTTGATTAGCAGACTTATTTTCGAATTTACTTCAATTTCAATTCAACACCTTATTGAAATGAAATTCGGCTAAAATTACCTTAATAAATGTCGAAATAAAATATCGTTTTTGGATTTTCAACTTTAGGCGCTGAACCGAGAGTTCAAAATCCAACAGCGCGTTTTTATTTAGACATTAATTTAAGTATCTGCTAATGTTGTCAAAACGGGCAGTATTAGTCTCTCTACGAGTGTACGCCCATAGAAAAAAGGCATGAATTTATGTATAAATAATATTTTCTTAAAATATCTTCGTCACTCAAACAGAAACCCCACAAAATCCAACTGAACGCGCGCGGCATGCCTAAAGACGTGCTCGGCAAAGACAACAAACTAACTGTCAAGTCACTCGCCAAGTTCAACGCTATGAACGAAGACAGCGCCTCTAGCGGTGAAGACCAGGATGGAAAGACTAATGCAGAGACCGTGCTGTCAACTTTGAGTGTACTGTCGTTACGGTAAGAGTCAGTTTTGTCTGGCAAACAAGCAGGTAATTCAAGTTCAACGATAGCGGCTCTAGTGGTGAAGAGGACGGCAAGACTAATGCTGAGACCGTGCTGACAATTTTGAACGTTCTGTCGTTATGGTAAACGTCATTTTTGTTTGGCAAATAAGCAGGTAAGTGCAAGTTCCACAATAGCGGCTCTAGTCTAGTGACGAAGAGGGCGGCAAGACTAATGCAGAGACCGTGCTGTCAAATTTGAGCGTTCTGTCGTTACGGTAAGAGTCATTTTTGTTGGGCAAACAAGCAGGTAAATTAGTTCAACGTTATGAACGAAGATAATAGTAAAGAGGATGGCAAGACTAATGCTGAGACCTTGCTGTCAACTTTGAGCATACTGTCGTTACTATAAGAGTAATTTTTGTGTGGCAAACATGCAGGTAAGTGAAACTTAAACGCTATGAATGAAGACAGCGGCTCTAGTGATGTAGAGGATGGCAAGACTAATGCAGAGACAGTGCGTTCTTCTTTGACTGGTCTGCCTTTAGGTAAGTCTTTAGACCTTCGTGAAGTCGTCTCTAAAACTCGCTCGGTCATCTTGCTACCACTTTTAACCCCTGATGTGGTTGGTTGCAAACGGCTTCTGAAGGAATAATTGAATTTAAAGACTATAAAACTACTTCCAGTGTTGAGTTTGAAGGGTTATCGTTAATTTTAGCAGAAACATCGAAGACGAAGGTGTACGTATCCTTAATTTGTCTGTCAAAAAAAAAGTATGTATTTGGAATGGTTGAAATCACGAAGGTTGAATTAGTGTACAACAGTGTGTTAAGCTTGCCCCTCGGCACATAGCATAATCAGCCTGTAATGTTCCCACTGCTGGGACACGGGCCTACTCTCTTCGAGAGGGAGTAGGCTGTAATCCACCACGCGGGCCCAGTGCGGGTTGGTAGATGTCACTTGTCTTCGAATTTTTAGTTCTAGAACATGCCGGTTTCCTCACGATGTTTTCCTTCACCGTTTTGACAGCAGTGGTGATGAAATTATTTACACGAAGTAAAACGCCTGCCTGGGTTCGCACCTACGACCTAAAATATGAATTTCATGTATCTTATTAGTTTAATCCATTCCAGGGCTAAAGACGAATCTGTGGAAGAGAAAAAAGAACGCAAACGCCTTCTAAAAGAGTACAGGAAAGAAAGAAGAATAGAGAAGAAAGCCAACAGAGACGCTTTCAAGGAAGAGAAGAAACGACAAGAGAAGATTATGTTGAACAACAGAAATAATGTGCAGGGCAACAGAATATTGTAGCTACGTTGTTAATAATGTACTGTGTAAAGTTATAGGAATATATTATGTTATTGTATAAGTAAATCTGGGGATTTATTATGACTTTCGTACCTATTCCTGACAAGTCATCAACTCAGCCTATCGCAGTCCACTGCTGGGCATAGGCCTCTCCCTCCCTGCACAACACCACAAGTCATCACTCAGCACGCAGTCCACTGCTGGACATATGCCTCTACCTCCCGCCACAACACCACAAGTCATTAACTCAGCCTATCGCAGTCCTCTACTGGACATGTGCCTCCATAACACCACAAGTCATCAACTCAGCCTATCGCAGTCCACTGCTAGACATATGCCTCTCCCTCCTTCCACAACACCACAAGTCATCAACTCAGCCTATCGCAGTCCACTGCTAGACATATGCCTCTACCTCCCGCCACAACACCACAAGTCATCAACTCAGCTTATCGCAGTCTACTGCTGGACATATGCCTCTCCCTCCCTCCACAACACCACAGTCATTAACTCAGCCTATCGCAGTCCTCTACTGGACATGTGCCTCTCCCTCCCTCCATAACACCACAAGTCATCAACTCAGCCTATCGCAGTCCACTGCTAGACATATGCCTCTCCCTCCTTCCACAACACCACAAGTCATCAACTCAGCCTATCGCAGTCCACTGCTAGACATATGCCTCTACCTCCCACCACAACACCACAAGTCATCAACTCAGCTTATCGCAGTCTACTGCTGGACATATGCCTCTCCCTCCCTCCACAGCACCACAAGTCATTAACTCAGCCTATCGCAGTCCTCTACTGGACATGTGCCTCTCCCTCCCTCCATAACACCACAAGTCATCAACTCAGCCTATCGCAGTCCACTGCTAGACATATGCCTCTCCCTCCTTCCACAACACCACAAGTCATCAACTCAGCCTATCGCAGTCCACTGCTAGACATATGCCTCTACCTCCCGCCACAACACCACAAGTCATCAACTCAGCCTATCGCAGTCCACTGCTAGACATATGCCTCTCCCTCCTTCCACAACACCACAAGTCATCAACTCAGCCTATCGCAATCCACTGCTAGACATATGCCTCTACCTCCCGCCACAACACCACAAGTCATCAACTCAGCCTATCGCAGTCCACTGCTAGACATATGCCTCTCCCTCCTTCCACAACACCACAAGTCATCAACTCAGCCTATCGCAGTCCACTGCTGGGCATAGGCCTCTCCCTCCCTCCACAACACCACAAGTCATTAACTCAGCCTATCGCAGTCCTCTACTGGACATGTGCCTCTCCCTCCCTCCACAACACCACAAGTCATCAACTCAGCCTATCGCAGTCCACTGGTGGACATAGGCCTCTCCCTCCCTCCACAACACCACAAGTCATCAGCTCTGCTTATCGCAGTCCACTGCTGGACAGGTCTCTCCCTCCCGCCACAACACCATAATTCATCAACTCAGCCTATCGCAGTCTACTGCAGGACATATGCCTCTGCCTCCCTCCACAACACCACAAGTCATCAACTCGGCTTATCGCAGTCCACTGCTGGACATAGGTCTCTCCCACCCGCCACAACACCACAAGTCATCAACTCAGCATATCGCAGTCCACTGCTGGATATATGCCTCTCCCTCCCTCCACAACACCACAAGTCATCAACTCAGCACATCGCAGTCCACGGAATGCTAGTTAACCATAACAATATTTTACCAGATTAATCAGTCAGTTAAAAGCCAGAGGACTGATATTTGGTTAAGGAAGGTAAATGAGTATGCCACTCTCTGGTTGGGATGAACTGACAACTCCAATGATTGGCAAAATTATGGTACGAGAGTAAAATTATATTCTATCTAACTGGTCTACGAATGACAAATAAAACTAACGAGTGCTTTCCCATGTTAACTGTTGCCAGTCTGTGAAGTGCTTCGTAGAAAGACTAGATATAACAAAATACTAGATAAATGCTTACTATTATGGAAATTGGCCCTACTAAATCAACGGCACACTTCGATGTAGCGCCAGTCAATTCGACATCGTTTCATAGAGGCCAGAACTGCCCATATTTCGATGGAGGCTTTCTCGTTGTCCACATATGCCATACACAGCGGCTGGTTGTACTCCTCGGTCTTCTGTACAATTTGCCGAACAATTGTGTAATGTTATCTAACATTTTTAACTGCTCTGTGGAAACACCTTAAGGAGGATTTATTGCTTGTGAGAAGGAAGTAGGTATCACAACCACCGTGGCTTAGGAATAACTTAATATATTTACATAATGTATTCTGCCAGCGACTTCGTTCGCGTGGAAGTCGTAAGACACCGCAGTAGGTATACTCCAGCCACATTTTTATAAAACTTCCCTGTATACTACGTTTGTAGTTTTGGTCATAACATCCAAAATATGACAGTCAGGACTGGTGACGCGGGAGCAAGCTACGCATGTACGTCCGTGTGAGAAGCAAGTCGTCCTGAGGCCGACATGCGACATCGACACCCGCAGCCTGCAGTAACAATCTTCATCGAACAGGACAAATTCAATTCAAAATATTTATTTCGGACAAGGTACTCGTATATCCATATTTTGGTTAGTGACAATATAGGTACTTACAAAACTATGTTAGTAATGACATATTATAATTATACGTTAATTGGGCAACACCATGACCAATTAATAAAATTCTATTGTAGGTAAGAACTTCATCCACCAGCCACAACTTCACCCCGACCGCGTCCCTACAGACACCGTGTACACAAATGCGTATGTACCCAATGCCCAAGGAAGGGACTGTCGACTTTACCACTCAATGTCCTCAAGATAATATTGGAAGCCTCCCTTTACTCTGCTCGTAACTGAAGCGACTCTCTTGCGTAAGATAGCGTAGAAATCGTCTGTTCGTGCACGCGCAAACATATCAGACGCACTACAGTAGCGAGGCAAACCCAACATTACCCTGAAGGCATTGTTGTATTGGACGCGCAAGGCGTTGTAGGTCCGCTGCGTATATTTCACCCACAGGCTAGAAGTGTAAAAAGATTGGCAGTAGGCCTTAAACAAAGTGATTTTTACATCATTCGTACAGCGTGCAAACCTGCGGGCTATCATATTGCAACGGACCGCCAACGCCCTGCGCTATCTCCATGTCTGCGTCACCCGAGAGGTCCTCCGTTACCACATGCCCTAGGTACGTGAAGCGAGAGACTTGATTTAAAGGCATTCCCACTATAACTATACTCTATGGGCATTCCATTGAGTGTAATAGGAGGAACCTCTGATGAAATTCTATTTCTCCCTTTGAATATGAGGAACTCATTTTTTTTTTTATTTTATAAACAAGGCCGTGCGACGTTGCATATGATTCACAAATCAATATTAATTTTCTTATCGCGTTGATTGATGGACCCAGCAGCACCATGTCGTCCGCATAGCTTAGGTTATTGACCGTTACACCATCAATGGAGCAACCGACATTTGCGCTGCTGAGTTCCTCAAAGCAAACAAAGCTATTCGTTTATAGCGAGAGTGATGCATTCTAGTCAACTGTGCTATAGCTGTGAAGGTAAAGCATTTTCGTCGTCTATGGTATGTCCCAAAGGTATCTGATGAAATGTAAACAAACTGATCAGAAAACGTAGGTAGGTACGCACGGCTACAGATCAAGTTATACCTTTCCAGTATAAGCTGATCTCGCATTGTATAGGATTTCCTTACAATGAGAGGTCAGTGTAAACTGGAAATATATAGCTTGATGTGTAGCCGTGTGTACCTGTCTCAATTTGTAGTGCCTTACACACAAACACAACAAGTTGAGTGCTTTGATTTGATTATTAGTATTTTTAAACCTGAAATTCTAATTTTAAATCATCATACAGATGTTTTTCATTTGACAATTGAGGTTAATTTTATAACCTCAATTTTCGTCGGTGACTTCAAAATTGTGGGAAAACGTGGTGTTCTATAAAGTTAAAACCTTCTAAATACAAATGAATGTGTTACTTACTATACACCCTTTAATGAGTGATTGCGTATTTGAAACAGACTATAAATACTCTAGCCTTATCTCAACTAAGTTGGGCTCGGCTTCCAGTCTAACCGGATGCGGCTGAACACCAGTATTTTACATGTAATGACAGTCTACCTTACCTGTCCTCCACAGCTCAGTTATTGGGTAACAGGACACCCAAGACTGGTTTTCAGACTGCTCATAATGTAGCCAAAATACTCTCAAATGTGTAAATTGCTCTGTTTTTCTCGGTGCTAAGGTACGGCACGTCTGTGGTAAAAATATAACCTTTATGTCGTAGCAGTAGGGTCTATTTTCGCAGTACATGTGTACAAAACAGTTTAAACACAAAATAAATTCATATGGCATCATTTTATTTTTTTTAACAACTTTAAAGAGGGTATCTAACAAACGTCACTAAACAGAATTTTCATTAAAGAAATAGAAGGATAGTTTTATTTTCAGACAGAGTATAGGCATACATTCTGTGGATTCATTGGATGTTACCTAAACAATAAAGTTAAGGTAACATCCAATGTTAGTAGGTAGGTATGTACCACGGTAGGTACAGACACAGAATAACATACAATTAAACACGGACTAGAAAAAAAGAAGGACTCCACGCCATGCGTATCGAAAGTGAAGCACCGTACGACCGATCTATGTGTGCGTAATTTGACAACGACGTCGTCATGTCACGTAATGGCGGCCGCCTGGCCGGTCGGCATACTATGATGTAAATGTGTGCGTGAGGCGCATGTTTGTACAAACGGTCCCGGCATACTTACTGTGCTTCACTTTGGATATGCGTGGCGCGGATTCGAGTCCTTCTTTTTTTGCTAGTCCGTGCAATTAAAATTAAAATTCAGCGTGGAGCTGCATCCACTTCCGCAACAACGGGGAATCCCACCGATCTGTGAACACCTGAGATTACTGATGGTGCTGCCGTGAGCACGCGACATCAGGGATGCACAACTATTTCTAAAGATGGCGGCAAAACCATCAGAGTTATTATCTGCAAACATTCCTGACATGACGCACTACAAGCTACGACAGCCGCAACAGTACTCTCAGCGCATTATTATATGGTTCGTTCGGGCTCACTTTCATGCAATGGTCGTTCGAGTGGTTAAGGTCTTCTGTGACTCAGTGGCCCAGATACCTAAACTTGTCCACTATTCGCAGGGATTCTCCACACAGTGCGACATGAGGAATACACGATAATGTCACGCTGCCTGCTTTAAAATCCATTAGTTCGCTCTTTGTGACGTTATATTTGAGTCCATGATCAGCCTCCTCAGAGCTCCGATCGCATTTCAAAACTAAATGTTTCCGTAGCTTCAGTTTTTAAATAATAAGTTCCAGTCATGTCTTCCGTTACTCCTTCGCCCATATAACCGGTGTGGCTACAGCGTTTTTCTAAGAAATCTTCCCAGGATTCGCACTGCTTGGCTGGATAGGCTGTAGGATCATTTATTGACTCCGCGAAATAATTTATAGACATGCTGTGACTGCACGCTTCTGTAATAACAAAACGATTTTTTTTTTTTATATTTTCTTTAAAAAATACATAATTAGGTATAAGTTTGGTGCCAGATTTGGCCAATGCTTCGTCCTCGTGGTAGTCGGAAAACAGTACAAATATGCCACTCGGTGCTAACGTAGCTTTCTATCACTGAACGTTTTGTGATCCGTTTAGTAGGTATTTCCAGATATATCCTTTTACAAAAATACAACTATGTTTTACTAGCTTTTGCCCGCGACCTAGTCCGCGTGGATTGCGGAAAACACCACAAATACCAATAGGTAATTTAGCGATAACGTAGCTTTCTATCAGTGAAACATTTTTTATAACCAAAAGGCCAATCAAAATCCTCATCTCAGCATCAATCAATGTAAAAAACTTGTCTATAGACAAACCAGAAGTATTTTTGAAAGATTGAGACTGATAAAAAATTACCCTTTACAAACTTACAAACTTAAAAAACAAACATGTTCACTTCTTTAAAATATTCATGCTCTATCCGTGTGCATCGAAATCTCATAAAGGTCACAGACAAACAGACTAGTTACTTTTGCATTTCTAATATTTGCATGGATACGGATGTAGAAGTAATAGATTAGTAAAGATTAATAAAAACGTACTGATGACAGTGAAAACGCCGTCACATCCTGGCTGTGGCGCGACTCCGTCATTAGGGTAAAAATCAACAGTTCCGAGTGCTTCTTCGTAACCCCACAGTCCCGCACAAGTGTGTATAACGTCAACAATTTCAGCATCGGAAGAATCTAGGCCTTCGAGCTCCTTGGGATACTCGAATAAAGGTCTTGCGGGATCCAGACCTGTAAAGACATTAAAGTTTGAACGCCAAAATTTACAAGAAAATAGACTTACTTAGGTGCCCCTTCCAAAAGGCAGTTAAATATGGAGAAGAATGAGCAAGAAACTCCATGGTTAAATAATACCAGCTTGAAACACAATTAAACAGCCTTACCACTTTGTAAACAGTTTATTCACATCACGATAGCAAGCAACAATAAATACAGGCAGGTATAGCTATAGCGGATAAGCGATTGGTTTGCGCAGCGAGCGTGCGTGCGTCTGCCGTGAGGTAGCGAGACGGACTGAGGCCTCATTTACGGAGACGCGGGGCGTCTCGCGTCGCGTGTGGCGTGGCGTCTCGCGGCGCGTCGGACGTTTTTTCTGTTTACGGTGGGGCGGCGCGTGAAGCGGCACGCATCATCGCACGCGTAAACACAAACTTATAGCAATATACGACCATGTTCATAGAGAAGCGAGACGGGAAGCGTGGCGGTGCCCGCCGCGGCGCCCGCGGCGAATCCTCTAGCGTGTAGCGAAGCACGCGGCGGGCATCGCGGCGGCGCACGCTCGCACCGTCGATCAAATCGACTAGTTTTATGTTTGTTGTTGGTTTTATATTGTTTTGTGTTGTATTTTGTTTACTATATAATCAAAAGTTGTATTAGACATCCGTGTATAACCATGAAATACATCATAACCTCTTTCTCTTATTGACTTATAAAGAGTTGCATATTCCCCAAACTTCTCATGTTCCGTTGATGTAAACACTGGGCCACTTCTTATATTAAATAATTCACTTTTTAACATTGAATTTTCTTCTAAAAAAAGTCGATCATATCATACTCCATTGCGACGGTGACTACGTCTGTGTTGCGCGATTTCTAAATAAGACTGACAGAAGATTCCGCCTCGGACATAGCTTCATCGAGAATTGCCGCTGCGTGCGCCGCCGCAATAAACGCCGCGTGGGACGCGTCGGTGCCATCCGCGGGTTCGGCCGCAAAAAACGCCCTAATTCAAACAAACGCGTCTAAAATCGCTTCTCCGTAAACGCACTCATACAACGCCATATATTTGAATTCAGTGCGGGCCGCGCCGCTCAACGCAACGCGCGACGCCCCGCGTCTCCGTAAATGAGGCCTGAGGGGCGCTGGCGCGCGCGCCACTGCTGCGCCGGCGGCGATGGTTCTAGGCCTCCTTTGTTTGCGAGTAACGGGAATTTGTGCGCGCTTACTCGGCACGACACGACGACGACCCGTGATGACGCTCGGCGATTCGACGATGCGGCTAAGCAGTACTGGTAAGTTTTATTTTATTATGTTTAGTGTTACTGTGCTTGTTTAAATAATATTTGTGTTTGTATTTTGTGTATTTAGTATGTAAAGTAGATAGTAGATATAAATATATACTTATTTATGTTGTAATACATATTTGTGACATTTATTAAGTATATGTAGTTTTATTATAATAATATATTGTGGTTACGCCACAATCCCATTGCTATAGAAATTTTGGGACTTCTAATCAAAATACCGCGACAAGTGGTTTTGGCAGTCCTCTCGTGATGTTAACCTGACACTGCCTAAAGAATTCTGAAGAGACCGAAACAGGTGGAAATCTGAAGGTGCAAGGTCAGGACTATACGGCGGATGCATTAACACCTCCCAGCCAAACTCTCTTAATTTTTGCTGAGTGGCTAAAGATGTGTGAGGTCTAGCGTTATCATGATGAAAAACCACACCCCTTCTGTTGATTAATTCCGGCCGCTTTCTCTCAACTTCTTGCTTTAGTCTCATCAGTTGTTCGCAGTAGAGTTCAGAATCGATGGTCCTGCCTGGTGGTAACAGCTCATAATGAATAATGCCCTTCCAATCCCACCACACACACAGCATCACCTTGTTGCGAGTTAACCTGGGTTTCGCCATAGTCTGTGAAGCCTGACCGGCCTTTGACCACGACCTTTTTCGCACGTTCTTGTCGTACGTGATCCACTTTTCATCACCAGTTATCAGCTTCTTCAAAAATGGTTCGGTTTCATTGCGTCGTAATAAAGAATCACAAATGAGTACACGGTTCATTAGGTTTCTTTCAGTGATCTCGTGAGGTACCCAAATATCGAGCTTTTTTGTGTACCCAGTTTTTTTCAAATGTGCCAAAACTGTTTTGTGGTCAATTCCCAGTTCTTCAGCTACGTCGTAACTACTGATATGCCGATCTTGCTCCACTTTTTCAAAAATGGCATCCATTTTATCCGTAACAGGGCGACCAGAGCGACGTGCATCTTTGACATCAAAATTTCCGGACTAAAATGCTTAAACCAAATTTGTGCTACTCTCACAGATACTGCACTGGGTCCATAAACATCGCAACTTTTTTTCGCGGCTTGCGTTGCCAATTTTAAAATGTATCGAATTTCTTCATTAGATTCACTCATCTTGACAGTACGAAAAACAAATGAAAATCACACATTTTCCTAATTTGAATTTGGAATTATGTTCTTTAAAATTTAAACTTTCAATAATACCAAAACCAGCCAGATACAAATAGTATAGCCAAAGAGATTTTATTTTGAGTTCATACATCCTATAATGCGAAAAGACTTTTTCCCCAACCTGTCACCCATTTTACTTAATAGGGTATTACACCCATTTCTGAAAAGTGTATCAATTAGATTCTATAGTGCTAATAAGCCAAAAATATTTTTACTCAATCGATAAGTGCTTTCTTTGTTTGGAATAATTTTAATTTACTTTATTTTACTTTAGTTCTTCAAAATTATATAAATAGTAAACATTGGCTTAATTTTGTTTGTGAATGTAGGTACATTACATTACATTACATACATTAGCTAAGCGAATCAGAAAGCTGATTCACGTAATGAAACTGTTACGTAACTCGGCCAGCAAAAAGGTCCTACACCTGGGCCGGCAGTCTCGACATTCGCTACGTTCTCATAGCGACTTGAAATCGCTCGCTAAGTCCTAATTACATGCTCTGTGGTCCTAATGAGCTCCCCTAGACGGGCAATTGGTAATAGTTCGGTTTTATCAAAGACAATTATTGGCTACTTCAAAATCTTCTTTAATAACGAGGAAAATTGGTGATCATGATTTAATAAAAATAATTGTTTATCTTGAAAATTGGAAATTCATTACGTAAACCTTATCTTGAAAACATTATTTTTCATGGAAATTCATAGGAAGCTATGGCTTTTTTTTTTTTTTCTTTGGTTATGGTTTTTTTGGCTATGGCTTGGGATTTTTATGTCCATAGATATTTGACAAGTTACTATGGTAACTTGTCAAATATCTATGGACATAAAAATTTGCCTCCTTGCAACACTACGTCGGTGTCATAGACAACCAATAAGTACCTATATTACTACCCGATTTAAATTACTATCAATACTATCTTTGATCCACTTCGCGTCCAAAATATTGTTTTGTTTTGTTTTTCAATAAGTAGGTACTATTTCTTATAAAATAAAATGACTGGAGGAAGAGAAGCAGATGCAGCTGCAGGCCCGGGTCCGAGCGGCGTCAAGTAAGTACCCGACCTCAAACTACAACACCTTTTTTCTAATCTGATTTGTCGGTTCATTATTGATCGCTTTTTCTATTGACTATTCTAGTCAAACCATAGCCAGTTGAACTCAATGAGTCAAATAATGTTAAGATTTTGAAAAATTGGTTCTAGTTTATTTAAATATTTCAGGCGTAAGCGTTCACTGCGTGTTACGAGTGGCCAAACAGATGCGCTCTTATCCTTTTTAGAGGCCCGGCCATACCCGCAAATTTATCGACCTTCAGGGCCGGGATAATTTTGACGCGGGCTGGAAGGAGGTTGTGTGCAGCCGTGTGTACCTATTATTTCAATATTATAATTATAGTTTAATTCATTGTTTTAGTTTAAAAAGTGAGCTTATAGGTTATATTGCCGAGTTAGTTGTTGTTGTAATTTATTGTATTTTTTGTCAGTTTGAAGATATAATCTATATATATATATATATTACTTAAAGTAAAATTTCTGCCGATTTCTATTTTTTTATTAGAGATTTAAATGGTGATAAAAAACATCGAAAAAATCGATATATCGTTCATATTCTCAATTTCGATGTTTTTAAAATCGATGTTTTACTTTTGAAAATATTGATGAGTAGGGATGCACATTGCTCATGAAAAACATCGATATTAGTATCGATGATTTTTATGAGCGATGTTCATCCCTACTCGACACGGCACCCGCGACAGAGCACCGCGACTATCGCTTTGTGGCCTCGTCAATGCGCTTGTCTGTGTGGGTGTGCCGTTTCGACCCTTTGTACGTAGTTTCCCTACTATCCATATTTATATTGTGATGGTACCTACGAGAAACATTAATTTAACCCGTCGCGCGCTAATTAGCAGACACAATTGAAATTCTATTGTTATCTGTACACATGGTGTGCAATCGACATTTTAAGAGTTAAACCAAAACTGAGAGGTACTACGAGTAGGTATTACATATCACAGTCATAAGTTTAGGCAATTTTTTTTTCAGTATTATCCAACATTGAATTGTAACAATGTAACATTTTTCTTCAATTATAAATTTATAACATAAAACACAACTTTTTTTTACTTAATTAGTTTTAAAATTATTTCTTTTATTGTCAAACGAGTATTTATTTATGAAAACGTCATATAGTCATGTTGTTTATCTTTCATTCCGAGGTTAATCATATTTAAGTTGTTGTAGTAACTGAAGTTGATTGGATAAATAAATAAATTCATTTATATCAGGTTAATAATACCCATTGCCAAACACACATGCATTAAAAATCATATAAAATAAAAAAGATGAAATAAAAATGTAGTCTTGGCCTTATTGTGAGATAGGTCAAGGAGCAAAATGTTATCAAACGGACGTGACCGATCTTCCCATTTTATATTCAAAATTAAATTTTGACGTACTTACGGCTACAGATCAAGCTATACATTTCCATTATAAGCTGATCTCACATTGTGTAGGATTTCCTTATAATGAGAGGTCTGTGTAAACTGGAAAGTTTAGCTTGATGTGTAGTCGTGTGTACACATTTACCTACGTTTATTATCAAATGAATATAACGTTCATCATCTGAAATTAGTTAAATTATGAAAATTAACCTGAACTCGATTTTTTATATGGCGATCGGTGTACGTAAAGGATGCTGTAACCATTTCAAAAACTAAAATAGTCTTCGTAGATAATGAAATGGCAGTTTTAGTCATGGCCAAACCGACATTTCCGGCTGGCACCTTGTAAATCAAATTATAATGAAATGAGCATAAAACTTGAATTAAAAACTACCTGCGACGATCGGCGACTAGAGTATTTCAAACGATGACAAAAAACCCATGCTACCCTAGTACAAAAAATTTTCAAAATCGCTTGAAACATCGAGTAAATTAAGTGGGGCCAAAAACTGCCACCTTGTAGTTAAAAATGGTATATCGTTTGAATCAAACACAGGGGACACTGGGACAGCCCAAAAGTGAAGGGTAAACTTATTTTTGAAAACGCTTAAATACATATTCTGATTGCCGCGTATTATATTATTATCAACATACAACATACTGACCTGCAAATTGCAAAAAACGGAAGAAAATTTGAATTTCGCGGGCTACTACTGCGCAATCACCTTAAAATTTGAGAACTTTATAATTAATAATAAAATTAATTATTGTTTTTCTTGAAAATTATAGTGAATATGTAAACCTTATCTTGGAAACACTATTTTTCATGGTTCAAGGTTCAAACTAATAAGTAGCAATAACTTTAAATTGTTAAATATCTAAGGATTTAGAAATTTGCCTCCTTGCAACATTACTATTCTAATAGCAAGCAAGTATCACAGTCAATTGTCAAGATGAAATCTATAGTTTGATTAGTTGTCTTTGGAAACTCAATATTTTGAATAGTATTATTTTCGTATTTTCCTAATAATTGTTTCATTAGTAACAAATAACTTGTCAGCAAATTATATTGCTCGGCTAACACATTTCTGGCTTAAGCGGCGACCTCACTGCATTTATAGTTTCTCATTATAGTACATAATAGCTGCGTAATGATACTTGGGGATTTGTATGGATTGGGATTCTACAGTAAGTTATCCCTAACAAGGGTGTCTGAAGACTGGGAGGCAGCATGAAGTAAGAAGCGGTCCACACCTCAGAAGGCCACATAGCTTGGAGGAGATGTAATATATTGAAGGCACGACGTAGAAGAAAACATGTTGAAATAAATGAATAGTGAAAGTTTAAAATTTCATGTGAAAGATTTTTCAATAGGTATGCAACATGCCTCGTGTAAAGTGTCTAGAATGTGTAAACTAGGAGACGATTGTGATAATGGAGATTTAATAAAGTTGAAAACATGATTTGTGGCTGTCATTTATTTTTCAATAAAATAGAATACAATATTTATTTACATTTGAAACTGAAATCAGTTTTTACAGTTGTGAGGAATCCATGTACATTCTAGCTAATATAGCATGCAAATTTAGTACATTTAAACAAATTACAAAAACGAAATTTCAATTAAGTTAACTTATCCGCTATGAAATCTTGTACAGATAATAAAAACTGTTAGCTGTTTTCTAAATTCCTACAAGGTAGGTATTTATTATTGTTAGGTATTTTATTATAAATTACAGGTGCCATACAGATACCTAACTAATATTTTTTCTTGAGTATAGAAGTTGAGAATACCGTGCACAAAAATTTCTGATATTGAGATCTCAAACAAAACTACTAAACTACTAAACAATGAAACTAGACAATGTGGTACAGAACCACATTGTCTAGTTTAATTTGAGGTAGAAAATTAAAATGTTTATATATAGGTTTTACAAATGCGGCTACTTCCAGGTTGTAAAGTATCAAACAATGGTACCTAGGCATAAGGCAACCAATATTGCCGGCAGATTTACTCTTTTTGATAAATTATGCAGCTTATAAAAGAATTAATAAGTATAACAATTGTATGAAAAGTTAAGTAGGTAAGTATCAAATTATATTGACAGTAGTAAGTCTAAACAAAACATTAGTGATGTGAGCACACTTAAATGTTATGAATGGCTTGAACCGCTATGTACTTACACTTTTACAATAATGTCCTCTGGCTGTGACTTCCACATTAACTGGGTGTTGATTAAGATCCCTAAAAATTAACATTCACTTTTTCTACTTGACTAGTGTACTTAATTTACATTAATTACTCATGGATACCCGTTGGCAAAAGTGCATGATTTTGGTTTTTGGAGATTTATAATTAAATTATTACTTTCAATCCACTTTATTAAACTCCTGAGTGCATTGTTATTTTCATGTGGATAGGTATGCAACATGTGTCGTATAAACAGTGCCTAGATCTAGATTATTAGAATGTGTGAACTTAGGAGATGATTGTCATACTTTATAGAGATTAAATAAAGTTAAAACATGATTTAGGTACGGTTGTGTGTTATTTATTTATACACGAAAAATAGCACGATTCTCACCCTTTAAAGAGATTAATATAATAAATGAACGAATGCTATGAATATCGGCGACGCTTTCGCACTTAGTATGTTGAGTATATTCCGAACCTATAAGTGGACGTAAAAGCCTCATCGGTACAAACCCATCTTCGAGCCCGATCCGTATAATTTATGTTTGTATTGACTTAAAAACCAAAACATTTGGTAAGTATAGTTTACAATTCGCTACCAACCGAATCACTTAGCGGGCTCTCAAAATTGGTCGCTAACTGTAGTCGTACACATTACGAAAATCATAGAGATTCGGTTAAATATAGATGACAATCGATAACTTTGAGTTTCAAGGCTACCAAATATCGTTACATCCGGATCGTTAGGACTTTGCTACTAACACGTGATTTTTGTGGTGGGTCGTAGTCAATTATTTTGACGACGAAACGCTGCAGTTTTCCATAAAACGAAAACCAGTCGTCAAAACGGTCCTCGTCGCAACTGCTTTGAAACTGAAAATGATTGTTTCATGCTTGTCAAACCATTTTGGCTATCTAGGGACCCCATTACGACTTAGCGAGCGATTTCAGTCGTTCAGGGGTCTCTACGAATGTCGAGACTACCGGCCCTGGTGTATGTAGCATTATGTGAGTCAGTTCTCTGTTACTGCATTACAGTATGGGGCGGAGTCGGCATAACCTCAATGATACAAATAGAAAGAGCCCAAAGATCAGTGCTAAAGGTTATGTATTGAAAACACTTTTGTTATCCCACAGATCATTTGTATAAAGAAGCATCAGTACTTAATATCCGACAGTTATACATTCTTAAATTAGTACTAAAACAACACAAAATAACAATCCAATCTTCAGAATATCAACAACTACTTAACCAACGAATCTACAGATGTCCGCTTACTGTAGTAAAAACCGCTTTTGCACAACATATGCAAGAATTTATGCTCAGTTTCGTTTACAATAAAATTGCAAAAATCTGTGAAATTAAGAATTGTAGCACCATCAAAGTTAAACAAAATATTAAACATTGGCTGTTAACTCAATCCTACTCAGAAACCGAAGCTTTCGTGAGAGTAATGTCTTAACATATTTATCATATCGCAAACACTTTTAACTCACTCACTTCCTCACTCATACCTTCACTCTCACACTGCCTCCCAAACCCTTACATACAAGTACTGTAACATTCTCTTGGACGCACCCTTGCTGAATTGTGAATAATAAGTACTTACCTACATTTAAGATGCATCCTATTTCAAACATAGTTGTTGTTACGACTTAATTTAATTTTTTCAAGTCTTTTATTTTTATTTTGTCTTACGTTAAATTTTCAAACAATATGTACCTAATAAATAAATTTAAAATTAAAATACAGTATCGACCCTGAATATTCAGATTGTCTAAAACTGTCTAGGACTCCACGATACAGGCTTGACCTAGTGTGGAGTCCACAAGTTAATTTATTAAAATTATGTTTCCTTAATTCCTAACTTTATTTTAAGGAGTAGTTTATTTTTGTATTACTTTTAAGGAAATGTAAAACATTATTTGGTTAATAAACGATTATTATTATTATTACGTAAATTTAAGTTGCGGAAGAGCGGAGTGTCCTAATACAGGCATTTATTTGCTTAAAAGGACACTTCTATCACTAGCTATGTAGTACATACAATTAAAATTAAAAAAAAAAGAAAAAAAATGTGCCTTAAAATGCATTTAAATTTTACATTTTCAAATTTCGCGCGAAAACGCTGGACGCAGTGGACGCCATATTGCTCAGTGGTTATGACGTCAGTTGGCTGTGCAAACAAATTAACCAACACTTTTTACACGCTGATCAGTTGACAGTTGACACTTTTCAATTTACACATCCGTATGACGTAATAACATGGCGGCTACTTTGATGGTGTTAGATAACAGATAAAAACTGAAAACTGAATTGAATTTTTAAATTTAAAAATTCAATTCAGTTTTTGGGAATTGAAAATTTTTTTGGGAAGTGAAAATTTGTCAAATTCCTTTCGGTGTCAAACAAGGGAGACCCGTCATATTGGCACTTGCCCGGATTTGAACCCACAACCTCGTTCATGAAAGGCGAGGCTTTAACCAGTGGGGCCATCATGAGACATCATGGTTACCCTTTTAAAATGTTTGTTTGTCAACCAACCATAAACCAACAAAACAAACAACCATAGATGGTGACGGGACACATGATTGTACTCATGATAACAAACAACTTTTAGTATGTGAGCAAACCTGAAATAGCCAAAAAAAAACCAGCTGTTTCCTACATTTACGTTCGCATAACTCGTCAAAATGCAGGGAACAGCAGATTTTTTTATTCAATATTACTGGGCCCGGCTGGTAGATTACGGCATACTCCCTGTCACAGAGGCGAGGCCTGTGTTCCAGCAGTGGGAACATTATAGGCTGATTATGCTTATGCTTAAAAATATTTAAAAAATACGTACCAGTAACTCTATGCACAGTGCTTTTTGCTTCAGAAGCCGCTATACCCATAACATGAGCTCCAAGACTGTGACCAATCAAATGTAGCTGGTCACCAGTCACACCATACTCGTCGTTCAATGCATCCAAAAACGACGCTACGTGACCTCCAATAGTTTTAGTCTCTTGTGCTACCCAATCGTATCCGATATAACCAGCAGTGCTACTCCAATCAATCGTTATGACAGTTACTTTTTCATTTTGTAAATAAGCATCTTTTATACTCAATATGTTTTTCTTATCAGCTGATGAGCGCCATCCGTGAGTAACTAATTTTAGTGGTTGATGTGAACTCAATATGTTGGTTGTATCGTCTTGTTCTGCGTCGTTAACCGCTCGTCCTTGTTCGTTCAATAAGATATATGAATTGTCGTTCCTATAAGCAGAATTCAGAATCCATATAAATAAAAAAATGAAATGTAATGCTTTTCGTTGGTAAGCGGAGATCACTTGCGAACGGCTGGACAGATTTGGCAATTTTTTTGTTTGGAAATGTTTCCCAGAAAATTTTCAAATTCCGGACAACTGCACATTCTGTTTTGTATGGGATTTTTGTATGAATTATTGAAATTTGGCCAGGGCAACGTCTATCGGGTCAGCTAGTCTTAAATAATTACCAATTTTTGGAACCACAAACTTAATGTCGTGCATAAGAAACTTCAAATTGCATTGCAACCAAAATGTTTGTAGGATCTTCCCGAAGAATGCTCACTCAAAAATAAACCTAGACTACATAACGCTAAAGTAGATAGTTGAGTATAGCTTCCGCCCGCCACTTCTTCCGCGTCAAATTTCAGCCCCCGTCCCACCACGTCGCGCTATTACTTCGTTTTCACTTAGAGTTCTTTCTGTTTTTTTTTTTTTCTTTTTTAGGATCTTACCGTGATGTTAAATAGCCTATTTAATCTTCCTCAAGAATTGGGCTATCCAATGCATAAATCATCTTTCAAAACCGACTGGTAGGTAGTTCCAGAGTTACCTTGAGTTACATTATTGCAATTTTCGTAGGCATCTCTAATTTTTTTGGAAAATAAAATACAGCCCATGTTACTCACTGACAATGTAGCTTTCTATAGGTGAAAGAATTTTTAAAATCGGTTAAGTGATTTTTGAGTTTATCCATTACAAAAAACCGTAAAAGAATCAAATCTTTTCTCTTAATAATATTAGTTTAACGTAGATATCTGCCTAGCCTTTTCTTAACTATGTTGGGGTCGACTTCCAGTCTAATCAGATGCAGCTGAATATAATATAAAAACTTTTTTACAAAAAAATACAACCGACTTCCAAAAACAACACTACAAAGTGAAAAATAACTTTAATTTCGGAAGTCTGTGTCTAGTTAAATGTATTTTCGTTTTTTGCCACCGACTTCCGAAATTAAAGTTATTTTTCACTTTGTAGTGTTGTTTTTGGAAGTCAGTTGTATTTTTTTGTAAAAAAGTTTTTATTTTTCACTTTTTAGTTGTGTACCTACCCCACACAAATTCAAATACCACTACCTGCAAAACAAACTAGAACATCATCCATATAAAAGTGGGGAAAAAATACGTATTTTGAAGCTAACTCAAAAACTACCAAAGCAAAGTTAATCAATTTTATATGGGACTAGCTGTGATGCTCTCGAACAAAACAAAAAAAATCCAAATCGGTCCAGCCATCTTCGAGTAATCGGGGAAAATACATAAAAAAAAAAATAATAATAAAAAAAAAAGGTTCCGACGAATTGAGAACCTCCTCCTTTTTGAAGTCGATTAAAAATAATACTAGCTTATTATTGTCTCACAGCAGAGCAAATGCCTCTTCTCATACAGGGAAGGCACGAGCATTGATCACCACGCTTGTTCAAGACGGGTTGGCGATTTCACACGTAAGTCCAAGATGAACACTTTTTTTATTTTTATTTACTAATTTAGGTACGTTGTCCCGCTCCTGAGCAAAGGCCTCCATAAGATAAACTGTTACTTACCCATTATATAATCTAAATTCAATGTCAATTGCATCTGAGTCTGAAGCTCGGAACACTTGATCCGGAAACCTTTTATCCTTCATCGTCTTTAAAAGCTGTATATAATGTAGCTTTCCATCGTCATCCGGCAAATATATCCATTCAGTTCCATAGCCAGCACCGTACTCTTTTATAAAATTATCTAAATAATTATTTCGCGCTGAAGAACCTGCAATTGTATAAAAAAATGTTTTAAAATGTTCATACATACATAGTTACATAATATCACGCCTTCTTCTTATGGGAATAGGCAGAAACTATAGAACGCCACCTGCTACGGTCCCTAAATAGGTATAATAGGTACTCGTTTTGCTTCGTTTACGTTCACACATCTGGTCATACACGCACGCCGGTTCGAGTACTACGCACCTGACCTTTGTGAAGAACATCACCAATAAAGTTACCATAATATCCTCCTAGGGCATCCCTCCCGGCGTTTCCACTCACATCTGCCTTGGTAGTGACCTTTCATTCATCCTCTCAATATGACCAAACCATGTAAGCATATACTTTAAAATGTTTGTATCTACTTCTTCTTTTAAACCGCACCGTTCCTCAGCTTATCATTCATAGTCACACCACACATGCTTCGCAAGGAACATATTCCCACAGTATAATTTATTATATTTTCATGCTTCTTTTGCCACACCCAATATTGACTTCCGTACATAAGCACAACATTGTGAACATCCAACCGAGCCTTTTTGGACGTCAATTGGTTGGTCACGATCGCAACTATAGCACCATTCACTTTACTTCCCGCTTTTACTATCCTTTCCACTTTTCATCAATATATTCAACACTTGTAAACAGACTCCCCAAATATAGGTACAAACTCACTTACTTGCTCCACACTCTTATGATTTATTTTCACATCACACACCAACACATCCTCATCTCTTTCAAACACCATGACCTTTGTCTTAATCACATTATATTCATCCCTTTCATCTTATATGCTTAATCCATCACAGTCACCATGTCTTCCAACTGTTCTGCTGACAATGCAAGTAGAACTTGATTACCTGCGTAGAGAAGGCATTTGACTGTCAACTCATTCATCCTCAATCCGCACTTCGCACTCACCCTCTTTCAAATCTGTCAGACAACTAACCATGTACAAATTGAACAGCCATGGTGACGCAACACAACCCTGCCTAACGCCCCTCGAGATGCAGAACCAGTTCGTAGATGCCCCATTCATACACAAGCACTGGAATAAAGAAAAAAAAGATCCTATACTTGTATAAAGATTTCAGTGGCGCCAGTCTACATCGTTCATGGATAGTGTAGACCACAGTTCTTCCCTTGCCCTTGATGCACTGTCATAGGTCTTCTCCAAGTCAACGAAAGACTTTCTTGTGCTTTGTCATATGTTTTTCGGCTATGCACCTTATGACGTCACTCGTCACCATATTTTATTCAACGGTCGTCATAAATCGACGTTTTTAAACAAAGCCGTTCTTTTCCTCGTATTCCTTAACACTCAAGTTGCCTACTTGAACAAACTTGCTTTCTTCAAACAACAGTAATAATTAAACATATTTAATACTATTGAAAAACCAAAATTATTGATTTATCGCATAGCTGGCCGGCAGGTATTGAACGGTGATCTTTCTAAGAGAACTTTAGATGCAAGAGCGAGCGAAGCGAGTTCGAAAATTTAAGCACCTCGGATAGAGTAGGTTTCTTTAACTATTCAGTATGCACAGAGTAATAGGAATTACTTTGGCTACTTATGCAGGAATGTTTAAGAGTTAAAAGTAACTAAGATGCAATGCCGAGCGAAGCGAGCTCGAAGATTTTCAGCACCCCGCCTCGGAGATATTAAAATGAAAGATGAAATAAACTATGGATGGACTATGTGAAAAGACGATATGGCAAAAATATGGCGGTTTTTACTTTTTTTGAAGTAAATACTTCAAAAAAAGTAAAAACCGACTTCAAAAACCAAAAATGAATAAAATAACTTTCATAAAAAACTTAACAGCTTCTGA
The DNA here is from genome assembly GCA_946251885.1 of Cosmia pyralina. Taxonomy (NCBI): domain Eukaryota; kingdom Metazoa; phylum Arthropoda; class Insecta; order Lepidoptera; family Noctuidae; genus Cosmia; species Cosmia pyralina. The sequence continues at coordinate 4,891,674 of OX276362.1, read as the reverse complement.
AGTTGTTGCGAAGCTAAGGTGCATTGAGGAATGGAAGACACCGACTTCAGATGCTGTAAATTTTTTATGAAAGTTATTTTGTTCGTTTTTGGTTTTTGAAGTCGGTTTTAACTTTTTTTAAAGTAAATTTATTTTTCCATTTTTAGTTGAACACAAGTAACATAACCCGTCGTTCGTCTTGGGTTTACATAAGTAAGCCCAAGACGAACGAAAAAAAAGAATAATCATCAAAATCGGCTTAGAAATGCCGGAAATACTTACAGAAGGTACATTTATACATATAACTTCGTACATAAGAATAAATACCTAATACGTATACTAAAACCTAAAAACCTTCCAGAAAGTATGTAGATCATGTTAGTGAAAGAATCATCAAAATTGGTTCATTAGTTTTTGAGAAAACCGCGGACAAACAAACACACATACATAAGGGTCGAATACAAAACATCCTTTTTTGAAGTCGGTTAAAAAAGGTACTATCCACGATCTATTACAAAAGGATACTCGGTTACTTCGGTCACATTGCACATTGGGAACCAGAAAACCTTGAAAGTTGGTGGTGATGAGCAAGGTAGATGGGAAAAAACCTCGCGGCTGGTCACCTAGGTATCAGACCAAGTAACCACCCTACCTGGACTCTCTGTTGTGACCGCCCTGAGAGAAGCCGAGAACCGACTGAAGTGGAAGAACGTCATATAGAAAGCCACGAAGGCCTTTCAGGGCCACGACCTTCAGTAACAGAAGAAGAGAAGCAAGAAGAGAAGATACAAAAAGGCTAAAAAAAGGTTGTGTCTACTGAGATGACGACTAATAGAGAAGTAAGGAACAAGAAGTCATGTTGCCTCGACCCCCAATAAATTGGAACAAGAGCAAGAGAGTGACGATGATATTATAAACCACAGAGTTAGAATAATAAAAAGAAACGCTTACCGCTTATTGACAGGATGGTTAAACAAACAAGTAATTTCAACATTTTTAGTCTTTAACGTCCAATAATGTAATGACTTTCCTTTACGATACTTAGTACTTATATACCTTATATTTTTGTAGCATTTATTACCAGTATCTAATTATTACTTAATATTGTTCAAGTTATCTTATTTTTCTTAGAAGCCTCTTCATCTTCACTTTAACCTCTTGAGTTTGACGTAAATAAAACTGACCTTATCTCGCAGTGATGTGATATGTTTTCATTTTGATAATTTTCACCCGTATGACCTTAAAAGATTATCACAACATGTTGTAGCGAAATTAAAATTCACCACTTGAAACACATACAATGAATTTATTAATTAACAAGTGTATTATACATATATTTTTTTAAACAATATTTTATTAGTCTGGATATCATCTAGGATCAGATTCCTTGTCAAGACGAATCAAACGAGCCCAAACTCGATAGGGTTGCGTCCTTTTTTACTGAGTTCCTGTGGCCACCTTCCGGCTCCATCATCAAATCAGCTCGATGGTTTCAAGATATTGCATTGTCACCGATTTTACATACGTATGTCAAATTTCAGCTCAATCGAACGCTGGGAAGTGGGTCAAATTTAACTTGCAAATTTTGAACAGGACAACTTACATTCGAGCATTGCAAGTTAAATAAAAGTTTGTAAAAAGAATCTCACCAAACAAAATATAAAAAACTAACATTAAATACTTATTATAAAAACAGTTGCAGAGCAGGAAATTAGGCCTAAATGAAAAAAAGTCCACGAGAAAAGTTATGGTAGGTACTGCGGATGGTAATCACGCATTTGGTTTGCGACCTTAGAGAATCGATTGAAATCGGTTTTTTTAGGTTTGCGGCCACTTAATTACGTAAATTTTCTAAGGAATATTGTCTTACAAAGATGAATCTAAGTAAAAACAATCTTGGTTAAAAATCAACTACTTACTAAGTAAGTATTAAAATGCTAAGGCAAAACTACGAATTATTAAAATAGTTTAGAGTGATCGATCACCCGGAGGGAGAGGAGCTCGTGGCTAAGTAATATCAGCCGCATGGGTCGATCCATCAGGTTAAGCTACGCTTGCCGGGGTTGGTCGGTGGGTGGCTGCTGAGACTCCTCCGTGCCTCGGAAAGCACGTTAAGCCGTTGGTCCCGGCTGTCATTCGTGGATCTTTGACAATCGTTACGGGTCGTCAGAAGCCCGTAAGTCTGACAACCAGTCATACCAAGGGGTATCGTATTACCCAGTTACTGGGTTGTGGAGGACAGATAGGCAGTCGCTCCATGTAAAATACTGGTAGTCAGCTGCATCCGGTTAGACTGGAAGCCGACCCCAACATAGTTGGGAAAAGGCTAGGCAGATTGATATATACCTCACCCTAAACTATTATAATTATTAGTACCTACTTTTTTTTAACTTTTGTTTTCATCTATAAACACACACTTTTAAAACACGAAAAAGAAACTGGCCGGGAAATCATCGAGAGGTTCATAGACTAGACCTCAGAGTCACCTGATGACCAGGTCAATCCTAGGTTAGTATCAGGTGCCAACTGTGAGAGCCAATAGAACCTCGATAATTTCCTTGCTTTTTTATTTATTTAGATTTACCAACGTTCGTATACACTACATATATTACAGTTAACAACAGAAAATAAAGAACCAAATGTAACAAACAATTATAAGGTAAATACAGCATTTTCTTACTATCACCTCTTGGGTTAACAATCTTAAATTAGAGCAATTCAATTTTATTTATTTAAAACAAAACAAAGAGGGTTACAACCGTCTCCTTAATAAATAACAAAAAAGAGAGCGAAAAAAAAATTTATGAGTGCACTAAAATTTTAATAACCTGCGAGACAAAGAAGTTATATATCGGAAACGACTAAGTGAGTCCATAATGTAGGTGCAGACGCCAGCAGGTCAAGCCACCCGAAACTATAAAATTTTCCCTATCAACCTTCAATGCTTTAGCGATGAAGATGAAAATCTATTAAAGAAATTTGACAGATTGTAGTAGCTTGATGTGCTGGCGTCTGTGGATCTACTAGATCACTGCACTCGTTCATGAGCCTACATATTCTTGGCAGCGGGGGATAGAAAGGTAGAATGAGATGATACGAACGCGGGGGAATATCTAGCAGGGACCCTGTAATTAATCCCACTTAGGAACTTAGGACATTCTATCATGTAACATGAATAAACAATCCGACAATAAAATTCTCTTCGACTAGCAAGGAAGTCATGCCAAATTTCGTCAATTTATCCGCGTATGATGCCTTTTTTAACCGACTTCAAAAAAGGAGGTTCTGTATTCGATCCGTATTTATGTATGTATGTATGTATGTATGTATGTTTGTTTGTCCACGATTTTCTCAAAAACTAATGAACCAATTTTGATGTTTCTTTCACTATCGTAATCTACATACTTTCAGGAGGGTTTTAGTATATAATACATTATGTAATTATTCTTATGTACGAAGTTATATGCATAAATGTACTGTATCTCCGGCATTTCTAAGCGGATTTTGATGATTCTTCTTTTTGTTCGTCTTGGGCTTACTTATGTAATTGTATATTCAACTCAATCAATCTGCCTAGCCTTTTCCCAACTATGTTGGGGTCGGCTTCCAGTCTAACCGGATGCAGCCGAATACCAGTATTTTATATGGAGCGACTGCCTATCTGACCTCCACAACCCAATTACTGGGTAATACGATACCCCTTGGTAAGACTGGTTGTCAGACTTTCGGGCTTCTGACGACCCGTAACGACTGTCAAAGATCCACGAATGACAGCCGGGACCAACGGCTTAACGTGCTTTCCGAGGCACGGAGGAGTCTCGGTATGTAAAGATGGTCACCCATCTACGGATTGTACGAGTATATTCAACTAAAAATGGAAAAATAAATTTACTTTAAAAAAAGTAAAAACCGACTTCAAAACCAAAAATGAATAAAATAACTTTCATAAAACACCTATCAGCTTCTGAACTCGGTGTCTTCAATTCTTCAATGCACTTTAGCTTAACACCGACTTCAGAAGCTGTTAGGTGTTTTAAGAAAGTTATTTTATTCGTTTTTGGTTTTGAAGTCGGTTTTTACTTTTTTATTACTTTTTTTAAAGTAAATTTATAACTAACCTCAAAAAAGGAGGTTCTATATTCGACCCGTATGTATGTGTGTATGTTTGTTTGTCTGCGATTTTCTCAAAACTAATAAACCAATTTTGATGATTCTAACACTAACGTGATCTACATACTTTCAGGAAGGTTTTAGTATATAATACACTAGCTTCTTCCCGCGGCTTCGCCCGCGTGGATGTCGTAAAATATCCCACGAGAACAGAAGTCCTTCTTTATTCCTTGTCTACATTGTAAAGGGAACCTCTGAACAAAATTTCAGCGTTATAGGTCGAAGGGTTTGGACTGGGCGCTGATGAGTCAGTCAGTCAGTCAGGACTTTTCTTTATAAATATTGAGGTAGCTTCTGCCAAAATTCTGAATTTTCTTGCTACTGAAATTTCTTGTTCCCCCGACCCACCCCATCGCATCGCATTGCCTGCCCACGCTATTATTTCGTTTTCGCTTAGCGTTCTTTCTGATTTTTTTTCTTTTTGCTCGGCACTTAAAGAGTCCTAGAGTGATGTTAATTTGCATATTGCCTTCCTTAAGAATCAAATGCAAAAATAATTATTATAGTCCGCCTGGTTCCAGAGATTAGCGCGTTCAAACAAACAAAAAAAGTGTGTGTGTCAGCTCCGACGCGCGACTGGAGTTTAATCCTGTTTTTTGTGCCGTTCCGAGTTTCCGACTTTCTATTTTTCGGTCATATCTGTCGGGCTATGTTTCTTCAATGGTACTCGTCGCCCTCTCACCCCTGCCCCCTCACCCTCTAACCCCCCTCTCAATTCTCCTCCTCTCCCTTTAACCCCCCTCCCCTTCCCAACCCTCTCACCTTCCCCTATCATCCCCCTCACCGCTCCCTCTCACCCCTCTCCCTATAATAAGCATGTACGAGTAAAAGATGGCAAAACCAAAAATGTTGTTTACAAAACATAATTTATATTTCAATACCTTCGAATAGATCCTTAGGGTTACTCAAATAAGAGTGATGTTATTCTGTGAATTGACGTTATCAATTGATTTGACGGCTTATCGATGCCCTCGGCCTTTTTACTGTTATTTGACGTCAATTGATATTAGGTCTTTACCTATGAAATTGCCGTTCTGCAGTACTGGCCATTTCAAATCAAATTAATTTTTGTTTGGCTAAGAATTCTAATTTCAAATTAATTTTATTTTAAAAACATGGATTTTTTTTTCCAAAAGTAGTCATTTGTTTATTGATTAGTGTTACATTTTCATTGCATTTCAATCTTTTTCGTCATCATGGATACGTTAAAAATTCGAGTAATTATGGAATATGAGTACCGTCGTGGCAGCAACGCGGCACAAGCGGCACGCAACATCAACGACGTTTACGGAGCTAACACTACAAACCAACGCACCACTTGTTATAGGTTTGCTCGCTTCCGTTCTGGAAATTTCGACCTGAAAAATTAACCTCACGGTCGTCCGAAGACTTGGTCGACAATGACGAATTAAAGGCGATTGTGGAAGCTGATGATACACAATCTACGGCTGAATTAGCAGCAGCTTTCGACGTTAGCGTCAAAACAATATTGGTACATTTGCGTCAAATTGGCAAGGTAAAAAAGCTTGACAAATGGGTGCCCCACGAACTCAATGATCGCCAGCGCGAAGTACGCGTCGAGACGTGCCTTGCACTGCTCAACAGACACACAAATGTAGGAATTTTGAACCGCATTGTTACCTGCGATGAAAAATGGATTCTGTTTGATAACCGCAAGCGCTCAGCAAGTTGGTTGGATCCTGGTTCAGCACCTAAACAATGCCCTAAACGAAAACTTACCCCTAGAAAAGTGATGGTCACTGTTTGGTGGTCTAGCGCCGGTGTGATTCATCACAGCTTCTTACCAAACGGGGTGAGCATTACTTCAGATGTGTACTGTGAAGAACTGAACACAATGATGGAGAAGCTGGCACATCTCCAACCAGCATTGGTCAATCGCTCGTCTCCGCTGCTCCTGCACGACAACGCGCGATGATATACTGCACAGCACACGGTCTCCAAGTTGCAAGAACTGGGGTTGGAAGCTCTCCGTCATCCGCCCTACTCACCAGACCTTGCGCCTACAGACTACTACTTTTTCCAGAATTTGGATAACTTCTTGGCGGGAAAAAAATTCAATACCCGAGAGGCAGTACAAAATGCCTTTGAAGAATTTGTTGCCTCCCGTCCAGCTGATTTCTTTAAGAAGGGCATCAATAAACTGCCACTGCGTTGGCAAAGATGCATTGATTGCATGGGTGATTACTTCGATTAATACAAATAAAAAATGCATGAAAAAAATTCGTTAAAATTTTTTCATACAAAACGGCAATTTCATAGGTAAAGACCTATTATATCACATAAGTTAGATGTTATTCTGTGAACTGACGTTATCAATCGACTCGTCGGCTTATCGATGCCCTCGGCCTTTAAACTGATGTTTGACGTCAATTCATACAGTAACAACTCACATAAGTGAGATGTTATTCTGTGAATTAACGTCATCAATTAACTCGGAGATTTAGCGATGCCCTCAGCCTTTTTACTGTTGTTTGACATTAATTTATACAATCACACTAACATCTCACGTAAGTGAGATGTTAATGTGTGTGTGTGTGGTTCCCATCGTTGATGGTGGTTGGTTGGTTGGTGGTTGGTTGGTGGTTGGTTTGGTGGTTGGTGGTTCCACGCGCGCCTCAAAACACAACGCGCCATCGACCCGGGCCGGGTCATTACCAGACGGCGAGCTTCCCGTTGCTCGTCGTCCGCAAGCCCGCGCCTACGGTGGCCGGGAATCGGCAATAGATTTCCGCCACCCAGGGCGTCTCCTGCGGCGGCTAGGGGCGCGAGGGCGCGACTGTTGCCTCTCCCTCACGCGTTCCGCCTCCTCCTTCGCGAGCATTACTGCTTCGCAGAAGAATGTGACGGCCTCCCATGCACTCTCGCTCCGCACCATGACCTGGACCAGGTTTGGACGCGAGAGATCGCCGCCGCCGATCGCCTCCGCGAGAACACGGCGGTGCTCCGCCCAAGCCGGGCAGACCTCCACTGTATGTTCCACCGTGTCCTACGGGCGATCCACACAATGGTGACACCCTGGCGTTTCCTCCCGCCTTATCGGAAACAGGAACCTCCCGAAACAACCGTGTCCTGTAAGGACCTGCGTCAGGCGGAAGGTGAGGACGCCGTGGATTTTACCCCCTTAGGCGATGATTTTACAAAAACGCTGTACCACATATTTCATTATTTCCTACCAAAAGCATAAACTTCAATTTTCATATCCCTAACTTAACAAATGCTGGGTTTTCCATACAAACTTTCATCCCCTATATCACCCCCTGTAAGATTATTATTTAAGACATAAAGTAGCCTATGTCGGAAGGAAGGCAAGGCAATCCTTGCCTTTTATCGAAATCCGTGCAGAACCTGAAAGAATGACTGTTGAGAAGGCCTGTTGCGCTCTATGGAGTGTACGGCTTAATGAGTTTTAAGGTAAACCAACCAAATTGAACTAATTTCTACGATAAGTGTAGGTACTTATCGAATTTTTACGTTAAGTATATCGAAAAAGAAAAAAAAAACTTAAGAAAACGTTCCGTACTTGGGATGAATTATTTATCTTAAGAACAAACTTAACATTGTAGTTGAAAAACATGTTCTCCGATACATTCCAACTGTAAATGTAAGTTTGTACTTATAATATTGATAGATTTACCATGTTATTTTAAGACCACAGACTTCTTATAGGTTTTCCTGTAATCTACGGGTAAAGATCTATTTTATGTATTTTTTTCAAAATTTTAGGCTCAGTAGTTTCGGAGAAAAGGGGGGGGGACGGTCAATTTTCGTCTATTTTCTTAAATAACTTCAAAACAATTTATTTTAAAATTATAAAAAATATATGGTTGAGACCCTCATAGTAACCCCTTTCATTTGACATGCCACATGGTGTAGTTTGCATAACTTTTTTTTTTAATTTTCTTATTTGCCCCCAAAAAGTGACCTCTATATTCAAAATTCATTTATTTACTTTACCCGTCCGTGTTTGGGTCACAGAAATTCATATGTGTACCAAATTTCAACTTAATCGGTCCATTAGATTCGGAGCAAATTGGCTGTGACAGACGGACAGACAGACAGAAACACGAGTGATCCTATAAGGGTTCCATTTTTTCCTTTTGAGGTACGGAACCCTAAAAAGAAGAGAAAAAAGAGAAAAAAAGATAAAAGAGAAAAAGAGTAAATAGAGTTAAGAGTATATAGAGTTTACACTGTAAGTATTATTACTTTGATGAACTTTTAAGGTCATGATAGTGAAAATTATCAAAATGAAAACATATCACATCACTGCGAGTAGGGTCAGTTTTATTTGCGTCAAACTCAAGAGGTTAAAGTAAAGATAATAAAAACACTGTAGGCTTCTAAGAAAAATAAGATAACTTAAATTATATTCGATAAGTACTGGTTTAATATGCTACAAAAATATAAGGTATATAAGTACTAAGTATCGTAAACGAAAGTCATTACATTATTGGACGTTAAAGACTAAAAATGTTGAAATTACTTGTTTGTTTAACCATCCTGTCAATAAGCGGTAAGCGTTTCTTTTTATTCTAACTCTGTGGTTTATCATATCATCATCACTCTCTTGCTCTTGTTCCAATTTATTTGGGATCGAGAAATAGAAATAGAAATAATATTTATTTGCGTAAAACATGGTGTGTAAAGGTATTAAAGACATTAAAGTGCGTATATGTTTTGCTTATATTAGGTCTTTACCTATGAAATTGCCGTTCTGCAGTACTGACCATTTCAAATCAAAATAATTTTTGTTTGGCTAAGAATTCTAATTTCAAATTAATTTTATTTTAAAAACATGGATTTTTTTTTCCAAAAGTAGTCATTTGTTTATTGATTAGTGTTACATTTTCATAGCATTTCAATCTTTTTCGTCATCATGGATACGTTAAAAATTCGAGAAATTATGGAATATGAGTACCGTCGTGGCAGCAACGCGGCACAAGCGGCACGCAACATCAACGACGTTTACGGAGCTAACACTACAAACCAACGCACCACTTGTTATTGGTTTGCTCGCTTCCGTTCTGGAAATTTCGACCTGAAAAATGAACCTCGCGGTCGTCCGAAGACTTTGGTCGACAATGACGAATTAAAGGCGATTGTGGAAGCTGATGATACACAATCTACGGCTGAATTAGCAGCAGCTTTCGACGTTAGCGTCAAAACAATATTGGTCCATTTGCGTCAAATTGCCAAGGTAAAAAAGCTTGACAAATGGGTGCCCCACGAACTCAATGATCGCCAGCGCGAAGTACGCGTCGAGACGTGCCTTGCACCGCTCAACAGACACACAAATGAAGGAATTTTGAACCGCATTATTACCTGCGATGAAAAATGGATTCTGTTTGATAACCGCAAGCGCTCAGCAAGTTGGTTGGATCCTGGTTCAGCACCTAAACAATGCCCTAAACGAAAACTTACCCCTAGAAAAGTGATGGTCACTGTTTGGTGGTCTAGCGCCGGTGTGATTCATCACAGCTTCTTACCAAACGGGGTGAGAATTACTTCAGATGTGTACTGTGAAGAACTGAACACAATGATGGAGAAGCTGGCACATCTCCAACCAGCATTGGTCAATCGCTCGTCTCCGCTGCTCCTGCACGACAACGCGCGACCTCATACTGCACAGCAGACGGTCTCCAAGTTGCAAGAACTGGGGTTGGAAGCTCTTCGTCATCCGCCCTACTCACCAGACCTTGCGCCTACAGACTACTACTTTTTCCAGAATTTGGATAACTTCTTGGCGGGAAAAAAATTCAATACCCGAGAGGCAGTACAAAATGCCTTTGAAGAATTTGTTCCCTCCCGTCCAGCTGATTTCTTTAAGAAGGGCATCAATAAACTGCCACTGCGTTGGCAAAGATGCATTGATTGCATGGGTGATTACTTCGATTAATACAAATAAAAAATGCATGAAAAAAATTCGTTTAAATTGTTTCATACAAAACGGCAATTTCATAGGTAAAGACCTATTATAATATACACGAACACACATGGCTAAACAGCTTTTACTATATTTAGCCAGTCTTGGCAATTCATTTAATATAAGCCTGTGAGGATCTCGCCGATTACGAGGATACACATCCGCTGCCTTTTTAAGTAAGTCTTTGTGCTTCTTATCAAACATGCATACTTCATAGATATAGAGAGAGGGTAGCGGTAATAAACCAGTTCTTTAAATATTGGCCTGCAAGAGTCATCAGGTTGAAGTCCATATATTGCACGAATACACTTTTTCTGTGCAACAAATACCCTATTTTTGTCTGTACTATTACCCCACATTATGAACACATAGCGTATTATTGATTCATCATAAGCATGATAGGTAGTGATAGCACTTTTAATGTTTGTTATATCTTTAACCTTTCTGAGTGCTACAAATGTATTTATTCTTTTAGATATGTCATCTACTTGTGCTTTGCTTGTGCTCCAAGAAATTTTGTTTGTTTAACTTCATTAAGTTTTGGTATGTCAAGTTTCAAATTGTATCTATTATTATTAGATTATTTAACTGTATATATACAGACTTGACACTGTCGGCGTTCCAGCTGTATTAGAACCCAATGGCTTGGCACACGACGATGGCAAGAGACCGGACGGCATGTCTTTATTTCCATGGAAGTTGGGAAGGCCTTTAGTGTGGGACGCAACGTGTGTCGATACTCTTGCGCTATCCCATCTTCCTGGCTCTGCGTGCTGTGCTGGCACTGCTGCTGCCGCTGCGGAAAACCTCAAGCGGCGGAAGTATAATATCCTTATCGGTAATTATATTTTCGAGCCGTTTGGGGTTGAAACCCTTGGGCCGTGGGGTCCGAGTGCACATAGTTTGTTCAACGAAATCTCCAAACGACTGGTTGACACTTCCCGTGACCAAAGGGCTGGCCTTTACCTTGGCCAGCGGCTTAGCATTGCCATACAACGTGGCAATGCCGCCAGTCTCTTGGGTACTTTACCAGTCGACAGCGATGCGGAGGAATTTTTCGACGCCATATTTTAGTTTTTTAATAGTTTTAGTCATGTTACCTTTTAGTAAAATAATGTTTTTATCTTTTTATTATTATGTAGTTTAATTAATATAGACTTATCTAAATTAATTTTTAAGTAATACATGTCAAGCCATTCAATTAATTTGTCAATTGTGTTGTTTGTTAATTTCTGTTTCATGGTCATGAATTGTATTAGTCTTTTTATCAGATGTCACTACAATGGAAATATCGTCGGCGAATAGAATGCATTTATGATTTGTTATGTATATAATTGAATTTATATAGAGTAGGAACAATATTGGGCCCAAGACACTTCCTTGTGGGACGCCATAATTGTTGCTTTTATACTCGGATGTGTATGGTGTCATGACGTTGTTTGTGTCTATTTCGTAAAAACAACACATTCCTGTCAGTTATTTAGATAAAACGATATCCATTGAAGTGCATGCTCCCTTATCCCGCTTACCTCCAGCTTTTGTAATAATAAGTCATGTGACACTCGGTAAAAGCTTTATACAAATCAAAGAATAATCCTGTAGTTAGATAGTTTTATACTTCTCTATTATTCATCATCTCAGTAGTCACAACCTTTTTTTTAGCCATACCATCTTTTCACACAGTCTAATCATGGTTTAATTTTTCGAAATCTTCAACAATCATCATCAATACACAAAACTTTTGAATGAATTATACCTACACTCGAACTTGCTCATGAATCACTCCGCACATTGATGAAAACCGTATGAAAATGCGTTCGGTACTGTTTGAGTTTATCGCGTTCAGACAGACATCTCTCCAAGGCGGGGTGCTAAAAATCTTCGAGCTTGCGTTGCTTGCTATTGCGTCTTAAGTAACTCCTATTACTGTTTGCATACTGAATAGTCAAGTTATCCGAGGTGCTAAAATTTTCGAACTCGCTTCGCTCCAAGTTCCCCTCCCTCCCCCTCCCCTCTTGCATTCAAAGTTCTCTTAGAAAGATCACCGTTCAATTACCTGCCGATCAGCTATGCGAAAAATCAATCTTTTTTTTTTACAAAAGAAAGTAGTACAAAAGAAAGTAAAAAAAATAAACTAATAAACAAATAAATAAATAAACATAATTTTATTTAAATAATTGAGTAAGTTCGTTCAAGTAGGTAACTTGAGTGTTAAGGAATGCGTGGAAAAGAACGGCTTTGTTTAGAAACGTCGATTTAGGACGACCGTTGAAGTAAATTATGGTGACGAGTGACGCCATAAGGTGCATAGCCGAAAAACATCTGGCAAAGCACAAGAAAGTCTACTTTGCTTTCGTTGACTTGGAGAAGACCTATGACAGTGTGTGGAGGGAAGAACTGTAGTCGACACTATCCATGTACGTTGTGGACTGGCGCTTGGTCCACTGAAATCTTCATACAAGGATACCAATGCTTGTTATGAATGGGGCATATACGAACTGGTTCTGCTCTCGAGTGGTTTTAGACAGGGTAATGCAGCGTTACCGTGGCTGTTCAACTTACACAAGGAAAGTAGACTGACACATTTGAAAGAGGGAGAGTGCGGATTGAGGATGAATGAGTTGACTGTCAAATGCCTTCTCTAGCAGTTGATTAAGTTCTACTTGCATTGTTAGCAGAACAGTTGCTAGACATGGTGACTGTGATGGTTAAAGCATATAAAATGAAAGGGATGAATATAAATGTGATTAAGCCGAAGGTGTGTTTGAAATAGGATAGTAGGATGTATCGGTGTATGGTGTGAAAAGAAATAATAAGAGTGGAGCAAGTAAGTGAGTTTGTACACAAATTTGAGGAGTCAGTTTACAAGTGATGGTAACATTGATGAAGATATGGAAAGAAGAGTAAATGCGGAAAATAAAGTGGATGATGCTATACATGCAATTGTGACCAATCAATTGATGTTTAAAAAGTCTCGACTGGATGTTTACAATGGTGTGCTGCTTCTTACGCTTATGTATGGAAGTGAATAGTGGGTGTGGCAAAAGAATCATGAAAATAGAATAAATGCTGTGGAAATGCGGCCCTTGCGAAGCATGTGCGGTGTGACTATAAATGATAGGCTGAGATATGATGTGATAAGGCAACGGTGCGGTTTAAAAGAAGTAGCGACAAAAATTTATAAGTATGCTTACATGGTTTGGTCATGTTGAGAGGATGACTAACAAAGCTGATGAGATAGAAACGCCGTAGGGACGCCCTACATTATAGTGACCTTATTGGTGATGTTCTTCAGAAAGGTGTGGTACGTGTATGACCAGATGTGTGAACGTAAACGAGGCAAGAGGAGTATTCAAGGAACGATCCTTTAATTCTGTAGTTTCTGCCTTTCCCCATGGTAAGAAGGCGTGAGTTTATTTAGTAATGTATGAATAGTTTAGAATATTTTTTTAATACAATTGCAGGTTCTTCAGCGCGAAAGAATTATTTGGATAATTTTATAAAAGAGTACGGTGATGGCTATGGAACTGAATGGATATATTTTCCGGATGACGATGGAGAGCTGCATTATGTAAAGCTTGCAAAGAGGTTACAAGATGAAATGCTCCCAAGTGGTGAAGAAGCTTTAGACTCAATGACAGATGAAATTGAATTCAGATTATACAATAATGGGTAAGTAAGAGATTATCTGTCCTAGATAAACTGTCTGAAAACGTTAACTTGTCTTGAGCAAGCGTGGTGTTCAAAGCTCGTGCCTTCTCTTTATAAGAAGTGGCCTTTGCCCTGTTGTATTATTGTTACTATAATGGGTAGTCGTTGCAATAAATTTTTTTACAAAAAAATTCGACCGACTTCCAAAACAACACTACAAAGTGAAAAATAACTTTAATTTCGGAACTCGGTGTCTGGTTAAATGTATTTCTGTTTTTTGCCACCGACTTCCGAAATTAAAGTTATCTTTCACTTTGTAGTGTTGTTTTTGGAAGTTGGTTGTATTTTTTTTTTTTTTTTTTTGTAAAAAAGGTTTTTATTTTTCACTTTTTAGTTGTGTTACCTACCCCACACAAATTCTAATACCACTACCTGTAAAACAAAGTAGAACATCATCCATATATATAAAGTCGGGAAAAAATACGTATTATTGAAGCTAACTCAAAAAATACCCAAGCAAAGTTAATCAATTTTATATGGGACCAACTTTCATGTATACCCTCTCGAATAAAACAAAAATTTTTCAAATCGGACGACTCTGTATAAAGTTATGCGTGGTCATATATAAAAAATTCAAAAAACACGTGTTGAATTGAGAACCTCCTCCTTTTTTTTCGTCGGTTAAAAATACTGATATTCAGCTGGATCCAGTTAGACTGGAAGCCGACCTTAACACGGCAAGGAAAAGGCTAGGCAGAAACTCAAAAAAGACAGTTGATTTTTAAAATTCCTTCATCTTTAGAACTTACGTTATAATTTTCTAGAAATTAAAGATTTGAAAATTGCAATACGAACAAAATATGGAACTACCTTGGAACTACTAGTTGGATTTGCCGAGCAAAAAGAAAAAAAACTGAAAGAATGCTAAGCGAAAACAAAGTAATAGTGCGGGAGAGCGATGGGAAACGAGCGACGTAGTGGGTCGAGATCCGAAATTTCACGCGAAGTCGCGGGCTGAAGCTAGTCTTAAATAAATACATAACATCGCCTATCAAACGCAAACTCCAACTCAAAGCATTTATTTCAAATAAACCAATTACAGGCACTTTTGAACTGTCAATGGGTCGGTCAGTCAGAAAAATTGAAGCTAGTTGCCCATTCCAAAGCGTAGTAGATCCCTATAGAGAAGAACGGGCAAGAAACTCCACGGACAGTACTCTTTTAAATCATAATATTTTTACAAAATATTGGTTACATCGTTCATGTTGATTGGTTACATCGTTCCTATCTCACTCATCTATCTACTTTAGCGTTATGTAGTGTAAGTTTTTTTTGAGTGAGCAATTTTAGGGAAGATCTTACATACAGTTTGGTTGTAATGGAATTTGAACTTTCTGTTGCATGACATTAAGTTTCTAGTTCCAAAACTTAGTAATTATTTAAGGCTAACTGACGTTGAACTGTCCAAACAATAATTCATACAAAAATCCCATAGGAAAAAGGATGTTCAGTTCTTCCCGAATTTGAAAATTTTCCGGGAAGCTTTCCAATTCTTCTTTCTAAATTAAAATAAAAACCTAATTCGGACTATTATGAACATTTAAAATAAAAATTGCCAAATCGGTCCAGCCCCCCAAATCGGTCGGTGCAGTGATCCCCGCATATCAACGAACAATATTTCATTTTTATTTATTCATATGGATGGATTCTGAATTTTAGCTAACAAAGCTACCCTTTTCTGCTTGTAGGAACGATGATTCATATATCTTATTGAACGAACAAGGACGAGCGGTTAACGACGCTGAACAAGACGATACAACCAACATATTGAGTTCACATCAACCACTAAAATTAGTTACTCACGGATGGCGCTCAAATGCTAACAAGGATATATTAAATATAAAAGATGCTTATTTACAATATCAAGAAGCAAATGTCATATTGGTTGATTGGCGTACTACTGCTGGTTCCATCCTATACAATAAGGCAGCTAAAGATACTAAAAATATTGGAGATCGAGTAGCGTCGTTTTTGGATGCATTAAACAACGAGTATGGTGTGACTGGTGACCAGCTACATTTGATTGGTCATAGTCTTGGAGCCCATGTAGTGGGCATAGCTGCGTCTAAAAGTAATAGTAGAGTACAAAGAGTTACTGGTACGTATTTTTTAAATACTCTTTAGCATGATCAGCCTATAATGTTCCCACTGCTGGAACACAGAAGCTCGTGGATAAGTAATAACAGCCGCACGGGTCGATCCATCTGTTAAGCTACGCTTGCTGGGGTTGGTCAGTGGTTGGGTGACCATCTTTACATACCGAGACTCCTCCGTGCCTCGGAAGCACGTTAAGCCGTTGGTCCCGGCTGTCATTAGTGGATCTTTGACAGTCGTTACGGGTCGTCAGAAGCCCGAAAGTCTGTTAGCCAGTCTTACCAAGGAGTATCGTATTACCCAATAACTGAGTTGTGGAGGTCAGATAGGCAGTCGCTCCATGTAAAATACTGGTATTCAGCAGCTGCATCCGGCTAATCGGGAAGCCGACCCCAACATAGTTGGGAAAAGGCTATGCAGATTGATTGCTGGAACACAGGCCTCGTGTCTGTGAGATAGTGTGCCGTAATCTACCACGCTAGTATTACAGAATTTAAAATTCAAAAATATTATACTGACTGCACTTAGCCCGACTTGACTTGATTAGCAGTCACACCGTTACTTTTCAGCCGCGCAGTTTTTTTTTACCATTTTTGTTCCACTGCTGGGCAAAGACCTCCCTAATCTCTTTCCACCTCTCTGTCCAGAGCTGCCAAGAACCAATCTTTATTAAAAGAGTCCAGCTCATCGCTATCTCCTGGGCTATAACTCTCCTACCTAGGCCAACTGCGATGTCGTTTGCCATTAAGCGGGACCCTTTGGGTCCTAAGTTTGGCCCATTGCGGCGGATGTGTCCAGCCTAATTCCATTTAAGCGTGGCAGCTTTTATAGCCTGGTCCACAAGTTTAATATCCAGTATACTCCCTCCTAGCTCCTAGCTCCCCGTCGTCATCGTCGTTCCTAGCTCTCTGGCAAACCCCTAGCGTGGACCTCTGCTGAATTGTCAAATACTAGGTATGTTTGAGAGCCATACGTGAGGATGGAAAGAATATTTACACATGTCGATGCGTCTTCTCTTGAGGGATAGAGGAAGATCGCCTTTCATTAGATCTTTTATAGCCCAGGCAGCAGCACCTCAGCATCCCAGGCATTATCGGTGCATCTTGCAACTTCTTTGTTTTGTCCTACCTGGAAAGAGACTATTTGACCAAGATAGAGATACTCATCAACATATTCAACCACCCGCCACTGTGATCCTGCGATGCACGCTGTTCGTCATCAACTTGGTCTTTGACATATTCATTTGAAATCCGACCGGCTTGCCGTGCTAAGATCTTATAGCATCTGAGTCAGCTCGGAGACTGAAGGAGCAAAAACGACGCTATTACTTCAGGTACATAGAGAATTTATTATTAACTTCTAATTTTCTTTAGGGAAAATTTTCTACGGTTGCAATATTTGTAAATACATATGTGAGCACCATGTAGCTATCAATAAAATTAATTTATCTGTCATTGCTTAATTTTTAATCATTTGTACCTATTGTAGGTATCTAGTACCTATAGTAATTTTATCCGGTACATCGTCTTCACATATACAGGGTGGAATTTTGTAATGCCAAAATCTGTAAAAATTACAACCTGTACTTTTATTCCATCGATCGTTAGGATCAATTATAAGGATGAAATCTCAAATGATTTTAATTATTTACAAAAAATGGTAAACTTATAAGTCCAGATTTCATGGTTTTCCTTTCATTTAATTTATCAAATTTCTTAGAGAGATTTCATCCTTATAATTGATCCTAACGATCAATGCAATAAAAATACAGGGTGTAATTTTTACAGATTTTAGTCGGTTCGATTCCCGGGTGTGGCAAGCGAATTTTCGAAAATCTTTGAATGCAGTTTTCTTTCTATTCAAAAATAAAGGAATGTTTTCTTTGAGTAAAATTTTCTATCTACAGTATTAAGAGTACTTTCCCTTCAGGTGGCATTACAAAATTCCACCCTCTATATATGGTGACTGGTAATTAGTGGCCGATACTAAAACACATTGTACTCATGATAACAAACAACTTTTACTATGGGACCAAACCTGAAATCGCGAAAAAAAAAATCAGCTGCTCCTTACATTTTGAAGAGTAATGGCAACATAAATGTAGGGAACAGCCGATTTTTTTTTCGCGATTTTAGGTTTGGTCCCATAGTAAAAGTTGATTGTTATCATGAGTACAATCATGTGTTTATGTATCGGTCACTAATTGCCAGTCACCCAGTATCAGTATACAAACTAACAAACATTTTAAAAGAGAAACCATGATGTCACATGATGGCCTTTTCTGGTTAAAGCCTCGCCTCTCATGAACGACTTTGTGGGATAAAATCCGAGCAAGTACCAATATGATTTTTTCAGTTCACATGTACTTTCTGAGTTTATCTTGTATTACTGACATCGGTGAAGGAAAACATCGTGAGGAAACCTGGACCTATAGGTAGTATAGTTAATATAAGACTGAAATCGCCAACCCGTCTTGAGCAAGTGTGGTGATCAATGCTCGCGCCTTCTCAGTATGAGAAGAGGCCTTTGTCCTGCTGTGGGACAATAATAGGCTGGTATTACTAACCATGGAGTTTCTTGCTCATTCTTCTCCAATCAATCTGCCTAGCCTTTTCCCAACTATGTTGGGGTCGGCTTCCAGTCTAACCGGATGCAGCTGAATACCATTATTTTACATGGAGCGACTGCCTATCTAACCTCCACAACCCATTAACTGGGTAATACTCGTATGATACCCCTTGGTAAGACTGATTGTCAGACTTTCGGGCTTCTGACGACCCGTAACGACTGTCAAAGATCCACGAATGACAGCCGGGACCAACGGCTTAACGTGCTTTCCGAGGCACGGAGGCGTCTCGGTATGTAAAGATGGTCACCCATCCACGGACCAACCCCGGCAAGCGTAGCTTAACCTGATGGATCGACCCGTGTGGCTGTTATTACTTAGCCACGAGCTCCTCTCTTGCTCATTCTTCTCCATACGTAGGTAATTCTACCTTTTTGAAGGAGCACGTACCTAGAATCAATTCTTTAATCTTGTAAATGTTGACGTTCAAAGTGCCTTTATTGGCTTACTTGAAATAAATGATTTGACTTTGACTTATGTATTTACAGGTCTGGATCCCGCCAGACCTTTCTTCGAGTATCCACACTCGTATGAAGGTCTAGCTTCTTCCGATGCTGAAATTGTTGACGTTTTACACACTTGTGTGGGACTGTTGGGTTTCGATGAAGCAATCGGAACTGTTGATTTTTACCCTAATGACGGAATTAACCCTCAGCCGGGATGTGAAGGCAATTCCAAATCTATTCGTACGTTTTTATTAATATTTTTTTATCTATTACCTACTATTATTATCCATACACATACTTACAAATATTATAAATGCGAAAGTAACTCTGTGTCTGTCTGTGACTTTAATGGCTGAAGGGATTTCGACGTTAGGCACACGGATAGACCATGAATATTACCTACTGGTAAATTTGTTTGTTTTAGAAGTTTGTAAAGGGTCATTTCTTATCTGGTTTGCCTACATTTATGACAAGTTTTTTTACACTGATTGATGCTGAGATGATGATGAGATAATTACGAGAATTGGCCTTTTGGATGTATTAAATGTTTCACTGATAGAAAGCTACGTTATCGCCGTGTGACATAATGGTATTTGTGGTATTTTCCGCAATTTACGTTGATTAGGTCGCGGGGAAAAGCTAGTAAAACACATTAAGAGATAAAGTTGTATTTTTGTAAAAGGATATATCTGTAAATACTAAACGGATCACAAAACGATCAGTGATAGAAAGCAACGTTATCACTGAGTAATGACTGTGCTGCTGTCTGATTACCACGAGGACGAAGTATCGGCCAAATCCGAAGGCCAATTCTCGTACATAAAAACGTTCAAATTCAAGTTACTATCTCATGCCAGCGATAATAAACACTATACAGTTATTGACAGGTTGAGACAGAGACGAGAAACCGAACGTTCTTAAAAATACCCACGGGAATTGCCCTATAATTGTGTATATTTAAAAAAATACGTTTTTTTTACAGAAGTGGTCAGGTGCAGTCACAGCATGGCTATACATTATTTCACGAAGTCAATAGAAGATCCTACAGCCTTTCCAGCCAAGCAGTGCGAATCGTGGGAAGATTTCTTAGAAAATCGCTGTAGCCACACCGGTTATATGGGCGAAGGAGTAACGGAAGACATGACTGGAACTTATTATTTAAAAACTGAAGCTACGGAAACATTTAGTTTTGAAATGCGATCGGAGCTATGAGGCGGCTGATCATGGACTCAAACATAACGTCACAAAGAGCGAACTAATGGTTTTTAAAGCAAGCATAATCGTGTATTCCTCATGTCGCACTGTGTGGAGAATTCCTGAGAAGAGTGGACAAGTTTAGGTATCTGGGCCATTGGTGCCGATTCTCTTGTGAACGCACTAAACTAAAATTAGAGAATCGCTATCTTTTACTAACAGGCAGCGCGAGAAAAGGACGGCTATAGCTATGAACTAAGTTGGACATGTCAAACTAGTTCACGCCTTGCGCTTCACCGTGTTTTTTAGTCGACATGTTTTTACGTGTCGTCTAAATGTCTATGGAAAAATTAGTTGTAATTAATTTGACAGCTCTAATTTACTTCCGTCCCTTTCTTGTCAAAATAGAGAGAAAAAGTTAGCAATAGCCTAAATTAAGTTTAGTTTGTGCACAACAGAATCGGCACCATTGAGTCACTGCGAAGAACTTAAATATAACTGTGACATTGAAAGGCAACGTAGGTCGCTGGCTGTCTGTTGTAACATGCTGGCCCACAGGTTTGCACGATGTATGAAGGCAGTTAAAGTATCTTTTCAAAGCTTACTGTTAGTCCTTCTACACGTGCAGCCTGTGGGTCGACTTCACTCAGCGGGCATACAGCGACTTACACGTTCAATATAATAATATAGTACTGCTGCGCGTGCCGTAGCTTGTAGTGCGTCATGTCAGGGATGTTTGCAGATAATAACTCTGATGGTTTTGCCGCCATCTTTAGAAATAGTCGTGCATCCCTGCTGTCGCGTGCTCGCGGCAGCATCAATAGTACTCTCAGTGTGTTCACAGATCGGTGGGATTCCCCGATGATGCGAAGGCGAATGCAGCTCCACGCTGAATTTAAATTTTAATTATATCTGTCTGTACCTACTAACACTATTACCAATCCTATAGGACTCTGTCTGAAAATACTAATTATATTCTATTCTATAATAAGAACTACTGTTTAGTGACGTTTGTTAGATACTCTGTGAAGTTGTTTATAAAAATAAAATGGTGCCATACGAATTTGTGTTTAGATTGTGTTTTTGTACACTTGTACCTACTGCGAAAATAGACCTTACCGCTACGAAATAAATGTTAAATTGTTACCACAGACGTGCCATATCATAGCACGGAGAAAACCAAGCATTAGAGTAGGCTACAATACTGACCATCCAGACCTGTAAATACATAAGTCAAAGTCAAATAATTTATTTTAAGTAGTTTTATAAATATAATAATTTATTTTCAAGTTACTGCTGCGCGATTGGCTGTTAAGACTTTCATAAAGTGATACTGAATGTCTTCTTGAACAACCGACCTAGTTCTACAGTGAAATCTGTACACACATACGCAATCACATACACACACTCACACCACACGCCACACACAACACACCTGCACAACACACTCACACCTACAGTTACTTTATTTTAAATCCCAACTTGTTCCTAATTTTTCATGTATCCTTTTATTACTTCTTAGCTTTTTCCAACAAACATCAGCATACATTATCAATACGCTGACTCATTTTATATGAAAGGCCCTGTCTCCTTTGATACAGTTTTTTTTAACTAGTATAGGATACAGGTGATCTTTTCCACTAAAGTTAAGTACTGTATTGTATTGCATAGTTTCTGCTTTTCAATAACTGGTGGAAAAGCAATCTGTAACACTGTGTTTGGAACAATAAATTATTATTATTAATTAATTCTAAGTTTTCTCTATGCAGACTTCGGAGATAGAGGGGGGGTATTTATCTTTACATTCATGAGAATGTGCAAACAGCGCTCTTTCTATTATGATACCCCAAATGACCTAGTAGCCCCACTTCGAATTTTTAAGACCTCCTTTTAGTACTTACCTGTTGCAAAAAAAAAAAAAATTATTTGCATTCTTATTTGCAAAATAGTTGGGCAAATGTCCGTCATCTAAAACTGTTCGAAACAAGTTGATAGCATTAGTAGTTCTTAGCTAGTTAGTTCGTAGCTGTGACAGACGGACAGGTCGCACTATAAAGGGTTCCTTTTTACCATTTTGGTACGGAACCCTGAAAATAAAATATACTTAAAAAAAATGTCTCCAATAAAAGTGAAAATATTCAACAAGCTCTCAGCAGTAATTTTGTTTGCGTTGGTTACGGCGGTTGCTGCTGAAACAGCCGGCTGCAGGTCGAGGCCCAGCGGGCGCTGCCACAGAGGCCGTTCGTGATGACGCAGCGTAGCACAAGCTTAGCGCCCATGCTCTGTTCAGAGCAACGCTCAACAACAGTCGAGCATGCGTCGAGCCTAGCTCCGCCGAGCGCGAAGCTAGGGCCTCACTGAGCTCGGGAGGTCCCTACGCAGCAACTGGACTCTCTTAGTATTATTATAATTACATAGCACATGTGTGAGCACTATGTAGCTACTATTAAGCTACCTTTTACTGGGTACGTCTTTCACTGACTTGAGTGTGCCCTGGCGGTTGAGAGTATGTCATGCTCACTCAAATGTCTCGCTGGTGGTGGCGTGTGTGTTGGATCATTAAGTTCCCTTCAAAATGGTTGAGCTAATTGGTGCTGATCCATGCGTCATGTTCGTGAACGGGCGCCGTCAGTTGGGACTGGTCGTCTCTTAGCTGCCATGGCTTATTTTTAATTTTAATATCCGCTCACACGGCAGGTACGCCCGCTTAAAAAACTAGTCAAGTGTACGACCCGCTGACGTCATTCGGCCCGCGGCGCGCGTTGATTATGATTTAAAAGAGTGTCCGTGGAGTTTCTTGCCCGTTCTTCTCCATAGGGATCTACTACGCTTTGGAATGGGCAACTAGCTTCATCTTTCTGATTGACCGACCCATTGACAATTCAAAAGTGCCTGTAATTGGTTTATTTGAAATAAATGCTTTGAGTTTGACTTTGACTCGACCACGGTACTCGACCGGATCAAACTGACTTCGAGCGATATCCACCTCTCACGCAGATATCGCGGTATTGCTGTCCGCATTCATTAACAATGTTTTAATGTATGGATGTTTGTATAAATATATACGTTCAGGTCACTCATTGCCCTTGACGTTGACACAGCAATATTTAGGGAAATAACTACGGCAGCGCGAATGGCAATGGCTGAATGTAAACGGGGTATTCTAGGTAAACCGAAGCTTTAGAGTAATGGTAACAAAGGGTAATTGACATTAAAACAGAGTAAATTATATTAAGGTGGATGCGCTGAGGTAGCCCGCGAAATTCAAATTTTCTTCTTTTTTGCAATTTGCATGTCATTGTCAGGTTGCATGTTAATTCAAATATGATTCGCGGCCGTAAGTAATATGGCTTTACAGAATTATAATCATTAGAATCAGCAATACAACTCCATAAGTTAGAATTGACCTCAAATCTAGCGATTTCATGAAATCATTAGGTTTGAGGTCAATTCTAACTTATGAAGTTGTATTGCTAATTCTAATGATTATGACACTGACTTGCAAATTGCAAAAAACGTAAATATTTCGCGGGCTACGTTAGCGGGTATCAGGCTATTTGTTACCGACAATATTTTGACGATTTACAGCCGAACCCAATAACCTATCCGTCACTAGTTTTGGCATACTGGCAATAGAAAAACCTATCTATCTATGGTTTTAACGTCCCAATAATCTAACCGTGCGTTTACACTGGCGAAACATTCAGTTAAAAACGTTGATATCTATGTCAGATACATTGACAGAAATAGAGACATCAATATGTTTTTATGCGATGTTTCGCCAGTGCAAACGCGCGGTAAGACAGATAAAACAAAAGAACACGAACGAACGAATGAAAGGAACATAAGGACAGATCGGGACAGATAGAATTATATTGTCTATCATCAGTACCGATCTGTCTTTTACTGACAGTAGGTTATTGGGTTCGGCCGTTAATCAATTCTCTTCTTCAGTGCCTATCCAGATGTAGTACGCCACGCCTGGCTTAAGTGCTTCCCAAATGAACCTAAACTGGGGATTACGAAATAAAACCAAGATAAAAATAACACGAAATATAATATTGCTTCTATAAAACTTGCATTATTTACGTATAACTTAAAAATTAAAATACTTTATAATTATATTCTTAATTTATTTACACTTAATTTTACAACGTGAGATTTTATAATCAAAGTTATTAAAATAATCGGAATGTAGTAAACAACATTCCATTTACCGACAGTTGGCAGTATTACCAAAGTTACTAATTTTAACACGCTTTTATTAGCTTCACCTGTATGTATGTTTGTATGTATGTATGTGATCTTTTCGGAATCTTTGAACTCGATTTATACCAACTTTAAATGGTCAGATTAATTCAAAATTTTGCACACATAACAGGGCCCGATGACAATCAAATAATTAAAAAATTTTGTCATAATATCCTGATCAGGATCAGATTTATCTCAAAAAAAAAAAGAAAAATAAATTAAAGTTTAAAAAACTAAAAAAACACGCTTTAATACCATTAAACTGAACTAAAAGTAAAAATTAAATTTTTCAATATAAGAATAAAGTCATTAACCAGAAAATTAATGTCATTTCAATCAAATTTATTTTTTACTTTTTAGTTCAGTTTAATGGTAAGTATTAAAGCGTGTTTTTTTTAGTTTTTTATACTATATTTTTTTTATAACTAATTGATTCAGCAATCACTGTATAGATTACTTGATTTTCCCTTTTTTTGTGTTAAAACTCACACACACACACACAACACGAACTGTGTCCAAATAAACGTTTTTCTTTCTTTCCATAAAAATGTGCCGTCATGAAATTTCAACTGACATTACCAGATGTTCAGTCACATTTTCTGAAATTCAAGTCCTTGTATCGTACACACGGCTACACATCAAGCTATACATTTCCAGTTTACACTGACCTCTCATTGTACGGAAATCCTGTACAATGTGAGATCAGCTTATACTGGAAATGTATAGCTTGATCTGTAGCCGTGCGTAGAAATCCAATAATCAGGGTTGGACAATATCTTCAAATCGGATGAATTTGGTATTTATTTTTAATTCGACACTAATTAAAAAAAAACCGGGCAAATGCGAGTCGGACTGCACACGAAGTGTTCCGTACCATTGTACAATATTTAACACTAAATGTTTTTCAGGGTTCCGTACCCAAAGAGTAAAACGGGACCCTATTACTAAGACTCCGCTTTCCGTCCGTCACCAGGCTGTATCTCATGAACCTGATCGTGAGACAGTAGAAATGTTCACAGATGATGTATTTCTGTTGCCGCTATAACAACAAATACTAAAAAACCAAATAAAATAAAATATTAAAGGAGGCTCCCATACAACAAACGTGATTTTGTTGCCGTTTTTATAGATAATGGTACGGAACCCTTCGTGCACGAGTCCGACTCGCACTTGACCGGTTTTTTACATACTTCAGTTTAAAAACACTTTTCTTGTATTTCTGGGAAAATTTCAACTGTCTACCGATTACGGTTCATGAGATACAGCCCGCTGACAAACAGACGGACAGCGGAGGCTTAGTAATAGGGATCCGTTTGGCACCCCTTCGGGTACGGGACCCTAAAAATGATGATCTTTTATCGGCGATCTGTGGGCGCGTTATAGAGACCTAACATAATGCAAAAATTTTTATTCTTACGTTGTTTAAATCTCTTGAAAAACATCGATGACAGAAGGCACAAATTCCATGTTGCCATATACAGTAGGAAACCGTTTATTTCGATTCAATTCAGACCGCAAATATACAGATAATAACATTGTAACTCTTAATACCACAAAAACCACTCCACACACCACTGTTTCACCATATTTAAGCCAGTGTAAGTCCCTCATAGCCTAACCCATCAGGGTCAGGGGTCTCCATCCTATTCTTGAGATGCTGCAGAGTATTGTGGAAGTGCTTGGTGATCTGCTCCACCTCCTCTGACTGGTCCAGGTTGGCTAGCTCTTCACGGATTTTTTGGATTACCTGGTTTGGACAAGAAAGGGTATCAGATATTGCTAAGAATAAAATTCTAGACGGCGTTCTAGAATTGAATAAATAGGTATACAGGGTGTATCAGTAAGGTGTGGTCAAATTAAAGGGTGTGGTACAGACCATCCAACTGAACAACTTTCTCCATGGGACCAACATCGTAATCGAGAAAAAATTATCAGCTGTCCCATACAAAACTTCAATACCTGCTCGACCCAAACGTTTGGGACACTGATAATTTCTCGATTTGACTATGTTGTTCCCATGGAGAAAGTTGTTCAGTTTGATGGTCTGTACCACACCTTTCTGATAATAATCTTTCTATAATCTGTTTGAAGTATAAACTAAAGTCTATCAATCTTATTACTGAAAACAATCAAAGTACAAACTCTTTACTATGAAAGTGTAGCTAATAACGCCAAAAGAATATTGATAAATCAAGAGGGGACGATTTACGGTGTATCATCATCTGCCTAGCCTTTTTCTAAATATGTTGGGGTCGGCTTCCAGTCTAACCGGATGCAGCTGAATACCAGTATTTTACATGGAGCGACTGCCTATCTGACCTCCACACTCCAGTAACTGGGTAATACGATATCCCTTGGTAAGACTGGTTGTCAGACTTTCGGGCTTCTGATGACCCGTAACGACTGTCAAAGATCCACGAATGACAGCCGGGGCCAACGGCTTAACGTGCTTTCCGAGGCACGGAGGAGTCTCGGTATGGAAAAATGGTCATCCATCCACGGACCAACCGTGGCAAGCGTAGCTTAACCTGAGCGGCGTTATTACTTAGCCCCAAGCCCCAATGATGAATATTGATTATCTGTCTGGAAACAGTAATACATAATCTTCATTATATTAAAGGGAACTGAACGCTGTTTGTATTACTTTGATTCAATACCGACTTTTCTTTTTATACAAAACTAGCGGACCCGACAGACGTTGACTTGTCTGAACGATCTTAGAACCCGACTGCAGCGCCACCTACCGGGTCCAATTGTGTTTTCAAACCATCCAGGAACCCAATGCAATATACACACAAAATTTCATCTAAATCGGTTCAGCCGTTTAGGAGGAGTTAGGTGACAAACACGTACAGAAGAATTATATTTATAATACTTATTAAAAGTTCAAGGTGCTCACCGCATCTATGAGGTTAGTAGTCAGACTAGCGTTGCCCCGCTCACGCAGTAGCGCGTATCTTCCCAACAGTTCAGCTAACAACTGCGCCTGAACTCCTCCATCCATACATTGCTGAGCGACGCGCGCAGCTTTCTTGAGGCAATCGAGGGCACGAGATGCGTCGTTCAGAGGCCACTGGAAACAAAACATACTGTAAACAAAAACCATTATACTGTGTTTATCAGTTGTTTAGGCCAAACAACTGTTTAACACGACAGTTATGTATGGAGAACAAGTGTCTAAGTTTTTGTGATAAGACCAATTGTGTTTTAGACGAAAATAGAATACCTATAACATTATTGGTTTTATAGTCACAGAATCTGCCATCAAACTCTTGTTAGATGCTGTGATGCTTAAAAAAAAACAAGTACAACCAATCAAGTAGTAGGTTGTGTGGACTGTTCAAAATGATCTCAACAAACAAGAAAATTAAACTTTATCACAATTGGATAAAGTTCTTGTCAGAATGACAGTTGTTGTGTACTGTCTTCATTGTGAAACATTACTTGTGTCATTGAGTTAACATTTAATTTTTAACCGACTTCAAAAAGGAGGAGGTTCTCAATTCCGCCCCGATTACTCGAAGATGGCTGGACCGATTTGGATTTTTTTTGTTTTATTCAAGAGGGTATACATCACAGTTGGACCCATATAAAATTGATTAACTTTGCTTTGGTAGTTTTTGAGTTAGCTTCAATAATACGTATTTTTTCCTCACTTTTATATGGATGATGTTCTAGTTTGTTTTGCAGGTAGTGGTATTAGAATTTGTGTGGGGTGGGTACACAACTAAAAAGTGAAAAATAAAAACTTTTTTACAAAAAATATACAACCGACTTCCAAAAACAACACTACAAAGTGAAAAATAACTTTAATTTCGGAAGTCGGTGACAAAAAACGAAAATACAAAACTAAAGACACCGACTTCCGAAATTAAAGTTATTTTTCACTTTGTAGTGTTGTTTTTGGAAGTCGGTTGTATTTTTTTGTAAAAAAGTTTTTTCACTTTGTAGTGTTGTTTTTGGAAGTCGGTTATATTTTTTTGTAAAAAAGTTTTAATAATTGTTTAGATCATTTTGAACAGTCTGTTCGACACAATATTATTGACGCTGGCTGTATCTAACAAAAATGAAAAAAAAAAAACGTCGAGGTTAAAAAACAAAAAAAAAATTAACGCTTTCAAGAATCCTTCAGGCATACCAATAAAAAAATCTTCGTCCATTCATCCAAAACAGATCGTTTTTTGGATTACAAATTTAGAATAAATTTTTTACATACCTGCTTGCCATCTTTAGCCGCTTTCCAGAACAGATGTGCGCACAACGCGACGGCGCGACTCTGATCTGGTTTCTTCAATAACTTGCTAGCCGCTAGAGCGCATTGTGTACGCATTGGTTCCGCGTTTTCGGCACCTGTGGATGTCAAGTGGGAGTTTAGACTTCGTGTGATTTTTTAATATAAATGTACCATTTATTAGATATAAGAGAAGTAAAAATAACCTAGAAATAACAAAAATATATCCTAACATAAAACTAAAACTATTCACAAACTAAAACAAGGCGTCGAAAAATTCATCCGCATCGCTGTCGACTGGTAAAGTACCCAAGAGACTGGCGGCCGCTGGCCAAGGTAAAAGCCAGCCCTTGGGTCACGGGAAGTGTCAACCAGACGTTTCGATATATCTTTAAAGAGATATATTATATAAGAGATTTGTGTAATTGTTTTAAGAGTTGATTTTTGAGTGGAGGTGGGATGACAGTATAAAGAAAATCCTGTCAAATGATATTTTGTAATGGAAAGTGGGGCTGAAAGAAAAGTTTGTTTTAAAAGAGTCAAGAAAGCAGTTAACATCGTCAAAGTGAACCTTTAGAATGTTCTATATGAAATACTGTGCGACGTCGTAAAAAGATCCCCACATCTCTACAATTGCATTGCTTACTATACGATGCATATCTGGTAGACTCTATAATCCTTTCCATATCCTAATGGGCACGTCTTCCCTACCGTTATCGCGCTCCCCGGTCTACTCCTATGCAATGAGAGACCATTAAGGAGTAGACCGGGTCCGATATCTCGTCCTCATTCAGAGAGAACGCTTGTCATCTCCTGATAATTTATATTATCTACTTACCGAAGCAGTTGATCTGTTCAAAGGTAGCGATGATCAAGGTAATGGCCGCCAGCTGTGCCTTGCTGTCCGATATCTCGTCCTCGTACAGGGAGAACGCTTGTGAAAGGAATTCGTATGCTATCGTCTCGTGGTTCGCGAAACCTATCTCACTTATTGCGAGCGCTCCTTGTAGGTATAATCTGAAAAAGTACATAGGTTAAGGACGCTGTTACAAATGGGTAGTCAAATCGTAACTTTTTTACACAAAAGTATGTTTATTAAATAAAATGCTTTGCAAGTTTTTTGGCCAAAATGTTGGTGCATGGTACGATTCTGAACTATAAATATAATTTTAAATAGGTACATTTTTTCAATAAATGTACCGAAGTAAAAAATTTTACTCCGGTGCATTTATTGAGAAACTGTACCTATCTAAAATTAGATTTATAGTTCAGAATCGTACCATGCATATCTATCAACAATTTGGTCAAAAAAACATTTTATGAATGTAAAGCATTTTATTTAATAAACATACTTTTGTGTAAAAAAGTAATGATTTGACTACCCATTTGTAACAGCGTCCTTAAGGAGGATGCGCTAAGGTAACCCGCGAAATTCAAAGTTTCTTACGATTTTTGCAATTTGCAGGTCAGTGTCAGGTTGTTTGTTTATTAAAATATGATTCGCAGCCGTAACTAACATGGCTTTACAGAATTGTAATCATTAGAATCAGCAATACAACTCCATAAGTTAGAATTGACCTCAAATCTCATGATTTCATGAAATCGCTAGAGGTGAATTCTAACTTATGGAGTTGTATTGCTGATTCTATTGATTATAATTCTGTAAAGCCATATTACTTAGGGCCGCGAATCATATTTTAATCAACATACACCTGACACTGACCTGCAAATGTAAGAAAAGTTGAATTTCGCGGGCTACGTTGGCGCGTCCTCTTTAATATGAGATAGTTGAGAGATCCAACCCTAGATATAAAAATCATAAAAACAAACATAAACTCACGCCTTCTTCCCATGGGGGTAGGCAGAAACTACAGAACGCCACCTGCTACAATCCTTACATACTCTTTTGGCCTCATTTACGTTCATACATCTGGTCATACATGCACACAGGTTGCGAGTACTACGCACCTGACCTTTCTGAAAAACATCACCAATAAAGTTACTATATATCTTCCTAGGGCGTCCCCTTTTGGCGTGCGTGTATGACAAGATGTAAGTATGTATGTACAAATCAGTCGTCTATATAACATTATATGTGGTCGGCAATGCCTCAGCCGGGCTGAAACACATCTGTTGCGAAAATGATACCGTATTGCGTATTTACGGTAACATTCGCCTGCAACTCTACACCAATACAATATACGAGAAGAGAGATAGCGTAGTAAAAATATATGTTACATGCAGTATCATTATTATCTGCCTAGCCTTTTCCCAACTACTTATGTTGCGGTCAGCTTCCTATGTTATACAACGTGTCGTTTTGCACCCTCGTCAAATTTAAGGGTGTGGTATACCATCAAACCGAACAACTTTTTTCATGGCACCAACATACACACGTCTCACACGTCGTCGACATACGTTGTCGTCATACGTCTTGAGTAGTGTATTTGTTACTTTTATTGAAAGTTATATATTGTATGCCTACTGTGTAATATACTGCTGTTTGTTATTCCTATCAAATAAAATAAAATAAAATAAAACATCGTAATCGTGAAAAAATAATCAGCCGTCCCATACATTTGCGTCGAGTAGGTGTTGAAGTTATCTAAGGGACAGTTGAAAATTTTTTCGCGATTACGATGTTGGTCCCATGGAGAAAGTTGTTCGGTTTGTTGTTCTGTGTCTCTGAAATTTGACGAGGATGCAAAACGACACGTTGTATACAGTATATTTAAAGGTAAAGTTGAGCGGAATGAATTACCTCAAAGGCAACTCTGCCAGTTCAGCTTTGACCAGCATGCTGATAGTTTGATGGCAGAACTGGAATATTTTCTGACATTTCTTCTCCCACATGTCGTCCTGAAATCAAATTATAGAAAAAAAAAAAATTAAGATATTAAATTTCAAAAAACGCAAAAAAAAATGAATTTCGCTGCTACTGCAATGAGCGCTGCAGTAGCAGAAAAATTCAATTTTTCTTGCGTTTTTTGCAATTTGCAGGTCAGTGTAAGGTTGCATCTTGATCAAAATATGATTTGCAACAATAACAAATATGTATTTACAGAATTTTAACCATAAAAATAACCAACACATATATCCATCACGGACTAGAAAAAAAAGGACTCGGCGCCACGCATATCGAAAGTGAAGCATAGTAAGTATTACAAGTAATGTGAAGGACCGTTTGTACAAACATGCACCTCACGCACACATTTACATCATAGTATGCCGACCGGCCAGGCGGCCGTCATTACTTTATTGTCTAATGATTTATAATGATTTGATTAATATTTGCTTTTGACATTACTTTATTTAATTATTTAATCCATTGTTATATTTAATTAATTATTATTAACTTTGACATTATTTATTTATTACTGACATTATTTTTTAGACATTAATTATTACATATTTTATTTAGTTTTTATTATGAATTGTGTTTTTGTATTTAATATGGGTCAATGACCTGAAATAAATGAATTTTAATTTAATTACGTGACATGACGGCGTCTTTGTCAAATCACGCACACATAGATCGGTAAGGTGCTTCACTTTCGATACGCGTGGCGCGGAGTCCTTTTTATTCTAGTCCGTGGTCTCCATGTAGTGTTCCGCGCGTGCTCCTATTGCACGTCGCGGGGGGAGTCCTACACCTCACTCTCCTCGCGGGCCTGAGGAAGCCCGCAAAGGATCGTGGAAGGCGCACAAGTTCCCATGATCCCCGGTACAGGTGTAGGAAGGGAACGGGGTGGTTTTTAGTCAGTAAGAGTCTGACAGACCCGTCCGCCCACCACGGAACAAAAAAACAAGGAAGAGGTGGCGTGACGACCTAGACGCGTACCGCAAGGGTTGGATCGAGCTGGCCCTGGAAAAGGATGCTTGGAAGGATTTGGGGGAGGTCTTTGCTCAGCAGTGAGACAGTAGGCTGATAAAAAAAAATACCGTATCCTCTCGCTCCTTGTACGTGTGCGCGAGGCTGTAGGCGTGGAACAGTATCGGCGGGAAGGTGTGTTGTATGCGCGCGGCTCCGCCTGCCTGCAGCGCCTTGCGCGCGCCCGACAGTATGAGGTACTGACGGTCCGCTGAGTCCGATTTGAAGTGGTGGATTAGTCTGCAACAAGGGATAATGACTGAATACATTGTGGCAGGATTAACTAAAGGTCGACTTTTTCGTTGGTGACACTCTCATGGTTCACGCGGGGACCATATTACGGGAGTGGGTACAAGTGTAAGCGGGCGGCGGAAGCGACTAGCGTTTTTTTTTGTCTATGGTTGCCTGTCAATAATAAGGAACTTCATTGCGTCCATGACGTATTGCATTTTTTTGTCTATGGTAGCCTGTCAAAAATAAGGAACTTCATAGCGTCCATGACGTATTGCATTTTTGCATCTATGGTTGCCTGTCAATAATAAGGAAATTCATAGCGTCCATGAAGTATTGCATTTTTTCGTCTATGGTTGCCTGCCAATAATAAGGAACTTTATAGCGTCCACGAAGTATTGCATTTTTTCGTCTATGTTTGCCTGTCAATAATAAGGAACTTCATAGCGTCCATGACGTATTGCATTTTTTCGTCTATGGTTGCCTGTCAATAATAAGGAACTTTATAGCGTCCACGAAGTATTGCATTTTTGCATCTATGGTTGCCTGTCAATAATAAGGAACCTCATAAGCGTGCTTATGTCAAAAGTAAAATAAATGGTTGAAAAGAGTATAGTATTGTTTCATATTAGTTTAGGGTTACATACCTTGCCAGCAAGCCCTGTTCCTCCATAAAGTCTTCAACATCAGGCTCTGCAGTCGGCTGATCAGGCTGGTCTTTTACTAGCACGTCCAGCATTGCAAGTACTGATTCCACCTGGATTAGTCACATACAATATTTTTATGGTTAACAAATAAGTTCGGTATAATAATAAAAAACGCACGTTTTATGTCAAATCATTTTAAAATATGAAAAATAATACGAATTAAAAAAAAATGATTACGACATAATAATATACTAGCTGTGCCCCGCGGTGTTACCCGCGGTTTATGAGATACACTAAAACGTGTATTATTTAATCCGTGAGAAAAGTATTCACAAAAAAATTGCTCATCCCACGGGAACACTACATTTTTCAGGATGAAATGTAGCCTATGTGTGCTATGTGTACACAGGATGTCTGCTATTTCCACACCAAATTATATCTCTCTATTTATTGTCTATCTCTATTTTTCGAGATAAAAAGTAACTTATGTGTTTATCCAGAGTGTCAGCTACTTCCACACAAAATTTCATCAAAATCGGTCGAGGCGTTTGAGTTTGAAAGAGTAACAAATATATTTGAATTTCTTGCTCATCCCACGGGAGCACTACATTTTTTCGGGATAAAAAGTAGCCTATGTGTTAATCCAGGGTATAAGCTGTCTACATACAGAATTTCGTCCAAATCGGTCTAGCCGTTTGAGCGTGAAGAAGTAACAAACATACACACACACACACACTCACAAACTTTCGCCTTTATAATATTAGTGTGAGTGTGATAGTGTGATTATTTATTTGTTTTTTTTTTTTGTTTTCATACTTTTATTATTGTGATTTTAGTTTAGTTGGTGATCTTCCTGTGCTAGTCACTATAATTACTTTTTCTTGCTTTCGTTCTATCTATATTTTTCGAGATAAAAAGTAACTTATGTGTTTATCCAGAGTGTCAGCTACTTCCACACAAAATTTCATCAAAATCGGTCGAGGCGTTTGAGTTTGAAAGAGTAACAAATATATTTGAATTTCTTGCTCATCCCACGGGAGCATTACATTTTTTCGGGATAAAAAGTAGCCTATGTGTTAATCCAGGGTATAAGCTGTCTACATATTGAATTTCATCCAAATCGGTCTAGCCGTTTGAGCGTGAAGAAGTAACAAACATACACACACACACATTATCACAAACTTTCGCCTTTATAATATTAGTGTGATCTTAGCAGAATAATATCAAGTAAAAGACGATTCCTGGATAAGCAAACTGTTAGGGCGAATTTCACCAATGAAACTGCTATCTAAACCGCGATCAGCACATCTAAGCTGTGTTCAAGAGCTGTCAATGTCATCATTGTTGTGGAATATTGATATTTTCATCTCACTCAATTACCTTATCGAGGACCGTCTTACTTAACATGTGACTTTTGCCGTAGCTGGCGTAGGTGGGTGAATTATAGGTACACCTCTGCCTGTTGTTTACTTACATCTTCAGGCGTGGAGATCAAGCAGTCAGTTTCCAGTACATCATTGATCAGATGGACAGCAATCATGATCCTTCCAGGGTGGTTCAAGTGTTTGATCAGCGGCGCGTAGTTCTGTAGCTTGATCAATGTGAGAATGTTCTTGTAGTGGTCTGCGGGTAGTTTGAGAATCTTCATCAGTTCCTTGAAGACTGCTGTGTTGTGTTCTAAGTGGGTTTTGCCGCTGAAAATATGGAGTCATGTTAGTTTTTTGAAACAACATTTAGGCATTATCAGATTGGTTTGCTCCAGGTATATTTTGAGAAATAGGGAAATATCTATATAGCTTTTATTGGTTAATTATTAACAGATGTCATTACTCAAGTAGACCTCATTTATTTTTAACCCCCGACGGACACAGACGGGATAAGTTTAACGTGTGGTCAGTGTATCTGTCTGTGGCATCGTAGCTCCCAAACGACTGAACCGATTTAGATTTTTTTTTTTTGTTTTGTTTGAAAGGTGACTTGATCGAGTGTTCTTAGCTATGATTTAAGAAAATCTATTCAGCCGTTTGAAGATTATCAGATCTTTTCTAGTTGATGAATGGATGTGAGCATCTTCCATAGGTCTAAACGAGTCGAAATTTGGTATTCTGTTACTTCAATGATACTAGAATAACATAGTAACCTTGAACTGATGCTGCAGCATTACCTGGAATTTGCTGGATACACAACTTTCTCATTAACTTACAGAAAAGGTTTACAGTGTTTGGGCTCACTGAAATGGTCTCAATGAATAGGTTCTAGATAGATGTCAATCAGGGTCTGATGATGGAGTAGCAAAAAAATGAGGGTTTTGTGTCGGGGGTTTTTTGTATTTTAAAAACTTTTAACTTGTATAACGTGTCGTTTTGCATCCTTGAAAAGTTAAAGGGTGTGGTATAGACCATCAAACCGAACAACTTTTTCCATGGCACCAACATCGTAATCGCGAAAAAATAATCAGACGTCCCATACATTTGCGTCGAGTAGGTATTAAAGTTTTCTATGGGACATTTGAAATTTTTTTCGCGATTACGATGTTGGTCCCATGGAGAAAGTTGTTCGGTTCGATGTTCTGTGTCACACCCTGAAATTTGACGAGGATGCACAACGATACGTTGTAGAATGTGTTTATTTCTATACAACTGTGGTATTGGCTTGGCAGGTAGAATCATTTTATGATGTTAGTATCCGCTCCGGAAACATTTTTTTAGTACCACCTGCAATGTGTTCATAATTAAGGGACTATATACACGATGCGATGCGGCGCCGCATCGCAATCATTTCGCCGTACATTCGTATCGTGTGCATCGGCTCTAAGGGATTTAATTGTTTCATGCAAAGAAAACCACGGAGTTTTTACTAAGGCGAGCAGTGCCGCCAACTAGCGTCACCATTGAGAAAAATAACTTAGTCTTGCCTAGGTATCATAAGTCCAGGTTAGCAGTTAACGCCAAAAACGGCACATCATCTGACTAAAAATAAGCATAGGAAATTTCAAAATATTCCATATCTCCAGACTTACGATTTTTTCTCAATGGTGCCGCTAGCTAGTAGGCAGAACTTCTCGCCTTAATAGGTAATTTTAACACGAGATCTGAAACTTAAG
The DNA here is from genome assembly GCA_946251885.1 of Cosmia pyralina. Classification (NCBI taxonomy): domain Eukaryota; kingdom Metazoa; phylum Arthropoda; class Insecta; order Lepidoptera; family Noctuidae; genus Cosmia; species Cosmia pyralina. The sequence goes on along the minus strand of OX276362.1, from coordinate 4,855,176 downwards.
TTACGAATTGTTGATGATTAAGTTACCTAGCCTGGTGTATATCAGCACAAATCTTGTCAGTATGCGCCAATACTCTGTCCACGTAGTTCAGCTTGTCAGGGTGGCACCTCTGCGCTAGCTTTAGTAGTGCCAACTGAAGGGAAAGCATGTCTTCGGGAGGCATGTCTGTGCGACTCTAGAGACAAAGGGATGCAAGACAAATGTAATAATATTTTTGAAGTGTAATATGGTTGCGGTTCGAACTTGACTCATAGACTCATGACACGGTCTCCCTCCCCCGTGCCAGGCAAAATGAGGCGGGGGGAGCTCCCCCCCGACGACTCGACTCGACGTTCCTACGGATAGGGCGAGTAGCTACTCGCCCTATCCGTAGGAACGTCGAGTCCGTGTCTCTGTCGCTGGTCGCTCTCTGCTGGGCTTCACGCACGTAGGTGCGTGTTCCACCCGGTAGGAGTTGACCGCCGGGGCACGGTGAAGAAAGCGGCAGAATGCATTATGTCGTGATTACACAAATACAGATACTATCTCCATGGGCGTGTTAATACTCGTACAGCACGTCCAACCATCTACTCGTCAGAGGCGACTCCAATGAGGGGCCCGTAGTTAAAGGCCACAGTAAAGGCTTCGCGGGCGGGAGGCTATGCCCTGGAACCGCCCCGAATGGGGCGTAACGACATCTAAACGTTGCTTGACTCATAGTCAGAAATGGCCACGCTCAAGATTGAGAGGAGTTGAAAAGGAAAGGGAAACAAGCTTAAAATTTAAATATATATATATATATATATATATATAAATCAATTGCTGTTCGTTTGTCTCGCTAAAACTCGAGAACGGCTGGGCCGATTTTAATATTTTTTTTTGTATTATTCTCCTCTTTACTGGGGTGGTTTAAAAGAGAAAAACAATAGGAAAAAAAGAAATTGAAATTTTGACAGGACAACGTCTGGCGGGTCAGCTAGTAATTTAATAAAAAATCTAAGGTAACTCGGGCAGTTTCATACAAAGCTATGAAATCTGAATTTTAACATATAGCTACTCGATGGGTAAGTAAAAAAGAGGGGCTTGCGCTTAAGTAACAACAGTCGCACGAGTCGATCGATCAGGTTAAGCTACGCTTGCCGCGGTTGGTCCGTGGATGAGTGACCATCTTCACATACCAAGACCCTACCATGCCTTGGAAAGCACGTTAAGCCATTGGTTCCGGCTGTCATTCGTGGATCTTTTACAGTCGTTACAGGAAGTCTTACCGAGGGGTATCGTATTACCCAGTAACTGGGTTGTGAAGGTCAGATAGGCAGTCGCTCCATGTAAAATACTGGTATTAAGCTGCATCTGGTTAGACGCCGACGAAAGGAAGGAAGCCGACCCCAACATAGTTGGGAAAAGGCTACTCAGATGAGATGAGGTACTGTAGAACAAGGTAAAATACCAGATTTTTTAAATAAAAAAAACTATTTTACAAAAAAATACAACCGACTTCCAAAAACAACACTACAAAGTGAAAAATAACTTTTATTTCGGAAGTCGGTGTCTAGTTAAATGTATTTTCGTTTTTTGCCACCGACTTCCGAAATTAAAGTTATTTTTCACTTTGTAGTGTTGTTTTTGGAAGTCGGTTGTATTTTTTTGTAAAAAAGTTTTTATTTTTCACTTTTTAGTTGTGTACCTACCCCACACAAATTCTAATACCACTATCTGCAAAACAAAGTAGAACATCATCCATATAAAAGTGGGGAAAAAATACGTATTATTGAAGCTAACTCAAAAACTACCAAAGCAAAGTTAATCAATTTTATATGGGACCAACTGTGATGGTATACCCTCTCGAATAAAACAAAAAAAAATCCAAATCGGTTGAGCCATCTTCGAGTAATCGGGGAACATACATAAAAAAAAATTAAAAAAAAGGTCCGACGAATTAAGAACCTCCTCCTTTTTGAAGTCGGTTAAAAAGAACATAATTTACTTGTGTAATAGCGGCGACTTGATCTGAGAACACTTCGAATAGCTGCACCTCTTGTTCTTTGCCGTCTTCTAAAACAACACTCAGGTTGATGTTTCCTTCATTTCTCTGAAACACAAAGAAACATTTTTATTCATAAACTTTCACGGAAAAGGATGAAAATAATAAAATATGAAATGAATACACATTTACATAACAAAATACCAAATGAAATTGAGTATAGTGTGTAGTATTTTAATGAAATCCAGTATTTTATTAAAATATCAGATTCATCGTATAGTCCTCGTATTTAATAAATAATAAGAATTTATTTTCACCACGCTTTAACATTTTAAGGGGTAGCACTAAGGTAGCCCGCGAAATTCAAATTTTCTTACGATTTTTACAATTTGCAGCTCAGTGTCTGGATATGAGTTTGTAACTCGGAGTCAAGTAATTAATATTTTCATTCTTATTACGCGTTGCGCCACTAAAATGTAACACCGTGTTTGTTAACCTGACGTTGGTATTTCCGACGGTTGGTATTGGTATTTTTCTGACGTTGGTTGGTTGGGTTCCGTACCTCAAAAGGAAAAAAGCGGAACCCTTACAGGATCACTTCGTTGTCCGTCTGTCTGTCAGTCTGTCAAGACACTTTTTCTCAGGAACGCGTGGAGCTAACAAGTTGAAATTAATCTCAAATACGTAAGTCTATGTTGCCTTGGAGCTCTTAAAAAATCGAGCTTCTAAATAAACGCAAAAAAAAAATACGACCATTTATGCGACATATTTTGATAATCGCAAGTAAATCAAAACCTATAGGGTACTTCCCGTTGACCTAGTAGAATCATGAAATTTGGCAAGAAGGTTCGTTAATTTGTAATTTAAAACTTTTTTTTGCGATTACAAACTTACATTTGCAGTTGAAGAATTGACCGTGACGTATATCAATGTACGGGAGACCATGTTTTTCAACTAACTGTTAAGTTTGTTTTTAGGATATTATATTCTTTTCAACTACGGAACCCTTCATTGGCCGGCTTTTTTTTTAGTTGGGAACATTGCAGTTCAATTGACGAAACATAAAATAGAATTTCGATATCTATGTTAGTACTTTTAAGTAATCCTCAAATGTCAAGATTTCATGAAATAGTCATTCAATAGAGTAAATTAAATTAGAAAGAAAGAAAGAAAGAAAGAAAATACGTTTATTTGCGGTAAACATGACGCAAAGGACAAAAAAATAAAATAAACAATGTAAAAAGCAAGTTTTGGGTATGAGAGAGAGTTGCATTGACGATTTAATGATTATAATTCTTTATGTACAGATTTGTTGCGATCGTGAATCATATTCAGATCAACATACAACCTGATATTGACCTGCAAATTACAAAACGCGTAAAAAAAATTGAATTTCGCGGGCTACCTGGAGCTTTCGTTTTATGAGACACTGTTACAAATGGGTAGTCAAATCATTACTTTTTTACACAAAAGTATGTTTATTAAATAAAATACTGTGCATTCTTAAAATGTTTTTTGGCCGAATTGTTGATAGATATGCAAGGTACGATTCTGAACTATAAATATAATATTTTTAACAAACAATTTCTCGTAAATGTACCGAAGTTAAAATTTTTACTTAGGTAGTTTTATTGAGGAAATGTACATATCTAAAATTATATTTATAGTTCAGAATTGTACTTTGCACATCTATCAACAATTCGGCCAAAAAATATTTTAAGAATGCACAGTATTTTATTTAACTCTTAAAATGTCGATTGCACACCATGTGTACAGATAACAATAGAATTTCAATTGTGTCTGCTAATTAGCGCGCGACGGGTTAATAAACATAATTTTGTGTAAAACAGTAATGATTTGACTACCCATTTGTAACTGCGTCCTTAAGGAGGAGGATGCGCTAAGGTATCCCGCGAAATTCAAATTTTCTTACGTTTTTTGCAATTTCCAAGTCAGTGTCAGGTTGTATGTTGATTGAAATATGAGACGCGGCCGTAGCTAATATAGCTTTACAGAATTATAATCATTAGCATCAGCAATACAGCTCCATAAGTTAGAATTAACCTCAAATATAGCGATTTCATGAGGTTTGAGGTCAATTCTAACTTATGGAGTTGTATTGCTGATTCTAATGATTATAATTCTGTAAAGCCATATTAGCTACGGCCGCGTCTCATATTTTAATCAACATACAACCTGACACTGACCTGCAAATTGCAGAAAACGTAAGAAAATTTGAATTTCGCGGGCTAGCTTAGCGCATCCCCCTTAACTGCAATTATTCAAACTGATTCAAGTTTTATTACCTGACTATACGTAGCGAGTCTTTCAATCAGCGCTATGATGATGTTCTTAATGTTAACTCCTGGCTGAAGTTCTGCACAAGACTTGAGGAACGGCTGCAGATTCGCCAAGTGGAACTCATCAGGAAACACCTGGTAACAAAGTAAATAAATTAGATCCACGATTTCAAACAGATATAGAGATTTTTCTGTTTGGATACATAGCTGTCTCGTGGCTAAGTAATAACAGCCATAGAGGGTCGATCAAACAGGTTAAGCTACGCTTGCCGAGGTTGGTCAGTGGATGGGTGACCATCTTTACATACCGAGACTCCTCCGTGCCTCTGAAAACACGTAAAGCCGTTGGTCCCGGATATTATTCGTGGATCTTTGACAGTCGTTACGGGTCATCAGAAGACCGAAAATCTGACAACTAGTCTTACCAAGGAGTGTAGTATTACTCAGTAACTGGGTTGTGAAGGTCAGATAGGTAGTCGCTCCATGTAAAATACTGGTCTATTGAGCTGCATCCGGTTAGACTGGAAGCTGACCCCAACATAGTTGGTAAAAGGCTAGGCAGATTGTTGTAGCTGTCTGGGAGTAACTGCACTCACCGTGGGTATTGACCCTAACACGGGATAATGACTCTTAGGAGTTACTACTAGTTGGAGGTACCACAATGGTGGGTAACTCTCTTCATGAAAGGTAATTACTCTCGCGTAGGGTAACTACCCTCATGGAAGGTAAATGCCCTTAAAGGGGGTAACTCTAACCTGTATGATACACTCCATAAGATACTCCTGCGCGATGGCGTCCCTGCAGCTGACGACCTGCTCCAGTATGCCGGGCAGCACCAGGCGCCCGTAGTCTTCCACTGTCACAGACTCCAGTTGTGACAGACGGACGAGGTTTGTTCCTACTAGGATGCGGAGTTCGGAGCGCTCGCGTTCACGACGCTCTTTATCTCTTTGTATTGAGAAAATGGAATAAATAAATCATTTAAGATTTAGAAGTTAACAAAAAAATAATTAGATATTAAAATACAAAGTCTAAAAAAATTAATGCCTATTTCCATTGGTCAAGCCATAACTTGTGAACGGCTTGACCGATTTGAATATTTTTTTTATTCTCTTTAATGGGGTGATTTAATATTTTTTTTTAATTTCGTCTTCTGGCGGATCAGCTAGTAAATAATAAAATATTTATATTTTTTTTTTTAATTTTTGATTGTTTTTTTTTTAAGATTCGAGAATCAGCACAGCAACACAGCTCCCAAATCTCCCGCCGAATCACGAAATCGACTGCCCAGCACGAAGCGACGCGCGCTTTACTTGAGGTAACGAAGTGTACACACACGCTGTGAATGTGTGTGTGAAGACGAGTGGCGTCAGCACATAACACACACACGCACACACACTCTTCCGACTTCACCATTGTCTCGGACGGTACCGAAAGCTCCTGCGTTTACACACACATTCACAGTGTTTGTATACTTGATAAGCACAAGTAAAGCTCGCGTTACTAGAAGGTGAAAATGGAGACACAAAATATCATTTAGTAAATTTTTAAAACAATTACTAATTACCTGGAGTGTCCCTGATGTTGCATCCTGACCCACAACTTGTTCATTTCGGCAAAGTTCATCAGTACAAAGTCGATGGCATCTTTAACCTGAACAAAAGCGTCAATTTTAAAACATTTTCAGTGAAGCTGAATAAAAAATGTGTCGCTCTTTTGCCTTTTTGATAACGAGCCGCGATATTTTTTTTTTTTAATGATTCGTAATCGTACTCTATGACGTCAGAACAACAATTAAATTACAAGTTAACAGATGTCAATTAAAAAGATTTATAAAAATAGTATTGAAAAATCACTCAATTTGTAAATGTTACTAGAACATTATTGATGATCCACGGTTGCGTTAAAGATTTGCACTCTAATTGCGAAACACATATCAATCAGAATCTGAATGATTTTGAAGCTTATTGCTAATCCGCTTAATATTATGTTCGAAAAAAAATTCTGCTCAACAACGTAATTACAATTTTTGCGCTCTAGCATGGTGCGGGTGACATTTGACTCCTTTTCACTCTTATCTTATCTTTTCACGTTATCGCGATTTACAATCATGATTTAATATTTTAGCTGCACCCTAAATATCATAATCGTAAAATACGGATTCAATAATAACTGTAATAAATTAAATAAATTATCCTGGCAAAATGTTATATACAAATAAAATCAAATTTAAAGAAAAATGAAGCAAAGTCATAGGCGTGTAACTTAACGCCATAGACATGTTTAGTGATGAGATGTATTGCTATTATGGGTTTTTATCGATAGTCGATATTTTTTATAGAAAAAGAAGTTTACTGTATGTATTTTTAAATGTTTGTTGTTAGACATCTATAGAGTTAAATTAGACGAAAAAATGATACCATGAAAAAAAAAAAATTTTAAATAAATATCGGTAGTGCTTTGAATGTGATTTTTTAATGTTTTGTATTAAATACATATTTAAAAATAAATTTCCGAATAATATGATATATCAAAGACATTTTTTAAATTATTAGGAGAACGAGATTTTTGCTGTAAAAATCGTTATCGATAAAATTGAATTGTGCATATTGTCACTGACCTAGTCATGCCATACTGACATGTGTCACCCGCACCATGCTAGAGCGCAAAAATTATAATATTGTTGAACTGTCAAAATGAAACCGATTCCTACTGTAAGCTATTTCACGATGTCCCAATAGCCACTACTCCTCGAATAAATTTAAAAATGGAACAGAATTTGTATGAAATTATCTGCCATATTAGGAACTTAATTGTAGGTGGAGGACCAGGCCCTAAGTGTGTTACGCAATTTCCTCGCCGTTTATTGACATTTCTTTTAAAATTATTTACACAGAGTATATTATAGGTAGGTTTGTAATGTGCTTCAATCTCAATTATTCTCATACTCACAACGCCTTCATTTTCGTTCTGCGCCTCCGAGGTGTCGGGCAGGACATTCCTTGTGCATTGCAGGAGGTAGTTCCTCAAGAACAGACCTCGGAGGGGATGCTGGACTCCTCGGCACATCTCCACTAAGTCCTGAAAGATAAACTTTGATAGGTTATAAAAGGGATTTTTTTTTTCTGTGTTCGCAGAACGGCGACCTCAATCATGAGCCATGACGTCGTTACGTCTAATTAATATAGCTCCATCTTACTTAAGCTTTTATTTCCTGCAAAAGCGGTGGCCGCCACATAACCGCAGTGACAGCTGTCATGAAAATGATGGCAGCGGGGATAGACTTTACGGTGTCAAAAAAACGCTTTCTAGGAAAACACACCAACTTACTTTCTTAGATAACGTGTCAGTGACGTCATGCGCCGGTAAATTGAGAACACTATGTGGCGGCCACCGCAGTGTTAGGAAACCCTAGCTTAAATATATTGTTTATTCTGCCCATTGTAAAATTTCAACATTTATATAGGGTGGCTGGCAATTAGTGACCGATACTCGATTACGGATATTCGATTCGATCCATACTTCCGGGGACACCCTGTATAGGGTGGCTGGCTCATGATTGTACTCGTGATAACAAACAACTTTTACTATGGGACCAAACCTGAAGTTGCGAAAAAAAAGTTAGCTGTTCCCTACATTTTGACGAGTTATGCGAACATAAATGTAGGGAGCAGCTGATTTTTTTTTCGCGATTTCAGGTTTATTCCTATAGTAAAAGTTGTTTGTTATCATGAGTACAAGCATGAACTTGTATCGGTCACTAATTACCAGTCAGCAGTCACCCTATATAATTTCTATGATGTGCGTAATAAAGAGTATTATATCTATCTATCTTGTGATTTTTTTTATTACTTTTACCGACGAGAGTAGTGAATTATTAAGAACAACTGCTAAAAGTAATGAATTTCAATTTTATATTCACATTTACCAAATCATGAGGTAATTATTAATAATATTCAATTAATCACACTTACCGTAACATACATATTAAATATTATATTAGCTCGCTCGGTTAAGGACGCAAATGGGTAGTAGTACGACAAATGGGTAGTCAAATCATTACTTTTTTACACAAAAGCATGTTTATTAAATAAAATGCTTTGCATTCTTAAAATGTTTTTTGGCCAAATTGTTGATAGATGTGCATGCCACGATTCTGAACTACAAACATAATTTTAGGTAGAAACAGTTTCTCAATAAATGTACCGGACTGAAAATTTTTACTTCGGTACATTTATTGAGAAAATGTACCTATTTAAAATTATATTTATAGTTCAGAATCGTACCATGCACATCTATCAACAATTTGGCCAAAAAACATTTTAAGAATGCAAAGCATTTTATTTAATAAACATACTATTGTGTAAAAAAGTAATGATTTGACAACCCATTTGTAACAGCGTCCTTAAGCTTAGGTTTCTTCGGAAAATATGTCATTTTCACAACTATTTGACATTAAGTCAAACCCCGCCGCCCCCCAAAGATTTAAATCTCTAGATTTGTCCTCACCGTACAGTCACAAGAAAAAGTGTCCATACTGAGAAGAGTGAGCTGACACATTATTAAATAGCGTTTCTATGATAATCAAGTGGTCTTTGCTTGTTAGAGGTCTCAAAACGAAACAGAAATGCGACTATATCTTTTAACGCGATAGGGTGAATCTAATGATTTAAATCTTTGCCGCTGTCATCTTTTGCATGGCAGACAGTTTTCGTATGCGGACTGGGGAAGTTTAAATTAATGTCGTACCGTCGTTCTCATATTTTATAACACTTATGCCCGTTTTCACCAACCTAAGTGATACTTAATGAATCCCTAAGTATTATTGCACTTTTGGATTTTCAACTCTCGGCGCTGTTAAGAGGGCTGTCGCATTTTGTCACCACTCACGCTCCCATTGGACCAATTTTTTTTAATATTGTTAGATGAAAAGATGTTTTTTGAAAAATGAAATAATGTTAATTTAATAGGTACCTAATTACACACATCAAAAGTGTCTAGGGATCAACATATATTTTTGCAATAACTTTTCTCCTGATTGATATTAATTAAAATTTTCTTTAAGGATTCATCAAATAAAGTGTTTTTGTTTGTCACAGTAACGATAAACCAAGTCACCTTTGCATTAATAAAGAAATTTGCCATTTTCCTAATAAAGGGATTTTTGACATTTGAACCACTAACATTAAAGTTCGAAAAAAAGACTGAAATAACAGTTTTCTTTAAAATTTTATTGGGTAACTTAAACAATTAATAATCCGTGTTTCTACCGCGAACACTAACAACACAAGAACATCGGTTTGGCATACTCAAAATGAGTTCATCCAAATCACGCTGTGGAATGGCCGCCCATGTTCGTTGCAACAACAAAAAAAGGTCTTCTTGCGACTGGATACCCTCCATATTCGGCAGAGCTCTTCTCTGTAGCATATCCCATGCATGCTCAATCGGGTTCAAGTCTGGCGACTGAGCAGGCCAGGGCAGGACATTGATGTTAGCTGCGGCGAGAGTCTGTCTTACAACTCTTGCGGTGTGCGGTCGTGCATTATCATGCATTAACTGAAATAAGGGACCGATTTGCACTTGTAGAGGAACGATGACGTCTGATACAATCGTCTCAGCATAAATTTGAGCGTTGAGGTTGCCTCTGATCCAAATCAACTCAGTTCTTCCGCCGATCCAAATACCCGCCCATACCATGATGGTTCCACCACTATAAGGATGGACTTCTGGCAGGATTTTAATCGCTGTTGGCGTCCAGGGGTTCTCCAGTGTCGTATACGTCTTGTATCCGGTCTCATACCAAAACGAGACTCATCAGAAAAGCACACGAAACGCCATTGTTCTTCTGCCCAATTTCTGTGTTCAAGAGCCCATTGATATCGAATCCTACGATTGTGCATTGCTATAGGTGGTACCCGTAGCGGTCTTCGGGAATGAAGGTTCACTTCATGCAAGCGGTTTCTGACTGTTTGGTCGCTAATTAAGTTCCCTGAAGAGTGATGAAGCCTCACGGCTAACATCATGGCGGTTATAGTTGGAGCTCTTCGAGTTAAGATTTGAATGTATCGGTCTTTTCTCCGTGTGGTGCAGCGATACCGTCCTCCATGGCGCTCAGCCACGGTACCAGTGCTTCGGTAACGTGTCCAAAGTCGACTGATAACACTCTGACTTGTATTCAGAGCTAAAGCCACAGTACGTTGCCGGGAACCAGCTTCTATCATTCCCACGGCTCTGAGCATTTCTTCCCTGCTTAAATGACGTCGCCGCTCCATAATAACGTTGGTTTTAATCAGTAGTAGGGAAACAGTAGCACTAATAATGTCTTCAATGCGTTGTATGTTTTTATAGGGAAAATATTGACAGCTGATTTTCATCTTTTACTCGAATTTGATTCACAGTTCCTGATTCAAATTATGAAATGCACCAAAAAGGATCCATATAAATTTATAAAATCATAAATTTATTACAAAGCCACATCTCAATCTCAAGAAATCCGCATAAAAATGCTTGATCCCTAGACACTTTTGATGTGTGTATTAATAAACTCAGTTCAAAAAGTATTATCTGTTTTTGAGATGAGTTAAATAAATGCCACAATAAAAATGTTAAATTAACATTATTTACTAGTCCTTTATTATTACTTCCTTTATTTCATTTATATACATATAATTTACATTTTTAAATATTTTTATAAAATATAAAAATAAAAAAATATAAAAAATTGTAGCCCACCGGTATTGGGAACAGGGTCCAAGCTACCGGCGGTCAGGGCTCCAGAGAGAGAGAGGAACCTCCTAACAATACGCGCCGTGTCCAGTGGTACCGCTTTCTGAATCAGGCCCTTAATCCAGCTGCTCAACGAGAGCCTCCTTAGGTGTTGGTCGAGGCTCCTGACAATTAACCATTAGCTGATACGACTATCGGCACAATGATCGCCGAGTTCACATCCCACATGTCAACAACCTCGCGAGCCAAGTCAAGATACTTGATTTGTTTATCTTTCTCGGCTTTCATGAGGTTCGCGCTAGTCCTTTAATTGTTAACATTTTTCAAAAAAGCATTTCAGTCCCGTGTGAGCGAGAGGTTAGGGTTGAAAATCCAACAGTGCACTTTTATTTAGGAATTAATTTAAGTGTCACTTAGGGTTGGTGAAAACGGGCATAGCTCATTTATTCTGTTAGGATAAAAATATTTTCTTCCTTACCTTCAGCAGATCCCTCCTCAAATTCGAGTTAGTCTTGATATAGACCAGCCCCACAGTGATCAACAGGTACAACCTCGGCACAATGTTGCCAGCATACTGCACCAACTCATACAAGTCTGCTACTTTGCGACCCTTCTGAAACTCTTCGAGGAGGTACAGCTCCAAGTGACGGAGCTCGTCGGTTATGGCCATGTCTGTGATGGAGTTAAGGGTAGGAATGTCTTTCGTAGATTCGTATATTCTGCTATGATGACAAAACATTTTTTGCTGTCCGCCACAAAGATTATTAAAAAATATTGGAAACGTATTTTTTTTTCTTTTTTATCGATACCAACGTAACTTAATAGTTAAAATGTAGCATGACGTCACTCCTTGCTAGATTTTATACGTAGTTTGTACTTTAATGCGAGTATTTTTTTATTAATATCATAAAGAAAAAATACGTGTTTAATATTTTTTTATTATCCGACTGCCGGACTAAATAGAATTTCTTTTTTTTTACCCAAGAAACATCCCTATTCTTTGCTTTTATTTGAGTTTTATTTGCAGAACATGTTGTGTATTTTATTTTTTATTTTATTTTATTACAATGATTTACTTAGCTTTAAATATATTAAGCCCCACAAAACCATGTCAATAGTTTGACCGTGGGGGCTGGCGAGTCTTTATTATTATTACTTTACACATTAAAATCTTAAACTCTTTACTTTAGGACTTAGGTAGCTGTAGTTAACGTTTCCAAATAATATCTTTTTAATTTATTTCTGAACCTGTTTGCATTGGCTATTCAATAGGTATGGTATTCGTTTTTTAAAGTTCTGTCACCATAGTAATTGGTGACTCTGGGTACCTTGAATTTGCCGGCAGCCATAGATCGCGTATTATAAACATTGAGTACATGAGATAAGTTATGCTCTTGAGTACCATGATGGTTTACTGCTAGAAGATATTTATGTTTATAGCTGATCGGTAGAATTTTACAAATTTTAAATAGCTTCCTATAATCTCCTAAGTATGTTTTAGTCTGTGCTAAATAAATATAGGTATTCCTTTCTTTCAAGGTAAAAATGTTAGGAGAGCATTGTGATTGATTTGCTAGTGCCTAGACATTACAATTCGCAACCAACATTATTGTGTTCAGTAATTAGTGTACTGATAAGTTTGACTTTCACATTAAAAGACTGTCAAGATATTAAAAAAAAATAAATAAATAAAAAAACTTTATTTCGGACCTTTATCCATATGATGTTAGTAATACACACTATCTTATATTAGTAAAATGTAATTAAAAAAATAATGTACCGGATGCACTCACCTGACGCACCGGGTACAGATCTGTCAAATTTCTTTGATAAATTTTCAACTTTATAACAAAGGAATAAGGTTCATATTCAATTGGGAAAATTTGACAGATTGCGGTAGCTTGATGTGCTAGCCTCTGTACTTGCACATACCCATGGGTATTATTATTATATTGACTATTATTAGTGTAACCCTATTCACATTATAAATTAAAGTCACTATTCGTGTCTGTCTGTGTGATTTTGATGAGGTTTTCACCATGATTTAGAGAATTTATTCCGGAAAGTTTATATGTATAATACATACATATTTTTTTCATTTGATTATAATAAAAAAAATCTCGAAGTTTTGTCAAGTCGTAAAACCGTGCGAAGTAGGGGTGGGTCGCACGTTACTAATAAAAATAGTTTAATTAATTAATTTTATAGTTTTAATGAAGAATTAATACAAGATCCAGTTTCCAATGGGTGAAAACATAAAGGAATACCAAGATTACATTACAATTGAATAAATGTAAGTAACATTTGGTATCAGAAATATAATACTGGTGGGTATCATATTTTGTTATGATTTCTATAATTATGGTTTGTGTTACGGTTAATCAATAGACTGCAACATAAGTGAATGTACACTTACACTATATACTTACAGTGTGATTTTTAATTCGACGGAATGCTGACAGCTGTGATTTTTTGACACTTCAGATATCAAAAACCTTTTCTGTCTTGTCCTTTTTATAAGATAATTAAATAATTAGAATTTTTTGGAATAAAATAACAAAAATATGAAAGAGAATGAGATCAAGACAATATAATATGACAATGATATGATATGACAATGTAAATAGTGTTTGTTCTGTGCATTCAATAACTAAAATATTAATTTTATACGGCAAAATGGAAAAAAAGAGTAAGAAAACATATTTTTAAAATTTAAATATTTATTTAGGTATCATTATCACTAATATCATCATGTTGTCTGTCCGTAGTTACAAGAAGCGAAGATTTTACAAACAAATATGTAATCCTAAAAAAGGTTTGTAACCTATGGATTTTTGGACAGGGATTTCTGTGCAAGAAAAATAATTACCTTACTTCAATAATTTAATAATAAAAAATCTGATTAGCATTTTAAAATTATTTGTCAATTTTTAAGTTTTAGTTTTTTTTTAATTGAAGCCAAGAAATTCAAGAAAGATCTTTTTTAATTTCGCTTAAATGCGTTCCGTTTTTAGTAGGACCGTTTTATTATTGGCAACACATTTGAAATGTCAGGATTCCGTTGAATTAAAAATCAGACTAGTTTAATAGTTCCCATACATTCATATACATACATAATTACGTTTGAAAGCACAAGCAAAAAGTAATCTTTCTTCCTGCAGTTAAAAGTGATTGCAAGTTTGTTTTGGATAAGGTATGAAAAAAAAAAAACAAAACTGCTCCACACATTGCAGGACCACTAAAGAATGAGTTTTGTTTTTATCTTTTAGTTGCAGTGTTGGTTTTCTTGTAGAAGAAAGCCGACTACTTCTAAAAGATCCATCAACTGGGACTTGTGGCTAAGTAATAACAGCTGCACGGGTTGATTGATCAGGTTAAGCTACGCTTGGTGCGTTTAGTCCATGGATGGGGGACCATTTTTACTTACCAAGACTCCTCCGTGCCCTGGATAGCACGTTAAGCCGTTGGTCCTGGCTGTCATTCGTACCTGTAACTGGGTAGTAGCAGGGTTGAGGAGTGCATAGGCAGTCGCTCCATACCAGTATTTTACATGGAGCGACTGCCGACTGAGCTGCATTCTGTTAGACTGAAAGCCAACCCAACTAGACAAATGAGTCACTTAAGAAAAAAAATATACAAAAGGATACAAAGCTCATAATAGCTCTTGGGGGACAGCAGAGATGTCCTGAGCTCTCCAAGCATAGTGGAGGCATGCTTCAAGGCGTCCATCAGCTTTGACTTGTCCAGACATCTCTTCATTTGAAATGCCTGCAACAAAAGTGTTATTTTATCATTTGAAACTTTTTGGTGAAAGGTGAGGTGGTGGTTGGTTGGTTTTTGGTGGTGATGGTGGTGGGTTGATTTGAATAGATGAAAGTCTAATGGTGTGTGAATTGTGGTTTAATTCCATTTAAAATTAATTTACTGTACGTTTTTAATTAAGTACATATAAGTAATAAAAGGTTTTGAAAGTAGTATTTCATTTATTCAATAACAATTTATATTGTGTCTGAATGTTTAACAAATATACCTACGCAAATAATTAAAATAATAACAAGTCAAACAAAGAATTAAATTAGTTCAAAATAATCTCATTACTTAACTAAATTAATATTATTTACATTCCTAAAAGATCAAAATTTAAAACAATGTCAACGAAAAAAAAAAAAAAAAAAAATAATAAGTATGTAGGTATATGGGAGATAAGGATGGCTACAGTCCATATAGTAAGAGTATATATAATTTGGAAACTAAATGAACTACTTATGTTGCCATAGTGGCAACGCTAGTTTCTAATAGGTTGGTTACATGACATGTACAATATATAATGATTTAATAACATCAACATAATTATTTTTTTAAACAACATTACATGTGTTTTGTCCCACTGCTGGGTGAAGACCTCTCTCTCTTCTTCCACCTCAATTTTGTATTAGAAAATAAATTTGAATTATTCTAATGTTAGTAGCACCTTTGCAAGTTTCAGGATAAAAATCATTATTATAACATAGCATACTAGTGATACATTGGTGCCGATTCTCTTGTCACAAATATCTCTAAATATAAACAAACAAAAAAGGTGTCAGTCAACGACCTTTTACCAGCTGACATGGAACTATAGCTTCATGAATGAGTCGTTTGCATAGAGTGATGCTAATGTACGGTTATTATTCAGTATGTTTGAAACTATTATTTTTTTTTCAATTTATTAATTATTATATCTTATTATAATTCTTATGATTACTAACCACTAAGCCGACGTTCGCATGGACGTATTTACGTCCATGCGAACGCTCTGCTTAGCGCCGAGAGTTGAACATCCAACAGTGTTTTTTCGACGCGCTAGAATGCACTTTGTTGTTGTTAAGTTGGATTCTCAGTGCTCGACTAAACAACGAAAATCCAGTGCGCGATAAAATCCCGCTGCGATATAAATATATCGCGTACAACAAAGTCCATTCTAGAGCGTCGAAAAAACATTGTTGGATGTTCCAACTCTCGGTGCTAAGCAGAACGTTGAAAAACCAGTGCGCGAAAAAAAATCGCCGCGATATTTTTACGTCCGTGCGAACGTCGACTAACTCTACCTGTGTCTTTAATGAATGTTGCTAAAGAGGCGGCACAATGTTATAAATAAAACTAACTAAGCTACTTGAGAATGGCTAAACCGATTTGGCTATTTTTGTTTTGAATGTTTGTTATAGTCCTAATTAGATTTTTAGGAAAAAACTTAATTTGACGTCTCCCAGAAAATTTTCAGATTCGGGAAACTGAAGACCCTATGGGAATTTTGTAAGAACTTTTGGAGATGAAAACGTCTGTCGAGACAGCTAGTACAAAATAGTTTTTGAAATCATATTTATATATTATTCAGTATATTTTAGACTAGGTACAGTGGGCTGCATCAATATAGTATGCATTGGTAGAATAAGATGATAGTTTTATGGATTTTAGCACCTTGAATGCAAAGTTCTTTACTTAAGTTTGCTCAACTCAATATTTAAACTTGTGTTACTTTGCATACAATGATAAAAAGAGGGTTTGCAACAATTTCCTGATTTACAATCAAAATAAAAAGTTTTTATTCCAATAAAAAAATCTATTCAGGCAGCAAGTTAGATCAACGTGTTAAAAAACGGAAACCGCGTACCGCCCATTAATTGTTGAGCAATTAGATAACAATTGAAAACAAACCTGCACTTTGACTATGTTCAGGGCCTCATCCAGGAGTTTCTCCTGCTCCTCCACCGGGGACGCTTGGTTCGTCATTTGTGCCTACAAAACACAAACAGACAAATCACAGCTTTGATAAAAACTACGATAAATTAAAGTAGTAGGTACTTTAATTTACTACTAACACTCGACCAAATGTACAAAAATGGATGATTTATTTGCTCCATATGGACTGTCAACATGTGAAATGACGAGGTAACATTTCGCAACGCACCTGTATTATGGACTGAGGACAAACGGAGCCACCGATAAGATTTTCAAAGGAAATTATTTAGTTTTCTGCTGTGCAAGATTAAGGTAAGCGATTTCGACTTGTCAGTCAAGTCACAGATTTGACGTTTTGATTTGACAGAATAGGTTGTCAAGTTTGACAACTTGCTTAGCTATAGCACCGAATAATAATTAATAGTACCTATGTACTAACTGGTACTAACCATGGAATTCCTATTGTACAGGGTTACTGGTAATTCGACGTATATCCGTCAGGGGTGGATAAGGGGGCCAAAATGCAACAAAGTGAACCCCCCATATGTATAGCCGAAATTCAATAGTTTTCGAGATATTTGAATTTTAAGAGTATTTCGATATTTACCCAAAATTTGACATTTAATAATAATAATAATTAATAATAATAATTGTTTATTTCGGAAATCAGGTTCCATTTTGTTAGTATTAGAGTCTTAAAAATAATGTTAGTACGTAAAATATTAAACTAATCGGGCATGAAAGGAGAACCACTCATCTCCTGTTGCAAAGAGAGTGCCACCCCATCCACGCCTGCAACCAACTAATACCAACTAAAAAAAAAATTCATATTTGAATGGGTACCATTAAAAATGATGTTGTAGCTGGCACTTCAATTAAGCTATGGACATAATTAAAACTACTTCATTTAACAAAATAATTAAAATAATGAGCGATATAAGAATAATATCTTACCAATATTTTCATTTTACGCTTCAAAAATGTTTTCTCGTCACAAAAAATTCTATGACATTAATCGTACAAATAACTAAAACAACTTGCCTATTCTGTAAGCTTTCCAAAAAGGTATAAAAGTCAATTTTAAAATACATAATTCGTGGCATGGCATGAGTTTGAATCGGCGCGGGGAGAGAAAGGGTCATTTGAATTTGTATGAAATAAAATGCATTAAAAAATTTACGTCAAATTTTATAAAAAAAATCACATATCTTGTTCAAAATGAGCCCCTCGATTACGAATGCAGGTTCAAATTCTCTTCCTACCTTCGGTTTTCGTCACTCTTGATGTCAACGTTGTTCTCATCACCGCTCTGCGTTCTATTGCGCCGCATTTATTATTCGCTGTCGAAGTTCTTCGACTGAATTTATTGGGGTCACATAAACTAATTCCTTCATATGACCCCAAACGTAAAAATCAAGTAGTGTGATATCAGGGCTTCGTGCTGGCCACGGAATTGGCCCTTCCCTCCCAATCCATCGGTTTGGATATCTCTCGTCTAGCCACTGTCGGACAGTAATCCGGTAATGTGCTGGGCAACCATTATGTTGAAACATGAGGTTGTTTTTTATTTCTTCGTGAACATCCGCTAACAAAGCGTCTAGGTTGTTTCTTAAAAACTCCTCGTAATTTTCACCGTTCAACTTTTGGGGCAAGAAATGAGGGCCCAGCAAATAATTATCAAGGACACCCATCCATACGTTCAGGGAAAATCTCATTTGCTACGCAGTTTCTTTTATTTTTTTTTGGATTCCTGCCTACTTTAGGTGCCCAAAAATGTAAGTTATGGTAATTCGTTATACCATCCCGGTCAAACTTTGACTCGTCAGTCCACAAAATATTTCTTAGGAAATGTTCCTGGTCAGCGTCAGCGTTTAACATAAAACGAGAAAATTCGAGTCGCCTGGCAGGATCTCCCTCGTGCAATGTTTGGACAGCCAGGTTTATATTGGTATGGGTACGGACGAAATCTCGTGGCTTGTAATATACCAACTGAAAGCTGGGAGGGTCGCGCACAACTTAGACCGGAATGGCGACAGACTGTTCGTAAGAGCGTGGAAAGTTTTGAAACCAGGCGTCTAGAAGATCTTGACGCAAAACGCCAAGTACGGAAGACGAAGCCAAAACCCTCCTACACTTACACTACCAACTCAGCTGGCCAGCTGTACTGTGCTTCTTGCAACCGAGTCTTTAAGACGAAGTTCGGTTTTGCTAGCCACATCAGAGCTCACCGGAATAAAGACCCAGATTAAAAACATGTAGGAGTCGCCATCGCCGGATACGGTGTGGACGACATGATGATGATGATGATGATGAATGGTATGGGTGTCTACCTGATAGATGTACTACCGACCACACTTTCCACTGGGACATACCGAGCTGTCTTGCAACAATGTTCGTTGAGATGTTTGGGTCATCAATAAAACACTATAGAATGGTGTCCTCTTCGTCAGCCGTGTACCGTCGAGGTCTGCCAGCGTTGACTTGTGCTCTCTGAACACTGCCTGTTTCAGACAATCGTCGATAGGTGCTCCCGAAAACAGTAACGTGGGGAAGTCGAGGATCGGGAAAGCGGCGTTAGTATTCTCGCCGAGCCGCAGCCGCGTTTCCATCTGCTAAACCATAACAAAACATTATGTCTGCGTATTCGTTATTAGAATACGAAGCCATGTTATCCGAAATAACAATGATAACAAAAAGAATAACAAGAGAAACAAGAATTAACAATAATGATCGATAACAAATTAACGCGATGTGAGATTGGTTAATAGCAAGATAACAACACACGTGCTTGCCCGGCGTAGAGTCGAAACTTACTAAGGAAGGCGACGCGAGCGCAGCTGACACCGTGTACTCCCCCGCCTGCACACCCCACCCCATTTACGAAGAATTTCGCCAGTCAAATCGGTTGTTTTAGCGAGGATCATAAACTAAAAACACAGATGATTTCTCTTCCCGCACCGCGCGCTGCCGCGCCGGTTCAAACACGTGCCATGCCACGAATTATGTATTTTAAAATTGACTTTTTTTCCTTTTTGGAAAGCTTACAGAATAGGCAAGTTGTTTTAGTTATTTGTACGATTAATTTAATAGTAATTTTTGTGACGAAACCACATTTTTTAGCGTAAAATGAAAATATTAATAAGATATTATTCTTAAATCGCTCATTATTTTAATTATTTTGATAAATTAAGTAGTTTTAATAATGTCAATAGCTTAATTAAAGTGCCAGCTACAACATCATTTTTAATGGTACCCATTTGAATGGGTACCAAATAAAAAAAAAATACATATTTGAATATGTATTTTTTTTTTATTTGGAATTAAATGTCAAATTTTGGGTAAATATCGAAAAACTCTTAAAATTCAAATATCTCGAAAACTATTGAATTTCGGCCATACATATGGGGGTTCAATTTGTTGCATTTTGGCCCCCATATCAGCCCCTGACGGATATACGTCGAATTACCAGTAACCCTGTATAGTACTAACATAATTATAGCACAGTCTATACATCATAGTGATCTACAGTCTTTACAAAAACTGAAGCAACACAAATCTTACTTACACATACAAACTTACTTTCAATGAACATGAATATGTTGAAAATCAAACAGATCAGAGAGCTACCATTAAATTATTTTAAAATAAAACTTAAAAAATGGCTCTCTAATAATGTGTTCTACACTATAGGTGAATTCTTATATTATAAGCTAAATACAAAATTATTAAGATATCTTATATAAGGTAGGTATTTAAATTCATCAATATAATATAAATAATATAATGACTGGAGTGGTGTGCTTGAGAATAAACCAATAAATGAGGGGTTAGTGAGAATGATTAGTATGGATGACGTGAGAATAGCAGTTAATGGGATGAAGAATGGTAAAGCAATAGGTCCGGATGGAATACCAGTTGAAGTATGGAAGTTATTACGGGTACATGGATGGAAGTGGTTAGCTTTATTCTTCAATAAGTTGTTGCTGGAAGAAGCCATACCTGACGAATGGTGCAACAGTTCGCTGGTGCCCATCTTTAAAAACAAAGGTGATGTGCTGGAGTGCAACAACTATAGAGGAATAAAGCTAATGTCACATAGTATGAAGGCTTGGGAGAAAGTTATTGAAAGGCGACTAAGAGAAGAGAGTGAAATTTCGCAAAACCAATTCGGTTTTATGCCTGGTCGAGGAACAGCAGATGC
Source organism: Cosmia pyralina (assembly GCA_946251885.1). Classification (NCBI taxonomy): domain Eukaryota; kingdom Metazoa; phylum Arthropoda; class Insecta; order Lepidoptera; family Noctuidae; genus Cosmia; species Cosmia pyralina. The sequence goes on along the minus strand of OX276362.1, from coordinate 4,834,265 downwards.
CATCTTTGCTATCCGCCAGCTGTGCGAGAAATACAGAGGTGCACATAAAAACTTGCACATGGTATTTGTTGACCTGGAAAAGGCATATGACCGAGTGCCTCGTGAAGTTTTGTGGTGGGCACTTAAGGAAAAATGTGTACCAGGGAAGTATGTGCAGTTGATTCGCGCAATGTACAGTCGATGCAGTACCCAAGTCCGGTCTACAGTGGGCACTACTGGCAGCTTCGATTTGGCTGTCGGCTTGCACCAGGGGTCTGCACTCAGCCCTTACCTCTTTGTGCTGATAATGGATGCTCTTTCTTGGGACATCCAGAAAGAGGCTCCCTGGTGTATGCTATTCGCCGATGACATTGTGCTGGTTGCCGAGAGTGGCTTAGAGGTCCAGAGCAGATTGGAGGTGTGGTGGAAAAGACTGGAGACCGTTGGCCTGAGAGTAAGTCGGACCAAAACAGAGTATTTGTTTTGTGATTTTGGCGGTCTCTCCGGTCCTGTGCCCATATCTCTTGCCGGAACGCCCTTACCGATCTGCTTCAACTTTCGGTACCTCGGGTCACTTGTCCAAGGGGATGGCGAAGTAGACCGAGACATAACGCACCGGATCAACTCAGGATGGATGAAATGGCGACAGGTTACAGGAACAACTTGCGACCCACGGATGCCCCTCAAGTTGAAGGGGAAAATTTACAAGTCCGTGATAAGGCCTGTCGTACTTTATGGATCGGAATGCTGGGCAGTGAAGAAGACGGATGAAAATAAATTGCATGCAGCGGAGATGAGAATGTTGAGATGGATGTGTGGAGTGACGAGAATGGATAAAGTGAGAAATGAGTATATAAGAGGAAGTTTGAAAGTGGCGCCTTCTTGGTATGGGCATGTAATGAGGAGAGACGAAACGCATGTGACTAAAAGAGTGATGAATATACATGTTGATGGATGGAGAGGCAGAGGAAGGCCAAAGAAAAGATGGATGGATTGTGTGAGGAATGATATGAAAGAGAAGGGAGTGAATGATAGCGTGACGGTTGACAGGGGAGAATGGAAGAAGAAAACGTGTTGCGCCGACCCCAAGTAATATGGGATAAGGGCAGGAAGATGATGATTTAAATTCATCAATACCTACTTAATATGATCTCACTATTCCTACATAAGATGTATATAACTTAATTTTTTTAAATATTTTTTTATTCACATGATTTATCTAGTAATAAATGTTTTTGTTTATATTTTAATGTGTTTTTTTTTTGCATGCTGAAAATAGTAAGCAAAATATGTGGAACTAGTAAAGATAATATATTCTATTCTATGTAGGTCTTTGATCTATTGAATTTCACTTTAAAATATCCGTCCTATGTGCCACAAACTTTTCAACGAAAGGTACATACACCATGATAGTTTTTATTTACTTGCTGTGCTGTATTAAAGGGACAATATGGTTATAGCAACATTAAAAAAATATATTTTCAAAAGGACCTCTACTCCAACTTTGAAAAATTAATGACGTTTTAAAAATAAAGTTAAATGTCAACGTCCTACGTCATTTGTTATCTGCGAGGAATTTTATTGATAAAGGCCAATTATAAACAGAAAAAATGGATAATAAACCATCGCTGAGTCAATATTTCGGTGATAAGGAAGTTCCTCCCGCCTCCCAGTTTTTTGACGAAATCGGGACATCGCCGTCAGAAATGATACAAAGCATTTATTTAGGTGAACCGGAAGGTAGCGTTTCACTTGCGTTTATAAAATATTTTTCCATTAAAACTGATTTATTCAAGATTACTTTATAAAATTAAAAAGTAACTTTGTGTTATGTAGGTAACCAAACATCAACAGGCAGCGTTTTTCCTCAAAACATGACAGCTTCATTTACACAACAGAAAATTACTGAAGAGATGACTTTTACAAATGTTTTGCCTACTGTGAGTGGGTCTGCTGCGATACCAGCAACGAGTTTACCTGACCCATCGACGTTCTTTGATACTATTGGCCCTGAACCACAAATAGTGCCAGCCAAAAGTGGAATAGCTAACCCAACTATACTGTCTGAAGCTATGGATGGGTTAAGTATAAAAGTAAGTATGATAATTGACTATTTTAACTAGTTAAGTTAAAGGTATAATAATGTTCTCTAAAGCCAGATGTACTATCGAAAGACATTGTGCCTCACCCTTTTCAAAACTTTTCCGGTTGAACTTTGAAAAGTTAATTGTTTTTGTTTGACCAATGAACTAAGAATGTCGCCTAAGAAGGATGACCCTAAAATAAACAATGTCCCTTTTCTTAAACGTTAATTGCTGTTTTTTCTTAACTTGGCAAAAGAAAAGGTTAGAACCTTTTTTTTATAATGTGCGTCGAAGCGCTATTGGTGGACGAAAACAATGCAGCCACTGGCCCGTGCATTCGAAAAGCGCCCTTATGGGGGTGACGGACAAAAGTCGTTGATAGTACCTACATTACAAAACTAATTGTACAAACTTAGTTATTCATTGATAAAGATTGGGATGGGGATGTATTTACTCTTAGTGAGCAAAGCGTCTCTGCTTCAACTCTGTCAAAATTTGCTTTCATATGTCCGTTTGTTGCTACTCCTGTACAGGTCGTATTTTACAACCTATCTGGACGAAATTTGGTACACAGGTTTTACAACTATAGATTTTTTTCGTCATCGGGGATTTTTGGTTGAAGGCATACTTACTCCAAAAGGGGGGGGGGGGGGAGGGGAGGCTACTGGATATCTCCCATTTTGATGGTTCTTTTTTTATTTGAAAGGTACTTTAAGTTGGTCTCATAAAAATTTGGTCAAGATCAGATGAAAAAAAAACATGGTAAATATCCCATTTTAAATACCTTTACGGTATATTAATTGTTGCAAAAAAGTTTATGCTGGCGAGGTCTACTGTTCATAGAACTAGTAGTAGTAGATAGTTTCATGTGTAAATATATAAAATTCTCGTGTTACAATGTTCGTTCCCGTACTCCTCCGAAACGGCTTGACCGATTCTCATGAAATTTTGTGAGCATATTGAGTAGGTCTGAGAATCGGCTGACATCTATTTTTCATACCGCTACTTTTTATCCCGGTCTACGCGGGTGAAACCGCAGGGCGCAGCTAGTAATTATCTATTGACATGTGAAACTCTACTTGAGTAAATACATTCCCATCCCAAGCTATAAAAGTAGCAAGGCTGATAAAAAAAACAGTGTTTTTTTAATACATTGTAGGTACTGTTATTGAAAGTTGGAAGATAAGGTTTACGGTTTAATTTTAAATTTTTTCTTCGTAGAATCAGCCGGTGGATAAAGAGGCTGATAGAAGGAGGGATGCTTGGCTACCAAATGACGAAGCTAAGAAGACACTTATGAAGGTGAGTCAAAGATTTTATTATTGAAGTGATTGTTAATTTCAATGAAAATATCAATAAATTAATGTTTCTTGATCAAGGCAAATACTTGTTTTTACCTCTTTTTAAAAATGACACAAAAGAAAAAGTAAACCTTTAACATTTATTATGTATTGTTTTAACCATCATCTTAAAAAAGGAGGAGGTTCTCATTTCATCTATATTAATTTTTATATCTATGTTCATCAATATTTTCGTCACTAAAATTGTGTACTGATTTTGGAAATATTTATTTCATTTGGTAGAAAAAGCTTGTGTGGTGGTCTCATATAAATTTTATTAACTTTGCTTGGGTAGCTTTTGTGTTAGCTTCAACAATATGTATTTTTCCACTTGGTGTATGTTGACGATGTTAAGGACGCTGTTACAAATGGGTAGTCAAATCAAAACTGTTTTACACAAAAGTATGTTTATTAAATAAAATGCTTTGCATTCTTAAAATGTTTTTTGGCCAAATTATTGATAGATGTGCATGGTACGATCCTTAACTATAAATATAATTTTAAATAGGTACATTTTCTCAATAAATGTACCAAAGTAAAAATTTTCACTGTACCGGATTTTAAATATTTAAAAACATTTTAAGAATGTAAAGCATTTTATTTAATAAACATACTTTTGTGTAAAAAAGTATTGATTTGACTACCCATTTGTAACAGCGTCCTTAATAATAACTTCCTGTCACCGTTATCTACATAACATGTAGGTGGTATACGAATTTGTTTAAGGTAGGTACTTGCCACAATCAAAAAGTGTAAAAAAAAAACATACATACAGACGAACATATAAACTCCTGCTTTTTTGAAATTGGTTAAAAAAACCGACTTCCAATAAAAACACTACGAAGTGAAAAATAACTAATTTCGGAAGTTGGTGGCAAAAAACAAAAATACAAAACCAAAGACACCAACTTCCGAAATTAAAGTTATTTTTCACTTTGTAGTGTTATTTTTGGAAGTCGGTTTTTTTTTTAAAATAAAGAATTACCTAGTTAATACTGCGTGTATATACTACTTGTATATTTAGAACTATTCTCATGCAAAAACTGTTTGATTAATTATTGCTATTTTTATAGGCTCAATCCTCACCCAAAGGCTCCTTCTTTCCTGAGAGAGAAGTCCTCACAATGCCTGGTCTAGTGCTTGAAGAAGAACTTGTAAGTCACTCTTTAATTTTTTTAGACACAAAATCAAATAATAATCTTCACCAATTACTGTAGGTAATGTTTATCTTTTAGAATAATATAGAATTTAAGCTTTATATGCAAATGACATAATTTTCTTTCTTACGCTTTTGCTTTTAGAAACACAGTTATTTATTTTGGTGCATTTGAGATTTTTGACTGTAATAATTTAGCAAATACAGGATGTCAATATTCTGTCTTGTCTGTCTGAACTAGCGTTGCAAAACTTCGGAAGTAAAGTATTCGTAGTTATACGCAAATATTCAAAAGAATACTTCGATTTGAAGAAATACTACTAGTAAAAACTTATTACGTAAGTACTTATCTAAGTAGATGAAAAGAAATATTCGGAAGTTTTCAAATTGAATAATACTCAGATTTATGAATGAACGCGTAGTGCGTTCATTCAAAAATCTTCTTTTTTTTTTGGTACCTACATGTTGAGGGTTAGGGGTTTATGGCTTTTATAAAAGGGCCAAATTTTCATTATTTTTAGGACACACCGTTTTCGAGCTATAAGCAAAAGAAAAAAAAAAAACTATTTTATAAACTCAATAATCTACCTATGTATTTACCTCTCTATCACTTTCACACCTAAACCGCATACAAAAACTTATTACGTAAGTAGATGAAAATAAATATTCGGAAGTATTCAGAAGTTTTCAAATCGAATAATACTCTGATTTATGAATGAACGCGTAGTATCATAGTCTCTGGCATTAACGCCGTCTAGCGGTGAATATCAAACTTTAATAGATAAGTACTCTATGCGTGACCGAACATGTACTTAGCTCGGCTAATAATTGCGAATACTGCTCAAAACTTCCGAATGCTTCCACGAATAATACGACGGGAATACTTCGGAATATTACTCTCCGGCAACGCTAGTCTGAACGCGATAAACTCAAAAATTGCCAATCGGATTTTGAAACGGTTTGCACCAATAGACGGAGTGATTCATGAGGAAGGTTTAGGTGTACTCATTAAGGTTTTGTGTAATTTATCTGAAATTTGACGATTATTGTTGAAGATGTTGGAAAAGATCACGCCGTCTGGGAGCTTTACTGGCGTGTGCCGCGTAAACCGTAAGAGATAAATAAAATTAATGTTCTGCAGGGTAATCTTAAAATGTTCATTAAAAAAGTCGGCGATAGCATATGTCTATCTTTCGTTGTTATTTCCGAAACTGTATTGACTGGTATTATATTAAGCCTTATCCAACAGGAGTCAATGCTCGGCTATTAGGTATATGATTATCGCTTCGCTTCCTTTTAAACCCGGTAGTTCGTTCCCGTGGGATATTTTTCAACATCCACGCAGGCGAAGCCGGGGACAAAAGCTAGTGATACATATAACAGAAATTCTATCCTGTAAATAAATAAAATAAATAAATAAATAAATATGTTTGGACATATCACACAACGCCATCTAGCCCCAAGCTAAGCAACCTAATGCTTGTGTTATGGTAACGAGATGGCTGATAAACTACTTATATACATTTTTTTTTTTTTGTAAATACATACATATTATAGATAGAAAAACACCCAGACTCGGAACAAATACTTGTAGGTCGTACAAATATTTGTTCCGTGCGGGAATCGAACCCGCGACATGCTGCGCAGCAGTCAATCGCTCAACCACTGCGCCAACCGTGTCGTCAAATAAATTCTTGCTTCACCACAATTTGTTTCCTATCTGCCTAAGTTACCAACTTTTATGTCCATAGCATCACAGACAGAGTAGGTACTATGGGCCATAGTTCCGCATGATCACCTCAAAGGCGTTAATCGCATGCGCGGCTCAAGACTCGATCGCACAATGTTCGTTTGTCACTAGCTGCGCTCTCACAGGAATATTTTCTAAAGTGAGCATGCTTAAGTTTTGTCCATAGTACGCACGGCTACAGATCAATCTATAAATTTCCAGTATAAGCTGATCTCGCATTGTATAGGATTTCATTACAATGAGGGGTCAGTTTAAACTGGAAATGTATAGCTTGATGTGTAGCCGTGTGTACCTAAAAATGGCCTCATAATACATAACATAACGCCTTCTTTCCCCGAAAGGTTGGGAAATGTGTGCTTATTTATAGTACACACACATTATTTTCGTCAGATATGTTTAAGTTCCATGGTGGCGAGCCTATTGCCATCAACCGGACACAAATTTAGACCTCGGGCTGCTATTGAAAAATTACAAATAAAAAAACCCTATACAAGGTGTATCAGTAAGGTGTGGTCAAATTTAAGGACGCTGTTACAAAAGAGTAGTGAAATCATTACTTTTTTAACCGACTTCAAAAAGGAGGAGGTTCTCAATTCGTCGGAACCTTTTTTTTTTAATTTTTTTTTTTTTATGTATGTTCCCCGATTACTCGAAGATGGTTGGACCGATTTGGTTTTTTTTTTGTTTTATTCGAGAGGGTATATATCACAGTTGGTCCCATATAAAATTGATTAACTTTGCTTGGGTAGTTTTTGAGGTAACTTCAATAATACGTATTTTTTCCCCACTTTTATATGGATGATGTTCTAGTTTGTTTTGCAGATAGTGGTATTAGAATTTGTGTGGGGTAGGTACACAACTAAAAAGTGAAAAATAAAAACTTTTTTACAAAAAAATACAACCGACTTCCAAAAACAACACTACAAAGTGAAAAATAACTTTAATTTCGGAAGTCGGTGGCAAAAAACGAAAATACATTTAACTAGACACCGACTTCCGAAATTAAAGTTATTTTTCACTTTGTAGTGTTGTTTTTGGAAGTCGGTTGTATTTTTTTGTAAAAAAGTTTTTTTACACAAAAGTATGTTTATTAAATAAAATGCTTTGCATTCTTAAAATGTTTTATGGCCGAATTGTTGATAGATGTGCATGGTACGATTCTGAACTGTAAATGTAATTTTAGATAGGTAAATTTTCTCAATAAATGTACCGAAGTAAAAATTTTCACCTTGGTACATTTATTGAGAAAATGTATCTATCTAAAATTATATTTACAGTTCTGTTAAGATCGTACCTTGCACATCTATCAACAATTCGGTCATAAAACATTTTAATAATGCAAAGCATTTTAATTAATAAACATACTTTTGTGTCAAAAAGTAATGATTTGACTACACATTTGTAAAAGCGTCCTTAAGGGTACAGACCATCAAACTGAACAACTTTCTCAATGGGACCAACATCGTAATCGAGAAAAAATTATCACCTTTCTCATACAAGACTTCAATACTGACTCGACCTAAATGTTTAGAACAACTGATTATTTTTTCTCAATTTCGATGTTGATCTCAAGGAGAAAATTGTTCAGTTTGATGGTCTGTACCACACCCTTAAAGACAACACCTTTTTAATACACCATTATAACACTGCCCGACCTGGGAATCGAACCCAAGACCTCATGCTTAGCAGTAGCGCTTGCGACCACTAGGTCAACGAGGCAGTCATAATATAACAACTTCTCAGGCAGATGCTCTTCAAGAAGTAGCAGTAAAGTACCTCGGAGTGAGCTCAGCGGGCAGTCGAGGCGTGGTGCGAGCAGAACACGTGAGCCGCGATGAGGCAGGACTGCGCGAGTTACTGCGCACTGGCTACCTACGCGCCGCTGTCAACCTCACTCATGTGCTGATCAGTGCCGCGGGACAAGGTTAGCAGCATGTCCCCTAAGTGGATCCCTATTTCTCAGTGTCAGAACTAGAATCACACCCATGACTTTTGCTGATTGTCTGGACTGTGACTTCTGAAGAGGCCTCTGACCTCTGAAGACTGTGGACTGGACTGGACTAGACTGGACTGTGACCTCTGAAGAAGAAGAGGCCTGAGACCTGTGAAGAGACTGTGAACTCTGAGTTTGTTTCGGTGTTTCTTCTCAGCGTAGTCGGATATATATCGTACAGGAAACGCCGACCTCATCTAGTTTTTAGAATATGATTGATGTTTAGACTTTTCAAATATCATTTCTAGACCCAGCGGTTAAAGCTGGGCTTTGTGAGTGAACGAATGATTTTTTTTTTTTATGATTTTTTTTTATTTTATTTTTTTTAAATTTTTTTTAATTTTAAGATTTTTATTTTATACAATGATTTGTGAAATGTCGTTCATCCTCTTTACAACCACAAACTTATCAGTCCGTCTACTGGCCAGGTGTAGGCCGCATGCATCGTCCTACAAAGCATACGCCGCGCTCCCTACAACTATGGCTGACCAGGTTTGCAGTCATGTTGAGGATCAAACTCAATGACCCATTGATGAAAGAGGCTGAACCCTTTGGAGACTTTAACAAGCCTGATATGTTTTATGAGGTGAGGAAAAAAAATATATATTATCTTTATATAAAACGATAATAAATCTGAATACAGATCCTAGTAAAATATAGCATCCAGAAAAGTCAATCCTTTAATTTTAACTTGTCTGCCTCCAAGTCATACTAAAATGCATGTGAATCTCGTTGTTCATTCAGTTATTCAATCAATATTATTGTGAATAGTATCGCAAATCTCAGGATGGTAACAAAAAGTTGATCCTGGTCTTATACAGAACTGACATGAAACTCTCAGTCTGCCTAGCCTTTTCCCAATTATGTTAGGGTTGGCTCCCAGTCTAACCGGATGCAGCTGAATACCAGTATTTTACATGGAGCGACTGCCTATCTGACCTCCACAAACGATACCCCTTGGTAAGACTGGTACTGGATGTCAGACTTTCGGGCTTCTGACGACCCGTGTTCACGAATGACGGCCGGGACCAACGGCTTAACGTGCTTTCCGAGGCACGGAGGAGTCTTGGTATGTAAAGATGGTCACCCATCCACGGGCAACCCCGGCAAGCGTAGCTTAACCTGATGGATTGACCCGTGCGGCTGTTATTACATAGCCACAAGCTGACATTAAACTTTATTTATTAAAAATTTTGAGCAGCCAAAACCTTGTCATCACCATAAATTAAATTCATGTGACAAAAAATATAATTATTCTTTCAGTTCTACCCGGACACATACGAGAATCGTACGGGCAGTCTAGTCCCGTTCTCTTTCCGACTATTGGTCGCAGAGCTACCGGCGCACGTCGGTAAGCCGGAAGATGCGGTCGACAGACTGTATGCTATGCTAGACACTATACAAACGGTAAGGATTTTTAATCTACGCATCCCTAATGTATGTTTTTATTTGTAGCTGCACGATTACTGACAAATGCGCGCATTGACTGGACACTTCCACTCAAATCTGTGTGGTCCTTCCTCGAAATATAATTTTAGACCCTAATCTACATGGCTTTAAAATTATCTGACCAAGATGACTTGTCTTTCTTCTCAGAGTAGTCGGATAAAAAACGCGAAACGCATCTAGTTTTTGTAATAATATGATTGACGTGTAAATGTAAGTAGATAATAACTATTTAAAAAAATCCAAAGATTTTATTGTCTGTTCCAATAGTATCTAAGAAAGAAAGAAAGAAAAATATTTTATTTGGGACACGCACAGGAAATACAGCTAAAAAGAGGGTATAAAAGTAACAAAATAAACATTAAAAAACAAAAAAAAAAGAAATCAGACTAAAAAAAAGAGACCTGTGCGAGGCCAAAAACCAAACCACCTACCCCCTACCCACCACCACCACCACCACCACCACCACCACCACCACCACCACCACCACCACCACCACCTACCTACCTGCCTTGGGTATCTGATACAAATGTAAACAAAACCAGCCCAGAGGTTAAATTCTTACGCAATCTCCCACGAAAGAGAACTAACACATTCATCTGTATTTAGAAAATTTAAATTTTATGTCTCACTACTTTTTCCATCAAAAAAAAAACTCTCTCTCTCTCTCTTTCTTCTTTTTGTTTTTTTTACTTTTTCTTTTTTTTGCTTGAATATTGTAAAGAAAAATCAATGACAAGAAAGTGTTACGTATTGTAATGAAGAGTAAAAGAGATGGGTACAGAATTTCCGTTCATTAAAATTTTTATCAAACTCAAACGGTGTTATTACAAAACGAGGTTTTTCTTCGTCATGGTTTAAACCATCGAGCCAGTTTTTGTAATATGGACCTAGCTTTGATAGAAATACAGTTCTTTATACAAAACTGACAACTTAGTCCGGTACCAAGTTTTCAGTTTTGTAAAACTGACATCTTAACGTGTCAGAATAAAGCTCGAAATTCAAAAAAGGGGCCATGGTTTAAGCCTGGGTTTGAAGATGAACCTTGTTTTGTAATAAGACGAAAAGCGTTTATTTCAATTAAACCAATTACATGCACTTTTGAATTGTCAAAGAGTCGGTCAGTTAGTTAGAAAGTTGAAGCTAGATGCCCATTCCAAAACGTAGATCTCAATGGAGAAGAACGGGCAAGAAACTCCACGGACACTACTTTAAATCAAGATAAGTAATACAACATCCTGGTTACATTATTTTTGTTGCTTCTACATGTGAAAACAATGTAAAAAACATAAAAAAATACTTAACAACAAGTCAAAATATAAAATTAAAAATAAGCTCTGGCAGATAAGAGATGACCAGTCTCAACTGACAGTGCCCGTTCACGAACATGACGCGTGGATCAGCTCCATCCAGCTCAACCATTTTGTAGGGAACCGAATATGAATGATCCATGCGTCATGTTCGTGAACGGGCGCCGTCATTTGGGACTGGTCGTCTCTTAGCTGCCATGGCTTATTTTTAATTTTAATATTTAATTTAGTTGTTTTAGTTTTTATCTTTTTATTACGGACGCTTTTTAACGTGCACGTCTTTCTACATTGTTCTCACATGTATATCTTCAACATGAACGATGTAACCAATATTTTGTAAAAATATTATGATTTAAAAGAGTGTCCGTGGAGTTTCTTGCCCGTTCTTCTCCATAGGGATCTACTACGCTTTGGAATGGGCAACTAGCTTCATCTTTCTGACTGACCGACCCATTGACAATTCAAAAGTGCCTGTAATTGGTTTATTTGAAATAAATGCTTTGAGTTTGAGTTGAGTTTCAGTTTGAATAATCCAACACACGTGCCACCATCAACGAGACATTTAAGTGAGAATGACAAACTCCCAACTGCCATGCTCTTTCAAGTCAAACTTACCTACACCCTAATACAATAATAAACGGCCCCATGGTACTCACATTCACAAAAATTGAAAAAATGCTTCTAATTTATACAAAACTATATTTTTTATCGGATTACATATCAGGGCAAAGACATTCATTTAATTCAAGTAACAATCAATCTGCTTAGCCTTTTCCCAACTATGTTGGGGTCGGCTTCCATCTATCTGACCTCCACAACTGTAACTGGGTAATACGATATCCCTTGTAAGACTGGTTGTCAGACTTTCGGGCTTCTGACGACCCGTAACGACTGTCAAAGATACACGAATGACAGCCGGAACATACGGCTTAACGTGCTTTCCGAGGCATGGAGGAGTCTCGGGTATGTAAAGATGGTCATCCATCCACGGACCAATCCCGGCAAGCGTAGCTTAACCTGATGGATCGACCCGTGCGGCTGTTATTACTTAGCCACGAGCTGTATAATACAGTAACATTTAACTTAAATATACAATAACAATTGGCAAAAATCGTGTTAGTAGGAAAGGTTTGCCTTGAAAAGCTCTTTCCATTGATGTAGATCTTATGGCTATTGGGCGAAAAAATTCTTAGCTTCGATGCCAAAGTTGTCACCTATTTAGGTCATTAAGGTGAGCAGTGCTGCCAACTAACGCCACGGTGAGGAAAAAATAATAAGTCTGGAGATATGGAACTTTTTCTTAACTCCGAACTGTCACTGGCAAAACTCGTCCAATCCTGAAATCGCGAAAAAAAAAATCAGCATGAATGTATGAGGCAGCTGATTTTTTTTTCGCGATTTCAGGTTTGGTCCCATTGTAAAAGTTGTTTGTTATCATGAGGACACTCATGTGTTTAAGTATCGGTCACTAATTACCAGTCACCCTATATAATAGGTCTTTACCTATGAAATTGCCGTTTTATATGTAAAAATTTAAACGAATTTTTTTCATGCATTTTTTATTTGTATTAATCGAAGTAATCACCCATGCAATCAATGCATCTTTGCCAACGCAGTGGCAGTTTATTGATGCCCTTCTTAAAGAAATCAGCTGGACGGGAGGCAACAAATTCTTCAAAGGCATTTTGTACTGCCTCTCGGGTATTGATTTTTTTTCCCGCCAAGAAGTTATCCAAATTCTGGAAAAAGTAGTAGTCTGTAGGCGCAAGGTCTGGTGAGTAGGGCGGATGACGGAGAGCTTCCAACCCCAGTTCTTGCAACTTGGAGACCGTCTGCTGTGCAGTATGAGGTCGCGCGTTGTCGTGCAGGAGCAGCGGAGACGAGCGATTGACCAATGCTGGTTGGAGATGTGCCAGCTTCTCCATAATTGTGTTCAGTTCTTCACAGTACACATCTGAAGTAATGCTCACCCCGTTTGGTAAGAAGCTGTGATGAATCACACCGGCGCTAGACCACCAAACAGTGACTATCACTTTTCTAGGGGTAAGTTTTCGTTTAGGGCATTGTTTAGGTGCTGAACCAGGATCCAACCAACTTGCTGAGCGCTTGCGGTTATCAAACAGAATCCATTTTTCATCGCAGGTAACAATGCGGTTCAAAATTCCTTCATTTGTGTGTCTGTTGAGCAGTGCAAGGCACGTCTCGACGCGTACTTCGCGCTGGCGATCATTGAGTTCGTGGGGCACCCATTTGTCAAGCTTTTTTACCTTGCCAATTTGACGCAAATGGACCAATATTGTTTTGACGCTAACGTCGAAAGCTGCTGCTAATTCAGCCGTAGATTGTGTATCATCAGCTTCCACAATCGCCTTTAATTCGTCATTGTCGACCAAAGTCTTCGGACGACCGCGAGGTTCATTTTTCTGGTCGAGATTTTCAGAACGGAAGCGAGCAAACCAATAACAAGTGGTGCGTTGGTTTGTAGTGTTAGCTCCGTAAACGTCGTTGATGTTGCGTGCCGCTTGTGCCGCGTTGCTGCAACGACGGTACTCATATTCCATAATTACTCGAATTTTTAACGTATCCATGATGACGAAAAAGATTGAAATGCGATGAAAATGTAACACTAATCAATAAACAAATGACTACTTTTGGAAAAAAAAATCCATGTTTTTAAAATAAAATTAATTTGAAATTAGAATTCTTAGCCAAACAAAAATTATTTTGATTTGAAATGGCCAGTACTGCAGAACGGCAATTTCATAGGTAAAGACCTAATATTATGGCTATTGGGCGCCCAGAATACCTTAACTTTGGTGGCCAAGTTGCCGTCACCTATCGGTCCTTAGGTCTGAAAAACTGATGCTGCTCCAGCTTGCTTGTACAGTGCCCATAGGGAAGTTGTGCACGCTGGCACATAATGATTGTTCATGCAGGCTTGTCATGCTTCCAGTTACGTGTGTGGTCACCTTAAGGCTTTAAGTCCGCCTATGTACACATGGCTACACATCAAGCAAAACATTTTCAGTTTACACTGACCTCTCATTGTGAGGAAATCCTATACAATGCGAGATCAGCTTATACTGAAAATGTATAGCTTGATCTGTAGCCGTGTGTACTGTTAATATTTAAGGTCCAACCAATCTTATCCCAACCTCTGTAAAACACTGTTTGCAATAAACTGATTTGAGTTGATTTAAATTTTGATTAGGTTGCATAAAAACTAATAAAGTAGATATTACTTAATTAATTTGTTTGCATTACATGGCAAAAAATGAATGTATTAATTCAAATCGTCATAAATTACTAGTGATTTTCCGTGGAACGAAAGAAGTGTTTTACCGTAGAATACAGAACGAGAATTATGGCGTGACATTCATATATGAGCTGATAAATACAGCGAGCCATTATTTAGATGTTTTTTGTTGATAATACTGAACAACTTTATTCGGAAACGCAAAACATTTTTGATACTCTTATACTTAATGATAAATAATTTATTTCTGCATGTAGGTTTGTACAAACACTTACACGTCAATCATATTTTTAATAAAGATTGGTTTCTTATCTGACTACTCTGACAAGAAAAGCCGAAACAAACTCAGAGGTCACAGTCTCTTTTGAAGTCCAGACATAATCTTGGTCAGATCATGTGAAGACCTGGTAAATTGGTGTCTGAAATGGTCTTTTGAGGTTACACAGATTGAGTGGACCTGTCCAGTCAGTGCACGCATTTGTCAATAATCCTATGTACACACGGCTACACATCAAGCAATACATTTCCAGTTTACACTGACAGCTTATACTGGAAAAGTATATCTTGATCTGTAGCCGTGCGTACCGTTATTTTTACTTGTGCATAAAGTTTTTAATAAATCAATCCCTTCTGTGCATGAGGATCAAATCACGGTCAAACCAACCTTTATAATCTTTTCAGATGCTATCCAACCTTCGCGAAGGTAAATCAGAAGATGGCACAGCCACCATAGCGGAGCAGGACAAAGCTGAATCTATTCGTCTATGGATGGGCAGAGAGACGAGAGTGATGCATTCTCTAGTCAACTGTGCTATAGCTATGAAGGTAACATATTTTCATCATTTATGGTCTGTTCTAAAAGTATCTGATAAAATGTAAACAAACGGATCCAAACGGATCCGAAAATGTACAGTCAACAAAAGAGATATCTGGGCAGGGTATACTAACATATTTGTATGTGAATTGCTTCATAGACATCGCCAAGCGGTTGGTCGGCTCTACACGTGACTAAAGGGCTGGCCTATTTGTTGGCCAAAGAATTAGCATTGCCATAGAACGTGGCAATGCTGCCAGCCTTTTGGGCACTTTTCCTGTCGACAGCGATGCGGACGAATTTACTGATGCCCTATGATTATTTCACCTCTTTTTTTATATGCTTCATGTTCAATTTTATATATATTACTTTGTTTTTGCCTCATTTAATTTCCTATTTTTTTTTCCTACATTGTAACACACCAACACAAAATTGTATACTTTCACGAAATTGAACGTGAAGCAATTCACATACAAATATGTTAGTATACCCTGCCTAGATATCTCTTTTGTTGACTGTACCTTTGGATGTTAAGGACGCTGTTACAAATGGGTAGTCAAATCATTACTTTTTTACACAAAAGTATGTTTTTTAAATAAAATGCTTTGCATTCTTAACATGTTTGTTGGCCGAATTGTTGATAGATGTGCATGGTACGATTCTGAACTATAAATATAATTTTAGATAGGTACAGTTTCTCAAAAAGGGTACAGAAATGAACATTTTTACTTCGTTAACTTTATTGAGAAAATGTACCTATTTAAAATTTTATTTATATTTCAGAATCGTACCATGCACATCTATCAACGGTTTGGCCAAAAAACATTTTATGAATGCAAAGCATTTTATTTTATAAACATACTTTTGTGTAAAAAGTAATGATTTGACTACCCATTTGTAACAGCGTCCTTAATATTAATTTGTAGTGCCACTTATAAATTGGGTGCTCTGATTTGATTGTTATTTTTAAACCCTATTCTAATTTTAAATTACCTTATAACCAACGCAATCTAAAAAATCCGCTTTGACAGCTATTAAAACACTTTGTGTAGTGATGGGGAAAAATCGGTTGTTTTAAAAACCGATTCTCAAGACATATCGATTTATCATACTTAGAGTTTGTAATCGACAATTTATCTACATTGTTTAAAACTGATTCTCGAGGCATTATACACGTACGAGTTTGTAATATTTAAGTTATTACATAAATCCCAACTAAGTTTAAAGGGCTAGTTTCAAAGCCAAACCAAGACAAACGAAAACCCGATAAACTTTTCCTCCGCAAAGTTTATGTACAATTATTATTAAATATCAAAATAAAGCTAAAGATATATATGATCAGATTTTGTTTTTCTATGTTTAAAATGTAATAATAAGTATACGTTTCTCTCTTTTATAAATTATGTAACGATTTTTTAGTACATCGATTTTATTCGGTCAAAAAACGGCTTAGAACACTACGTCACAACTCTACGGCAACGAACCTGAGGACATGACATTGTAATTGTAAACGTCCTGTCGGAATACAACAATCCAACGATCCAACGATTAATTCGTGTTTTTAACCCCCGACGCAAAAACGACGGGGTGTTATAAGTTTGACGTGTCTGTGTGTGTAAATGTGTATGTGTCTGTCTGTGGCATCGTAGCTCCCAAACGGATGATCCGATTTTAATGCGGTTTTTTTTGTTTGAAAGGTATGTCAGTCGAGAGTGTTCTTAGCTATGTTTGGTGGAAATCGGTTCAGGTCTTCAAGGTCATCAGGTCGTTTGTTAGGTGAGATAGGAATGTTACACGCTCAGTTTGCTTGCAAGCAAATGTGGGATCTGACATTTGAAACACTAATGTCTTCTGGAACCACTGAGCTGGTCTGCTGTTAGGGCTCGAAGATAGAAGACGTAACTCTGGACTGCATTTTAGTAAACCCATCGAGTTTGGGCTCGTTGGATTTGTCTTAACTAGTTCTCTTTATGTTTCTAATTGACGAGGACCTGATGCTGGAAATCTGGAACCTCTGAGCTGGTCTGATGTTAGGGCTCGAAGGTAGGAGACGTAACCCTGGTCTACCTTTTAGTAAACCCATCGAGTTTGGGCTTGTTGAATTTGTCTTGACTGGTTCTCTTCATGTTTCTAATTGACGAGGACCTGATGCTGGAATTGGGATGTGGTTTTTTGCTTTTTATAGGGTTTAGCATTTTTAACCTTTTGTCATAATAATTGCAAACCTACTTTTTTTTGGTCGGGGGTTTTTTTAAATTTTAAATTTAATTTTTTGAGTGAATTTTTTCAATATACATTTGGAACAGACTATATCTACTCTAGCCTTATCCCAACTAAGTTGGGGTCAGCTTCCAGTCTAACCGGAATGTGGTTGAAATGCAGCTGAACACCAGTATTTTACACGGAGTGGCTGCCTACCTGCCCTCCACCGCCCAGTTATTGGGTAACAAGACACCCCTTAACAAGTCTTAACAAGGCTGGTTTCCAGACTGTCCATATTGTAGCTTACTAAATTGCTGGGTTTTTCTCAGTGCTAAGGTACGGCACGTCTGTGGTAACAATTTAACCTTTATGTCGTAGCAATAAGGTCTATTTTCGCTGTACATGTTAGTGTACAAAACACAGTCTAAACACAAATTCGTATGGCATCATTTTATTTTTTTTAAACAACTTTAAAGAGTATATAACAAACGTCACTAAACAGTAGTTTTTTTTATAAATACATAATGAAATGGTGCCGCCGTAGCATCGATTTTTAAATAATATGTACCAGTCATGTCTTTATTGACACCTTCACCCATATGTCCGGTAATATTACAGCGATGTTCTAAAAAATCATCCCAGGATTTGCACTCATAGGCTGGATAGATTGTAGGATCTTTTATTGACTCCGAGAAATAATGGAAAGAAATGCTGTGACTGCACGCTTCTGTAAAAACAAAACGTATTTTTTTTAAATATTTTCTTAATAAATAGCTACACGTTTAAATATACAATTATAAGGTACCAGGTTTGGCCGAGACTTCGTCCGCGTGGTAGGCACAAAACAGCACAAATACCACCCCTATGTCACTCGGTGATAATGTAGCTTTCTATCACTGATCGTTTTGTGATCCCCGTTTTTGCGGAAAACACCACAAATACCATTATGTCACTCGGCGATGACGTAGCTTTCTATCATTGAAACATTTATTATATCCAAAAGGCCAATTCCCGTAATCCTCATCTCAGTCAATCAATGTAAAAAACTTGTCATAAATGTAGACAAACCAGAAGTATTTTTTAAAAATTGAGACTGAGATAAGAAATTACCCTTTACAAACTTATAAAACAAATAAGTTTACCTCTTTAACGTCAAATCCATTCTGAAGTTAAGGTGTGAAAAGGTCATAGACAGACATAGTTACTTTCGTATTTATATTTTTTTATGGATATGGATAGTAGAAGTAATAGACAAGCAAACATTAATAAAAACGTAGGTACCTAAGATTTGGGGCATGCCGTCACATCCCGGCTGTGGCGGGAATCCTTCATTAGGATAAAAATCAACAGTCCCGACTGGTCCTTCGAAACCCAACAGTCCTGCACAAGTGTGTATAACGTCAACAATTTCAGCATCGGTAGGACGTAGCTTTTCGAACCACGCAGGATACTCGAAGAGAGGCCTTGCGGGATCCAGACCTGTAAATACATTAAATTTTGAACGTCAACGAAACAAATTGCACTTTGGTATTCTTAACCATGGAGTTTCTTGCTCATGAAACTCCATGGTTAAGAATACCAGCCTATTATTGTTCCACCGCAGGGCAAGGGCCTCTTCTCATAAAGAGAAGACGTCGTCACCACGATTGCTGAAGCCGTTTTCAGATTTGACAGATTAGAATTGAAGCATGGCGACGCATCGCATCATGTAGCAATTTGGCAGTTGTAATTACGTTTATTTCGAATCTTATAATTTTTTTATTTGTTTAAGGTATGAAATTTTAATTTCTTATGAACTAACGTTTATTCTAAAAAGGAGAAAATTCATTTTGGGCTAAATTATGAAAGGAATTTTAAGTTCTAGGACATCTCACATCTCACGATGTTTTCCTTCACCGTTTTGAGAGCAGTGGTGATGAAATAATTTACACAAAGTAAAGCGCCTGTGGGGGTTCGAACCTACGACCTGCAACTCGTAAGTCGCGGCCTTTACCACTGGGCCACCACTGCTCTCACTTTATTAGCCGACGTTCGCGCGGACACATAAATTACGCGAAATTTTTGATTTCCTAGTGACCCTTCTCGGAAGAGAAAGTGGGTAGAAGCAGTTCGTAGAGATGAAACCTGGATTCCAACAAAACACAGCGCAATATGCAGTGTACATTTTATCGACAACGTTCAAGCACTAGAAATGAGTGAATGTTTATGAATTTTGTATCTGTGTTTATAATAATGTAATAAAATCTTTGTGTGCGTTATGCTCCACTTGGTTGAACGAGTTTTCATACATTTGTATTTTATGGCGGGTCCAGTGGTTAATTCGTTCATAGCGCGGACGTAAAAATATCGCGGCGTGATTTTATCGCGCACTGGATTTTCAACTCTCGGTGTTGAGCCGAGCTTCGAGAATCCAACCTAACAACAACAGAGTGCATCCCAGCGCGTCGAAAAAACAGCGTTGAAAATCCAGTGCGCGAAAAAAAATCGCCGCGATATTTTTACGTCAAAATCCCTTACTTATCTTATATTTTTACGTCCGTGCGAACGCTGGCTTATGCTTATTGGTGCGTATAACCACTAGAGTTTTAAATATGAATTCGAAAATTACTAATAAAGTCACACGCGCGTGAACCTAGATTATTAGGGCAATCTAAGCTATAATTGCTGATTCAGCGGTGCTAACTTGAAGGACAAAAAATGGGACGAAAGGCGATGAATAAAGTCCAATCTATTAGCTATGTCACATACCTTTGACCAGGGACCCCCACGCAGAAGACGACGGATGCCACGCTCAGGAGGAACAGCTCACAGCTTAGGTACACTATGCTGGCCAGCGATACACAACACAACTAGATAATACAGATAACACTTGGTGTAAGTTCAGTTCAGGGTTTAGGCCGCGATGGACGCGTGCGCACAGCCCCGTGGTCAAAACGAGACTTAGAAAAACCGGCAGGTGTCGCCAGCTCTAACGCGTTGACAGTCGCGCCTCCGCACAGAACATCACCAAACCAACGATATGCGACACTTATTTAATAAATAGAACTATTAAACCAACGCCTCCCAATCGCCATATGGTGATTTAATAAAATGTAAAAATTATAAATTATGAAGCGCAACCACTTATACTTAACAATATTTAAATAATACGTACCAGTAACTCTATGCACACTACTATTAGTTGCATTGGCAGCTATGCCCATCACGTGAGCTCCAAGACTATGACCAATCAAATGTAGCTGGTCACCAGTCACATTATACTCGTTCTTCAATCCATCCAAAAACGACGCTATTCGACCTCCAACAGTTTCAGTCTCTTGTGCTACCCAATCGTATCCGATATAACCAGCAGTGCTACTCCAATCAATCGTTATAACAGTTACTTTTTGAGCTTGTAAATAAGCATTTTTAATTTGTAATACGCCTTTACAATCAGCTGATGCGGTGAATCCATGAGTTATTAATTTCAGTGGCTTATGTAAACGCATTATGTTGGTTGTAACGTCTTGTTCAGTGTGGTTAACCGCTCGTCCTTGTTTGTCTAATAAAATATATGTGTCGTTCCTATGAACAGAAAAGGTTGGTTTATACAAAAATGTATGAATTATTGATCCAGTGCGCGAAACCCACCACGGCACAGGTTAATACAAATGGGACACTTCGCAAAATCATTTAAATAAAAAGCGACTCTTGCTACGGCACAATAAAGTGCAATTCAGGTCGCATAACGCTTCATTACCTTTTTTTTTTTTTGTGGATGGGAAATCATCAAATGACTTCTCCCGCTCTGGGCAGAGGCGGGAGGGCGTGTCAGACTTTTACTGACTAAAACCCACCCATGTTCCTTCAGCTGCCCGTGCCAGGGCCACGGTATCTCTTTCGAACTACCCGCGACCCCGGCGGCATCGGCCCAATTGACCCCGTCACTGCTGACATCTCTATGAGGCGCGCGTGGAACACAACGCGCCATCGACCCGGGCCTGGTCCTTACCGGACGGCGAGCTGCCCATTACTCGTCGTCCGCAAGCCCGCGCCTACGGTGGCCGGGAATCGGCAATCGATTCCCGCCGCCCAGGGCGTCTCCTACGGCGGCTAGGGGCGCGAGGGCGCGGCTGTTGCCTCTCCCTCACGCGTTCCGCTTCCTCCTTCGCGAGCATTACTGCTTCGCAGAAGGAGGTGACGGCTTCCCATGCACTCTCGCTCCGCACCATGGCCTGGACCAGGTTTGGACGCGAGAGATCGCCGCCGCCGATCGCCTCCGTGAGAACACGGCGGTGCTCCGCCCAAGCCGGGCAGACCTCCACTATATGCTCCACCGTGTCCTCCGGGCGATCCACACAATGGTGACACCCGGGACGCTTCATTACCTACAGTTATATTCACGTATAAGTTGCCTCTCTTTCTATCGCGTAACTCTTATACTTTCTGACTTGTTAGGGTTGTCTTCTTTTACGACGCGGCACGTGGTGTTAGCCGGCCGGTGCGCGGCAGCCCACACTGAATTGACCCAGTGAGATGTGCCCGCCGCGTACTTGTAGCTTCATACCTAAACTGTGGAGTGTGCCATCTGTATTAATCTGTGGCCTTAGCAACGTCTATCGGGTCAGTTAGTCTTAAATCATTACCTAGTTTTGGAACCACAAACTTAATGCCATGCATAAGAACGTTCAATTCCATTGCAACCAAAATGTATGTAGGATCTTCCCGAAGAATGCTCACTCAAAAATAAACTTAGACTACATAACGCTAAGGTAGGTAGTTGAGTAAGTAGCGATGATGTAATATATTTATCTAAGACTAGCTTCCGTCCGTGACTTCGTCCGCGTGAAATTTCGGCCCCCGACCCACCACGTAGCATCCCATCGCCTGCCCCCGCTATTACTTCGTTTTCGCTTAGCGTTCTTTCTGACTTTTTTCTTTTTGCTCGGCTCCTAAGGGTCCTAGCGTAATGTTAAATAGCCTAAAGCCTTCCTCAAGAATTAGGCTATCAAATGCAAAAAGAATTTTTCAAATCTGATTGGTGGTTCCAGAGATAGCGCGTTCAAACATACAAACAAACTCTTCAGCTTTAATATTAGTATATAGATATTAGTTTAGATATCTGCCTAGCCTTTTCCTAACTATGTTGGGGTCGGCTTCCAGTCTAACCGGATACAGCTGAATACCAGTATTTTACATGGAGCGACTGTCTATCAGACTTCCACAACCCAATTAGTGGGTGATACCATACCCCTTGTAAAGACTGGTTGTCAGACTTTCGGGCTTCTGACGACCCGTGTTCACGAATGACGGCCGGGACCATCGACTTAACGTGCTTTCCGAGGCACGGAGGAGTCTCGGTATGTAAAGATGGTCACCCATCCACGGACCAACCCCGGCTAGCATAGCTTAACCTGATGGATCGATCCGTGCGGCTGTTATTACTTAGCCACGAGCTCCTCCGACTACCCATTGTAATAATACCAGCCTATTACTGCCCTTCTGTAGAGCAAAGGTCTCTTCTCATACAAAGAAGGCACGAACATTGATCACCACGCTTGCTCAAGACAAATTTGAGATTTAAGTCCTAAGATAAATTCTTACTTACCCATTATATAATCTATATTCAATTTTATCTGACTCAACGCCTGAAGTTAATTGAGCCGGAATCTTTTCATTTTTCATTGGTATTGAAAGGTTTACATAATGTAGCTCTCCATAGTCATCCGCAAAATATACAAATTTAGTTCCATAGCCATCACCGTACTCTTTTTTAAATAATTCTAAATTATTTCGTGCTGAAGAACCTGCAATTGTATAAAAAAAATTGTTTTAGGCGTCGTCCTATTTGGCTAACCGTCGTACGAGCAAATGATGCGTTTTCGTCGCACGACGGGATTAAACACATATTTCTTTAGATTGTCCTGATTGAAGCTTGCAAGTCATCGCGCGAGCACAGGAACACATTTTTAACGCGCGACGAAATCGCATCGTTTGGTCGTACGATGGTTAGCCAAATAGGACGACACCGACGCCACAGAATGAATACAGATGGAACACTCCGCAAAATCATTTAAATAAAAAGCGACTCTTGCTACGACACAATAAAGTGCTATTCAGGTCGCACAACGCTTCATTACCTACAGTTATATTCACCTATAAGTTGCCTCTCTTTCTAACGCGTAACTCTTAAACCTTCTGACTCGTTAGGATTGTCTTCTTTTACGACGTGGCGCGTGAGTGAGTATCGAACTAACGTGCGAGCCGGCCGGTGCGCGGCAGCCCACACTGAATTAACCCAGTGAGATGAGCCCGCCGCGTACTTGTAGCTTCATACCTAAACTGCGGAGTGTCCCATGTGTATTAATCTGTGCCGACGCCTTGGAATATTCATACACACTCACGCCTTCTTTCCATAGGGTTAGGCAGAAACTACAGAACGCCACCTGCTACGATCCTTACATACTCCTTACTTCGTTTACGTTCATACATCTGGTCATACAACATACACGCACACCGGTTGCGAGTACAGTACCTGGCCTTTCTGAAGAACATCACCAATAATGTCACTATAATGTCCTCCTAGGGCGTAATCTTTTGTTAGTCTCCTTTCATTCATCCTCTCAACATGACCAAACCATGTAAGCATACTTATCAATTGTTGTCACTACTTCTTCTTTTAAACCGCACCGTTACCTTATCACTTCATTCCTCAGCCTATCATTCATAGTCATACCACACATGCTTCGCAAGGAACGCATTTCCACAGCACTTATTCTATATTGACTCTCCTTGTGCCTTGCCACATCATTCCGACCTCGCCGCCGAAGTCCCTCGCGTCGACGACCCCCTCTTGTAAATCCCCGTCCCTTGATCGGTGAAATCGCGCCAGCTAGTGGCATAGCTGAGTCTGTAGCTTTAAACTCCCCTAATAATAATTGAACAGGCTTCGGGATGCTTTCCTTAGTCTTCCCTTTTCCTCTCTGGTTTAAATTCGGCGCCTCTTGCGCTCGCTCATCGCTGTGAGTGCTACAAGGACAACGCATCGCTCCCGCCATCTGACGGCGTGAAGAAAAACAACTCAGTTCGAACTCAACCAAAAAGGCCGGCCGGTCTAGCCGACGCGCGCAGTGAAAAAAACACTAAAATATGGTGAAATACGACTGCTACTGATACAGTGTGGTGATCCCCTGGCTCC
Organism: Cosmia pyralina; assembly: GCA_946251885.1. Taxonomy (NCBI): domain Eukaryota; kingdom Metazoa; phylum Arthropoda; class Insecta; order Lepidoptera; family Noctuidae; genus Cosmia; species Cosmia pyralina. The sequence goes on along the minus strand of OX276362.1, from coordinate 4,809,758 downwards.
CAGTATCCCGTGAGTACCTGACCTCTTTCAATTTCACATTCTCTAGCCTGTTTCTGAGTAGGAAACTTCAAAAAGCGTCCTTGGCTAAACGCGATACTCAATCAATAATAATTACCCTGATTTGATCCAGTCTTACCCTCCTTGCTGTCCTCCCCCCAGCGACGCCCTAAGCTGAGGTCCTTGCCCCACAGGGGGTGCCCTTAGCGTGCAGTCGCTTAGTTTGTAAGTTAGTTAGTATATATGCCCCCTGGCTGGAGGCTTTGAGTTCGGTTAAGGCACCCACAGAAAAGTCCGGTTAAGTAGTCGAGACTTCTCATGGTCACACTACGAGTGCCTTACATAAAAAAAAAAACTGCCAGTCGAGCCTTTTTGGACATCAGTTGGTTGGTCACAATCGCCACGCGCAATCGCACCATTCAATTTATTTCCCACATTTACTCTCCTTCCCACATCTTCAGCAATCTTTCCATCCCTTGTAAACAGACTCCTCAAATATACAAACTCACATACTTGCTCCACACTCTTATCATTTATTTTCACATCACACACCGATACATCCTCTTCTCTTTCAAACACCATGACCTTCGTCTTAAGGACGCCGTTACAAATGGGTAGTCAAAACATTACTTTTTTACACAAAAGTATGTTTATTAAATATAATGCTTTGCATTCTTAAAATGTTTTTTGCCCGAATTGTTGATAGATGTGCAAGGTACGATTCTGAACTATAAATATAATTTTAGATAGGTACAGTTTGACAATAAATGTACCAAACTGAAAATTTTTACTTCGGTACATTTATTGAGAAACTGTACCTATCTAAAATTACATTTATAGTTCAGAATCGTACCATGCACATCTATCAACAATTCGGGCAAAAAACATTTTAAGAATGCAAAACATTATATTTATTAAACATACTTTTGTGTAAAAAAGTAATGATTTGGCTACCTATTTGTAACAGCGTCCTTAATCACATCTGGAACTTGGAGATAGGCCTACACTGTCGTCCCATAACTATTAACACAGTCATTTGAAAATATTGTAATTGAAATGAAGCCAATTATTTTAAAAGAGTTAGCCGACGGCGACGTTCGCACGGACGTAAAAACATCGCGGCGATTTTTTTTCGCGCACTGAATTTTTAACGCTCTGCTCAGCGCCGAGAGTTAAAAATCCAACAGTGTTTTTTCGACGTGCTGGGATGCACTCTGTTGTTGTTAGGTTGGATTCTCGAAGCTGGGCTCAACACCGACAGTTGAAAATCCAGTGCGCGATAAAATCCCGCCGCTATTTTTTTTACATCCGTGCGAACGTCGGCTAACTATGAAAAAAATATCCATTGAAACCGTGCACCCAGCTTCTAACGTTTCATAAGTGAAAAGATAATAATTATTGTAAAATCAAAGAAGACTAAAATAATTATTTTTTTGCAGGACTACAGACAAGCAGCCAGAATTCTCCAGACATTACAACAGCAGGCTTCCTCAGTAGGACAGCGACGGGCCATCTGCAGCGCCCTCTGTAGGCTGTGGCTGTTAGCAGGACATGTGAGAGCTGCCATGTCCTGTCTAGACATCGCTAGGGAGGCGAGGCATCACATGTGAGTACTGAGTACGATCTCATCTGCAGAATGTTAGGTTTTAGCGCGAAAACGATGCACAAGCAGCATAGAGTTATTCGATACATTGGCAGGACATTATTCGGTCAGTCAGCTGTATACAGGGTGGTTCAAATAGTGACGTCAAAAAGAAAAATCTGAATTCCTCATACCCAGGGGTATTCGAAAATACCCCATATATGTTCCGCGATTTTTTTTTTGTATTTTTCGAGTTATTTTTGTTTTTGTAATTAATTAGAGTTTTCTGCCGGTGGAGCTTCAAAATGCTTTGGTTAAACTTGTGTCAAGCTAAGAAGGTGCATTGAAGAATTACAGACGCTGACTTCAGAAGCTGTTAAGTTTTCTTTAAAAATCATTTTATTCTTTTAGGTTTTGAAGTCGGTTTTTACTTTTTTTAAAGTAAATTTATCTCATTTCCAGTTGCCCGACGCCAGATGTTCGCGAATACGTGGACCTGGGTCTGATAGACATAGCGCATGGGAAGTACCAGGAGGCCTACAACAACTTCGCGAGAGCAGCTGACCAGGAACCTACTAATATTATGGTGAGATTTATACTTTTTTTTTTAAACCAAACACAACATAACATCACGCTATATACAATGCCATCAGCCGAGCACAAATCCAGACTCCAGGCGCTACTAAGAGACCAAATCAAACCAAATTCAAATATTTTAGGGTTTCGTACTTCAGAAGGAAAAAACGGAACCATTATAGCTAGGGTCGGCAATAGGCGGACCGCGGTCCACATCCGGACCAAACTCAAACTCAAACTCAAAGCATTTATTAAAATATTAAATAAAAAAAAAAATAAAAAAAAATAAAATAATAATAAAAATAAAAAAAAAAAAATAAATAAATAAATAAATAAATATAATAAATAATAATATATTAATAATTAAATTTATTATTTAGCAAATATTTGTACGACCTACAAGTATTTGTTCCGAGTCTGGGTGTTTTTCTATCTATAATATGTATGTATTTACAAAAAAAAAAAAAAAATGTATATAAGTAGTTTATCAGCCATCTCGTTACCATAACACAAGCATTAGGTTGCTTAGCTTGGGGCTAGATGGCGTTGTGTGATATGTCCAAACATATTTATTTATTTCAATTAAACCAATTACAGGCACTTTTGAATTGTCAAGGGGTCGGTCAGTCAAAAAGATGAAGCTAGGCGCCCATTCCAAAGCATAGTAGGTAAATCAAGATAATATGGTTACAAAATAATGGTTACATCATTCATGTTGAAATTTCACATGTGAGAACGATGCAGAACGTTAAAAGCGTCCTTAAAAAAAAAAACAATTCAAATATTTAAATTAAATTAATATAAGCCGTGGCCGCTAAGGTATGACCAGCCTTCACTGACAGCGCTTGTTCACGAAGAAGACCGCGAAGGGGGACCCCAAATTATTGTTGCATCAGTCCAAGTGCGTTGGAGTGCGGGGTGCGGACACTATTCGCATATGCTCTTCTCAATGTGAACCTAACCTCCCAATATACTTACACTTTAGTTTATAAACCTAACTATAAAAAGCTGGTTCAAGACCACAGGTGTCATTTCTCACATTAACTTTTAAAAATACCTACTTAATGTGTTTTATGTTACTTATAAATATTATTCAAATTAAAAAAAATTCAACAATAAATTATTGCGAGTTTTTTTATGGACCTCGATAAAATTTGTCAACAGTATCCGGACCCCACTTAAAATTACTTGCCGACCCCTGCCTTGTAGGACCACTTGTGTGTTTATCTGTCTGTCTGTCCGTCCGTCTGTCACAACCAATTTGCTGCGAATTTAACGGACCGATTTAGTTGAAATTTGGTACACATATGAATTTCTGTGACCCAAACACGGACGTGTAACGTAAATAAATGAATTTTGATTAAGGGGGTTACTTTTGGGGGCAAATAAGAAAATTAAAAAAAAAGTTTTGCAAACTGTACCGTTTGACATATCAAATGAAAGGGCTTACTGTGACGATCTCAAATAGATTTTTTTTTATAATTTTAAAAATTAACAGTTTTAAACTTATTTATGAAAATAGACGAAGATTGATCATCGGAGATAATGGGGGGGGGGGGAGGGGGGGGAAGGGGACGAAATAAACCATGGATGGATTGTGTGATAAGATGATATGGCTAAAAAAAAGGTTGTCTCTACTGAGATGACGACTAATAGGGAAGTATGGAAGAAGTCCAGAGGTAGAATAAAAAGAAACGCTTACCGCTTATTACCAGGACGGTTAAACAAACAAGTAATTTCCACATTTTCAGTCTTTAACGTCCAATAATGTAATGACTTTCCTTTACGATACTTAGTACTTATATTCCTTATATTTATTGTAATTATTACCAGTATCTAATCTATACATTTATACAAATAAATATAATTTAAATGTCCGTTTGTAATGTCAAAATAATAGCTTTTTTACTAAATGCATACGGAAGTACCTATATACGCGCGGTACTCATAACAAAAAACAGTTTTTAATTTTTTGTGTGTCTATCTGTTTGTTCCGTCTAATCTCCGAAACGGCTGGATTGATTCTGTCGGGACTTTCAGTAGCAGTTAGCTGATGTTATAAGGAGTAACATGCTACTTTTATTTTGGAAAAAGAATTAGGGTTCTGCGCAAAAAAATAAAACTCATGAAATTGTGAACAAAAAGTCGGATTTGAAAAAATATTTTTGTATTTGGTAGCCCAATTCTCGAGGATGGTTATATTTAACATCCGTTTTTTCGTTTTTGTGAATGGCATCTCGCAGTTGACCACTGGGGGTCGAGTCTGCTTAACCGAGCGTTTCCTGTGGGTGCTTTAAGCTAACTTAAAGCCTCCGGCCAGGGCTTACAAACTAAGGTAAAATATTAGGCGACTGAGCGTCGCTAATAGAAGAACAGCCAGACGGGGCAGGCTGGATCATAATGGGGGTGTATTTAACATCACGCTACGACCCGTATTAGTACGGGCGGGCGATGGGATGCGACGCGGTGGGTCGGGGGGCGAGGGAGTTTTATTAAAATGTGGCTCTTATTTTATTACTTATATTGTGTATCTTACGATTTCCACGAGAATGAAGTCGCGGGGCACAGACAGCTGTTTAGTAATATTATTCAAGTTACCATAATAATTACTGACCTTATCTCGATGTTTTCATTTTGATAATTATCAACGAGTCGAACTAGCTTTTGCCTTCGGCTTCGCCCGCGTGGATGTCATACAATAGCCCAAGGGAACGTACTACCGGGATTAAAAGGAAGCGAAGCGATGATCGCATACATAACAGCCGAGGAAAAGGTCATTGACTCCTGTCATAGCGCTGCGCTGCCGTCAATCATAATTATTTTGCTATGCGTAATTTTGAATCTGTAATATCTTTTAAAGTATTCATTTAAATGGTATGATGTCAAGGCATATTTTAATTTAAATGAAATGCCCAATTTATTTAATATATATTTTATTGGATAAGGATTAATATAATGCCGGCCAAAATAGCTTCGGAAATAACAATGAAATTTTTATCAAATTCTGAAAGATAAAACGTTATTCTTCATTTTTGTTCTCAAGTATAAATACTGAGTTTCGAGTTAATCTGACCGCGCGTTAAAATTACTCCATACAAACTTTGACATTCTCCAATCCCTCATTAGGGGGGTAGTTTAGAAAAAATAAAAACATACTTTATAATTTACTTAGGTGAGTATTCGTGCTAAGTTTCAAGTCTATTAACTCAAGGAATAAGATTTTTCATACGGAAACATTAAAATAATAAACCAAATTATTTCCTGATAAAAAAAAAAATAATAAATTAAAATCTATAATTATAATAATTCTCGACATTAAAATTAAAGCCAAACTAACTTCATAAGAAATAGTTTGAGCTACAGCCCGTAAACCCCCTAATAAAGCATAATTTGAATTAGATTTTCATCCTCTATTTGACCCCCTTGGGGATGGAATTTCCAAAAATCCTCCCTTATTCCTTGTCTACATTATAAAGGAAAACTCTGTGTAAAGTTTCAGCTTTTTTGGTTCAAGGGTTAGGGCTGGGCGTTGATGAGTCACTCAGTCAGGACTTCTCTGTTTTTCCTATCTGTTAAATCATAACAATCGGTTCAGTGGTTTAGGCGTGAAAAGGTAACAGATAGACAGACAGAGCTACTTTCGCTTAAATAATTATTTTAAATATCAATAATAAGGAAGTATGGATGACAACACCTTTGACATTAATGTTATGAAGCGAGAGATTAGAAATATTAACTGAGATTACAATGTCAGCGACAGTTATATCATGTTACAGGTTAGCTATGCGCATGACCCGGGCAAAACGTATATTATACCGTGTGTGTGTGTGTAACCTGTATAGGTTGAAATTTTAATGATGGTTTTCCTCTTAAAGGGTCATTGTACTTAGTAATCATTATGGACAACTTTCACTATGCGACAATACCTGAAATCGCGAAAAAAAAAATCAGCTGTTCAGTACATTTATTTACTTCAAACTCATCAAAATGTAGGGAGCAGCTGACTTTTTTTTTCGCGATTTCAGGTTTGGTCACATAGTAAAAGTTGTTCATTATGATGAGTAAAATGACCCCATAATAGGAAAACAACCATAAAGTTTTCAGCCTGTATAGCTACCTATTTTTAACACCTTATACCTACGTATAAGGTGTTAAAAATTAACTCTACCAATTTTTACTGAGTGACCAATTTTGAAATCGCGAAAAAAAATTAGCTGTTCCGTACATTTTGACGAGTTAGGGGAACATAAATGTAGGCACCAGCTGATTTTTTTTTGCGATTTCAAAGTTGGTCCCATAGTAAAAGTTATTCAGTTCGATGGTCTAAAGCCTTAAAGTTTTTAGAGTTACATTTTTAACATCTTACACAGGGTGTCTCATACGAAGTGTCCAAAGGCAAATTTGGTAAAGCGGAGGTGGCCACATTTAAAAGTTGGAATATTCTCAACAGTTCAGAAAATATCGCTTATTTAATCGATTTGAACTCACTACGTCGATTTCTTGAAAATTCAAGAAATCGACGTAGTGAGTTCAAATCTGGTTGGAAGATGCCTTGATAGTGTAGGTACAAGATTATGTTCCTATTTACGTTCAGTGTGGCTCTGTTACGCTTCTGATTTTATTTTTACGTCTTTTCTAACTTTTTATTAAACTTTAGCGAAACTTTCTAGCCCAGATTTTTAAAAAAAAATGTTGAGAATATCCCAACTTTAAAATGTTTAGATGATATATGTGGCCACCTCAGCTTTACCCCATTTGTCTTTGGACCACTACGTTTGAGTCTAGGGAGACTCAAACGTAGTGGTCCAAAGGCTGTATACAGGGGTATATATAGTGTGGCGTAAATAGTGATCCAAAGTTAAGGGGTCGATACACCGTATATTCAGCTATCACCTACCACAATTTGAACCATTTTTTATTTCACATATCACAATAAAATTTGGTGATTATCTATAAATCATCATAGATAATAATCAATATATTTTCAGAAAGTACTCCTAAGGACGCTGTTACAAATAGGTAGTCAAATCATTACTCTTTTACACAAAAGTATGTTTATTAAATAAAATGCTTTGCATTCTTAAAATGTTTTTTGGCTGAATTGTTGATAGATGTGCAAGGTACGATTCTGAATTAAAAATATAATTTTATATAGGTACAGTTTCTCAATAAATGTACCGAAGTGAAAATGTTTGCTGCCGTACATTTATTGAGAAAATGTACCTATTTAAAATTATATTTTTAGTTCGGAATCGTACCATGCGCATCTATCAACAATTAGGTCAAAAACATTTTAAGAATGCAAAGCATTTTATTTAATAAACATACTTTTGTGTAAAAGAGTAATGATTTGACTACCCATTTGTAACAGCGTCCTTAAGACCTTTCATTAGATACTTACCAAACACGATATATTTACCTTGATTTTTTTTCGGTGACACATTTCATCCGCTATAAGCCGCCATGTTAGATATTTGTAACTTCATACCTATACCTACCTGCAAAACAGCTTGATGCTTCCAACTATACCTCGTTTGTCAAAATACGACGAGTAGTTTAGGAGTTATGAGGGAACAGATGAATATATATACATACATATTAGGTTGGGGAAAAAGTCTTTTCGCATTATAGTATGTATGAACTTAAAATAAAATCTCTTTGGCTATACTATTTGTATCTGGCTGGTTTTGGTATCATTGAAAGTTTAAATTTTAAAGAACATAATTCCAAATTCAAATTAGGAAAATGTGTGATTTTCATTTGTTTTTCGTACTGTCAAGATGAGTGAATCTAATGAAGAAATTCGATACATTTTAAAATTTTACTACAAAAAAGGTAAAAATGCAACGCACGCCGCGAAAAAAATTTGCGATGTTTATGGACCCAGTGCAGTATCTGTGAGAATAGCACAAATTTGGTTTAAGCGTTTTCAATCCGGAAATTTTGATGTCAAAGATGCACGTCGCTCTGGTCGCCCTATTACGGATAAAATGGATGCCATTTTTGAAAAAGTGGAGCAAGATCGGCAAATCAGTAGCTACGACGTAGCTGAAGAACTGGGAATTCACCACAAAACAGTTTTGGCGCATTTGAAAAAAACTGGGTACACAAAAAAGCTCGATATTTGGGTACCTCACGAGCTCACTGAAAGACACCTAATGAACCGTGTACTCATTTGTGATTCTTTATTACAACGTAATGAAACCGAACCATTTTTGAAGAAGCTGATAACTGGTGATTAAAAGTGGATCACGTACGACAAGAACGTGCGAAAAAGGTCGTGGTCAAAGGCCGGTCAGACTTCACAGACTGTGGCAAAACCCGGGTTAACTCGCAACAAGGTGATGCTGTGTGTGTGGTGGGATTGGAAGGGCATTATTCATTATGAGCTGTTACCACCAGGCAGGACCATCGATTTTGAACTCTACTGCGAACAACTGATGATATTGAAGCAAGAAGTTGAGAGAAAGCGGCCGGAATTAATCTACAGAAGGGGTGTAGTTTTTCATCATGACAATGCTAGACCTCACACATCTTTAGCCACTCAGCAAAAATTAAGAGAGTTTGGCTGGGAGGTGTTAATGCATCCGCCGTATAGTCCTGACCTTGCACCTTCAGATTTCCACCTGTTTCGGTCTCTCCAGAATTCTTTAGGCAGTGTCAGGTTAACATTTCATCACGAGAGGACTGCCAAAACCACTTGTCGCGGTATTTTGATCAGAAGTCTCAAAATTTCTATAGCAATGGGATCATGTTCCTACCTACAAGATGGCAAAAAGTTATCGAACAAAATGGTACCTACATACTTTAGATAAATGTAAATAATGTATATTAAAAAATGTTTTGAATTTTCTTAAAAAATGCGAAGAAACTTTTTCCCCAACCTATTATATACATACATATATACATACAAACATAAGCCAGTTAAAAATCATTACGCCTCTTTGGCTTTGCTGTAATTGGGTAAAAAAATTAGTCCATTTGAAATTAGAAGTGTAGCAATACACCGTTTTATAACGTAATCCGTGACGTTTTCAATAACGTTACAAACAGCGTTACCAATAACATTATTTGTTACATTTCAATCGTCGAGGCCCACCCCAAGCGATTATTTACTGCGTTCGTCTGATGGACCTTGCTGAAAATAATGGATGAACTGTATTTATTCGATCTTGCTGCAAACAGAATGAAATAACGTTGCATTTCGGTGGCTCTATGTAACTGACTATGGTGGGATATCGAAATATGCAATGAAATTGTATTTTCAGCGGCAGTAGTCACATTTTGGATTTTTTATTCAATCCGTAACCAAAAAATTACGTTTAACATTTTATAAAAGTTTTTGTTTAAGGCACTATAATACATTTTTAAGTCCAATTGCTCAAGATAATATTATCTAAATCTCCGTTTGAGGTTAAAATTATTCAAGTAAACTCGAAATAAATAAGTACTGAGAAAACCAACTCCATTTACAATAAGATTAGAAATTTAAACAAATCTTTTTTACAGTCCGTTCAACCGATTTTGACGTCTATTCCGTAGGCTTAAGGATGGCAAAGAAGTGGTTATAATACCAACTGTTTACTGCAGCTGCCATTTGTCATGCCACCAACGCAATAGAAGTCAAAATCGGGTGAACGGACTGTAAAAAAGGTTTGTTTCAATGGCTAATCTTATTGTAAATAGAGTATAGGTAAAAATATTCAAATGTCGTACGAAAATCATGAAAAAAATATTTAAAAAAAACACAAGTCAGTTATGGGGACTGCGGGCAGAAGTGATAACTTGGCAGCGCAACACGTCACATTAGCATGTCGCGTGACGCGTGACGCGAACTCGTAAGATTTTCCCCTACCAAAAATCGCTCAACGCGCCTAAAGAAGTTTTCACTTCAAAAATATATAAATCAAAATAGTTTATTTCACATCAACCTACATGGGCACTTATGAAACGTCAGCAGCTAGGTGCACTGTTCCAAATTGGTCGTTTCCTATGGAGAAGAGCCGCCAAGAAACTCCATGGTTACTCTTTTAAAAATAATTGGCTTTTACAATATTTTCAAATAACAGTGTTAATAGGTATGGGAGGACAAAGTAGGCCTTTTAACAACTACCATGTGCAGTCTACTAGGCCTGCAACGTTCTCTCATTCACAAAATAGAAAATAATCTATTTAGAAGATTAATAAAAGAATAAAAATAAAAATCTATTACATGACACAAATGACATGGTTGCCATTATAGTAACAAATCTGAATAAATATAATGTCAAATTATAAGATGATTAATAATAATCTATTATATCAAGGAAGAATGTAAAAAATAATATAAAAAATAAGCATCGTAATTTGGGAGCAGTTAATAGATACTTAAGTAGGCATTTAATTATGCCGTTAATGAGGTACCTATAGTATAGTTAAAATCTCGCTGAAGACTTGGTCATAAATCATAATCGGAGTAGGGATGTGCGCTAGTTGCGCGCGCTCAAGGCCATTATCGATAACAGAATCATTAAGGTTATCACGTAAACATACTGCATTCATTAAGTATGCAGGGTAACTAATGAGTACTAATGTGTTTTTACGAGACTTCCTTCTCGTAAGAACACATTAGTATCCATTAGTTAATTCTATAAACAGAAGGTATTATATATTCTATTTTTAGTTTCATATATACGTATATATGAAACTAAACAAAAACAACAAAAGAACAAAAAAACGAACACAAAACAAATGAACGTTCTTTTGTTTATATATTTAATATGCTTTGTAGTAAATTTGGTAATAAAATAAAAAAAAATGTGTATTTATTTCTATCACCCATTTATAAATATATAAAACTATCGATATCACTCATCGACTGCAGTAATGCATAGGACTACGTGTGGGCGTGGCCTGCCCATAAGGCCCGTGAGTGGGAAAGAGAGCGAAACACTCGGATGATTTATGACGGAGTCTGCAGCGAGATTTTAACTATACTATACTAGGGAAGCCACATGTGCAGAAGGAATTAAGAATAAGAAGGATTACACAAAGAGAGCCATTAAGAGTTAACCATTGGTAACTCTACAGTTTTTTGGATATAGGAACCGGGTCAATATCGACAAAAAAAAAATACCAAACGTATTTCATGAACAACATTGAATCTTTAGCATTGTCTCATTCCTCTCTATAGATCCCTCACAAACTCGCTTTTAAATGAATAAATAATGGGGTAATCCTAACAAGGCGTTTTTATCTTCTAAATGCTGACCCCTAAAAGAAAACCTTTTTGTTTTATTACGCCGTTACTGAAGGGTATACATCGATAAATTGTATGTTTTTAAAATTCCTATAAAACCAAATGTGGTGGTTAAATCATTTGGATTTTCCATATGTGTTATTTGACTATATTGTCTACTGCTGTATTAAAACCGAAATATGATTTATTTATGGTTTTATATTTTCGTTTTTTGTCACCGACTTTCGAAATTTAAGTTATTTTTTTTATTTTTTTTTTTTTTGTTTTCAGCAACGTTTTCCTCTCTTTCATATTATAAAATAATAATATTGTGCCTCTTTCCCACAGGTAGCAAACAACCTGTCGGTCTGTCTACTCTACATGGGGCGCCTAAAGGAGGCCATTTCAGTTCTCCAAAAAGCCATCAACTCCGATCCAGAAAGAGGCCTCAACGAAAGCCTTCTCATTAATCTCTGTACGCTATACGAACTAGAATCTTCCAAAACAAATGAAAAGAAACTGAATTTATTAAGAATGTTATGTAAATATAAAAGTGATACTATACCTAATGTTTTAGAGTGTTTGAAATTGTAATATTGTGTGTTGGCAGCTTTGATTATCGCGCAATTTTATGTACTTATTAGTAATTCCGTGTATAATAATGTTAGAATAATAGCAAATGTAGTGTTTGTATAGATAAAACCCCTTATTCAAGGAAAACTTATGTCGCTGGTAACATTCACTCTCAACCTGTACCAAATGTTGCCAGCAATATGTTTCCCATAACACAAAACCGTGTTGCCAAACAACGTCATGCAATTTTTGAACTAAACGCAGACCTAACAGGTGTGCTCATTGTTTACTTTAAAAAATGTGGTAAGCGACAAAATAGCGCTTTTGTCCTACAGTCCGGCCGTCGGAAGAATGCGTTCTTGACATCTGTCATTATCATACTAACAAATACGTGTTTTGCTAATTTGATCCATAATACAACTAGAAATTGTCCAACTGACAGGTGTCAGCAACGCAACTATACGATGTCGTAAATGTTAGCTACTGTCACTTATCGTCAATAAGGAGAATGTAACATTTTATTATTTTGTATGCTTTTGCTATAATTCGGGCTTGGTCATCCTCAAGCAGCCTACCAGCGAGCATGAAAGGTATTAGCTCAATATTCATAAAAATTGGTTACTTGTATTGTCGAGTATGACGTAACGCAATGAAAATATCCGACGCAAAAAATACAGTAGACAAAGAAGGGTTTAAAGAAAAATTTTAACCGAATAGAATAGTAAAAAATAGTTTGATATTCCCAGTAAAAAATTTGGAGTTGCTCCACAAAAATGAACTTTGGCGTCGAACATCTCTGTTTTTTTAGCGATAGCGACATTGTTTTATTTAAGAAAATAATAGAATTAGCATTTTTTTTTAAACTTTAACTGGACAATTATTTAATTTATTGTGTATATTCTGAATAATCTAAAGAAAACCCGGAAACTAAATGCCCATTCGCAGCTTGGTCTCATCGTCAACACAAATATTATTTTCAATTTTCAACCTTATTTCAACCAATTTAATGGTGACAATAGACTACGCGGTTGTACCGTTTAAAATCGTAGTCAGTTTAAACATAATGTTGAATTTTAAGTTATAGACAGTTATTTATTTTGTGTATAAACTCTTAGGTATAAAATTATAGATCCAATAAATGTCAACCTTTTAATATTGGAATTAAATTGTCGTAGGAAATTAATGTTATATATCTGTGATTATTTTGATTAATTATATCATATAAATAATTTAATTATAGAATATTTTATTTACTGTGTATTATTAAGTTTTAGCAATAAATATTTTGAGTAAATATTAACTTTTTTTTATATCATTTCCTTCTTGTAACATAGAACCGTGTTTGCCAAGGGTTCCCTCTATACTGCAGAATCTTGATGCCCAGAAATTTATTTGGCATAACACAGCATAATCTTCTTTAAACGAATATATTTAAGGCATAAAAATTATTTAATATAATTATTGTTAAGCCGAATGTTTATATGTCCGAATTTATAATGACATACTTTTAAGATGGCAGAATTTTATTTAGCATAATTACCTTTGGCAAAGTTAAAATTCCGCATAATTTCGTCTAGCATAACGTTTATTTAGAGCGACGATAATTTGGTACAATTCCACTTGGCTTACAATAAAGATGGCAGAATTTCATTTGGAATAATTTTATTAGTCATATTGCCAATTCTATAAAATTGCATTTTTAACCTTAAATTAAATTTAAAATATAAGTATTAACAATTCAATATTTTGTGCCCCAATAGTAAGTGACAGAACTACAACTACTACTACTACTTTGTGTATTTTTTTTTTTTTTGTTATAAACGAATCACTGCAAAACCGACTCCACCTAGTCTTGTCTGCCCTACCCTAGAGTGTAATTTAAGCTCGCATAGGACCGCCGGAGCGTGACAGAAAGCATGGCTGCTGCATGTTGCATGCTCGCTTGCATGCTGCATGCTTGCTTGCATGTTGCATGCCTGGTGTATGCTTGTTTGCATGCTTGCTGCATGCATGGTGTAAGCTTGTTTACATGGCATACACCATAATGTAATGTGATGTGTGTAATATGGTGATAGATGAGTCTTTAAATTATTATGGATATGAAATGTATGCCAAAAGATGATTCTAAGTGTAAACTTTCTGAGCTAAGATAGTTCTGCCTTTTAATGACTATCGATATGAAATGTATGCCAAAAGACGATTCTGAGTGTGAACTTTTTGCGATATGATGGTTCTACTTTGTAATTGTTATGGATATGAAATACCTAAAGATGATTCTGACTTACAAAATTATGAGTTTTGAATGAGTGTTTGCTAAACGATATTAAGTTTATGCTATCCGCTGTTATGCAAAATAATATTATGACATAAAAAGTTCTGCTATAAAGGGTAGACCCCCTCAAGGGGTATGGCAATATTGAAAGAATAATGTTCCCTATCAATTTAAATTGGGCGGTTACCGTTTACAAATTACAGAGAACAACACTGGAAGAGACTTTTGTAAAAGGCCAGGTGTAAGTAGCTTTGAGTCGTGTGAAAAGTTTACAAGGTGTTGCAATTTGTGAATTGGATCAAAGAAACCTATTCAATTGTCCTCATAACAAATCAGTATTGGAAGAATTGCAAAAAATAACAAATCAAAACGAAACTTTATCTCAATTTTTTTAAAGTTTTAATTAAAAACAAAATATTGATATTCAGCTGCATCCGGTTAGACTGGAAGCCGACCCCAACATAGTTGGGAAAAGGCTAGGCAGATGATGAAAGTTAGTCATAATTTTCAGGTAGGTACACACGGCTACACATTTCCAGTTTACACTGACTTCTCACTGTAAGGAAGTCCTACACAATGCGAGATCAGCTTATACTGGAAATGCATAGCTTGATCTGTAGCCGTGCGTACCTATGTATGTCAAAAAGTTTACGCATTTTAACCATATAAAAATGCGTTGTTATTACTACATAATGTTAAGTTTCTCTACACATAACATTAACTTATCCTGATGCCACCATCGTACTGTAAATACCTACAATTAAATACTGATCAAAAAACAATTCCAAACACTACCTACATACCTATAATAATGCTATTTTATTTTTAAGAGTGTACTAGTGTGCTGGATATCCTGGCTGCAGCATCGTCATCATAGTTGTTGTTTTTGTTTTTTGTGTTTCTGTTGTTTCCAAAAACAACAAAAAAAACAACACAAAACAAACCAACCAAAAACAAAACAAAAAACAACTTCCAAATGTTGTTTTTGTTTTTGTTTATTTTGGTGTTGTTTTTTTTTTGTTTCGTAGATAGCATAACCTATTCAATGTGACGGCCATTTTGTTTTTGTGGGTTTTTGTGTGAGAGTATTTCTGGGTGGTCTCGCGCGGTAGATGATATCTCTAAAGTTTTGATGAAATAAGCTACCACATCTCGCAGTTAGAAGGTTATACCCTGGATTAACACATAGGCTGCTTTTTATCCCGGTCTACGCGGGTGAAACCGCGGGGCGCTGCTAGTATAATATACATAATCACAATAATATTATAAAGGCGAAAGTTTCCCAAAAAAAAAAAGGGGTGAAAACATCCCTAGTGTGTGACCTTTCTAATGGTATGTAATTTGCTTTTATAAAAAAAAAACTAAGAGTTATTTCATAATTTTATCAAGTAGGAAATTTTTGACGAAACTCTACCTTTACGGAAAGTGAAATGTTTTGCGAAATTTAACACTGCAAGGTTCGTAAAATTTAAATGATCGATTAAAATTATGTAAGTTCTTGAATTAAGTACAAAGAAAATAGCTGTACCAGTTAGGAGCGTTAATGAAACAATTAAATAATTTATTTAATTAATAAATTACAGATGTTCGAATTGACGCCCTTCATTTACAATACAGGCGCGGCATCTACGTCTGATTTCTACAGTTGTTGTGCGCAGCAGCATCTCCTGTCGCATAACTTCGAAAGCAGCATTAATTCGATTTATCAAATCTTCTCGACTTTCTACTTCTGTAGTGTAAACTAGTTCCTTTGCTCTTCCCCACACGTAAAAATCGAGCGGAGTGAGGTCGGGCGATCGCGGAGGCCAGGGAATTGGTCCTCCCTGCCAATCCACGAATTTGGGAAACAATTATCCAAATGTTCACGTACAATCAGACTCCAGTGAGCTGGGCAGCCATCGTGTTGAAAGACCATAGACTCGCAAACGTCTGATGACTGGGTATTCGGCGGTTGGGATAACGCTCTTGATAAATCCTTCGTGCTTCACGCGAATTAGCATTAACGCTTCCATACGCTAACAACATGTCCGCGTATTCCTCACTGGTAAAAGCAGCCATTTCTTTACCAATAACAACAGGTAACAGTAATAACAAAAAACTTAACTAACAGGTTACAAAACTAGTGATAACAATAAAACAAAACGAAGTGAACAAAAACAAACGTAAGCGTAACGGGCACGTGAGATCGCAGAGGCAGTTAAGTCTGGACTGAATAAAAGAAAAGAATTCATTCTGAGGCGTCACGGTGCCACGAGAGTGAAAGAGAGAAAAAATAAGCTTTGACTGCACAAGAGTGAAACAAAATTTCTACCTGCTTTGTGTAACCATCCCAAGGGAATAGTGAATGTCAATTTGCACCACTGCTACTGGCAAGCCGTCGATCATTTAAATTTTACGAACCCTGCAGTGTTAAATTTCGCAAAACATTTTACTTTCCGTAAAGGTAGTTTCGTCAAAAATTTCCTACTTGATAAAATTATGAAATAACTCTTAAAGTTTTTTTTTTATAAAAGCAAATTACATACCATTAGAAAGGTCACACACTAGGGATGTTTTGCTAGAATTGGAACTCCTCAATCATTTTTTGTTTTTTTTTTAAATGCAAGTTGAAACTAAGATTTAAGTAATTTTTTACACCTTTCTGTAAGTTTGAGGACTCATAACTTTTTTTCTAGCTAACATCTGAATAAAACAATAATTTTATAAGAATCTGCCAACATTAAAGATTAAAAAAAAAAACAAAGTATTGCCTGTTTTACCCATTTTTTATAAAAATTATACTTTAAAGTTATGAAAGTGGTGAAACTAGAAAAAAGCAAAAAAAATAAAATTTAAAATATCCAGAGGGCCAGGGCCAAATAAATTAGGGCTGAGTAAGTAGCAGATGACCCCACCTATCCACCATTTTCGTATGTTCAACGTTCTGCCAAACACCCTGTATAATCACAATAATATTATAAAGGCGAAAGTTTGTGAGTGTGTGTGCGCGCGTTTGTATGTTTGTTACTTCTTCACGCTCAAACGGCTGGACCGATTTGGAAGTTATTTGTTTGTGTTTGTTTTATTTTGTTATTTGTTTTGTTTTTTGTTGTTTTTGTTGTTTGTTTTGTTGTTGTTTTTGTTTTTATTGTTTGTTTTGTTGTTGTTTTTCTTTTTTGAGTTTTTGTTGTTGTTTTTAGATGTTGTTTTTAGTTTTGTTTGTGTTTTTGTTTTTTTTTTTTTTTTTTTTGTTTTGTAGATAGCATAACCTATTCCATGTGACGGCCATTTTGTTTTTGTGTGAGAGTATTTCTGGGTGGTCTCGTGCGGTAGACGATATCTCTAAAGTTTTGTATGAGAGCTGTATATTAAACTATCGTTGGAATCGTTATGAAATAAGCTACCACATCTCGCAGTTAGAAGGTTATACCCTGGATTAACACATAGGCTGCTTTTTATCCCGGTCTACGCCGGTGAAACCGCGGGGCGCTGCTAGTATAATATATATAATCACAATAATATTATAAAGGCGAAAGTTTGTGAATGTGTGCGCGTGTAAGATTTGATATAATATATAATTATAAGCATATATATAGCTACTACGCTAATAGCAAACCTTAAATATCAGAATGGTTATTGGTTATTTATTGTGTATGAAAGTATTATGAACCTGGTGTGTAAGGGAAGGATTTCATAAAGAAAAGCACAGAAAGACAAGGGTAGATATTTATTATTTCAATTAGGCTTGTCAATAATTATTCATCTTTAATGAGAAAGCTATTGTCCGTTCGCAAAACTAGGTCTTCATGGAGAAGAAGGACAAGAAACTCCATGGAAACAGTATTATAGTATTCTATCAACATATTTATTATATTTCCATAAATTATAGTTATCTCAAATAGTTAATTCTATCACTCAGAATAATAGCAACATAATAACAATATTTAAGGTATAATATGAAATTACGTAACTTACATGACACCTGGTAGATATATTTCACATCACAACGGCACTAGCACTAGCCACTTGAACCTCCACAGAGCAACTGCCTCGAGAATGTCATTACAATCCTTTTTATATCCTACCACCCCTTCCATTTATCCCTTCCCATCAAACATCAACTGACAGTATTGTATCAATTGTTTCAAACAACCTATTATATTAAAATAGCAATATAAATTCTATGATATACTACAGTTACTACCAAATATTATTTAATTATTTATAGTAATAACATCTGTACGATTTTGACAAGTTAAGAGTGGTATATTTCGTAAACACAATAACTAATCAAATTAGATACTTCTACATTGGTCTCAAGCTTCGTAAATGTGACAGATGTCAATATCCAACAAACAGTTATTCTAAAGGTTGTTTTACAATGATTCGATGATTTTAATCACAACCGAACTAACTTCCGGAATCAAGGTAATCTCAAGTATTATTTTTAAATATTAAACACATAATAATTATATTTATCTAACACGCGCGTGTTTGTTTGTTTGTTACTTCTTCATGCTGAAACGGCTGGACCGATTTGGATGTTATTTGTTTTGTTTTGTTTTTACTATAAAACTATTGATGATACATACTTTTTATGTATCATCAATAGTTTTCTCAGCGCACGCCAAATAATGAATTTTATAGGCAACATTTTGCTACTTTGGGTTACATTATTGCAATTTTCTTAAGTATCTCTAAGTTTTTTTGAAAATAAATTATAACCCATGTTACTTTCTGATAAATTAGCTTTCTACTGGTGAAAAAATGATTAAAATCGGTCCAGCAGTTTCGGAGCCTATTCGGTACAAACAAAAAAATTTTTCCTCTTTATAATATTAGTATAGATTAAAAAAAAAACTACTTACTAGATCTCGTTCAAACCAATTTGCTGTGGAAGTTTACATGGTAATGTACGTCATATATTTTTTTTAGTTTTATCATTCTCTTATTTTAGAAGTTACAGGGGGGAACACACATTTTACCACTTTGGAAACCTCACTATCATTTTTAAAGACCTATCCATAGATACCCCACACGTATGGGTCTGATGAAAATAAATTTTCGAGTTTCAGTTCTAAGTATGGGGAACCCCCAAAATTTATTGTTATTTTTTCTATTTTTGTGTGAAAATCTGAATGCGGTTCACAGAATACATCTACTTACCAAGATTCAACAGTATAGTTCTTATAGTTTCAGAAAAAAGTGGCTGTGATATACAGACGGACAGACAGACAGACATGACGAATCCATAAGGGTTCCGTTTTTTGCCATTTGGCTACGGAACCCTAAAATAATAATAATTAATTGGTTAGTTTATACACTCCCGTACCTCAGAGACTGATCTTCTAAATTTGTTGAGTGTTACACCGTGTAAGTCGGTTTCTGACGATTTACAAAAGCTGTTGTAATTTCTGCGCATTCGGACCAAGGGAGCGTTGAGACCAAGATTGGGTTTGCAGAAAGGGATATGAAGCAACCTGGTAATGGGATGTCTGGGAGGTTTGGAAGGGACCAGTCCCTTCAAAACCTCCCAGTATATTGGATACGCACAACAAGATCGCTACATTTTAGAAATCCGTTTGTAACTTTGTAGAGGAAAATTAGATCACGCGAACGGTGACAGTCTCGCAGTGTCTTTATATTGAAAAAGTGTAAGCGCTGTTCATACGGGCAGCGATGGCTAAGTTTCCTGGATATAAAGGCTATATGTTTTGTGAATGCTCTTTGTATTCTCTCAACTCTTTGCGAATGAATTGCATATAACGGATTCCAGGCAACACTAGCGTATACCAATCGACTTCGTAACAGGGTAGTAAACAAGACTATTCTGGTCTTTGTTAGTTGGAAGCCCCGGGTATTCGGTTTTACAAAACCCAGCATCTGTGCCGACTTCTTAACAATGTCGTTGATGTGTGGCTTAAAATTTTGTTCATCGTCGACCAGAACTCCTAGATCCCGTATTTCACATACCTTAGACAGCGTAGTATTGCATAGGGTGTAGGTAGTTGAAAAGGATGACTTTTTTTTAGAGAAGCGAATAAAGAAGCATTTTCGTGTGTCATATTGTTAGCTATGCACCAGTTTTCAATATTTGTTAATTCGCTTTGAACGAACGGGCTGCTGGCCCCGTGATCTTCCTATAAATCTTTAAGTCATCAGCGAACAACAAAGCTTGACAATGCTTGATTTGACTAGAGATGTCATTTACAAATAGCAAAAGTAAAACTGGGCCGAGATGGGAGCCTTGTGGGACTCCAGAACGGACATGAAATTCATAAGAGACATAGCCATTGACAGCAACGAACTGAGAGCGATTTATAAGATAGAACGCGAACCACCTCAGCAGCGATCCGTGGACACCACTAATCTCGAGTTTTGCTACCATGAGTGAGTGACTCACTTTGTCGAATGCGCTGCTAAAGTCCGTGTATATTGCGTCGACTTTGTGTAGGTAAATTTCTTCCGAAATAAGATCTGAGTTTGAAATAAGAACATAAAACACTACTTTAACTAAATTAGGTATGTAGAGCGCTTTAGTTTTATTATGAATAAGGGGGTTAACCTTAATGTTGTAGCAGTAAGGTCTATTTTCGCAGTACAAGTGTACAAAACACAGTATAAACACAAATTCGTATGGCACCATTTTATTTTTTAAACAATTTTATAGAGTAGGTAAGTATGTAACAAACATCACTAAACAGTAGTTTTTTTTATACGCGCTGCAAAATTAAAATTTTAAGCTTTTGTTTTTAAATAATATGTACCAGTCATGTCTTTAGTGACACCTTCACCCATATATCCGGTATGGCTACAGCGGTTTTCTCTAAAATCTTCCCAGGATTCGCACTCTTTGGCTGGATACATTGTAGGATTTTCTATTGAATCCGACAAATAATGGAAACACATGCTGTGACTGCACCTGGTCACTTCTGTAAAAAAAAAAATATCTACGATTAAATACACAATAAATTGATACCAGATTTGGCCGAGACTTCGTCCGCGTGGTAGGTAATAGCACAGTCTATACACCATAGTCATCCGACGAGAGCCCGAGCAGCTTACGTAGTTCGCCGAACTTCGTATGCAGCTCGGGCTTCGTCGGAGACTGTATGATGTATAGACTGTGGTAATAGCCAGAAAACAGCACAAATACCACCCCTTTTTTTTTTTTTTTTGTGGATGGGAAATCATCAAATGACTTCTCCCGCTCTGGGCAGAGGCGGGAGGGCGTGTCAGACTTTCACTGACTAAAACCCACCCATGTTCCTTCAGCTGCCCGTGCCAGGGCCACGGTATCTCTTTCGAACCACCCGCGACCCCGGCGGCATCGGCCCAATTGACCCCGTCACTGCTGACATCTCTTAGAGGCGCGCGTGGAACACAACGCGCCGTCGGTGGCCGGGAATCGGCAATCGATTCCCGCCGCCCAGGGCGTCTCCTACGGCGGCTAGGGGCGCGAGGGCGCGGCTGTTGCCTCTCCCTCACGCGTTCCGCTTCCTCCTTCGCGAGCATTACTGCTTCGCAGAAGGAGGTGACGGCTTCCCATGCACTCTCGCTCCGCACCATGGCCTGGACCACGTTTGGACGCGAGAGATCGCCGCCGCCGATCGCCTCCGTGAGAACACGGCGGTGCTCCGCCCAAGCCGGGCAGACCTCCACTGTATGCTCCACCGTGTCCTCCGGGCGATCCACACAATGGTGACACCCGGGACAAATACCACCCCTACGATGATAACTTATTTTTCTATCACTGAACGTTTTGTGATCCGTCTTGTATATTCAGAGATTACTATACCTTTTACCTATACCCCCGTCGCGCGCCAATTAGCAGACACAATTGAAATTCTATTGTTATCTGTACACATGGTGTACAATCGACATTTTAAGAGTTAAATACCTTTTACAACAAAGTAAGTTTAAAACCTAAAACCCGACTACTAAAAAATCACGCTTTAAAAAGTATGAAACAAGAAATTTTCTCTTCTGAATTTAGAAAAAAGACCGACAAATTTAAAATCGGGTGTCACACGTAATCTGTTCGACATATGCGTGTGACTCCGGATTATAATTTGTCGGTCTTTTTCTAGTTCAGATGAGAATTTTTCTTGTTTTATACTTTTTAGAACGTGATTTTTCAGTAGTCGAGTTTTCGTTTTTAAGCTTAGGTACTTTTTATTTAAATTATTTTGGGGTTATAACTCCGTGATAAAGTATTTGCAGAGCCACTTTACATTTTTAAAGGAAAATAATTATTATATTATTACTAGCGGCGCCCTGCGGTTTCACCCGCGTAGACCGGGATAAAAAGTAGCAGTGTGTTAGGGTAAAAGCTATTTACATACCAAATTTCATCCAAATCGGTCTAGCCGTTTGAGCGTGAAGAAGTAACAAACATACAAACACCCACACTCACACGCACTCACAAACTGTCGTCTTTATAATATTAGTGTGATAATGTATTATGGGTACCTAGGTTTGGAGAGAAAATATGTTTGGCTCACATCTGAGGCGTGATTTTAGAAATTATTCTCAACTATCGGGTGCATGCGCGAGCAACAGCTAACAATTTATGTATATTTGAAATGTGCTAATTTAGCCCTTTCATTTGATACCCAACACGGCATCATTAAAAAACTTTTTATTTAGTTCATGACTTTATGTCCTCTAGAGGGCGCCATATTCAATTTGATATCACGTCACATAGCTTATAACCAGCGGATTATCAAGTCGCTTCCAACGATACCTCATTTGTCAAATTATGGTAAGTGGTATAAAAGTTATGAGGGAACAGATGAACATACATACATAGATACCGGTCAAAATCATAACCAGGAGGGTTATGATTTTGACCGGTATCTATATTGCTTCGCCGTAGTTCGGTAAAAATACAATTTAATTATCAAGTCGCTTCCAACGATACCTCATTTGTCAAATTATGGTAAATGGTATAAAAGTTATGAGGGAACAGATGAACATACATACATACATACCGGTCAAAATCATAACCCTCCTTTTTGCTTCGCCGTAGTCCGGTAAAAATACAACTTCTGTTTTACTAGCTTTTCCCCGCTACCTAATCCGCGTGGATTGCGGAAAACACCACATTATACCAATACTCAATAGGTCACTCGGCGATAACGTAGCTTTCTACTAGTGAAACATTTAATACATCCAAAAGGCCAATTCCCGTAATTAAAAACGTTCAAAATCCTCATCTCAGCATCAATCAATGTAAATAACTTATCATAAATGTAGACAAACCAGAGGTATTTTTTAAAGATTGAGACTGTGATAAGAAATTACCTTTTACAAACTTATAAAACAATCAAGTTTACCTCTTTAAAATACTCATGGTCTAACCGTGTGCCTAGCGTCGAAATCCCTTATAGGTAGGTAGATATACTTTCGCATTAATAATATTTGTATAGATATGGATAGTAGAAGTACCTAATATACAGGGTGTCCAGTAAATAGCACGACATACTGCAGGGGGTGATAGCTTGGGTCAATACCTACCAAAACAACACAATATATGTTCAGCAAAATCTTACGGATTTACAGTTTTACAAAATTTTCCGAAATATCGAAAAATCTCTACCTTGAAACAGATTTTTAAGCATCTCGTAATGAAAAATTCCTTTTCTATTATTTTTTTTACATCAATTTATTCGTGAATAGTTACTTTACTCATGGATAAGTATTTTTTCTATCAAAAACAAGAATGTATTCAAGAAATAGTATTTTTTGTTTAAATTTTCACATAACGATTTTCTTTTCGCATAACTTTAACCTACAGTGGTGAAAAAAAATCCATAAGATTTTGCTGAACATATATTGTGTTGTTTTGATAGGTATTGACCCAAGCTATCACCTCCTGCAGTACCTATGTCGTGCTATTTACTGGACACCCTGTATTAATAAAAACATATATAGGTACCTGTTAAACTGGGCATGTCTTCACATCCCGGCTGTGGCGAGATTCCTTCATTAGGGTAAAAATCAACAGTTCCGATGGCTTCATCGAAACCCAACAGTCCCCCACAAGTGTGTATAACGTCAACAATTTCAGCATCGGAAGAATCTAGCCTTTCGAACATCTTAGGATACTCGAAGAGAGGTCTTGCGGGATCCAGACCTGTAAAGTCATTAAAGTCAAAGTCAAATCAGCTAAGCTAAGCTAGTTTTAAGCTATACATTTCCAGTTATCACTGACCTCCCATTATAAGGAAATCCTATACAATGCGAGATCAGCTTACATAAACTAGAAATGTATAGCTTGATCTGGGGGCCAACCACCACTTCTTAAAGCAGTATTATTTTAATGTTACTTCAGTGTGAGAAAGAGATGGAGCTATACAGGACGTCTAGCTCCATCTCTTTCCCACACTCATGTAAGATTAAAATAATACTGCTTTAAGATGTGGTGGTCTAGCTCCTGTGCGTACTTAGGCCATAAAATACACTTTGGACTTCAAAATTCACAAGAAAATAAAATTGATTCTACTTAGGTGCCCCTTCCAAAAGGTAGTATGTATGGAGAATAATGAGCAAAAAACTCTATGGTTAATAATACCAGCTTATTACTGCCCCACTGCAGGGCAAAGGTCTCTTCTCATAAAGAGAAGGTACGAGCATTGATCACCACGCTTGCTCAAGACAGGTTGGCGATTTCAGACTTGTAATAGCTATAAATCCAGGGGGCCAACCACCACTTCCTAAAGAAGTATTATTTTAATGTTACTTCAGTGTGAGAAAGAGATGGAGCTATACAGGACGTCTAGCTCCATCTCTTTCCCACACTCATGTAAGATTAAAATAATACTGCTTTAAGAGGTGGTGGTCTAGCTCCTGGTTTCCTTACGATGTCTTCCTTCAGCGATGTCAGTAATGTCGAAATACTTACTTTCCGATTTACGGAAAGTATAAAAACCGGCCAAGTGCATGTCGGATCACGCAAAGGGTTTCGTAGTTGAAAATAATTTATCCCAAAAACTTTTTTACAAAAAAATACAACCGACTTCCAAAAACAACACTACAAAGTGAAAAATAACTTTAATTTTGGAAGTCGGTGTCTAGTTAAATGTATTTTCGTTTTTTGCCACCGACTTCCGAAATTAAAGTTATTTTTCACTTTGTAGTGTTGTTTTTGGAAGTCGGTTGTATTTTTTGTAAAAAAGTTTTTATTTTTCACTTTTTAGTTGTGTACCTACCCCACACAAATTCTAATACCACTATCTGCAAAACAAACTAGAACATCATCCATATAAAAGTGGGGAAAAAATACGTAAGTATTATTGAAGCTAACTCAAAAACTAGCCAAGCAAAGTTAATCAATTTTATATGGGACCAACTGTGATGTATACCCTCTCGAAAAAAAAATCAAATCGGTCCAGCCATCTTCGAACCTCCTCCTTTTTGAAGTCGGTTAAAAATAAACTTATGAAATGTAGTTGAAAAACATCATGTTCTCCCATACTTGTACTCTCGTATACTCGCAAATTTAAGTTTGTAATCCCAATTTTTTTTTTATTACGGACTTTTTCCTTTTTTTGTGCTGTGAGACCTTGCTTCTTGCCAAATTTCATGATGCTAAGTCAACGGTAATTAGGTACCCTATAGGTTTTTTATTTACATGCGAGTATCAGCATATCTCATAATGTACTCGTATCGCATACTTAAATGGCCGCATTTTTTTATTGCGTTGCCTTAGAAGTTTTAAGTTTTTAGAGCTCCAATATTTAATAATATTTAATATT
The DNA here is from genome assembly GCA_946251885.1 of Cosmia pyralina. NCBI lineage: Eukaryota > Metazoa > Arthropoda > Insecta > Lepidoptera > Noctuidae > Cosmia > Cosmia pyralina. The sequence continues at coordinate 4,783,803 of OX276362.1, read as the reverse complement.
TAATATTAATTTCAACTTGATACCTCAACGCGTTCCTGAGAAAAAGGGTCTTGACAGACAGACAGGATTCCGTTTTTTCTTTTTCACTAAAAAGACAGCAAAAAATGAACAAAACTATAAAAAAAATACGTACCAGTAACTCTACGCACAGTGCTTTTGGTTTCAGAAGCCGCTATACCCATAACATGAGCTCCAAGACTGTGACCAATCAAATGTAGCTGGTCACCAGTCACACCATACTCTTTGTTCAATGCATCCAAAAACGACGCTACTCGACCTCCAACATGTTTAGTATCTTTTGCTGCCTTATTGTATAGGATGGAACCAGCAGTGGTACGCCAATCAACCAATATGACATTTGCTTCTTGATATTGTAAATAAGCTTTTTTTATAATTAATACATCCTTTTCAGTATTTGAGCGCCATCCGTGAGTAATTAATTTTAGTGGGTGATGTGAACGCATTATGTTGGTTATAACGTCTTGTTCTGCTTCGTTAACCGCTCGTCCTTGTTCGTTCAATGAGATATATGGACTGTCGTTCCTATAAGCAGAAAAGGGTAGTTTAGTTAGCTGAAATTCAGAATCCATATAAATGAAAACTTTTTTACAAAGTGAAAATTAACTTTAATTTCGGAAGTCGGTCTTTGGTTTTGTATTTTCTTTCTTTTTTTCTGTTTGCTCGGCTATATAATCTTCCTCAAGAATTGAGTTGCCCAATGCAAAAATATTTTTTCAAATCCGACTTGGTAGTTCCAGAGTTTGATACCTTTTTTTTTTGTGGATGGGAAATCATCAAATGACTTCTCCCGTTCTGGGCGGAGCGGGAGGGCGTCACTAAAACCCACCCGTGTTCCTTCAGTTGCCCGTGCACAGTGTGGGTCAAAAAAATTCAAACCTGTACCAAATTTCAACTTAATCGGTCCATTAGATTCGGAGCAAATTGGCTGTGACAGACGGATAGACAGACACACGAGTGATCCTATAAGGGTTCCGTATTTTCCTTTTGACCTCAAAAGGATCTTCCTGCCCTTTTTTTTTGTGGATGGGAAATCATCAAATGACTTCTCCCGCTCTGGGCGGAGCGGGAGGGCGTGTCAGACTTTTACTGACTAAACCCCACCCGTGTTCCTTCAGTTGTCTGTGCCAGGGCCACGGTATCTCTTTCGAACTATCCGCGACCCCGGCGGCATCGGCCCTATTGGACCCCGTCACTGCTGACATCTCTTTGAGGCGCGCGTGGAACACAACGCGCCGTCGATCCGGGCCTGGTCCTTACCGGACGGCGAGCTACCCATTACTCGTCAGTCGGCGATAGATTCCCGCCGCCCAGGGCGTCTCCTGCGGCGGCTAGGGGCGCGAGGGCACGACTGTTGCCTCTCCCTCACGCGTTCCGCCTCCTCCTTCGCGAGCATTACTGCTTCGCAGAAGGAGGTGACGGCCTCCCATGCACTCTCGCTCCGCACCATGGCCTGGACCAGGTTTGGACGCGAGAGATCGCCGCCGCCGATCGCCTCCGCGAGAAAACGGCGGTGCTCCGCCCAAGCCGGGCAGACCTCCACAGTATGCTCCACCGTGTCTTCCGGGCGATCCACACAATGATGACACCCGGGCGTTTCGTCCCGCCTTATCCGAAACAAGAAGCTCCCGAAACAACCGTGTCCAGTGAGGACCTGCGTCAGGCGGGAGGTGAGGATACCGTGGCGCCTCGCAATTGTAGGGTGCCCAGCGCTGGGTTGCGACAATCGCACTCTCCATGTCGTCATGAGATCCCGCCGGAGCTCTGTCCGCTGTACCGCGATTTCTCGCGGCAGCGGAGTTACGCCCCGGCGTTTTGCCTCCTCGCGCCACTCCCACACGTGCGCGAGGACTAAAGTTTGATACCTTGGGTTACATTATTGCAATTTTCGTAGGATTCTCTATTTTTTTTTAAATATAAAATCAGCCCATGTTACTCGCTGATAATGTAGCCTTCTATAGGTGAAATAATTTTCGAGTTTATCCATTACAAACAAACATGTTACAAAAAATCAAATCTTTTCTCAGGACCTGTTTCACCACCTACGGTTGAGTCCTAACTTACTTGGCAAATAATTTCATACAAATTCTGTTCCATTATTGAATTTATTCGGTGAGTAGTGACTATTCAGACATCGTGAATTATGCCCTCAGTCAATATTAGTTTAGATAATAATATACCTGCCTAGCCTTTTCCTAACTATGTTGGGGTCGGCTTCCAGTCTAATCGGATGCAGCTGAATACCAGTATTTTACATGGAGCGACTGTCCATTTTAATAATTAAAATTTTACACCACTAAACCTACAAAACAGGAACACGTAAATAAATGAACACATTGTTAGTACACAACAAAAAAATACAACATGGTCTGCAAAAGCCCTACACGGAAGACACCGGGCCTTCCTGAGCCAGCCACACGTCGACAAGGTCAAGTCGAACGAATGGCTCAAACGAGGCGAATTGTTTCCAGAAACCGAGGGATTTATGCTGACCATACAGGATCAAGTAGTAGTCACTCGTAATTACAGAAAGTACATCATAAAGGACTAACATCAGTCGACTGACTTGTGCAGACATTGCAACACTACCTCTGAAACCATACAACATATAACAGGAGCGTGTAAATCACTTGCACAAACCGATTATAAACACCGCCACGATCAAGTGCCTGCAATTATACACCAACAGTTAGCATATAAGTATAAACTCGTTAACGAAATGGTACCATATTATAAATATAAACCAGAAATAATATTAGAAAGTAAGGATCAGAAAATTTACGGGGACCGAACAATAATAACAGATAAAACTATTCATTACAATAGACCTGACATTACCGTTCACGACAAAACCAATAAAACAGTATATCTGATAGATATAGCAATACCTAACTCGCACAATATTCAAACCACCATATTCGAAAAGCTCACTAAGTATCAAGATCTCGCCATAGAAATTAAAACCCAATGGAAAGCACAAACCGTTCATTTTGTCCCCATTGTTCTTTCATCTACTGGTGTAATACCAAAATCTCTCACACAAAGCCTTAACACCCTACAGATGCCTACTCACACACAGCTGTACATTCTCCAAAAAGCCACCATCCTTAACACATGTCACATCACCCGAAAGTTCCTGACTTCTTCAACATTGTCATCCACCTTTTCTATCTAAATTTCACCTTACATACTTGGTCCCAACCCGTGTGTAAGGTTTCTTAACCTAAACATAAAGAACCGAAAATAATAATACCAGCCTATATTGTCCCACAGCAGAGCAAATGCCTCTTATCATACAGAGAAGGCACGAGCATTGATCACCACACTTGCTCAAGACGGGTTGGCGATTTCAGACTAAGTCCAAGATAAACTTACTTACCCATTATATAATCTATATTCAATTTCATCTGTCATTGCATCTAAAACTTGACCCGGTAACATTTCGTTTTTCACCGTCATTGAAAGGTTTACATAATGTAGGATTCCATCGCTATCCGGAAAATATAGCCATTCAGTTCCATAGCCATCACCGTACTCTTTTTTAAATAAATCTAAATAATGTCGTGCTGAATCTGCAATTGCAAAAAAATAATTGTTATAAAATTAAAGCCTTCTTCTCATGGGGGTAGGAAGACTAGGAAGAAACTACAGAACGCCACCTGTCCTTACATACTCCTTTCGCCTCGGTTACGTTCCTAAATGGTCATACACGCACACTAGTTGCGAGTAGGTTGCGCCTGATCTTACTATAAAATTAAATGAAATTGTTTATTCTGCTTATAGGATACTTAAAGGAATCACTTTTCAAATCACATGTCATATTTAAAAAATATTAAAAAATAAGCTAGATTGAGTCGACATTTCCTATCTGACTACCCCTGAGAAGAAATGGCGAAAAAAGCCATCACTGTACTCTTTATTAAATAAATCTAAATTATTTCGTGCTGAAGAACCTGCAATTGTAGAAAAATAGTACATTGTGATACAAGGGTGGAAAGTAGGTTATTTCAAACGAGCTGTCATAAACAAGCCCGAGCCGAAGGCGAGGGTTTTTGATGACACGAGTTTGCAATAACCTACACACTCGTGTATCACACGACGTTTTTCAATACTGTTGTGCGAAATAGTAAAAAACAAATAAAAAACTTAAGTTTGAGAGTAGTTTTTAACATGGAATAAATTGACCACAATGTAGATGGTTTATATTTGCCAGTAAATTCATGAAAATAAGCTAACAAAACCTTTTCTGAAAATGACTTAGTTTTCTTTTGTTTTTTCCATAAAATAAAATTATCGTAAGACGCCATATATCTTTCTCGAGATTTTGGGGGCAAAATTTCATCTTGCGCAGTTTTCGCCTCAGATAAAATATCGGGTGGAGTTAATTCCATTTCATCACTTGTACTTGAACTCATTACAAAAAAAAATCTATTTATCACTCAAAAAATTAAAATTTTCAGAAAATGGCGCGTTATTGCAACTGGACATATTTTTTTTTACAAGGAAAACAGCGTATACAGCGTATTCGATTTTTGACAAATGTTGATGTGAAAATAATTAAATTAAAATTGGTAATTAAATATTTAATATTAATTACCAGTTTTAATTTAATTATTTAAAAGACTTTTGAGAATTCAATGCTAAGACACGTAAACACACACGTAGACACGTACGTGAGCCCGTAGGCTCATTCATTTTTCCTCGTATAAAATATATCCAGCTTTATTCTATGTATGAAAACGCCTTGCTACTAAACTTTTTAAATTGACTTATAAATTTAAAACTCAACTGCAAAACTAATGATCGAGCTCGTAATAAAAAGTCACGACCGCGTAACAGAAAGATGCCTATGCAAAAGATTTAATTTTCGAATCATAATTATAGCCTCTGAAAGTACGCCATGTTTAACAATTGTATTGAAAAAAATGTTTTAAAATTTTCATACATACATACATAAACTCACGCCGTCTTCCCATGGGGGTAGGCAGAAACTACAGAACGCCACCTGGTACGATCCTTACATACTCCTTTTGCCTCGTTTGCGTTCATACATCTGGTCATACACGCACGCCGGTTGCGAGTACTACGCACCTGACCTTTCTGAAGAACATCACCAATAATGTCTCTACAATATCCTCCTAGGGCGTTTCCACTCAAATCTTTTATACCTTTTGAGAGTCGCCTTTCATTCATCCTCTCAACATGACCAAACCATCTATGCATACTTATCAATTTTTGTCATTACTTCTTCTTTTAAACCGCACCGTTACCTTATCACTTCATTCCTCAGCCTATCATTCATCGTCATACCACACATGCTTCGCAAGGAACGCATTTCCACAACGCTTATTCTATTTTCATTCATTGATTTTCATGCTTTTTTTGCCACATCCAACTTTCACTTCCATATACATATAAGCGTAGGCACCAGCACATCAATGTGAACATATAGTCGAGCCTTTTTGGACATCAACTGGTTGGTCACAATCGCATGTATAGCACCATTCACTTTATTTCCCGCATTTACTCTACATCCCACATCTTCATCAATCTTTCCATCGCTTGTAAACAGACTCCTCAAATATACAAACTCACTTACTTGCTCCACACTCTTATCATTTTCACATCACATACTGACACCTCTTCTCTTTCGAACACCATGGCCTTCGTCTTAATCACATTTCATATTCATCCCTTTCATCTTATATGCTTAATCCATCACAGTCACCATAACTTGCAACTGTTTTGCTGACAATGCAAATAGAACTTGATCATCTGCGTAGAGAAGGCATTTGACAGGCAACTCATTCATCCTCAATCTGCACTCACCCTCTTTCAAATCTGTCAAACAAATATCCATGTGCAAGTTGAACAGCCACGGTGACGTTACACAACCCTGTATAACACCCCTCGAGATGCAGAACCAGTTCGTGTAATTTATTTATTCTAACACAAGCACTGGAATCCTTGTATAAAGGTTTCGTCCACACCGTACATGGATAGTGTCGACCACAGTCCTTCCCTCCACAAACTGTCATAGGTCTTTTCCAAGTCAAAGAAAGAACATTTACAGCATTTTTTGGATTTGATCTATACCAGCTACACTATCTTTATTTCTTTTTTTTTTTGAATGGAAAATCATCAATGACTTCTCCCGCTTCGGGGAGAGCGGGAGGGCGTGTCAGACTTTTACTGACTAAAACCCACCCGTGTTCCTTCAGATGCCTGTGCCAGGGCCACGGTATCTCTTTCGAACAACCCGTGACCCTAAAATAGCACTCTCAGTGATTGTGCGTCAACTGATACTCTCATTAAGCAAACTGTTAGATGTTGTAGCTAGTGAGATGGGCCGATAATTTGTCCTATCTGATACATCCCCTGTCCTGTTTTTAAGGATGGGTACAACCAAGGTTTTCATCAGCGATTCCGGTATGTATGAATACACAACGTAAAAAAACATAGCTATCACACGCGGTAGGTGTACTACACTTGCATACCTGAAATGCTCGATGCTGAGATCAGGAGACGTATCCCTCTTCATCCTTTGAACTGTCGCGACAACTTCTTTTGCTGAAAATCATATTTTTCTCCCGGGCACGGCCCCAGCACCACCTGCATCTGTCATCGCTGTACCTAGGGGAGATCTTACCATAAAGTGATCTATATCTACCAATACCTTTATGATCACTGATACTGCTGTATCTCGTAGCTATACTGGGCGTAGGGTTCATCTTGTTAGTATCCATCTTCCAGAAGGCTGAAAAATTAATGAAATTGTTTATTCTGTAAATAACCTATTTTAATATCAGAAATAATGCAGTCTATTCTATGTATCACTATGTATATATCGCCATATTTACTTCAACGGTCATCATAAATCGACGTTTCTAAACAAAGTCGTTCTTTTCCTCGTATTCCAAGTCAAGTTTCCTTCTTGAACCAAGTTACTTTCTTCAAACAACACTAATTATACCTAGTACATTTGTAAAAACCAAAATGGTACATTTTTCGCATAGCAGGCGATTGAAGAACGGTGATATTTGAGAACTTTGGATGCAAGAGCGAGCGAAGCGAGTTCGAAAATTTTAGCACCTCGGATAGAGTAGGTTTCCTTTGAATATTCAGTGACCTTGTGTCAGTTTTTAAATTTACTTGATCGCGTTTACGTTATCGTTACCTTACGTCAATTGTATGGAATAATTGTGTTTCCCATTATAGTCACCAGACGGCGCTTATTCAGATTCAGCAGTAGAAATTGAAGTTTACGGTAACGTGATCGAATAAGTACCTATAGAAACTCGCACTAAGGCCTCTGTATGCATATATTATAGATAGTATATATAGCAATAGGAGTTACTTTGTCGACTTAAATGCTTAAGAATAAAAGTTTAAGAATTAAGAGTAACTAAGATGCAATGGCGAGCGAAGCGAGTTCAAAGATTTTTAACACGGACTTTTTCCTTTCTTGTGCTGTGAGACCTTGCTTCTTGCCTATTTCATTATTCTAGGTCAAGGGGAAGTACCCTATAAGTTTCGATTTACTTGCGAGTATCAAAATATGTCGCATAAATGGCCGTATGTTTTATTGCGTTGACTTGGAAGCTGGAGTTTTTTAGGACTCCAAGGGACCACAGATCTACGTATTTTTCAACTTGATACCTCCACCCTCCACGCGTTCCTGAGAAAAGGGGTCTTGACAGACTGACAGACGGACGGACAACAGTGATCCTATAGGGGTTCCTTTTTTTCCTCTTGAGGTATGGAACCCTAAAAAGGATAAGTACTTACTTACTTGTCTATTTATTTATTTATCCAAACATTATTAAATTTTGCACTGTCTGTGGTGCAAGCATTAAATTAACACTTTTCTGTCTGACTACACATAGACGTTTTTACGCCTATCAAAACAGAAATATCCTGGTATTATTCTTCGGGTCCAGTCTAAGCGGGCCGAGCGGGCCCGGACCCGATTTTTTTAGGACTCCAAGGGACCATAGACCTACGTATTTGATATTAATTTCAACTTGATAGCACCATCACGCATTCCTGAGAAAAAGGCTCTTGTTATACTGACAGACAGACGACAGACGGACAACGGAGTGATCCTATAAGAGTTCCCTTTTTCCTTTTAAGGTACGGAACCCTAAAAAATAATAATCGCACTCACACTAATATTATAAAGGCGAAAGTTTGTGAGTGTGTGTGTATGTTTGTTACTTCTTCACGCTCAAACGGCTTGACCGATTTGGATGAAATTTGGTATGTAGACAGCTCATACCCTAGATTAACACATAGGGTACTTTTTATCCCGAAAAAATGTAGTATTCCCGTGGTATGAGCAAGGAATTCAAAGATATTTGTTACTCTTTCAAACTCAAACGGTTCGACCGATTTTGATGAAATTTGGTGTGGAAGTAGCAGACACCCTGTATAAACATAGCACACATAAGCTACTTTATATCCTGAAAAAGTGTACTGTTCCAGTGGGATGAGCAATTTTTTTGTGAATACTTTTCTCACCGATTAAATAATACACCTTTTAGTGTATCTCTTAAACCGCGGGTAACACCGCGGGGCGCAGCTAGTCAATCTGCCTAGCCTTTTCCCAACTATGTTGGGGTCGGCTTCCAGTCTAACCGGATGCAGCTGAATACCATTATTTTACATGGAGCGACTGCCTATCTGACCTCCACAACCCATTAACTGGGTAATACGATACCCCTTGGTAAGACTGATTGTCAGACTTTCGGGCTTCTGACGACAAAAAAGTCAAAGATCCACGAATGACAGCCGGGACCAACGGCTTAACGTGCTTTCCGAGGCACGGATGAGTCTCGGTATGTAAAGATGGTCACCCATCCACGGACCAACCCCGGCAAGCGCAGCTTAACCTGATGGATCGACCCGTGCGGCTGTTATTACTTAGCCACGAGCTCCTCTGCGGGGCGCAGCTAGTAATATTAGGTTGGGGAAAAAGTCTTTTCGCATTATAGTATGTATGAACTTAAAATAAAATCTCTTTAGCAAACTATTTGTATCTGGCTGGTTTTGGTAACATTGAAAGTTTAAATTTTAAAGAACATAATTCCAAATTCAAATTTGGAAAGTGTGTGATTTTCATTTGTTTTTCGTATTGTCAAGATGAGTGAATCTAATGAAGAAATTCGATACATTTTAAAATTTTACTACAAAAAAGGTAAAAATGCAACGCATGCTGGGAAAAAAATTTGAGATGTTTATGGACCCAATGCAGTGTCTGTGAGAGTAGCACAAATTTGGTTTAAGCGTTTTCAATCCGGAAATTTTGATGTCAAAGATGCATGTCGCTCTGGTCGGCCTAATACGGATAAAATGGATGCCATTTTTGAAAAAGTGGAGCAAGATCGGCATATCAGTAGTTACGACGTAGCTGGATAACTAGGAATTGACCACAAAACAGTTTTGGCGCATTTGAAAAAAACTGGGTACAGAAAAAAGCTCGATATTTGGGTACCTCACGAGCTCACTGAAAGAAACCAAATGAACCGTGTACTCATTTGTGATTCTTTATTACGACGTAATGAAACCGAACCATTTTTGAAGAAGCTGATAACTGGTGATGAAAAGTGGATCACGAAAGACAAGAACGTGCGAAAAGGGTCGTGGTCAAAGGCCGGTCAGGCTTCACAGACTGTGGCGAAACCCGGGTTAACTCGCAACAAGGTGATGCTGTGTGTGTGGTGGGATTGGAAGGGCATTATTCATTATGAGTTGTTACCACCAGGCAGGACCATCGATTCTGAACTCTACTGCGAACAACTGATGAGATAAAAGCAAGAAGTTGAGAGAAAGCGGCCGGAATTAATCAACAGAAGGGGTGTGGTTTTTCATCATGATAACGTTAGACCTCACACATCTTTAGCCACTCAGCAAAAATTAAGAGACTTTGGCTGGGAGGTGTTAATGCATGCGTCGTATAGTCCTGACCTTGCACCTTCAGATTTCCACCTGTTTCGGTCTTTTCAGAATTCTTTAGGCAGTGTCAGGTTAACATCACGAGAGGACTGCCAAAACCACTTGTCGCGGTATTTTGATCAGAAGTCCCAAAATTTCTATAGCAATGGGCTCATGTCCCTACCTACAAGATGGCAAAAAGTTATCGAATAAAATGGTACCTACATACTTTAGATAAATGTAAATAATGTATATTAAAAAATGTTTTGAATTTTCTTAAAAAATGCGAAGAAACTTTTTCCCCAACCTATTATATAAATATTTACTCAATGTGTACAGTAAAAGGTATACAATGATGGTTAAGTTCCTGGAATTCGTTGACAGTCCTACACTGTCATCCCATAACTATTTACAGTGGTTTGAAAATATTGTAAAAGCTAATTATTTTTAAAAGAGTAACCGTAGAGTTTCTTTCCGGCTCTTCTCCATAGGAAAAAAACAATTGGAAGCGTACACCAAGCTTCTAGCGTTTCTTATCTGCCCACGTAGCAAACGCAGATCTATCCTCGAACAACGACATATATAAGAGGTAGACTATCCACGATCTGAGGGTTTAGTGCGAGTTTTTATACTTACTCAATCGCGTTTACGTTATCCTTACCTTACGTCAATTTAGATACAATAACGTTTTAGACGTCTAGCCGACGTAGTTCCTCGCAATCGACGGGATAACAGCGTGCTATGTCTAAAGTCAGCCAAGACAGCACTTATGCGCAAAAGTGTCTACTGCATGGCTCCAGTAATTTTCAACAAAATACCGAAGAGTTGGAAAGAGCTTCCGCTTACTTTATTTAAAAAAATAAAAACTTTTTTGCAAAAAAATACAACCGACTTCCAAAATCAACACTACAAAGTGAAAAATAACTTTAATTTCGGAAGTCGGTGTCTAGTTAAATGTATTTTCGTTTTTTGCCACCGACTTCCGAAATTAAAGTTATTTTTCACTTTGTAGTGTTGTTTTTGGAAGTCGGTTGTATTTTTTTGCAAAAAAGTTTTTATTTTTCACTTTTTAGTTGTGTACCCCACACAAATTCTAATACCACTATCTGCAAAACAAACTAGAACATCATCTATATAAAAGTGGGGAAAAAATACGTATTATTGAAGCTAACTCAAAAACTACCCAAGCAAAGTTAATCAATTTTATATGGGACCAACTGTGATGTATACCCTCTCGAATAAAACAGCCATCCAGCCATCTTCGAGTAATCGGGTAACATACATAAAAAAAAAAAAAAGGTTCCGACGAATTGAGAACCTCCTCCTTTTTGAAGTCGGTTAAAAAAGACTTCGTAGCTTTTTGGTGGTGAAAGGTTATTATAATGTAAGTGAGTTCCTGAATGAAAAAGATTTTTAAGTTAGTGTATTTTTTTTTTGTATCTTTTGCATGCCTATATGGTAAAATATGGCTGAACTTGTTATGATTTTTGTATCTTTTGCATGCCTATATGGTAAAATATGGCTGAACTTGTTATGATTTTTGTATCTTTTGCATGCCTATATGGTAAAATATGGCTGAACTTGTTATGATTTTTGTTATCCTTTATACCCATATTTGCAAAATAAAATGATCTTTTATCTTTTTTTATCTGTGTTTCCCATTATAGTCACCAGACGGCGCTTATTCAGTTTCAGTACAAATTGAAGTTTACGCTAACGTGATCAAATAAGTACAAAAACTCGCACTAAGGCCTCTGTTACAAAAGGATACTCGGTTACTTCGGTCACATTGCACTTCGAGAACCAGAAAACCTTGAAAGTTGGTGGTAATGGGCAAGGTAGAAGGGAAAAGACCTCGCACCGGGTCACCTAACCGCTGCTCAGATCAAGTAACCACCCTCACTGGACTCTTTGTTACGACAGCCCTGAGATAAGCCGAGAACCGACTGAAGTGGAAGTACCTCATACAGAAAGCCACGAAGACCTTTCAGGGACACGATCTTTAGCAATAGAAGAAGAGAAGATAAAACAAAAGAAAAAGAAAGACGAAATATACCATGGATGGACTGTGTGAAAAGATGATATGGCTAAAAAAAGGTTGTGTCTACTGAGATAAAGACTAATAGAGAAGTATGGAAAAAGAAGTCATGTTGCGCCGACCCCAAATAAATTGGAACAAGGGCAAGAGAATGATGATGTTACAATAAAACGCAGAGGTAGAATAAAAAGAAACGCTTACCGGTTACTAGTAGGACGGATAAACCACCCAGTAATTTCAACATGTTTAGTGTTTAACGTCCACAAAGGAAATAACTTTCGTTTACGATAATTAGTATTTATATATTTGCATTTTTGTAGCATTTATTACCGGTAGGTATCTAATTAGTGCATTCAAGTTATCTTATTTTTCTTGTAAGAGTAGCTAGGTGCCTACTGTGTTTTTATCTTTGCTTTAACCTCTTGACTTCCAAACGTCCCTAAACGCGCTAAATATCGACGTCATTTCATGGATTTTTGATTTTTGGATAGGCCTTCGGAAAAAACTGAGAATTCCACTTAATAATATGTCACGGTATATTTTTTTATACTTTCCTGGCTTCGTTATGACTTTATGAGTTTACCTAATTAATTATACTGTTCAATCTATTTAAACTAATAATAAAACTGAAAAGTTTGTTTTTTTATTTGTATGTTTGAACGCGCTTATCTCTGTAACTACCAGTCGGATTTGAAAAAATCTATTCGCATTTGATAGCCCTATTCTTGAGGAAGGTTATAGGCTATTTAGTCACGCTAGGAACCTTAGGAGCCGAGCACAAAGAAAAAAAAGTCAGAACGAACGCTAAGCAAAAACGAAGTAATAGCGCGGGCAGGCGATGCGATGCGACGGGGTGGGTTAGGGGAACAAGAAATTTCACGCGGACGAAGTCGCGGTCAGAAGCTAGTAAACAAATAAAACTAACCTTATCAGGGAATGAAGTGATATGTTTTCATTTTGATAATTTTCTTTCGCATGACCTTAAAAGTGTATCACAATATAACGAATTCACACACACATTCACCAAAAAATACTTTTTTACGATAACACAACATGTGTATAAACTTTCCATGCAGTTATTTTACGTTTGATAGCTCGAGTAGTAATCAATTATGATGAAAAAATATTGTATGCAGCGGAGATGAGAATGTTGAGATGGATGTGTGGAGTGACGAGAATGGATAAAGTAAGAAATGAGTATACTTTAACCACTAATACGTCCGAAGTCTAAAAGTCACCCGAAACAAAAGAGTGATGAATACCTATACAGAGTGGATACGACAATACAACAATTAATTAAACTTCGTATACCTAATCACGTACCCAATCTGCGTACAAAAATTCAATTCAATTTAACTAATAGTTTAGTCACAGGACAATATTTTTCATTTTCAAGATTTTCAACATGATGTATCTGATAATACAGTTATTAGACCAGCCTCGCCTAAAAAAATAAAGGTTAAAGACATTGCAATATTCTTCACACACATGTTGCCAGCTGCTTCAATATGGGAATTAATGCATATTGTACCTTATACCAGAGGCATAAGAGCCATAAAACGTGTCATCAGAATTAGATAAGAAAATGATGCATACGGAAGTTACATCTACTCACTCTTGTCAATCGAAAATTTTGAATGTGCGAAAGAGATACGTATGTAGACGATAGTTCCTTTATTTCTGTCGCTTTCTCGCCAAAACAATAACAACCCAAACTTGCAAAAAATCGTTACAAACAATGGTGTGTTGGGTCGGTCAGTGCCCCAGTCACCAGCCGTGTTAAAATATTAAAAAATGGTGTTCTATTTTGTTTACATTTTTAAGCTACACACATCAAAAGTGTCTAGGGATCAACATATATTTTTGCAATAACTTTTCTCCTGATTGATATTAATTAAAATTTTCTTTAAGGATTCATCAAATAAAGTGTTTTCGTTTGTCACAGTAACGATAAACCAAGTCACCTTTGCATTAATAAAGAAATTTGCCATTTTCCTAATAAAGGGATTTTTGACATTTGAACCACTAACATTAAAGTTCGAAAAAAAGACTGAAATAACAGTTTTCTTTAAAATTTTATTGGGTAACTTAAACAATTAATAATCCGTGTTTCTACCGCGAACACTAACAACACAAGAACATCGGTTTGGCATACTCAAAATGAGTTCATCCAAATCACGCTGTGGAATGGCCGCCCATGTTCGTTGCAACAACAAAAAAAGGTCTTCTTGCGACTGGATACCCTCCATATTCGGCAGAGCTCTTCTCTGTAGCATATCCCATGCATGCTCAATCGGGTTCAAGTCTGGCGACTGAGCAGGCCAGGGCAGGACATTGATGTTAGCTGCGGCGAGAGTCTGTCTTACAACTCTTGCGGTGTGCGGTCGTGCATTATCATGCATTAACTGAAATAAGGGACCGATTTGCACTTGTAGAGGAACGATGACGTCTGATACAATCGTCTCAGCATAAATTTGAGCGTTGAGGTTGCCTCTGATCCAAATCAACTCAGTTCTTCCGCCGATCCAAATACCCGCCCATACCATGATGGTTCCACCACTATAAGGATGGACTTCCTGGCAGGATTTTAATCGCTGTTGGCGTCCAGGGGTTCTCCAGTGTCGTATACGTCTTGTATCCGGTCTCATACCAAAACGAGACTCATCAGAAAAGCACACGAAACGCCATTGTTCTTCTGCCCAATTTCTGTGTTCAAGAGCCCATTGATATCGAATCCTACGATTGTGTATTGCTATAGGTGGTACCCGTAGCGGTCTTCGGGAATGAAGGTTCACTTCATGCAAGCGGTTTCTGACTGTTTGGTCGCTAATTAAGTTCCCTGAAGAGTGATGAAGCCTCACGGCTAACATCATGGCGGTTATAGTTGGAGCTCTTCGAGTTAAGATTTGAATGTATCGGTCTTGTCTCCGTGTGGTGCAGCGATACCGTCCTCCATGGCGCTCAGCCACGGTACCAGTGCTTCGGTAACGTGTCCAAAGTCGACTGATAACACTCTGACTTGTATTCAGAGCTAAAGCCACAGTACGTTGCCGGGAACCAGCTTCTATCATTCCCACGGCTCTGAGCATTTCTTCCCTGCTTAAATGACGTCGCCGCTCCATAATAACGTTGGTTTTAATCAGTAGTAGGGAAACAGTAGCACTAATAATGTCTTCAATGCGTTGTATGTTTTTATAGGGAAAATATTGACAGCTGATTTTCATCTTTTACTCGAATTTGATTCACAGTTCCTGATTCAAATTATGAAATGCACCAAAAAGGATCCATATAAATTTATAAAATCATAAATTTATTACAAAGCCACATCTCAATCTCAAGAAATCCGCATAAAAATGCTTGATCCCTAGACACTTTTGATGTGTGTATTTAGTTTGTTAGAAAAAGTCACTTTTTTAATTTCAATGTTAGGATTTATTTTTTAATTCCTATAAACTGCTATACATTAGTTCTGCTCGTATTTTCATTCATTGTCGTATTGTCGTATCCACTCTGTATAATGTTGATGGATGGAGAGGAAGAGGAAGACCAAAGAAAAAATGGATGGATTGTGTGAGGAATGACATGAAAGAGAAGGGAGAGTATGATTGCGTGACGGTTGACAGGGGAGAATGGAAGAAGAATACGTGGTGCGCCGCCCCCACGTAATTTGGGATAGGTAAGGGCAGGAAGATGATGATGAGACTATTCAATTAGTGATATCAAATCGACTTTATTTATGAAGAAGTTTTAATCGATTTAACATATTTTTAAGAAAAATGGAAAGGAAAAAACAGCGTTCATGAAGTACCTATTTATTGCTATTTTTATCATATACCATACATAGTCCTTCCGCGGTGGTTCAAGTGTTTGATCAACATAATTCTGTAGCTTAGCTACTATGACACTTTATCCGATCTAAGACCGCCTTACTTAATGAGTACCTCATGCTATTGTAAAGAAATTGATTTTGTTTTTTTAAGATCAAAAACAAAATCAATTTCAAACAAAAATGTAAAATATTCGTCTTTGAATATCAAAACAAATAGCACCAACACCAAGGCCTATGTTCTGCTGCTGACATTGTGTTATTATAGAACTGTAAGTACATTATTTCACGGGCCTTGATGGAAAACCTGTGAACATTTCAGCCGAAAGATGTCCACTGCTGTAGTTAGGCCTTCCCCAGGGATTGTCGCGCGGTATACTCTGATTGCGATGCAGGATTTTTCGTGACGTCAGTGAGATGCGTAGTTCGCATGTGGCGATGTAGATGCCGCCACACTACTATTAAATAATGTTCTTTAAGTACTCTTGGATTCATTTTAGGTTATAATCTTCTACCTTGGAATATCTTTTTTCTCCCAACTTCTCTATCTTACTGTCCATTTGCTTTTTTGTTAGTTTTATATCGTTCGTAAACTATTTACAAGTTTCCATTATCCCCGAGTCCCAAATTACATGCAGTTTCGCCATTCTCCTTTGGACTGTCAATAAGTGCTGTTTTTCAGCCCTATTAGGATTAATGCTTCTTATTTACTTAAATCTTCAGGCATAGGAATAAAAAAATCAGTTTCTAACACATCATTAATCTGAGGCGCAATTCTCGTATTTTTAACAACGTTCGCAATCTCATCTCAGTCTCAATCTGTCCAAAATTGTGTAGCGTTTACCTAAATTTTTTACATTTCATTGTCGCTGGCATGAGATTGCGACTTGAATTTAAACGCTTTTAGGTACGAGAATTGGACTTCAGATGAACAGCGATCATAATTTTTCCAGGATAGTTCGAATGTTTGATACTAATCTTTACCTTAACGACGACCATTGTGTCTTTTGTTGTTTTGTCATAGTCTTTTCTTTTCTCAGTCTGTGGTCATGTTGATCACCCAAACCAAAGTTTGAAACTATCAGGAAATAAATGTAAATCGAAGTTCTAATTGATCACACAATTAGAACTTCGATTTTTTTTTAACCTATTAGGGGTTAAAGAATGAAATTGCCGTTAATTGTATTAGAAACTTCGAATTGACATGGAACCTTCATGGTTTGAGATTTTTGAGTGAAACTTTTTTCACAGGGTACCTATGAAGTTCTTCTTTTAAAAAATGTGCAACATTCGATTATCGACTTTCAGCTGTTTTTTTATTCAGCTTAGACAAGAAAGATGGATACTTCGAAAATTCGAGTTATTTTTGAATACGAGTTTCGACGCGGAACTAACGCGGCAGAAACAGCTCGCAATATCAATGTTGCGTTTGGAGAGGGGACTGCTAATGAACGCACCGTGCGAGTTTGGTTTAAACGCTTTCGTGATGGAAACTTTGATTTGAAGAACGAATCACGTGCAAGACCACAAGACACAGGTACAAGACACGTACAAGACACAGGTGAATAACAATGAATTGAAAGTGATGGTGGAAGCCGATCCGAGCGAAACTACCCAGGAATTAGCGGCATGGTTTAACGTTACCTAACCAACAATATTGACTCATTTGCGTCAAATCAATAAAATAAAAAATATGCCTCATGATTTGACTGATCTGCAGAAAGAAACGCGTGTTGAACTCAAACTCAAAGCATTTATTTCAATTAAACCAATTACAGGCACTTTTGAATTGTCAAGGGGTCGGTCAGTCAAAAAGATGAAGCTAGGCGCCCATTCCAAAGCATAGTAGGTACCTATGGAGAAGAACGGGCAAGAAACTCCACGGACACTCTTTTAAATCAAGATATGATTACAAAATAATGGTTACATCATTCATGTTGAAATTTTACATGTGAGAACGATGCAGAACCTTAAAAGCGTCCTTAAAAAAAAAAACAATTCAAAAATTTAAATTAAATTAAAATAAGCCGTGGCCGCTAAGGTATAACCAGCCTTCACTGACAGCGCTTGTTCACAAACCTGACGCATGGATTAGCTAAATGATCCAACACGCGCCACCATCAGCGAGACATTAGAGTGAGCGTCACATACTCTCAGCCGCCAGGGCATATTCAAGTCAAACAAAGACGTACCCAGTAAATGGTAGCTTTAGAGTATGTACATAGTACTCACACATGTGCTATGCAATTATATAATACAAAGGAGATTGAGTCTATACAATGCAATGATAGTCTTACAATCTTCAGCAGCTCCAACAGTATCTTCAAATGTTAATTAATTAGTTGTGGTTGTGGAGCAGGACCAGCATTGAGCCAAGCATTTTTATCAGTTATGTTATCCCCAAACTTATAATATACCTGCCTGCATAGTGTGCGTTTTATACAAGTTTTGAATTTAGTCTCATTGAGTTGAAGTATGTGTGGAGGTATTTTATTGTAACATTTTAAACAGTACCCCATGAACGACGAGTCTACTTTAGCTAGTCTGAAACCTGGTTGAGCTAATAGGTCCCTTTTTCTAGTACTATAATTATGCCTTTCACCTCTTTTACTAAAAAGATGTAAATTTTTCCTTACGTACATGATATTTTCGTAGATATATTGACAAGGTACCGTCATGATGTTAATTTCCTTAAACAGTTCCCTTAGAGAATCGCGCTTGCGGAGATTATATATGGCTCTAATGGCTCTTTTCTGCAGAATAAAAATTGACTCGATGTCTGCAGCCCGTCCCCAAAGTAAAATACCGTAAGACATGATACTATGAAAGTAACTAAAATAGACTAGCCGCGCGGTATCTACATCAGTAAATTGACGGATTTTTCTAACAGCATATGCTGCTGAACTTAGCTTTTTTGAAACTTGTGTTGTTTTGTTGAATCGATACAGAAATGAAGGAATATTGGATCGAATTGTGACATGTGATGAAAAGTGGATTCTTTGCGATAACCGTAAGCGAAAATGCAATGGCTGACCCCAGGTCATACGCCGCAACAGTGTCCTAAAGCAAAGCTTACCAATAAAAAGGTAATGGTAACTGTTTGGTGGTCTCAGCTTATTCACTATAGCTTTCTCCGATCTGGTCAAGCAATAACGGCAGATATCTACTGTGCCGAACTCCGAACAATGATAGCAAAACTAGCAGTGAAACAGCCCCGACTCATGAATTGATCTTCACCATTATTGCTTCATGATAACGCGACACCTCATACAGCACGAGAAACCGTGTTAACTCTACAGGAACTGCAATTAGAAACCATTTGTTACCCTCCGTATTCGCCAGACCTTGCTCCAACGGACTGCCATTTTTTTTCGTGATTTGGACAATTTTCTACGTGATAAAAAGTTTTCTTCTCAGGAGGCAGTACAAAATGCTTTCACACAGTTTGTCGAATCTAGATCACGAGAGTTCTATCGCAAATGCTTATATGACCATCCTATTAGATGGCAGCAATGTATAGATAATAATGGTAATAATTTTGATTAAATAAATATGTTAAATTAAAAAAATAAAACTAATTTCAATTTTTCAGTACAAATCGGCAATTTCATACTTTAACCCCTAATATTAGTTAGTAAAAGTTTATGTCTGAATACCTAATTCAGACAAATTTTAATTTTGTACGTGACATAATATTTTAATTTTTGACTAAAGCGACCCACCGTGGCTTCGCACGGATACAATAAGTAGGTAATAATGTACCTAATAATGTTATTTTTATGAGAATGTACAGAGGCCAGCAGGTCAAGCCATCCGAAACTGTAAAATTTTCCCAATCAACCTTGAACCTAATGCTATTGAGATAAAGATGGAAATTAGATTTGTAGCAGATTGTTGTAGCTTGATGTGCTGGTGTCTGTACTATTAACATAAGTACTAAAACATAACTAAACCTTCCTCGAGAAATCCTTTAGGTTCTGGTGAAATCAGCATTAAAATCCAATAAGTAGGTACCTATACTAGAACGAGATAAGCAAGTGAATACATAGACAAACGATTTTGCTTCATAATAATTGCACTTTTTGTATTCAGTAAGTACTACGTCACGAGCGTTGGCTCCGTACGGCATTTCATACAAACTTTCAAGTCCTCTTTTAACGGGAGGTTATCCGAATTTTACCTGTTTTAGAATCAATTTTAAATGGTCAAATTATTGTATTAAGGTTCTTAAAAAAATATATGCCATAGATACATCCTTGCTTGAGGGAAATTAACGGTTCAAAACACGATAAGTTGTAATTTCCTCGATGAAAAAAAAATCCAAAACATGGTCGATTTCAAAACCATTTTCCGTTTCATTTCCTAATTACAGCATAAAATTATATGAAAATTGCATGTACCATTAGGTAATCGTATTTCAGAGGAAATTTAACGGTTGGATTTTTGAGTTTAATAGATTTTTTTTAAATAAACTCAAAATTAGTCAATTTGGCTTAATCCGCTCGCGGTCAGAGTCCTGCGGGACGTCATCGAGGTTGGACCTGTGTCAAAATTTTTAAAAATTCGCTCTCCCTGCTGTTGTTCAAAAAAATTCAAACAAAAGACGAACACATTATATATGAAATTGCGACAGCTCAGAAAAAATATCTCGTAATTATATTATAGTTTTAATTCATAATATTGTTTTCGAAAATGTGATTATTTATATGTGGTATGATGACGTTTAATTGTCATCTTACGATAGTGCTAAGACACATTGCAAATTATTATCGATAAAATTATAGTCAAGCGCGAGTAGTTTATAATTTTTTATCGTGGTCCTTTATGAAGAAGTTTTAAAACACATTTTTCTAAGATTTTTCATCAGATTCATCCACATTAGTATTTTCACTCTCCATCGAACTGTCTTCACTACTAGTCTACTACCATATCCTACATAAATTACACATAATATAAATACAATGTGTCCGGTTGTCGGTTGGATACTAATAATAATCAACTTTCACTCTGGCAACAACAGTGAAAATTAGAAAAAAATAAAAATGTGCGGTCGGGGACCACCGTCAGGAATGAAGTTCCTTATAACGTATGATTTAAAACACAAACACAAAATTTTCACATCCACCATCTTGAATTTTCATTTTGACTTCACTACCGGCTTTGGCTCCCTCGAAAACCATAAAAACGACACCCCATGATCAGTTTTGAGTACAAAAAGTCACAGTATACGATAAAATATCGTGTTCTATACATTCGAAAAATAGCGCTTTGTGAACGTAGCCATGGCTAGGCGGTAACCGTATCACTCAGTGCCCATGTTCGAAAGCAAGTTCGTCGATGACGTATCCTATTGTCGGTTTGAAACTTTTAACATATTGACACTTGCACTTTTGTTTAGGTAAATAGTCCTATGGGACGCCAATCCCACATGAGCGGGGCCGGTTAGACAATATACTAAATTAATTTTGATGTCGTAGAATAGTAGATTCGATAAATTATAGCTGTAGCAGTAGGTACATCCCTTGATAATAAAGTACGGCAATTGTTCCTTCATATGTAGTTGTCAATAATTACTGATCTTCATGAGCAGTGGTCAACATCAAAAACAAAAGAATATGTTTGCAGCATAAGCAAAACAGTACGACCATTTTTAGCCCATTCTAAAAAAAAAATTTTTTTTATTCAGTCACAGGGGTTATAGGGGATGCAAGTTAGACACACAATATACTAAAACAACAGCCACATTTTATAAAACTTTCCTTTACAGTACGTTTGTAGTTGTGGTCTCTCTCAGTAGCCAAAATACACAGAGAGTTAGGACTGGTGACGCGGGAGCAAGCGATCGACGACGAAGCAGCTTGTCCTGAGGTCGAAACGCGCAGCCTTCAGTAGCAATTTCCCACTGCTTGCGAAGTTTTTCGTTTTTAGTGGATAAATAAACAAACGCTTGTTCGTGTTGTTCCTGCATAGGAACGACACGAACAGGAGTAATACCTAATGGCATAACACGAATACACTGAGTGATTCTTACAAATTATTTCTGACGAACCCGGCTATCGCTAAAAAATATAACAGTAGATTGTACACACGGGATTTCTCATTAACTGTCAGCTAACCATTAATAATAGGTCTTTACCTATGAAATTGCCGTTTTGTATGAAAAAATTTAAACGAATTTTTTTCATGCATTTTTTATTTGTATTAATCGAAGTAATCACCCATGCAATCAATGCATCTTTGCCAACGCAGTGGCAGTTTATTGATGCCCTTCTTAAAGAAATCAGCTGGACGGGAGGCAACAAATTCTTCAAAGGAATTTTGTACTGCCTTTCGGGTATTGAATTTTTTTCCCGCCAAGAAGTTATCCAAATTCTGGAAAAAGTAGTAGTCTGTAGGCGCAAGGTCTGGTGATTAGGGCGGATGACGGAGAGCTTCCAACCCCAGTTCTTGCAACTTGGAGACCGTCTGCTGTGCAGTATGAGGTCGCGTGTTGTCGTGCAGGAGCAGCGGAGACGAGCGATTGACCAATGCTGGTTGGAGATGTGCCAGCTTCTCCATCATTGTGTTCAGTTCTTCACAGTACACATCTGAAGTAATGCTCACCCCGTTTGGTAAGAAGCTGTGATGAATCACACCGGCGCTAGACCACCAAACAGTGACCATCACTTTTCTAGGGGTAAGTTTTCGTTTAGGGCATTGTTTAGGTGCTGAACCAGGATCCAACCAACTTGCTGATTGCGGTTATCAAACAGAATCCATTTTTTATCGCAGGTAACGATGCGGTTCAAAATTCCTTCATTTGTGTGTCTGTTGAGCAGTGCAAGGCACGTCTCGACGCGTACTTCGCGCTGGCGATCATTGAGTTCGTGGGGCACCCATTTGTCAAGTTTTTTACCTTGCCAATTTGACGCAAATGGACCAATATTGTTTTGACGCTAATGTCGAAAGCTGCTGCTAATTCAGCCGTAGATTGTGTATCATCAGCTTCCACAATCGCCTTTAATTCGTCATTGTCGACCAAAGTCTTCGGACGACCGCGAGGTTCATTTTTCAGGTCGAAATTTCCAGAACGGAAGCGAGCAAACCAATAACAAGTGGTGCGTTGGTTTGTAGTGTTAGCTCCGTAAACGTCGTTGATGTTGCGTGCCGCTTGTGCCGCGTTGCTGCCACGACGGTACTCATATTCCATAATTACTCGATTTTTTAACGTATCCATGATGACGAAAAAGATTGAAATGCGATGAAAATGTAACACTAATCAATAAACAAATGACTACTTTTGGAAAAAAAAAACCATGTTTTTAAAATAAAATTAATTTGAAATTAGAATTCTTAGCCAAACAAAAATTATTTTGATTTGAAATGGCCAGTACTGCAGAACGGCAATTTCATAGGTAAAGACCTAATATTTATTTTTATTATAGATATAGATGGTATAAGAGGCCTAAACTTTATGTTTTCTGTGAACGTTATGCGAACAATCAAATAACAGTAGGTATATAACAAAATATAAAAAAAATAATCGAAAAAAATATAACAGTTGAGAATCAAACTTTTAACAACGGGTTTGCAAAGCAGTCGTCGAACCGTTAAGCTATTTGGTTTGATGAAAGTTTACTAAAATAGCCGTTTAAAGGTTCAATCTGTAACTATCTGCTATATTCGTTTCCTACTCAGCCCAATGAATTAATGGAATAATTCGCTTTTACATTGTGTTTTAATGTCACTTATATCGTCGTAGACAACGACCGATACCGATTATCAGCATTCTCCTGCCCTTATCCCAATTTTTTTTGGGGTCGATGCAACTTGTTTTTATCTTCCATACTTCTCTATTAGTCGTCATCTCGATAGTCATTCCCTTTCTAGCCACATCATCTTTCACACAGATCATCCATCGTTTCTTTGGTATTCCCTTACTCGTATAGTCATCCAGATTCATAATCAAAACATTCCAGACGACATTTTCTGCATTTCTCCGCATCACATGCCCATACCATGATAACCGATTTCCACACACGCCGATACCGATATCGGCACGATATCTACCGGCGAAGACAGTGCGGGGTGAGAGTAGCGGGCATTCTTTCAATTGAACAAACTTATTCAAACTGCCGCCGACTTAGTAGTGTGGTTGTTTGTCGTGTCGCGATGGTTATCGATATTCACCAATATCATGGGGCTGATAATAATTGTACCTATTGTTATCGAATCGTGTTGGTGTAGTTATCTGATAATGTGAAAACAGAACGACATTTTATGTAATAATCTTAGTTCACTCCACCGTAGACACCATAAAATGTAAACCTAAGGAAAAAAAATCGACCTAAGAAAAACTAATTAAGTTGATCAACTGCAAATATTTTACACTGTAGCATAGATTTTCCGCGAAATCGTCGGCAGCGCGTCGTAAATAAACACGTCGCGCTACATTTGGGGGAGGCGGAGGTAGCGTTTCAAAGGCCGACAGGCCCGAACAACCTGCCGTTAACGAAATGAATGAACTGATTTTAATGATTTTAATGAAACTTCATACGCATCAGGATACATAGGTCTAAAAACTTTTTTACAAAAAAATACAACCGACTTCCAAAAACAACACTACAAAGTGAAAAATAACTTTAATTTTGGAAGTCGGTGTCTAGTTAAATGTATTTTCGTTTTTTGCCACCGACTTCCGAAATTAATGTTATTTTTCACTTTGTAGTGTTGTTTTTGGAAGTCGGCTGTATTTTTTTGTAAAAAAGTTTTTATTTTTCACTTTTTAGTTGTGGTACCCACCCCACACAAATTCTAATACCACTACCTGCAAAACAAACTAGAACATCATCCATATAAAAGTGTGAAACAAATGGGTGCCTGCCGTTTTGCCGATAAGATTTTGACAAAATTTCATTACCCAAACAAATTTTAGCAACCTTTTTTTATTATTATATTATTGCAATATTTCGAATGATTTTAGTACGCATATTTTCATTTGGTCAAATTTTTACTTGGCAAAACATTACCAAGTATAATGTCATTATGGAATTTGGTCTTTAATCAAATGATTTATTACAGCAAACAATCTTCAGACAATAAACGTTTGGTGAAATGATTTGTTAACACAAAAAATATTAAGGCAAAAATAAGATTTTTTGGGAATTATATAATAAAAAAATGCAATTTTCCTCCCCAGAAACCGCCAGAAACGACTTAATTACATATATAGAAAAAAAATATGGAAAAAAAGAGATTATTTTTAGCAGACTATCGAGAACCGAACTAGTTAGACGAGGTTAATAATAGGTCTGTACATATGAAATTGCCGTTTTGTATGAAAAAATTTAAACGAATTTTTTTCATGCATTTTTTATTTGTATTAATCGAAGTAATCACCCATGCAATCAATGCATCTTTGCCAACGCAGTGGCAGTTTATTGATGCCCTTCTTAAAGAAATCAGCTGGACGGGAGGCAACAAATTCTTCAAAGACATTTTGTAGGTACCTACTGCCTCTCGGGTATTGAATTTTTTTCCCGCCAAGAAGTTATCCAAATTCTGGAAAAAGTAGTAGTCTGTAGGCGCAAGGTTTGGTGAGTAGGGCGGATGACGGAGAGCTTCCAACCCCAGTTCTTGCAACTTGGAGACCGTCTGCTGTGCAGTATGAGGTCGCGCGTTGTCGTGCAGGAGCAGCGGAGACGAGCGATTGACCAATGCTGGTTGGAGATGTGCCAGCTTCTCCATCATTGTGTTCAGTTCTTCACAGTACACATCTGAAGTAATGCTCACTCCGTTTGGTAAGAAGCTGTGATGAATCACACCGGCGCTAGACCACCAAACAGTGACCATCACTTTTCTAGGGGTAAGTTTTCGTTTAGGGCATTGTTTAGGTGCTGAACCAGGATCCAACCAACTTGCTGAGCGCTTGCGGTTATCAAACAGAATCCATTTTTCATCGCAGGTAACAATGCGGTTCAAAATTCCTTCATTTGTGTGTCTGTTGAGCAGTGCAAGGCACGTCTCGACGCGTACTTCGCGCTGGCGATCATTGAGTTCGTGGATAGAAAAAAGAGATTATTTTTATTAGGTTACCCGGAACTGAATTATTTAGATTAGGTTAATTATATTAAAAAAGTGGTTAAGTTAGATTAAAACTGTGACCTCCTCCGCACGAGCCAAGCGAGCGGTGCCGCGGTAGCGACCGGCGGGTGGTAGAAACGACTTGATTATGTAGAAAAAATATGGAAAAAAAAACCTAAAAAAAAAGAACCAATTTTTTTGTCATTGACTAACTACAAACTTTTTGACTAGGTATTTTTTGAAAACTGACGATACTTAATATTTCAGTTGGAATAACACATTTGTGTTATTCCAACTGAAATATTTGACTACATAAACATTGGTAAAAGTATTAGTTGGTAAACAAGTTATTGTTTAGATGTTCACTTGCCAAACATTAGGTTTGCGTTACAATTATTTGTGAAGAGATTTTTTGTAAAGTAATAATTTGGCAAATGAAATTATGAGAAACATTTTTTGGGAAGTGAAAATTTGTCAAATTCCTTTCGGTCAAACAAGGGAGACCCGGAAAAAATACGTATTATTGAAGCTAACTCAAAAACTACCAAAGCAAAGTTAATCAATTTTATATGGGACCAACTGTGATGTATACCCTCTCGAAAAAAACAAAAAAATCCAAATCGGTCTAGCCATCTTCGAGTAATCGGGGAACTTACATAAAAAAAAAATGAAAAAAAAAAGGTTCCGACGAATTGAGAACCTCCTCCTTTTTGAAGTCGGTTAAAAAGTTAAGAACATTTTCGAAAAATAGTGTTGCAGCTAAATTCGACCGATTTTAAATATTCCATAGAAACAGACATTTCCAATTATATTTTTTTAAATAAGACATTTCGGAAATGTTCTTAACTAACTTTTTAGACCTATGTATCCTGCAGCGTACGAAGTTTCATTAAAATCGGTTCATTCATTTCGATAAAACAGGACTTGAAATTTTGTATGAAATGCCGTACGGAGCCAACGGAGGATGCGCTAAGGTAGCCCGCGAAATTAAAATTTTCTTACGTTTTTTCCAATTTGCAGGTCAGTGTCAGGTTGTATGTTGATTTAAATATGAGACGCGGCCGTAACTAATATGGCTTTACAGAATTATAATCATTAGAATCAGCAGTACAACTCCATGAGTTAGAAGAGAAGTTAGAATTGACCTCAAACCTCATGATTTCATGAAATCGCTAGATTTGAGGTCAATTCTAACTTATGGAGTTATATTGCTGATTCTAATCAATATAATTCTGTAAAATCATGTTGCTACGGCCGCGTATCATATAATATTTTAATCAACATACAACCTGACACTGACCTGCAAATTGTAAAAAAACGTAAGAAAATTTGAATTTCGCAGGCTATCTTAGCGCATCCCTTTTAAGGCGACGCGGACGGTTTTTCTGGGATGGCAAGGCCAGGTGCGAAAGTTTGTTGAGTCGTGCAGTGTGTATTGCCCCCGCCTCAAGTGTTGTTGGCATGTTCAAGGCTCAACGGGTCGGACTTCATGCGACTTTATGCCTGGAGTTTTGCACCATGCTATACCTACCATATTATTATATGTGGACATCGCGGGGAAGTTGTGTGGAGGAAGCGATGACAAGGAGTATTGTTGTGTTATGATTTCCAAATAATAATAAGTTTTGTGGATGTAATATACTGAATATAAAGTTGAAAGATTGACTCAAATGATTTTGTATCTGTGTATTCGTGAAGTTAAAAGTATCTCATTTGACAGTTGCCGCCACAAGTACAGCAGTGCTATTCTGTACAAATATCACCGTGAAAACTTAGGTGAAGTGAGCGTGGAGTGAGCTGTCAATAGTGTCAATCCCTAGGCATCAGGTAGAATGACAAATCACTTCACCTAGGTTTTCACGGTGTGAGATTTGTACAGAATAGTACTGCTGGTTTTTTTTTCTAGAGAATTATCATTACCAACGTAATGAAAACATGATATTTGGAGCGTCGCCTCGTTTCTAAGTTAGTTTTCTTCGAGCCTCGGAATCTAAAGGTTGTCTAGAAATCTAGTCTATACTGTAGTGCTATTCTGTAAATATCTCACCGTGAAAACATAAGTGAAGTGATCTTAAAGTGAGCTGTCAATAGTGTCAAACCCTAGCATTATGTGGAATGACGGCTCACTTCACGCTCACTTCACCTGAGTTATCACGGCGAGATGTTTACAGAATAGCACTACAGATATTTATTGCGTGCCTAGTTAAATAGTTTGTTAAATATGGCTCTCCTATACCAAGTTTGTATGTGTGCAAGAAGATAAAAATATATACAGGGTGTAATTTTAATCACCGTTAACCTCATAAGAGGACATTGTACTCATCATTATGAACAACTTTTACTATGGGACCAAACATGAAATCGCGAAAAAAAAATCAGTTGCTCCCTACATTTTGACGAGTTATGCGAACATAAATGTAGGGAACAGCATATTTTTTTTTCGCGATTTCAGGTTAGGTCCCATAATAAAAGTTGTTCATACTGATGATTACAATTACCCCTTAAGAGGTTGATGGTGATTAAAATTACATCCTGTATAATTATCGCAATGAAAAAGGTGTATCATTTTACTTCCGTCATTGTTGACTCTTTCACTAAATGCGTCCTTCTCGAATGAACTTCCCCTTTAGATACAGCTGGTGCAGTTGGAGCACTAAAGGAGGCTGTCTGTTTTATTTTCGGTGCGCCTTCGCGGATCATTGGGATCGGGCGGGTGTTGTATTGGCGCAGACAAAGCAATTTTGTGATAAGCATGGTGTAGTTGCACTTTGTTGCTACCGGTTCTGGCAGGGCAGGTATTCGTCCCCCCGGAAGGTTCCCGCATTGTTGAGGCGGGGGGGCTCAGTAGCCGTGGCTTGGTCACCCACGGTGAAGCGAAGAGGAACCCGAGGCGGGGGCCGCTCGTCAGGGCTTTTGCCGATAAGCCGACGACGTAGCGGCCAGCGGGTAGGCTGCGGTGGCCGTATGGGCGACACCGCAACTGAGGCGGGCCGCGGTGTCTTATGGGAGGCATCGCGGCTGAGGATTGGAGGCCGCGGCGGGAGAGGAGTGCCGGTATTGCGGTGCGCCGCTCTCCCTACCTTCCGCGGCCTTGACGGGGCCGCCACCGTTTGATGGCGGACGCGGTGGGGCCGCAGGGGAAGAGGAGTGTCGGTATGACGTTGGCCGCTCTCCCTATCCTCTGCGGCCGAAATTGGGCAGGCGGCGGAGCGCGCGCGGGAGGACGACTCTCACGCGGCGCCGCTCCGAAGGCGGAGGAGGGGTCGGAGAAGACGTCAGTTTGATAGTCATCTCCGACTCCTCCCAGGTGGAGGCCAGCAGGCAACGGGTGTGGGGGCACCCTTGCCTGTATTGCACAGGCCCCCACCAGTGTCGGACGGGAATGGCCAGGTGTTCCCGGTCATTCCCGTAACCCCCCAGCCTGGGGGGCATGCGGGGCCCGCCAGCTAGGCGGGCATGCGCTGGGAGGGTTGTGGAAGTAAAGGCTGAGCCGGTTTCCCATGGCCCTCCCATCACGGCGATGTGGGAACACTGCTGAGTTGTAGTGGGTATACTGTCATTCCGACAGGAGTCCCACATACCCCGTCTCGTCCCCCACGAGCGGGGATGCATAAAGCATTTCTCAGCGTCAAAAAAAAAAAAAAAAAAAAAAAAAAAGGGCAGGTGTTCGTGTAGCTCAGAGAGTCATGCGGACGTTGGGGTGCTTACTTGCTATATGCTATTATAATGGAAAGTGACGCGGGTGGGACCTGGCGTGACGAGCTTCTCGGTGTGCAGCTAGCGTTGGGTGGTGCATGGTCTAGGGTAACTGGCTACGCACCAACAGAACTTATGTTTGGCATTCGGACGCGGTCGTTAGGTCCAGTAAGCATAGCTTCAAAATCCGATTCTAAGTCTCGGTAAGTGAACAGAGTTTGTTTACACTTTCATCAGATACATTTGAAACAGACTAAATCTACTCTAGCCTTGTCGGCTTCCAGTCTAACCGCATGCAGCTGAACACCAATATTTTACATGGAGTGACTGCCTACCCGTCCTCCACAGCCCAGTTATTGGGTAACTGGATACTCCTTAAGACTGGTTTTTAGACTGCCCTTATTGCATTGTAACAACGGACTAGAAAAAAAAGTTTATAGAATTTGGAGTCCCACAAGGTACTGTTTTGGGTCCCTTATTCTTCCTAGCATACATTAATGATCTCCCTAGTCACGTCACGCAACCAATGGTACTGTATGTAGACGATAAAATCAATCTGCCTAGCCTTTTCCCAACTATGTTGGGGTCGGCTTCCAGTCTAACCAGATGCAGCTGAATACCAGTATTTTACATGAAGCGACTGCCTATCTGACCTCCATAACTCAGTTACTGGGTAATACGATACCCCTTTGGTAAGACTGGTTGTCAGGCTTTTGGGCTTCTGACGACCCGTAACGACTGTCAAAGATCCACGAATGACAGCCGGGACCAACGGCTTAACGTGCTTTCCGAGGCACGGAGGAGTCTCGGTATATAAAGATGGTCACCCATCCACGGACCAACCCCGGCAAGCGTAGCTTAACCTGATGGACCGACCCGTGCGGCTTGCTGTTTGCAGACGATAGTACAGTAATAATAAAATGTGACAAACTAAATGATTATGAAGACGATTTTAATCAAACATTAAGTAGGTACAAGAATTAAATGGTTAATAAACAATAGGTAAATAATCTTAAAATATAATAAATATGGACAAAACCAAAATAATGCACATTCGCCAAAGAACTCAACCTAAAAATGTTAATGTTAATTACGACGGACAGAGAGTACATCTTGTAACAAATACCAAATTTCTAGGAATTGATATAGATTACAATTTGTCATGGAAAACACATGTAGATAATCTATGTAAAATAATTAATAAATCCTCACTCGGTGTTATTGTATTTTAATTATATTAGCAAATATTTCTACAGTAATTCAATAAGACAATAATTATTTATTTATTTATATATACTTTATTGTACACCACAAAAATACATAACAAAAAAAAAAGACACAAACTACAAAATATACAATGGGCGGCCTTATCGCTTTCTGCAATCTCTTCCAGGCAACCATAGAATGGACAGTGATTTGCCTGGATATGAAATGGGGCTGTCTTTGGTGCAAATAATAAGTGCCTACTTACAATATTATACTAAAATAGATACATACATAACCTAAATAATAGATACATAAATACATACATACTAAATATAAGCAACGAAAACAAATGAAGACTAAAGATATTTACAGTTACGTGAACACGATCACAACGACAAATAATGTTCCTTTACGAGCCTTTTAAACATAGGTAACGACTGCGCGCGTTTTATTTGAACTGGCAATGCATTCCACAAACGAGCAGCCTGGACAGTAAAGGATTTATCGAGGAAAGTTGTGGAATGCATAGGCATTTTGAGCTATAATTATATTTACTATGACATTATTATTGACATCATAATTTATAAGTTCAGATTTAACTAATCTGTAACGAAACTGACTATCTATGTATATTTTCAATGACAATGTAATTTTATAAGAAAACAACTTTTTTTTCTAGTCCGTGATTATAACCTACTGAAAATGGCTGCATTTTTCTCGGTGCTAAGGTACGGCACGTCTGTAGTGAACATTCAACCTCTATTTCGTAGCAGTAAGTTATATTATCGCAGAATAGTGTACAAAACACAGTCTAAACACAAATTCGTATGGCATCACTTTATTTTTTTTAAACAACTTTAAAGAGTATAAACAAACGTCACTAAACAGTAGTTTTTTTATAAGCACTGCAAAATTAAATGGTAGCTTTAGTTTTTAAATAATATGTACCAGTTATGTCTTCAGTGACACCTTCACCCATATATCCGGTATGGCTACAGCGGTTTTCTATAAAATCTTCCCAGGATTCGCACTCTTTGGCTGGATACATTGTAGGATCTTTTATTGACTCCGAGAAAAAATATATAGACATGCTGTGACTGCATGCTTCTGTAAAAAAAAAAACGTATTTTTTTAAAATATTTTCTTAATA
Source organism: Cosmia pyralina (assembly GCA_946251885.1). Taxonomy (NCBI): domain Eukaryota; kingdom Metazoa; phylum Arthropoda; class Insecta; order Lepidoptera; family Noctuidae; genus Cosmia; species Cosmia pyralina. The sequence goes on along the minus strand of OX276362.1, from coordinate 4,751,874 downwards.
AATAGCTACACGTTTAAATATACAATTATAAGGTACCAGAATTGGCCGAGACTTCGTGCGCGTGGTAGTCACAAAACTGCACAAATATCACCCCTATGTCACTCGGTGATAACGTAGCTTTCTATCACTGATCGTTTTGTGATCCGTTTAGTATTTCCAGAGATTATATCTTTTAAAAAAATATAACTGTAGGGGAAAGTCCGCCTTTGTACGTTTTGTGTGCGAAAAGGTTAAATAAATAAATAAAGTGGGGGGGATTCGTACACCGGGAGCATTCGTGCAACGGCCATAATTCGAATACGCAACATAGTGGCGCCTTCGTATCTGTGTGTGTGATGCCCACTCACACGCATAATCTAACAGCGGAGTGGCTCGCCAGAGCGGCTTTCATGTGACAAGACGTTACGTGTTTTCGCTTCGCGTAAATAATTTTTCTATGCAACTTTAAACGTGTTTATCTTCTATAAGTTTTGCTGCCATTATTAAACTGATTCTTTGTGGTGTTTGGGAACATCTATAAGTTTATTATTTCGACATTTACTTGAAGATAATCTTAGCAGTTATTTTTATTTTCAATATATCAGTCGAATTTCTTGGTTGGGGTAGCTTCGTACGGGTATGAACGGGGTGGATCCGTACTGTACGAATGTACTGTTTCAATTCAGACATAGAATGTATATTGCCGGAACCCGAATTTGCTTCTACAGCAAGAACAGCTAATATATTTAGCTTTCAAAAGGATCTGTCTATATACTCAATGTGCAATAAGTAGATTCATAAAAATATTATGACTCTTGTTACCCTAATGGTAAATGGTAATGTTGATTAGTTTCTATAGGACATACGAAGTTAATTAATATTAAAACAAAGAGGTTAACTGATTGTATTTAAAACTATCTTATTATTAAGTACTTAATTTTTTTTTTAAATCGTCATTGCTTGGTAACGCTTCTTTTTATGAACAAGCCGGCTAAGGGAACATTGTAGGCAAATATATAAGCAATCTAGCAATGCTCAAATTGTTTTCAAATAGCGTTTAGTTTTTCTGCTATAGGGCTCGAAGTGAAAAGTGTACGAATCCACCTGACTTTCCCCTACCTCTTAATATGTTTTACTAGCTTTTGCTCGCGACCTAGTCCACGTGGTTTGCGGCAAATACCACAAATACCAATACGTCACTCGGCGATAACGTAGCTTTCTATCAGTGAAACATTTATTATAAACAAAGGCCAATTCCTATATTTAAAAATGTTCAAAATCCTCATCTCAGCATCAATCAATGTAAAAAACTTGTCATATATACAAACCAGAGGTATTTTTGAAATATTAAGACTGAGATAAGAAATTACACTTTACAAACTTACAAACATAGAAAACAAAGAAATTTACCTCGTTAAAATGTTTATGGACTATTCGTGTGCTGAACGTCGAAATTCTTTCAGCCGTTAAGGCGTGAAAAGGTCACAGACAGCTGTCTGATTGTATCTGTGAATGTCTGTACATTCACAGATACAATATTTGTATGAATATGGATAGTAGAAGTGAAGATTTTTTTTTGACGACACGGTTGGCGCAGTGGTTGAGCGATTGACTGCTGCGCAGCATGTCGCGGGTTCGATTCCCGCACGGAACAAATATTTGTACGACCTACAAGTATTTGTTCCGAGTCTGGGTGTTTTTCTATCTATAATATGTATGTATTTACAAAAAAAAAATGTATATAAGTAGTTTATCAGCCATCTCGTTACCATAACACAAGCATTAGGTTGCTTAGCTTGGGGCTAGATGGCGTTGTGTGATATGTCCAAACATATTTATAAAAAAAAAAAAGATTAATAAAAACGTACGTAAGTAACTGGACGTGCCGTCACAACCCGGCTGTGGCGCGACTCCTTCATTAGGGTAAAAATCAACAGTTCCGAGTGGTCTATCGTAACCCAACAGTCCCGCACAAGTGTGTATAACGTCAACAATTTCAGCATCGGAAGAATGTAGCTTTTCGTACACGTCAGGATACTCGAAGAGAGGTCTTGCGGGATCCAGACCTGTAAATACATTCAAGTCAAATCATATAATTACGTTACGTTGTTGTTTTATTCTTGTCTCTATGTATAAAACTAAGTGAACCTTTGTGAAGAGAGAAAAATAAAGATTACTATTGCCACTTCAAGTAGGCCATTAAAAGCACTTTGAACGCCAAAATTTTCCCTCCCAAAAGGTAGTTACGAATGAGCAAGAAACTCCATTGTTACACAAAATTAAGGCACAAACTATTGCTACAAAAATTAAGCATATATATGGCATAAGAGGTAAAGCGCTCGACCTCATTTCTTCATATATTTCTAATAGAAAACCGAAACTAATATGCCAGAGAACACGAAATTAGATCAAATATAGATCCAACGCTAGAACTATAGAATTTGGAGTCCCACAAGGTATTGTTTTGGGTCCCTTACTCTTCCTAGCATACAGTCACGTCAAGCAACCAATGCATGGTACTGTTTGCAGACGATAGTACAGTAATAATAAAATATGACAAATTAAATGATCATGAAGACGAAGTACAATAATTAAATGGTTAATAAACAATAATCTCAAAATAATTATGGACAAAATCAAAATAATGCACTTTCGCCAAAGAACTCAACCTAAAAATATAATTTAATGTTAATTACAACGGACAGAGAGTACATCTTGTAACAAATACCAAATTTCTAGGAATTGATATAGATTACAATTTGTCATGGAAAACACATGTAGATAATATCTGTAAAAGAACTAATAAATCCTCACTCGGTGTTATTGTATTTTAATTAAAGCAAATATTTGTACAATAATACAATATGACAATAATAATAATTGCTATAACATTATTAATTTGCTGGACATTATAATTTATAAGAAAACAACTGAATATTAATAATTGTGACAAATATATTTGCACACCTCACACGGTTATAAGTGTACCTACCTTATGAACCTTTTGTAAAATACTCTGAACATGTGTTATGAAAATAAATGATTTGTATTTGTATTTTTTATTTGTATTTGTAAATAATACCAAGTCAAGGTTTCCTCAAGATGTTTTTCCTTCACCGATGTCAGTAATGACCAAGTACTTTTCGAGTTACGGAAAGTACAAAAAACTGACTGAAAAAGATTAAAGAAATGAAGAAAACTGTAACAAACAATACGTACCAGAAACTCTATGCACAGTGCTTTTGGTTTCAGAAGCCGCTATACCCATAACATGAGCTCCAAGACTATGTCCAATCAAATGTAGCTGGTCACCAGTCACACCATACTCGTTGTTCAATGCATCCAAAAACGACGCTATTCGACCTCCAATATGTTTAGTGTCTTTTGCTACCTGATGGTATAGGAGAGAACCAGCAGTGGTACTCCAATCAACCGTTAAGACAGTTACTTTTTCATCTTGTAAATAAGCATCTTTTATACTTAATATGTTTTCCTTATCAGCTGATGAGCGCCATCCGTGAGTAACTAATTTTAGTGGCTGATGTGAACTCAATATGTTGGTTGTATCGTCTTGTTCTGCGTCGTTAACCGCTCGTCCTTGTTCGTTCAATAAGATATATGGACTGTCGTTCCTATAGGCAGAAAAGGGTAGTTTAGTTAGCTGAAATTCAGAATCCATCTAGTTATATAAATAAAAATTTACTTTAAAAATAGTAAAAACCGACTTCAAAAACGAATAAAGTGCATTGAGGAATTGAAGACACCGACTTCAGAAGCTGTTAAGTTTTTTATGAAAGTGATTTTATTCGTTTTTGGTTTTTGAAGTCGGTTTTTACTTTTTTTAAAGTAAATTTATTTTTCCATTTTTAGTTTATTATTTTTATTTATTACATAAGTAAGCCCAAGACGAACGAAAAGAAGAATCATCAAAAATCGGCTTAGATATGCCGGAGACACAGTACATTTATGCATATAACTTCGTACATAAGAATAATTACATAATGTATTGTATACTAAAGCCTTCTTGAAAGTATGTAGATCACGTTAGTGAAGAATCATCAAAATTAGTTGGCTTCTGAAGTCGGTGTCTTCAATTCCTCAATGCACCTTAGCTTTACATCGACTTCAGAAGCTGGTAAGTTTTTTATGAAAGTTATTTTATTCGTTTTAGGTTTTGAAGTCGGTTTTTACTTTTTTTAAAGTAAATTTATTGAGTTATCCAATACAAACAAATATTAAAAAAATCTAATCTTATCTCTTTTTTAGATATTAGTTTAGATACCAGCCTAGCCTTTTCCTAACTATGTTAGGGTCGGCTTCCAGTCTAACCGGATGTAGCTGAATACCAGTATTGTACATGTAACGATTACCCATTATAATAATAATAATAAAAGCCTAGGGATCTTGACCGTACTTCCGGGATCCTCAAGCACCTCAGAACATGTTGCCCCCTTGTCGCTACGTCACTATGTGCTAGCGACCGTTTCCGGGGGCCCATTATTGAGTGTGTATTGTGCAAGTCATCCCCTGCCATTTTGTCTGTGTATGTTACTCGTATATAACATTGATCAGACAGGGTTCTTCCATAGTTCAAGGTACCTTGAACTATGGAAGAATTGCCTGCCTGACCAATACCTATGGGTTATGTTTTGCTGTCTTTTTATGCCCAATATGTTTTGCTTCCATGTTCTGCAATAGTCCTGCATCAACCGGGGGTTGTCCTTGGGTGCACTTGCATAGTGCATACAGGGATAATCGTCGGTTGGCGCCTCCTCGTCATTTAAAATTGTCTAAGGGTCCTCTGCGTGTTGGCTTTGGCCCCTCGTACGCCTTTCAAAGGTCCGGGACCCCAGAGTCCCGAGATATGTCAAAGACAATTACAAATACCAGCCTATTATTCCCACAGCAGAGCAAATGCCTCTTATCATACAGAGGAGGCACGTGCATTGATCACCACACTTGTTCAAGACGGGATGGCGATTTCAGGCTAAGTCAAAGATAAACTCTTACTTACCCATTATATAATCTAAATTCAATTTTATCTGTTATTGCGTCTAAAACTTGACCCGGTAACATTTCGTTTTTCATCGTCACTGAAAGGTTTATACGGTGTAGCTCTCCATCGCCATCCGGAAAATATAGCCATTCAGTTCCAAAGCCCTCGCCGTACTCTTTTTTTAATAAATCTAAATGATTTCGTGCTGAAGAACCTGCAATTGCAAAAAAAAAATGTTTTAAAATTAACGCCTCCTTCCCATGGGGGTAGGCAGAAACTACAGAACGCCACCTACTACGATCCTTACATACTCCTTTTGCCTCGTTTACGTTCGTGAATGGTCATACATGCCCGCCAATTGCGAGTACCTACTATACGCCTGACCTTTATATAAAGTGAAATATAATGAAATAAAAAAATATTTAAAAATAAGCTAGATGGAATCGACATTTCCTATCAGACTACCCTCGAGGAGAAATGGCGAAAAAAAACTCAGAAGAACATCACCAGTAAGGTCACTGTAATATCCTCCTAGGGCGTCCCTTCCCGGCGTTTCCACTCACATCTGCCTTGTACCTTTTATTAGTCGCCTTTCATTCATCCTCTCCACAGACCAAACCATCTAAGCATATAGTTTTCAATTTTTATAACTACTTCTTCTTTAAACTACTTTAAACCGCACCGTTGCCGTTGCCATTAGGGAATCGAGAACCGATACTGTTTTAGAGAACCGGCATTTTCGGTACTTGTCTTCAAAGGAACCGGGATTTGTCAACCGGGTGTTGTGTTTTTTGTGTCTGGTGGGCAACTGCCCGACGGTTGATGTCGGGACGTTGCATATGCTAGTCGCGCGGTAAACTCTGCGCGATGCAGGATTGTTCGTGTCTCTATACCATAATGGATTAATTACACAAGTAGCCTGCCTTCTTCAAATACATACAAATAAGAGGAACAAAAGAAGGTATACTTAAATATAGTCTAGATAAAATCTGATACAAAAATAATTAAAAAATCTGGCAGTTCAATAATAATAAACCTTCAGTTACACAAGTAGCCAACCTACTGCTAATACAAATAAGTGGAACAAAAGAAAATGTATACTTACCCCTAAAGTCTAGATAAAATCTGATATTTAAATATAAAATTTTTGGTTATCAAAAGTACCGAAAGAACCGGGATTTATTTTAAATCCCGGTTCTTTTTTTACCGTGAAAGAACCGGGATTTCCCGGTACTTTCGGGAACGGGATGTCCCGGTTCTATAGCCTAGTTGCCATAACACATTATTCCTTAGCGTTTCATTCATATTCACACCACATTTGATTTCGCAAGGAACGCATTTCCACAGCATTTATTCTATTTTCATGCTTCTTTTGCCACACCCAACATTCACTTCCATACTACATACATGTAAGGTACGTTAAGTACACACTCGTGTGCCACCAGCACACCATTGTGAACAGCCAATCGAGAATTTTTGGACAACAATTGCTTGGTCACATTCGTACGTAGGTATAGCACCATTCACTTTATTTCCCACATTTACTCTCCTTCCCACATCTTCAGCAGTCTTTCCATCGCTTGTAAACAGACTCCCCAAATATACAAACTCACTTACTTGCTCCGCACTCTTATCATTTATTTTCACATCACTCGCCGATACATCCTCTTCTCCTGAAACCGAATTATGCCCTCATGTAAATGTAAGTACCACTGAGACTCTCACTAAGCAAACTGTCAAGTATCTTAGCTGTTGTTGTAGCAAGTGAGATGGGCCAATAATTTGTCTTATAAGATACACCTGTCCTGTTTTTAAGAATGGGTACAGCCAAGGTTTTATCATGAATCTATTCCGGTAACTATTGAGTGATCGATACACAGCGTAAAAAATATAGCTAGTACACGCGGTAGATGTACACCTGCATACCTGAAATGCTCGATGCTGAGATCATACCCTGGAGACTTAACCCTCTTCATCCTTTGAACTGCGGCGACAACTTCTTTTGCTGAAAAGCGTGTTTTTCTCCCGGGCACGGCCCCAGCACCGCCTGCATCGGTCATCGCTGGACCTAGGGGAGATTTTACCATGAATTGATCTCTAAAATGATTGGTAATACTCACTTATGCTGTTGAATCTCACAGGTATGCTTGGTTTATGGTTCATCTTGTTAGTATCCATCTTCCAGAAGGCTGAAAAATTTATGAAATTGTTTATTCTGTAAATACCCTATTTAAACATCAGAAATAATGCAGTCTATGCTATGTATGTCACCATATTTACTTCAACGTCCGTCATAAATCGTCGTTTCTAAACAAAGCCGTTCTTTTTCTCGTTTTCCTTAACACTCAAGTTGCCTACTTGAACCAACTTACTTTCTTCAAACAACACTAAAACCGTAGTATTTTTGTAAAAACCTAGAACTAACTATGGAAAAAAAAAATGCTTACTTTTGAAGGAGCATAAATTTGTAATAGAATAAGAAACCTACACTCTTTCAATGCGTTCTTAACTCAACTTGAGGATGAGAAATGAAGGCATTGGATGGGTATCTAGTATGTAACTAATGACGACGAATTTGTTGTTTTAATAATGTTCTCATGTAAGTGACATATTTATATGTTGATAATAAAATAAAACCTAAATGATTGATTTTTCGCATAGCTGGTGATTGTACGGTGATCTTTCTAAGAGAACTTTGTATGCAAGAGCGAGGCGCGACTGCAGCGAGTTCAAAAATTTTAGCACCTCGGATAGGTTAGGTTTCCTTTGACTATTCCGTATGCATACAGTAATTGGTGTTAGTTTGTGACTTATGCAAGAAAGTTTAAGAGTTAAGAGTAACTAAGATGCAATGGCGAGCGAAGCGAGTTCGAAAACTTTTAGTACCCAGCCTCGGAGAGATAAGATTTCTTTTGGTTTTGCGTGCGAGCAAAGAGGCGGCCTAGCTGTGCAGGCAAGCGCTACCTGGTCGGGGTAGCTTTGGGAACCCTAGGCTGGCTGGGACCTAGGCCGGGGCCTTGTAGACCTAGTCGTAAATCCGGGACTGCAGATTATGTGAGGACTATGTAGATTAGTATCTGAAATGGTCTTTTGAGGAAAGAACCACACAGATTTGTGAAAAGCATTTGTCAGTAATCAATCGTGTAGCCCAATGACTCTACAAACAATACCAAAAAAAAGAACTTTGGGTAGGTAGGCTGCATAAAGTACTCAAACGGCCAGACCATCACTAAAACTAACTGAAAGAAATAACCGGCCAGTTGCGTTTCGGACCACGCACAGTGAAGTGCTCCGTAGTAACGATGAATTTATTCCAAAAACAAACTTAACTTTGAAGTTGGAAAACATGTGATCACGTCCCATACATCAATTTGCGTCACGGTCAATTGCAAATGTAAGTTTGTAATCGCAAAAAAAAAACGTATAAGAGATAAACTATCCACGATCTGTTACAAAAGGATAATCAGTTATTTCGGTCACATTGAACGTCAGGAACCAGAAAACCTTGAAAGTTGATGGTGATGGGCAAGGTAGAAGGGAAAAGACCTCGCGGCCGGTCAACTGCTGATCACAAGTAACCACCCTACCTGCACTCTGTTACGACTACCCTGAGAGAAGCCGAGAACCGACTGAAGTGGAAGAACCTCCCACAGAAAGCCACGAAGGTCTTTCAGGGACACTAACTTCAGTAATAGAAGAAGAGAAGCAAGAAGAGAAGATAAAACACAAGAAGCGAAAGACGAAATAATAGGTACATGGATGGATTTTGTGAATAGACGATATGGCTAAAAAGTTTGTGTCTACTGAGATGACTGATTTCAAGTTTGCAAAAAAAAGTCATGTTGTGCCGAGCCCAAATAGATTGTAACAAGGGCAAGAGAATGATGATGATATTATAAAACACAGAGGTAGAATAAAAAGTAACGCTTACCGGTTACTAGCAGGATGGATAAACCACCCAGTAATTTCAACATGTTTAGTGTTTAACGTCCACAAATATAATGACTCGTTTACGATACTTAGTATTTATATATTGCATTTTTGTATGTAATTAGTGCATACTATTATTCAAGTTATCTTATTTTTCTTATAAGAGTAAGTAGGTGCCTACTGTGTTTTTTATCTTCGCTTTAACCTCTTGACTGTGTTTACCTAAAGGCGCTAAATATCGACGTAATTTCAAGGACTTTTTGATTTTGGAACCTTTAACATCCGGCGCTTTTTTAGTAGTTATTTTTTTTTTGGGTAGAATAGACCGTTTTTAATGTACTTAGATTTGAAAATTCCAAAGTCCACAAAACCTTATGTGCCGAGAAAAAAAAATCAAAGTTTATTTCAGAATTGGTGGGATAGTGGGAGTGTTAAGGGTAGGGTGGATCCAGGTCCAGGTCTAAGTTTGTTTCCAAACAACAATAATATTAAGGCGTAGTCGACAGACCCCAGCTACACGGGGCTCAATGGTTTGAAAAAAAAAAATAACCACGAAAGGGATGGCGGGGTTTTTGTCCTCTCGCTCACTAAATCCCGCCATCCCCTTCGAACCTAACCTGCCCAGTCGGGGTGCCTCAATTACTGAACTAGCTTCACTCGCTCTTGCGTTCTAAGGTCTAGTAACAGTAGTAGTAAAATAACATTGCCTTTATACATATGATATCTGAAAACTATCAAACTTTAGCGTCGCGTCTGCGTCACTTACATTCTATTACATTTCGTTACCTACGATCTTTTAAGAGAACAAATAAAACTTTATTATTTTAAATTTCGTTAATTATGTTATTAGGTTCATAATTGAGTTCATTTCTGTAGTAGCTAACCCCCCCCCCCCCCCCCCCCCCCCCCGATTTTGTATGCCTAAGTACTGTTGTCAAAAAAAGTTATGTTAAAGTCACGTTAAAACTTAAATTATAATATTGTAAAGTCACGTTAAAACTTAAATTATATTATTGTGCATTAATTTTAGAAAAAACCGCGCTGCGTGGCCGGCATAGAAATATAAAAAACTTCTTTCATATATCTATGGTGGCCGGTCATGCTGTGTCATGCAAACATACGGGAACGCAGCAAGCAAGTACTGCTAGGCTCGTTCGCAAAAATTTCAGCTCCAAAACTAAAAAAAAATACCAGCCAAGTGCTTGTCGGACCACGCACAATAAAGGGTTCCGTAGTTGGGATGAATTTATCCCAAAAACAAACTGAACATTGTGTTGTAAAACATGTTCTCCGATACGTCGATATACCTACGCCACGGTCAATTCTCCAACTTCAATAAGTTTGTAATCGCAATTTTTTTTTTTTTGGGTGATTCAACAACAAATTAACTATTTACTATTTTCGGACTTTTTCATTTAGTTGTGCTTTGAGACCTTGCTTCTTGCCTTTTTTTTTCTTTTTAGATGCTTGATTTTTTTAGAGTTCCAAGGGACCGTCGACCTACGTATTTGATATAAATTTTAATTTGATACTTCCAGGCGCTCCTGAGAAAACGGGACTTGACAGACAGATAGACAGACACACGAACAACGAAATGATCCTTTAGGGGCTCTGTCACCGCCAAAAGTTCTGGTTTTTTCTAGCAGAATGGAGGTACCTAATGAAAACATGATATTTGGAGCGTCGCTGTCGCCTAGTTGCTAAATTAATTGGCTTCGAGCCTCAGATCCTAAAGGTTGTCTAGAAATCTAGTCTATACTGATATTTATTGAGTGCCTAATTAAATATTTTGTTAAATATGGCTATCCTATACCAAGTTTGTATGTGTGCAAGAAGATAAAATTAATGCAATGAAAAAGGTTTATCATTACAGTTCCGTTTTTTCCTTTTGAGGTGCGGAGCCCTAAAAATATAGGTATGGCAGAAGTATCCAAATATGACTTAGAAGCCGAGCTGTGGCGCACTTTGTGGATAACAAGACTTGGACTTTGAGAGATTACAGAATTAATTCAACAAGCTGTGTCTTTTTATCCAAAGGTGAATGCATTATATTACGGCTACAATTTAAAGGGCAATCAGTACTTACACTCAGACGCGTAAAAACATGGCTGAGAGCAACATTGATCGAAGACAGATTAAATGGGCTTTGTATGCTCAGTGTACATAAAAAAACTTGTAAAGAGTATGGGCTATTCTTTCAGTGAAGACGTCATAAACTGTTTTGCTAAAGAACCTAGAAAATTTGTTTTAAAATAGATGAATAAACAATTTAAATTAATAAATGCATAACTATTTCTACTAAAAAGCAAAAAGTAGGATCTTCTGCGGGAGTTTACGTTACAGAAATTTCTAAATTGCGACTAAATTGTGATTATTTATTTTTGTTTTTTTGTTTCCAAACCTTTATTATTGTGATTTCAGTTTAGTTGTTGATCTTCCTGTGCTAGTCACAATAAATACTTTTTCTTTCTTTCTCTATTTTTTCGATATAAAAAGTAGCCTATGTGTTTATCCAGAGTGTCAGCAACTAACACACCAAATCTCATCAAAATCGGTGGAGCCGTTTGTGTTTGAAAGAGTAGCAAATATATTTGAATTCCTTGCTCATCCTACGGGAGCACTACATTTTTTCGGGATAAAAAGTGGCCTATGTGTTAATCCAGGGTATAAGCTGTCTACATACCGAATTTCATCCAAATTGGTCCAGCCGTTTGAGCGTAAGGAAGTAACAATCATACACACACACACACACACACACACATACTCACAAACTTTCGCCTTTATAATATTAGTGTGATAGTGTGATTATTTATTTTTGTTTTTTGTTTCCAAACCTTTATTATTGTGATTTCAGTTTAGTTGTTGATCTTCCTGTGCTAGTCACAATAAATACTTTTTCTTTCTTTCTCTATTTTTTCGATATAAAAAGTAGCCTATGTGTTTATCCAGAGTGTCAGCAACTAACACACCAAATCTCATCAAAATCGGTGGAGCCGTTTGAGTTTGAAAGAGTAGCAAATATATTTGAATTCCTTGCTCATCCCACGGGAGCACTACATTTTTCGGGATAAAAAGTGGCCTATGAGTTAATCCAGGGTATAAGCTGTCTACATACCGAATTTCATCCAAATCGATCCAGCCGTTTGAGCGTGAAGAAGTAACAAACATACACACACACACACACACACTCACAAACTTTCGCCTTTATAATATTATTAATAGGTCTTTACCTATGAAATTGCCGTTTTGTATGAAAAAATTTAAACGAATTTTTTTCATGCATTTTTTATTTGTATTAATCGAAGTAATCACCCATGCAATCAATGCATCTTTGCCAACGCAGTGGCAGTTTATTGATGCCCTTCTTAAAGAAATCAGCTGGACGGGAGGCAACAAATTCTTCAAAAGCATTTTGTACTGCCTCTCGGGTATTGAATTTTTTTCCCGCCAAGAAGTTATCCAAATTCTGGAAAAAGTAGTAGTCTGTAGGCGCAAGGTATGGTGAGTAGGGCGGATGACGGAGAGCTTCCAACCCCAGTTCTTGCAACTTGGAGACCGTCTGCTGTGCAGTATGAGGTCGCGCGTTGTCGTGCAGGAGCAGCGGAGACGAGCGATTGACCAATGCTGGTTGGAGATGTGCCAGCTTCTCCATCATTGTGTTCAGTTCTTCACAGTACACATCTGAAGTAATGCTCACCCCGTTTGGTAAGAAGCTGTGATGAATCACACCGGCGCTAGACCACCAAACAGTGACCATCACTTTTCTAGGGGTAAGTTTTCGTTTAGGGCATTGTTTAGGTGCTGAACCAGGATCCAACCAACTTGCTGAGCGCTTGCGGTTATCAAACAGAATCCATTTTTCATCGCAGGTAACAATACGGTTCAAAATTCCTTCATCTAAAATCCTCATTTGTGTGTCTGTTGAGCAGTGCAAGGCACGTCTCGACGCGTACTTCGCGCTGGCGATCATTGAGTTCGTGGGGCACCCATTTGTCAAGATTTTTTACCTTGCCAATTTGACGCAAATGGACCAATATTGTTTTGACGCTAACGTCGAAAGCTGCTGCTAATTCAGCCGTAGATTGTGTATCATCAGCTTCCACAATCGCCTTTAATTCGTCATTGTCGACCAAAGTCTTCGGACGACCGCGTGGTTCATTTTTCAGGTCGAAATTTCCAGAACGGAAGCGAGCAAACCAATAACAAGTGGTGCGTTGGTTTGTAGTGTTAGCTCCGTAAACGTCGTTGATGTTGCGTGCCGCTTGTGCCGCGTTGCTGCCACGACGGTACTCATATTCCATAATTACTCGAATTTTTAACGTATCCATGATGACGAAAAAGATTGAAATGCGATGAAAATGTAACACTAATCAATAAACAAATGACTACTTTTGGAAAAAAAAAATCCATGTTTTTAAAATAAAATTAATTTGAAATTAGAATTCTTAGCCAAACAAAAATTATTTTGATTTGAAATGGCCAGTACTGCAGAACGGCAATTTCATAGGTAAAGACCTAATATTAGTGTGATTAGTGTGATATATTAGTGTGATTATTATTATTAGTGTGATATAGTGTGAAGTGTGATGTGATACACAAACATTCCTTTTAATTCATGCACTTGTACCATTTTTTCATTTGTTTTTTTAATAGGTGATACAAATAAAATAAAACACATTTTGTAGGTACTATGGGCTAAAGTTCCGCATGATCACCTCAAAGGTGATAATCGCATAGCACGGCTCACGACTCGATCGCACAATGTTCGTTTGTCACTAGCTGCGCTCTCAAAGGAATATTTTCTTAAGTGAGCATGCTTAAAGTTTTGTCCATAGTACATTATCTTGTTTCTTCATCTATCAATTGTTTCAATCACTAATTCCCGGTTTCTCAGGCACTTTCAACTGTGGTTTATCTATTCAATAGCAAAAAAAAAATCTTTCTTATTTACAAAATAGTTGGGCAAACATCATCCAAAACTGTTCCAAATTTCAAGTTGATAGCATTAGTTGTTCTTGTAATATCCAGCTGTGTCAGACGGACAGACAGACTGAGTAGCACCATAAGGGTTTCATTTTTATCATCTTGGTACGGAACCCTTAAAAACTGACATCCTTCTACACGTCAAACAAATGATGAAACTTTGAAGACAAATATTATATATTATTATATTATATTTTGCGTAGATGTGACGCGTATTTTCCCCAAAACTTGCTTTTTACATTGCTTATTTTTTTTTTGTCCTTTGCGTCATGTTTACCGCAAATAAACGTATTTTCTTTCTTTCTTTCTTTCAAAATAAAAAGTCACCTATACGAATCAGAAAAAAAGTAAATTAAGTTAAAACCGCAGAGGTCACGCTGCACTTTGTTCGACATTAACTCAGATTACAATATCAATGACAGTATGATATCTTATGTTGCAGGTTAGCTACGCGCATGACCTGGACAAAACATTAATAAAATACTTTAGAAGTCTCAGATAACAGGGGGTTATAGGGATAACTGCACATAATGTGTATTTTCTCTTTTATCTGCTTATTGTGTAACTTTGAGCAGTGCTGGCCCAGTGATAATGGCCTCGATTTACAAGCTATATGTAGGTCGTGGGTTCAATCAAACCCATTCAGGTGCGATACTTTGTGCAATTTATTTTGATCACCATTGCTCTCAAAACGGTGAAGGAAAACATGTCAGCTATGTCCAATCAATCTGCCTAGCCTTTTCCCAACTATGTTGGGGTCGGCTTCCAGTCTAACCGGATGCAGCTGAATACCAGTATTATACATGGAGCGACTGCCTATCTGACCTCCACAACCCGGTAACTGGGTAATACGATACCCCTTGGACTGGTTGTCAGACTTTCGGGCTTCTGACGACTCGTAACGACTGTCAAAGATGACACGAATGACAGCCGGGACCAACGGCTTAACGTGCTTTCCGAGGCAAGGAGGAGTCTCGGTATGTAAACATGGTCACCCATCCACAGACAACCCCGGCAAGCGTAGCTTAACCTGACGGATCGACCCGTGCGGCTGTTATTACTTAGCTACGAGCTCCTCAATAATGTATAGTCTTGTGGAGCAATATTACTCCGGCTTATTTTCTGCATTTTCATTCTAAACTATAAGAAATAACCAAACAAGCGATGAGGGCGCCACTGCGCGGTCGGTAGCCTCTTAACATAGTAGTAGTATTTTAATTTTTAGTCCAATCAATAGATTTTTTGTAAATAGATAATAATTGCTTCATATTTTGCAATAAGTTTATTTATTTATTTATTTAAAGGTACTCCAACGACTTGTTCACTAATACATATTACATAAATGAACTTATAAGTATACATATTATTATGGTGAATTCGTCACTTACAGAAGTACACAGCTTAAACATAATTATAATGTATACACAAATTATAAGATGGACATGTTAAAAGTGATTAAAAAAAAAAGAAACTATTTTTTTGTTACAATGGAAGACAGCTAAGAGCCACTTTAACATGGGAAGACAATATATAAAAAAAAAACACAACATCAAATTTACTTAATTGAATTAATAAGTAATAGATTCCCAGTCCAACCCCGGCGCGACCATTAACGCAACTGACGCACAATAATCACACCAAAATTAAACTGAAAATCCATTTCACGTAAGACGACTGCAATAATCGTGATCAAATGTTATGAATGGTTGGGGATCATAAGTTTTTTACGGAATTGGGAAAAAGTGTCGGCAAAGATGTCAATGTTACTGCTATTGTGAAGTTATTGTGTCCTCGCGCTGCTCTTTCTTTTCTATGCAGTCCGGCAGTGACCCCTGCAACCGGTTACGATACGGGCCGGGTAATTTAGTAATTAAGGGTCTAAATATCAAATTGCCGTTTTAAAGTAAGTACCTACTGGCCACTTTGAATTAAAAACCTGCATGGTGTGAGATTCCAGTCCAGAATGAAACTTTTTTCACGCGATTAACCTACCATTAAAAATTTTAAAAATGTATCTACCTATAACATTCGATTTTTTTACTTTCAATTGTTTTTTCATTAGCTATTAAAGTAAAGATGGATAAATTGAAAATTAGAGTAATTTTTGAATTAGAGTTCCGACGTGGAACTAACGCAGCAGAAATAGCTCGCAATATCAATGCTTTGTTTGGCCTGAGGAGCTCGTGGCTAAGTAATAACAGCCGCAAGTGTCGATCCATCAGGTTAAGCTACGCTTGCCGGGGTCGGTCAGTGGATGGGTGACCATTTTTACAAACCGAGACTCCTCCGTGCCTCTGAAAGCACGTTAAGCCGTTGGTCCCGGCTGTCATTCGTGGATCTTTGACAGTTGTTACGGGTCGTCAGAAGCCCGAAAGTCTGACAACCAGTCTTACCAAGGGGTATCGTATTACCCAGTTACTGGGTAGTTGAGGTCAGATAGACAGTCGCTCCATGTAAAATAATGCTATTCAGCTGCATCCGGTTGGACTGGAAGCCGACCCCAACATAGTTGGGAAAAGGCTAGGCAGCTTTTGATTGTTTGGAGAGGATACGCCTAATGAACGCACTGTGCGTTTTTGGTTAAATTAATCGCTTTCGTAGTGGAAATTTCGACTTGAATAATGAACCCCAGGTAAGACCAGCCACTATAATAGCCACTAAGGTAAATAACGACGGTGGAAGCCGATCCATATCAAACTACCAAGGAATTAGGTACGGTGGGGACGGGCTGCAAACATCGAGTCAATTTTTATTCTGCAGAAAAGAGCCATTAGAGCCATATATAATCTCCGCAAGCGCGATTCTCTAAGGGAACTGTTTAAGGAAATTAACATCATGACGTAAGATGAAATATCATGTACGTAAGGAAAAATTTACATCTTTTTAGTAAAAGAGGTGAAAGGCATAATTATAGTACTAGAAAAAGGGACCTATTAGCTCAACCAGGTTTCAGACTAGCTAAAGTAGACTCGTCGTTCATGGGGTTTTTTTTGGTACCTTTTTTTTGTACCTTTTTTTTTGGTACCTACATGTTGAGTGATAGGGGTTTATGTGTTTTATAAAGGGGGCCAAGTTTTCATTATTTTTGCGATAGGACTCACCGTTTTCGAGATATATGCAAAAGAAAAGAAAAAAATACACTACTGTTTTTGCATCCGAAGTCAAGGTCTCGGTGTGAATTTTAGTTCATGTCAACTAATTTTATTCCACACCTTTTTAATCGCGACTAAATAAAGTCTGATTTAGTTTGACAATTAAAATTTTAGGTGAAAACAGTCAAATTCAGAATAGCAAAATTGCCATTTTCACTAAACTAATAACTCCGTACAATCTTAGTCCTGTCAAACTAAAATATAGTTAAGTTGTGTTACTTTAGTCAATTTCAGAATGAGAAATCGTCGTTTGACAGGAATAAACTAAACTTTAGTGATTGTTAGTCTAGTTTAGAGGCATTTGTGACAAGAGAATCGGCACCATTAAGACGTTATTGAGAGTTATAAGAAAGGCATCAGTGTTTCGATTTGAGGGAGATCTACTAAATTGCCACTAAGTATTGCAGTTTCGGTGCTGATTTCTATGACAAAGCAATTACAGTATTGTGGCATGGTGACTCACACTTAGAGCTTGTACTTACACTTGTTTTATGAAAGACTCCATCATTTTCTTTGGCATAATTATTTGAAGAGAGTCGATCATATCGGCGAGACTAGGTATTACAGGGTTACATGATACCTAATCTAGATCATCCCTGGTTTATAGAATAATTGTAACAAGAACAAGAAAATCCCTACTTTAAAGAAACATTAATTGTTGCATTTTTCGATAGATTTAGGACATTTAAAGCTGGGATGACCTTCAAATGCATTAAAATTTTGCGACAAACTACGTATAATTTGGGTAAGGAATCATAAGTACTTCTGTAATCCTCGACAGCACACGCACCTGAATTTGTCACTGATAATCATCAATTTCCGCAGAAATGTCAACCATTTTTGATAAAGTATTTGGGTAACGGACCAATTAAATGTATCGCAAAATATTTGTAGTTAAACAATTCGATACTGTTAATCAGTAGACGAGCAAGACAAGTTACGTCGTAATTGCTATGAATTTTTCAACAGGATAAACTTAAATTCAAGATAAATAAAAAAATTACAGAATGGCTCTTTATGCTAAAATAGAATCTCTGTTAACTTATATCGCTTGATATATCACTAATAAAAGTAACAATAACACAAACATGTACTTAGGAACATATTATTATACCTAACATATACATTATACATATATGTATACAACAATACACACATCATACACCCTTTACCCACCACACACACAGACAACCTCACACACATACACACAAACAGCACACTACAAACAGATCAAATTCAATCACAACTGCAGGAAGTGTTCACATGAAATGTTTAATTTACATTAAGTTATACGAGTAATATAATGTTGTTCACGATGTAAACTCTTAAATAGGGTACAGCTTAATTTATACAACAATCTTGCCGAGCACTGTCTCATAAGATACAGGCCTCCTAGTTTAAGAGACAGGGTTTATAAGTTTGTAACCTGTTGGCTTTGTACAAACAATATTATGTATGTATCATTTTAGTCTAACTACCATTGTGCTAAACCTGCAATGTGTCTACTGTGTATTACTTTTGATAAATAAATATTATTATTATTGTATTTTGAAATGTCTTTGACATATCTCGGGACCCTGGGGTCCCGGACCTTTGGCAGGCGTACGAGGGGCCGAAGCCAACTCACAGAGGCCCCTTAGACAATTTGAAGTGTTTAAGCACCAACCGAAGATTATCCCTGTTTGTTCAATGAAATGCACCGCTATACTAGGGATTGGTAACCTAGAACTATGGACCCAAATGTATGGAACAGCTGATTATTTTTTCTCGATTACGATGTTGGTCCCATGGAGAAAGTTGGTCAGTTTGTTGGTCTGTATCACACCGTTAATTAAGACTGACCACACCTTTCTGATATACCATGTTTAGGTATAGAGGTATACCCAATTCCCCCCCCCCCCCCCCTTCGGGGAATACAGGCGTGATGTCGTGTTATATTATTGTATAAAATAAGGCGAAAGCGCCAGGGTAACCCGCGAGATTATAATGTTCACACGTTTTAGGGTTCCGTACCTACCCGAAGGGTACCAAACGGAAATTTATTGCAAGCCTCCGCTGTCCGTCCATCCGTCCGTCTGTCTGTCACAGGCCTGTATCTCATGAACCGTAATAGGTAGACTGTTGAAATTTTCACAGATTGTGTATTTCTATTACATACTCAATCTGCCTAGCCTTTTCCCAACTATGTTGGGGCTGGCTAAAAGACTGGAATCCAACCCCAACATAGTTGGGAAAAAGGCTAGGCAGATTGATATTAGATTTTATGTTGGTCAAAATATGAATCGCAACCGTAACAACGTACTATGGGCCAAAGTTCCGCATGATCATCTCAAAGGCGATAATCCCATGCACGGCTCACGACTCGATCGCACAATGTTCGTTTGTCACTAGCTGCGCTCTCACAGGAATATTTTCTTAAGTGAGCATGCTTAAGTTTTGTCCATAGTACATATACGAGTACCTATACAGAATTATGATCATACAACTTTTTAAGACGGTAATCCTATTGAATGACTATTCCATGAAATCTCGACATTTCAGGATTGATATTAACTTTAGGCCAGTATATCCGCTAACAGCGCCACCATTGAGAAAAAAAATAATAAGTCAGGAGATATGGAACATTTTGAAATTTCCTATGCACACATTTTTAGTCAGATGAGGTAAAATCCCTATACTATTAAACGAGCAATATTTGTATATATAATAATATACAGGGTGGCCGGAACATTGACGTCCAAAAATAAAATTTAGGTTAAAATATCGTGGGGTATCCGAATCACCCCCATGTATGTTCCGCGACTTTTTATAGTTTTCGAGTTATGAATTTTTTTCTTATTTTTTGAGAATTTTCGACCTGACCAATTTAAAGAAAAATCTAAAAAAAAAGTAGCAGAAGTCTGCTACTTTTTTTTTAGATTTTTCTTTCGAAAAAAATCTCGCCTAGTAGTCGAGATTTTTTTTGCAACTGAATCTTTATGAGTAGTACTTTTATGCAAATCTGTTGTCATAATCATTAAAAAAAAGTAGTACGTAATGGGGCTACTTTGGCTAAAATCGGACTTCAAAGACAGCGAGATGAAAAAATTATTAAAATTAGCCATCTGATTAATACAATTTTATTGCCCATTTTCTCGTTCCCACTATACGAGGGACCTAAATTTTATTTTTGGACGTCAATGTTCCGGCAATCACGTTCTCGAAATCGACTCGAACGATTTCGATTAAAGTTGCAATATAGGGGTTTACGGGGGCGAAAAATCGGGTCCGTGGCTTAGGCCCCCAGTGGTCGAGGCACCTGTGGCCGACGCCCCCGATTCGATTAATTTAATTCAAAGCATTTTTTGATCAAATGTACTGTCAGGCACAAAAATATTTTACATAAATAATAAATGTATATTGATTGTAAGTAGGTCATCATTCTCCTGCCCTTATCCCAATCTATTTGGGGTCGGCGCAACATGTCCTTTTTTCCATACTTCTCTATTATTCGTCATCTCGGTAGTATGATTTGATATTGATTGTAAGTAGGTACCTATATGTATAATTTTAAATTATAATTATATTTATGACAGGAATGCTTTTATATTGGATGTTGCGCCTGGCACGCTCTTATGTTAGCGAACATAATTATGCGAGGAGGTGTATATAATAATTATGGAAGTGTTCATAACACCAAGTCCAAGGTTGATACAGTATGACATCCAAACGGAAGATTGTATGCTCCTGAGAGGTCGTATCTCATCGAGGCACATATCAAATAAAACTTATTACAGTTATTTACTGATCGATTCCACCTCGGAGGGCAGATCTGCCATAAAGGAATATTATTGCTCATGCTTAACGGGCATGAGCGCTGTGGGCATACCGTGAGCATTATCTGGTACTTCGGTATCTGGGCACACATTTAAACAATTTCGTTGGTCCTGCAAAGTGCCTGGGACGATATTATTGTACAAAGCCGAAATACAATATAATATATTTCGTTCACATTCGTTTATTTATTTATCCCCAAACATTAATGAATACAGAAACCTAAAAATAATTAAGTAAAATAATTTTACACAAAATACCATATTCTCGCATTCATTCATTCATTCGTTCACATTTGTTATCTTCACTAAAGATATTATGATATTTTTGCATGTTTCCATCCGAAACTTAACATACTACAAGGGTAGGGACGGGGTTTATAAAAAAAACGCCCTTTGTTCTTTTTTATATATGTATATTAACAACATTCAGTAACTTTTATATGAAGTATTTTTTTGATTTTTTGTATGTTTGTACATAATAAATATGCTTTTAATGGGGAAAAAGTTGTGTAAGGATAAGGTCAAGTGGCGATTTATTCTCTCTGCTATTTGATCGATAAATTTTGTTTAGCAAGGAAAAGTACTTTATTATTATGGTGAAACACTTTTCTCATTTACTGTACTAAGTGAAAAACCCCAAAAAAAGAAAAATATTAAATTAAACGAATCGGGGGCGTCGGCCACAGGTGCCTCGACCACTGGGGGCCTAAGCCACGGACCCGAAAAATCGATCTAGCTAGGTCTCCTAACTGGGAAAATTCGTTTTCTCCGTAGTTTAACGCAAAAACGGCGGCGGCGGCGGCGACATTACCAACTTTGCGGCGCGCCGCCGCCGCTTTGCATACTTTTTACTTGTGACGTTGAAAAAAGTTCGTTTAGTGTTTATTTTTTTCTATTGAAGAATAAAATAAAACCTTTTCGAAACTTTTTTTTAGAACTTTTAATTTTCATTTGTTTAGAGCTACAAAATTGTGGCGCGTAGACGGTGGCGTCACCCCCGAATATTAGGCTTTTTGCGTAGAAATTAAACTAAATCAATGCCGAGTATATTTCCTACACCGGAAATGGATTAAAAATGTTATTGCCAGTGTATGAAACACATTCGGCATTGATTTAGATTTATTTCTACGCAAAAAAGGCTATTCGCGTGGCGCCACGTGGCGATTCTGGGCAACATCGGTGCTTGAGGTGCATGACAGGGAGATGTTTTATAAACTTAACAAAAGACCAAATAGTTTATAGTACCTACTGTATTTAAAAAGCTCGTGCTGTCTTTTGTTAAATCTCGATTAGTTTTTCCAGGCGCCACCTGTTGATGTGAACACCTACTAAATATCAACCATCTTAAAAAAGCCTCAATGATGTCTCCCATTTATAAAACTTTATAAAAGAATACATAGGTACTGGTTTATAAAAGGTAGGTAAAAGGTACTGGTTAACGAATTGAGATGAAAACTTAATTGATTTACAAATCGAACAAGGCTGTTTGGACATCGTTCTTTTGCCTCTCCACTGACATGAACCGAACCAAGGCTTTTGGCGCCAACAAAAAAAAAACGTGTCTATTTGAGAACCTCCTTTTTTTCGTCGGTTAAAAAAACGTTAACGTTTTGACAACTACTAACAGTTAAACTCAAACTCAAGTTTGAGTTGAGTTTGTTTGTAAGGTTCATGTTTCGCTTCACATTTTTTTTTTATATAGGTACCATACCATATGTCTCATTTCTGGGAAAATTCGTTTTCTCTATTTTCACCCCGAGCAGAGCTCGGTCTCCCAGGTACTTTTTCCTAAATGTTCCATATCTCCAGTCTTACTAATTTTTCAATCGTGGCGCTGCCTGTTAGCAACGATACTTGCTTTAAGAAGTTGTATTACTGATTCTTATGATTATAATTCTGTATGTACATATTTGTTACGGTTGCGAATCAAACTTTAGTCAATATACAATCTAATACTGATTTGCAAATTGCAAAAAACGTAAGAAAATTTGAATTTCGCGGGCTACCCTGGCGCTTCCCCTCGTAAGAGTCGTAAGTTTTTGTGAAGAGTCCTAAACCGTCCAGAAACCATAGACTTTCAGATTCAATTTCACATTGGGATAATCAATAGACCTAGAATTTTACTAAATCACCAATTAGAGAAACAAAAAATATAAAAAACACACACACACACACACACCCACAAGACACACAGTTACAGTATTTTGTGAACTATCGAAAAAACACGGCACTTAAAAAATACTGCTAGTCGGTAAAAACTTTTTCTTTTTCAGTGCTTATTTTATATTAAATGTAGTTTTTTCGGTGATAAATAACAATACCATGATTATTATTATATTAGGAAAACTTTAAAGAATCTGGTTTAATTTCGATTACTAGAATATCATCGGAACTGGCTGTATCAGATTTATCTGTGCATTGCTAAAGTTGCGTAAAAAAAGTCAAAATAAAACAGCACGCTGCCAACCATAGATAAAAGAGGGAGGAAGTTTGTGAATGATCGATTTTACGCCGGCCTCCTGAACTTCTCAACGACATTTTTCTTTGTTTGCCGTAACGCGTGTGGACAATATCAACTTTAGCCGCGAGTCCGCGTACACATCAATAAAATGGCGAACACGTTTCGCGCGGTGACTGTGTCGACGGTGAGTGGCGAGGGTGTACTCACTGCGCGCTTCAATTTTCCAACAAACGTAAACGTGGATTACGACCCGCAGGGGTTGAGTGTAAAAGTGATTCGTGCGGACCCGGTGCTAGCACAGGAGGTGCTCGAGTTCCCTGTGCACAGCCAGAGTGAGTGTTCACGCGTCGCGGGTCAATCGTACATCTTCACGATTGACAATGAAACGCTATTCTTCAAGTTCGCGTCAGACGCTGACTGCCAGGCCTTCCACCTGCTTGTTACGAAGTGCAAGGCAGGCAGATCGTCGTCGGTGTTCACGGTGCGCACGGAGGACTCGTCGGCGATGCAGTACTTCCAGTTCTACGGTTACCTGAGTCAGCAGCAGAATATGATGCAAGACTATGTGAGGACGAGCACGTACCAGCGCGCCATACTGTCCAACATCAACGATTTCAAGAACAAAGTGGTGTTGGATGTGGGAGCGGGCTCAGGTATTCTGTCGTTCTTCGCCGCTCAGGCGGGTGCTCGTAAAGTGTACGCAGTAGAAGCAAGTAATATGGCACACCACGCACAGGCGTTAGTGAGAGCAAACGGACTACAAGACCGCATATCCGTGGTCGCGGGAAAGATCGAGGAAATTGAGCTCCCTGAGAGTGTAGATGTGATAATTTCAGAGCCTATGGGCTATATGTTGTACAATGAGCGAATGTTAGAAACGTATCTTCATGCGAAGAAGTGGCTGAAACCAAGTGGTAACATGTACCCAACGAGAGGAGACCTACACATAGCACCTTTCACTGATGATGCTTTGTTCATGGAGCAGTACAATAAGGCCAACTTCTGGTACCAAACATGCTTCCATGGTGTAGACTTGAGTGCATTGCGCACAGCAGCCATGAAGGAATACTTCAGACAGCCGATAGTAGACACATTTGATATTCGTATCTGCATGGCACGGTCAGAAAGACATGTAGTTGACTTCTTGAATGCACATGAGACAGACTTACATAGAATTGAAATTCCCTTTAGATTCGAGCTGACACAGTCGGGGACATGCCATGGACTGGCATTCTGGTTTGATGTACTGTTTGCTGGTGCTACACAGCATATATGGCTATCAACAGCGCCCACGGAGCCTCTTACACATTGGTACCAGGTGCGGTGCCTTTTAGAGACACCTATTTTTGCCAAACAAGGTCAGGCACTTACAGGCCGTGTATTACTGTTGGCAAACAAACGTCAGAGTTATGATGTTACCATGGAGATCAACCTGGAAGGTACTAACATCTCATCATCAAACACATTGGATTTGAAGAACCCCTACTTTAGGTATACGGGTGCACCAGCGGCACCCCCTCCTGGTGTGAACAGCAGCTCACCTAGTGAAACATACTGGAACTCAATTGAGTCTACTGCCTCATTGAGCAATGGACAAGGAGTGATGCTTACAGATGGTGCCCAGCAGTACTGTTCGACCCCAGACCAGACTATTGCTTACGGTGCACACCCCAACATGATCAAAACTGTGATGCTGCAGGAGGAGTTCATCAAGAGGATCGGGATTAGTCAAAATGGAGACATATAATCCGAGAGGTCGCGCCGAGCGCGCCTTAGGGCAATAAGGAACCGCCGTAATCGGTTGTGAACTATCTTCCGTTCAGACTTTATAGTGTGTAAGCGGACTTATTTATTATGATACATCACAGTGACACAATCATGTAACTAGAGAGTGCTGGCCTTGTAAATTAAGTAAAATGTGGAATGGTAATCAAAGGCAATAAGTTATGCCTTCTCGGTGAAATGTTTAGTTTTGGCGGTACCTATGCTTACTAGTGTAATTGAACACACATAGAACGGTGAAATTCTGATGTAAATATTCTATAGTTGGATGTGAATCAGTGACTGGCCGGGCCGACCGTCTCCAGCAAGGCAGCTCTGCGGCTAGTAATTGTACTATTAATTTAGTTCAAGTACATTTAGGATAAGCAATAAGTGCTGAATATAAATGATAATGCTTATCATTGTCAATACTCATTTATCATTATTGGAGTCAGGCTCAATCATTAGTTAGGTAGACGCAGCCAGTGTTACAGTCCATGATACCTTCTGTCTGCCAGTCAACACTAGAGATCGCGAATTATGAAAATTTACTTCCGTCAAATATTTTTATACACTGCACTTTAGCCATAAATTGTGTAAAAATCCTTTTTTGTAAATATAGGATAAAGTGATCAATTTTTTTTTCTGGAACATTAATATTGAGGAAATAATCAGTATTGTATGGTTCTTATTACTTGATAAACTTATGATTACTATGAATTTTTGTATTGTAAGTCTTAATAGTAATAGTAATAGTAATAGTAATAGTAATAGTTCTTTATTAATGTGGGCAAGGATCTGCTATTTTTCATTGTAGTAACATTGGTGCTTGATCTTCTATTGCACAATAATAGATGAGACAACATGACTACCTCATGATTTGGCAGACAATTGGATCTCGAAAGTGTGCTGAAATCTATTGCAAGCAAGATCATTCTTGACTTATGAACATAAACAATTTACATGAGACACCAAAATTACTTAAATAAATATACCATACTGGGAGTTGAGTAGCGAGTTTGCTTGCAAAGCCTTGGCTTGATAGAAACTAATAACATGACAATTTTGTATCACGATATTCACATTGAGTTGCCATAACTGCTCTGTATAGAAGTGGAATGAAGGATGTTCAGCTGGAATACAATTTACTAATATGTAATACAACTTTTAATAGGAAGTAGCGACCCGCCCCTGCTTGGCACGGTTTTTACGACTTCAAAGTATTGAGATGTCTTTATTATGTTCTTAGATTAATATTATAATTTATTCCCGAAGGTAAAACTTCGGGAATAAATTAATTTCTTTCCAAATTCGTTGCGAAGTTCAGAAGAACAATGCAGTCACACAGACATGTCTGTCTGTGTGACCTGTCATAATTATGTGTGACATAATATAAATAAAAGTGAATTAAAAAAAATAAAAATAATTGTTAAATACAATTAAAATACAATACAATACAATTATAATACAATACAATACAAAACAATATAATTCATACAATTTTTATTATTATTATAATACAATACAATTATTAATTTAATTTATATTATGTATAGATATAGATATTTCCATAGGCTCGGTATGCTTTGCTTTTGTTCAACAGAATTTTTACTTGGAAGCTCAACCATTACTAAACAGTTAAATCTATCTCATTAATTTTTTAAATAAAATAGCTAAGCTTTGAGTCAGGACCTTTAAAGATTGATAACCTTGTAAAACAAAACAGACTATGATTTAATTTTCTATCTCTAATCAAACCAGGCAAGTGCGTGTCGGACCACTCACATTGAAGGGTTCCGTAATGGGGATGAAACCAAGAACAAACTTAACATTGTTAGTAGTTAACGCATTCACAGTATCGATTTTATGGTCCGCAATAATAAGTTTGTATTTCATAGTATTTCTCGAAAAAACTATGAAAAACAAAGTTATCTTTGCGGTTTTAAGCGAAATTGTAAACGCCCAAAAACTCTTTTTTTTTTAATCCAACTAACCACTAAAAAGGGTATGAATTGATGTTGTAATGTGTGCACCAATTTACTCAAGTCAGTTGGTTCTTCTTGAAAAATACCTGAAAAATGAAGCCCAGGCTTATTTATGCCTATAATATAGCCAAGTTTGTATAATTAGCATGTCATATAAAAGTGCCTAAACACAGTTCATTCCTCTTGTATTCAGAGCAATAATAAAATTACTCCACATTAGATATTCAGGCGATATTAACATAAGCGTTGTGTGCGGGCGGGGTGATCAAATGTAAAATTGTAAGTGCTTATGTCTTGTAGTTGATCTACTGTATGACTAGGTGCTGTCATAAATATAAGGGGATTGTAGCACCCGAAAACCTTAAATAGGGACTTGGAGTATAGAAGCAGTCTTGCTGACTTGAGCCATGTAGGGCCGTAGTTGCTACATGAAAATGTGCGATATTATCTGTGGGGTAAATTTTACCCGCTAATAAAAAGGCGGGAAAATACAAAGGTCCTTGATAAAAAAAAAACATTATATTTTTTTACATATAATGTTGCCATTGTATAATGGCGCTTCACCCCGTCCTGCGACATTGGTGTTTAGTAAGAAGCCAATATCACTTGCCATTTTAACGAAATTCACTTTTATTTTATGAATATCATAGAGTCTATATTCCCTTGGCTAATTAGGTGTTAGGCCACTAATTAGTATAACACCAATGTTAGATCAGTGAGCTAAAAATGAAAATTTAATTGATTCAAATTGAAATCAATTTGTTTCGATGAGTTGGGGCTGTCATGGTGATACTATTTAATCAACATGAATGTGTGTGGGGGGGGGGGGGCTCTGAATATAAATTCATAATTATATCCATTGTTTTCTGAAGGAGAAGTAGGTAGTAGGGATATAGAATTACTGAAATATTCAGTGATTCAAGTGGTATCTTATCTTACTCCATAATAGTATAATAAGAGTGATAATACTTGTGGTTAATAATGTATCTTCATTGCGAAATAATGACTTGCCTCTCGCTTTAAAAGAAGACGTAATTTTCGAGACATAGGCCTACCTTGGTCAGCAGATTAGGCTTAGGTAATAAAATGCTAGATTTTTAATACCATTTGGTATAACTTATGAATGATATGTATCTTTATTATAAAGGGATGACAGCGGTAGGCGGCGATTAACGATAAACTTATACTGCCAGGCTAAAAAAAAACCAGATATAAATTAAATAACACGTACAACATAGCCCACTATTACCAAGAAATTTCCCACTTGGGATAAAAATTAAATTTTCATTTCTAGCAACACCTAGAAATACAGATTATGTAAATAAGAACAATTGTAATATTTTCGTTTGTTTTTTTCTTCGAATTGCATCACGGTTGTGTAATAAAATCATTAATTTGTCTATGAGAATAGCGTGCGAAGAAAATAAACTAATTTTACGGGTTCCTTTTAGGCTGCAATAACGCGATACTCTGATAGGTGGCTTATTTAGCGACTAGATACATTTGGAATTCTTGGGCCTGGCTGCCTTGCTACTCAAGCGTCAGTATGCAAAGCGCTCAGTGCGGCTGATCCTAATAATTCCAGAACGTTCATTTTATCAAATGAATATAGTGATTTGCTTTTCGCTCTTAAGGGGGATCTGCAGTAGCAGCCCGCGAAATTAAAATTTTCTTACGTTTTTTGCAATTTGCAGGTCAATGTCAGGTTGTACCTTGATCAAAATACGATTTGCGACTATAACAAATATGTATTTACGAAATTATAACCATAAGGATGATCATACATCTCTCTGTTTTTGTTCTCTTTAAATTTGATTTCGGAAATCATGACATTTTGGGACAAAACTAACTTAGAAAGATTTATTGATGATTCTCATGGTTAAAATATGTAAATAAGTACATATTTGTTACAGTCGCTGATCATATTTTTATCAACATACCTACGATCTGATTAGTGACCTGCAAATTGCAAAAAACGGAAGAAAATTTTAATTTCGCGGGCTACCTTAAGCTACCTATCAGTGAGTGGATGATGGTCTACTTAATACCACGAGAACGATTCCTTCGTGGTACTCCGAAATGTTAGCACAATAAGAATAGGACCGCACCATTTTATGGCGCTTTAGTGTCCAAACACACTATGTCGTAGGCACACACTATGCGACCAAAGTTCCGCGGCTGGGGGTCTACTCCCTAAGTCTATCCGTCCGTCTGAAATAACGATCCATCAAAACAAGTGTAAAAGTTAAATTTTTCGGACGGGCAAAAACAGCGGGAGTAGGGATAACTGTCAAATCGTGTTGTCATTCATACTTCATTCAGGCACCGAACCAATCGTCCATCCGTAGTTGATACGGAGTAGGAAACGCACGTAACGAAGGCCGAAACTACGGGCTTCGTACTTAGGGAGTAGACCCCCTGATTCAACAACAACGTAATATCGGTCGTAATGTGTCGTCAGTAATTCAAATAGCATTGCAGGCGTAACCATGCCGAACTTCTGTCGCGTACCTTCGGCATAGTGTGTTTCTAACACTGCTGTGAAATAACTTCTGTAGAAGTGTGTGAGGTAGGTAAGGAATTTATATGGACAGTGGTGCCGATTCTGTTGTGCACAAACTAAACATAATTTAGGCTGTTGCTAACTTTTTCTCTCTATTATGACAAGAAAGGGACGGAAGTAAATTAGAGCTGTCAAATTAGTTAGAACTAATTTTTCCATAGACATTTAGACGACACGTAAAAACATGTCGACCAAAAACACGGTGAAGCGCAAGGCGTGAACTAGTTTGACATCTCCAACTTAGTTCATAGCTATAGCCGTCCTTTTCTCGCGCTGCCTGTTAGTAAAAGATAGCGATTCTCTAATTTTAGTTTAGTGCGTTCACAAGAGAATCGGCACCACTGTTTATCTATTCAGTCAACTGTCTCTACACTTGAAACCGCGTCCTATTTTTCATTATTGTCGTATACTAGGTATATGCAGCATACCTAGCAATCCTGAATCTGTGAACTTGGTTTATTTTCGAGGATAT
Organism: Cosmia pyralina; assembly: GCA_946251885.1. Classification (NCBI taxonomy): domain Eukaryota; kingdom Metazoa; phylum Arthropoda; class Insecta; order Lepidoptera; family Noctuidae; genus Cosmia; species Cosmia pyralina. The sequence continues at coordinate 4,721,777 of OX276362.1, read as the reverse complement.
CAAAGTGTAAATGGGTCAATTTCTATGCATGCTAAATAAAATTGTAAGCCGTATTTTAACTCTTTGGATGTTGACATAGTTAAGAATCGTTCAATCTTCATACAAGAAACTCCTTTTTGCAGTCAGTTAAAAATAATATTCGCTTCAACTGTAAAAAGTTTGTATTCTAACGCTTATACAGATTGTTAAAGAAATTGCTTGCCATAGCTTAGGGGTAGGTTCAGTATCAATAAAGGAACCCAGGAAAAAAAAAACGATGATCTTGCAATAATTTTTTTAAGTTTTTTTTTTTAATTTTTTTTTTTTGCTGGGTACCTTTATCGATACTGAACATACCCCTAAGCTATGGCACGCAATTTCTTTAACACCCTGTATACTTCATAACTTGTACCTAACGTAGGTATAACAAGAATAATTAATTTCACAATTTTTCATTCAAGAGTTAAAAGACTGTTCAAAAATAAAGTAATTTTTGAAAAACTGGTATAATGGAATAGAATCGGAAAATGAGGAACATTCGTGTTTGAAAATGTTGGACAATCTCATCGTCAATCTCCGCGAGATTGGTACCTACTTAGGATGTTCTAGCTAGAGGATAAAATTGAGTTCTAGCACAGAACAATAATATGACGCTAGTACCTATTCAAATTTTGAATACTAGATGACGCCACGAGCGCAAAGGAATGTATCAAGTTAATGTTAGGATTAAAACGAGATATTGCTGATACATTATTTTGCCAATCTTTCAAAAGTTATTTGAATGAAGTTGATTTATTTTTTATCAGGTCAGGAATCTGATTTTGTATGTAAGTAGCCTGTATGACAAGTATAGAACAATTTAGTATCTTTTTTTATTTTCGTGACAACATAGCAAATAATGTTTTGGAATTCGTTCCTATTCACACTGCGAAAACGTACCGAAGGAAAGTCCAAATCTATAAGCTCTAAAAGTCAATAAGTAGTAAGCAGATTAGCATGTTATAAGCACCTACCTACTGCTTATAAATAAAGAATTTAATTCTTGAACCACTCGTGTGATCACTCGCAACACCAAATTCTCAAAGATATCTTTAGAGAATTTAGCGTTAGTGAGCTTTTAGAATAAGCCAGAAAATGAAGCTTCATTTTTTCATTTTGACACAAATGTTATGTCTTCCTAACAATAACCTACTTAATTATGGTTTAATTCCTTATTAGGTGTTTGTAGAATGCTGTCGATCCCGTATTTAGCTGATTATATTCACTACACTGGCTTACCACCACACCAAGACACACTTCACTTTTCACTGTTTCCCGCCATTCGTGGTGGACTGACAGTTGACATTAGTGACAGGACCTCACTGCTGACGTTCATGAGATAGTGTTTACATATCTATTAAATAGATACACTACAGTGTTAATACTTTTTCTAGACTTTCCTCGGTCCTTTTCCGCAGTGCCTCTTAAGTGGGTGCAGAATAAATAATGTGAATTTTGTAATCATAAGGCGTGTACTAAGAGCAAAAGTTTATGGCGCCTTGTATGGCAGTCAATTCGCGGCCAGGCCATGGCCTATAGCCCAGTAGTTGTGGCCTCAAATATTAACAGTCCCTAATCTAAAATATTGCTTTAAGTGTACTTTAGTGTGATTAAAATTCGTTTTGGTCGCTAGAGATTTGTCACATCAATTTAGGAATATTTTTTTAATAAAAGGTAGTTGTGATGTTTTAAAAATAAGCGTGGCTTGGAAGGAATATAAGCAATAATTAATTTTAAGATGACATTCACGCAGGGAGCATTAAGCTAGTCGATTTACAAGGCCATAAAATATGGCCTCGTCAGGCCACCGTCGCGCTATAAGTCGTGGCCTGCAGCTCTTTCAATAAGTATTATTGTTTTTTTTTTCACTGCACGTCCACATTAGTTTGTGTATAAAATCAAAATTAAATGTACTCCTAATTTTATTATGACGACAGTTAAATAATTATGAAAACAAAAAAGTTTGGACGGCAATTTCCGGTAATTATATCAAATAATTCTAATCTATAATGTCGTTTGATTGCTCTGAACAATCCTGTTCCATACGAAATAGTAGAAGTTTCCTTAATATAACAGTCTCGTCATATAAGTTACTAAAGTTTGGTCAATCTAAGAAGTCCGATTTGACATGAGGGTGTCCCTCTTTGTCCCGCTATGTTTGTCTCTCTTTGGCATATGAAACGTTATGGACTGTCAAAAGGGACCTATTATTTTGTAGCGAGTATAGCTTAGGCGAGCTATTAGGTACGCACGGCCACAGATCAAGCTTAAATTTCCAGTATAAGCTGATCTCGCATTGCAAAGGATTTCCTTACAATGAGAGGTCAGTGTAAACTGGAAATGTATAGCTTGATGTGTAGCCGTGTGTACTACTTCGTTTTTGCTTAGCGTTCTTTCTGACTTTTTTTGCTCGTCTCCTAAGGATCCTAGCGTGATGTTGTAAATTGCGCTAAAAGAATTGAGCTAAAAATGCAAAAATAATTTTTCAAATCCGACGTAGTTCCAGAGAGCCCGTTAAAAAAAACGAATAAACTCTTCAGCTGTTCGACGGACGTAAAAATATCGCGGCAGGATTTTATTGCTCATTGGATTTTCAACTCTCGCTGTTGAGCCGAGCATTGAGAATCCAACTTAACAACAACAGAGTGCATTCTAGTGCGTCGAAAAAACACACTGTTGCATTTTCAACTCTCAGCGCTAAGCAGAGCGTTGAAAATCCAATGCTCGAAAAAAATCGCCGCTATATTTTTACGTCCGTGCGAAAGTCGACTTTTTATATACTTATTAGTAAGTAGATATCTAGATTTATTTATTTGGAATCTCCAACAAAGGATAGGTACACATACAATATAAATCACAATAATACAAAAGGTATTCAGGAGAAGAATTTCGCACATAATCTATATACCTATCTAAGTATGACTAAACTGCTAACTCCTGCTCTAAGGTAGAAGGAAAAACTTCGCGGAAAACAAAATTAAAAGACACACATCAACAGCAAAAGGCGACTAAAAATCTTATATAATTTGGTTAGGTACGTAAAATCAATTATTGATTGAACGATATCAATAACCGGCCTAAAACCTCTGGGCCAGAGTTCAAGAGATAACGATCCTACTTACTAGCCTGAATATTCTATCTCTAGGTTTGAGGCACCTGTCCCACCGCGGGCGATGAACAAGCGAGCAAGCGAGTGCGCGAAGAGCTATTACTCGACGGTATTACTGGAGCTATTACTAATAGGTTGGGGAAAAAGTTTCTTCGCATTTTTTAAGAAAATTCAAAACATTTTTTAATATACATTATTTACATTTATCTAAAGTATGTAGGTACCATTTTGTTCGATAACTTTTTGCCATCTTGTAGGTAGGGACATGATCCCATTGCTATAGAAATTTTGGGACTTCTGATCAAAATACCGCGACAAGTGGTTTTGGCAGTCCTCTCATGATGTTAACCTGACACTGCCTAAAGAATTCTGAAGAGACCGAAACAGGTGGAAATCTGAAGGTGCAAGGTCAGGACTGTACGGCGGATGCATTAACACCTCCCAGCCAAACTCTCTTAATTTTTGCTGAGTGGCTAAAGATGTGTGAGGTCTAGCGTTATCATGATGAAAAACCACACCCCTTCTGTTGATTAATTCCGGCCGCTTTCTCTCAACTTCTTGCTTTAATCTCATCAGTTGTTCGCAGTAGAGTTCAGAATCGATGGTCCTGCCTGGTGGTAAGAGCTCATAATGAATAATGCCCTGCCAATCCCACCACACACACAGCATCACCTTGTTGCGAGTTAACCCGGGTTTCAACACAGTCTGTGAAGCCTGACCGGCCTTTGACCACGACCTTTTTCTCACGTTCTTGTCGTACGTGATCCACTTTTCATCACCAGTTATCAGCGTCTTCAAAAATGGTTCGGTTTCATTACGTCGTAATAAAGAATCACAAATGAGTACACGGTTCATTAGGTTTCTTTCAGTGAGCTCGTGAGGTACCCAAATATCGAGCTTTTTTGTGTACCCAGTTTTTTTCAAATGCGCCAAAACTGTTTTGTGGTCAATTCCCAGTTCTTCAGCTACGTCGTAACTACTGATATGCTGATCTTGCTCCACTTTTTCAAAAATGGCATCCATTTTATCCGTAATAGGGCGATCAGAGCGACGTGCATCTTTGACATCAAAATTTCCGGATTGAAAACGCTTCAACCAAATTTGTGCTACTCTCACAGATACTGCACTGGGTCCATAAATATCGCAAATTTTTTTTGCGGCTTGCGTTGCATTTTTACCTTTTTTGTAGTAAAATTTTAAAATGTATCGAATTTCTTTATTAGATTCACTCATCTTGACAGTACGAATAACAAATGAAAATCACACATTTTCCTAATTTGAATTTGAAATTATGTTCTTTAAAATTTAAACTTTCAATGATACCAAAACCAGCCAGATACAAATAGTATAGCCAAAGAGATTTTATTTTAAGTTCATACATACTATAATGCGTAAAGACTTTTTCCCCAACCTAATATATGCGTACCTACCCTACGACAGAAGTGGTGGCTCAGTGGTAATAGCCCCGACTTACGAGTCCGGTCGTGTGTCTGAACCCAGGCAGTATTACTTTGTGTAAATAATTTCATCACCACTGCTCTCAAAACGGTGAAGGAAAACATCGTGAGGAAACCGGCATGTCCTAGGACCAAAAATTTGAAGACATGTGACATCTACCAACCCGCACTGGGCTCTCGTAGTGGATTACAGCCCACTCCCTCTCACTGAGACGAGGCCTGTGTCCCAGCAGTGGCAATATTATAGGCTGATATGTAAGTACCAAGCGTGAGGTTCTACCCGCAAAAAGCGAGCGCTGAGCGTATACCTATCTCTTTAACGAGTAGGTGCTCTCCGGCGCTTGGTGTGAACAGTCCTCTTATCCGCTATCCAACCTACATTACCCTACATAGCTATCGAACAATCTCTTTTACTACTACGGGAACCTACAATCTTTTTTACGTTTCTTGAGCGAGAAATTCGTTGATAGCAGTAGTCGCTTCCTAGTCGTGGCTCGGCGGTGAGACAGGTTCCCTAGACTAAACTTCTAAAGGCCAACCGCAGATAATAATAGCGAGCGTTAGGCTAACTGGCCGACTGCCAATTCACCGATTTCGTAGATATTAGGTAAACATGTCTACGCTCGCCGTACCTACATAGGTACTATCTTGAATCTCATACGTTTATCGCTAAATATACCTATTATAAAGTGACTGATGTTTTCCTAATAGTAGATATGATAATAATCTCATGACGTAGGTATTACATAATTGATTTAGGGCTGATTGTTCAATAGTCAGGTAATTTTTATTTGAGCAATAAATATGGCGGTTTGACAGCTTTTGTATTGAAAATATGTCAAACTGTCACATTTATTCTTCAGGTAAAAGTTATCTGCCTATTGAACAATCAGCCCTTATTTGAGCAGTTTTAAGTAGATGATATATGTACCTACCTACCTATAATAAATTATGCGGATAGGTCAGTAGCGTATCTACTGACCAACACAAAGCTTTACAAATAACGGTGCGAAGGACGTATCCTTCTTAGCGTAGCGTTATTTGTAAAGCACAGAATACTATAGCTGCAGGCAGCAGTTTATCTGGGCAGGTGGCTTGAATTAATTATTGTAGGCGCGCGATCTGAGTGCAGTCGGGGTATGAGGAGCGGGGCGGGTGCAACTCCCCCCGCCCGTCGACACCTCGCCGCGGCCGCCTGTAGTTTAGTGCTGTGCTGACCTTGATGTCTCTGGCTCGCGCAATTATCGATAGCGTTTTGCTCAAAGGGATGGATTAATGGAAGATACCGTAGACCGATTTGTCATTGAGGTCGGCGATGACAGTGATGATAGTTTACAATAATAAACTTGTTTGATTAAGATTTCCGGCTTTCCCACAGTTTTCTTAAAGTAGGGAATATATGCATGATATTTTATTTTTTTTTATACCATAGCTTGTAATAAAAATATCTAGCGCAAATATAATAAATAAAATGTGTTAAAATACTAACAGATACAAGCAGTTTGAACGTCCACTTTTAAGGTGTCAAAGAAAAATATCGAACTCCGTTCATTGTAGCTAATTAGGTCACATCACTAGCGCATTCCTCAGAACTGCACTCAGATCGCGCGCCTACTGTACCTACGGCCGCTCGGTAGACAAATACGCGTCCCGGCGTCCGTCCGTGCGTAACTGTTGCCTACTGGTATACAGGGTGTCCCAAAACTCAACGTCAAGCCGAAACGGGGCGACAGGATTGACTGTAAACATCATGAGAAAAATCAGAAAAAAATCTATCCCATGCAGTTTGAAAATTATGGGCATTTAAGAAAAACCTAAAAATTAGGTCAATCTGTAACCATTTTTCGGTTATTGTGGTTATTTTTTATTATTTTTGTTCATTTAAACTTTGGAACCGTAACCCTAAATAATATTTCTAAGAATCACAGTCAAAAATAATGACACAATTGCCCCAAGTTTCCTAGAAGATTAAGACTTTGTTAAACTATGAATTTAAAATTTTCAAAATTGGTCGACTTTGAACGGCCCTCCTTTAAAAAAAATGTACTAGAGTTCCTTGGCAAGTGCCATTAAAAGTTGGCGCATTTAATCAGGATTGTAAAATGGTACAATACTTGTTAGTTTCGTACTAAAAAAATGAGTAAAAAAATAAAAACCTCAAGTAACCCGATTTTTGCTAACCCATTTTACTCAGTTAAAATGTTTTTTATTCGCACAAGCTCTTGGTAGGTTCTTAATTTTACGGCAAAATGATGAGAGAGATGGATAGTGGACATGTTTGCCATGAGTGAGAGAGACAGATAGTGACGCCACTTTTACCAAAGTCGACAAAATTAAGTAAAATTAATAAAATAATGAAAAATCTTGACTTAGTTTAGTTTAGGTTTATTGGAATAAAAGTCAGATATGGAAATAACATTTATTATTACAACAAATGTTCAAATTGTTTACCATCACCCTCAATAAACACCCTACATCTTCTTAAAAAAGATCTACGTATTAGCCGGCCATATCCTCGAGAGTTGATGTCCTCAGCAGCTTGAGAAATTCGTTCACGCGGCTCGGCTACGCTCTCAATGGTCTTTGAATAAACTTTTTCTTTGAAACGCCCCAATAAAAAAAATCCAGGGGATTTAAATCTGGGGAACGGGCAGGCCACGAGATAGTGCCTGAACGTCCAATCCACCTTCCCGGATATTCCTGGTCAAGGAAATCTCTTACTTGCACTGCGTAAACATGTCCACTATCCATCTCTCTCATCATTTTGCCGTAAAATTAAGAACCTACCAAGAGCTTGTGCGAGTAAAAAACATTTTAACTGAGTAAAATGGGTTAGCAAAAATCGGGTTACTTGAGGTTTTTATTTTTTTACTCGTTTTTTTAGTACGAAACTAACAAGTATTGTACCATTTTACAATCCTGATTAAATGCGCCAACTTTTAATGGCACTTGCCAAGGCACTCTAGTACATTTTTTTTAAAGGAGGGCCGTTAAAAGTCGACCAATTATGAAAATTTTAAATTCATAGTTTAACAAAGTCTTAATCTTATAGGAAACTTGGGTCAATTGTGTCATTATTTTTGACTGTGATTCTTAGAAATATTATTTAGGGTTACGGTTCCAAAGTTTAACTGAACAAAAATAATAAAAATTAACCACAATAACCGAAAAATGGTTACAGGTTGACCAAATTTTTAGGTTTTTCTTAAATGCCCATAATTTTCAAACTGCATGGGATAGATTTTTTTTCTGATTTTTCTCATGATGTTTACAATCAATCCTGTCGCCCCGTTTCAGCTTGACGTTGAGTTCTGGGACACCCTGTATACTGTGGTTTCGAAGCGCGTCGTTTCGGCAGTTTTCTATGAAGATAAACTACTGTATCTTTATTATTCTGTGTAAAGTGCTGTGTCATGCCCATAGAATAGGTACTTACTTTTTACATTCGAAAGTCATGTCCATTATAGAATGATATAGAAGTTATTTAATAGGTAGGTAGGTAGGTGGGGGATAGGAATTTGTAAAGTCATTTCCTTAGGGCTTTAATACTATTTAGCCACATAAACTATGAATTAAAATACCATGTCAAATTGTTACCTTTGTAAGTCGACGTTCGCACGGACGTAATAATATCGCGGTGATTTTTTTTCGCGCACTGGATTTTCAACGCTCTGCTTAACACCGAGAGTGCAAAATCCAACAGTGTTTTTTCGACGCGCTAGAATGTACTCTGTTATTGTTAAGTTGGATTCTCAACGCTCGGCTCAACAACGAGAGTTGAAAATCCAGTGCGCGATAAAATCCCGCCGCGATTTTATTACGCCCGTGGGAACGGGGGCTAAGTCATTCATAGAATCTTTGACAGTCGTTACGTCGTAGTTCGAAGCCTGAAAGTCTGACAACCAGTCTTACCAACCTTTGCTGCTGGAGTCGCATCGCAAGCATAACAACATGCTACCTGCACCTGGTGGTGGAAGAAAGCTTTTGGCCGCAGGATGTGGTATTCCGCCGCTTTCGTGGACAAGTGATAAAGTTGCCGCCACGAGTCGTGAGCACAAATTCTACTCTTAAACCTAATGAATCTTATTTCCTATCACGGCAGGTTGCACACGGGCGGGTGCAATGAAATCAATATATTATTAAGCATATTTAGATACCTACAGATAGTTATCGGAACAAAAGAGCACACTGACGAGGGCAGTTAGAGTTAAGGTGGAATTTGTGCTCACGACTCGTGCCGGCAATTATACTAACATAAACAAAATTATTACTGCATTATTATGATACTTAGGTTAAGGTATGTATCTATGGGTCTTTGTTACCTGAAAATAAATGGTTTATTTATTTTTTTATACCAAGGGGTATCTTATTACCCAGTAAATGGTTGTGGAGGTCAGAGGAGCTCGTGGCTAAGTACTATCAGCCGCACGGGTCGATCCATCAGGTTAAGCTACACTTGCCGGGGTTGGTTCGTGGATGGGTGACCATCTTTACATACCGACTCCTCCGTGCCTTGGAAAGCACGTTAAGCCGTTGGTCCCGGCTGTCATTCGTGGATCTTTGACAGTCGTTACGGGTCGTCAGAAGCCCGAAAGTATGAAAATCACTCTTACCAAGGGGTATCGTATTACCCAGTTAATGGGTTGTGGAGGTCAGATAGGCAGTCGCTCCACGTAAAATAATGGTATTCAGCTACATCAGGTTAGACTGGAAGCCGACCCCAACATAGTTGGGAAAAGGCTAGGCAGATTGATTTATTGGTTGTGGAGGTCAGACAGGCGGTCGCTCCATGTAAAATACTGGTATTCGGTTCTTGCATTTGGTTACGACAGCAAGCCAACCCCAACAAAAGGGCGATGGTGACTAAAATTATTACTGGGGAGAGAATAAGACTTTAGGGTTCCGTACCTCAAAAAGAAAAAGGAACCCTTCCAGGATCACTTCGTTGTCCATCTGTTTGTCTATCTATGAATACCCTTTTTCTCAGGAATGCGTGATGGTGGTATCAAGTTGAAATTAATATCAAATACGTAGTAAAATACGAAGTATATGGTCCCTTGGAGATCTAAATAAATAAAGCTTAGTAAACGCAATAAAAAAATACGGCCTTCTATGCGACATATTTTGATACTTTCAAGTAGGTAAGTAAGCAAACTGAAGTGGCAGTGGGCTGGCCATGTTTGTCGAAGGACCGATGGCCGGCGGAGCAGAAGAGTCCTAGAGTGGACCGCGTATCGGTAAGCGTAGTGTGGGACGCCCCCCAGCTAGATGGACCGATGACCTAAAGAAAGTGGCTGGGGCAGACTGGATGCGGAAGGCGGAGGACAGGGTGTTGTGGCGCAACCTTGGAGAGGCCTATGTTCAGCAGTGGACTGCGATTGGCTGAGTTGATTTGATTTGAAGTAGGTAAATCAAAACCTATAGGGTAGGTACGAGTACCTACTTCCCGTTGACCTAGAATCATGAAATTTGGCAAGAAGCAAGGTCTCTCAGCACAGGTAAAGGAAAAGGTCCGAAAATAATTAATTTTTGGTTTTATCACGTAAAAAATATTTTTTTGCGATTTGTCGCCCCTATAATTTTTAACCATAAGTACAAGAAACGTGTTTTTTTTTTTTTAAAGTATGTAAGTGTTAAATTTTGTACGAAGGTACAAAACCCTTCGTGTGCGTGTCGATCAATATACAAAGTGGATACGACAATAAATGAAAATACGAGCACAACTAATGTAGGTAGTGTAATGTTCTCTGTGTTAATAAAACACACTTTGACAGATCACGCAGGTGAAGTAATATAAGTATGCGTCTAGCGCACGTCCGCTCTCGCTCACAGTTAGCGCTCGACTGCCCGCGCGCCGCCCAGGCGCATACACTACAGGTAGGTATAGCAGTTTAAAGGAATTATCAAATAAATCCTAACATTGAAATTAAAAACTGACTTTTTAACCGACGAAAAAAAAGAGGAGGTTCTCAATTCGACACGTATGTTTTTTTTTATGCATGACCACGCATAACTTTTTACAGTCGTCCGATTTGAAAAAAAATTGTTTTATTCGAGAGAGTATACCTACATCAAAGTTTGTCCCATATAAAATTGATTAACTTTACTTGGGTAGTTTTTGAGTTAGCTTAATATAAATATGTATGGATGACGTTCTAGTTTGTTTTGCAGGTAGTGGTATTAGAATTTGTGTGGGGTAGGTATCACAACTAAAAAGTGAAAAATAAAAACTTTTTTCCAAAAAAATACAACCGACTTCCAAAAACAACACTACAAAGTGAAAAATAACTTTAATTTCGGAAGTCGGTGGTAAAAAACGAATCCTACATTTAGCCAGACACCGACTTCCGAAATTAAAGTTATTTTTCACTTTGTAGGTTTTTGGAAGTCGGTTGTATTTTTTTGTAAAAAAGTTTTTATTCTAACAAACTAAATAGTTTAAAAATGTAAACAAAATAGAACATCATTTTTAAATATTTTAACACGGCTGGCGACTGGGGCACTGACCGACTCAACACACCATTGTTTGTGAAGATTTTTTTGCAGGTTTCGGCAAGAAAGCGACGTACAAATAAACGAACTATTGTCTACATACGTATTTCTTTCGCACATTCAAAATTTTCGATTGACAAGAGGGAGTAGATGTAACTTCCGCATGCATTATTTTCTTATCTAATTCTGATGACACGCTTTATGACTTATGCCTCTGGTATAAGGTACAACATGCATTAATTCCCATATTGAAGTAGCTGGCAACATGTGTGTGAAGAATATTGCCATGTCTTTAACCTTTATTTTTTTAGGCGAGGCTGGTCTAATAACTGTATTATCAGATACATCATGTTGAAAAGCTTGAAAACGAAAAATATTGTCCTGTGACTAAACTATTAGTTAAATTGAATTGAATTTTTGTACGCAGATTGGGTACGTGATTAGGTATACAAAGTTTAATTAATTGTTGTATTGTCGTATCCACTCTGTATAATGTAATGTCAAAATATACAATAAAAATATAATGTCAATAAATATTATTTCTGTTTTTAACAGAAACTTCCTCTTTAAAACAATGGGTATTGTAGAGTCTGTAGAAAATAAAAACAACCAAATGATTGATTTCGAATATAATTAATGAGGTATAAGGTTTATTAGGGTAATTACTATATTGGGGTAATTCCGATTGATGATCATTTCTACCAAAATAAATTATCATCAATCGGAATTACCCCATTATCGTAATTACCCCAAATAAACTCTACTTATTTTAAGTATTCATAAAACATTTTATTTTTTCAATTTCTTTTGCAGTTGTAATAGAGGCGCATTCTTACTTTTCCTTTTTTCTTTCTTCTGCTGGCCGGATTCTATCGCGTTTTTCATTACCTGTAAAAAACATCCATAGAATATAAGTGACTGAAACTTCTACTTTTTTATATCATAATTATGTATTACGCCATTCATTTCTGAAGGAATTTGAAGAAGAAGTTGTGCTCCAGTGCAACTATATTATCCTTTGATGACTAGGGACTTAGTCACTCTTCACACTAATAAGTATTATAAAGGCGAAAGTTTGTGAGTGTGCATGTTTATAATACTTCTTCACGCTCAAACGGCTGGACCGATTTGGTATGTAGATAGCTTATACATATGCTACTTTTTAACCCGATCCACGCGGGTGAAACCGCGTGGCGCAGCTAGTAAACTATAAATTCAAGGAAATAAGGGACGAGGCTTAAACCCTGTGTTGCTTCTGAGAGTTTCGTAACTAATTCACATAACTCTACTTAGAAACGTTCTCAGAAACTGACGTGATGGCGTTCTCAGAGACAGTCGCGATGGCGTCATAAAACTACAAAAAAAATAAAATAAAAAAATAAGCAAGGTCTGAGGGCCTTATATTGTAAGAGCTGGCAGCGTAAATCGCACGTCATTTTATAACAAACTAGCTGACCCTACAGACGTTGTCGTGTCTTAGCTATGAATATTGTAATATAAACGCGCGAAGTTAAAATAATCGTGAAGTTTTCTGAAATTTTCCAATGTTCTACGTAATTTTCTTAATTTTTCTTTCCGTAAGAACCATCTACAAAGTATTAGAAAACTTTTAAAAAAAGATGAATGTAATCGGTAAAGTCGTTCTCAAGTTATGATGGCGTGACCAAGGGAAATAGGGATTCATTTTTATATATACATATAGAGATAGATAAGATTACTTTAGTTGTGTTTTGGCATGCCTTCAACAAGTTTTAATCAGTCTGGTACTATCTTAACAAAAAGTAAATAGTCTGGCAACACTTAAAAATGATTGTTTACATTACATATTCATTGAAAATAAAAAAATAAAACTGTTATATTATTACTGTTAACTGTTATTATAGTTCTGCTGAATTTTCCCTTGATTGCAACGAGTACGTTTAGCATGACCGCCATAGAAACGGGTTTTGTCGACGGGAGAATAGACAAAATGGTAGATAGTAGAAATATTTGCACGCATTCTACGCGTCTAAGCCCCCTTATGGGAAATTTCAACAGACGCAACGTCCCAAACGCAACGGCATTCAGTAGACAGACTGTCATAATGGTAGTCAAGAAGCATTTTTTTTTTTGTGGATGGGAAATCATCAAATGACTTCTCCCGCTCTGGGCAGAGCGGGAGGGCGTGTCAGACTTTTACTGACTAAAACCCACCCGTGTTCCTTCAGCTGCCCGTGCCAGGGCCACGGTATCTCTTTCGAACTACCCGCGACCCCGGCGGCATCGGCCCAATTGACCCCGTCACTGCTGACATCTCTTTGAGGCGCGCGTGGAACACAACGCGCCGTCGACCCGGGCCTGGTCCTTACCGGACGGCGAGCTGCCCATTACTCGTCGTCCGCAAGCCCGCGCCTACGGTGGCCGGGAATCGGCTATCGATTCCCGCCGCCCAGGGCGTCTCCTACGGCGGGTAGGGGCGCGAGGGCGCGGCTGTTGCCTCTCCCTCACGCGTTCCGCTTCCTCCTTCGCGAGCATTACTGCTTCGCAGAAGGAGGTGACGGCTTCCCATGCACTCTCGCTCCGCACCATGGCCTGGACCAGGTTTGGACGCGAGAGATCGCCGCCGCCGATCGCCTCCGTGAGAACACGGCGGTGCTCCGCCCAAGCTGGGCAGACCTCCACTGTATGCTTCACCGTGTCCTCCGGGCGATCCACACAATGGTGACACCCGGGCGTTTCCTCCCGCCTTATCCGAAACAGGAACCTCCCGAAACAACCGTGTCCGGTGAGGACCTGCGTCAGGCGGAAGGTGAGGACGCCGTGGCGCCTCTCCAACCACTCCTCAAAGAGGGGACTTATCGCCGCAATTGTGGCGTGCCCATAGTCAAGAAGCATGCCAAAACACAAAAAAAATAGTCTTATTTGTTATAACATGACGTGCGATCTACGCTGCCAGCTCTTAGTCTATTAGCACACCTCCGCAGTAGTTCAATTCAACTGATTCGGTATCGCGGAGGATGTGTGCTAAGGCCCGAGAATCTATTCGTAGAAAGAGAATGTGGACATCTACCGACCTTTGCCCAGCAGCAGGGACAGTAAGGTATGTTGGGGTAAGTTCGGCGCTGGGATAAGACCGTACGAATCAAATTCTGCGACATTTTATTCTGCCCCACACAATGTTGTCAGTATTAAAAAATATGACCAAAACCTACTAACAAAATATGGATAAAACTGAAATAAACGATTTTATTTATTTTACTTTTATTAAATAACGTTGCCAATTTAGACGGGAATTTGATTTATACCGTCTTACCCAGGTTCGCACGAGCGTAAAAATATCGCGCACTGGATTTTCAACTCTCGGTGTTGAGCCGAACATTGAGAATCCAACGGAGTGCATCCCAGCGCGTCAAAAATGGGTTTTCAACTGTCGGACGCTAAGCAGTGCGTTGAAAATCCAGTGCGCTAAAACAAAATCGCCGCGGCAACAAATTGCCAGTGCCAAAACCTGGGCTTATTCTACAGGTTGTACCAGAAAAGTGTGATCAAATTTAAGCATTTGATACAGACCATTAAACTGAACAACATTCTCCATGGGTGCAACATCGTAATCGTGCAAAAATTATCAGCTATCCCACATAAAACGTCAATACCTACTCGACCCAAATGTATAGGACGGCCGATTACTTTTTCTCGATTACGATGTTGGTTCCATGGAGAAAGTTGTTCAGTTTGATGGTCTTAAAACACCTTTCTGACACAGCCGTTTTTCCTTTCTGACCATCTTTACATACCGAGAATTCTCTGCGCCTCGGAAAGCACATTAAGCCATTGGTCCCGGCTGTCATTCGTGGATCTTTGACAGTCGTTACGGGTCGTCAGAAGCCCGAAAGTCTGACAACCAGTCTTACCATGGGGTGTCGTATTACCCAGTTACTAGGTTGCGGAGGTCAGATAGGCAGTCGCTCCATGTAAAATACTGGTATTCAGCTGCATCCGGTTAGACTGGAAGCCAACCCCAACCTAGTTGGGGAAAGGCTAGGCAGATTTTACTGACACAGCCTGTATAGGTTGACAAAAATAAATAAACCAACGCACCTGCAAAGCATTCACCTCGCTCCCTCCAAACGCGACCGTTTCGTTCAACGTGGGGTATTTGAAGGAGAATCCTCGCGGGTATATCGGACGAGACAGTAGCGAGTCCAGCTGCCGGCGCTTTGCTTTCAACGCCTTTTCTATTGATGCGTCTACCTGCTTTACAGGACTGGGGTGAAGTTAAGAGAAATAATGTTTGTTGGAATGTGGCGTAAGATTATAATAATCATAATGAGCCTATAATGTTCCCACTGCTGGGACACAGGTCTCCTCTCTCAAGAGAAAAGGGGCTATAATCTACCACGCGGACGCGTAGATGTCACATGTCTTCGAATTTTTGGTTCTAGGATATGCGTGACTCACGATGTTTTCCTTCACCGTTTTGAGAGCAGTGGTGATGAAATTATTTACACAAAGTAAAGCGCCTGCCTGGGTTCGAACCCACGACCTGCAACTCGTATGTCTGGGCCGTCACCACAGGGCCACCGCTGCTCCCGGCTGAAGACGAAGTGCGGGAGCTCTTTTCTCCATAGAAACGCTCTCGCCTGTTTTCTTTCTGGTTAATGACCACAAAGCAATGATTTTGACAGAAATATAAATATTAGCTACTTGTATGCCCCTATATTTTCCTTTTTGATGATACATTATTTTTACTAGTGTACAAATTTGACAACTATTAACTAAAAAAAGAAAAACATAGGGGCATAGTATATAATTATCCTTTTTATTCAGTTTATGAAATATCTTTTAAATTGGCTCCATATTGGAGGAGGAAACAGGCGAGAGCCAAACCTCGAAATATGACTTTTTACATAGGCTATTCAGTCGGTTCTACAGTTGTCCTTATCGCACGAATTTGAAGGCGGAGCGCTCGCAGAGCGACAGCAATAGTTTCTTCAAATACCTAATTTCAAAAGTGTCGCCGCCCGCATTTCCTCTTAAAATTCTAACAAGTGTATTATTTAAAAATATATTTTTTAAAACGAGCTTTTATTAGTCTAGTTATCATCTAGGACCAGAGTCCTTGTCAAGAAGAATCAAACGAGCCCAAACTAGATAGGGTTGCGTCGTTTTATTACTGAGTTCCCATGGTCACCTTCCGGCTCCATCGTCAGATCAGCTCCATGTCGTAATAATATAAGTCAGCTGCGCTACAGTTTATACTTTTGCAGCTATCATCGTTTTACTTGTTGTACTGTCTTTTGTTATTGTTCCGAAATAAATTTAAATTATTATTTATTTTATTATCAAATATATTCTTGAAGATGGGTACTAGCGAACTATTCAATTTGCGAATTATTTTATCTTATTATAATTTTACCCGTGTGTTAAATTAACGTCGCCATTGTAGCGGCACGTTGTATATTATGTAAACATACACAAAAAGAAGTAAGTACTTAATAATACTAATGAAATACTATCTTGAATTCATGCAATCCTAGTACTTTTTGTTAGGTAGCTGCTCAGAACTTGTGCACAACGTGTCGTGAACAGAATATCGTCTTCACATATAAATTGCACCCGTGCGAAGCCGGGGCGGTTCGCTAGTATATTATAAAAGGATACACATCATCATCATCAATAATAATGTCCATCTCCCTCGCCGCCCTTTCCTTCCAGCCCTGAGCTTGCGCAGCGCGTCTCTTCTTCAGCTCCAGTCCGTCCAGTTCACGCGCTATCACCATCAGCTCTTTGAGCGGGGACAGGACTTGCGCGTCTACTGGGAAGGTCGGGACTTCGGATGCTGTGGAGAGAAACATGCATTTTATATTCATACTAGCTTAAGCCCGCGGCTTCGCCCGAGTGGTGTTCGGGAATTATCCCACTGGAACGAACTACCGGGATAAAAGGTGTAGCAAGAAGACAAGTCCACTCGCCCGACTCAACGCGGCACCAAGATTATACGATTTTACGTCAGAGCGTGCCGTGTGCAAAAGCAGTAGTGAAGCTCGGCCTATTTCACCGCAACACAAGGTCTAAGCCCCGCCTACTGGAATATGGCGCCCGCGCATCCTTTGTCTAAACTCTAACGAGGCAAGATGGTAGCGCACTTGTTCATTGTCTGCGCTAATGAGAGGGTGTTTCCCGTGTAAAATCGGTCAAGAGGGGATCGTTATTATTATTATTTAGTTTAAACTAGTAGTATAAGTACCCTGTATTTTGATACAAATATTGTAGACTAGATTACGTTCTAAATGCACGCAGCAAACTATCTCTTAAGTGCAAATTGCGCATTTACACTGCGTGCATTCGTCCCATCATGACGTATGCGGGTTCGGTATTTGCACACGCCAAACCCCGCTATCTGTATCGGATGCAGACATTACAAAACCGTTTCCTCCGAAGGATAACGGGCGCCCCTTGGTTCGTTCGGAACGCGGACCTCCACCTTGATCTCAGAATCCCCACGATCCATCAATTTTTGAAGCGCGGCTCGAAGCGTTTCTTTGATGCCGCCACGAAGCATCGCAACCCTTTGGTTGTCGAGGCCGCGCGCTATGCCCCCTCTAAAATTAGTAAGACTCGCCGTCCGAGACATATTCTCACCGACCCTGATGACCCCATAACCCTCCTTCAGGAGAGTAGCAGGGCCACCAGTACGGTTTGCAAACGTAAACCACCTAGGAATACATTCCGACCTCGCCGCCGAGGTCTCAATCGTAACCCCCCCCCCCCCCCATCCCCTACTCGGTGAAGTTGTGCCTGCTGGGGGCACAGCTGAGCCTGTAGCACTTAACCCCCCATCATGATCCAGCCTGCCCCGTCTGGCTGCTCTATTATTAGCGACGCTCAGTCGTCTAATATTTTACCTTAGTTCTTAAGCCTGGCCGGAGGCTTTAAGTTCGCTTAAAGCAGGAAACGCTCGGTTAAGCAGTCTCGACCCTCAGTGGTCAACTGCGAGATGCCATTTATAACTAACTAACTACAAATATTAATTACACTTCCAATATTGTACTGCAATATAGCTACTCTGCCGCTCCTCGATCGAATTTTTATTTCATCACCTTGTTGCTAATCGCTTCAGTAATTACTCTGCTATATTTATTAATTATTGTAAAGTAGAATATAGAATTAACTAATAAATAACTTCATTATCCACTTACACGATAATTTTCAATTAATAATATTATTCCTATGTATTATTAATAATAAATTCTAGTCATTAACAAATAAATAATCCTGCAATAAATTTAGTACAATAACCAAATATCATTAGTTTAAACATATTGGTACTGTAACAACAGGAATAACTAATTAAACAATATAGGTATACCTAACATTAAAAAGAGTTACTTACTTAAGCAGGTATTATTTATATCTTACTAGCAAAGAAATAAAGCCTAAACATTATTAAACTACTTAAATAAATTAAATAATAAAAGAAGCGCTCTTCCTCCTCTCTCCTACTATGCTGTGCCCGACAGGGTCCATAATTGTGTCATTAATTTTAAGCTTACCAACTGTTTTACATTATGGAATGCAATAAAGAATTGAGAATTGAGAATTGAGAATCAACAATTAACGGAGACCTACACTACTTCAAAGGTATTCTATGTCATGGTCTAACCATGTGCCAAATTTCACCCAAATCCGTTCAGCTGTTTTAGCGTGAAAGCATAACAAACAAATAAACACACTTTTGCATTTATAATATTATTTAGGATCATCATTGCTTTTTCTGGGAATATACATATATACTCTCTTGTTGGTTAAGTTCGAGTAAAATACATTAGTGAGGTGAAGATCAATCATTGGTTTGCAATAATTTGTGGAGCAGAAAAAAAGCATCTTTTCATTTAACATTCTTTGAAAATTTGGTCCCGTGTGAGCGAGAGAGGTGTCAAAAAGCAACAGCCCTCTCTCTCTCTCTCTTCGGTGCCAGCTAATAGAACAATAATAATTTACACATCCACCCCTTACTTTTATTCAGCGTCCTGCACATCTTGGCATACAGATAAGCCTCAGCCGGTTCCATCATCAGTATGGTGAGGCCTTCTCTCGTGGCCCGGGCGGTTCTGCCACTGCGGTGCACGTAGTTCTCCGCCGTGCGCGGCACCTGGTAGTGCACGACGTGCTCCACGTGCGGGATGTCCAGGCCCCGCGCGGCTACGTCGGTGGCGATCAGCACTCCGTGCGGGTCGTCGCGGAATCTGGAAGGGGAAAGTTGTAAGTGTATTACTATTAGCTGTATAGTTTTATATGTATCTAGTTTTCAAGGTGTAACTTAAATACACCTCTTAAGGGGTCATTGTACTCATCATTATGAGCAACTTTTACTATGGGACCAAATCTGAAATCGCATAAAAAAACAACTGTTCCCTACATTTATGTTCGCATAACTCGTCAAAATGTAGGGAACAGCTGATTATTTTTTTCGCGATTCCGTGTTTGGACCCATAGTAAAAGTTGCTGATAACGCTTTTTTTACGTCACAAATTTTCTGCCCGTTTACTCCTAAACGATATGGCTAAACGGAATATAAATTTTAAACTTTTTTTTTTAAATTTGTGACTAACCTCTCCAAATTCTTGATTCTCTGTCGCTGTGGCATGCTGGCGTGCAACGGTAGAGGGCGACACTTGAGCAACGTGAATAATTGAGCTAGCCTGGAAATTAAAAAAAAAAGATTTTATTATAGCGGCATCTTAACATATCGTATTCCCCTTACATGGAAAATGGAACTTAGACATAACTGGCCAAATGTGGGTGTAATGTGGGTGTGGGTGTAGTGTGGGTGTGTGTGTGTGGGTGTGTGTGGGTGTGTGTGGTGTGGGTCACCTCTGCCTGATGTAGCTACTTTTTTACAGTTATTTTGGTATTTACTCTTAAAAATAACTGACAATATTTCATTTTCTAAGAGTCACAATCTGCCTAGCCTAATCCGAACTATGTTGGGGTCGGCTTCCAGTCTAATCGAATGCAGCTAAATACCACTATTTTACATGGAGCGACTGCCTATCTGACCTCCACAACCCAGTAACTGGGTAATACGATACCCCTTGGTAAGACTGGTTGTCAGACTTTCGGGCTTCTGACGACCCGTAACGACTGTCAAAGATCCACGAATGACAGCCGGGACCAACGGCTTAACGTGCTTTCCGAGGCTCGGAGGAGTCTCGGTAAGTAAAGATGGCCACACATCCACGGACCAACCCCGGCAAGTGTAGCTTAACCTGATGGATCGAACCCTTGCGGCTGTTATTATAGCCACGAGCTCCCTTTTTTCATTTTCTGTGCGTAAATCCCATAATAACTGTCATAAAATAGCATACATACGAGTACATATAAATACCAACGATCTAAGAATTTGAGAGAGGAAATTGTCCTTTGATTTAAATTTATTAAAATAATCACGAAATACCTTTAGAATTGCGACGTTGCCAGCGCGCGCGCGGTTAAGGGGGGTGCGCTAAGGTAGCCCGCGAAATTCAATTTTTTTTTACGTTTTTTGCAATTTGCTGGTTAGTATCAAGTCCATAAGTTAGAATTAACCTCAAATCTAAAATTTCATAAAATCATTAGATTTGAGGTCAATTCTAACTTATGGAGTTGTATTGCTGATTCTAATGATTATAATTCTGTAAAGCCATATTAGTTACGGCCGCGAATCATATTTTAACCAACATACAACTTGATACTGACCTGCAAATTGCAAAAAACGTAAGAAAATTTCGCGGGCTACCTTGCGGTATCCCCCTTAACGCTCTTAAACATTTCCAAGCCTACAGATCTGATTTGGGGATCCACGCTCAGCAACTACCATAACAAATTTTCAAAAAAAAAAAAAAAAAAAGTTGTCAACCTACCTTTTAACACTTCCTATAGAGTTACAGAACACTATGGTCCTGCCAGGATGCCTCTTTACGATGTAGTATAGGTACGCGTCCTTATGTTCCATCGCGCAAGTGATTCGAGACTCGGTTAGCGTTTCTGCTGTACCTGCAAGTGAGAGGGGACGATGGTTACTGAACTTCAATTCAGAATCTCAGACAGTTATCAAGTTTTTAACACACGAAAAAAAAAGGAGGAGGTTCTCAAGTCCGATTTGAAAAACTTTGGTCCCATATAAAATTTATTAACATTGTTTGGGTTATTTTTTGGAATTAGCTTCAATAGTACGTTTTTTTTTCTAATTTATTTTGTAGGTAGTATTAGAATTTATGTGGGGAAGGAAAAATACACAGTGGTGCCGATTCTCTTGTCACAAATGCCTCTAAAATAGACTAAAAATCACTAAAATTTAGTTTATTCCTGTCAAACGACGATTTCCCATTCTGAAATTGACTAAAGTGACACAACTTAACTATATTTTAGTTTGACAGGACTAAGATTGTACGGAGTTATTAGTTTAGTGAAAATGGCAATTTTGCTATTCTGAATTTGACTGTTTTCACATGGTTTTCACCTAAAATTTAATTGTCAAACTAAATCAGACTATGTTTAATCGCGATTAAAAAGGTGTGGAATAAAATTAGTTGACATGAACTAAAATTCACACCGAGACCTTGACTTCGGATGCAAAAACAGTAGTGTATTTTTTTCTTTTCTTTTGCATATATCTCAAAAACGGTGTCCTATCGCAAAAATAATGAAAATTTGGCCCCCCTTTATAAAACCCATGGACCCCTATGATTCAACATGTAGGCACCAAAAAAAAAGTACCAAAAAAAAGGTACCAAAAAAAAAGGTACCAAAAAAAAAGGTACCTACATTCCATATAAAACACGTTGAAGCCGCCCCCTCCCTGCGCCCCTCCAGCTCTAAAAGATATTTGACCCGGTAACGACAGCGATGTCGGTGAACAAAATATGACAAACCTGTCACTTCATAGTGATTTCGTTATTTCCAATTAAAGCCACTGGGTCAAATATACTACAGGCACTATACCACGCGGAGTCACGATTGTCAAACTCGATTTTAGTTGTCAAAATTGTTATTAAATTTAGAGGTTTTTTTTTGCAGAATAGCTCTAAGATTCTCATAGCAAAAAGTAAGGAATTTTAGTGAAAGTTTAGTTAGTTTAGTTCGGTGTACAACAGAATCGGCACCAATATCTACCATACATAAGAAGTGATTTCATTTATCCTGAAATATATTTTAGTTTATAGAACTAAAGAAAAAAAAAAACTAAATCCAGGTCTATTTTTTCCAGTTTTTACCACTCGTACTCGTACAATTTTCATTAAAAGTGTTCATTAAGTTATCTACAAAATAATAAGGAGTGATTTCAAGTCAGTACTTTTTTAGTCCAATCAATAGATTTTTTGTAAATAGATAATTGCTTCATATTTTGTTATAAATTACTAGGATTGTGTCATCGCGCTTCTCTTTCTTTTCTATGCAGTCCGACATTGAGCGCGATTTTACGGGAGAACAAGCCTTAAAGACGAGCGCAGTGGTGGACCAGTGACAACAGGAGACTTACGAGTACAACTCGTGGGTTCGAACCCAGGCAGGCATTTACTGTGTAATTTATTTGATTACCACTGCTCTCAAAACGGTGAAAAAAAATCATCGTGTGTCCTTGATCTAACCATATCCATGACATAGAGCATTACAGTACGACACACAATCTATACATATAATAAAATCGTAAGCCTGTTGTGACTGTACATCAAAGATTTTTGCATAAAAGTACTGGAAGACGCAAGAAATAACAGAACGTAAAAATTAATTTTTTGTCTATTTGGCGGTTTGTTTGCGCATTACGTAAAGCCACTCATTGGATTCAAAATCGTATTACTGAAAGACAAGAAGCTTTGTTATGAGTAACATTTACGGCCTTATTACAAAACAAGGTTTATCTTTAGACCCAGGTTGAAAGCATCTAATCATTTTTGAATTTCGAATTTTAGTCCGACAATCTCAAAATTCTAATTACAAAACTGACGTTAATAGACACGAGTCTAAGTTGTTAATTTTGTATTAAGAACTTTACGATGATCGGAATTATGTTCAAAATACAATAATTGGCTCCAAGGTTTGGGCTTGGATTAAAGTTTGAACTCGTTTTGTAATGAGATGGTTAGCGTTTATTTCATCAAAATCGACCAACAGAACCAAAAAATATAAATTTTTGTAATGTTTACCTTTTTTTTACCTTATAGCGCCATATTTTTTTTATACTGTCCTGAACAAATCGTTTTGAAATTAGACAGGTATGTAGCCTGGGACCTTGAGAAGGACGTAGGCTACTTTTCAACCTGAATATTTGTATACATATATAAAAACCGGACGAAGTCACACGCAACAGCTAGTATAGTATAAATTTGAAAATTTCCATTCATTCATTTCAATTTTACGAATGTATTTGGTTATATGACTTTACAACTTATTGCGTATGCATAAAGATCATTTTCGCCTAAAGCAGTAATAAAGATTGGTGATGTTGAAGGCGCACTCAGTTCGGATGGTGATCGGTTTTACGAATTTTGCCGATGCTGCATCTAAGTTGTGTCGTGCTGTACCCATGTTTAGTGTTTACAAAGTAAATACATTTATTTATTTATTTATAACAGCTTAAACTACCATTACAGGGTTTTACCCTAATGCGACAGTTAAGAACTTAAACTAATAATCTAAGCTACATACTCACAATAATTAAATTATAAAAAATTAAAACTAACAACATTATTAAATTATTACACCATTCAAATCACGAAAACATAGTAAACCATAATTACTTACGTCACATAGTACAAACTTATCAGTACAACATAAACACAAACTTACTTTACTTACAGATTCAAGAAAAAATTAAGTATTATTTTGCATGTAGCATAATATAAATAGTAATACCCTTGCGAATTCACTCACACAACATGCAAACACATCAATCTGAGTTTGAAGGTCATTGATGGTACGAATAGCTATGGTAAGGGGTGCCTTGGCAAGCAGGTTAGTTCTGGCTGTAAATGATTTGATTTTAATAATTCGAAGTCATGTGACATCTAGCAACCCGCACTGTGCCCGCGCGGCCTGTGTCCCAGCAGCAGGAACATTATAGGCTGATTACGTTATACACTAGCTAGAATAACGTCATAAATCCTTACCCAAATTCTGTGTGGTAATATCAACGATCTTGGTATCACTCATGCCTATCATCTTGATGAGCCGGTTCACCTTCTGCTCAGGAGTCATCTTCTCTACTCTTCTGTTTATTATCTTGCCGCGCTTTGTTACCTGCAATTTTATAATAAAATAATAAATAAATAAATATGTTTGGACATATCACACAACGCCATCTAGCCCCAAGCTAAGCAACCTAATGCTTGTGTTATGGTAACGAGATGGCTGATAAACTACTTATATACATTTTTTTTTTTGTAAATACATACATATTATAGATAGAAAAACACCCAGACTCGGAACAAATACTTGTAGGTCGTACAAATATTTGTTCCGTGCGGGAATCGAACCCGCGACATGCTGCGCAGCAGTCAATCGCTCAACCACTGCGCCAACCGTGTCGTCAAAGTAAGTATGCGTTATGATTTGCTTTGGCATATGTCATCATTTGCCTAGCCATTTCTCAACTATGTTGGGGGGGTTGTGGGGGGTGTGGGGGAGTCTAACCGGATGCAGCTGAAAATCAGTATTTTACATGGAGCAACTGCCTACTGACCTCCAGGCAGTCGGTTTTCGCATATGTCCTAAACTTGTGAAATAAAATTTTCTTTCTATTTACCTAACTGGGTGGTCTAGAAAATTGGCGATTGATTTCTTTAAAGTTATCAGTTTGCGTAACTGTAACTACATAATATGTATCTCGTGGCTAAGTAATAACAGCCGCACGGGTCGATCCATCAGGTTAAGCTGCGCTTGCCGGGGTCGGTCCGTGGATGGGTGACCATCTTTACATACCGAGATTCTTCCGTGATTCGGAAAGCACGTTAATCCGTTGGTCCCGGCTGTCATTCGGGGATCTTTGACAGTCGTTACGGGTCGTCAAAAGCCCGAAAGTCTGACAACCAGTCTTACCAAGAGGTATCGTATTACCCAGTAATTGGGTTCTGGAGGTCAGATAGGCAGTCGCTCTATGTAAAATACTGGTATTCAGCTGCATCTGGTTAGATTGGAAGCCGACCCCAACATAGTTGAGAAAAGGCTAGGCAGATTGTTGTATTAACTAGCATCGCCCCGCAGTTTCACCCGTGTACGTAAACCCGTAGGAAAATCGGGAAACAAAGTATCCTACGAGGTGGTAATCCAGGTTATAAACTACCTATGCGCCAAATTTCATCAAAATTCGTTCAGTAGTTTTTGCGTGAAAGAGTAACAAACATGCATCCATCCTCACAAACTTTTGCGTTTATAATATTAGTAGCATATTAGTAGTATAGGATTTTGCTTCAAGTTTGCTTAATGTTTGTTTTTGTTTTTTTTATACTTAAGATGTCACCACAAATAAAGGTTTTTTCTTTTTTTTTTATAGTTAGCATTTTTTGATGAGGGTGAGTGTGGCCGAGACACAAAGTTCTGTCATATAACTACATATCCACTATGTATTATGGGCCGAAGTTCCGCATGATCACTTCAAAGGCGATAATCGCATAGCACGGTTCACGACTCGATCGCACAAAGTTCGTTTGTCACTAGCTGCGCTCTCACAGGAATATTTTCTTAAGTGAGCATGCTTAAGTTTTGTCCATAGTACTTGTTGAAAAGCCTACACTGTCCTCCTATACCTATGTAGAGGAATGCTGACGCACATGTTTAGTAGTTGAGTAGTAAATTAAGAGCGCAGCTAGCCTCAGTTGCCCCGGAACCACCTACAGTTGTACTATATCGCACACTACAGACGCGTGTATTCAGTTATTCTAAGTTCAATAATTGTAGGGGAAAGTTGTACGAGATGATCCGTTGAGGGAAGATGATCCTTTCAGATTGGAACGAAACCAGTAGCGTCATCTAGTTGTTTTTATTGGCAAAATGTAGTCCCCGATATTCCCCCGCCTCAGTCGAACGTAATGGCGTCGTGAGTGACAATCAAATTTTTTGAGGAAGAAAACAAAAATTACGTGACTTTGATCTAAGGTAAGGTTGACTTTAAGTTTATGTCTAATGTGTTCTAGGTACTTAATTGTTGAGGCTATTGTATTAGTTAGCTTTGGATATTGCTCTATTTTGTTTTTTTAATAGCATGGTAACAGTTAAAACCACATAGGTTATGTTATCGAACATTGAATAAAAAAGTTTATGTTGGGGCAAGATGATTATGTTACCGGTGTACAAGATGATCCCCGCGGATCATCTTGTACACCGGTAGCATAATCATACCTACTATTACGGGGATATTTTTTAACCATTTGTAGGTATGTTATTACGTTTTAGTTTATGTATTTTTTCAGATATATATGACTTAATTAGTATGACCTGCCTGCATTATTAAAAAATTGTAGTAGATTTCAAACAACGACCATATAGCCCATAGACGCCTAATGCTTGATTTAACGCATCAAAACAATTCTGTCAACTAGCTGAGGTATGAGGAAGCGGGGTACTGCGTTCTGATTGGCCCTTCCAAGGTCATTACGTATCACTAGGGATGGGACAGGTTTAAATAAAACACGAAGGTATCGATATTTTTTTGATAATAATTGTACTTTATAAAATGTTTAATGGGCTTTTTCACCTTCCCATTTATTAATACTCCATCCGTTCATCCATTTATTTTTTTTCGAGTACTTCGTAATTGGCGTAATGTTTGGTATAATAATTTGTGTTTGCTTACTGTCAGCTGTGAAGTTACCTTATATAATAAATAATAATAATTAATATTATTTTAACATGTAATTACTTAAACATAAAATGTAAAAAATAAAAACAACATACGAGTATCAAAATTCTTTCCGTATTTATTTAAAAAGATATCATACAGTCATACTTTTTTCGGAGGTTGGTAATAGTTAAACAAATGACTTAATTAATAAAACAATTGGGAAACAAACAAAAACAAATCTTGGGAAATCTCCTTTCCAATAAAAAAATAATCATCAAAATCGGTTCTTAAACGACGAAGTTATCCGCGAACACACATTAAAAAAGTCCAATTGAGAAACTTCCTTTTTTTGAAGTCAGTTAAAAAGATTTTCAAATGTCGTTTAGATAGTATAGGTTTTTGCTTTCTCGATAATTTTGGTCATATGATTTGGTGCATCACTATTATTCGTTAGGTATGTTTACCAAATAATAGAGGAAAAGAGATAGCTAAAAAAATACTTTCAGAAGAAAGGGACGCAAACATGAAAGACATCAACGAGAGACCTTGCACCTTTCGTCCACCTACAAGTTTGACCAGTGTAGGATGAACTCCGATAAATAATAACGGAACATAAATGTAATCTAATTATGAATATATAACTATTTACTTACCGATGAAATGTTATGCCATCTTTTCGGAAACTCGAAGTCTGGCTGTTGTTACCACACCAACGTATTTTGCAAGGGGCCATTATATTATTTTGAACAATTTTTAATCGACTAACGCGGAAGTGTTTACAGCTCACAGAAGTGGTTGAAACTGAATCGAAATTGTTGACTGGCGACCTATATCAGATCTATAAGTCTGATGTGTTGACAGACATCGGTCGCCTGTTATTAGGCGTCTATGGGCTATATGGTCGTTGATTTCAAATAATAACAAAAAATACTTTATTTTGTTTTAGACCATGCCTCGTAATTATAAACGGAAAACTAACCGCGGGTTGTGGTCGGAAGACTCCATGCTCAAAGCGCTGGATGCTGTTAAAAATGGCATGCCATTTAGAACAGCAAGTAAACAGTTTGGAGTGCCTGTAATGTCACTAAAAAGGCGGGCTAAAGGCAAAAATAAAGTGGCTGTCGGTGCAATAAAATATTTAGGTGGAAAAAAAACAGTTTTTACAGCAGAACAGGAAATTGAGCTCGTGAAGCACATTAAAGATATGGAGACGAGAATGTACGGATTAACACGACAAGATGTTGTATCGTTAGCATATCAACTTGCAGTAAAAAATAATATCACCCACCCTTTCAACAAAGAAAAAGCAGGATATGATTGGCTAAGAGGATTCCGTCAGCGGCATCCAGATATAGCGCTTCGGGCACCTGAATCCACTTCTACTGCTCGAGCACGGGCCTTTAATAAACCAGTGGTAGATAAGTTTTATTCCACATTAAAATGTGTTCAAGAGACGAAAAACCATCCATGCCACCGTATCTATAACGTTGACGAGACTGGCATTTCTACGGTGCCTACCAAAAATACAAAGGTGTTTGCAACAACTGGACGTAAACAGGTAGCACGAGTTACTTCAGCTGAAAGGGGGGAGACTACAACAGCTGTAATTTGTATGTCTGCTTCTGGAACTTTTATACCACCCATGTTTATCTTTCGAAGGGTTCGTATGAAGATGGAACTAATAGATGGCGCACCGCCAGGCTCCGCCTGGGCCTGTAATTCATCTGGATGGATGAATCTAGAAGTTTTTACCAAATGGTTTGACCATTTTTTAAGCTACACGAAACCATCTGCGGAGGACCCAGTGCTGTTGATTTTAGATGGCCACCTTTCACACACAAAAAATTTGGAATTGATTTTAAAAGCTCGAGAAAATCCCGTTACTATTGTCTGTCTGCCTCCACACTGCACCCATAAACTGCAACCTTTAGACGTCAGCTTGATGTATCCCTTGAGCATTTACCACAATCAGTCACTCGAAAAATGGATGAACAACAATCCTGGCAGACCAGTGACTGTATTTCAGATTGCAAAGATTTTTGGAGAGGCTTATTTAAAAGCAGCAGTCCCATTAAATGCCATCAATGGGTTTGCCAAAACCGGCATATATCCTTTCAACCCGGATGTGTTCACCGAAGCTGATTTTATCGCTGCTGCAACAACAGAAATGGAATTTAATGAAGACTCCAGTGTAGTAGAAATGCCTACAACGGATTCAAACATAGGTCAACTACCAGCAAATGATCCCTCACCACAAACCCTCACATTACAGGACTGCATAGATTTGCAGAATAAAACACCGTCACCAACTCCTGTTAATGATATGAATTTTTCATTTCGCAGTCCTTTGTCCCCTTTACCATCTACGAGCTACGCACGCAACTCAAATGTATCGCCATCCATCCTTGAAGATAGTCAATATGAACCTTTTAATGTTACACCAGCCCAAATTCATCCATTGCCAAAAATTGTGGGTAAAAGAAGCCATCTTAAGAGAAAACGAATAGACACATCAATATTAACTAGCACGCCATACAAAAATTATTTAGAGGAAGAAAGAAATAAAAAGACGGAAAAGGAAAATAGAAAAACAAATAAAAAACAACAAAATGTAAAAAAAACTCATCCTAAAAAGAAAGGGAAGGGAGTAGGCAAAGGAATGTCAAATAAAAGGAAGAATATTGTGTCAGAGTCGTCTGAAGAAGAAGAAGACGCAGAATGTCTTTTTTGTACGGAAACATTTTCCAAAGACGATAGGGGCGAGGGATGGATTAAATGTTGTGGATGCCAAAGATGGGGCCATGAAGCTTGTGCAGGGATAGATAGCGATGATGATGAGTTTACATGCGATTGGTGTAGAAATACAACGCCAGGAAAAAGACGCTTAGAACTATAATTTTTGTTCTTTTTTTTTGAGCCTAATCTAGATTTATTTCTTTGTTAAAGGTAGTGAAGAAATTTTATTTGTTTCTTATTTTTTTAAATGTTGATTTTGGATAGTGAGATTTATTTTACTAGATTAGTTTTTGTTTCTTATTTTTCTTAAATGTTGATTTTGGATAGCGAGATTTATTTTACTAGATTTGTTTTAGAAGATAAGTTTAGTTACTTTAGAAGAATGTTTAATTTTGTTAAAACTTTACTTACGACTATACGACTGATCTCTGTGATGATTGTTTTCTAGAAATTTAATTGTAATTGAGACTGACTGTTATTTAATAAGACTGGTTCATTAGGTCTATAATAGGATATTTTGATTTCATTTAATTAAAGATATAGTAAACCCTGATTATGGTTTTATTTAGGTAATTCTACCAGAACCTATGATAATCCCGACATGGCAGGGGGGCAACATGATCCTGGGATCATCTTGCCCCTACCGCAAAGATCATCTTGGACACCGGGGTGTACAAGATGATCCTTTGACAACGTTTTAAAAATGTGGTAAATAATAATAAAACATCTTAAAAAATTACAATTTTGAGTATGACAACAATAAGACACATAAATTTACTATGGATATACGTTTTTACATCCGCGCTAAGTAGAATATCATATAAACTACAAGCATTCTCCCTTATGTGCTTTCAAGATACACCAGATATTGAACTAGGTCCATTGCAAGTAGTTCAGATAGACGCTAGTTCTGTCCCTTATAGTAGTAAAGTATGTTGCAGTTCAATTATGTTTTCTGATAGTTTTGGAAAAGGGTTAGGAAAATTACTTAGCAATAACCTGAGTCATTCTTCTCAAAACTATTGTATGCCTCAGGCTTCCCACAAACAAATAATGGCTTCAATAACTAGGAATAAATATGATCCTAATGCCATTATTACTATACTTATAGGTAACAGCCTTAATGTTACAAAAGATGATATTACTGATAGTGTCACCGAGCTATTGAAGTTAAATTGTAAAAAAAATAATTATGTGTGCTTTTCCATATTTTGAATACTTGTCAAACAGACAAAACAACTACATTCATATGTTAAATAGTCACATGCAATTCATAGTTAGTCACCATAGTGACAAGTTTATATTTTTTGACACCAACATTTTTGTTGATAAGCTAAGCTCGACTAGGGATACGGTGTATCTGCCCAGTAGTTTTAGACGTCAAATAGCTAGGCTATTAGCTTTTAATATTAACTCAGACATAATTAGTATGTCGAAGTCATCTATAATTAGCACCACAGTTAGTAATAGTACTAATGTTAAGGTAGTCAATAATTTAAACTAGTTTGTAAGACAACAGAAGGTACCACTAACAGTATAGTTACACTTAATAACAAAAAGGTATTTTCTAGCACTAAAATTGTTAACTGCAGAAAAGGGGCTAAGCAGAAATCCTTGAAATTATTTCATCAAAATATTCAAGGTTTTTCATCTAAACAATTGGAAATTGAATTGTTTTTAGAAAAAACAATGTTTGACATTATTTGTTTAACTGAGCATTGGTTAAAAGATTACGAAATGTTAATTAATTATGAGAATTATAGTGTGGCCAGTTGTTTTAATCGAACATCAATGATGCGAGGTGGTTCACTAATCTTAATTAATAATTGTATTAAATCAAAAACTCGTACAGACATAGTTGAACTATCGGTTGAACATAGCATTGAACTTTCCTGTGTTGAGCTGGATAAGCATGTCATAGTGTGCGTTTACAGACCTCCAAATTATCAAAACTACTCCATATTCGAGTCAGTAATGGAAGAAGTTTTGGCAAAACTTGCAGCTGGTAATAAGTCAGTAATTATCTGTGGTGACTTTAATATTAATATTTTAGAAAACAATTCAAATACCAGTAGATTGTTAAATTTGTTTAAATCATTCAATTTGTCAAATGTGTTTGTAGAACCAACCCGAATTACTACGACTACTGCTACATGTATTGATAATGTTTTTTGTTGCTGTGACTATTTAGATAAATCCATCGTTAATTATCTCCCTTCTGATCACAGCGGTCAAACTGTAACTTTTGAGTCCAACATACCAATACAAAAAGTGCAAATACAATCCAGACCAATAACATCTGCTAATTTAAAAAAATTTAATAGCACTTTAATTGGTAAGTTAAATGACCAAGAACTAACAATGAACAATGTTAATATTTTGTATGAAGAATTCTTTTCGGTAGTCCAAACAGAGTTCGATAAATCTTTTAAGAAGATCACAAAAACTGTAAGCCCTAAGTTTTTATTTAGTGACTGGGCAACTAGAGGACTCAGGAAAAGTAGGGAAAGACTTTTCGAGCTGTATGGCCTTAAGCCTTATATTAACACGGAATCTTTTAATAAGTATGTTTCTACTTACTCTAGAATTTTTAAGAATACTTGTAAGGCAGCTAAAGCTTTATACATTAGCAACAAGGTTAAATCAGCAGAGAATAAAATTAAGACAGTTTGGAAAATTATCAATAATGAAACTAATAGGATCAAAAAGCATAATTTTGATTACACACTGGAGACGTCATGTGGTCTCATTTGCGATAGCAAAGAAGTTGCTCAAGAATTTGTAAATTTCTTTACCAGTATCCCACTTAAAACTACTGAAATATTAAACTCCTCGCCCTCACTTTCTTTTGATTTAGTAAAGGCGAACGTTTCGGCCTGCCCGATTGAATTTAACTTTAAGCACATTAACCCCATAACAGTAATAAAAGCTTTTAAGCAAATTAAGATCAAACCGACCGAAGATCTTTGGGGAATGTCTATTAAAGTCTGTACCTCCATAATTGAGACTATAGCGCCTTACTTAGCCTTAATATTTAATTTGTGTGTGGATCAGGGAGTTTTCCCGGATTTAATGAAATACAGTAAGGTAATACCACTTTTTAAATCCGGGGACAGTAAGGACACAAATAATTATAGACCCGTATCCGTGTTGCCAGTTTTCAGCAAGGTTTTTGAAAAAGTAATGCTTAATCAAATGCTCAATCATTTTAACACGAATAAAATACTTCACGATCAACAGTTTGGTTTCACCAAAGGACGTTGTACGACCGACGCCGGTGTAACCTTATTAAAACACATTTTTAACGCGTGGGAAGAGGCCCAAGACGCCATAGGAATTTTTTGTGACCTCTCCAAGGCATTTGATTGCGTCGATCACGAAACCCTACTCTTGAAACTTGAGCATTACGGACTTGGAAAACTTGCGCTCAGTTTAGTAAAATCTTATTTAAATGATAGCCAACAGCAAGTTCAAATAAATGGTATCACTTCACTTGGTTTAAATGTAAAAATGGGTGTTTCACAAGGCTCAATATTGGGTCCTTTCCTCTTTTTAGTGTATATTAATGATTTACTCCATTTATTAAAAAATCAACCACAAATGGTGTTATTTGCTGACGATACTTCCTTGATTTTTAAGGTAGGTAGACGTGATACAAATTTTGACGAAGTTAATAACGCCCTACTGCAGGTCCAAAATTGGTTCACTGCTAATAATTTAGTATTAAATGGGAAAAAAACTAAGTGCATTAGATTTTCTTTACCAAATGTAAAAAGTAGTGATTGTGAGATAGTATTGAATCAAGAGAAACTAGAATTCGTCGATAAAACCGTTTTCTTGGGGATCACGCTCGACTCTAGGCTACAATGGGGTCCTCATTTAACATCACTTGCAGGACGGCTAAGTTCAGCAGCATATGCTGTCAGAAAAATCCGTCAATTTACTGATGTAGATACTGCGCGGCTAGTCTATTTTAGTTACTTTCATAGTATCATGTCTTACGGTATTTTACTTTGGGGACGGGCTGCAGACATCGAGTCAATTTTTATTCTGCAGAAAAGAGCCATTAGAAAAGAGCCATATATAATCTCCGCAAGCGCGATTCTCTAAGGGAACTGTTTAAGGAAATTAACATCATGACGGTACCTTGTCAATATATCTACGAAAATATCATGTACGTAAGGAAAAATTTACATCTTTTTAGTAAAAGAGGTGAAAGGCATAATTATAGTACTAGAAAAAGGGACCTATTAGCTCAACCAGGTTTCAGACTAGCTAAAGTAGACACGTCGTTCATGGGATACTGTTTAAAATGTTACAATAAAATACCTCCACACATACTTCAACTCAATGAGACTAAATTCAAAACTTGTATAAAACGCACACTATGCAGGCAGGCATATTATAAGTTTGGGGATTACATAACCGATAAAAATGCTTGGCTCAATGCTGGTCCTGCTCCACAACCACAACTAATTAATTAACATTTGAAGATACTGTTGGAGATGCTGAAGATTGTAAGACTATCATTGCATTGTATAGACTCAATCTCCTTTGTATTATATAATTGCATAGCACATGTGTGAGTACTATGTACATACTCTAAAGCTACCATTTACTGGGTACGTCTTTGTTTGACTTGAATGTGCCCTGGTGGCTGAGAGTATGTGACGCTCACACTAATGTCTCGCTGATGGTGGCGCGTGTTGGATCATTTAGCCAATCCATGCGTCAGGTTCGTGAATAAGCGCTGTCAGTGAAGGCTGGGCATACCTTAGCGGTCAGGGCTTATTTTAATTTAATTTAAATATTTGAATTGTTTTTTTTTAAGGACGCTGTTAACGTTCTGCATCGTTCTCACATATGAAATTTCAACATGAATGATGTAACCATTATTTTGTAACCATATCTTGATTTAAAAGAGTGTCCGTGGAGTTTCTTGCCCGTTCTTCTCCATAGGTACCTACTATGCTTTGGAATGGGCGCCTAGCTTCATCTTTCTGACTGACCGACCCCTTGACAATTCAAAAGTGCCTGTAATTGGTTTAATTGAAATAAATGCTTTGAGTTTGAGTTTGAGTTTGGGTTTGTGAATCATCTCGTACACCTTTCCCCTAATGGTGTTAGGAACATTTATAAAGGCTTTAGTGTTTCTCGAAGGTTTTACTCATCTCTCAACACACTTCCTTTAGATTAAAATAACACGCACACAAAACCTACTATCACTGTAATTTGAAAACATTATATGTAAATAACAATTATTTTTAAAAAGAACCTTGGAGTTTCTTGTCGGCTCTTCTCCATAGAAAACGACCAATTGGAACCGTGCACCTAACTTCTGACGGTTCATAAGTGCACATGTAGGTTTATGTGAAATAAAATATTAGGTCTTTACCTATGAAATTGCCGTTCTGCAGTACTGGCTATTTCAAATCAAAATAATTTTTGTTTGGCTAAGAATTCTAATTTCAAATTAATTTTATTTTAAAAACATGTATTTTTTTTCCAAAAGTAGTCATTTGTTTATTGATTAGTGTTACATTTTCATCGCATTTCAATCTTTTTCGTCATCATGGATACGTTAAAAATTCGAGTAATTATGGAATATGAGTACCGTCGTGGCAGCAACGCGGCACAAGCGGCACGCAACATCAACGACGTTTACGGAGCTAACACTACAAACCAACGCACCACTTGTTATTGGTTTGCTCGCTTCCGTTCTGGAAATTTCGACCTGAAAAATTAACCTCGCGGTCGTCCGAAGACTTTGGTCGACAATGACGAATTAAAGGCGATTGTGGAAGCTGATGATACACAATCTACGGCTGAATTAGCAGCAGCTTTCGACGTTAGCGTCAAAACAATATTGGTCCATTTGCGTCAATTTGGCAAGGTAAAAAAGCTTGACAAATGGGTGCCCCACGAACTCAATGATCGCCAGCGCGAAGTACGCGTCGAGACGTGCCTTGCACTGCTCAACAGACACACAAATGAAGGAATTTTGAACCGCATTGTTACCTGCGATGAAAAATGGATTCTGTTTGATAACCGCAAGCGCTCAGCAAGTTGGTTGGATCCTGGTTCAGCACCTAAACAATGCCCTAAACGAAAACTTACCCCTAGAAAAGTGATGGTCACTGTTTGGTGGTCTAGCGCCGGTGTGATTCATCACAGCTTCTTACCAAACGGGGTGAGCATTACTTCAGATGTGTACTGTGAAGAACTGAACACAATGATGGAGAAGCTGGCACATCTCCAACCAGCATTGGTCAATCGCTCGTCTCCGCTGCTCCTGCACGACAACGCGCGACCTCATACTGCACAGCAGACGGTCTCCAAGTTGCAAGAACTGGGGTTGGAAGCTCTCCGTCATCCGCCCTACTCACCAGACCTTGCGCCTACAGACTACTACTTTTTCTGGCGGGAAAAAAATTCAATACCCGAGAGGCAGTACAAAATGCCTTTGAAGAATTTGTTGCCTCCCGTCCAGCTGATTTCTTTAAGAAGGGCATCAATAAACTGCCACTGCGTTGGCAAAGATGCATTGATTGCATGGGTGATTACTTCGATTAATACAAATAAAAAATGCATGAAATAAATTCGTTTAATTTTTTTCATACAAAACGGCAATTTCATAGGTAAAGACCTATTATTTTGATTTGATGATCTGATTTGACATAATACCATCATTATTCATTCTCCTGTCCTTATCCCAATTTATTTGGGGTCGGCGCAACATGTCTTCTTCTTCCATACTTCTCTATTAGTTGTCATCTCGGTAGTCACCGCCTCTCAAGCCATATTTTTTTTTTTTTTTTTTTTTTTTTATGTTTGGACATATCACACAACGCCATCTAGCCCCAAGCTAAGCAACCTAATGCTTGTGTTATGGTAACGAGATGGCTGATAAACTACTTATATACATTTTTTTTTTTTTTAAATACATACATATTATAGATAGAAAAACACCCAGACTCGGAACAAATACTTGTAGGTCGTACAAATATTTGTTCCGTGCGGGAATCGAACCCGCGACATGCGCCAACCGTGTCGTCAAATCATCTTATCCATATCATCTTTCACATATTCCATACATCGTTTCTTTGGTCTTCCCTACTCTTACAGCTATACAGGGTGGTTTAAACGAAACATGGCGATAGTTGGGGTTATTTCCAGTAACAAAAAAAAAAAATTAAAAAATTGGCAAAAATAATTAAAAAAGATAGGACAACAACAAAAACAACAATAAAACAACAACAACAGGTAACAATAAAAAGATATCGAAAAAAGTGCCAATACTCATAAATCATAGTACCCACTGCCATAAAAGCACTTTTGTAGTGATGATAATCAACTGAACACCGTTTATTGTTTTACTTATAACTTTTAAGGAGATCAAGTTAGGGGTAACCCCAATTATCACCTTGTTTAGTTTGATCCACGATTTTTGACCCACCCTGTATATGTACTATGGACAAAACTTAAGCATGCTCACTTAAGAAAATATTCCTGTGAGAGCGCAGCTAGTGACAAACGAACATTGTGCGATCGAGTCGTGTACCGTGCTATGCGATTATCGCCTTTGAGGTGATCATGCGGAACTTTGGCCCATAGTACCTGTCTAATGATAACATATTACATAAAAACTTACCTTCTTCCCCTTCATATGCGCGGGCAGGTCATGCACCATGGTGAGGGTGGCCGAGAACACGAAGTTCTGTCGCGCGGCACGTCGCTCATCATCTGCGTTCAGGCGTTCCAACAGAGGCGTCAGTTCGTCGAAGTGACCGCGTTCTACCATGCGGTCTGTTTCGTCTATGGCTAGGAACCTGAAAATAAAAAAAGGATTTTGCAATGTGTTTCCATTGTCGTTACACTGAATGTTAATCGGATTGTAGATGAATAGGACAGAAAACAAATGAACTTGTTGACTTATTTTTCGACTTTGACTGCGTTAGTGTAAAAAAAACTTTTTTACAAAAAAATACAACCGACTTCCAAAAACAACACTACAAAGTGAAAAATAACTTTAATTTCGGAAGTCGGTGTCTGATTAAATGTATTTTCGTTTTTGCCACCGACTTCCGAAATTAAAGTTATTTTTCACTTTGTAGTGTTGTTTTTGGAAGTCGGTTGTATTTTTTTGTAAAAAAGTTTTTATTTTTCACTTTTTAGTGGGTCTGTTTATAATTTGTATAAGTTACAATAGTCTAATGTCAATTGCTCATCACATGTTACAAAATATTGCTTTTCCCGATGCTGGGACGTTAATTGTTGAGGAGTTCTGCTGGTAAGAACCAGGAGAACTCCTCAACTACCACTCACCACACGCATTGTGTGACGAGCGGAAATTGCTTAGCAACCATATTAAAGTAATCGAATCGCAACCCGTGAAATATTTATCATTGAGTAGTTCCGTTAGCCATCTGTGGTCTTCATCATCAGTTCCACTTCACCAAGTGGTGCTTTCCGAGAGCAAATGCACGAGCTACTATAAAAAATACCCAAATCGCTATACCTAGGTGTGCCAATAATATTTGAAGAGTTCCTTCGATTTCTCCAGGATCCCATCATCAGTACTGGATTTTGACAAAAGTGGGACCATTTGGGAAGTATACCCTTTCCAACAAAAAAATATTTTTTCAAATCGGTTGGCAAGCGACGGAGTTATGCGCGAACAAACATAAAAAAAAAAAATACAAACATCCGAATTGAGAACCTCCTCCTTTTTTAGAAGTCGGTTAAAAAATAATGGAATCTGTAGCGATCTGCTGTAGTAGCTGGTAGTACGTTAACATGATTGAAAGTATCCAAGGAAGCTTCACCAGATATCTTCGTTTTAGAAGCCCTAGCTGTTCACGTGATTCTTCTTATGGTCAACGGCTCAGTCATTTCAAAATGTGTTCACTAGAATACCGAAGAGTCGTGACAGACCAAATCCTTCTTTATAAGATCGTTAACGGTTTGCTAAATGTTCCCGATCTTTTAGCGGAATTAAGTATAGCTGTACGTCGACAGACAAATTTTAGATCTGGTCGTGAAACCATTACCTTTGCTACAACTGCTAGTCGTACTAACCTTGGTAGCACCGCACCCATGAACCGTCCAATGGGACACTATAATAAAATCGCTACACGAACCAATAGCATCGACATCTACTCGAACCCTTTCCGTCAATTCCGTACGAGACTTGTAACCAGTACGGAGTCTCAAGACCTCTGTACGGCACGAACCGCCTGTTATGTATTTTTATAATTGTAAAAAAAAAATAATAAAAAAAAAAAAAAATTTATTAAACCATGCGTATACAAAAATAGTATGAACTCTGGTATCCAAAAAAAGATTTAACTTGTGTTATGGATACCAGCATTCTCACATAAATGAAATTTCCATTGGTTGCAACAGACTTCGATGTCAAGAGTGGCACAGTATACAGGAGAGGAAGCCTTTAATAGAATGTGTGTAAGTGTAGTGTTAGTCACACTAATATTTTAAAGAAGAAAGTTTGTAAGTATGTGTGTGTGTGTGTGTGTGTGTGTGTGTATCTTCCATTTCCTTCTTTTTCAGTATTTATTTTGTTAATATTTCTGTTAAATACATTGTACTTATGTATTTGTGAACATGCTCATTTTTTTCTTTATTTTGTAACATGAACCAACTCAACTAACGGTACCTTACACGTCCCTTAACCGTATCAATGCCAGTGTTGTGCACTTCTATAAGTGACGAAGCATGTCGTTGAAGTTCCTTATCAATAAATAATAAATAGTAGGGATGATAAATCACACACAAAAAAACAAAAAACAAATTACATTTTTTATTGTCCGTCATTTTGATTATTAAAAAAATTTGGACACGCATTTTTTATTTATTTTTTTACGTATTCAAAGATTATGGCGATACATTGAGTTAAAATGTGTCATGACGTCACTCCTTGCTAGATTTTATACGTAGTTTGTTATAGTTGTGATTGTGACGTAGAGAGCTCCCACTCTCCAACTTTAATAAGTTTTATCTGAGTACTTTTTATTCATATGATAAAGCAAAAAAATACGTGTCTAATATTTTTTTTTATTATCTGACGGACGGACTAAATACAATTTCTTTTTTTTTACCCAGGCATCATCCCTACTGCCGGAGGATTATTACTGCTACAACTAAAGATGCAAATAAAAGTTACTATAAAGAAGATTGCAGAATTTTTTGGTAACAGTTTGTTGCTATTCACAAGTTGTTGTGTAACGTATAGAAAAAACAACTTTTTTTCAAAACGAAAGAGTGATTAAAAGACTTGGTCAGAAAGAGTTTCACTTGCCACCATGTGCAGATAGTGTGAGGTCTTAGTCAAAATATAGTATGCATGAGGATATCACCTTTTCCCAACTTAGTTGGGTAACCGGATGCAGCTGAATATCAGTAGGTATTTTACATGGAGTGACTGCCTATCTCCCTCTCTCTCTGTTTGAGTAATCTTTGCATAAAAGGTGCCTCCAAACTAAATCATGTAATTTACATAAGTTGATGAAATAAACATTTTTTTATTTTTTTTTTATCTGACCTCCACACCCCAGTTACTGAGTAATACCCCTTGGTAAGACTGGTTGTCAGACTTTCGGGCTTCTGACGACCCGTAACGTCTGTCAAAGATCCACGAATGACAGCCGGGACCAACGGCTTAACGTGCTTTCCTACACACGTACGAGTATGCATGAGGATATGATACTTGCAAAAAATAAATAGTAATAATGAGGTGTTTGCATCTACTACGGCCTATTTCAGATATCCAAATAGCCATTATACTCACCGAATAAATTCAAAAATGGAACAGAATTTGTATGAAGTTATCTGCCAAGATAATAGGAACTTAATCGTAGGTGGTGAAACACTTAAAACAGTTAAACTACTTTAATAAGAGGAACAAAGTAAATTCAAGACTTCCTAAAGAAGGCCAAAGAACTATACTCCATTTACAATAAGATTAGACATTTAAACAAACCTTTTTTACAGTCCGTTCAACCGATTTTGACTACTATTCCGTACGCTTAAGGATGGCATTAAAGGCAAAAAAGTGGTTACAAAACCAACTATTTACTGCAGCTGCCATTTGTCATGCCTGTAACGCAATAAAAGTCAAAATCGGCTGAACGGAATGTAGAAAAGGTTTGTTTAAATGTCTAATCTTATTGTAAACTAGCTGACCCGACAGACGTTGTCCTATCTTGGCTATGAATATTCTAATGTAAACGCGTGAAGTTAAAATGTTTTTTTCTGAAATTTTCCAATTTTCTGCGAAATTTTTAATTTTTTTTTTTCATAAGAACCTTCTCCTGACAATCATAAACACAACAAAAAAAAAATTTGCGAAATTGTTCCATCCGTTCACGCGTGATGCGATGACCAAGGGAAATAGGGATTCATTTTTATTTACTATATATAGATGGAGTATAAGCTACCCTTACTTGACCATATCCAACTGCTGCAGATGCGGCTGGCCCTGCCCGATGAGCTCCCACAGGCGCCCGGGCGTCGCCACCACTATCTCAGGACCTGAGCGGAGCACCCGCTCTTGTTTCACAGCCGCCATGCCACCTACTATTGTGGCTATTCTTATACCTGGCGAGATGAATTGATTTAATTATTAAAGTGAAACAATGGTGAGATCCTACTAATATTATAAAAGTGAAAGTTTGTTTGGGTTTTGCTAATTTAGATTCTACTGTGATAATACTATTATCACAGTGGAATCGAGGAGTGCTATTGCGCTCCTTGTTTTCGTTAAGGCGAAAGCTCCAGGTAGCCCATGAAAATCAAATTTTCTAGAGTTGTATTGATGATTTTTATGTTTATAATTCTATAAATAAATATTTGATACGCCCGCGAATCATATTTAGATCAACATACAACCTAATACTGACTTGCAAATTGCTAAAAACGTAAGAAATTTTTAATTTCGCGGTAGCCCGCTGGTGCTTTCGCCTTAACTAATTTCGTATTATTTACTCTAGAGTAAAAGTTAAAAATAATAATAAATAAAATACAAATGGCTATTACACGAATGGATAGAATAAGAAATGAGTACATAAGAGGAAGTCTAAAAGTGGCACCGGTGACTGAAAAGTTGTGCGGAAATCGTTTGTCATGGTATGGGCATGTGATGCGGAGGAGTGAGGAAAATGTCGTGAGGAAAGTTTTGAGTATGAATGTCGATGGCTATAAGAGTAGGGGATGACCAAAGAAACGATGGATGGATTGTGTGAAAGATGACATGGCTAGAAAGGGGGTGACTACCGAGATGACGAATAATAGAGAAGTATGGAAAAAAAGGACATGTTGCGCCGACCCCAAATAGATTGGGATAAGGGCAGGAGAATGAATGATGAAAATACAAATGGCTATTCTCATTATAGTTGACTACCAGCACCCTAATTGCGTAACACACAATCGATCGGAATCTGAATAATTTTGTAACAAATTGCTAATCCATTGCTTCATATGTTCGAAAAATTTATCAGCTCGACAACGTAAATAACGCAATGAATGTTGTTGAACTGTCAAAATGAAACCAGCTCCGATTGATAATGTGTTACGCAATTAGGGTGCTGGTTGGTGTAGTGGTCGCAAGCGCTACTGCTGAGCTCCTGAGTCCGATACCCGGATCGGGCAGTGTTATTGAGTATTTCCAATAGGAATTTCTCAGTAGTAGTAGTCTGGATTCGTGCGCGGATGATGGCAATAGGCTCGCCCCCTATTACATGGGGCTTAATTAAACATAACTGGCGAAATGTGGGTGTACATAGGTACAGTCAGCAACAAAAGTCAATTAACACTTCAGTTTTCTAAATCTTAATTACTGAGCAAGACATTTAATTAAAACCGGAACAGATGAAAAGAAAGTAAAAAAAGAAAAAAAAGATAAACTAAAGAAAAAGAAAAAAAAAGAAAGAAAAAAAAAGAAAAAAGAAAAAAAAGAGAAAGAGAAAAAAAAAAAACAGAAAAAAAAGAAAGAAAATAAAAAAAAAAGAAAAAAAAAAGAAAAAAGAAAAATCAACTAAAAATATAATATATAATATAATATATATAATATAATAAATATTTAGCAATAGTATTGTTGCTAAATAGATATTTAATATTAAGCTTTACTAACATAGTCATAAGATTTCTGTGTACTAACCCACTATGGATGTTAC
Source organism: Cosmia pyralina (assembly GCA_946251885.1). Classification (NCBI taxonomy): domain Eukaryota; kingdom Metazoa; phylum Arthropoda; class Insecta; order Lepidoptera; family Noctuidae; genus Cosmia; species Cosmia pyralina. The sequence goes on along the minus strand of OX276362.1, from coordinate 4,678,982 downwards.
TTGTCCGAAATAAAGGTTATTTTATTTTTATTTTTTTTTTTTTTAAAAAAGAAAAAAGAAAGAAAGATCTACTAGAGTCTTATATAGGTATTTTAGGAAAAAGGAGATAATCAACTCATGTTGTATCAATTAACATGTTGTGCAAAAGTAGCAGTGTTAATCGACTTATGTTGCTGACCAGTGGCGAAAGCACTTAATAACTTCGGAGGTTCGCTACTCTACCGCTATTAAAAAATGGCACAGTCAATATAGTGTCTACTATTGCCAAAACCAAGAGTTACACTGTAGATATTAAATTCACCATAACATTTAAACAACAAAAACGCCTATTTAATAATAGCTTTGAATTAAAAAAAAAATGCCGTTATGACGTCACATTACGTCACGTAGCACCGCTTGATAATGGACGAGAGCAAGCCGATGTCAACGGGTTACGATAGAGACAGATATAGGAAAAATGCGCCAGCGAGACCGAGATGAAGGAATATTGCACGTTTTTATTTAGTTTTCACCTGTTTAACTCACTGTATTGTATGTATTCAATTCTTTATAATCCTTTAATAATTTTAGAATGATAGTGGTGCCGATTCTCTTGTGAACGCACTAAACTAAAATTAGAGAATCGCTATCTTTTACTAACAGGCAGCGCGAGAAAAGGACGGCTATAGCTATGAACTAAGTTGGAGATGTCAAACTAGTTCACGCCTTGCGCTTCACCGTGTTTTTAGTGGACATGTTTTTACGTGTCGTCTAAATGTCTATGGAAAAATTAGTTCTAACTAATTTGACAGCTCTAATTTACTTCCGTCCCTTTCTTGAGAGAAAAAGTTAGCAACAAATTAAGTTTAGTTTGTGCATAACAGAATCGGCACCAGTATCTATTTTAGTTGAGTTTATTTCTCTAAAACATTGAAAGTTTTGTTTGTGTAGTGATACCATCTTTTTGTTTCTGCTATTTGACGATAGATGGTGTTTAGTTCAGTAAAGAAAAGACTTTCATTTTTAAGTGAATAAATTAATTTTTACTTTATTTGTTGAGTATGTAAGTTGAAACCGGCTTATCACTTACTTTTGTTCACACCTCGCCACTGTTGCTGTCCGTACACCTTTGCCTTCGGGGGATATAGGCGTGATATTATGGGAAGAGAGAGACGAAACTTAGGGTATAAACAACCACATTGTAACATACCTGTATACTTAGCAGCGGCTATCAAATGCCTGCTGATCTGAATGGCCAGTTCCCTGGTTGGAGTCAGGATGAGAGCAAACAGCGGCTTGCCGGTCTTCATCGACACGTGCCCAGGGATCTCTATGTTATCCAACACCTTTACGCAGCCAATGCCTGGAGATAGATCAAAGTTTAAAGACAAGATCAACTGGAAAAAAAAACTGCCTGTATTTATGAGTAAATCTTTAAAACCTCTTAATAAGCGCCAATTTATTTAAATTGTTTACTTAGCATACATACATAATCAGCCTATAATGTTCCCACTGCTGGGACACACAGGCCTCCTCTCTTCGAGAGGCAGTGGGCTGTAATCAACTACGCGGGTCCAATGCGGGTTGGTAGATGTCACATGTCTCTGAATTTTTTGGTTCTAGGACATGCCGGTTTTCTCACGATGTTTTCCTTCATCGTTTTGAGAGCAGTGGTGATGAAATTATTTACACAAAGTAATGCGCCTGCCTGGATTCGAACCCACGGCCTACAAATCGGTAAGTCGAGGCCGTTACCACTGGACCACCACTGCTATATTTTAAATTGGTTGCTAGCATTTAAATCTGTATTGATTTCTGAATCTATATTTTGTAATTAAGCATAAAAATCTAGAGTAATAATAATTAAAACTGCACAATCTTTTTGAAAAGAGAATGTGGCAAGCCTTTTCCTAGCAGTGGGAACCAATGCAGGTAAACAAAAAAACAACAGACTTCCAAAATAACACTACATAGTGGAATATAACTTTAATTTCGGAAGTTGGTGTCTTTGCTTTTATATACGTATATTCGTTTTTTGCCACCGACTTCGGCAATTAAAGTTATTTTTCACTTTGTAGTTGTTTTCTTTTGGAAGTTTTTTTTTTTGTGATAAAGTTTAAATTTTTCACTTTTTTGTTGTGGTATCTACTCCTCACAAATTAGTATACCACTGCTTGCTAGATATGTAAATCAGTGACAGGAAGTTATTATAACATCATCAACATACACTAAGTGGAAAAAAAATGCGTTTTATTGACGCTAACTCGAAAACAACTCATCAAAATTTGACCAAATTTATATAGGACCACCTCAGGACAATACCCTTTCAAACAAAATTTCAAGAATGTTTAAAATCGGTTCATAAATGACGAAGTTCTGAGGTAACAAACATTTAAAAAATATGTTACCTTGTTCATTCTCATTGCCTTCATCTGGAACATCTTCATTCCCGTCACTGTCTTCGTCAACTGACTCCTCCCCCGCCTCACTATCTTGTTCATCATTCACTACTTCACTCTCCTCTGTATCACTATCAGCATCCTCATCTATCTCATCACCACTGGCATTTTCACTGTCTTTCCCTTCTTCATCATCCTCATCACTGGTTTCAGCCAAATCATCAGAGTCCAACATGTCTGAAAGATGAATGTAATTGTCATCATCATCACTGTCATTGCCTTCGTCAGCTGAATTCTCTCTTTTCCTGACTGGTACTTCAATTTCTTCTAAATAATCATCATCAGTATAAACTTCATTCTTTGCTTTAGGGTCTTCTACTTCATCATTGCTTTCAGCTCCACTGCTATAACCATCTTCAGAAGACTCTTTAGCTGTAGGTACCTCAACTAACTCTTCTTCTTTTTTCTTTTCATTAAACTTCCTATCTTTCCTCTTAAACTTTTGTTTTCTGTCTTCTTTTGCTTCAACATTATTTTTCTTGGCTGAAGGTTTTTTGTATGGTATGTCATAGACGTCTAAACCTTTAAGAAGGGCTTTTTCTTTAAGTTTTAGTATGCCACAAAGGATTGGGAGACCAAATGCTAGAGTTTTGCCGCTGCCGGTCTCAGCTGCGCCTAAGATGTCTCGTCGCCCTGTAGATTAAAGAAAATAAAAATATTAATAGTTGGGACTAGGTTAAAAACATTATGATCGAGTTGTAAGCTATGCAGGAAAATACGACTTCTAATAAAAGTCTACTATGTTGACCTTTCGTATGATGGCGTTTCTGTAATTTCGGCATACGAAAGGTTAGTGAGTCATCATCTGCCTAGCCTTTTGCCAACTATGCTGGGGTCAGCTTCCAGTCTAACCGGATGCAACTGAATACCAGTATTTTACATGGAGCAAAGCCTATCTGACCTCCACAGCCCAGTTACTGGGTAATACGATACCTCTTGGTAAGACTGGTTGTCGGACTTTCGAGCTACTGACAACCCGTAACGACTGTCAAGGATCCACTGATGACAGCCGGGACCAACGGCTTAACGTGCTTTCCAAAGCACGGAGGGGTCTTGGTATGTAAAGATAGTCACCCATCCACAAACCAACCGCGGCAAGCGTAGCTTAACCTGATCGATCGCACTGTGCGGCCGTTATTACTTAGCCACAAGCCCCTAGAGACCGAAAGATTGACAAGTATTTTGACTAAATAATTATTATTTAATTTGTTGGTTTTTGGGGACAACAATGCTGGTATTCAGCTGCATCCGGTTAGACTGGAAGTCGACGCCAACAAAGTTGGGAAAGGCTAGGCAGATGATGATGGTTTTTGAGGACAGAACTGGTTGTGGTGACCACACCAATCACTGCAGACATTTTACCTAACTTTTAAGAAGACCTGTTTTTAGCTGTGGATAATGTATCATGAGTTTATTGAGAGACTAAAGATTGTAGTAATATTTACCATGAATAGCAGCCGGCAGCGTCAACTGCTGGATCTTAGTAGGCTGTTTGAAGCCCAATTCAGTGAGAGCCTTTATAATAGGCTCCTGCAACTTAAACTCAGCCCATGTCAGCATATCTTCAGGCGTCAAGTTAGTATTAGACTGTGGCAGGTCTCCTAACTTCTGTTTTACTTTTTTAGGAATATTTTGTGTATTATCTGTGGTTTTGTTGCCGTCTTTCTTTTTATTTTTAGATTTCTGATTTTTGTTTTTGGCTGTTTTTTCTGTGTTGTCATTATTTTCGTTAGGAGTTTCAGTGCTGTCATAATTTTCCTCAGTGTTAGAATTCTTTGACTTTTTGTTTTTCTTCTTATTTTTATTTTTTGTCCTCTTTTGACTACTGTTAGCTAGTGATGGTTCTATAGAGTTGCATGATTCTACAACAAAACCGTTGTCTAGTTTTATTTTTTTGCTAGGAACCTCTTTTGGTTCGCTTTCTGAAGATTTCCTCTTCTTCTTTTCTTCTCTCCTCTGTTTGATTATTTCTTTCTGTTTACTCTGTAACAAAATTATTAATTATACTTTACATAAACATAAACTCACGCTTTTTTCCTATTGGGGTAGGCAGAAACTACAGTATGCCACCTGCTACGATCCTTACATACACCTTTTGCCTCGTTTGTTCTACTTACTTTTTTAATAAAACACATTCGTATGCAGCAATGAACATTATTGCATGTATGATTGTCAGAAAAGTAAGAAATCCCTGCCCTATGATTATTTATATTGTGATGAATGGTTTAAGTTTGCTAAAATAAAATACTGTTGTAAAAGTACTTAATAACTACATTTTGTATGTTTTTCACCCCAAATCCCACAAATTGGACGACACCTAAAGGTGTCCAGGCACTGCACGCAACGGATTTCAGTTTGCTTTGTTTAGCACTGCATCCACTAACGGTACTGCTCGCATTTTCATTTCTTCACATAAACGAACCAAAATACGTTGCGGCCGGCGCGGTCCAGTGGACGCTCAGCTTAAGTGTCCTTCTGTTTTTGTATTTATTTGTACAAAGTTAGTTAGTTACTTAGTCATTTAATTTAGTACCTAGTTGTTTAATAATTGTATATATTAGTATCACTTTAACATGACGACCATATGGATTCCTTATTCCGCAGACAAAAGGGTTATTTTCTAATCTTAATATGAAGCATCATGGCGAAGTTCTTTTCAGAAGAGGTTTATGTCCACCAGTAGAAATTTCATCTACAACCGATGATGGTAAAACGATGTTTTCACTATAAAGCGATCGGTATTACAATCGAAATAAACAAACCCTTTTAGACTGCTTCTTCTCCTTATCAAAACCATAGTCGGTGCACTCTTCTAAGCCCACAAAACCATGGAATTTGTCTGTCATGGACGCCGGGAAACCATCCATCGCCACCGACTCCCATTTCATATTGTTTAGTTTCTTACTCATTTTAATAGTTTTATTTAAAAACTCGGTAAAAATCGTGTTATTTTGGCTAACATAACCTCGAAACAATGCAATTGCAATGTGACTTTGACGTTGTATTTGACATTGACAGTTCAGTTCAGTAATTTCGTTGGACAGTTGCAAAATCAGTTCAGAAATATCGAATCATTACTTAGAACAATAGAGCATTAGGGCAACCTCTTAAGGAGTCATTGTACGTACTCATTGAACAACTTTTACTATGGGACGAAACCTAAAATCGCGAAAAAATATTCAGCTGTTCCCTACATTTATGTTCGCATAACTCGTCAAAATGTAGGGAGTTGTTGTATTGCTGATTCTAATGATTGTAATACTATAAATAAAGATTTTATTCGGTCGCGAATCATTTTCTGATCAAGATACAAACTGGATACTGACCAGCAAATTGGTAAAGAATTACTTACGTGGGTTACTCTGGCGCATTCGCTTTAATTAACATCTCACATTACGGGTTTGCCAGATTATCATCTGAAATTCTCATGGCGGCATTGGCGGCTGTACAGTACACGCTCGTCGAAACACAACGAGAAAGAGCCGAGCACGAGAACGAGTACTCGTATGGTGCCCCAGTTGCGTCGCGTCGCGTCTCGCTACCCTTTTCGCTCTTGGAACTACTCGGAAGCGTCTCGAGAGGAACGCGTCGAGAGGCATGAGACGAGAGGAGCGTGTGCGCCGCCATCAAGACTTTATCAAAGAAACGATGAATGGATTGTGTGAAGGCTGATAATAATATTTTATGTATGGCTCGAAAGAAGATGACATTATTAAGATGGCCGCTGGATCTGGCTGATAGAATAGAAATACAAGAACAAGAAAAGATGCTACATCAACCCAAAATAAATTCGGGTTGAAGCAGGACTTTTCTCAAGAATTTAATTAAGCAAATACAGGGTCTAATTAAATTAGCTAGCGAAACTACGCAGAAGTGATGGGTATGGATAACTACCTAAACATGATGTAAAGCATCATCATCTTCCTGCCCCTAGCCCATATTACTTGGGGTCGGCGCAACACGTTTTCTTCTTCCATTCTCCCCTGTCAACCGTCACGCTATCATTCACTCCCTTCTCTTTCATATCATTCCTCACACAATCCATCCATATTTTCTTTGGCCTTCCTCTGCCTCTCCAGCCATCAACATGTATATTCATCATTCTTTTTAACCGACTGCAAAAAGGAGGAGGTTCTCAATTTGTCGGAACCTTTTTTTTTAAATTTTTTTTTATGTATGTTCCCCGATTACTCGAAGATGGCTCAACCGATTTGGATTTTTTTTGTTTTATTCGAGAGGGTATACATCACAGTTGGTCCCATATAAAATTGATTAACTTTGCTTTGGTACCTAGTTTTTGAGTTAGCTTCATTAATACGTATTTTTTCCCTACTTTTTAACCGACTTCTAAAAAAGGAGGAGGTTCTCAATTCGGATGTTTCTATTTTTTTTTGTTTGTTCGCGCATAACTCCGTCGCTTGCCAACCGATTTGAAAAAATATTTTTTTGTTGGAAGGGGTTTTTTTTTTGTGGGTTGCTTCCCAAATGGTCCCATTTTTGTCAAAATCCAGTTCTGATGATGGGATCCTGGAGAAATCGAAGGAACTCTTCAAATATTATAGGCACACCTATAGCGATTTGGGTATTTTTTATAGTAGCTCGTGCATTTGCTCTCAGAAAGCACCACATGGTGAATTGGAACTGATGATGAAGACCACAGATGGCTACCAGAACTACTCAATGATAAATATTTCACGGGTTGCGATTCGATTACTTTAATATGGTTGCTAAGCAATTTCCGCTCGTCACACAATGCGTGTGATGAGTGGTTGTTGAGGAGTTCTCCTGGTTCTTACCAGCAGAACTCCTCAACAATTAACGTCCCAGCATCGGGAAAAGCAATATTTTGTAACATGTGATGAGCAATTGACATTAGACTATTGTAACTTATACAAATTATAAACAGACCCACTAAAAAGTGAAAAATAAATACTTTTTTACAAAAAAATACAACCGACTTCCAAAAACAACACTACAAAGTGAAAAATAACTTTAATTTCGGAAGTCGGTGGCAAAAACGAAAATACATTTAATCAGACACCGACTTCCCAAATTAAAGTTATTTTTCACTTTGTAGTGTTGTTTTTGGAAGTCGGTTGTATTTTTTTGTAAAAAAGTTTTTATTTTATATGGATGATGTTCTAGTTTGTTTTGCAGGTATTACAATTTGTGTGGGGTAGGTACCACAACTAAAAAGTGAAAAATAAAAACTTTTTTACAAAAAAATACAACCGACTTCCAAAAACAACACTTCAAAGTGAAAAATAACTTTAATTTCGGAAGTCGGTGCCAAAAATCGAAAATACATTTAACCAGACACCGACTTCCGAAATTAAAGTTATTTTTCACTTTGTAGTGTTGTTTTTGGAAGTCGGTTGTATTTTTTTGTAAAAAAGTTTTTATAGTCACATGCGTTTCGTCTCTCCTCATCACATGTCCATAACAAGACAAACGATTTTCTTTCATTCTTTCTGTCCGTGGCGCCACTTTCAAATTTCCTCTTATATACTCATTTGTTACTTTATCCATTCTCGTCACTCCACACATCTATCTCAACATCTCATCTCCGCTGCATGCAATTTTTTTTCATCCGTCTTCTTCACTGCCCAGCATTCCGATCCATAAAGTACGACAGGACTTATCACGGACTTGTAAATTTTCCCCTATAACTTGAGGGGCATCCGAGGGTCGCAAGTTGTTCTTGTTACCTGTCGCCATTTCATTCATTCTGAGTTGATTCGGTGCGTTACGTCTCGGTCTACTTCGCCTTCCTTTTGGACAAGCGACCCGAGGTACCGAACAAACATGATGTAAAGCAGAAAGTAAATTAATTTGATGATTTTTGTGGCATCAACCGCAGTTTAGTTGAAAATATCAGTTTCAAAAATCTGTTTTTTTTTTTTGTGGAAACTACAGACGTGATGGGTATCGATGTCTAAACACGATAAAAACAAAAAAAAAATAAATGATTTCTCGACTCATACTTCAAGTAACAACACTAGCAGCCATAGATTATTCAGTATATTAATGGTCTAGCAGCGTTCGTAAAAATCATCAAATCTTTTTATTTTTATTTGGTCGTGTTTAGACTCAAACTCAAACTCAAACTCAAAGCATTTATTTCAATTAAACCAATTACAGGCACTTTTGAATTGTCAAGGGGTCGGTCAGTCAGAAAGATGAAGTTAGGCGCCCATTCCAAAGCATAGTAGGTACCTATGGAGAAGAACGGGCAAGAAACTCCACGGACACTCTTTTAATTCAAGATATGGTTACAAGATAATGGTTACATCATTCATGTTGAAATTTTACATGTGAGAACGATGCATAGATTTTGATACGCAACATGTGTACGAGTTTCGCTAGCTAATTTAACTTGTAAGGAAAGTAACGTTGCTAGATATAATCTGCTGTCTAAATAAATAAATACACAATCGTTATCTGTAATAAAATAATGCATGTTTATATAGTGAGATGTTTTTGAGACGTACCTACAGTGTGTACTTATGAATATCATAAGAGTAGTGATCATGGGTTGGTACCGGGCAGTTGTGTTGAGGTGGGCAAGATATTTTTTTGTTTAATTAGGATGAATTAATATGTATACTATAAAATAGCCATAGGTATGCTAATTTGTTGATACCTACTTATAATAATTTAGTTAATAGTAGGTAGTATCACCAATTATTTTCATAGAGTAGGTAGGTAGGTACTCATTTATTCACTGACAAACAACGTACACCTACAGCTTAAACCGCTGCGCTGGGTGTAGAAGCGTAAAATGGTTGCATTCCTTTCTTATGGGGGGAGGGGGTTTACTTATTTTTATTGGTTCACCAACAATTGTTTGCACAAGTTTTATGTTACTGGTACATGTTTTATGGTTCGGGTTGAGCCGAATCTCACCGAATCTCACGTGGGGAGGTCTCGGCAAATATCACGTAATTTTTATTTCGCAAGAAGCAGTGTAAAATTGCGAGAAAACTGGGTAATAATTATAAAAAATACCGGCCAAGTGCGAGTCGGACTCGCGCACGAAGTGTTCCGTACCATTATATAAAAACGGCAAAAAAAAAACACGTTTGTTGTATGGGAGCCCCCCTTAAATATTTGTTTTAAATACCCAATACTCAATTCTTTATTGCATTCCATATATATTTTTTATTTTAATTTAATTATTTATTTTTAAAGTGAATATATAACTAAATATTATGTGAAAATTTCAAGCGTCTACCCTGTTGCCGTTATCAATATCGAGAAAAAACGAGCAAAAAAATCACGTTTGCTGTATGGGAGCCCCCTTAAATATTTATTTTATTCTGTTTTATAGTATTTGTTGTTATAGCGGCAACAGAAATCATCATTTGTAAAAATTTCAACTGTCTAACTATCACGGTTCATGAGATTACAGCCTGGTGACAGACAGACGGACAGCGGAGTCTTAGGCCCGTATTACAGAACGTCACTCAATACTCAAGCATTACTTAAAGTTAGATTCAAGCCATTTGATTGGTTGAAACTAGTTTTGAGTGACGTTCTGTAATAGGGGACTTAGTAATAGGGTCCCGTTTTACCCTTTGGGTACGGAACCCTTAAAATGAGTACCTACATAATTATTATAAAAAACAATAAACCAAATTATGTTTATTAACGTAATTACACTAAAACTACGCATTTTGAAAAATCTCACGTGAGATAAGGGGGGAGGGGATCGAGCCAAATCTCACGACATCTCTATAAGGGGGTCAAAAAACGCCAAAATCGCCTGACGTAATTAATGGACGCCCCCTAACGAAAATTAGCAAAAGTATGGATTTTATAAAATTCCACCATCCATCCATCCATTTCCATTCCATCCATCATCATCCATTTTTTCCATTTTTTTGGATTTTTGTGCTATTTGTCCCCACGGGATATTGAAGCACATTGTCATGCCTTGTTCCTCAATCAATTTTGACACTAGCCTCTACTGTCCCTCGTTTCACTTGGGCTCAGATCACATGACATCATGTGTAGGTACTGCTGAGTAGGCAGCAGATAGTCCTTCCTACGTGGAGAAACCTCAGTTTTAGGACAGGACAGTTCATAACTGTGCGAACGGCGAACGTAGAACCAAATTGGGCCACAGCAATTTTAAATTTTCAATATTTAACATATTCAGAGTACTTATAGGTACTTGCTTATTCCCAAGACACAATTATAAAAACTTTTTTACAAAAAAATACAACCGACTTCCAAAAACAACACTACAAAGTGAAAAATAACTTTAATGTCGGAAGTCGGTGCCAAAAAACGAAAATACATTTAACCAGACACCGACTTCCGAAATTAAAGTTATTTTTCACTTTGTAGTGTTGTTTTTGGAAGTCGGTTGTATTTTTTTGTAAAAAAGTTTTTATTTTTCACTTTTTAGTTGTGTACCTACCCCACACAAATTCTAATACCACTATCTGCAAAACAAACTAGAACATCATCCATATAAAAGTAGGGTAAAAATACGTATTATTGAAGCTAACTCAAAAACTACCCAAGCAAACTTACTCGTAATCAATTTTATATGGGACCAACTGCGATGTATACCCTCTCGAATAAAACAAAAAAAAAACCAAATCGGTCCAGCCATCTTTGAGTAATCGGGGAACATACACAAAAAAAAAAAGGTTGCGACGAATTGAGAACCTCCTCTTTTTGAAGTCGGTTAAAATGCCTCTGTTAGAGTATGAGCGCGAGGATCATAATTAGATGGTTTGTGTCTGGGGGGCAGACAGCTATGATTGGTCTGCGGCTGCTTACAAATAGTATTGAAACTGTTCCTCGAGTATCATTATATAAAAAAAAAACCGGCCAAGTGCGTGTCAGACCACGTACAATGAAGGGTTCCGTAGTTGGGATGAATTTATCCCAAGAACAAACTTAACATTGTAGTTGAAAAACATGTTCTCCCATACATTCCAACTGTAAATGTAAGTTTGTACTCACAATATTGAGAGATTTACCATGTTATTTTAAAACCACAGACTTCTTATAGGTTTTCCTATAATTTACAAGTAAGGAACTATTTTCCGTATTTTTTTCAAAATTTTAGGCTCAGTAATTTCAGAGATAAGGGGGGGAATGGTCAAGTTTCGTCTATTTTCTTAAATAACTTTAAAACAATTTATTTTAAAGTTATAAAAAAAATATATTTAAGGCCCTCATAGTTAGCCTTTCATTTGATAAGTCACATACGGTATAGTTTGCAAAAATTTTTTTAAATTTTCTTATTTGGCCCCCAAAAGTGACCCCCATATTCAATATTCACTTATTTACTTTACCCGTCCGTATTTGGGTCAAAGAAATTCATATGTGTACCAAATTCCAACTCGGTCCATTAGATTCGGAGCAAATTGGCTGTGACAGACGGATAGACAGACACACGAGTGATCCTATAAGGGTTCCGTTTTTTCCTTTTGAGGTAGGTACGGAACCCTAATTAAGACTCAAACTATAAGTAAGATGACGTAATTTTTTGCGAGCTTTAAAGCGTCTGGCGGAAAAAATCACCGATGGGAAGTGTCTGACAGTATTAATTATTATATTCTGTAAAATATACATAAAAATCAGCAGTCAGACTTGAGTAATATTTTTACACATAAATCTATACATTTCCAGTTTACACTGACCTATCATTGTAAGGAAATCCTATACAATGCGAGATCAGGTTGTACTAGAAATGTATAGCTTAATCTGTAGCCGTGCGTACCAACCTAAAAAATAGCTCTCGGCACAAGCTAGCAGGTAAGCATTCATTCAAAGGACCGTACTAATACACGGTCCTTTGAATGAATGCTTACCTGCTAGCTTGTGCCGAGAGTGTACTAAGTCTATCCCATACATTTTGTTAATCAGAAAATAAGTTAGGTCTGGCGGCTCTGGAATTTTGCTCTGTCTATACAATAAATAAAGTGTCTGTTTGTAATGTCATAATAGCAGCTTTTTACTTAATACTTAGGAAAGTAACTGACGGTACTCATAACAAAAAACAGTTTTTAAAATTTTCGTGTGTCTGTCTGTCTGTTTGTTCCGGCTAATCTTCGAAACAGCTTGACCGATTTTGACGGGGACTTTCACTGGCAGGTAGCTGATGTTATAAGAAGTAACTTAGGCTACTTTTATTTTGTAAAAATAATTAGGGCTCTGCGCAAAAAAAAATAAAACCCATGAAATTGTGAGCAAAAAGTCGGATTTGAAAAATTCTTTTTGCATTTGGTAGCCCAATTCTGTAGGTTGGTTATAGGCTATTTAACATCACGCTACAACCATTAGGAGCCGAGCAAAAGAAAAAAGTCTAAAAGAACACGAAGCAAAAACGAAGTAATAGCGCGGGCGGGCGATGTAACGTGGCGGGTCGGGAGACGAGGGAGTTTTATTAAAATGCTGTTATTTTGGTATAATGTGTATCTTACGACTTCCACGCAAACGAAGTCGCGGGACACATCTAGTAAGTAATATTGTTTACTGCGTATCGGTCAGGTCAAATGCACAAAGTCACAAAATGGGTTTTTACGTTCTGCAAAATGGTAGATCATTGATGATTCACGTTATAGGTTTTATTGATAAGACCTATTGATACGGAAATTGTGAAATAACATTGTATTTATAACCTAATGTCAACGAGTTTATCAAAACCCTTAGTCCTTGGCATTGGGAAAAGCACAATGATTTTCAGATTTCGGAAAACCCAATAATACTTTGACCGATCCACAGACCCGAATCTCACTCAGCAGCTGCGCTTGCGACTATTAGAAAGCGAAAAGTTAATAAACAGGGTCAACAATGCATCGAGGACTTCAAAAAGTAAAAAAAAGGAATTTCTACGTTCGTCTGTACTTTTTCTCCGTCGGTATTTTCGTCAATTTTGAAAATTCATTTTCATTTTGTAGAGGATTTGTAGACTTTCCTTCGTGGATCTTTGATAGTTGTTACGGGTCGTCAGATGCCTGAAAGTCTGACAACCAGTCTTACCAATATTACCCAGTTACTGGGTTGTGGAGGTCAGATAGGCAGTCGCTCCATGTAAAATACTGGTATTCAGCTGCAACCGGTTAGACTGGAAGCCGACTCCAACATAGTTGGGAAAAGGCTAGGCAGATGATGATTTTCATTTTGTAGAGGAAGCTTGAGCGGTGGTACCATTACATTTTATTAACTTTGCTTGGGTAGTTTTTGATTTAGTTTCAATAATACGTACCATTCTCCCACCTAGTCGAGGATGATGTTATGTAATAATTTCCTGCACTGCTATTTTTGTAGCAGGTAGTGGTATTTGAATTTGTGTGGGGTATGTACCCATCCCAACTAAAAAGTGAAAAATAAAAACTTTTTTACAAAAAAAAAAAAAAACAAGGGACTTCCAAAAAAAAAAAAAAAACGCTAAAAATTTAAAAATAACTTTTACTTCGGAAGTCGGATTCCAAAAACGAAAATACAAAACCAAGAAAAATTCGAAATTAAAGTTATTTTTCACTTTGCGGTGCTTTTTTGGAAGTCTTTGTAAAAAAAGTTTTTATTTAAGGAAATTTATTGGTGAAAATACATGTTTCGCTCTACTCTTCAACTTGAAGAAATTTATAAAACTCCACCTATCGGGAACAGGGTCCAAGCTACCGATGTTTAGGTAAAGGAGCCGCCTAGCTAAGCGTGGTATATCCAGGATTTAGGTACTATGGACAAAACTTAAGCATGCTCACTTAAGAAAATATTCCTGTGAGAGCGCAGCTAGTGATAAACGAACATCGTGCGAACGAGTGAGCCGTGCTATGCGATTATCGCCTTTGAGGTGATCATGCGGAACTTTGGCCAATAGTACCTAGAGGTACTGCATTTTGTATCAGCCCATGATCCAGTTGTCAGGCGAGAGCCTGTTCAGGTGTTGGTCGAGGTTCTTACTAGGCTATTACATTTATACCATTAGCTGTAACGACAGTCGGTCCAATTTATTGAAATGATTACAATTCAAGTTTATGTAATGTTTAAGTAGTTTGAGGTTAGTACCTAGGAGTTTTAACAGCAGGTGATAAGATAGCACACCACACGCAACTAGTATCTTCCAAATCTTTATCCTTATCAGAAAAAAAACTCATAAGATGCAGGTATAGTATTGCAGGTTTTATTTATTTATTCTTATCTCTCACTATCTACCAGATAAGTGACTGCTCTCATATCGTTATAAATATATTTCACGTCAACTGGGGGGTCCTCGAGAAGTGGAGGGAATAATCTCGATATCACTGAAGTGACTGTCAAAATAAATAATATGTGATCTTGTTTATTTTGTTAATAAATAAGGTCGATGTTGTTTTGTTATAGTCCAAGATCCCAGAGCCGCCACACCTTACTTATTTTGTGATTAACAAAATGTATGGGATAGCGTAGTGTTAGTATGTACTTTGTACGTACACATACCTGTCAGATTGGGCCAATTTCAGGTATTAGGTAAGTACTAAAGTTACCTACATAAAAATAATTATTATTCACTTTTTTTTTAAAACCTGACTCCTGATTTTAATTTATGTTTTACAGAATATTATTGTTAATAATTAATAATCAATACTGCCAGGCACTTCCCGTCGATGGTTTTTACTGCCAGACGCTATAAAGCTCGCATACATTTTGTTAATCAGAAATTATGTAAGGTCTAGCGGCTCTGGGATCTGCTCTATTAAGAGTGCAATCAAAATGAGAATTATATTGACCTTCCATGCTTCCATAAGCGCCAATATTTTTATCAGAACCCGCGACTCGTAGCCGTAGCAGCAACCGATCAACCACCCATTGCGCCAACCATGATACATGGATGCTGGCCGCTAAGCAATAATCGTGAAACATGTCTGATTTATTCTACAGCGCTGTGCTATCCGTGTCATGGTGTGTCGAAGACTTGACCTTTCCACCAGGGTTCAAGTTTGGTGCAGCCACTGCTGCTTATCAAATTGAAGGTGGCTGGAATGCTAGTGGTAAGGAGTCATTAAGATCCTAACACATCTCAAACACACATGTATAATAATCAGAAAAGACTAAAAGCCGTCAAATACATTATGAGAGAGAGTCCAAATTGCAGTATTGACTTCTGGTATATGGCTTTCCACCACGTGGGCCCAGTGCGGGTTGGTGGACGTCGCTTATACTTTAAACCAATCTTGGAAGTAATTTCATGCACTCCAAACTTCCATGTTATGATTACAAATGTTCGTGGTTAAGTAATAACAGCCGCACGAGTCGATCCATCAGGTTAAGCTACGCTTGCCGTGATATTTACATATCGAGACTCCTCCATGGCTCGGAAAGCACGTTAAGCCGTTGGTCCCGGCTGTCATTCGTGGATCTTTGACAGTCGTTACGGGTCGTCAGAAGCCCGCGAAGTCTGACAACCAGTCTTACCAAGGAACATCTTATTACCCAGGTACTGGGTTGTGGATGTCAGATAGACTCAGATAGACAGTCGTTCCATGTAAAATACTGGTATTCAGCTGCATCCGGTTAGACTGGAAGCCGAACCCAACATAGTTGGGAAAAGACTAGGCAGATTGATTGATTACAAATGCACTCATCATCAGATGAACCAAATAATACACAGATGAGAACCAACATGTGTGTATTTTCCAGACAAAGGAGAAAGCGCATGGGATCGGTTAACCCATGAACATCCCGATATGATTAAAGACCAGAACAATGGAGACGTCGCCTGCGACTCTTACCACCTATGGCAGAGGGACATCGAGATGGCTGTGGAACTGGGGCTGCACTTTTACAGGTAGGAGAGAATAACCAAACCATGATAGTGATGCATCGAGGACGTAGAGAGCATGCGATTGGAGAGGCCATGGCCAGACAGAATGGACTGATGATAATGCCAAATGAATGCATTGTCTGCTTATTGTTTGCATTGTCTACAAAGACCAAAGCTATTCTTGACAGCAGTAGACAAAGATGAACAGGAGTTTATCCATAATTGTAATCACTGAGTTGTTTTTGATACTATTGAATGAGACCCCATGACGTATGTTAGTACTTACAGTATTTTTATTTCACGAAGCGACACGCGCTTTACTTGTGTTTCCCAAGTGTACAAACACGTTGTCAATGTGTGTGTAAGCGCAGGAGCTCTCGGTACCGTCCGAGACAATTGCGAAGTCGGACGTGTGTGTGTTTGTGTGTGCACGTGGGTGTGTGTGTTATGTGCTGACGCTACTCGTCTTTCACCAGAAGCTCTCGGTACCGTCCGAGACAATTGCGAAGTCGGATGTGTGTGTGTGGGGGTGTGTGTGTTATGTGCTGACGCTGCTCGTCTCCCACAAGTAAAACGCGCAAGCGACGCTTCGTGAGATAAATATAACTATATTTCATTGGCTATGTTTAATGAAGACCAAATAGCTTATACACAACTAATTCCGCTTAATCACCAGGTTCTCAATATCCTGGCCTCGTCTGCTCCCGTCTGGCTATTCCGACCGCATCAGTGAGGATGGCAAGAACTACTACAACAACCTGATCGACGGTCTACTGGAGAAGGGCATCGAGCCTTTTGTGACTCTGTACCACTGGGATTTGCCACAATCACTTCAGGATCTTGGTAAGGCAAATGAGCTGCTTAAAAAAATCAACCAACCAAGGGGTTCTGAGTTCGATCATCCTGATCAGGCAAAGTGTTATTGGGTTTCTCCATTAGAAAATGTTGGAGTAAGGATAAGAGATTTGCTCCCGATTACATGTTGGCGTTGGGACTTCTGGCGAGGGTAGGTAGATACCTCTGATAAACGATTTGATGTCTGTAATGAGGTTGGCTTTTCCTATCCGACTACACTGAGAAGAAAACCCAAAACAAAATCGAGAGTCACAGTCTCTTTTAGAGTCCAGGCATAATCTTGGTCAGAACATGTGAGGACCTCAGGACCTCATGGGAGGAACATGTGAGGATGTGAGGAATAGAAGAAAGGCAGATAGACCGTGCGGAACACTGAGAGTGACGCCAAAAAAGCAAACACAAATTAAAAAACGAATTCAATCTCGAGTCAAATGTACTTATGTATAACTGTTCTAAGACAATAAATAATTTATTGTCTCAGAAAAATGCAGAGAACAGTACATTTGACTAGAGATTGAATTCGTTTTTTAATTTGTATTTGCTTTTTTGGCGTCACTCTCAGTGTTCCGCACGTTCTATCTGCCTTTCTTCTATAATTTGAGGTGAGGACCATCTAGATTATTTAATAATCATATAGCTCAACCAATTACTCGAAGAATAATACCAAAGAAAGGTTATTTGACTAAGGGCAGATTTTTCAATAGGTTGATAACTTTTACCTAAGAATAAATGTGACAGTTTGACATATTTTCTATACAAAAGCTGTCAAACCGCCATATTTATTTCTCTGATAAAAATTATCTGACTATTGAACAATCAGCCCTGACTAGCCAGACTAGTATTAAAACTAACTTTCAGGAAATACTTGACAAACAAATTGATAAGATAGTCAAAAGAAAACAGAAAAAAAAATCCTCCAAAAGTGTTTAGAGTGTTTCAAACAGATTTCTTTCTTTCTTCAAAAAACCCGGTCAAGTTCGTGTCGGACCACGCACAATGAAAGGTTCCGTAGTTGGAATGAATTTATTTCAAGAACAAATTTAACATTGTAGTTGAAAAACATGTTCTCTCATACATTCCAATTGCAAATGTAAGTTTGTACGCACAATATTGACAGATTTACCATGTTATTTTAAGACCATATACTTCTTATAGGTTTTCCTGTTTAAACTTAATCGTTCTATTAGATTCGGAGGAAATTGGCTGTGACAGACGGACATACGGACAGATACAAGACATTCGTTAAGGATTCCATTTTTTCCTTTTGAGGTAGGTACAGTCAGCAACAAAAGTCGATTAACACTTGCAGTTTTTTACTCTTAATATTAAGCGAAATATTTCATTCAAATCAGAACAGAAGTACTTAAAATTTTAAGATCATGAACTCTTAGCAATTAAACGAAAAAAAAGCAGTATATCGAATCATTATGTGTTAATTTAGATGATGTCAAAAAGTAGCAGTGTTAACCGACTTCTGTTGCTGACCGTACGGAACCCTAAAAAGCTAAGATTCTTCTCATTATTTTTTGCAGGTGGGTGGGCCAACCCCCTCGTGGCAGACTGGTTCACCGACTACGCGAGGGTAGTTTTCACCCTCTTCGGCGACCGCGTAAAATGGTGGCTTACCATCAATGAACCGCTGATTATATGCGACGTGGTCTACAATTCTGGTATTCTGGCCCCGCCGATTGTAAGCCCTGAACTTGGGGCTTATTTGTGCAATAAGAATGTACTGTTAGCTCATGCTAAAGCTTGGAGGTTGTACGATGAAGAGTTTAGGCCGAAATATCATGGTAAGTTAGGGGGAAACCAATATTATTTTTATTATTTTATTTTATTTATTATTGATATATTATTGAAGACCGCCTGCGATTTCGCTCACGTGACTATGTATTCTGAAACCAGCGTCAGACAGCATCTGTCTGGCATTAAGGCCCTACCTTGAAAATAAATAGTAGTTTGATGGGCGTGGCTTATTTCCCCTGCGCGAGGGGAGTGGCGGCGTTCCATCTTCCGAGGTCGGCCGCTACAAATTTATCTGAACCAGTGGCCAAACGTTTGGTTAAGCATTATTCTTGTCACTGTCGCACAACTTTCAATTTAAAAGTGCAAGATAAAGACGGAAACATATCTAAGAAAAAAGTGCGTGCTAAGTAACGTTAATATTTTTCTCAGTCTATGAAATTTTTGCACATAATTAATTAACAACTAAAATATTTATTAATTTAATTATTTATAATAGAACATGAAATTAAAAATTGCTCAATAATCTTCTATATTTAGATAAAAGCCGGTCAAGTGCATGTCGGACCAATTTGTTCTTGGGATGAATTTATCTCAAGAAAAAACTTAACTTTGTAGTTGAAAAAATGTTCTCCCAAAAAAAAAAAAAAAAAAATAAAAAATAATGTCACGGTCAATTCTCCAACAGCAAATGTAATAAGAAATGAATATGAATTAAAATGAATGCTGAAATTGATTTTTTTGGCGCAGCGATGACGCACACTAGGCTTGTCGTTAATAAATACTACGAATAAAATAATACGAAAAAACTAAACTATTAAATATTAGACAGCTATACATTTACTACACTTGCATTCTTATTAAAAACATAACTACAAACTCAATACAAACTAACATACAACTAAAGAAAAAAACAATGTCATATAGCCTGAGAAATAGATATAGAAACAAACTTGAAGTCACCAGCGTACGCACTAATTACGGTAGAAAGACCATATTATTTGAAGGAGCACAGCTGTACAATGGATTGCCGGACGATATCAAAGAGTGCGATAACATGAATTCATTTAAGAATAAGCTTAAGAAGCATGTACGTACACTATAACTTCCAATAGGTACTCTGGAGGAATTGTATTGTAATGTGTCATCACACTTACTACTTTGTATCTCATTATAAGTGAACTGTAAGTTCTTATGAGAAATAAATTTCTTTAAACCGAAATTGTTTTCACTTTCTTTATTTGTAATTTTGAGTTTCACGAACTGTGTCCAAATAAACGTTATTCTTTCTTTTTAATCTGTGTAACAGTATATTCGCAAGAAATTAATCCACTGGCGGTGGATTTTATTGTTCCCTAGTTATTGAAGATGTTTCTTATTTGAACAGGGGTTCTTGTATTTTAACAACTGTTTTGAGACCTATTAAGTACATTTCGACCGTGATTTTTAACCGACTTTAAAAAGGAGGAGGTTCTCAATCCGTCGGAACCTTTTTTTTTTATTTTTTTTTTTTTTATGTATGTTCCCCGATTACTCGAAGATGGCTGGACCGATTTGGATTTTTTTTTGTTTTATTCGAGACGGTATACATCACAGTTGGTCCCATAAAAAATTGATTAACTTTGCTTGGGTAGTTTTTGAGTTAGCTTCAATAATACGTATTTTTTCCCCACTTTTATATGGATGATGTTCTAGTTTGTTTTGCAGATAGTGGTATTACAATTTGTGTGGCGTAGGTACACAACTAAAAAGTGAAAAATAAAAACTTTTTTACAAAAAAATACAACCGACTTCCAAAAACAACACTACAAAGTGAAAACAAAACTTTAATTTCGGAAGTCGGTGGCAAAAAACGAAAATACATTTAACTAGACACCGACTTCCGAAATTAAAGTTATTTTTCACTTTGTAGTGTTGTTTTTGGAAGTCGGTTGTATTTTTTTGTAAAAAAGTTTTTTGCGTTAAATGGCCAACTTTGGCGTTCTTATTCTGAGAAACTGAAGGACTTCGACTACTTTGAATTATTGAGTGGCAAAGAATAGTTATTAATATTATAGTTTATAGGGGCCTCGCTTTTCGCAACTTTTCCATATGTATAAAGCCAAGATACCTACCGAAGCAAATTTTTCATAAAATGCGTGACTGCATTTTTTCGAGCTCGTTGAGTGAACTACTGTGTACTTCTTATATAAGCAAATAAAATGAAAAATATATAATAATACTTATCTCTTAAATATCTAGTGGTTTAGTTCATAGCAGCCTTATGATTTTGAAATATGTATGAAATATCTATACTTAAAAAAATCCCATTCAAAAACATAAACCTGCTAAAGACGCTCAGAATTAACTGTAAATTTCTCCTTACTGTATTAATATTATTACGTAAAATTTATACCAGAATAAACGCTAGTTCATAAGAAATTAAAATTTCATACTTTAAATAAAAATAAATTAAAAACGTAAATACAACTGCGAAATTGCTACATAATGCGATGCGTCGCCGTGCTTCATTAGAACTATCTCGTCGCCTAGTGCTTGAATGGCCAAACGACCATTTTTAGGGTTCCGTACCTCAAAAGGTAAAAACGGAACCCTTATAGGATCACTTCGTTGTCCGTCTGTATGTCTGTCGGTCTCATTTATGCGACATATTTGATACTCGCAAGTAAATCAAAACCTATAGGGTACTTCCCGTTGTGATAGTATCACGAAATTTGGCAAGAAGCAAACTCTCACAGCACAAGTAAAGGAAAAAGTCTGAAAATTGTTAATTTGTAATTCTATCATATAGAAAAAAATTCAACTTTGTCAATCTGTCATGACCTTTTTTCTCAAGGAGGCGTGGAGATATCAAGTTGAAATTAATATCGTATACGTAAGTCTATAGTCCTTTAGAGTTCTAAAAAAAACAAGCTTCCAAGTCAACGCAATAAAAAAATACGGCCATTTTGCGACACATTTTGATACTCGCAACTGTCGCAAGTAAATCAAAACCTATAGGGTACTTCCCGTTGACCTAGAATAATTAAATTTGGCAAGAAGCAAGGTCTTCCAGCACAAAAAAAAAGAAAAAGTCCGAAAATTGTTAATTTGTAGTTTTATAACATACATTTTTTTTTGGGATCCATTGTTTAGTTTGTTTTTGGGATAAATTCTTTTCAACTACGGAACCCTTCATTGTGCGTGTTCCGACACGCACTTAGCCGGTTTTTTTTTGGGAAAATCAGACTCTTTCTACAGTTGTACATTAATTAAGGGGGATGCGCTGTGGTAGCCCACGAAATTATTTTTTTTTGCAATTGGTAGGTCCGTGTCAGGTTGTATCTTGATCAAAATATGATACACGGAAATAATGTATAAAACATATATATTTACATAATTTTAACCATGAAAATCATCAATACATCTCTCTAAGTTTGATTTCGTGCAGAGTCGTTAGATTTCGTTCGTTCGAAGAGTCTGCACGAAGTCTAACTTTGATGGATGTATTGATGATTTGTCATGGTTAAAATTATGTAAATACATAAGTTTTATTGCCGTTTATCATATTTTGATCAAGATACAACCTGACACGGACCTGCAAATTGCATGAAACGCAAGAAAATTTTAATTTCTCGGGCTACCACAGCGCATCCTCCTTAAAAACTTATTTTCCCAAAAATTGGTTGGTTGGCTATTCAAGCACTTGGGCAGCAATCTGTCAGATCGCGATTTTGTGATAGGCCTTTTAATATGGTCGCACCTGGATGAGAGTATCCGAGATTTCAGTTAAATGACGTGCGTTGAAAGAGGAATTCGTGCAGTCATAGATATATTTTTTATATTTCTATGCGTGCAGTGGTCTGTGGCCTGATGACTGTACCTAAATCTTAAAAGGTATCGCTTATTACTTTTGGTTCAAAGGGAGGGGACACGCTATAAATTAATTGTGGTATCAATTTGATTTCAGGTAAGGTGTCCGTAGCCAACCACCACATTTGGTTTGACCCATTGACGCCAGCAGATGCGGAACTTGCAGAATTGGCCAGGGAGAATTGTGTATGTTACAATATGGTTACAATCATTATTATTTATGTATAGCATACTATACGATGTACCATTATACATATACAAATAAACTAAAGTTAAATACTAGCTTTTACCTACGGCTTCACCCGCGTAGAGGTCGGAAATAATCCCAAGGAAACGCTCCCAGTTCGCATGATTTTTTCCGACATGTTCAACAATCATCGTCATATTTCAGCTAATTTGCAAAAAACCCTAATGAATTATATACCTAAACCTTCCTCATGAATCACTCCGTCCATTGGTGAAAAGCGTAGGAAAATCCGTTCAGTAGTTTTTGAGATCATCGTGAACATACTATGGATAAAACTTAAGCATGCTCACTTAAGAAAATATTCCTACGAGAGCGCAGCTAGTGACAAACGAACGTTGTGCGATAGAGTCGTGAGCCGTGTTATGCGATTATCGCCTTTGAGGTGATCATGCGGAACTTTGGCCCATAGTACATACAGACAGACGCGGCGGGGGACTCTGTTTTAATGTAGTGATTTAGGTACCCGAAAAATAGAGCAGCAGGACCAATCAAGCAATGAAGACGATGCAACGTCAACCACAGTCATCATATATTGTAATTATAAAGAAAGTAGTTTTCTATTAGTTTAGTTAGAGAGTTGTTCTTAAAAATTGTGCTTCTCGCATCGTATAACAGTAGTTTTCGACATTGCTCTACCTACTCGTAACTTAAAGAAGTGATAGAAATCCTGTTTTTTTTCCAGGTTGGTAAATATACGCATCCAATATTCTCCACAAAAGGTGGATGGCCGCCATCTTTAGAAATACATATGGAGGAGGTCAGCATAAAGCGAGGCTATAATAAATCTTCATTGCCAGCGTTTACTCAAGAAGAGATTGCATTTGTTAAAGGTAATAAAATAAGATTCACCTACATGTTTCTTTAAGATAAGAATGATATTTGAAGACTTTGATAGGATAGTGTCTTAGCATTTAAATAGTGATGAATATACATGTTGATTGATGGAGAGGCAGAGGAAGGCCAAAGAAAAGATGGATGGATTGTGTGAGGAATGATATGAAAGAGAAGGGAGTGAATGATAGCGTGACGGATGACAGGGGAGAATGGAAGAAGAAAACGTGGTGCGCCAACCCCACGTACCATAGGATAAGGGCAGGAAGAAGATGATAGGATAGTGTCTTATTCTCGTTATGCAAAATAAGATAAATGGATTACTGCAACAAACAACCTTGAGTGCCTAGTTGGTCTAATAGTCGCTAATGCTACTGTTCTGCGTCGGGTAGGTACCGGATTCGATCCTCCAGCAAAGGTTGTTGGGTTTTTAACCGACTTCAAAAAAAGAAGTTTTATCAATTTGACACGTATGTATGTAATATTATTGGAACTCCAATATATTCAAATATGATAGATAATCTATTAGGGCTTCCAAGCAAAAATACAAAATTTCTTAGGTGTATGTATGTGTTTATGTGTTTGCCCACACATTTCTTCGAAACTATTAATTCGATTGCGACCAGTTTTTTTATTGGCGTACACTTACTTCAACTTGGGGAACAGTGAACATCAAAATCGGTTTAGTAGTTTTCAAGATATGGACGGCCTGGCTTATTGATACGAGCTACGGGAACGGGAAAACTTCTCAAAACCTTGGTCAAATTCTAGTGCAATATTTACAATAAAACTAATAACTACAAACAAGTAGGTATTTAAAAACTAAAAATTACGAAATAAAAAGTAATTAAAAAAAAAAATAAACCAACTTCAAAAAGAAACGAACTCAAAATTATGAAATAACTTTAATTTCGGAAGTCAGTGGCAAAACACTAAAATAAAGATCCCAAGTCACCGACTTCCGAAATTAAAATTATTTCATAAGTTTGAGTTAATTTCTTTTTGAAGTCGGTTTAATTTTTTTTAAATTACATTTTGCTTAATGAATTTCACAGTAGCAACCTGGAATCTCGATTCGTGCCCATTTCGCATTTCTCTTCTGAATCGCTCTCTCCCTGCTGAGAATCATGACTCCGTTTCAAATTGTCAACGTCTTTTTCCATCTGTTACGATCACTGGCCTGATGGAGTGCGACGCTGATAGGTACTTCCAGGTTCTCAGCTATCTGATCCGACCACCGTTTTGGACTTCGGCTGCTAGGTCTTTTGCCCTCTATCTTTCCTGTCACCATTAGACGTTCCGTGTGGTTGGTACCTCTGTGGGCAATGTGGCCAATCTCACAACAACGTGTTGCTGGCTGGTTGAAGACAGTTTTTGTGCTTTCTCTAGTTTAAGTTGTTTGAGGATCGAGACTTTTGCGCGGTGGACTGTACATGGTATCCTTAATAGGCGGTGCCAGCACCATATTTCGAAAGCGTCTATTCTTTGTCTGCCGGATGCTTTGATCTTCCAAGTCTCTGCCCCCATAGAAAAAGATGGATAAGACAATAGGGTATTACACCCATTTTTGAAAAGTGTCTCAATTAGATCTATACTGCTAATAAGCCACTAAAAAAAAACACAAAATTTTTATTAAAACGACAAGTGCCATAAAAATGCATTTAAATACATTTTCTTTCGCGCATAATTTGACGAAAACACTGGACGCAGTGGACGCCATATTGCTCTGTGGTCATGACGTCAGTTGGCTGTGTAAACAAACACTATAGAGACGCTGATCAGTTGACAGTTGACATTGACACTTTTAAATTTACACAGCCGTATGACGTAATAAAATGGCGGCTACTTTCATGGTGTTAGAAAACAGATTAAAAAAAACTGAAAACTTTGAATTGAATTTTAAAATTTATATTTTTTTTTATGAACTAAAACTAACATTTTCCGACTGCTTTTTGCCTAAGCTACCTAAATAATATATTTTTAGATTCTTTTTCATACATAGTAAAATACCGTATTTTGCGAACCGGCGTTTCTTTGTCTGATTGGTGTTATTTTTCCTCCTTATTAACCGACTTCAAAAAGGAGGAGGTTCTCAATTCGTCAGAACCTTTTTTTTTTTATGTATGTTCCCCGATTACTCGAAGATGGCTGGACCGATTTGGATTTTTTTTGTTTTCTTCGAGAGTATATACATCACAGTTGGTCCCATATAAAATTGATTAACTTTGCTTCAGTAGTTTTTGAGTTAGCTTCAATAATACGTATTTTTGCCCCACTTTTATATGGATGATGTTCAAGTTTGTTTTGCAGGTAGTGGTATTTGAATTTTTGTGGGGTAGGTACACAACTAAAAAGTGAAAAATAAAAACTTTTTTACAAAAAAATACAACCGACTTCCAAAAACAACACTACCAAGTGAAAAATAACTTTAATTTCGGAAGTCGGTGGCAAAACACTAAAATACATTTAACTAGACACCGACTTCCGAAATTAAAGTTATTTTTCACTTGGTAGTGTTGTTTTTAGAAGTCGGTTGTATTTTTTTGTAAAAAAGTTTTTTTTTGTTAAGTTAAGTCACCGCTGTTTTAACCATGCCAATTCGTCTTCCAATTTGAAGTTTGCAGCTACCCTTAAGCCCATTTAAGTAATACTAAATTACTAAGTGCTTCAAAAATCATCAATATATTTCTCGTATCCCAACTTATTTGGGGTCGGTTAAATTTGTCTTTTTCTCCCATAGGTCTGTATTAGTCGTCATCTCTGTAATCACCCCCCTTTCTAGCCATATCACCTTTCATACAGTCTATCCATCGTTTCTTTGGTCTTCCCCTACTCTTATAGCCATTCAAATTCACACTCAAAACTTTCCTCACGACATGTTCCTTATCTTTAGCTGACCTGAGGATCACCTACACAGATCTTATTCATGTTTATATATCCAGGAACCTACGACTTCTACGCAATGAACCACTACACGAGCCGTCTGATCCGCCAGGCGAAGGAAGGTGAGACCTTCTCAGCTTGGCCTCTCGGGGACTCTGTGGATCTGAACGGTATTGTGGAGAAACGGGAGGATTGGCCCGTGTCGACTTCTTTTTGGTTCTATGTATGTATTTACTGTAAGGGCTTCTTTCACCACCTATGATTAAGTTCCTATTAACTTACCTGGCAGATATTTCATACAAATTTGTTCCATTTTTGAATTTATTCGGTAAGTAGTGGCTATTCAGGCATCGTGATTAGGCCCTGTCTTGCTTCTACCCTGTAGGTAAGAAAATAGTTTTCCAAAAATTCATGGATGGTATTTATCATGAGACTGCTCTTGATCTGGATCTCGCTTCGTGAAAAGTGATGAGGTCTACGATTGATCGAGCGCACCTAAAAGATACCTGTTCTCTTCTCTCATACTCTTCTTTACTGCTCTTTCTCTTGTAAATGGGTACCTAAAAGAAAACCAGAAACCCTATAAATCTTGGAATATCATACCTCTCAAAACTGGGTTTGCTCATTTGGGGGACCTGATGCCCTCATTGTGGTGGCACAATGAGTGCATCATGTAGCCTAACAAAAACTCAGGCTGTGAATGACACATAATAGTGCCTAACCTTTTGCCAACTATGTTGGAGTCGGCTTCAAGTCTAACCGGATGCAGCTGAATACCAGTATTTTACATGGAGCGACTGGCTATCTGACCTTCATAACCCAGTAACTGGGTAATACGATATCCCTTGGTAAGACTGGTTGTCAGACTTTCGGGCTTCTGATGACCCGTAACGACTGTCCAAGATCCACGAGTGATAGCCGGGGTAGTGATATTACTCGTATGTGTTATTCACAGCCTGAATCTTGATTAAAGATGGTATACTTACAAGATGAATCTTAGTCACAATACAAGCAATACTTTTGCAGGTCTACCCCGAAGGCATCCGACGGCAGCTAGTCTGGTTGAAGCAGCAGTATGGAAACTTGGAGTTTGTTATCACGGAGAATGGACTGTCTACACATGCAGGACTCGAAGATCAAGACAGAATTGATTACTACAAAAGTTACTTGAGACAGGTACGTCAGGGGCTGTCAAATCTTCCGAACAAGTTGTAGGTATATTTGGTAACTTTTTTGACCGCCTGAGCCGTCTTTGTTACTTTTTTTTCGCAGCGATATTACTCCAAGTTCTATAAGTGAATCGTGCTATCGGTCCTACAGTTATATAATTTATTTCCAGATCTTACTGGCGATAAAAGAAGATGGCGTGAACGTTACAGGGTACACCGCGTGGACGCTTATGGATAACTTCGAGTGGATGGAAGGTTACGTGTAAGTATAGATAGTGACGGTTTTCAACGACAACGTCATCAGTGTTCGTGAGTTTCCAGTAAAAATCCGAATTTAATTCATTTAAAGATTGGGTACCTAATAATTTATCTAATTTTCTGAGTACTGATCCTCGCGTCATGTTCGTGAACAGGCGCCGTCAGAGGGCTTATTTTTAATCTTATATTTTAAATTGTTTTAATTTTTTTTTTTTTAATTGTTCTCACTTATAGAAAAGCAACATGCTTTGAACCTAAGATTTTGTAATATCTTGATTTAAAAGAGTATCCGTGGAGTTTTGTGCCCGTTCTTCTCCATAGAGATCTTCGTTTTGGAATGGGCAACTAGCCTGACTAACTGACCGACTCTTTGACAATTCAAAAGTACCTGTAATTGGTATAATTGAAATAAATGCTTTGAGTTTGGCCTGCAGCTTAAAATAAGCTTTATCATCATTCTCCTGCCCTTTTCCCAATCTATTTGGGGTCGGCGCAACATGTCCTTTTTTTCCATACTTCTCTATTATTCGTCATATATAATATTAGGTTGGGGAAAAAGTCTTTTCGCATTATAGTATGTATGAACTTAAAAAAGAATCTCTTTGGCTATACTATTTGTATCTGGCTGGTTTTGGTATCATTGAAAGTTTAAATTTTAAAAAACATAATTCCAAATCCAAATTAGGAAAATGTGTGATTTTCATTTGTTTTTCGTACTGTCAAGATGAGTGAATCTAATGAAGAAATTTTGACGACACGGTTGGCGCAGTGGTTGAGCGATTGACTGCTGCGCAGCATGTCGCGGGTTCGATTCCCGCACGGAACAAATATTTGTACGACCTACAAGTATTTGTTCCGAGTCTGGGTGTTTTTCTATCTATAATATGTATGTATTTACAAAAAAAAAAAAAATGTATATAAGTAGTTTATCAGCCATCTCGTTACCATAACACAAGCATTAGGTTGCTTAGCTTGGGGCTAGATGGCGTTGTGTGATATGTCCAAACATATTAAAAAAAAAAAAAAAAAAAAAAAAAAAAAAAAAAAAAAAAAAAAAAAATTCGGTACATTTTAAAATTTTACTACAAAAAAGGTAAAAATGCAACGCAAGCCGCGAAAAAAATTTGCGATGTTTATGGCCCCAGTGCAGTGTCTGTGAGAGTAGCACAAATTTGGTTTAAGCGTTTTCAATCCGGAAATTTTGGTGTCAAAGATGCACGTCGCTCTGGTCGCCCTATTACGGATAAAATGGATACCATTTTTGAAAAAGTGGAGCAAGATTGGCATATCAGTAGTTACGACGTAGCTGAAGAACCGGGAATTGACCACAAAACAGTTTTGGCGCATTTGAAAAAAACTGGGTACACAAAAAAGCTCGATATTTGGGTACCTCACGAGCTTACTGAAAGAAACCTAATGAACCGTGTACTCGTTTGTGATTCTTTATTACGACGTAATGAAACCGAACCATTTTTGAAGAAGCTGATAACTGGTGATGAAAAGTGGATCACGTACGTCAAGAACGTGCGAAAAAAGTCGCGGTCAAAGGCCGGTCAGGCTTCACAGACTGTGGCGAAACCCAAGTTAACTCGCAACAAGGTGATGCTGTGTGTGTGATGGGATTGGAAGGGCATTATTCATTATGAGCTGTTACCACCAGCCAGGACCATCGATTCTGAACTCTACTGCGAACAACTGATGAGATTAAAGCAAGAAGTTGAGAGAAAGCGGCCGGAATTAATCAACAGAAGGGGTGTGGTTTTTCATCATGATAACGCTAGACCTCACACATCTTTAGCCACTCAGTAAAAATTAAGAGAGTTTGGCTGGGAGGTGTTAATGCATCCTGACCTTGCACCTTCAGATTTCCACCTGTTTCGGTCTCTTCAGAATTCTTTAGGCAGTGTCAGGTTAACATTACGAGAGGACTGCCAAAACCACTTGTCGCGGTATTTTGATCAGAAGTCCCAAAATTTCTATAGCAATGGGATCATGTTCCTACCTACAAGATGGCAAAAAGTTATCGAACGAAATGGTACCTACATACTTTAGATAAATGTAAATAATGTATATTAAAAAATGTTTTGAATTTTCTTAAAAAATGCGAAGAAACTTTTTCCCCAACCTATTATTTAGATAGCTAAATATAAGCTTGTCGAAGTTGAATGATTTCAGCTGAACAAGGGTATTTAACAATGATCGCAATAATTAATGGTCAAAGGGGATAAATTCATCCAGTCACCTTTTAATACACCTATTATGGGTAGGCAGAAGTGGCCATGGTGTGTTACTTGCTGGGATCAACTTGATTGGATATTAATTTGGCATCGATGCAATAGGTTTGTCTTCATCCATTGAAATCAGCCATCTGCCATCCCACTGTGTAATTGTTCAATTTTATGTTCCAGGACAAAATTCGGGCTTTACGAGGTAGACTTCACAGACCCGCAGCGCACACGCACTCCTCGGAAATCAGCGCGATTCTACACTGACCTCATAAAGAACCATTCACTGGATCCAGTCACAGCACCAGAAGTGAAAGATGAGATGAAATAAGATGTTATTTTAATAATATGTATGATGTTAAATATTGAGGAGACAAGATGAATTTGTTGCTGTTATTTTTTTAATAAATATGATTTAGAAATTTGCAAATTGTACCTACTTAATACCTATTTATTATTTAAACACCATATCATATCAACCACTACATCTAAACGGCATCACCTATGTTCAAAACCAAGGTTTATTGGAAAAGTGGACGCCCGAATAAATCCTGCATCTTATTGACACACAAAGACAAAGAGTAAGCCTAGCAGCTGCGTGTTCTAGATATCAAGATAAATTCCTGTCACTTGAAAGGTCCAGGGGCATCTATCAGGAAAGCATCAAAACACGACGAGCCCTTTTAAGGCGGGTAGTGCTGCCAACTAGCGCCACCATTGAGAAAAAAATCATAAATCTGGAACTAAGGAACATTTTGATACTTCCCAGGTGGTCCCATGATCATCAAGTCAGGATCTGATGATGGGATCCTGGAGAAATAGAGAGAACTCTTCCAATTTTATAGGCACACTTGAAGCGATTTGGATAGTTTTTGGAAGAGTACTTTCTTGGAGTGGTCCCATTTCAATTTGGTGAAGATCTGATGAAGAACTTCTGAGATAGGCAACGGAACTCCTCAATTAATGATAGCAAATGGACTGGGATTGCTGAAATCTCATGTCTGTTTGTTGTTTACACCAGTTCATAACATAACATCACGCCAGTACGCTGTGAAGGGGTAAGCACATGTGAACCACTAAAAAGTGAAAAATAAAAACTTTTTTGCAAAAAAATACAACCGACTTCCAAAAACAACACTACAAAGTGAAAAATAACTTTAATTTCGGAAGTCGGTGGCAAAAACGAAAATACATTTAATCAGACACCGACTTCCGAAATTAAAGTTATTTTTCACTTTGTAGTGTTGTTTTTGGAAGTCGGTTGTATTTTTTTGTAAAAAAGTTTTTATTAGTCAGATGAGGTAGATTTTTTTTTACCTCACCTGACCTACCTCATCTGACTAAAAATGTGAGCATAGAAAATGTTCCATGTCTTATGAATGATTTTTTTCTCAATGGTGGCGCAGTTGGCACTTAGCAGCACTACTCGCCACTTTACGAAACTAATTGCGCAAACTCAGTTATTCATTGATAGTTTCGCGTGAAAATAATTATCTATTTAACCCGGCTTTATATGGTACCTAAGTATGTATGTTTGAAGAGGGTTTTCGGGTGGGTGGGTTTTTAATCCGCTTAGTTCTATAATTCGCTTCTAAGCCGACGTGCGCACGGACGTAAAAATATCGCGGCGGAATTTTATCGCGCACCGGATTTTCAACTTTCGGTGTTGAGCCGAGTGTGACTGTACCTCGATTACCCTACCTGATAATAATTTCGTTTTTCCTAAATTATGTTAATATTAGTGTTTGGGTCGGTTTCCCCTATGGGGAAAAGGTAGTGCTCCACCCCGCACTACCCTGTAGAGCTCGTCTCCAGACTGGACACTCCCCCACCGATTGTAATGAATGAAGGAACTCATAGTTATGAAAATACATTGGATGTGGTTTTACAAAGGTAATAAACAATAGAGGGATGCAAAGTATATTGTTATATAAAATTGTGAGTAACCCTTACGCTGGCGTAACAGGCAATTGATCAGTCATTACTCACACGATACCTCACATCTACGCTCGGAGCACTCAGAGCAAAACTTCCATAAAGTGACCCAAGCGGCTATTCAGCGGCATTGAGTCGACACATGCTCTGTTGGAGACATGTTCCCTAGCAGTTCTTGCGAACTGATAATCGTGACGAAGCGGCCTTCCCTGCGGTAACCGTGCGACCGTCCTTGTCTAGCAACGGGGCGGCCAGTTCCAGCGGCATTGCGTCAACATCATGCTCTGAAGGAGACATGGTCCCTATCAGTCCTTGGACTGGATATAAGATAGTTGTGGTCACCCATCCCCTGGAAGTTCACCCCTTGCACAACAAGTATATCTGCAAGACACCGTGTTCATGTCAGTCTGACCGAATTATTGGTCTAAGATAAAGAATACAACTTATCAAGAATTACTTGATAATAAAGATGAGAATCGAATCTCAAGAATCTTTATTTAATATAGTTTGGATAGACCATTAAAAGCCTACTATTGGCCGGAGGGAAAGAATACACAATTCAAGAATTAAGTATTAGATAATAATAGTTACAGAGAATCAAACCTCAATGGTCAATCTGTAATAGAGTTGTGGATCAACTCTTGAAGGTTTATAGACAGTCCATATCGCCCCACCCTTCATCACTTCCTAGTGTTTGGGCTGGGGAGAAGAAGTGATGCAACAAACTCCCCAGCAACACGTATCTGTTTTATATAATTATGTTTTAGTATTATTAATGTTGCAACGCCAACGTCTCCCCTCTCGCAGGCGGGAGCTGATATCTGCAATTCTTTCCTGAAGATGTGAAGGAGGAAAGGGATCGTTACGCTTGCGCTTAAATCCTTTATTTATAATTACGTTAATTTGTCTGATTACAATGTACCCAATTCAGAGAGACCGGGAACCGTTTTACAACGTCAATTTGTCTCAAGTACGTGTTCTGTTAGACCTAACGCATAGAACCTCTGAGGACACTAATACGATTCTAATAGAACACGTTTCCTAAGCACTAAATAAATGTCTTACTCAATCCTAAGACAGAGTACTACGAAGTCCTACAGCCATTGAGGAAGACAAGTGTTGAGTAATTCTAAACGCGTGCTAATATGATTGACACCCTTACGGCGACCTAGCCCTTTCTATTAAAATAACACAATGCACAAGCGCTTCGTAGACTCAGTCTCTAGCAGAACCCATTACGATAGAACCTGGTATACGCCGAAGTGGTACATCGTCACTTCACATTTCCTTAATCTTCCCCATTTAGAGGATGCAGTCCGGGCGTGAACCGTCCTGCTTCCAATACATGTCTCCAAAATACTGACGTCCAACGGGACGGGTTTCTCGAGACAGGCTCCCTAGCGTTGTTAAAACGGCTACCAATTCAGTTTGAGGTACTTGGTGATGCCTAACCCCTCTCCCTGGAAATGTGCATTACCAGGCGTCACGCAACATGCTCTGTAGCGAGGCCTTTTTGGAAGTAGGTATTATCACTAACGTTTGGTTGCGCTGTAATTGTAACCAATTACAGATCGGCTTTATAGCCTAGTTTGTTTTAAATGAACTGAGTATTTTCGGTTCTGCCTTCCATGATTTGATTTGATACATGGCGCGTCAGTTAGAGATCAGTAATCGTCATCAGTTGTCATAAGTCTAATGTCAGGGAAAGGCCTTCCCCGATTCCCTATAACCAACTGCAAGTGACAATAATCTACTGAGGTATAGATTAGGAGGTGGACACATAATACGAGAGAACAAAGCATTAATTATAAATTACGATATTAAGTAAGAGTAATTACGCCATTGCACAATAAACGCTGCTGCTGCCTGCTGGAATAAATGATCATTAATCGCTCGTCAGCAATATCATCTAACCGTTACCAATCAAGTCTCAACGCAAATCAACCTGCAAGGACTATTATAACATTATAATAGTATAGTCCGTAACTACTATGTATACACACTATTAATAAAGATTAAGTTAACTTAAGTAAAGATGACACTTACCGAATAACTCCTTGAAGGGAATTAGATGGCAACTCACTTACTAACTAGCCTGTACTCCTGCATCGACTAGTGGCTCCAACATACACACACACATATACTACATTAAATTCTAAATTAATCTAATCTGGGATTAAACCTAACTATATTTAACTTAA
Organism: Cosmia pyralina; assembly: GCA_946251885.1. NCBI lineage: Eukaryota > Metazoa > Arthropoda > Insecta > Lepidoptera > Noctuidae > Cosmia > Cosmia pyralina. The sequence continues at coordinate 4,644,577 of OX276362.1, read as the reverse complement.
TAACTAATACTCGCTGTCTTGCGACAGCCCACTGTGACATGGCCTCTTGGTATTCACTATGACTCCTAACTTAACTAGCCTAGATCGGACGTCCGTCTCTAGAAGCGGTCTAAAACCAACTGCCCAACATTTCTCTTCATTATCCTAAAATCACCACATTTTGACTCGCGAACCCTTCGCCAGCCTCCTCGCCATACCATATCCCAAACGTTTTTTGTCTCATTCGCCAATTGTTTTCAAGGACCACTTGGACCCACTGAGTCAACAGATGCGACGTTGTATTGTTCTTAAAAATAGAAATAGGATACTTTTAGGAATACTTTAGAAATTAGTTGAATTATTGCATCCGACCTATCAGCCCCACACTCAGGCTCTTAATTTATGTCTCACAAGTGATTCGACAGATGCGCTGGCTTGCTGGCTTTAAAACAATATCATAATATTTTGTTGTTAAGTTGGGGTAACCGACAGACTGTCACATTCCCCCCTCTGAAAATCAGACGCGTGACGCAGTGTAGCGGATGAGCTTTCACAATAAGGTGAACTTAGCCTTCCAATGACAGCATTATAAATAGAATATTCAGGTCTGCTAGGTTAATCTAATCAAATAATGACTTATAAGTATTCCAGTTGGAACATGAATCCAATAAGATGACAATAAGATGTAACGTCTGCTATAATTTGGTACTATTTCGCTGAAACATGTTCAATCGATACTATAGTTTCTCCATACTATTAATCTTAACATAATCATCTTGTAAATACTCTTGTCACATTATTCAAATTACTTTACCGCGCTTCAAGTAAGTTCCGAGAACCTGTGCATGCTTATAATGTAGTTTTACATACCAGGGTCTCTTTTAAGAGTTTTTGTGTTATTGAGTCACGTTACCCGGTGCTCCTTTGTTCTAAACTCAGCCTATCGCAGTTGCCGCTGCACAGAGGTCTCTCTTTATGCACCTTAATGCTGGGTCAGCTTAGTTAGCTGCCCGCAGTCGCATCCAGGAGTAGCTGAAATAGTCCGCACATGACCATATTAGATTAGGTATATTCCAATTGAACACCCCCCTCTGATTCTAAAAGGTTAGAGCAGTTTTGAAATCCAATAAGAGTCTAGAAGATACTGATTAGAAAATATAAGTAGGTATTTGCTTATTAGCACACAGTGCTGTTAACCATCACTTCAAATTATAAAATGTTGACAAGAACATTCTCTAGCTTCTTTGAACTGATAACATAGCCCTAAAACATAAATCTATAACATTTAGTGAGATAACAAGCTACGGTTAGCTGAAGTGTCTAATAAACGTGAAACTTAGCTTCGATTCAGAAGTCACTCTACAGCCGTGCTGTTGAAGTCAGCCGATGTCAGCTGATTCAGAAGAATCTCAATAAACCAGCGCAACCCGCGAACCAAAGGTCGAGACATAGCGTAGTCGCAGTCGAGAGAAGACTTAAACATCCTGGAATTTGAAAGAAGTCCACACGAGTATTCATTCAAATATATAGCTTAAGCTACAGATTGCAGAGTTAGAAAATATGTTTATTTCCTATGATGATAGTCAATACTAGGTATCGCTTTTCTTTTGTAAAATATCACTGTTGATGATTCACATTATAATCTAACCTATTAGCTAAAACTAATAAGTAATTTAAATATAATTTAAACTGCTAGGTAACTAACTATAACATTATAAAATCGCCCATCTCTCTCATTTACTTTACGCAAACGGAAGACACGTGATTCACGTGTTTTTTTTTATAACTGTCAGCACTTACACTGCAGACTTGGTAAATTGATTGTCATTCTATAAGCTTTACGCTTCGTAGTTCTTAGTCACTAATAATATTAGGTTTACCCGTAATAGCGGTGTCTTATATCTAATCTCACTCACACACATTCAAATTGGAAAACATCAAACACATTGGAATCGAATCCAATAGCACTGGAATCTAGAACTATAATTAACAACTCATGCAGGAATCTAACCCACAAGCCGTGACACAGGAATAAAAGCACTAATAAAACAATACATCAAGCAGGTATTGCACCCACTATTATAAGTTGAGAAATTCAACTTCGATAATCAAAACGTTACCTAATTTAACAAAAGTTATTATAGCCGTTGTAACTCTTGTCGCCTATAACAATTAATAGAACATTAAAATTACGTTGTGCTATTATTGTAGTAACCCATAAGCTGCTCTTTCTCGTTGCACTGAAGTGAATCAGTACATTTAATGACGAGAATCCTGGTCACGGCACCACATGTGACTGTACCTCGATTACCCTACCTGATAATAATTTCGTTTTTCCTAAATTATGTTAATATTAGTGTTTGGGTCGGTTTCCCCTATGGGGAAAAGGTAGTGCTCCACCCCGCACTACCCTGTAGAGCTCGTCTCCAGACTGGACACTCCCCCACCGATTGTAATGAATGAAGGAACTCATAGTTATGAAAATACATTGGATGTGGTTTTACAAAGGTAATAAACAATAGAGGGATGCAAAGTATATTGTTATATAAAATTGTGAGTAACCCTTACGCTGGCGTAACAGGCAATTGATCAGTCATTACTCACACGATACCTCACATCTACGCTCGGAGCACTCAGAGCAAAACTTCCATAAAGTGACCCAAGCGGCTATTCAGCGGCATTGAGTCGACACATGCTCTGTTGGAGACATGTTCCCTAGCAGTTCTTGCGAACTGATAATCGTGACGAAGCGTCCTTCCCTGCGGTAACCGTGCGACCGTCCTTGTCTAGCAACGGGGCGGCCAGTTCCAGCGGCATTGCGTCAACATCATGCTCTGAAGGAGACATGGTCCCTATCAGTCCTTGGACTGGATATAAGATAGTTGTGGTCACCCATCCCCTGGAAGTTCACCCCTTGCACAACAAGTATATCTGCAAGACACCGTGTTCATGTCAGTCTGACCGAATTATTGGTCTAAGATAAAGAATACAACTTATCAAGAATTACTTGATAATAAAGATGAGAATCGAATCTCAAGAATCTTTATTTAATATAGTTTGGATAGACCATTAAAAGCCTACTATTGGCCGGAGGGAAAGAATACACAATTCAAGAATTAAGTATTAGATAATAATAGTTACAGAGAATCAAACCTCAATGGTCAATCTGTAATAGAGTTGTGGATCAACTCTTGAAGGTTTATAGACAGTCCATATCGCCCCACCCTTCATCACTTCCTAGTGTTTGGGCTGGGGAGAAGAAGTGATGCAACAAACTCCCCAGCAACACGTATCTGTTTTATATAATTATGTTTTAGTATTATTAATGTTGCAACGCCAACGTCTCCCCTCTCGCAGGCGGGAGCTGATATCTGCAATTCTTTCCTGAAGATGTGAAGGAGGAAAGGGATCGTTACGCTTGCGCTTAAATCCTTTATTTATAATTACGTTAATTTGTCTGATTACAATGTACCCAATTCAGAGAGACCGGGAACCGTTTTACAACGTCAATTTGTCTCAAGTACGTGTTCTGTTAGACCTAACGCATAGAACCTCTGAGGACACTAATACGATTCTAATAGAACACGTTTCCTAAGCACTAAATAAATGTCTTACTCAATCCTAAGACAGAGTACTACGAAGTCCTACAGCCATTGAGGAAGACAAGTGTTGAGTAATTCTAAACGCGTGCTAATATGATTGACACCCTTACGGCGACCTAGCCCTTTCTATTAAAATAACACAATGCACAAGCGCTTCGTAGACTCAGTCTCTAGCAGAACCCATTACGATAGAACCTGGTATACGCCGAAGTGGTACATCGTCACTTCACATTTCCTTAATCTTCCCCATTTAGAGGATGCAGTCCGGGCGTGAACCGTCCTGCTTCCAATACATGTCTCCAAAATACTGACGTCCAACGGGACGGGTTTCTCGAGACAGGCTCCCTAGCGTTGTTAAAACGGCTACCAATTCAGTTTGAGGTACTTGGTGATGCCTAACCCCTCTCCCTGGAAATGTGCATTACCAGGCGTCACGCAACATGCTCTGTAGCGAGGCCTTTTTGGAAGTAGGTATTATCACTAACGTTTGGTTGCGCTGTAATTGTAACCAATTACAGATCGGCTTTATAGCCTAGTTTGTTTTAAATGAACTGAGTATTTTCGGTTCTGCCTTCCATGATTTGATTTGATACATGGCGCGTCAGTTAGAGATCAGTAATCGTCATCAGTTGTCATAAGTCTAATGTCAGGGAAAGGCCTTCCCCGATTCCCTATAACCAACTGCAAGTGACAATAATCTACTGAGGTATAGATTAGGAGGTGGACACATAATACGAGAGAACAAAGCATTAATTATAAATTACGATATTAAGTAAGAGTAATTACGCCATTGCACAATAAACGCTGCTGCTGCCTGCTGGAATAAATGATCATTAATCGCTCGTCAGCAATATCATCTAACCGTTACCAATCAAGTCTCAACGCAAATCAACCTGCAAGGACTATTATAACATTATAATAGTATAGTCCGTAACTACTATGTATACACACTATTAATAAAGATTAAGTTAACTTAAGTAAAGATGACACTTACCGAATAACTCCTTGAAGGGAATTAGATGGCAACTCACTTACTAACTAGCCTGTACTCCTGCATCGACTAGTGGCTCCAACATACACACACACATATACTACATTAAATTCTAAATTAATCTAATCTGGGATTAAACCTAACTATATTTAACTTAATAACTAATACTCGCTGTCTTGCGACAGCCCACTGTGACATGGCCTCTTGGTATTCACTATGACTCCTAACTTAACTAGCCTAGATCGGACGTCCGTCTCTAGAAGCGGTCTAAAACCAACTGCCCAACATTTCTCTTCATTATCCTAAAATCACCACATTTTGACTCGCGAACCCTTCGCCAGCCTCCTCGCCATACCATATCCCAAACGTTTTTTGTCTCATTCGCCAATTGTTTTCAAGGACCACTTGGACCCACTGAGTCAACAGATGCGACGTTGTATTGTTCTTAAAAATAGAAATAGGATACTTTTAGGAATACTTTAGAAATTAGTTGAATTATTGCATCCGACCTATCAGCCCCACACTCAGGCTCTTAATTTATGTCTCACAAGTGATTCGACAGATGCGCTGGCTTGCTGGCTTTAAAACAATATCATAATATTTTGTTGTTAAGTTGGGGTAACCGACAGACTGTCACACGAGCATTGAGAATCCAACATAACAACAACAGAGTGCATTCTAGTGCGTCGAAAAAACACACTGTTGGATTTTCAACTCTCGGCGCTAAGCAGAACGTTGAAAATCCAGTGCGCGAAAAAAAATCGCCGCGATATTTTTACGTCCGTGCGAACGTCGGCTTACAGATCACTGCAGGTTGCTCTTTGGAAAGAATCGGTTTCGTGTTTTAGTTATTTCGTTGTGAGTTGGCGCATACGTTTACACGGGACTATTTGACCCGCACCGACCGGTACTGTAGTGCTATTCTGTAAATATCTCACCGTGAAAACATGAGTGAAGTGATCTTAAAGTGAGCTGTCAATAGTGTCAACCCCTAGCATCAGGTGGCATAACGGCTCACTTCACGCTCACTTCACCTGAGTTATCACGGTGAGATGTTTACAAAATAGCACTACTGACTTGTTACCGGGAACACACTTCTTTATAATGCAAGCACCCTATCTCTACAAAGATGCAAGTCGGTATCAGAATAAAAAAACCTTTTTTTTAAAAATAATTTATTAAGGATTAACAATAATATATTTATAAAAATGAAACAGTCTACTAATATTTACAAAATTAAAGCTCATTTCGAGTGGTAGGTACATCCAGAGAGTGATTCTTTATAATACTGGCGTAGTAATGCGCAGACGCACGGGCGGTGCGCTTGCGATTGGGATCGGAGAAGTCCACCTCGTAGAGACCGAACTTGGACCTGGAAGACAAAAGTTAGGTTTTTTAGAGATGGTATAGCTAGGAATAGTGCATATTGAGGTGTAGCAGATAGAAAAGCAGAATAAATGAATGATATTAAGTGAAAGACAACAAATCTCATTTTGTCCTGTAGAATAGAATAGATTCAAACTGTGGAGTAGTGTTATTTAACCTGAGTTTAAAAGCCTATTTAATTTAAATTTAATATTTTGTATTAAGTCATTTTATTTTAGTTATTATTACTGTGGCAGCAACAATATATTACAAGATATTATGAGTGGGTAACAGCGAAATCCGTTGTCGGTCGAAAGTCTACGACGCTGCGATCTCGGGAACAGGGCGATGCGCCTCAAGTAGAGACATCTATTGGGCAGGACATCTAGTTAGACGCGAAGATAGCCGATGGAATACAGCTGTAACCGAACGATGGCCAAGGTTAAGCCAAAGAAAACAGGTCCGTCCAAAAGCGCGTTGGGTTGATAATATCGTTAAAGCCTCGGGAAACAGCTGGATGAGGGACGCACGAAACCGAGAAGTATGGCGGAAAAAGGGGAGGCATATACCCAGCAGTGGGTGATTCCGGGCAAAGATGATGATGATGGGCATATTACAGCAAGCGATTACTCAGGCTTAATCAGGCTTTTAGTAAAACGGTAAAGATCCCGAATAAATCGTTTTGAAGTGAAGCACCTGCTTATGGATGAAAAATAAAGGCACAATCGTAGTCAAGATCCTTCAAAAGTAAAATAAAAATAAAAGAAAGTGAAGTACATACGAATAACCATCCATCCACTCGAAGTTATCCATGAGCGTCCACGCGTTGTATGCTGTCACGTTGATGCCATCTTCTTTTATTGCCAGCAAAATCTGGAAATAGAGGATAGTATAGTTAACCTATCCGAAGAACATGGTAACACTCCTTGTAAACGAATTACAACAACTTTTATTTTATCCTCATGGATACCTTGTCTGGAGACAACGGAGGTTATGTCAGACTCCTACCGAGTAAAACCCCACCCCATCTCCACTAAACACCATGAGTCAGGGGTCCGGGATCTCCCAGGTCCCCTCGAGTATCTGCTCGACCTGTACAACTTTTAACGCCAAGCAGTACTGCCTTTTCCGGAAATACATTCAATTGCGGAGATGACAATTTAAATTGTGTCAGCCTAGAACTTAGATTTGAGTAAGTATACAATTATTTATTAGTAGTTGAACTTGTTTCCTTTAACTGGTATCGAGGCTCTCAGGATAGTATCACAACGAAAAGTTAGGAAGATGGTGCCCGTTTGCACTAAACTTTGAATATGCCTAAGCTACTATCTAAATTGCACTTAGCAATTATGAACCTCTTAAGCGCCTCCCTAATTGTTGTCCAAATCAAATACATCTTATTTGAAATGGAGGATTGGCTTAGTTCAAGAGTTTTTCTGAGTTAGCCAATTTTAGTGCATGGGACTCACCTGTTCCAAATAATCCCTGTAGTATTGGATCCTGTCCTGATCATCAAGTCCTCCGTTCGTAGCAAGTCCGTTCTCCGTGATCATGATCTCCATGTCGCCGTACTTCTCTTTCATCCAGACCAGCTGCTTGCGAATACCAACGGGGTTCACCTGCGGAATAGCATAAAATATAGCTTAGCTTACGTCGTCTATATTCTGCAGAGATGAATAACAACTTCAGAGGCATTTCAACCAGGGGCCTAAGTTTACTGGGAGTAATTAGTTGATTACAAATGAAGTTATCCGGAAAAGAACCGGAGTTGCTGACATAGCCTGCAGAGTAAGCAAACTGAAGTGGCAGTGGGCTGGCCATGTTTGTCGAAGGACCGATGGACGGTGGAGTAGACGAGTCCTGGAGTGGAGGCCGCTAGCTAGATGGACCGACGACCTGAAGAAAGTGGCTGGGACAGACTGGATGCGGAAGGCGGAGGACAGGGTGTTGTGGCGCAGTCTAGGAGAGGCCTATGTCCTGCAGTAGACTGCAGTAGGCTGAGTTGATTGAATTAGTTGACTTAACCCCCAGTTATGCTATGAGTCCCATGTAATGATGAGGCTAATATTGCCAGTGCATGGCCAAAACACTGGATTCCGGGTTGCGATTTAGAAATTCCTAATGGAAATAATCAATTCAACAAACGATGCCAGTAATAAAAGTAGTAAAAGTTGAAGAAGGTACTTACGAAGAACCAAAAAGAAGCAGTATTGGCCCAATCCTCGTGTTTCTCTATTTTACCGTTGATATCTACAATGTCACCTAGCGGCCAGGGTAGGAACTCTTCTCCCTCCTTCGCCTCGCGGATGATACGGCTCGTGTAGTGGTTCAATGCGAAGAAGTCGTAGGTTCCTGCATAAGTCCAGATATTTTGAGTAATATTGAAACAAATACTCTATGAGTAGATCTGATGGCTCTGAGGACTAGAATAATCAGCCTTTAATGTTCCCACTGCTGGGACATACGCCAGCACCTCTCTGTGAGAGGTGGGCCGTAATCTACCAAACGTACTAAGTGCAGGTTGGAAGAGGTCACATGTCTTCAAGTGTTTGGTTCTACGACACGCCGGTTTCCTCACGATGTTGTCCTTCACCGTTTTGAGAGCAGTGGTGATGAAAATAATTTACAAAAAGTAAAGCGCCTGTCAGGGTTCGAAACTACGACTCGTAAGTCGCGGTCTGAAAGACCTGAGACTGTTTTAAAGTTTTTATGCCTGTATGCTGTGGACATTAAGGGCCAGACGAGCGTAATTTTTTGAGTTGCGAGTCGCGTAATTTCGGTCGCGTAATTTTTACTCAGCAAAAACAACAATTCATTTACAGCAAACCGAATGTAGCAGAAATTACGCGACTCACAAATCAAAAAATTTCGCTCGTTTGGCTTCACCCTAATTCTTCACCTCCCACAGTATAACACATACAGCATCTCAACTAAGAGCTGGAATCAATTGAGACAAACAATGTGAGTTACTGTTGATAATGCTTCTTTGCTGATTAATAATACACACATCAAAAGTGTCTAGGGATCAACATATATTTTTGCAATAACTTTTCTCCTGATTGATATTAATTAAAATTTTCTTTAAGGATTCATCAAATAAAGTGTTTTCGTTTGTCACAGTAACGATAAACCAAGTCACCTTTGCATTAATAAAGAAATTTGCCATTTTCCTAATAAAGGGATTTTTGACATTTGAACCACTAACATTAAAGTTCGAAAAAAAGACTGAAATAACAGTTTTCTTTAAAATTTTATTGGGTAACTTAAACAATTAATAATCCGTGTTTCTACCGCGAACACTAACAACACAAGAACATCGGTTTGGCATACTCAAAATGAGTTCATCCAAATCACGCTGTGGAATGGCCGCCCATGTTCGTTGCAACAACAAAAAAAGGTCTTCTTGCGACTGGATACCCTCCATATTCGGCAGAGCTCTTCTCTGTAGCATATCCCATGCATGCTCAATCGGGTTCAAGTCTGGCGACTGAGCAGGCCAGGGCAGGACATTGATGTTAGCTGCGGCGAGAGTCTGTCTTACAACTCTTGCGGTGTGCGGTCGTGCATTATCATGCATTAACTGAAATAAGGGACCGATTTGCACTTGTAGAGGAACGATGACGTCTGATACAATCGTCTCAGCATAAATTTGAGCGTTGAGGTTGCCTCTGATCCAAATCAACTCAGTTCTTCCGCCGATCCAAATACCCGCCCATACCATGATGGTTCCACCACTATAAGGTTGGACTTCCTGGCAGGATTTTAATCGCTGTTGGCGTCCAGGGGTTCTCCAGTGTCGTATACGTCTTGTATCCGGTCTCATACCAAAACGAGACTCATCAGAAAAGCACACGAAACGCCATTGTTCTTCTGCCCAATTTCTGTGTTCAAGAGCCCATTGATATCGAATCCTACGATTGTGCATTGCTATAGGTGGTACCCGTAGCGGTCTTCGGGAATGAAGGTTCACTTCATGCAAGCGGTTTCTGACTGTTTGGTCGCTAATTAAGTTCCCTGAAGAGTGATGAAGCCTCACGGCTAACATCATGGCGGTTATAGTTGGAGCTCTTCGAGTTAAGATTTGAATGTATCGGTCTTGTCTCCGTGTGGTGCAGCGATACCGTCCTCCATGGCGCTCAGCCACGGTACCAGTGCTTCGGTAACGTGTCCAAAGTCGACTGATAACACTCTGACTTGTATTCAGAGCTAAAGCCACAGTACGTTGCCGGGAACCAGCTTCTATCATTCCCACGGCTCTGAGCATTTCTTCCCTGCTTAAATGACGTCGCCGCTCCATAATAACGTTGGTTTTAATCAGTAGTAGGGAAACAGTAGCACTAATAATGTCTTCAATGCGTTGTATGTTTTTATAGGGAAAATATTGACAGCTGATTTTCATCTTTTACTCGAATTTGATTCACAGTTCCTGATTCAAATTATGAAATGCACCAAAAAGGATCCATATAAATTTATAAAATCATAAATTTATTACAAAGCCACATCTCAATCTCAAGAAATCCGCATAAAAATGCTTGATCCCTAGACACTTTTGATGTGTGTAGTTTATTATTACTAAATAAGCAATGCTAATGAAGAAAAAAAAAGTACCTACTTAAGAATCCAGAAGAAGTATAACCAGATAATTTATTATCTAACTGAATCATTGCAGACAACTCTAAACATCAACACTGTTTATTTTTTTTTTTTTAATATCCAGGGGGCCAGGGCCAAATAAATTAGGGCTGAGTAAGTAGCAGATGACCCCACCTATCCACTATTTTCGTATGTTCAACGTCCTGCCAAACACCCTGTACCTACTCATTTCTTACTATATCCATTTTCGTCACTTCACACATACATAACAACATACTCATTTGGCTGCTTGCAATCCTTTTTTATAAGACGGACATTCTTCTTATCTACTCTTATCCAACTAGCCAATATATGTAGTTCTACTGCAAGGCCTTTGCCTTGCAGTAGAACTACATATATTGGCTAGTTAAAAAAAAAAAAAAAAAAAAAAAATTGAGAGGGAGGCCTTTGCCTCCCTCTCAATTTTCTACAAAATTTTGTCAACATCTAGTATAGGTGCAGTCCTATACTGTCACTCTGCAGCACAAAGGCCTCTTCTCACACAGAGAAGGCACGATGATTGCTCACCACGCGTTTAAGACGGATTGCCGACTTATAATAATTATAATTCCAGGTAGGAAACCTGGAATTATAATTATTATAAGTTGCACGATGTTTCCTTCATGATAAACTTAAAAAAGTCACATTAGTACTTGCCCGGATTTGAATCCACAACCTTATTGTGCATGAGAGGCGAGGCAACGGATCATCACGATTGCCAAAGTACAGATTAGGTATCCATATTCACAAACTCAATTGAGTATATTTGATAATACTATTTACCTCTAATAGTTTCAATCTCTTCTTGAGTAAATGCCGGGAATGTAGACTTGGGGTATCCTCTCTTTAAGCTCAGCTCCTTCATGTGTTTCTCTATGGAAGGTGGCCATCCTCCTTCTTTGGAGTATATTGCATGAGCGTATCTGCCTGCCTAAAAAATCCAATGTTGTTTTCTTATTTTAAAGAACTTCTCAACGACGACGGTAAACATTGACCATCCGTCCAAGCTGATTGTAGACCAAGAGCTAAGCTAAGTACGAGTATGTGCCCACGGCCGATTTTTTTTTATTGCGCACTGGATTTTCAACGCACTGCTTAGCGTCCGAGAGTAGAAAATCCAACAGTGTACTCTTTGACGCGCTGGGATGCACTCGTTGAATTTATAATGCTCGGTTCAACACAGGGAGTTGCATCGTTGCGTTAAAAAATCGCTCGTGCGTTCCAGGGCTTAGTTTAGCTACCACTGGAGATAGAGACATGAAATTCAACCAGATGACGTCAGGCACAAACAGTTAGTCTATAATAAAAAAATAAAATGAATGGCTAAATGTGTTGATAAGAGCAAAACTTTAGAACGACTAACCACTTCGGCAATTTTTTTTTCAAGTATACGTTAATTCCGAGGAAGGATTTTATGACGAGAAAAATTGGAAAAATTGTCGGGAAAAATCGGGAAAACTAAAAGTGCATTTTCTCTGGGAATTTTCTATGATTATTGAAATTTGGACAGGACAACATCTGTCGGGTCAACTAGTAATAAATACGACGGGTCTCATAACTTACACAGTTCTCTCTGGCCAGCTCCGCAAGAGCCTCATCTTCTTTTGTTTTAGGATCGAACCACAGTACTTGATTTGCTATGGATACCTTACCTGTAAAATATTAGAAGATAGTATAATTCTATGTAGTGTTATGTTCATAACGTTTGTTCCTAGTGAATTACCATACAACCAAATATTTTGTTGATGTATAAGTCAAAAGTGGATAGAAAACTTTCAAATGTCGATTGCACACCATGTGTGCATAAGAAAAAACTTTACATAATATGTGTATAAACCTATATCATATCTAAATAAACGTAAAATCCAATGGCGACTGCGGGCTTCCATGCAGTTAGTAGTTGTGAACCTATGGGGTTCGGTTGACATTAGAACACACATTGACATGACCTATGCGGTTTTTATGTATATAACTGACGTTTGACGGGTTTCTATCCTAATAAGGATGATTTCCACCAAACGGCTCGCATCGCATCGAATTGGAAAGGATACGAACGGATGCGGCGACAGTCGATCGCGTCCGGTAGAATGTCGACGCATACGATCAGCTCCGTACCGTCGCTTGCGAACGTATCCGTTTCTGCGCCCAGTACCGTGTCCTGGTGAACAGAGCCGATCGCGAATCGCGGAAGATGCCCGCGGTCAAGCTGCTGTGCGCGGCTTGTTAATATAGATTTTAAATACTGTGCACACGATTTAATATCGTTTAAAGATTGTAAAATCCGTTCCGATCCAATGCGATGCGAGCCGTTTGGTGGAAATCATCCTATATTATAGTCGCTTATCGTGTCTGTCTGTGTGACCGCTTTCCTCTTCTTAACAACGCAACGGATTTTGATGCGGTTTTCACCATCAAAAATTGAAAAAAAATTTAGATGTATTTTGCCAACTCGTAAAAACCTTGTGATGTAGGGGCGGGTTGCTAGTTAGTTAATAAGTTAAAGGTGCTTCATACTAACCTCGATATTTAGGTTTAAACTCTTCATCATACAGCCTCCAAGCCTTAGCGTGGGCCAGCAACACATACTTATTGCACAAGTAAGCGCCAACCTCAGGGCTATACAGGGCTGGGGCAAAGAGACCGGAGTTGTATACGCCGTCGCAGATGATGATCGGCTCGTTGAGAGTCAGCCAGATCTTCACGCGGTCTCCGAAGAGAGTGTATAGGACTCTCGCGTAGTCCACGAACCAGTCTACTATGAGGGGGTTCGTCCAGCCACCTGAAAGAAATAGTTGATAATGATAAAATGGTTCCGTGATGAACTGATAAAAATGATTGAAGATTTCCAATTTATTTATCAATAGATTTTGCCCGAGGCTTCGCCCTCGTGGAGTCGGAATTTATCCCACGGGAACTTACTACTAAGATTAAAGTATCCTTTTTTCTAACCCCAGGTCATGGTCTACCCATAATGTCAAATTTAATTTAAAAAAATCAGTTCACCCGTTTTAGCGTGAAAGCGTAACACAAACAAACAAACAAACTCACTTTCGCATTTATAGTAATAGTTAGGATAGCTAGGATAATCAGTAGATTGGACGGTGAGCCCTGTGGTGAGCCCTAAACGTTGTCTGTATCTTGGGGATCAGAGAATATAGATACTGTAACAAACATACATCGCTATCTAGTCTAATTTATACAAAGCACTACGATGAGCGGATTCATAGACTCGAAGATAACAACTACAGACGGCTACGCGTAGATATTGTACACACACATGTCAAAGCTGACCGCCTTTATAAGCAGAGCTGTCTTCGAACAATAATTCGAATGCGGGCCCAGTCTTTGCGCACGCAAAGCCCCACTTCATCCATAGGATGCAAACCCTTCAGAACCGTTTCCTCCGAAAGGTAACGGGAGCCCCGTGGTTCGTTCGGAACGAAAACCTTCACTTAGATCTTAAAGTCCCGACCATCCGTCAGTACTTGAAACGCTTTTGAAAAGCGTTTCTTTGATTCCGCCGTGAAACATCGCAACCCCTTGGTTGTCGAGTCCGCTAGCTATGTCCCCAGTAGAATCAGTAGTATCCGCCATCCGCGACATGCCCTCACTGAACCCGATGACCCTATCACCCTCCTCCAGGAAAGTAGTAGGGAAACTAGCACCGTCCATAAACGCAAACACAAATCTACATTCCGGCCTCGCCGCCGAGGCCCACCGCGTTTAAGACCATCTAACGTAAATGTAAATGTAAATTCATGTCCCTTGATCGGTTTAATCGAGCCAGCTGGTGGCGTAGCTGAGCCTGTAGCTTTAAACTCCCCTGATAATAATAATTCCCCTAACTTGATCCAGCCTATTGCTTTGCCTTGTTTATCTATTGTCAATGACAACGACTCCCTAAGCCGAGGTCCGTACCCCACAGGGGGTGTCATTAGTGCGCAGTCGTTTAGTTTATAAGTTTAGTTAGTATTTTATGGCCCTGGCTGGAGGCTTTTGAGCTCGCTTAAAGGCACCCACAGGAAAGTCCGGTTCAGTAGTCGAGACCTCTCATGGTCACACTACGAGATGCCATTCCAAAAAAAAAAAAAAGGAACAATTCGATTAGTATATTATGCCCCCTGGCTAGAGGCTTTTGAGCTCGCTTAAAGGCACCCACAGGAAAGTCCGGTTAAGTAGTCGAGACCTCTCATGGTCACACTACGAGATGCCAATTAAAAAAAAAAATAATAATAAATAATTCGTCATTCAATATCTAAAGGTTTAGAGTTCGGTAGCCCCGCAGCCTTCTGTTTCCTAAGTAAGCCTGGTTCCTGTTCGATAGCTCCACTGTTTTCAGGAACTGGACAGCTAGGGAAGGTAGGCTATCGCCAATCAATTGGCGATAGCCCCGCAGTCCCTTTCATTCCTTCACTTAGGGTTGCCACATGGTAAATCATTATTGTAACGTGTAACATAATTTAAGTTAAAGTTGCCAATAAATTATCATCAAGTTCAACGGGGCTTTGTTTTCACAACCTGCAACCCTACAATACTATATTTATGTGATGCGGAGGAATGAGGAATATTATCATTGGGTTTTGAGTAGGAGAAGATTAAAAAATACCCGACCAAGTGCGTGTCGGACCACGTACAATGAAGGGTTCCGTAATTGAAAAGAATTTATCCCAAAAACTAACTTAACAATTTTTATGTTTAAAAATTACAAATTATCAGTTTCTGGACTTTTTCCTTTATACACTTCTGGACACATCTATTGGCCCACCTTAGAGTTTAGGTTTCGATGGCCCCTACCGAAATATGATTGCTAGATTGAACAAAAACTGTTGATGCAGTTTTAAATTTGAATTCAGAATACCATATGACATGGAGCTACGCCTAACAAGTCGGATATGCGCCTTGTTAAAGGCAATTGATTTTTGAATAAAAAACATGTTTTATCAAATAAAGGTTTAATTTAATAACGCGTGTTGCCTCCATGGGCATCTACCACAGCTCTCATACGATTAGGCATAGAGTTTATCAACCGCTCTATGAAATTTTGAGGGATCATCTCCCATTCCTCTTCTATGGCAGTTTTCAACTCCTGCATCGTCTGGGCAACTGGCTGACGAGCACTAACACGTCTTTTTAGCTCGTCCCACATGTGCTCAATGGGGTTCATGTCTGGGCTTCTGGCTGGCCAGTCCATAACTGTGATGTTCACATCCCGAAGATATTCCCTGACGATGCCGGCCGCATGGGCTCTTGCATTATCATGCATAAAAAGGAAATTTGGGCCCACATAGTCCGCGTATGGTATCACGTGAGGTTCTAAGCACTCACGAATGTACCTTTCAGCATTTAATGTTGGCAGCCGTGGTCCTGTAACAACCTCAAGTTGAGTTTTGCCGCTCGCGGATATACCGCCCCAGACAGTCCATGAGCCACCGCCATAAGCAACCCTCTCTTCAAAGCAGCATTGTGCGAAACGCTCTCCCTTACGTCGGTAGACCTTCTTCCTTCCATCATTGCCATGTAACACAATTTTAGACTCATCAGAAAAGAGTACACGGCTCCAATCTTGCTGTGTCCAATTTAAATGACTGCGTGCGAAATGAAGGCGCGCTGTTCGGTGGGCTCGCGTTAGTTTGGGGCCATTAGCTGGCTTGTGTGGTACCATATCGCGTTCTTTTAACCTTCTCCGAACAGTTCGAGCGCTCACAGATACTCCGTGGAAGTCGCGAAGTTGGTTTTGTATCTCAATGGAGGTAAGGTGACGATTTCTTAAGCTGGTCGTCACGATGAATCGATCCTGCCTTTCAGTTGTGACCCGAGATCGTGGCCTTCCTTGGCGACGAACAAAGCCGCCAGTCTCTAGGTACCTCCGATAAACATTTCGGACCGCAGATCGACTTAAATTAAGTTGAGCACTCACGTTTCTTTGGCTGTGTCCGGCCTGAATAAGTGCCACAGCTTGGGCGGCGACTTCAGGTGAAGTATCCATAGATTATTGATAGAACCTCACCTTAATGTTAAGAATAAGTAATGTTTGTTGCAAAACCAAAGATATCAATCACTTTTTCAAGAATTAAATCCAAGTAAACCAATAAAACCAAGTTTTCTTAGTATTCGATTGTTTGATATCAACAAACAGGCTCCAAATTGTCTTTTGTTTCTTTAAATTCTGTGTTCGAAATTCAAAAAAAGACTATTGAATGAAATTGTGAATGTGCCAGGTTCAAAACTGCATAAAAACTTTTTGCTCGACCTAATATAAAATTTTAGCTAGGACCAAACGAAACTGAAAATACAAGGTGGGCCAAAAGATGTGTCCAGAAGTGTATGTGCTGTGAGACCTTGCTTCTTGCTAAATTTCATGATTCTAGGTCAACAGGAAGTACCTTATAGGTTTTCATTTACTTGCCGCCGGGGTCGCGGGTAGTTCGAAAGAGATACCGTGGCCCTGGCACGGGCAACTGAAGGAACATGGGTGGGTTTTAGTCAGTAAAAGTCTGACACGCCCTCCCGCTCTGCCCAGAGCGGGAGAAGTCATTTGATGATTTCCCATCCACAAAAAAAAAAAAAAAAAAAAAAAAAAAGGTTTTCATTTACTTGCAAGTATCAAAATATGTCGCATAAATGTCCGTATTTTTTTATTGCGTTGACTTAGAAGCTTGTTTTTTTAGAACTTCAAGGGACCATAGACCTACGTATTTGATATTAATTTCAATTTGAAACCTCTACGCGTTCCTGAAAAAAAGGATCTTGACAGACAGACAGACGGACAACGAAGTAATCCTATAAGGGTTCCGTTTTTTCCTTTTGAGGTACGGAACCCTAAAAACGATGGATTGATTGTGTAACTGGTGACATGATTAATAAAAGGGGTGACTTCTGAGTTGACGGCTATAGAGATGTATGGGAGAAGACGAAATGATGCACATACCCAAAAAAAAAAATGGAATAGGACAGGAGGGTGATGATAAAAATATAATATTCCCAAGAAGTCGTAGAAGTACACCACGACACAAGCAGATTGCAACCTCGGGTTGAAGTGCAAAAAGAACTGCGGGCAAGTAAGTAGCTAGTATTTATTTAACGTAGGCTCTCGTCACAGTCGGTCATTTTCAACTCAGACATCCAATACTTAGCCAGACCTAAGTAGTATCCTTTAGCCTATTAATGTATGATATTGAAGTAGTATAAAAACGAGTTGGTCTTACCAAGATCCTGAAGTGATTGTGGCAAGTCCCAGTGGTACATCGTCACGAGAGGCTCGATGCCCTTCTCCAGTAGTCCGTCGATCAGGTTGTTGTAGTAGTTCTTGCCATCTTCATTGATGTAATTGGGGAAACCAGAGGGAAGGATACGAGACCAGGATATTGAGAACCTGGAAGTTGAGAAAATAAAGATATACTAACAAACTTCGAAATACATTTAGTAAATGTAGAGCACGAAGAACACGAGACAAGAAAAGTGTTAAGTGTGTATAAAGATGGCCCTAAGAAATTAGGCAGACTTTGGAGGAGCTCGTGGCCAAGTCAACAACGGCACGAGTTGATCTATCAGGTTAAGCTACGCTTGCCGAGGTTGGTCCGTGTATGGGTGACCATCTTTACATACCGAGATTCCACGTTAAGCCGTTGGTCCCGATTGTCATTCGTGAATCTTTGACAGTCGTTACGGGTCGTCAGAATCCCGAAAGTCTGACAACCAGTCTTAGCAAGGAGTATCGTATTACCCAGTTACTGGGTTGTGGAGGTCAGATAGGCAGTCGCTCCATGTAAAATAGTGGTATTCAGCTGCATCCGGTTAGACTGGAGCTGAACCCAGCATAGTTGGGTAAAGGCTAGGCAGATTGATTTTATTTGTAGAATAATTAAGTAAAGTCGTATGACTGATAGTGGAAAACAAAACCCTCGACCAGCGAGTGGAATGCAATACGGATATGACTGGTTTTTTACATAATTTAATATCTTATAGACACGGACTAGAAAAAAAAGAAGGACTCCGCGCCACGCGTATCGAAAGTGAAGCACCGTACCGATCTATGTGTGCGTGATTTGACAAAGACGCCGTCATGTCACGTAATGGCGGCCGCCTGACCGGTCTGCATACTATGATGTAAATGTGTGCGTGAGGCGCATGTTTGTACAAACGGTCCCGGCATACTTACTGTGCTTCACTGTCGTGGCGCGGAGTCCTTTTTTTTCTGGTCCGTGCTTATAGATTATCTTATTTATTTATTTATTTATTTTTTTATTTTTTTTTTTTATTTTTTTTTTTCTTATCATAATATAATCCAAAGTAGACCAACACTGTACTAATACATATACAAAATAAAAATGATTATGATTCAATCAATCTGCCTAGCCTTTTCCCAACTATGTTGGGGTCAGCTTCTAGTCTAACCGGATCCAGCCGAATACCAGTATTTTCCACGGAGCGACTGCCTATCTGACCTCCGCAACCCAGTAACTGGGTAATACGATACCCCTTAGTAAGACTGGTTGTCAGACTTTCGGGCTTCTGACGACCCGTAACGACTGTCAAAGATCCACGAATGATAGCCGGGACCAACGGCTTAACGTGCTTTCCGAGGCACGGAGGAGTCTCGGTATGTAAAAATGGTTACTCATCCACGGACCAACCTCGGCAAGCTTTACCTGCTGGATCGACTCGTGCGGCTGTTATTACATAGCTACGAGCTCCTCAAAAAATGATTATTAAGTAGACGCAAATGTTTCGCCAAATGCTATAAAAATTGTGTTTCACTTTCACCTCAATGCTGTTTGGAAAGCCATGAATAGACCTTAGAGAGCTCATCATCATAACAGTCCCTTTTTAAACAATTGCCTTTCTTATCACCCGCGATTTAACTCGACCCTCGCCTGCTTTCACCCAGCTGTCCTGTGAAAATCGTCACGTCGTCTGCTACTTAATAATTACCTATATAAGTGGATCCCCAGTTCCTCTGCCACTTCGAGGTCCTTCTTCCATTGGTGGTAGGAGTCACAGGCGATGTCTCCATTGCTCAGGTCTTTGACTCTTCGTGGATCTTCGTGTACGAATTTGTCCCAGACGCTTTCACTTTTGCCTAGAAAATACAAAAATGCTATGATGGTTAGCTAAAGTATAATCATTAAAAATTATTAAACATTAAGATACCTCCCTACTAGATATTATGACGGTATTATAGTACACTAGCTAGGAGGTCGGAAGTCATGCCACGTGGTCTTACTACCGGAATAAAAACTATCCTATGTATCCTGGTTATAAACTTCTGTGCCAAATTGCGGTTTGCATGGAGTAACAAACATCCAAACCATAGGTATAAGTTTATATTTCTATGATCCAAACATACAAGCTTTCACATTTATAAAATTAAAAAAAACTTTTTTACAAAAAAATACAACCGACTTCCAAAAACAACACTACAAAGTGAAAAATAACTTTAATTTCGGAAGTCGGTGTCTAGTTAAATGTATTTTCGTTTTTTGCCACCGACTTCCGAAATTAAAGTTATTTTTCACTTTGTAGTGTTGTTTTTGGAAGTCGGTTGTATTTTTTTGTAAAAAAGTTTTTATTTTTCACTTTTTAGTTGTGTACCTACCCCACACAAATTCTAATACCACTACCTGCAAAACAAACTAGAACATCATCCATATCAAAGTGTGGAAAAAATACGTATTATTGAAGCTAACTCAAAAACTACCCAAGCAAAGTTAATCAATTTTATATGGGACCAACTGTGATGTATACCCTCTCGAATAAAACAAAAAAAATCGAAATCGGTTTAGCCATCTTCGAGTAATCGGGGAACATACATAAAAAAAAAGGTTCCGACGAATTGAGAACCTCCTCCTTTTTGAGGTCGGTTAATTAGCCGCTCAACGCGAACAAAGCGCGCGAACGCCGCCGCCGCTCCGCGCCGCTTGGAAAAAACTAGTCCAGCGTCGCACCCGCTGACGTCATGCGGCGCGGTAGGATTAGGACAATCTGTAGCTGTCAGTATATTTGACGTTGACTTCTATTTTTAGGGTTCCTTACCCAAAGGGTGCCAACAAGACGCACAGACGATAGAGTCCTTATTTCTATAGATCTTTTCAACAGTATTAGATGGACACTTGAAATTTTCACAGATTGTGTGATTGTGTGTACTATGGCCGCTATAACAACAAATAAATAAAAATAAAATAAAGTAAAAAATTATCCCCATACAGGTCCCCATACAAGAAACGTATTTTTTATGGTCTTTTTTTTACTAAAGTATTGTTTTTAACAGACGAAAAAAAAAGGAGGAGGTTCTCAAAATTCGACACGTATGTTTTTTTTTTTATATTATGATCATGCATAACTTTTTAAATAGTCGTCCGATATGAAAAAAAAATATTTTATTCGAGAGGGTTCTCAAAGTTGGTCCCATATAAAATTGATTAACTTTGCTTGGATAGTTTTTGAGTTAGCTTCAATAATACGTATTTTTTCCCCACTTTTATATGGATGATGTTCTAGTGTGTTTTGCAGGTAGAAGTATTAGAATTTGTGTGGGGTAGGAACCACAACTAAAAAGTGAAAAATAAAAACTTTTTTACAAAACAATACATCCGACTTCCAAAATTAAAGTTATTTTTCACTTTGTAGTGTTGTTTTTGGAAGTCGGTTGTATTTTTTTGTAAAAAGTTTTTATTTTAATATTTTGTGTAAAAAAGTTTTTATTAGTCAGATGAGGTAGATTTTTTTTTACCTCACCTGACCTACCTCATCTGACTAAAAATGTGAGCATAGAAAATGTTCCATGTCTTATGAATGATTTTTTTCTCAATGGTGGCGCAGTTGGCACTTAGCAGCACTACTCGCCACTTTACGAAACTAATTGCGCAAACTCAGTTATTCATTGATAGTTTCGCGTGAAAATAATTATCTATTTAACCCGGCTTTATATGGTACCTAAGTATGTATGTTTGAAGAGGGTTTTCGGGTGGGTGGGTTTTTAATCCGCTTAGTTCTATAATTCGCTTCTAAGCCGACGTGCGCACGGACGTAAAAATATCGCGGCGGAATTTTATCGCGCACCGGATTTTCAACTTTCGGTGTTGAGCCGAGTGTGACTGTACCTCGATTACCCTACCTGATAATAATTTCGTTTTTCCTAAATTATGTTAATATTAGTGTTTGGGTCGGTTTCCCCTATGGGGAAAAGGTAGTGCTCCACCCCGCACTACCCTGTAGAGCTCGTCTCCAGACTGGACACTCCCCCACCGATTGTAATGAATGAAGGAACTCATAGTTATGAAAATACATTGGATGTGGTTTTACAAAGGTAATAAACAATAGAGGGATGCAAAGTATATTGTTATATAAAATTGTGAGTAACCCTTACGCTGGCGTAACAGGCAATTGATCAGTCATTACTCACACGATACCTCACATCTACGCTCGGAGCACTCAGAGCAAAACTTCCATAAAGTGACCCAAGCGGCTATTCAGCGGCATTGAGTCGACACATGCTCTGTTGGAGACATGTTCCCTAGCAGTTCTTGCGAACTGATAATCGTGACGAAGCGGCCTTCCCTGCGGTAACCGTGCGACCGTCCTTGTCTAGCAACGGGGCGGCCAGTTCCAGCGGCATTGCGTCAACATCATGCTCTGAAGGAGACATGGTCCCTATCAGTCCTTGGACTGGATATAAGATAGTTGTGGTCACCCATCCCCTGGAAGTTCACCCCTTGCACAACAAGTATATCTGCAAGACACCGTGTTCATGTCAGTCTGACCGAATTATTGGTCTAAGATAAAGAATACAACTTATCAAGAATTACTTGATAATAAAGATGAGAATCGAATCTCAAGAATCTTTATTTAATATAGTTTGGATAGACCATTAAAAGCCTACTATTGGCCGGAGGGAAAGAATACACAATTCAAGAATTAAGTATTAGATAATAATAGTTACAGAGAATCAAACCTCAATGGTCAATCTGTAATAGAGTTGTGGATCAACTCTTGAAGGTTTATAGACAGTCCATATCGCCCCACCCTTCATCACTTCCTAGTGTTTGGGCTGGGGAGAAGAAGTGATGCAACAAACTCCCCAGCAACACGTATCTGTTTTATATAATTATGTTTTAGTATTATTAATGTTGCAACGCCAACGTCTCCCCTCTCGCAGGCGGGAGCTGATATCTGCAATTCTTTCCTGAAGATGTGAAGGAGGAAAGGGATCGTTACGCTTGCGCTTAAATCCTTTATTTATAATTACGTTAATTTGTCTGATTACAATGTACCCAATTCAGAGAGACCGGGAACCGTTTTACAACGTCAATTTGTCTCAAGTACGTGTTCTGTTAGACCTAACGCATAGAACCTCTGAGGACACTAATACGATTCTAATAGAACACGTTTCCTAAGCACTAAATAAATGTCTTACTCAATCCTAAGACAGAGTACTACGAAGTCCTACAGCCATTGAGGAAGACAAGTGTTGAGTAATTCTAAACGCGTGCTAATATGATTGACACCCTTACGGCGACCTAGCCCTTTCTATTAAAATAACACAATGCACAAGCGCTTCGTAGACTCAGTCTCTAGCAGAACCCATTACGATAGAACCTGGTATACGCCGAAGTGGTACATCGTCACTTCACATTTCCTTAATCTTCCCCATTTAGAGGATGCAGTCCGGGCGTGAACCGTCCTGCTTCCAATACATGTCTCCAAAATACTGACGTCCAACGGGACGGGTTTCTCGAGACAGGCTCCCTAGCGTTGTTAAAACGGCTACCAATTCAGTTTGAGGTACTTGGTGATGCCTAACCCCTCTCCCTGGAAATGTGCATTACCAGGCGTCACGCAACATGCTCTGTAGCGAGGCCTTTTTGGAAGTAGGTATTATCACTAACGTTTGGTTGCGCTGTAATTGTAACCAATTACAGATCGGCTTTATAGCCTAGTTTGTTTTAAATGAACTGAGTATTTTCGGTTCTGCCTTCCATGATTTGATTTGATACATGGCGCGTCAGTTAGAGATCAGTAATCGTCATCAGTTGTCATAAGTCTAATGTCAGGGAAAGGCCTTCCCCGATTCCCTATAACCAACTGCAAGTGACAATAATCTACTGAGGTATAGATTAGGAGGTGGACACATAATACGAGAGAACAAAGCATTAATTATAAATTACGATATTAAGTAAGAGTAATTACGCCATTGCACAATAAACGCTGCTGCTGCCTGCTGGAATAAATGATCATTAATCGCTCGTCAGCAATATCATCTAACCGTTACCAATCAAGTCTCAACGCAAATCAACCTGCAAGGACTATTATAACATTATAATAGTATAGTCCGTAACTACTATGTATACACACTATTAATAAAGATTAAGTTAACTTAAGTAAAGATGACACTTACCGAATAACTCCTTGAAGGGAATTAGATGGCAACTCACTTACTAACTAGCCTGTACTCCTGCATCGACTAGTGGCTCCAACATACACACACACATATACTACATTAAATTCTAAATTAATCTAATCTGGGATTAAACCTAACTATATTTAACTTAATAACTAATACTCGCTGTCTTGCGACAGCCCACTGTGACATGGCCTCTTGGTATTCACTATGACTCCTAACTTAACTAGCCTAGATCGGACGTCCGTCTCTAGAAGCGGTCTAAAACCAACTGCCCAACATTTCTCTTCATTATCCTAAAATCACCACATTTTGACTCGCGAACCCTTCGCCAGCCTCCTCGCCATACCATATCCCAAACGTTTTTTGTCTCATTCGCCAATTGTTTTCAAGGACCACTTGGACCCACTGAGTCAACAGATGCGACGTTGTATTGTTCTTAAAAATAGAAATAGGATACTTTTAGGAATACTTTAGAAATTAGTTGAATTATTGCATCCGACCTATCAGCCCCACACTCAGGCTCTTAATTTATGTCTCACAAGTGATTCGACAGATGCGCTGGCTTGCTGGCTTTAAAACAATATCATAATATTTTGTTGTTAAGTTGGGGTAACCGACAGACTGTCACACGAGCATTGAGAATCCAACATAACAACAACAGAGTGCATTCTAGTGCGTCGAAAAAACACACTGTTGGATTTTCAACTCTCGGCGCTAAGCAGAACGTTGAAAATCCAGTGCGCGAAAAAAAATCGCCGCGATATTTTTACGTCCGTGCGAACGTCGGCTTACAGATCACTGCAGGTTGCTCTTTGGAAAGAATCGGTTTCGTGTTTTAGTTATTTCGTTGTGAGTTGGCGCATACGTTTACACGGGACTATTTGACCCGCACCGACCGGTACTGTAGTGCTATTCTGTAAATATCTCACCGTGAAAACATGAGTGAAGTGATCTTAAAGTGAGCTGTCAATAGTGTCAACCCCTAGCATCAGGTGGCATAACGGCTCACTTCACGCTCACTTCACCTGAGTTATCACGGTGAGATGTTTACAAAATAGCACTACTGACTTGTTACCGGGAACACACTTCTTTATAATGCAAGCACCCTATCTCTACAAAGATGCAAGTCGGTATCAGAATAAAAAAACCTTTTTTTTAAAAATAATTTATTAAGGATTAACAATAATATATTTATAAAAATGAAACAGTCTACTAATATTTACAAAATTAAAGCTCATTTCGAGTGGTAGGTACATCCAGAGAGTGATTCTTTATAATACTGGCGTAGTAATGCGCAGACGCACGGGCGGTGCGCTTGCGATTGGGATCGGAGAAGTCCACCTCGTAGAGACCGAACTTGGACCTGGAAGACAAAAGTTAGGTTTTTTAGAGATGGTATAGCTAGGAATAGTGCATATTGAGGTGTAGCAGATAGAAAAGCAGAATAAATGAATGATATTAAGTGAAAGACAACAAATCTCATTTTGTCCTGTAGAATAGAATAGATTCAAACTGTGGAGTAGTGTTATTTAACCTGAGTTTAAAAGCCTATTTAATTTAAATTTAATATTTTGTATTAAGTCATTTTATTTTAGTTATTATTACTGTGGCAGCAACAATATATTACAAGATATTATGAGTGGGTAACAGCGAAATCCGTTGTCGGTCGAAAGTCTACGACGCTGCGATCTCGGGAACAGGGCGATGCGCCTCAAGTAGAGACATCTATTGGGCAGGACATCTAGTTAGACGCGAAGATAGCCGATGGAATACAGCTGTAACCGAACGATGGCCAAGGTTAAGCCAAAGAAAACAGGTCCGTCCAAAAGCGCGTTGGGTTGATAATATCGTTAAAGCCTCGGGAAACAGCTGGATGAGGGACGCACGAAACCGAGAAGTATGGCGGAAAAAGGGGAGGCATATACCCAGCAGTGGGTGATTCCGGGCAAAGATGATGATGATGGGCATATTACAGCAAGCGATTACTCAGGCTTAATCAGGCTTTTAGTAAAACGGTAAAGATCCCGAATAAATCGTTTTGAAGTGAAGCACCTGCTTATGGATGAAAAATAAAGGCACAATCGTAGTCAAGATCCTTCAAAAGTAAAATAAAAATAAAAGAAAGTGAAGTACATACGAATAACCATCCATCCACTCGAAGTTATCCATGAGCGTCCACGCGTTGTATGCTGTCACGTTGATGCCATCTTCTTTTATTGCCAGCAAAATCTGGAAATAGAGGATAGTATAGTTAACCTATCCGAAGAACATGGTAACACTCCTTGTAAACGAATTACAACAACTTTTATTTTATCCTCATGGATACCTTGTCTGGAGACAACGGAGGTTATGTCAGACTCCTACCGAGTAAAACCCCACCCCATCTCCACTAAACACCATGAGTCAGGGGTCCGGGATCTCCCAGGTCCCCTCGAGTATCTGCTCGACCTGTACAACTTTTAACGCCAAGCAGTACTGCCTTTTCCGGAAATACATTCAATTGCGGAGATGACAATTTAAATTGTGTCAGCCTAGAACTTAGATTTGAGTAAGTATACAATTATTTATTAGTAGTTGAACTTGTTTCCTTTAACTGGTATCGAGGCTCTCAGGATAGTATCACAACGAAAAGTTAGGAAGATGGTGCCCGTTTGCACTAAACTTTGAATATGCCTAAGCTACTATCTAAATTGCACTTAGCAATTATGAACCTCTTAAGCGCCTCCCTAATTGTTGTCCAAATCAAATACATCTTATTTGAAATGGAGGATTGGCTTAGTTCAAGAGTTTTTCTGAGTTAGCCAATTTTAGTGCATGGGACTCACCTGTTCCAAATAATCCCTGTAGTATTGGATCCTGTCCTGATCATCAAGTCCTCCGTTCGTAGCAAGTCCGTTCTCCGTGATCATGATCTCCATGTCGCCGTACTTCTCTTTCATCCAGACCAGCTGCTTGCGAATACCAACGGGGTTCACCTGCGGAATAGCATAAAATATAGCTTAGCTTACGTCGTCTATATTCTGCAGAGATGAATAACAACTTCAGAGGCATTTCAACCAGGGGCCTAAGTTTACTGGGAGTAATTAGTTGATTACAAATGAAGTTATCCGGAAAAGAACCGGAGTTGCTGACATAGCCTGCAGAGTAAGCAAACTGAAGTGGCAGTGGGCTGGCCATGTTTGTCGAAGGACCGATGGACGGTGGAGTAGACGAGTCCTGGAGTGGAGGCCGCTAGCTAGATGGACCGACGACCTGAAGAAAGTGGCTGGGACAGACTGGATGCGGAAGGCGGAGGACAGGGTGTTGTGGCGCAGTCTAGGAGAGGCCTATGTCCTGCAGTAGACTGCAGTAGGCTGAGTTGATTGAATTAGTTGACTTAACCCCCAGTTATGCTATGAGTCCCATGTAATGATGAGGCTAATATTGCCAGTGCATGGCCAAAACACTGGATTCCGGGTTGCGATTTAGAAATTCCTAATGGAAATAATCAATTCAACAAACGATGCCAGTAATAAAAGTAGTAAAAGTTGAAGAAGGTACTTACGAAGAACCAAAAAGAAGCAGTATTGGCCCAATCCTCGTGTTTCTCTATTTTACCGTTGATATCTACAATGTCACCTAGCGGCCAGGGTAGGAACTCTTCTCCCTCCTTCGCCTCGCGGATGATACGGCTCGTGTAGTGGTTCAATGCGAAGAAGTCGTAGGTTCCTGCATAAGTCCAGATATTTTGAGTAATATTGAAACAAATACTCTATGAGTAGATCTGATGGCTCTGAGGACTAGAATAATCAGCCTTTAATGTTCCCACTGCTGGGACATACGCCAGCACCTCTCTGTGAGAGGTGGGCCGTAATCTACCAAACGTACTAAGTGCAGGTTGGAAGAGGTCACATGTCTTCAAGTGTTTGGTTCTACGACACGCCGGTTTCCTCACGATGTTGTCCTTCACCGTTTTGAGAGCAGTGGTGATGAAAATAATTTACAAAAAGTAAAGCGCCTGTCAGGGTTCGAAACTACGACTCGTAAGTCGCGGTCTGAAAGACCTGAGACTGTTTTAAAGTTTTTATGCCTGTATGCTGTGGACATTAAGGGCCAGACGAGCGTAATTTTTTGAGTTGCGAGTCGCGTAATTTCGGTCGCGTAATTTTTACTCAGCAAAAACAACAATTCATTTACAGCAAACCGAATGTAGCAGAAATTACGCGACTCACAAATCAAAAAATTTCGCTCGTTTGGCTTCACCCTAATTCTTCACCTCCCACAGTATAACACATACAGCATCTCAACTAAGAGCTGGAATCAATTGAGACAAACAATGTGAGTTACTGTTGATAATGCTTCTTTGCTGATTAATAATACACACATCAAAAGTGTCTAGGGATCAACATATATTTTTGCAATAACTTTTCTCCTGATTGATATTAATTAAAATTTTCTTTAAGGATTCATCAAATAAAGTGTTTTCGTTTGTCACAGTAACGATAAACCAAGTCACCTTTGCATTAATAAAGAAATTTGCCATTTTCCTAATAAAGGGATTTTTGACATTTGAACCACTAACATTAAAGTTCGAAAAAAAGACTGAAATAACAGTTTTCTTTAAAATTTTATTGGGTAACTTAAACAATTAATAATCCGTGTTTCTACCGCGAACACTAACAACACAAGAACATCGGTTTGGCATACTCAAAATGAGTTCATCCAAATCACGCTGTGGAATGGCCGCCCATGTTCGTTGCAACAACAAAAAAAGGTCTTCTTGCGACTGGATACCCTCCATATTCGGCAGAGCTCTTCTCTGTAGCATATCCCATGCATGCTCAATCGGGTTCAAGTCTGGCGACTGAGCAGGCCAGGGCAGGACATTGATGTTAGCTGCGGCGAGAGTCTGTCTTACAACTCTTGCGGTGTGCGGTCGTGCATTATCATGCATTAACTGAAATAAGGGACCGATTTGCACTTGTAGAGGAACGATGACGTCTGATACAATCGTCTCAGCATAAATTTGAGCGTTGAGGTTGCCTCTGATCCAAATCAACTCAGTTCTTCCGCCGATCCAAATACCCGCCCATACCATGATGGTTCCACCACTATAAGGTTGGACTTCCTGGCAGGATTTTAATCGCTGTTGGCGTCCAGGGGTTCTCCAGTGTCGTATACGTCTTGTATCCGGTCTCATACCAAAACGAGACTCATCAGAAAAGCACACGAAACGCCATTGTTCTTCTGCCCAATTTCTGTGTTCAAGAGCCCATTGATATCGAATCCTACGATTGTGCATTGCTATAGGTGGTACCCGTAGCGGTCTTCGGGAATGAAGGTTCACTTCATGCAAGCGGTTTCTGACTGTTTGGTCGCTAATTAAGTTCCCTGAAGAGTGATGAAGCCTCACGGCTAACATCATGGCGGTTATAGTTGGAGCTCTTCGAGTTAAGATTTGAATGTATCGGTCTTGTCTCCGTGTGGTGCAGCGATACCGTCCTCCATGGCGCTCAGCCACGGTACCAGTGCTTCGGTAACGTGTCCAAAGTCGACTGATAACACTCTGACTTGTATTCAGAGCTAAAGCCACAGTACGTTGCCGGGAACCAGCTTCTATCATTCCCACGGCTCTGAGCATTTCTTCCCTGCTTAAATGACGTCGCCGCTCCATAATAACGTTGGTTTTAATCAGTAGTAGGGAAACAGTAGCACTAATAATGTCTTCAATGCGTTGTATGTTTTTATAGGGAAAATATTGACAGCTGATTTTCATCTTTTACTCGAATTTGATTCACAGTTCCTGATTCAAATTATGAAATGCACCAAAAAGGATCCATATAAATTTATAAAATCATAAATTTATTACAAAGCCACATCTCAATCTCAAGAAATCCGCATAAAAATGCTTGATCCCTAGACACTTTTGATGTGTGTAGTTTATTATTACTAAATAAGCAATGCTAATGAAGAAAAAAAAAGTACCTACTTAAGAATCCAGAAGAAGTATAACCAGATAATTTATTATCTAACTGAATCATTGCAGACAACTCTAAACATCAACACTGTTTATTTTTTTTTTTTTAATATCCAGGGGGCCAGGGCCAAATAAATTAGGGCTGAGTAAGTAGCAGATGACCCCACCTATCCACTATTTTCGTATGTTCAACGTCCTGCCAAACACCCTGTACCTACTCATTTCTTACTATATCCATTTTCGTCACTTCACACATACATAACAACATACTCATTTGGCTGCTTGCAATCCTTTTTTATAAGACGGACATTCTTCTTATCTACTCTTATCCAACTAGCCAATATATGTAGTTCTACTGCAAGGCCTTTGCCTTGCAGTAGAACTACATATATTGGCTAGTTAAAAAAAAAAAAAAAAAAAAAAAATTGAGAGGGAGGCCTTTGCCTCCCTCTCAATTTTCTACAAAATTTTGTCAACATCTAGTATAGGTGCAGTCCTATACTGTCACTCTGCAGCACAAAGGCCTCTTCTCACACAGAGAAGGCACGATGATTGCTCACCACGCGTTTAAGACGGATTGCCGACTTATAATAATTATAATTCCAGGTAGGAAACCTGGAATTATAATTATTATAAGTTGCACGATGTTTCCTTCATGATAAACTTAAAAAAGTCACATTAGTACTTGCCCGGATTTGAATCCACAACCTTATTGTGCATGAGAGGCGAGGCAACGGATCATCACGATTGCCAAAGTACAGATTAGGTATCCATATTCACAAACTCAATTGAGTATATTTGATAATACTATTTACCTCTAATAGTTTCAATCTCTTCTTGAGTAAATGCCGGGAATGTAGACTTGGGGTATCCTCTCTTTAAGCTCAGCTCCTTCATGTGTTTCTCTATGGAAGGTGGCCATCCTCCTTCTTTGGAGTATATTGCATGAGCGTATCTGCCTGCCTAAAAAATCCAATGTTGTTTTCTTATTTTAAAGAACTTCTCAACGACGACGGTAAACATTGACCATCCGTCCAAGCTGATTGTAGACCAAGAGCTAAGCTAAGTACGAGTATGTGCCCACGGCCGATTTTTTTTTATTGCGCACTGGATTTTCAACGCACTGCTTAGCGTCCGAGAGTAGAAAATCCAACAGTGTACTCTTTGACGCGCTGGGATGCACTCGTTGAATTTATAATGCTCGGTTCAACACAGGGAGTTGCATCGTTGCGTTAAAAAATCGCTCGTGCGTTCCAGGGCTTAGTTTAGCTACCACTGGAGATAGAGACATGAAATTCAACCAGATGACGTCAGGCACAAACAGTTAGTCTATAATAAAAAAATAAAATGAATGGCTAAATGTGTTGATAAGAGCAAAACTTTAGAACGACTAACCACTTCGGCAATTTTTTTTTCAAGTATACGTTAATTCCGAGGAAGGATTTTATGACGAGAAAAATTGGAAAAATTGTCGGGAAAAATCGGGAAAACTAAAAGTGCATTTTCTCTGGGAATTTTCTATGATTATTGAAATTTGGACAGGACAACATCTGTCGGGTCAACTAGTAATAAATACGACGGGTCTCATAACTTACACAGTTCTCTCTGGCCAGCTCCGCAAGAGCCTCATCTTCTTTTGTTTTAGGATCGAACCACAGTACTTGATTTGCTATGGATACCTTACCTGTAAAATATTAGAAGATAGTATAATTCTATGTAGTGTTATGTTCATAACGTTTGTTCCTAGTGAATTACCATACAACCAAATATTTTGTTGATGTATAAGTCAAAAGTGGATAGAAAACTTTCAAATGTCGATTGCACACCATGTGTGCATAAGAAAAAACTTTACATAATATGTGTATAAACCTATATCATATCTAAATAAACGTAAAATCCAATGGCGACTGCGGGCTTCCATGCAGTTAGTAGTTGTGAACCTATGGGGTTCGGTTGACATTAGAACACACATTGACATGACCTATGCGGTTTTTATGTATATAACTGACGTTTGACGGGTTTCTATCCTAATAAGGATGATTTCCACCAAACGGCTCGCATCGCATCGAATTGGAAAGGATACGAACGGATGCGGCGACAGTCGATCGCGTCCGGTAGAATGTCGACGCATACGATCAGCTCCGTACCGTCGCTTGCGAACGTATCCGTTTCTGCGCCCAGTACCGTGTCCTGGTGAACAGAGCCGATCGCGAATCGCGGAAGATGCCCGCGGTCAAGCTGCTGTGCGCGGCTTGTTAATATAGATTTTAAATACTGTGCACACGATTTAATATCGTTTAAAGATTGTAAAATCCGTTCCGATCCAATGCGATGCGAGCCGTTTGGTGGAAATCATCCTATATTATAGTCGCTTATCGTGTCTGTCTGTGTGACCGCTTTCCTCTTCTTAACAACGCAACGGATTTTGATGCGGTTTTCACCATCAAAAATTGAAAAAAAATTTAGATGTATTTTGCCAACTCGTAAAAACCTTGTGATGTAGGGGCGGGTTGCTAGTTAGTTAATAAGTTAAAGGTGCTTCATACTAACCTCGATATTTAGGTTTAAACTCTTCATCATACAGCCTCCAAGCCTTAGCGTGGGCCAGCAACACATACTTATTGCACAAGTAAGCGCCAACCTCAGGGCTATACAGGGCTGGGGCAAAGAGACCGGAGTTGTATACGCCGTCGCAGATGATGATCGGCTCGTTGAGAGTCAGCCAGATCTTCACGCGGTCTCCGAAGAGAGTGTATAGGACTCTCGCGTAGTCCACGAACCAGTCTACTATGAGGGGGTTCGTCCAGCCACCTGAAAGAAATAGTTGATAATGATAAAATGGTTCCGTGATGAACTGATAAAAATGATTGAAGATTTCCAATTTATTTATCAATAGATTTTGCCCGAGGCTTCGCCCTCGTGGAGTCGGAATTTATCCCACGGGAACTTACTACTAAGATTAAAGTATCCTTTTTTCTAACCCCAGGTCATGGTCTACCCATAATGTCAAATTTAATTTAAAAAAATCAGTTCACCCGTTTTAGCGTGAAAGCGTAACACAAACAAACAAACAAACTCACTTTCGCATTTATAGTAATAGTTAGGATAGCTAGGATAATCAGTAGATTGGACGGTGAGCCCTGTGGTGAGCCCTAAACGTTGTCTGTATCTTGGGGATCAGAGAATATAGATACTGTAACAAACATACATCGCTATCTAGTCTAATTTATACAAAGCACTACGATGAGCGGATTCATAGACTCGAAGATAACAACTACAGACGGCTACGCGTAGATATTGTACACACACATGTCAAAGCTGACCGCCTTTATAAGCAGAGCTGTCTTCGAACAATAATTCGAATGCGGGCCCAGTCTTTGCGCACGCAAAGCCCCACTTCATCCATAGGATGCAAACCCTTCAGAACCGTTTCCTCCGAAAGGTAACGGGAGCCCCGTGGTTCGTTCGGAACGAAAACCTTCACTTAGATCTTAAAGTCCCGACCATCCGTCAGTACTTGAAACGCTTTTGAAAAGCGTTTCTTTGATTCCGCCGTGAAACATCGCAACCCCTTGGTTGTCGAGTCCGCTAGCTATGTCCCCAGTAGAATCAGTAGTATCCGCCATCCGCGACATGCCCTCACTGAACCCGATGACCCTATCACCCTCCTCCAGGAAAGTAGTAGGGAAACTAGCACCGTCCATAAACGCAAACACAAATCTACATTCCGGCCTCGCCGCCGAGGCCCACCGCGTTTAAGACCATCTAACGTAAATGTAAATGTAAATTCATGTCCCTTGATCGGTTTAATCGAGCCAGCTGGTGGCGTAGCTGAGCCTGTAGCTTTAAACTCCCCTGATAATAATAATTCCCCTAACTTGATCCAGCCTATTGCTTTGCCTTGTTTATCTATTGTCAATGACAACGACTCCCTAAGCCGAGGTCCGTACCCCACAGGGGGTGTCATTAGTGCGCAGTCGTTTAGTTTATAAGTTTAGTTAGTATTTTATGGCCCTGGCTGGAGGCTTTTGAGCTCGCTTAAAGGCACCCACAGGAAAGTCCGGTTCAGTAGTCGAGACCTCTCATGGTCACACTACGAGATGCCATTCCAAAAAAAAAAAAAAGGAACAATTCGATTAGTATATTATGCCCCCTGGCTAGAGGCTTTTGAGCTCGCTTAAAGGCACCCACAGGAAAGTCCGGTTAAGTAGTCGAGACCTCTCATGGTCACACTACGAGATGCCAATTAAAAAAAAAAATAATAATAAATAATTCGTCATTCAATATCTAAAGGTTTAGAGTTCGGTAGCCCCGCAGCCTTCTGTTTCCTAAGTAAGCCTGGTTCCTGTTCGATAGCTCCACTGTTTTCAGGAACTGGACAGCTAGGGAAGGTAGGCTATCGCCAATCAATTGGCGATAGCCCCGCAGTCCCTTTCATTCCTTCACTTAGGGTTGCCACATGGTAAATCATTATTGTAACGTGTAACATAATTTAAGTTAAAGTTGCCAATAAATTATCATCAAGTTCAACGGGGCTTTGTTTTCACAACCTGCAACCCTACAATACTATATTTATGTGATGCGGAGGAATGAGGAATATTATCATTGGGTTTTGAGTAGGAGAAGATTAAAAAATACCCGACCAAGTGCGTGTCGGACCACGTACAATGAAGGGTTCCGTAATTGAAAAGAATTTATCCCAAAAACTAACTTAACAATTTTTATGTTTAAAAATTACAAATTATCAGTTTCTGGACTTTTTCCTTTATACACTTCTGGACACATCTATTGGCCCACCTTAGAGTTTAGGTTTCGATGGCCCCTACCGAAATATGATTGCTAGATTGAACAAAAACTGTTGATGCAGTTTTAAATTTGAATTCAGAATACCATATGACATGGAGCTACGCCTAACAAGTCGGATATGCGCCTTGTTAAAGGCAATTGATTTTTGAATAAAAAACATGTTTTATCAAATAAAGGTTTAATTTAATAACGCGTGTTGCCTCCATGGGCATCTACCACAGCTCTCATACGATTAGGCATAGAGTTTATCAACCGCTCTATGAAATTTTGAGGGATCATCTCCCATTCCTCTTCTATGGCAGTTTTCAACTCCTGCATCGTCTGGGCAACTGGCTGACGAGCACTAACACGTCTTTTTAGCTCGTCCCACATGTGCTCAATGGGGTTCATGTCTGGGCTTCTGGCTGGCCAGTCCATAACTGTGATGTTCACATCCCGAAGATATTCCCTGACGATGCCGGCCGCATGGGCTCTTGCATTATCATGCATAAAAAGGAAATTTGGGCCCACATAGTCCGCGTATGGTATCACGTGAGGTTCTAAGCACTCACGAATGTACCTTTCAGCATTTAATGTTGGCAGCCGTGGTCCTGTAACAACCTCAAGTTGAGTTTTGCCGCTCGCGGATATACCGCCCCAGACAGTCCATGAGCCACCGCCATAAGCAACCCTCTCTTCAAAGCAGCATTGTGCGAAACGCTCTCCCTTACGTCGGTAGACCTTCTTCCTTCCATCATTGCCATGTAACACAATTTTAGACTCATCAGAAAAGAGTACACGGCTCCAATCTTGCTGTGTCCAATTTAAATGACTGCGTGCGAAATGAAGGCGCGCTGTTCGGTGGGCTCGCGTTAGTTTGGGGCCATTAGCTGGCTTGTGTGGTACCATATCGCGTTCTTTTAACCTTCTCCGAACAGTTCGAGCGCTCACAGATACTCCGTGGAAGTCGCGAAGTTGGTTTTGTATCTCAATGGAGGTAAGGTGACGATTTCTTAAGCTGGTCGTCACGATGAATCGATCCTGCCTTTCAGTTGTGACCCGAGATCGTGGCCTTCCTTGGCGACGAACAAAGCCGCCAGTCTCTAGGTACCTCCGATAAACATTTCGGACCGCAGATCGACTTAAATTAAGTTGAGCACTCACGTTTCTTTGGCTGTGTCCGGCCTGAATAAGTGCCACAGCTTGGGCGGCGACTTCAGGTGAAGTATCCATAGATTATTGATAGAACCTCACCTTAATGTTAAGAATAAGTAATGTTTGTTGCAAAACCAAAGATATCAATCACTTTTTCAAGAATTAAATCCAAGTAAACCAATAAAACCAAGTTTTCTTAGTATTCGATTGTTTGATATCAACAAACAGGCTCCAAATTGTCTTTTGTTTCTTTAAATTCTGTGTTCGAAATTCAAAAAAAGACTATTGAATGAAATTGTGAATGTGCCAGGTTCAAAACTGCATAAAAACTTTTTGCTCGACCTAATATAAAATTTTAGCTAGGACCAAACGAAACTGAAAATACAAGGTGGGCCAAAAGATGTGTCCAGAAGTGTATGTGCTGTGAGACCTTGCTTCTTGCTAAATTTCATGATTCTAGGTCAACAGGAAGTACCTTATAGGTTTTCATTTACTTGCCGCCGGGGTCGCGGGTAGTTCGAAAGAGATACCGTGGCCCTGGCACGGGCAACTGAAGGAACATGGGTGGGTTTTAGTCAGTAAAAGTCTGACACGCCCTCCCGCTCTGCCCAGAGCGGGAGAAGTCATTTGATGATTTCCCATCCACAAAAAAAAAAAAAAAAAAAAAAAAAAAAGGTTTTCATTTACTTGCAAGTATCAAAATATGTCGCATAAATGTCCGTATTTTTTTATTGCGTTGACTTAGAAGCTTGTTTTTTTAGAACTTCAAGGGACCATAGACCTACGTATTTGATATTAATTTCAATTTGAAACCTCTACGCGTTCCTGAAAAAAAGGATCTTGACAGACAGACAGACGGACAACGAAGTAATCCTATAAGGGTTCCGTTTTTTCCTTTTGAGGTACGGAACCCTAAAAACGATGGATTGATTGTGTAACTGGTGACATGATTAATAAAAGGGGTGACTTCTGAGTTGACGGCTATAGAGATGTATGGGAGAAGACGAAATGATGCACATACCCAAAAAAAAAAATGGAATAGAAAGAAAGAAAGAAAGAAAGAAAGAAAGAAAAATATTTTATTTGGGACACGCACAGGAAATACAGTTAAAAAAGAGCATATAAAAGTAGCAAAATAAACATTAAAAAGCAAAAAAACAAAAAAAAAGAAATCAGACTAAAAAAAAAAAAGAGACCTGTGCGAGGCCAAAAAGGCTCCCATCTCAGCATAAAGCTGCGATATTTAAAAAATAAATACCGCAACGCTGGTATTCTGATAGGGCCTGTGTGATGCCATATATATATATATGAATAGGACAGGAGGGTGATGATAAAAATATAATATTCCCAAGAAGTCGTAGAAGTACACCACGACACAAGCAGATTGCAACCTCGGGTTGAAGTGCAAAAAGAACTGCGGGCAAGTAAGTAGCTAGTATTTATTTAACGTAGGCTCTCGTCACAGTCGGTCATTTTCAACTCAGACATCCAATACTTAGCCAGACCTAAGTAGTATCCTTTAGCCTATTAATGTATGATATTGAAGTAGTATAAAAACGAGTTGGTCTTACCAAGATCCTGAAGTGATTGTGGCAAGTCCCAGTGGTACATCGTCACGAGAGGCTCGATGCCCTTCTCCAGTAGTCCGTCGATCAGGTTGTTGTAGTAGTTCTTGCCATCTTCATTGATGTAATTGGGGAAACCAGAGGGAAGGATACGAGACCAGGATATTGAGAACCTGGAAGTTGAGAAAATAAAGATATACTAACAAACTTCGAAATACATTTAGTAAATGTAGAGCACGAAGAACACGAGACAAGAAAAGTGTTAAGTGTGTATAAAGATGGCCCTAAGAAATTAGGCAGACTTTGGAGGAGCTCGTGGCCAAGTCAACAACGGCACGAGTTGATCTATCAGGTTAAGCTACGCTTGCCGAGGTTGGTCCGTGTATGGGTGACCATCTTTACATACCGAGATTCCACGTTAAGCCGTTGGTCCCGATTGTCATTCGTGAATCTTTGACAGTCGTTACGGGTCGTCAGAATCCCGAAAGTCTGACAACCAGTCTTAGCAAGGAGTATCGTATTACCCAGTTACTGGGTTGTGGAGGTCAGATAGGCAGTCGCTCCATGTAAAATAGTGGTATTCAGCTGCATCCGGTTAGACTGGAGCTGAACCCAGCATAGTTGGGTAAAGGCTAGGCAGATTGATTTTATTTGTAGAATAATTAAGTAAAGTCGTATGACTGATAGTGGAAAACAAAACCCTCGACCAGCGAGTGGAATGCAATACGGATATGACTGGTTTTTTACATAATTTAATATCTTATAGACACGGACTAGAAAAAAAAGAAGGACTCCGCGCCACGCGTATCGAAAGTGAAGCACCGTACCGATCTATGTGTGCGTGATTTGACAAAGACGCCGTCATGTCACGTAATGGCGGCCGCCTGACCGGTCTGCATACTATGATGTAAATGTGTGCGTGAGGCGCATGTTTGTACAAACGGTCCCGGCATACTTACTGTGCTTCACTGTCGTGGCGCGGAGTCCTTTTTTTTCTGGTCCGTGCTTATAGATTATCTTATTTATTTATTTATTTATTTTTTTATTTTTTTTTTTTATTTTTTTTTTTCTTATCATAATATAATCCAAAGTAGACCAACACTGTACTAATACATATACAAAATAAAAATGATTATGATTCAATCAATCTGCCTAGCCTTTTCCCAACTATGTTGGGGTCAGCTTCTAGTCTAACCGGATCCAGCCGAATACCAGTATTTTCCACGGAGCGACTGCCTATCTGACCTCCGCAACCCAGTAACTGGGTAATACGATACCCCTTAGTAAGACTGGTTGTCAGACTTTCGGGCTTCTGACGACCCGTAACGACTGTCAAAGATCCACGAATGATAGCCGGGACCAACGGCTTAACGTGCTTTCCGAGGCACGGAGGAGTCTCGGTATGTAAAAATGGTTACTCATCCACGGACCAACCTCGGCAAGCTTTACCTGCTGGATCGACTCGTGCGGCTGTTATTACATAGCTACGAGCTCCTCAAAAAATGATTATTAAGTAGACGCAAATGTTTCGCCAAATGCTATAAAAATTGTGTTTCACTTTCACCTCAATGCTGTTTGGAAAGCCATGAATAGACCTTAGAGAGCTCATCATCATAACAGTCCCTTTTTAAACAATTGCCTTTCTTATCACCCGCGATTTAACTCGACCCTCGCCTGCTTTCACCCAGCTGTCCTGTGAAAATCGTCACGTCGTCTGCTACTTAATAATTACCTATATAAGTGGATCCCCAGTTCCTCTGCCACTTCGAGGTCCTTCTTCCATTGGTGGTAGGAGTCACAGGCGATGTCTCCATTGCTCAGGTCTTTGACTCTTCGTGGATCTTCGTGTACGAATTTGTCCCAGACGCTTTCACTTTTGCCTAGAAAATACAAAAATGCTATGATGGTTAGCTAAAGTATAATCATTAAAAATTATTAAACATTAAGATACCTCCCTACTAGATATTATGACGGTATTATAGTACACTAGCTAGGAGGTCGGAAGTCATGCCACGTGGTCTTACTACCGGAATAAAAACTATCCTATGTATCCTGGTTATAAACTTCTGTGCCAAATTGCGGTTTGCATGGAGTAACAAACATCCAAACCATAGGTATAAGTTTATATTTCTATGATCCAAACATACAAGCTTTCACATTTATAAAATTAAAAAAAACTTTTTTACAAAAAAATACAACCGACTTCCAAAAACAACACTACAAAGTGAAAAATAACTTTAATTTCGGAAGTCGGTGTCTAGTTAAATGTATTTTCGTTTTTTGCCACCGACTTCCGAAATTAAAGTTATTTTTCACTTTGTAGTGTTGTTTTTGGAAGTCGGTTGTATTTTTTTGTAAAAAAGTTTTTATTTTTCACTTTTTAGTTGTGTACCTACCCCACACAAATTCTAATACCACTACCTGCAAAACAAACTAGAACATCATCCATATCAAAGTGTGGAAAAAATACGTATTATTGAAGCTAACTCAAAAACTACCCAAGCAAAGTTAATCAATTTTATATGGGACCAACTGTGATGTATACCCTCTCGAATAAAACAAAAAAAATCGAAATCGGTTTAGCCATCTTCGAGTAATCGGGGAACATACATAAAAAAAAAGGTTCCGACGAATTGAGAACCTCCTCCTTTTTGAGGTCGGTTAATTAGCCGCTCAACGCGAACAAAGCGCGCGAACGCCGCCGCCGCTCCGCGCCGCTTGGAAAAAACTAGTCCAGCGTCGCACCCGCTGACGTCATGCGGCGCGGTAGGATTAGGACAATCTGTAGCTGTCAGTATATTTGACGTTGACTTCTATTTTTAGGGTTCCTTACCCAAAGGGTGCCAACAAGACGCACAGACGATAGAGTCCTTATTTCTATAGATCTTTTCAACAGTATTAGATGGACACTTGAAATTTTCACAGATTGTGTGATTGTGTGTACTATGGCCGCTATAACAACAAATAAATAAAAATAAAATAAAGTAAAAAATTATCCCCATACAGGTCCCCATACAAGAAACGTATTTTTTATGGTCTTTTTTTTACTAAAGTATTGTTTTTAACAGACGAAAAAAAAAGGAGGAGGTTCTCAAAATTCGACACGTATGTTTTTTTTTTTATATTATGATCATGCATAACTTTTTAAATAGTCGTCCGATATGAAAAAAAAATATTTTATTCGAGAGGGTTCTCAAAGTTGGTCCCATATAAAATTGATTAACTTTGCTTGGATAGTTTTTGAGTTAGCTTCAATAATACGTATTTTTTCCCCACTTTTATATGGATGATGTTCTAGTGTGTTTTGCAGGTAGAAGTATTAGAATTTGTGTGGGGTAGGAACCACAACTAAAAAGTGAAAAATAAAAACTTTTTTACAAAACAATACATCCGACTTCCAAAATTAAAGTTATTTTTCACTTTGTAGTGTTGTTTTTGGAAGTCGGTTGTATTTTTTTGTAAAAAGTTTTTATTTTAATATTTTGTGTTAATATTGCAAGGTGGTACGGACCCCTTCGTGTATGAGTCCAACTCGCAAACAGCCAGTTTTTTTTTTGTAATTATTTGGCTACTTCTGATTACATTTGTGCATTAATTAGCTAACACGTCTAGTTATATTTTTACAATCAACTGACTATATTAATAGGTTTACCTAAATAAAAACTTCGTAAGTATTCTTACCACCCTCATTCCAGGCGCCTTCGACCTGGTAAGCAGCGCTGGAAGCTCCGAACCTGAACCCAGGCGGAAACGACAGGTCAGCACTCCATGACACAGCTAGTACAGCGCTGTGGAATAAAATATCCTTTTTATCATTATTATCTTTTGCCCGCGACTTTGCCCGCGTGGAGTGCGGAATTTGTCCAGGATAAAAGTAATCTAGTATTATTTTAGTATTGTTAGTAGTAGTAGTTTTGTTGTAACGCTACATAGTATTTAGATAAGTGTTTTAGTGTACGAACGGCTATAGATCAAGCTATACATTTCCAGTATAAGCTGATCTCGCATTGTATAGGATTTCCTTACAATGAGAGATCAGTGTAAACTGGAAATGTATAGCTTGACGTGAAGCCGTGTGTACAACAGAATTTAATAAAAAAAAAAGTTGAGAGGTGTCAAGGGACACCCGGATGGAACGAAGTTCCTTTCGATTAATTAGTGAAGGAATTGTAATATTTTTTTTTTTTTAAGTTATAATAATATTTTTTTTATTATTAACAAATATAATGTAATATAAACTTAATCTTTCTATAAGAGAGAGAGAGAGACAGACAGAGAAACATGCGCACGTCGCACAGCCTACAATAGCTTACTATAGCAAAAAGTGTCGTTACAACTTTTCGTGAGAATTTTTTCCGTCTAGCCCCCTTTCACAACGCACGATAAGGAACTTCGTTCCAAAAATTTTTTTAAATTTTTTATTCTATGTTCTAATCACAGAACAGGTAAAGAGATATCTTTTCTGTGGTTCTAATCCAAGTCATGGTCTACCCATGTGCCAAATTTCATCAAAGTCCGTTCAGCCGTTTTAGCGTGAAAGCGTAATAAACAAACAAACTCTCTTTCGCTTTTATAATACTAGTTTGGATTAGGTTAGGATAGGATAAGTAGCCCTTCTTAAACTAAAAAAGAAGCTTGAAGTGACACGACCGAACCATAGGAATCACCTGTATCGTGGATGTGTACATAACACAAATACCCAGATTAGAAAAACTGTAGTATACTTAGCCACTGGCACAAAATGGAGGAGGCGTATACTCAGCAGTGGGAGGAACAAGGCCACCAGTGATGATGAGGATGACTTAGCTACTGGAGTCTATACAAACAATTGCGCAGTGCGCGAATCGAACCCGAGCGAGCCGAGCCTCGGGCGCACGTTGGCTCGGCCGAGCGCCGCTCGACTGCGAGCCATACGCCCCAAGGAGCCCGAGCCACGTCCGAGTTTTTGCGAGTCTTTGGCTTGCGAGACTGCCTCGCGATCCGTGCTCGGTCGGTCTGGAAGCTGCTAATGCATGGTGAACAAGCGCCATCTGTAGACGTATGCTATATCAGAGGCATCGTGTGGCAGGAAGCAGGTATTTCATTTACTTGTGCTGCGAGACCTTGCTTCTTGCCGAATTTCATGGTTCTAGGTCAACGGGAAGTGAACTTGGTCCAGGCCATGATACGGAGCGATAAAGCATGGGAGGCCGTCACCTCCTTCTGCGAAGCAGTAATGCTCGCGAAGGAGGAGGCGGAACGCGTGAGGAAGAGGCAGCCTTTGCGCCCTCACGCCCCTAGTGACCGTAGGAGACGCGCTAGGCGGCGGGAATCGAAAGCCGATTCCCGGCCACCGTAGGCGCGGGCTTGCGGATGGCGAGCAATGGGTAGCTCGCCGTCCGGTAAGGACCAAGCCCGGGTCGACGGCGCGTCGTGTTCGCCTTAAAGAAATGTCAGTTCGCCTCAAAGAAAGTGATGGGGTCTGATAGGGCCGATGTCTGCTGATCTCGGGTTGTTCAAAACAGATACCGTGGCCCTGGCACAGGCAACTGAAGGGACACGGGTGGGTTTAATCAGTAACTGACACGCCCTCCCGCTCCGCCCAAAGCGGGAGAAGTCATTGATGATTTCCCATCCACAAACAATAAAAGGTCAACGAGAAGTACTCTACCCTATAGGTTTTAATTTATTTGCGAGTAGATATCAAAATATGTCACATAAATTACTGTATTTTTTTTATTGATAGACAGACGGGGAATGAAGTGATCCTATAAGGGTTCCGTTTTTTCTTTTGAGATATGGAACCCTAAAAAATGCATTTTTTGCATCGATACTAAGCGTTCAGCCGGCAAAACCTGGGCCAATTAGCCAAACGGTTCTAATAGTACAGTCAGGAGTCAGCAACAAAAGTCGACACTTGTGTTTTCTAAATCTTAATTATTGTGAAAAATACTTTATTAAAATCGGAACAGATGTAAATTTTAAATAAAATTAACTCTTATCTATTAAATGAAATGCTAAAAAGCAGGTTATCGTATCATTTGTGTTAATTTAGATGATGTCAAAAAGTAGCAGTGTTAACCGACTTCTGTTGCTGACCGTACCAAGAAGGTATTGAAGATGACGAGTCTTTTTGGTGCCGCAAATCAAACCCAATGACAATGTAAATTAAAATTGGTAAAATTTTCACGGGATATCACCGAAACATCAGACAGGTTCTTAATGTCTGATGTTTCGGCCAACGATTTGGCCCTTCCGTCCAGAAGTAGATTTTCGGATGTTTTCGGAAAATATTTTGGGTAAAGACCCAAAAATAAACAGGTACTTTCTAAAGGTATGTACTTTGATGAAGAAAGTAAAAATAACTGGCACAAATACAAAACATCTCAAAGGTAGTATTTGGGTGGGGGAGGGGGACTAATTTGACCAAAAAATACCTTTAAAAATAAATGCACTCTCACCTGAACACAACTGCCCGGACCCAATCCATGATGAGTGACTGCTTCTATCTTTATAGCCCAAAACTTATCCACTATCTTTTCTTTAAAATCTTCGAAGAGATTATGATTAAAACTATATTTATATATTTAGGGTGATAAGTAAGTAGTAAAAAAAAAAACAGCTGTTCCCTACATTTATGTTCGCACAACTCGTCAAAATGTACGAAATAGCTGATTTTTTTTTCGCGATTTCAGGTTTGGTCCCAGAGTAAAAGTTGTCGAGTACAACGGTCACTAATTACCAGTCACAGAGGTCACGAGAGCGTCGCGAATTTTGACGTTCAAAAGTGCCTATTTGAAATAAATGATTTGACTTTGATTTTGCAACGCGTCTGCTTCCACCAAGGTAGGGCTGCATCAGACGCACTTTTTATACCGCTTTTGTTTTGCTCTCGAGACGTTGCGCACGGAGCTCACTATTAATTGATCGGGTAACGATTACTTTATCAATGTTCTACTTATCCGATATTCTAATCAACAATGTTTTGTTTGCGATTCGTTTTGTAGATAAACAAATTTGTTTTAACACACAAAAAGTGGTTGGCGATGTAAAAATTTAAGTAGGAGTTACATTATGATTAATTACCTACATAGATAAATAATAAAATAAATCTTTTGGTAAAATTATACTTTGATACTACGGGTTTAATTGATAACAACTTTCGTCTAGTGAAAAAATCTATAGGTACTTAAGTATAGATTTTTGACGGCATCAAAAGTTTTTCTAACCTTAAAAATGCCCAGTAACCGGTATTACCAACAATACCTTATTCAAACAAACTCAAACTCAAACTCAAAGCATTTATTTCAAATAAACCAATTACAGGCACTTTTGAATTGTCAATGGGTCGGTTAGTCAGAAAGATGAAGCTAGTTGCCCATTCCAAAGCGTAGTAGGTCCCTATGGAGAAGAACGGGCAAG
Organism: Cosmia pyralina; assembly: GCA_946251885.1. Classification (NCBI taxonomy): domain Eukaryota; kingdom Metazoa; phylum Arthropoda; class Insecta; order Lepidoptera; family Noctuidae; genus Cosmia; species Cosmia pyralina. The sequence continues at coordinate 4,599,747 of OX276362.1, read as the reverse complement.
AAACTCCACGGACACTCTTTTAAAACATAATATTTTTACAAAATAGTGGTTACATCGTTCATGTTGAAAATATACGTGTGAGAACAACATAGAAAGACGTGCACGTTAAAAAGCGTCCGTAATAAAAAGATAAAAACTAAAACCACTAAATTAAAATTAAAAAAACTTTTTTACAAAAAAATACAACCGACTTCCAAAAACAACACTACAAAGTGAAAAATAACTTTAATTTCGGAAGTCGGTGTCTAGTTAAATGTATTTTCGTTTTTTGCCACCGACTTCCGAAATTAAAGTTATTTTTCACTTTGTAGTGTTGTTTTTGGAAGTCGGTTGTATTTTTTTGTAAAAAAGATTTTATTTTTCACTTTTTAATTGTGTACCTACCCCAAACACAAATTCTAATACCACTACCTGCAAAACAAACTAGAACATCATCCATATAAAAGTGGGGAAAAAATACGTATTATTGAAGGTAACTCAAAAACTACATAAGCAAAGTTAATCAATTTTGTATGGGACCAACTGTGATGTATACCCTCTCGAATAAAACAAAAAAATGTGGTGTGTGGTGGGTAGATCGCTGTCGACAAGCGAACATCAAAGTAAATGAGCTCCGTATATTATTTTTGTTAAAAAAAGATTAAAGTGTTAATTTGTAATTAATTCTACTTAAATCTATACAGTACGATATTAACTATAAGAACAAGTGTTATCTCCTGTGAAAGAAGTGAACTTTTTTGAACAAAATCACTTACTTTTTCTCATGAATAAAAAGTCTTATAAAGTGGATCAAACTAATAAATAAGTTGAACAATACAGTGTTTAAACATTAAAGTGCCAATCGTTAAGGTGTTAAAAATAATAACAACATTCATAAACTTCTTTCTTCAATAAACTTGAGTGTGTATTGGGATGGAAAAAGTGTAATTTAAAACCAATAGTGGAATCATTCTGAACACAACTGTGACAAAAAAAAAAAACTGTTTATGTGAAAAAAAGTGCAAAAATAACTATTGCATGAATCATCACAACGTCTTTTTAAAATTTTAAATTCATTCGATGACTGTGGATCAATATTTCGTCTAACTTGCAACTACACAATTGGTCTCGCGGCCGTGGTCACGCCTGCTATACTGCGTAGACGACGTGTCGCGAGTTCGATCCCCAGAGAAACCGATTCACTTTTTTAATTTATTTCAAACTTTGCGACTATCGTGTGATAACCCAGTATGAATTTCCTGGATAATATCACATTCCGCCGTACGAGAACAAAGTCGCATTCAATATTAAACGACAGTGAGGTAGTAGATGCTACACCAACATTGAATGAGACCGTTACCAGTGTACCAGAAATGTCCGATGATGAAGACGATTTAGTTAAGAAACTACGTGAGCAAATTACTCATCTTACATTAGAACTACAGAGCGCTCACTCGGAAATTGAATCTTTGTCTTTAGAAAATAGTAATCTCAAGTCTTTAAATGAAAAATTGAGTAAAAATAATGCTCTTTATAAGAAAGTAACTTTAACACCTACCAAACTGAGGTCGTCCAGCTCAAAAAAGAACAAAAGTAGTAACAATAAAAACAATAAGCAACCTCAAACAGAGACCCCGAAATCTGAGATAAATAATACTAATAAACCAACACTACAAAGAGAGAATACAATCGAAAATGATTCAAAACGCAACAAAATATGTATTATAAGTAGTAACAATAAAAACAATAAGCAACCTCAAACAGAGACCCCGAAATCTGAGATAAATAATACTAATAAACCAACACTACAAAGAGAGAATACAATCAAAAATGATTCAAAACGCAACAAAATATGTATTATAAGCACTGACAACAAAAATAACTTGCTTTCGATTGCAGGAAACATTTTTGAGAAATGTGAACTTTGTCACTACATCACACCCCATGCTGGTATGCAAGTTCTGCTGAAAGGTATTAAAGAAAAGTTAGCGAATTTCTCCTCACTAGACTTCTGCGTTATTCTACTTGGTGAAGAGGACTTTAAAGTCACAAATAGATATTTAGATAGTATATTAAAGATAAGACAGGTCCTGCAAGAAATCACAAACACTAATATCATTATCTGCACCCCTACGTACAAATTTTTCACGAATAACTACTTGTACAATTCAAGAGTGGAAACTTTCAATAATTTATTATATTTGGATACACTTACTCACGAACATGCATACTTTTTGGACAGCAACGAGAATTTGAGATATGACGACACGATGTTCGACAGACGCACTGGCTCGATAAATAGTTCCGGAATGCAGTTATTGTTCGAGGATGTTTATAAGATGATTGTTTACATAGAATCATCCATCACTAGTTGTAAATATGGAGTTGACCTAAACAAGGAAATGCCACCGAGTCAAAATAGCACACCAAAACCTACTCCGCAAAAGCTTTTTCGGTCATAAATACATCACCATACTGCACCAAAATATTGCAGGTTTGAGGAGCAAGTCGGATGCATTAACAATCTGCTTACAAGAATTAGCGGACGGAAATACTTATATTGATGTTGTTTGTCTGACTGAGCATTTTATGATGTCGGGCCTTGAAGATACGTGTGTAATACCCAATTTTTGCTTAGCTGCCTACTTTAGCAGAAGTAATTCTAACAGAGGTGGGTCGTGTATCTACGTGAAGAAAGGACATCATTGGAAAGCGATTCCAAAGGCAGTGTTATTCACTGAATGCTCAACTTTTGAATGCTCTGCCATAGAACTAATAGACTACAAAGTAATTATAATCTGTTTGTATAGGGTTCCGGTTGCTAGTAACCTAAGTAATTTCTTCGAAAGATTAGACAAGATGCTCAAGTATGTAAATAGAACCTATAATACACATAATATTGTGATAGCTGGGGATTTTAATATTAATATTTTAAAACAAAATAATATTACATCTGAATTTGAATGTTTACTTCTTAATTATAACTTAAAGCTTAAGATAACCGAACCTACCAGAAAAATCAGCAAAACATGTATAGATAACTTTGCTCATAACTACCACAATAAGTGTAGAGCAGAAGTGATTGACTTTGCATTATCTGATCACACAGCTCAGATATTGAGGTGTCAGGTCAAAAAGGTGTGCCTGATTAAAAGTTGGAAAATTAAACGTAGAGATTATTGTGAGGAAAATCTTATGAAGTTTAGAACTTGTATAGAGAAATTGTCTTTTTCGGAAATGTACTCAGCCTCTGATCCGAATATAGCCTACAATGCTTTCATTGATTTGTTTAAGTTATTTTATGATCTTTGTTTTCCATTTAAATATATCACCATTAATACACATCGTAAAGCTAACTGGATAACGCGAGGGATCAAGGCCTGTAGTATCAAAAAGCGTGATCTTTTATGGCAATACAGAAAAAAACCCAGCCAGGTAAATAAATCTAAACTAACACAATTTTCAAAACGATATAAAAAAGTAATAAAATTAACCCAGCGCGCGCAAAATAATCATTTAATTAACGCGTCGGATAATAAAAGTAGATCGGCATAGAAAATTATAAACGAATCTAAACAAAATCTACCAAGTGATACTATAACTAGCATTAAAATAAATGACAAAACAATAACTGACCCCTGGGAAATATCTAATGCTTTTAACAATTATTTCATCGATAAAATAGTGCCTAAGGATGATTCACTCAACATGCAGTATAAACTTTATATGTCGTCAAAGCAAAAGTCTATGTTTTTAAAACCATGCTTGCCATATGATGTATTACAGATTATCAGTAGTTTAAAAAATACGAATAGTGTGGGTTATGACGGCATATCAACTAAGGTCTTGAAATATATAGCTATGAATATTTCTGCTCATCTTTCATATTTGATAAATCTATGCATTGAAGCTGGAATCTACCCTGACAAATTAAAAACTTCTATCATAAAACCAATTTTCAAAAAAGATAATAGAGAATGTCTAGAAAACTATAGACCTATTGCCTTAATTCCAGTTATTTCCAAAGTATTTGAAAAATATATTTACAAAGAACTTAATAACTATTTACAAAATAACAATATTCTAGCAAAAGAACAAAAAGGTTTTAGACACAATAAATCTATAAATATGGCCATATATGACTTTCTGGACTTTGTTATGTTTAATGTTGATAAAAGAATACCTGTCTGCTCTATCTTTATGGATATGACGCAGGCTTTTGATTACGTTGAACATGATATATTGGTTGGCAAACTTAATGAATATGGAATAAGAGGTAATGTTCTGAAATTATTTGAATCATACCTCAAAGGCCGCCATCAATACACTGAATTGACTAGAGTGAATATCCTAACAAAAAAAGAAGAAACCTTTAGATCATGTGAACGTCAACTAAACTACGGTGTTCCTCAAGGAACCGTTTTGGGACCACCGCTTTTTATATTGTACATCAATGACTTACCCAATGCCACTGATAATCCTATAGCTCTTTTTGCGGATGACAGTACAGTGACGATAAAATGTAAAGACATAAATACTTTTGAAGATGACATAAATAACACATTGAGCTCTGTTATGAATTGGCTTAATATTAATAATCTGAAAGCCAACTTAAGCAAAACTAAATTAATGTACTTTAGACAGCGTTTACCAGCACCAAAAAACATAAATGTAAATTTTGACATGCAAAAAATAGAGGAAGTAGACAATTGTAAATTTTTAGGTTTATATATTGACGACAAAATGACCTGGAAACCGCATATTCAACAACTCTGCAAGCGAGTTAGTAAATCTGCCTATGCCTTACATACACTTGCAAGCAAAATAAACTCCAGTGCCCTTTTAATTGCGTATCATGGGCTAGTGGCATCTGTTCTCAGATATGGCATAATTTTTTGGGGGAATTCTACCGACAAAGATCTCGTTTTTAAGGCACAGAAACGATGTATTCGGGCTATGTTTGGTTTAAAATCAACGGAGAGCTGTGTGCCTTTCTTTAAAGAGCATAATATCCTTCCATTACCGTCACTATACATATTTGAAGTAGCGGCTTTCGTTAAACAAAATCCTCATTTATTTACTTTAGCATCTATAGCTTTCAATCGGACCCAAAGGGACGAAAGTCGTCTGTGCGTTCCAAAAACGAATACTGCCTTGATGTATAAAAGTGTCTATCACATGGCAACAGTTCTATTTAATAAATTGCCAAAAGAGCTAAAAAATCTACATATTAACTTATTTAAACCAAAACTGAGAAGTTTGCTGTGTCAAAAATGTTATTATAGTGTATCGGATTTTTTAGCAGATAAATTTTGACATGTAAATGTAATTTTTGTAATGTAGTGTAATTTGCTTCTTTGACTATATTGTAATCACAAATCATAATTATTTGAATCTGAATTATTTTTGACATTTATCTAACAAATTATTTTGACATTTACCTAACGAATTATTTTGACGTTTACCTAACAAATTATTTTGACACTTACCTAACAAATTATTTTAACTTTTGTTTCTATAGTAATCAAATAATATAATCATTTATGTAGTTAATTTGTAGTTCAGTACGAGTAAGATCTTTATTTACATCTAAAAATTGTTATAATTCTTTTTGTATGCCTATAATAGGCTGATCATAGCGCACAATAACTTATTTAATGTCCAACCACTGTACCTACCTATGTATCACAAATAAAATATTTCTGATTTCTGATTTCTGATTTCTGAAAAAATCCAAATCGGTCCAGGCATCTTCGAGTAATCGGGGAACATACATAAAAAAAAAAATAAAAAAAAAAAAGGTTCCGATGAATTGAGAACCTCCTCCTTTTTGAAGTCGGTTAAAAATAAGCTATGGCAGCTAAGAGACGACCAGTCCCAACTGACGGCGCCCGTTCACGAACATGACGCATGGATCAGCACCAATCAAATTATGCGAAAGTTGTTAAAGTAAAGGTTTAGTATCAAAGTCACTGAACAGATAAAGAGGTCCATTTGACGGCGATGTGCAAACGCCAGGATACGCAGGACGCGATATTAAGGCGTGTACGCACGAGCGAACAAAAACATGGTGAACACGAACATGGAACACTTTAAATGTTCAACAGGGTCCTGAGTTTCTTCAGATGATCCGTGTTCGATGGTCGTGTTCACCATGTTTTGTTCGCTCATGCGTACACGCCTTTAAGTGTTCCATTGTTTGTGGAACAGCGCCACATTTACACTTTAAGGCGGAGTCGTGTATGAATCTCCTGAACATTTTCCTTGCTTCGGCCAATCTGTGTCCGGTCCGAGAGAACTCGACATTAGTCGAAGGTGTATGCTATTTTGATCTTTGATTCAAAGTAATTAAATATAGTTTTATATGCAATGCGCTGCTCAGTGCCGTATCTTCAAAAGGTAGCGTGTTCTACTTGTTTCGTTATGTGTGAGCGCATGACATGTTTGGCTTTTTGGATGGGTTTGACTGCAACTGTTTTCGGTCACAGACTAATGTAAATTGTAATTCGGTTGGCCGTGTTCTAACGCAACCCATTTGCGGTGACCTACATAGTATAAAAGTTATCACGTTAAGCTGTTGGTGCCGGCTGTCATTCGTGCATTTTTGACAGTCGTTACGGCATCAGAAGCCCGAAAGTCTGACAACTAGTCTTACCAAAAAGTATCGTATTATCCAGTTACTGGGTTGTGGAGGTCAGATAGGCAGTCGCTCCATGTAAAATACTGGTATTCAGCTGCATCCGGTTTGTCTGGAAGCCGACCTCAACATAGTTGGAAAAAGGCTAGGCAGATTGATTTTGGTTGGCCGTATTCGGTCATAACTGACTTGTGAATACATGCTGCTGGTCGGGGAGGTCCAGTTACACGGTCACTGACCTAATGTAAATGCGCCATATTTTAACACGGGACTATTTGCCCCGCACCGACCAGTAGTGCTATTCTGTAAACATCTCACCGTGAAAACTTAAGTGAAGTGAGCGTGAAATGAGCCGTCATTCCACCTGATGCAAGGGGTTGACACTATTGACAGCTCACTTTAAGATCACTTCACTTATGTTTTCACGGTGAGATATTTACGGAATAGCACTACAGTACCGACTTATCTTTACCGGGAACAAGCTACTTTATGCAAGCACCCTATATCCACAAAAAGGCAAGTCGGTATCAGAATAAAAAATCGATTTTTCAAAAAAAATATTTATTATTTAAATAATCAATAATAATATCACCAGTCAAAATTAAAGCTCATTCCGTATCGTAGGTACATCCAGAGAGTGACTCTTTATAATACTGGCGTAGTAATGCGCAGACGCACGGGCGGTGCGCTTGCGATTGGGATCGGAGAAGTCCACCTCGTAGAGACCGAACTTGACCCTGGAGGATAGAGGAAAAAACGTATGAAGATCAAAGATGATGTGACTAAGATTGGAGTGGACACTGAGATGATACAATTCTGAGGGAACAGCTGTACTTATAACTGCCAAAGAGATTTGTCCTTCAGAAAAGAGCTATACGTACCGTCCGTATTTCATAAAGAAAGAGCTGTCACCCACATTTCTTAGACTTAAACATCCTTAGGGTACCCAGTCTCTACGTTCTAGTACTCCTGAGTAATCTTAAAAAGTACATACATGATTATGAGACAGATGAGGAAAGACTGGTTAGAAAAATTTACTTTAAAAAAAGTAAAATCCGACTTCAAAACCAAAAACGAATAAAATAACTATCATAAAACACTTAACAGCTTCTGAAGTCGGTGTCAAGCTAAAGTGCATTGAAGAATTGAAGACACTGACTTCAGAAGCTGTTAAGTGTTTTATGATAGTTATTTTATTCGTGTTTGGTTTTGAAGTCGGTTTTTACTTTTTTTAAAGTCAATTTATTTTTCCATTTTTAGTTGAATATAATACAATTACATAAGTAGGTAAGCCCAAGTCAAACGAAAAGAAGAATCATCAAATTTCGCTTAGATATGCCGGAGACACAGCGCATTTATGCATAAAACTTCGTACATAAGAATAATTACATACTAATTGTAAGAACAACAACAATTACATATTAATAATTATATACTTAAACATACATGCATACATACATACGGGTCGAATACAGGACCTCCTTTTTTGAAGTCGGTTAAAAAGCACACGGAGGAAGGATTTGACAAATATATAAAGTCTTCACTTCAATATTGTAAAGCACAGTTGACAATATCAAGCATTGCAAATATTTAACAAGTAAAATCACTACACTTAAAAAGCTTGATGAAGCATCAAGCATTTAAGCAGCTTAAAAAGCTGCTCAGAAAGCACGTTAAGAGCGGGTCTAAAGCAAAATCTTCAATCTTTGTTTAGATTTTCACAGAATCATGATCAAATTGAAAAAAAAAATATGTCAGGAATTTTCATTTTATAAGTAAAGATCGGCCCTGACGAAAAACATAGTAGGATAAAATTTTCTCGATATTAAACCATCACAAAGTTACCTCTAATTTTCAACATTTTTGGTTTGTATTCTATGTATTTTGGTGCATATTACTGAACCATAAATTAGATAAATATTATCACTCATGTATAACCTAGTCGAGGAGCTCCTGGCTAAGTAATAACAGCCGCACGGGTCGATCCATCAGGTTAAGCTACGCTTGCCGGGGTTGGTCAGTGGATGGGTGACCATTCTTTTCATACCGAGACTCCTCCGTGCCTCGGAAAGCACGTTAAGCCGTTGGTCCCGGCTGTCATTCGTGGATCTTTGACAGTCGTTTCGGGTCGTCAGAAGCCCGGAAGTCTGACAACCAGTCTTACCAAGGGGTATCGTATTACCCAGTTACTGGGTTTTGGAGGTCAGATAGGCAGTCGCTCCATGTAAAATATTGGTATTCAGCTGCATCCGGTTAGACTGGAAGCCGACCCCAACATAGTTGGGAAAAGGCTAGGCAGATTGATTGATTTAAGGTTCAAGCATTTCTACTAGATGTGTCTCTACTCCGATAACGACATGTACCTAATATTTTTCTCCTGTCAACTTAAGTTAGGTACCTATGTCATTAAACTCAGCTGAAATTATTATTTCAGTATGATTTGGACATTATTTGTAAATGACAAAGTTGACATTGAACTATTTCATTTAGATAAAATTTTTACACGATTTTCTATTCATAATTTTAACGAGTTGACATTGAATAATGTCATTGTTTCTGATGTGAGTTACTCGGTATGTTGTGTTTTTTAAATGACCAATGTGTTACATGTTTTACGAGTGCTTTTTTATTTTTAATATGTAGAATTATTTCAAACACAATATAAATTGTTATTGAAGAAATTGAATTGAATTGATAGCTGACAAAGAAAAATAATGATAATAAGTAAAAAATAATTCCTGTGCATAAAATAGAACTGTGGAAGCAGAGTAACAACATGTACAGTCAACAAAAGAGATATCTAGGCAGGATATACTAACATATTTGTTTGTGAATTGCTTCATGTCCAATTTCGTGACAAAATACAATTTTGTGTTGGTGTGTTACAATGTAGGACTATTGCAAAAACAAAGTAATCTATATAAAATAGAACATGAAGCAATTCACATACAAATATGTTACTCTACCCTGCCTAGATATCTCTTTTGTTGACTGTACCTGAAAGCCTATTTAATTTAATATTAATAGTCAAAACTCATGGCAGTTTTATTATTGTTATTGTGGCCAAGAATTTAAAAGGTATTATGAGATTAACTGAAGCATTAGAGGTTTGAGCTGGCGTTTAATAAATCGGAAAGGATCCTGAACAAATTATCTTGAGGTTAAGCACCTGCTTATGGACGAATCGTCTTGAAGACCTAGACAAGAAGCACCAAATGCGCAAAAGTCGCCCAAAACCCTCCTATACCTATACCTACAACGAAGCTCATCAGCTCTTCTGTACACGGTGTGACCGGGTATTCAAGACCAAATTTGGTTTTGCCAGTCATCAGAGAGCTCACGAAAGGAAACAGACATAGTCTGGGTCGCTGTCGCCGGATACGGTGAAGAGGACTATATGGACGAAGGGTAAAGAATAAAAAAAAAAAAAACAAGAAAACATACGAATAACCATCCATCCATTCGAAGTTATCGATGAGCGTCCACGCGATGTATGCTGTCACGTTGCTGCCATCTTCTTTTATTGCCAGCAAAATCTGGAAACAGAATAGTAATAGTTAGTACGAAGATCATGGTAGCATTTACTCCTTGTAAACGAATTACAGCAAGAAGTAGCATTATATGCCTCATTCTCCAAAATAAAAATTTATTGCTCTGTTCTCGATCAAATCTAAATATTTACAAAACTGATTCGTTAAAATAAAAACTTTTTTACAAAAAAATACAACCGACTTCCAAAAACAACACTACAAAGTGAATAAAAACTTTTTTACAAAAAAATGCAACCGACTTCCAAAAACAACACTACAAAGTGAAAAATAACTTTAATTTCGGAAGTCGGTGTCTGATTATATGTATTTTCGTTTTTGCCACCGACTTCCGAAATTAAAGTTATTTTTCACTTTGTAGTGTTGTTTTTGGAAGTCGGTTGCATTTTTTTGTAAAAAAGTTTTTATTTTTCACTTTTTAGTGGTTTACATGTGCTTACCCCTTCACAGCGTACTGGCGTGATGTTATGTTATGAACTGGTGTGGACAACAAACAGACATGAGATTTCAGCAATCCCAGTCCATTTGCTATCATTTATTGAGGAGTTCCGTTGCCTATCTCAGAAGTTCTTCATCAGGTCTTCACCAAATTGAAATGGGACCACTCCAAGAAAGTACTCTTCCAAAAACTATCCAAATCGCTTCAAGTGTGCCTATAAAATTGGAAGAGTTTTCTCTATTTCTCCAGGATCCCATCATCAGATCCTGACTTGATGATCATGGGACCACCTGGGAAGTATACCCTTTCAAACAAAAAAAAAATAATCCAAATCGGTCCAGCCATCTTCGAGTAATCGGGGAACATACATAAAAAAAAAAATAAAAAAAAAAAAAAAAAAAAAAAAAGGTTCCGACGAATTGATAACCTCCTCCTTTTTGAAGTCGGTTAAAAATAACTTTAATTTCGGAAGTCGGTGGCAAAAAACGAAAATACATATAACTAGACACCAACTTTCGAAATTAAAGTTATTTTTGTACCTACCCCACACAAATTCTAATACCACTATCTGCAAAACAAACTAGAACATCATCCATATAAAAGTGGGGAAAAAAATACGTATTATTGAAGCTAACTCAAAAACTACCGAAGTAAAGTTAATCAATTTTATATGGGACCAACTGTGATGTATACCCTCTCGAATAAAACAAAAAAAATCCAAATCGGTCCAGCCATCTTCGAGTAATCGGGGAACATACATAAAAAAAAAAAAAAAAAAAAAAGGTTTTGACGAATTGAGAACCTCCTCCTTTTTGAAGTCGGTTAAAAATAGAGGTCAATATAAAAATAGGTTGATTGAGAAAAATCATAAAAAAAAATATGGAACACCAATAAGATTAGGAACAAAATGACCAATCGATGATTTTGGAGAAAATCAGCATTGTATTCGTCTTTTCCGGACCTCAGTAGTAATTGGCCACGCTTTAATAACTGGCCACTCATAAAATAGATGTAGAAACAAGGTAATGCAAGCAAGCTCATGAATGAAAAGGACAAACACTATATTTTTCGTCCTTTCCATTTACAATAAGCTTGCTTCTTCTCCTTGTTTTTATGTCTTTTTTTATGAGTGGCCAGTTATAAAGCGTGGCCAACTACTACTGAGGTTACCTTACCTATTAAATTCCGGCGTTATCAATCCAAATTGTGTCAGCCTAGAATTTGGCTGCAATGATTAAATATTACTAGTAGTTCTGCGAAAAGTAGACCTTGCGAGCCCAAACTTTTTTGCAATAATTAATATACCTACCACTAAAGTTATTTCAATCTGCCTAGCCTTTTCCCAACCATGTTGGGGTCGGCTTCCAGTCTAACTGGATGCAGCTGAATACCAATATTTTATATGGAGCGACTGCCTATCTGACCTCCACAACCCAGTGACTGGGTAATACTATCGTATCCCCTTGGTAAGACTGGTTGTCAGACTTTCGGGATTCTGACGACCCGTAACGACTGTCAAAGATCCACGAATGACAGCCGGGCCCAACGACTTAGCGTGCTTTCCGAGGCACGGAGGAGTCTCGGTATGTAAAGATGGTTACCCATCTACGGACCAACCCCAGCAAGCGTAGCTTAACCCGATGGATCGACCCGTGCGGCTGATATTACTTAGCCACGAGCTCCTCTACCTCTACCACTAAAGTTATTTATTATATTTAATTCTGATAAATATTTTCAGAATTCTATAGTTTTGTGATGAGGAGGTGGTCTCAGGTACTCCATCAATCCCTACCTAGTATTTAAAAGACCGATTCCACTGGTGGAAATCTAAGAGTGAGGAATTTACTGCATTTGGAGGAGCTATTCTGCTCATCATGCCGAAAATCCTCATTCAAATCTTCACAAAATATTAATGAGACCAACTTAAAGTTACTACAAATAAAAAAGAACCATCGAAATCTGATTTCATAAGGCGGAGATATCCAGTAATGGGGGATGGAGCCACTTATCCCCGACGACAAAAAAAACTATAAAATCGTTTATACTATTTATGTTAGATTTATATACTTATCACACACCATACATACTTAACATTTCGTTCACTACACATAGCAAAATTACAGAAGCTTAATAGCATCAACACCGTTCATATCTTGTATTTAATTGTTTAAAAATAATTATTTGGCCGAACACTCTTTTAGAATACAGGCTATCCTAGTCTAGGAGACAGGGTTTATATACTTTTTATACAGATTTTAAATTTTTTTGAACTATAATGTACATTTTAAATGTGTTTCTGTATTTTTATCTTGTGACTACCATATTATATTATTATATTATATATATTAAAAAAATATATATAATATAATAATATAATATATATATATACCAAGTTTCGTTCAGATCGGTTGTGAAATACGACCTGTAGAGGAACAAACTGACGGACGACAGCAAATTTTGCCAGACTTGAAGCAGAGACGCGTCGCTCGCTCGGTCAATCAGTGACGTCAGTCTGTTTCAAGTAACTCGGTAGGTATCGAGGCTCACAGGTCTGGGTTAAACTCACTTGTTCCAAATAATCCCTATAATACTGGATCCTGTTCTGATCATCAAGTCCTCCGGACGTAGCGAGTCCGTTCTCCGTGATCATGATTTCCATGTCGCCGTACTTCTCTTTCATCCAGACCAGCTGCTTGCGAATACCAACGGGGTTCACCTGTGGAATTAAGATTGATATAATTACATCTCTCATTATAATACAGGGGGCTTGTGGCTAAGTAATGATAGCCATCGATCACGGGTCCATCGATTAGGTTAAGCTACTTTAGCCGCATTTATTCCGTAGATGGGTGACCATATTTACATACCAAGACTTCTCCGTGCCTCGGAAAGCACGGGCTGTCATTCGTGGATCTTTGACATTCTTTAATCTATGTACATTAGCGCATCCTGGGCATCCCCGCTGCCAAGTTCGTGCCTGGCTAATATTTTTGCCACGGCGCGGTTTATGCTTGTGGTTTGTGCCAATTTGAGAGAAGAACATGGTATATGTAACATGGTACTATGCAGGCTGAGCTAGAGAAAGAAAAGCGGAGGCATTTTGGTATGTTCTTTTTCTCGCGACACGACTATTTAGTCTAAATAAAATACTAAAAAAATTTAAATACTTAAATAAATTAAATATAATAATAAAATACTTACGAAAAACCAAGAAGAAGCAGTATTGGCCCAATCCTCGTTTTTCTCAATTTTACCGTTGATATCTACAACGTCACCTAGCGGCCAGGCTGAGAACTTTTCTCCCTCCTTCGCCTCACGGATGATACGGCTCGTGTAGTGGTTCAATGCGAAGAAGTCGTAGGTTCCTGCAGAAGTTAATTTATTTTTTTAATATTAAAAAAAAAAAAGAATAATATGTGAAGAGTGCAGTCAGGGCAAAAAAAAGAAGCAGGCGTCAATACGACTTATTCGTTTTCGCTATGTTTACACTATTTTAATTATATTTGGCACGATCATCTCATCATCGCTCTGTATTATCATGCTGAGTACAGATTGGTGAAACGTAACATGAAATGTAACACAACAAGTTGAAAGAAATTTGTCTAGTTGTGGTTGTGTTACATTGCATGTTGCATTGCAATAATTAGGACGACTTACTAGTGTTATAATTCATGTTGCATTGTAATAATAAATGAGGATGACTTATTGGTGTGACATTTCATGTTGCATTGCAATAATTAGGATGACTTATTAATGTTACATTTCATGTTGCATTGCAATAATAAATTAGGATGACTTATTGGTGTGATATTTAATGTTGCATTGCAACAATTAGGACGACTTTTTAGTGTTACATTTCATGTTGAATTGCAATAATAAATTAGGACGACTTATTGGTGTGACATTTAATGTTGCATTGCAACAATTAGGATGACTTTTTAGTGTTACATTTCATGTTGTATTGCAATAATAAATTAGGACGACATAATGGTGTGACATTTAATGTTGCATTGTAATAATTAGCACGACTTATTAGTGTTACATCATGTTGCATTGCAATAATTAGCACGACTTATTAGTGTTCCATTTCATGTTGCATTGTAATAATTAGCACGACTTATTAGTGTTCCATTTCATGTTGCATTGCAATAATTAGCACGACATATTATTGTTACATTTCATGTTACGCTTCACTAATTTATACCCAGCGTACACCTCTGCCCAACTCTGCGGTTCAATACTAGCGTGATGTTATGTTATAAAACCATCAGACTCTTGAGGACTTATCACAAAGCTCATTTTTACGATACCTACATAGTTAACAAGTCTGCGCTCACAAATTCATAATAAGAGTCTTCTTGCTAACTTTATTTTTTATTTACCTCTAATAGTCTCAATCTCTTCTTGAGTAAATGCCGGGAATGTAGACTTGGGGTATCCTCTCTTTAAGCTCAGCTCCTTCATGTGTTTCTCTATGGAAGGTGGCCATCCTCCTTCTTTGGAGTATATTGCATGAGCGTATCTGCCTGCCTAAAAACTCAAATGTGATGATGTTTTATTATTTTAAGGAAGTTCTCAACGACGATGGTAAACATTTACCATCCAACAAGCTGAGTGCAGGCCAAGAGCTAAGCTAAGTTAGCCCTCGTACTCATGGATTGGATCGCACTGGATTTTCAACGCACTGATTAGCGTCCGAGAGTTGAAAATAATAAAATAATAATATTAATAATACATTTATTTCATAAAGCATATTTGGCTTACAATGCCTGTCGAGGAGTCTCCATTTAGGCATATAATATGCCTGTAGTTGAAGGCTCCGCTCTTCCCTTACATTACAAACTTACGAGTACAAATAGGTACATGTATAAAGAAACAAAACAAGGAAAAAATGCGATCAATTTATACGAGTGTGTGCGAGATTTATATGTGTGCGTGTGTATGTGTATGTGTATGTGGGGGTGTGTTTGTGTATTAGGGGGTGTGTTTGTGTGTGTGAGGGTGTGTGTAGGTATGTGTGTGTGAAAGAGATTTTGGGTGAACATGAGTGACTAAAAAAGCAAATAACATCACTCTTATAATAATATTATTAAGTCACACGTTGCAGAAGTAACTCTACGTCATTATAGTTTAAAGTGTGAAGCCATGCTATTAACTTCTTTTTACATTCATATTTTTTTATCATAAATATATATTAATTTATTAATTTTATTGTCTAAAAAAGCTGAGCGCTTTTTATATTGTCTACTGGCAAATTCTGTCCTAGTTGGGGGAACGTTTACTATGCAGTGTTTATTTCTTTTTCTTAGTATTTTAGCATCATATGGTATCTCTTTGTGTGTGAAAATCCCACAGTGTACTTTTTCGAGGCACCGGAATGCACTCTGTTGGATTCTCAATGCTAGGCTCAACACCGGCAAAGCAATTGCGTAACCCACTATCAATCGGAATCGGTTAAATTTTGACAGTTCAACAACATTAATTGCGTTGTCGAGCAGACGTGCAATCGAACATATGAAGCAATGGACTAGCAATTTGTTTCAAAATTATTCAGATTCCTATTGATAGTTGTTTACGGGATCGTCACGTTAAAAAATTCTCATTTGCGTTCCTGGGCTTAGCTTAGCTCACACAATGGATGTGATTTTTTCATATTTGTGTGTTGACCGCAAATTAGGAACACAAGTATGAAAAACCGGCCAAGTGCGCGTCGGACCACGCACGCACAATGAAGGCTAGCCCGTAGTTGGCTTTTTGTAAACATGTTCTCCCTTTATATCGATATACGTCACGGTCAAACCTCCAATTGCAAATATAGAAGCTTGATTTTTTTAAAGCTCCAAGGGACCATAGACCTACGTATTTGATATTAATTTTGTTCGTTTTAGTATCAAAATAAGTATGTTAGTGGCTCAATCAATAGTGTGTTGCATGTGTGTTATCTGTGTCGTAATAAAATATATTTAGTCTGTGGCAAGCACATATACATGTTTCATTAAATTTCAACTTGATATCTTCACGCGTTCCTGAGAAAAAGGGTCTTGTCTTGACAGACAGACAAGTGAAGTGATCCTATAAGGGTTTCCTTCCCCGTCATGATCCAGCCTGCCCCGTCTGGCTGTCATATTATTATTAGCGACGCTCAGTCGACTAATAATTTACCTTAGTTTTAGGCCTGGCCGGGGGCTTTAAGTTCGCTTAAAGAACCCACAGGAAACGCCCGGTTGAGCAGTCTCGACCCTTAGTGGTCAACTGCGAGATGCCATATATAAATAACTATATAATAACTATAAGGGTTCCGTTTCTTCCTTTTGAGGTACGGAACCCAAAAAATTACCTCAGCTATGCGAGCTAAGCTAAACTTACTTAGACTCTTGCTCAGCAACCGGCTTCAGGGTGGGAAGTTGGGCCAACTTCCCACCCTGAAGCCGATCAATGTAGAAAGTCCCTGCAGGGTCGAAACCCCAAACCCTTTAGGCCACTTGCTTTCCAAGGGAAATTCCTTTAATCGATATGCTTGGCGATAGATTGGTTATCTTGTTTTCGTCGAATAGAAGATGGTGTTTCCTATCCTTTTGTGTTGGCGTTAAACCCATCCTAGGTGCCAAGTGAACCCAAGAAGATACGTAGATCAATCTGTGTTTCACTGCCCATATTTTTACTAAAAATTTATTACGCACGATGGTTCTCATAACGTCTATATTGGAGGTCGCATATATAAATGCACTGGCATGTGTGAATAATCTTTTACACATGTCTGTCACCAAATTTTAAATAAGCGTAGTTACGGACTTGTTTATGTTTTTACTTGTCACTTGCTTGTAAAGTAATCACCACGAATATATTTAGTACTATCAGACCACTGCTGCTCTTATTATTACCCCGTAATTTTTCAATAGGTTATGGTCTTATTCATGCTCTGATAGTGCTAGAGCATAATTAATAAGTGGAGTGGTTAATTGTGAAACTTACGAAACCTCAATTATGTCAGCTGAAGTTGGCATAAGTGGTATTAAGAAGCTGAAAGGATCGTCCGACTACCCAAATTGGAAATTCTTGGTGCGAAATTACTTGGAAAATAAAAAGTGGTGGGGAGTAATTTCTACAAATGTAGTAAATGCTGACGTAGACCGGCAGGCACGAACGACAATATGCTTGTTGTTAGAACCAGAGTGCTTTACCCACGTCTACAATGCGAAGACTGCGAAAGAAGCCTGGAACAGCTTACAGAAAGCGTATGAAGACAAAGGTTGGGGACGACGTATACATATTCAGCGAGAGCTTTTCAACTGTAACTTAGAGAATTTTTATTCTATGGAAAGCTTCATATCCAAAATTACATTCCTGACACAACAATTGTCCGATATTGATGCTCAAATCCCTGATGATTGGATAATATCGATTTTGCTGGGTGGATTGTCCGCTGAGTACAGCCCTCTCATCATGGCTGTAGATAATAGTGGACAAGAGATCACGTTAGAGCAAATTAAAATGAAATTGTTACAAGAAGGAAGTAGACAGAGTAAGTTGAACACCGAGAACGAACAAGCCTTAGTTACACGTAAAGTACAGAACGATGCGAGATCTAATATTAAAACTAACGATCGTAAGCAGAAGTTCGTCTACAAGTGTTTTAAGTGCCACAAGCAAGGACACAAGGCGTCCGAGTGCAAGGAGCGGATCAAAACCGCGAATATCTGCCTGAATACGAAGGAGGCGATAAACAAAGATAAGTGGTATTTAGACAGTGGGTGCTCAAATCATATGACTCACGATAAAAGCAAATTGTTGTCTTATACACCTGAAAAGGGCAACATGAAGATCGCAGTAGCAAACGGCGAGAAGTTATTGGTGAAAGGAAGAGGAAATGCTGAGCCACAAGTCAGCGAAAACGAAAATTTTATTTTAGAAAACGTTTTACATGTTCCTGATTTATCCATGAACCTAATTTCGGTGAGCGATTTGACCAAGAAGAATTATTGCATGAATTTTGGCAAAGGAGGTTGCATGATTCAAAATAAGAATCGAATTGTTGCAAGATGTCATGAAGTTGACGGAATTTATGAATTGACAGAAAATAAAAATAACGTCGTGAATGTGACACTGTCAAAACAAGATGGAAATATTTCGAACATTTGGCATAAAAGATTAGCTCATTTATCGCGTAATTATATGAATAAAATGAAAGTTTTAGTAAGCGGTATGGAATTTAAGAGTACCGATTTATGCGAGCCGTGTATTCCATGTATCGAAGGAAAGACATGCAAAAGTCCCTATAAAAACCAAGGTACGAGAGCGAACGAGGTCTTACAGTTGGTTTTTAGCGATGTTTGTGGACCTATCGAGGAGCCGTCGTTCGGTGGTTCGAGGTATGTTCTTCTATTTATCGACGATTATTCTCGGAAGACTCATGTGTATTTTTTGAAGAACAAAAGTGAAACTTTTGATAAGTTCCGTGAATACAAGGCGGAAGTTGAGAATGAGACGAGTAAATCTATTAAATGTCTGAGATCTGACAACGGCACAGAGTACTGTAATGGTAAATTTAAATCATTTTTAAAGTCTGCTGGTATAAAACACCAGACGACTGTACCGTACACGCCAGAACAAAATTCTGTCGCAGAAAGAGCGAATCGGACTATAATAGAAAAGGCAAGAACATTACTGTCAGAATCAAACCTGAGCAAGAAGTATTGGGCCGAGGCTGTAAATACTGTTGTATACCTAAAGAACAGAAGCCCCACGAAAGCATTGAGCAATGCAGTACCAGAGAAGATTTGGACTGGAAAAGATGTAGATGTTAGTCATCTGAAAATCTTTGGTTGTTTGTCGTATAGGTTGATACCAAAACAAAAGAGACGCAAACTGGACATGAAGACGGAACCGATGATTTTTATTGGATATCCAGATAATCAGAAGGGTTATCGTCTGATGAATCCTAAGACAGGTGAAGTGACAACTGCAAGAGATGTCAAATTTCTGGAAAACGTTTTTCTTCAAAAAGAAAACGTGGAAAAGTCGGAAGTGATAATAAACTTGAATACAGATGCTATTCCTTCCAGTTTATCTAACGGATCTACAAGCAGATCTAAACCCTTGGAGGCTCACGAAGATGTGTACCGTGATGCTGTAGACGAGAATGTGGAAGTATCGGAGGAGATTGGACCTGAACCTGCAGTACCAGAGCAAGTATCTGTATTGACTGATGAGGAAGTTACAATACCTGAATCAGAAAGAAGGTATCCTGTAAGAGAACGCAGACAAGTCGATCGGTACGGATGCAATGTTATGTATGCCAAGGAGAGCAATCTTGATGGTGATCCATTAACTATTAATGAAGCGTTGGCGAGATCCGATGGTGACTTATGGCAAAAAGCGATAGACGATGAACTTATGTCACTAAAGGAGAACCAGACTTGGACGTTGGTGGATCTTCCAGCTGATAAGAAGCCTATCCAGTGCAAATGGGTGTTCAAAATCAAGAGAGATAGCGAAGGCAAGGTAACGAAGTACAAGGCTAGACTAGTAGCAAAAGGCTTCACACAGGTATGTGGTGTAGACTACACTGAGACATATTCTCCTGTAGTTAGAAGCTCTACTCTACGACTGTTGTTCTCGCTAGCTGTTGAATACGGTTGGTTTATTGACCAGTGGGACGTTACGACCGCCTTTTTGTATGGTAAAATTAAAGAGGATATTTACATGTTCCAACCAAAAGGAGCAGTAGTCAAAGGTCATGAAACCAGGGTATGTAAGCTGCAGCGTTCTTTGTATGGATTGAAACAAGCTTCGAATGCTTGGTTCAAGGAATTGGACAAAGAGATGTTGAATTTAGGTTTTGTGCAATCAAAAATAGAACCGTGTTTGTATCAAAAGCAACTTAAAAATAATAAGAAGTTAATTGTCGTTATTTATGTAGATGATCTTTTTATTTTTGGAAATTGTGAACAAGAAAAGCAAAAATTAAAAACCAGTTTGCTTGACAAGTTTAAAGTGAAAGATTTAGGTGCGGCTAGGCATGTTTTAGGCATGAGGCTGAGAAGAGATAAAGATGTTATTTGTCTAGATCAGGAACAGTTCATTTCGGACATATTGAATGACTTTAACATGACAGACGCTAAGCCAGTTTCAACTCCAATGGAAGTCGGAATGAAATTAGTAAGATCGACAAATTCCCATAGCGATCTGCCATATCAAAGCTTAATAGGGTGTCTAAACTATTTGGCATGTAATACGCGACCAGATATAGCACATGCGGTGAGTGTACTTTCACAATTTAATTCGTGTTATGATGAAATACACTTTAAATGTGCCAAACGGGTCTTAAGGTATTTGAAGGGCACGTCTAACCTTTGTCTCACTTTTAGGAAGTCGGGGGATTTAGATTTACGAGGCTATGTTGATGCAGATTGGGGAGGGGCACTAGATAGAAAGTCTTTCACAGGGTTAATTTTCAAGATTGGTAAAAATATAGTATCATGGGAGAGTAGGAAGCAAGCGACGGTATCCTTGTCCTCCACAGAGGCAGAGTACGTAGGATTGAGTCAAGCTTCGAAGGAAGCTCTTTATTTACGTAGTTTACTGAACAGTTTGACAGCTGTGGATAGTAAAGCGGTAGTAATTCATAATGACAATCAGTCGGCGCATAAAATTGCAGCTAACAAAATGATGCATAATAGAACAAAGCACATAGATATCAAGTATCATTTTATTCGGGAGTGTGTACTGGCTAACAAAGTTGAAATAAAGTACATGTCAACTGATAAGATGGTAGCGGACATCTTAACTAAAAGTGTTCACAGTCCGAAACTTAGAGAATTTTTAAAGGATTTATCCCTGTCAAATTATTCTATTAAGGGGGTGGATGAGTAGTTGATGTTTTATGTTTTCTATAAGTGTTTTGTGTAATAGATAATTTTCTAAATTTAGTTTCGTTATACATGCTTTATTTTGTTGGATTTCTTCTGTTTTTGTACTCTACTTTTGGGTACAGCGTAGTACAGTCGGACATAGAAGTGTTAGTGATTTATTTAGTTTTATGTACCGAGTACTGACAAGTACAGAAGTAATCATACGCATATGTAATAGATTAAGGGGGCGTATTGGAGGTCGCATATATAAATGCACTGGCATGTGTGAATAATCTTTTACACATGTCTGTCACCAAATTTTAAATAAGCGTAGTTACGGACTTGTTTATGTTTTTACTTGTCACTTGCTTGTAAAGTAATCACCACGAATATATTTAGTACTATCAGACCACTGCTGCTCTTATTATTACCCCGTAATTTTTCAATAGTCTAATTATTCTACTATTAGGGTGAAGCCAGACGAGCGTAATTTTTTTTAGTAGAGAGTCGCGTAACTTCGGTCGCGTGCGGCGTGTGTGGGGCGCGTGAGTCGGCAGACAACTCATTTTGCGTCGCCGTGTGAATGAAACAGGATTTTTGTATGAAACCGAATGTAGCAGAAATCGCGTACTGAAATTGCGCTCGTCTGTCTTCACCCTTATTGTAACAAATTAACACGCCACAAATGGGCCTTCGAAGCGTGAAAATAAAAAGTTTTTTTTTTTTTATATAACTTACACAGTTCTCTCTGGCCAGCTCCGCAAGAGCCTCATCTTCTTTCGTTTTAGGATCGAACCACAGTATTTGATTTGCTATGGATACCTTACCTGTAAATAATTAAAAATATTTATATTAAACTTTTTAAACTTTCGCGATTTGTACACATTATAAACAAAAGCTGAGCTGTCATAAGTCAGTCCTCCCGTGACCACGATCGCTGCAAGGCGGTCGAAACGTCGGGAAACAAGTAGGTACCTGTTTACCTCGTAAAAAGGAATATCGCGAGAAGACCCGTTCTCAGT
This sequence comes from Cosmia pyralina, assembly GCA_946251885.1. Taxonomy (NCBI): domain Eukaryota; kingdom Metazoa; phylum Arthropoda; class Insecta; order Lepidoptera; family Noctuidae; genus Cosmia; species Cosmia pyralina. The sequence goes on along the minus strand of OX276362.1, from coordinate 4,577,272 downwards.
TTTGTTTATAATATTTATATTATTTTAATGTCGTAAAATACTCATTAAACATTAGTTTATAATGAAGCTACACCTCACTCACCATGATATTTAGGTTTAAACTCTTCATCATATAGCCTCCAAGCCTTAGCGTGGGCCAGCAACACATACTTATTGCACAAGTAAGCGCCAACCTCAGGGCTATACAGGGCTGGGGCAAAGAGCCCGGAGTTGTATACGCCGTCGCAGATGATGATCGGCTCGTTGAGAGTCAGCCAGATCTTCACGCGGTCTCCGAAGAGAGTGTATAGGACTCTCGCGTAACCCACGAACCAGTCTACTATGAGGGGGTTCGTCCAGCCACCTGAAAGAAATTGTTGATAATGATACAATGGTTCCGTTATGAACTGATAGACAATATTGAAGATAGATACTACATTCATGTGATGTGGAGGTATGAGGAACATGCTGTGAGGAAGGTTTTGGGTGTAAATAAGGATGTGGATGATTTTTTTAAGTAAGGGAAGACCGAAAAAATGATGGATGAATATTGTGTGAATGATGACATGGTAAGAAAAAAAGCGGCCAAGTGCGAGACAGAACTCAAACTCAAAGCATTTATTTCAAATAAACCAATTACAGGCACTTTTGAATTGTCAGTGGGTCGGTCAGTCAGAAAGATGAAGCTAGTTACCCATTCCAAAGCGTAGTAGATCCCTATGGAGAAGAACGGGCAAGAAACTCCATGGACACTCTTTTAAATCATAATATTTTTACAAAATAGTGGTTACATCGTTCATGTTGAAAATATACATGTGAGAACAATGTAGAAAGACGTACACGTTAAAAAGCGTCCGTAATAAAAAGATAAAAACTAAAACAACTAAATTAAATATTAAAATTAAAAATAAGCCATGGCAGCTAAGAGACGACCAGTCCCAACTGACGGCGCCCGTTCAAGAACATGACGCATGGATCAGACTCGCCCATGAAGGGTTCCGTAGCAGCAAGTAACATCATATAAAAGTTCTTGTAATTCGTTTGATTGAATGAAAGCTAAATTGCGGTTTACGATTTATGACGTATAAAAAAAAAAAACTACTTACTAGATCTCGTTCAAACCAATTTTAGGTGGAAGTTTGCATGGTAATACATCATATATTTTTTTTAGTTTTATCATTCTCTTATTTTAGAAGTTACAGGGGGGGGGGGGACACAATTTAACACTTTGGAAGTGTCTCTCACGCAAACTATTCAGTTTAGAAAAAAATATATTAGACACCTCAATATCATTTTTGAAGCCTTATCCATAGATACCCCACACGTATGGGTTTGATGAAAAAAAATTTTTGAGTTTCAGTTCTAAGTATGGGGAACCCCCAAAATTTATTGTTTTTTTCTATTTTTGTGTTAAAATCTTAATGCGGTTCACAGAATACATCTACTTACCAAGTTTCAACAGTATAGATCTTATAGTTTTGGAAAAAACTGGCTGTGACATACGGACGGACAGACAGACAGACATGACGAATCCATAAGGGTTCCGTTTTTTGCCATTTGGCTACGGAACCCTAAAAAGGTGAAACTTCAGAGATGACGGATATCTAGAAGTATGGAAGAAGACGTGCTGAGCCGACCCCAAATAAATTAAGAGGATAATGATAACTTTAATATTCGCAAGAAGTGGTAGAATCGCACCATGACACAAGCAGATTCCAACCGGGAGGGTTGCAGTTCAAAAGAAACTGCGGGCAACACAGCCTGTCATTTTCAACTCAGACATACAATACTTCATCATCATCATTTCAGCCGAAAGACATCCACTGCTGGACATAGGCCTCCCCCAAGAACCGCCACTTCGACTGGTTCCGTGCTTCTTGCATCCAGCGGATTCCTGATATACGATACTTAGCCAGACCTAATTCTTTAGCCGATTAATGTCTGGGATTAAAGTAGTATGTCTTACCAAGATCCTGAAGTGATTGAGGCAAGTCCCAATGGTACATCGTCACGAGAGGCTCGATGCCCTTCTCCAGTAGACCGTCGATCAAGTTGTTGTAGTAGTTCTTGCCATCTTCATTGATGTAGTTTGGAAAACCAGAGGGAAGGATACGAGGCCAGGATATTGAGAACCTGGAAGTTGAGAAAAGGAAGATTTTGTTACAAGAGCAATCTGCGAACTACATAGCATAATCAGCATATAATGTTCCCACTGCTGGGACACAGGCCTCCTCTCTGTGAGAGGGAGTGGGATGTAATCTACCACGCGGGCCCAGTGCGGGTTGGTAGATGTCATATGTCTTCAAATTTTTGGTTCTAAGACATGCCGGTTTCCTCACGATGTTTTCCTTCACCGTTTTGAGAGCAGTAGTAATGTAATAATTTACTCAAAGCCTTGCTTGGGTTAGAACCTACGACCTACAACTCGTAAGTTGAGGCCTTTACCACAGGGCCACCACTGGCCAAATAAATATGTTTTGTAAAATACCAGCTAAGACCAGTCTCCACTGACAGCGCCTGTTCGCGAACCTGATGCATGGATTAGCGTCATTCAGCTCAACCATTTTGAAGGGAGCTAAATAACCCAACACACCCGCGACCATCAGCGAGACATTAGTGTGAGCATCATTACATACTCTCAGCCGCCAGGGCTGATATTATAATAATAATAATATATGTTTATTCATAAAAAATTACACATAGTTACAGAAATCAACGGGTAGAGATAGGTATACATTTATTTATGCTAGGTTATGTTGTAAAATCTGTACCAAAAAGTTTAAACCCTGCCTCTCAAACTAGGTTATAACCTGTATTTTGAGAGACAGATATTATAGACAGATATTGCATATAATATGCGAAAATAACTCCGTCTTTCAGCTACATTTTCATGTCTAAACGGCTGAACGGATTTGAATGGTCACACGGATAGAATATAACCAGCAGTGTGATTCTGTAAGACCTCATTCTAAACTTCGAATCTGAAGCCGCTGTAAGTTTCTTGATTGGCATTCTAAAAACTCGGTTGATAATTCGAATTTACACTAGCGCTACCCTTGCGAGCGTGTCAGCGAGTTGAACTAAATTGACCGTAAGATTTTGACAAGATAAAGTATGAGATGCCGTAAGAAGTGGCATTCAGTAAGCTCACTTCGACGCTCTCTTCGCACTCGAACTCGATTCAAAGTGTAAAATGAAAAGCATCTATTTTACGAGTGAGAGTGAATAGCGATGTGAGATGCGAGTTGTTGTCCGAATTTTACAGAATCGACGTACTGGGTTAGGATATAGGATAATTTCTATCCAGGAAGTACGTTCCTGTGGGATAATCTTCGACCTCCACGTGGACGAAACCGCGGGCAAAAACTAGTTACCTATAGAAGTGAATCCCCAGTTCCTCTGCCAGCTCGAGGTCCTTCTTCCATTGGTGGTAAGAGTCGCAGGCGACATCGCCATTGGACAGGTCTGAGATTCTTCGTGGATCTTCGTGCACATACCGGTCCCACGTGCTTTCACTTTTGCCTAGAAAATACAATAAAAAGTTATTAAACAAATTGCTAATCCATTGCTTCATATGTTCGAAAAAATTGTCTGCTCGACAACGTAAACAACACAATGAATGTTGTTGAACTGTCAAAATGAAACCAACTCCGATTGATAATGTGTTACGCAATTAAGGTGCCGGTTAGACTGGAAGCCAACCTCAACATAGTTGGGAACAATCTAGGCAGATGATGATATTATGCAAAAAATACCCTGTAAAAATATTCTAGCCGGACCAAGTCAAACTTAAACCTAGTAAAATGTATGGTAAATCTGGAAAAAATACAGGATGAATATTATTCTTACCACCCTCATTCCAGGCGCCTTCGACCTGGTAAGCAGCAGTGGAGGCTCCGAACCTGAACCCAGGTGGAAACGACAGGTCAGCACTCCATGACACAGCTATTACAGCGCTGTGGAACAAATATCAATATAATAAGCCATCTATAATAATATGTATCAAATGTATAAATATATAAATAAATAAATATAAATATAAATATGTTTGGACATATCACACAACGCCATCTAGCCCCAAGCTAAGCAACCTAATGCTAAATAAAAATCAATTGCCGAATGTATGCAAGCGCATGCACATCACTTCAGAGCGGTTGCACCTTTTGGTTAAATCTTTTTTCGTTGTGTTTTTAATATTGTCAGGACAAGGTTTGTATGAAAGAAAATGTTTGAAGTATTTTACGGACAAGTGAAAAATTTTGGTTAAAAACTTTTTCACAAAAAAATACAACCGACTTCCAAAAACAACACTACAAAGTGAAAAATAACTTTATATATATATATATATATATATATGTGACGAGCGGAAATTGCTTAGCAACCATATTAAAGTAATCGAATCGCAACCCGTGAAATATTTATCATTGAGTAGTTCCGGTAGCCATCTGTGGTCTTCATCATCAGTTCCACTTCACCAAGTGGTGCTTTCCGAGAGCAAATGCACGAGCTACTATAAAAAATACCCAAATCGCTATAGGTGTGCCTATAATATTTGAAGAGTTCCTTCGATTTCTCCAGGATCCCATCATCAGAACTGGATTTTGACAAAAATGGAACCATTTGGGAAGTATACCCTTTCCAACAAAAAAATATTTTTTCAAATCGGTTGGCAAGCGACGGAGTTATGCGCGAACAAACATAAAAAAAAAAAAATACAAACATCCGAATTGAGAACCTCCTCCTTTTTTAGAAGTCGGTTAAAAAATCTCCATATAAAAAAGTGACTGAGTGAGTGAGAGAGACAGAAGACAGTAGGGAGATGTTTTCTGAGACGGAGAGCTTCAAAAACATTGACAGAATTGACAGATTGACGTTCAGTTACTCAGCTTCTTACAATGTTTTAATTGTTACTACCGAAAAAAAAAAATTGTTGTTTTGTAAAATTGAATTTGAATTTGAAAAAAATGGGTAGTAAAAAAGCTGTAGAACGTCAATTTTATTATACCTGCTATTTTAAAAATACCAGCAACAGGTACTTCATTTATAGAGCTCAGTGTGTTATCGTTGTGTTATCTATCATTCAATTCAGTCTTGGTTTATTTCATTGTTCACATTGATATAAAAACAGTAATATATAAGTCAATGATTGTTCATTTCATTATATTAATTTTTTTTTCATTTATTCAATAACAATTTACCTACATTGTGTCTGAATGTTTTACAAAGATAGGTACCTACGCAAATAATTAAATGATTAACAATTTAAACATAGAATAAAAGTATCTCAACACAATCTCATCACATACCTAAATTAAGAGAATGCCACCAGTGATGCGTCAAAATAACGGTCGGCGTACGCGTAAAACAAGCCGAGTTTATAATCGTCGAGTCAATGAGACTGAAGAGGAGCGCGATCTACCATGGCTCCGGAAGAACTTATACAGGCGAGCTCAGGCGAGAGTCGACAAAACAGATGGTCAAACATGAAAATTATCTATGAACGTTTGGCGTTTAGTTAGTATCCAACAGTCGATTAGGCCGCCGATAAATCAGTCGAATAAGGAACAATCCTACTAATATTAGAAAGTTTTTGAAGATGTTGGGATGTTTGTTACTCAATCACGCAAAAACGGCTGAACGGATTTGGATGATAGACACACAGATAGTTTATAACCTGGATTAACACATAGGATACTTTTTATCCCGGTAGTAGGTTCCCGTGGGATAATTTCCGACAACCAGGCGGGCGAAGCTGTGGGCAACGACTAGTGATTACTATTTGTCAATATTGCAATGCTTTGAGGTTTCGACTCGAACTGCCAGGATTATTGTACATTACAATAGATGCGGGAAGCACAGAACCGGTCGAAATGACGGTGCTTGGAGGAGGCATATGTCCAGCGGTGGACGTCCTTCGGCTGAAATGATGATGATGATGATTATTTATAGCATTGCAATAAAGGTCGAAATTATTTAATTGTCATTTCATTATATGCCCATATTGTAAAGGGAAGATTTGCTCTTATTTTCTTCATTAGTACGCCCGTGCTAAGCCGGGGCGGGCAGCTACTTTTTTTTTTTATAAACTAGAAAAACGAAAAGTGTTTATTACCATCATGAACGGATAATGGCACAAAATGTTTAAATTATTGTACTGTCATCGGGCCCTCTTAGGTGTGCAAAATTTCGAAAATCTGACCATTTAGTTCAAAGATTCCGTTCTTTGAGCTCGATTTTTACAAACATACATCCAGGTGAGCTAATAAAAAGCGTGTTAAAAAGCATCATTTGATCTAACAATCTTAAGAATTTGGTCCCTTGTGAGCGAGAGAGGTGACACAATGCGACAGCTCTCTTAACTAGTACATCGACACTGAATAGGTACCAGTATTTTACATGGAGCGACTGCCTATCTGACCTCCACAACCCAGTTACTGGGTAACACGATACCTCTTGGTAATAAGTCTAGTTGTCACACTTGCCTGTAACAACTGTCAAAGATCCACAAATGACAGCCGGGACCAACAGTTTAGCGTGCTTTCCGAGGCACGGAGGAGTCTCGGTGTACCCATCCACTGACCAACTCCAGCAGCCCCGGTAGCTTAACGTGGTAGATCGACCTGGGGGCCAACCACCACTTCTTAAAGCAGTATTATTTTAATGTTACTTTAGTGTGAGAAAGAGATGGAGCTATACAGGACGTCTAGCTCCATCTCTTTCCCACACTCATGTAAGATTAAAATAATACTGCTTTAAGAGGTGGTGGTCTAGCTCCTGTGCGGCTGTTATTACTTAGCCACGAGCTCCTCGACCTTGTACATAATTATGCATATTTTGCATGGCCCACTCCATACAAAATCTAGCTACGTGCGCAAATCAAACTGTACTGTCGTCCAAAACCATAGAGATCAGAGAATAACGTACCGTCGCATCGTGAGTTTTGTTTTTTAATATTAAGGCTATAATGGTCATCACGACGAGGTGAGGCGAGGCAAGGCCGTAACAACTGGGTTAAGGCATCGCCTCTCATGCACGAGGTTGTTTGTTCAAATCCGGACATATACCAATGTGACTTTCTCAATCAATGTGAAAAATACTATAAAAAAAGTAATTTCATACCGCACCAAAACTTAATGGGACGATTTTTGGGATCATCTTCAACCCAAAAAAAATAGTCAGCTGGATGGAAATGGGAGGAATATTATGTCAATCGCGTACCTAAATGAAATTGATTGTTGCGATGGCAAATCAGGGTCAAAATCGAAACTATGGGTCAAAGCGGTCAAAAAAACCATGACCTCAATTTTGAAGGAAAATAAAACTGCATTTTTTGTTTTTTGAAAAAGCTTCTGCCTGAATCGGAAATCGAACCCGATTCCTGTTATAAAAAAGTACCCTGTATTTTATACTGAGCGCTAATGTTGCTGACAAGGATCAAATACTGAAATTCCTTTGCAGTATTTTATCCTCCTGCTTTGTATAAAATCAAAGGAAGTGTCAGTTTTTTTGCAATTTTTGTTTCATAAATTATGAAAAATCTAAAAAAAATCCATTTCCTTTGATTGATCACATTACATTTGTTCACAGCATTTGATTCCTACTAGCTACACTATCGGTTAGTGTGATAAAAAAGGGTGCTGTTTTTGTAAAAAAAACGGGTTCGTTTCCGGGCTGTGGCAGAAGTTTTTTGCAGAAAACCAAAAATGCAGTTTTATTTTCCTTCAAAATTTAGATTATGGTTCTTTTGATCACTTTGTCTCATTACCAAAGTTTCGAATTTAGCCTGATGTGCCATTGCTACAATTATGTTCATTTACGCGACTGACATAATATATTCCCCCACTTCTATGCAGCTGATTATTTTTTTTTTGGGTTGAAGATAATCCCAAAAATCGTCCCATTAAATTTTGGTGCGGTACGAAATTACTTTTTTTTTCAGTATTTTTTTTACAATTTTGACATGTCGAGCCAATAGACATTCGATGGATAGCATTCGTTGCAATGGCTTTTCGGCAAAACGGACGCTCGATCTAATGGCTTTCGAAATTATGGTACATTGATGCTATGGAATTTCGGCAATTTGGACGTTCGATCTGCTGACTTCGGGAAATTAGCCATCGGGCATATGACATTTGAAATCAAGCAGTAAACCCCTTCCTTTCATTTACATACGTTTGATTTCATCGGCCGAGTTGGCCGAAGACGCCCGAGTAAAAATCGGCCGATAACGGTTTAGGTGTACGCGTACCGTAACACATTATCGATCGGAGTTGGTTTCATTTTGACAGTTCAACAACATTCATTGCGCTATTTACGTTGTGGAGCAGACAAATTTTTCGAACATATGAAGCAATAGATTAGCCATTTGTTTCAAAATGAAACCAACTGCGATCGATAATGTGTTACGCAATTAGGGTCCAGGGGGCCTAGACAAAATCCCTTTACTGTAAGCGTTAACGCCAATGGAAAGACCAAATTTTATGGAATTGTATGGATTGTATTAATTGTATTATTGTTGGAGCAGCAGTCACGTGACATCTCTGAAGCTAATTACACACGAAATGATTGATGCACTATAATTTGCACACGAAATGATTGATGTAATGTAGACGAATATGTAAAAACAGCTTTTGATTCCATAGAACTCACTTCGTTCAGCTCACTTGAATGTCTCGCTGATGGTGTTGGATCATTCGTTTCCCTACAAAATGGTTGAGCTGGATGGTGCTGATCCACGCATCATGTTCGTGAACGGGCGCGGTCAGTTGAGACTGGTCATCTCTTAACAATACGCCCTGGCAGTTCTCATCTTATATTTTGATTTTTTTTAATTTTTTGCTCGCATTTATAGAAGCAACAAGAATAATGTACCCAGGATTTTGTAATATCTTGATTTAAAAGAGTGTCCTTGGAGTTTCTTGCCCGTTCTTCTCCTTAGAGATCTACGTTTTGGAATTACGAGGAACTAGCTTCAAATTTCTGACTAACAACCGACTCTTTGACAATTCAAAAGTGCCTGGAATTATGCTTTGAGTTTGAGTTTGATACGACGGAAAATCAGCCATTTGCAGAAGTGAATAATTGCGTAGGAAGACGAGGCTTTCCATTCTTTGAACTTACTTTTATTAAATGCCGTCGGAACACCTAAGCTACAGTCAATAAAAAAAGTCGATTAACACTTACAATTTTTTAATCTTAATTATTAAGCGAAACATTTAATTGAAATCAGAACAGAAGTAGGTAATTAAAATTTTAAGAACATTAACTCTTAACAGTTAAACGAAAAACAAAGCAGTTTATCGAATCATTTTGTGTTAATTTAGATGATGTCAAAAAGTAGCAGTGTTAACCGACTTCTGTTGCTGACCCTACCACTAATTCCAGCTTTAGCACCTCCAATACTTTTTAAATTACAAACAAATCAGGGCGAAATTATGTCGCATACCTAATTTCCGAATTTTCATTGCGTAATTTTCGCCAGGTGTGTCGCTATATACGCTTATGATCATTGTTAACAATCTTATCGCCAAACGACAGTGAAACAGATGTATCTTTAAAACGCATTCAAGTGTATTATGATAACAATAGCATTGTTATCTCATCAAATAAATTGTAGTCTCAATTTAGCGCATACAAGATCCAGACAAGACATAAATAAGCTACGAGTAGATGCATTCGACATTGGAAATGGCGAAACAAACTAAGGGCTGAAAGTCTTTTTTAAAGTCCAGAAATAACCTTGGTCAGATCATGTGAGGATCATGTAGGTAGATTTGTGTCTGAAATAGACTTTGGAGGAAAGAACCACACAGATTTGAGTGGACCTGTCCAGTCAAGCAAGCATTTGTCATATAACACACCCTGGGTAGTTCAGTAACCGGTTCCAAGAAGGTATATAAAAGTTGACGAGCACTCTAGACATTCCAGCCAGCATTCCTAACATATGAAAACCATAATGGGTAAAATGATCATGGAATAATGCCAAATAATAAGAGAGGTTACTGATAAGTACATGACCCCTTTGCCCAAACCAAGATTTTCTGATGTTTTGAACTTTGCATTGTGCATTGTCACCCGGCGATCTTGACACTTGTGACAAGGCAGCGTAAGCTGAATATAATTAAACAAAATTCAGGGAAGAAACCCCATAATTTAGTTGTTTCACTGTATGCCGACGATACTTTAAAGAAGCACAAAGTGATATTGTTAGCCTAACTATCTGCTTCCAATGCGACTGCTTACTATAATTGCTAGTAAAACCTTTAGATGATTATGTGGTGTTTGGTATACTGGATGCCTTATTTTACCGTTTTGAAAAAAATAGGCGGCGAAATAGGTGAACGGAGTAGATGTCTAACGGTGGCCATACACGCTACGAGAAATCGTTACGATCAGACTGTACAGTTCGAACGGTACCGATAAATCGCTACATGTATGTTATGAAACTGTGCAGTTTCGCACGATTTTTTGAGACTGTACAGTCGAACGGAACAATACGAAAATTTCAATTGATTTATCGGAATCGGACGAACTGTGCCGACTGATCGTAACGTGTATGCGCTCGTTCCGTTTTCGTGTTCAGTTTTGTAGTCGGTCGAAATTCGGGTGGACGTGCGCACGCGTCATGGCGTCTCAAACTAATCGCGAATGGCTTGAAGAATTTATTGATTTATATCGCAGTGAACCTTGTCTTTGGAATATTAAAGGCAAAGAGTATCACAATCGTGAGTTAAAACGTGCAGCATATACTAAGCTGGTTGAAAAATTTAAAACAGTAGACCCTAGTGCTGACAAAGATGCTGTTGTAAAAAAAATAAACAACATTCGCTCTACTTACAAAAAAGAGCGTAAGAAGATCGCTGATTCGAAGAAATCAGGAGCAGGAACCCAAGAAGTGTATAAACCAAAACTATGGTATTACTCTATGTTGCTGTTTTTGGATGACCAAGAAGAACCAAGAAGTTCACGTTCTAATATGGACGACGAATCAACAGACAACGAGGTAAGTTGTTTGCGTGTTATTATCAGTGATCGGAGTAGGTAGATTTTTTTTTTTCAACCAATTGGGAAATTCCAGCAGAATGACCCCAATTCAATCTACCTACTCCGATCACTGGTTATTATACAGAGTACAGTAAGGTCGGCTTTTCTTACGATTTTTTTTATTTCTTGTATGGTTTTTAGCCCTGTGGTGCCAGCAGAGTAGACTAGCACTAATATGGTTATGTGAATATAATAAGTAAATCCGGCCATATTGAGAATGCTCCATAGTTATTTATATTATTACATGAATCCTTCCTTCTTTCACATTGAAGCAGACTCGAAAAAATACGTACATATTAATACTAAGGCGGGATTTTACCAACCTCCTAATAAAGTTATTGGAAACTATATCTGGTGATAAACCACTTTTTATATACCTAATCTGTGTTTGGAAAGTTGGAGTTTATTTGCCGAATAAGTCCCTAATAACTTATTAGGAGGTTGGTGAAATCTAGCCTGAGTGAATTAACATGTAGGTATTTAAATAAAACTAAATAACTTTTTTATTAAATGTTTTATTCTCAAAGAGTTAACATATAAAATTATTTTGCCACGGAACGCTGCCTTCGCTTGCAAAATATTCCATGTACTCTTCTCTGACTTTTTTTGCGGCAATCGAAGTATTACCAAGATTTCTTCTTTGCAAATTAAATATGGCTGAATCCGTTGTATCATATCCTTGGGTTATTGACCCTTCATCAACATTTTCTACGTCGAAGCATTCTTGTTGACAGTAAGAACTTTCTGAAGTCTTCATTAAATAATTATGTAAAGCACAACTGGCCATCACGACTGACTCTGTTCTCTTCGGATTAATACTAATTTTTGTGTGAAAAATTCTAAATCGAGATGCCAAGATCCCAAACGCATTTTCGACAATGCGCCTTGCTCGTGATACGCGGTAATTTAGAATTCTGGTTTTATTTGTGGTCAAGTCTGCTTGTCTAAATGGCTTAATTAAATCTGTTCTAAGTGGAAACGCATCGTCAGCCACAAACACATAAGGCAACTTTCTAGTGCTATTTGCGACAGCTGTTTCGGTTGGAATACACAACTGATTATTATCAAGTTTTTCAAAAAACTTAGTGTTTGTGAGTACTCCACCATCTGAAATTCTTCCATTTGTTCCAAAATCACATAAAAGAAATCGATAATTTCCGTCAACGATTGCCAATAACACCATGCTATGATGGTTTTTATAGTTGAAATATTCTGAGCCACATCCATTAGGAAGAAAAATTGATATATGCTTTCCATCCATCGCGCCTAGACAATGCGGAAAATTCCATCTCTTTTCAAACACTTTGGCCACATCCTTCCATTCTTCTTTCGAGCGTGGGAACTGTAAAAAAAATAATTGTTTCAGGAAATTGAAAGTGAAGCATCTCCGGCCGCCCAGTCAACTCCACAGTCACCTCCAGCCACACAGTCAACTCCACAGTCACCTCCAGCCACACAATCAACTTCACAGTCAACTCCCGATACTCGTTCAACTACAAACACGTTGTTTAATAGGAGTCGGCCAAAAAGGAATGCAAATGAAAACCTAACTACTGAAGTTTTACAGTCTGTTCAAAACCATTTCAAAAGGCCAGCAATTACTAATGATCGATTTGATATTTATGGAGCAAACGTCGCAGCTAAGCTCACCTCACAAAACATCAACGTATTTTGGCCGAAAAAATAATTAACGAAACATTATTTCTGGCAGAGATGGAAAATTTGACTATATCACACCAAGTGATGGATTCAACCAGTGTGCGTTTTACTAATTATGGTTACAACGTTCCCAGCCCCGTTTCAAGTACTCCCAGCCCTGTTGGAAACAATCCTAGTCCAGTACCTTATCAGAATTCAAATTATGATTTCCAAACACAACCAGGCTCCCAGTCAATTCTCCAAACCCCAATAATGCAAACTTCTCAACAAGAAGAGTTCCAACAAATGCAAAATTCAGCGGCTACTTATTTGTCTAATTTTACTTAATGTTAACCCATCATTATAAGTACAAATTAATAAACATTACATTCTAAGTAATTAGTAGTTTTTTATTTCTTACCTTCAAATAGTCTTTGCGGAGAACCTTATATATTGCTTCACAGGTGTCCGGTATTATGCGACCCAAAGCTTGAGATGAAATGATACTAGAGAATTTCAAATCTTCATAATTTCTTCCTGTTGATAAAAACCTCAAAGTAGCTACAAGCCTGTCATGGGGTGGAATAGCATTTCTCATAATAGTGTCTTGCTTCTCGATAATTGGTGCTACCAAATTCAGTAGATGTAAGTACGTATCATGATCCATTCTTAGAAAATTATGCCAGTCTTTTGGAAAAACCTTTAATTCCGCCAACAAATTGACATGAGAATGAACTCTTCTTTTCATTAGCCATTCTTTACACCAGATGCTACGATTTTTCCGCTTCACCTTTTTTTCCTTCAGGGCGAATATTAATCCAACAATTGCTAAAACGTCGTCCGTCGAAGCCATCACTGACACGTGTGCGTCGGCACCATATTGTACCGTCTGATCGTAACGATTTCTCGTAGCGTGTATAGCTTGTATGCCAGCTACGATAAACTGCACCGTTCAAACTGTACAGTTTGATCGTAACCATTTCTCGTAGCGTGTATGGCCACCATAAGCATACCTAGGTTTTTCTTTTTTTTTAAATAAAACATATCGAAATTCAAATAAAATTTGAATTTCGATATTTTTTAACGATTTACAATTTTTTTTTTATGTTTTATGAACATTAATGTTCTAGTATGAAAAGTTTACTTCGAATTTGTAGAATTTATTGATACTTCGATCAATTTAAGTCTAAGCTATTAATAAAAAAAAAAAAATGTTATGTCACAGTCTTCTACTCCGTTCACCTGTTTTTTTCAAGACTGTAAAAAAAGTCATCCGGTACCTATACAAAAATTGAGTATGGACGATGTGAGAACAGAAAATTACCTATTTTGGACTTATCATGTTTACATGCTCAAGTGTCGCATGATACCGCTAAGTTCATGCAATAGTTAAGTTTGTCGATCAAACTGTTACGTGTACTTTTAGCTGCCAAAGACTTACAAAGAATAGATAAAACGAAAGTTTCAAAAAATTGAGTATGGACGATGTGAGTACTAAACACTTACACACTTATCATGTAAACATGATAAATCCAAAACATTTTCTGTTTTCACATCGTCCATACTCAATTCATCGACACTTGGTGATAAACGATTGCGTTTTTTGCATTTTGCAGGTTAGTGTTTGGTTGTATCTTAATCAAAATATGATTCGCGACAGTAACAAGTATATATTTACATAATTTTAACCATAAACATTATCAATAAATCTTTCTAAGTTAGATTTCCTCCGGATTCGTCTGAATTCCGAAATCAGACCAATCCGCAGGAAATCTATCTTAGAGATAGTTGTCAATGATTTTTATGGTAAAAATTATGTAAATACATAGTTTTTACTGTCGCGACTTACATTTTGATTAAGGTAAGTACAACCTCACACTGACCTACAAATTGCAAAAAACGCAAGAAAATTTGAATTTTGTGGGCTACCACAGCGCAATCACCTTAGTGATTTTAAACTGAAGATCGCGTCTAAACGAGTAGTGTTAATAATTTGAAAAAAAAAATGTTAAATTAGAGCATTTTCTTAACGAGTCGAATGCCGTAATCAATCAATCTGCCTAGCCTTTTCCCAACTATGTTGGGGTCGGCTTCCAGTCTAACCGGATGCAGCCGAATACCAGTATTTTATATGGAGCGACTGCCTATCTGACCTCCACAACCCAATTACTGGGTAATACGATACCCCTTGGTAAGACTGGTTGTCAGACTTTCGGGCTTCTGACGACCCGTAACGACTGTCAAAGTTCCACGAATGACAGCCGGGACCAACGGCTTAACGTGCTTTCCGAGGCACGGAGGAGTCTCGGTATGTAAAGATGGTCACCCATCTACGACCAACCCCGGCAAGCGTAGCTTAACCTGATGGATCGACCCGTACGGCCTTTATTAATTAGCCACGAGCTCCTCCGAGAGTCGAATGCCGTAATCACAGACACAATTAAAACGCCATTTTCTCTCGCGCGGATCATTGTAAATCGCGTATATTATTTATTATGTGAATGAAACGTAAATATTTTAATTTATGTTTATATTATAATTAGTGTAATCTTATATATAAAATTCTCGTGTCACAATGTTCGTTCCCGTACTCCTCCGAAACGGCTTGACCGATTCTCATGAAATTTTGTGAGCTTATTGAGTAGGTCTGAAAATCGGCTAACATCTATTTTTCATACCCCTTAGTGAACTTAAAAATTATTTATATGGCAAAACAACGTTTGCCGGGTCAGCTAGTTAATTTGTAAAATTATGTCTAACGCGGATAAAAACTAAGAATCACGAAAAAACTATCAAGCGTATTTTTATGAAACCTTCAACATTACAAAGACAAATAAGATAATTTATTCAAAGATAAGATAATTTTATTCATTTCTTATCACAAATGTTGTTGTGGACACGAACTGAGTTAAACATTTGTGAGAGACTGGTGCCCGAAAACGCATAAAATACCTGTGTTACGGGTAAATTCTTTATTTATCTTTTAACTAGCTGCGCCCCGCGGTGTTACCCGCGGTTTATGAGATACACTAAAACGTGTATTATTTAATCGGTGAGAAAAGTATTCACAAAAAAATTGCTCATCCCACGGGAACACTACATTTTTTCAGGATGTAAAGTAGCCTATGTGTGCTATGTGTATACAGGATGTCTGCTACTTCCACACCAAATTTTATCAAAATCGGTCGAGCCGTTTGAGTTTGAAGGAGTAACAAATATATTTGAATTCCTTGCTCATCCCACGGGAGCACTACATTTTTCCGGGATAATAAAGTAGGCTATGTGTTAATGCAGGTTATAAGCTGTCTACATACCGAATTTCATCGAAATCGGTCCAGCCGTTTGAGTGTGAAGAAGTAACAAACATACACACACACACACTCACAAACTTTCGCCTTTATAATATTAGTGTGATATGCGTCTTTTGTTTTATGTAAGTATAATAAATCAATAATGCATCTAATTTGGGACAGCGCTACTTGATGGGCTAGTCCTATTACTGGCTGGACGTACGACGCGTTGCGTTTGCCGCCCCAACCACTCAGGGCCGTTGGCAAATATCTGCTTCTTAAACCACTTGAATTGAAAGTTTTTAAAAGTAAAGTAAGAAAATACATTTAGCACAGGCTAAAAGGCACACAAGATACCTACAGCAGGTAAAAAAACCGGGCAAGTGCGTGTCGGACCACGCACAATGAAGGGTTCCGTAGTTGGGATGAATTATTCCAAGAACAAAGTTAACATTGTAGTTGAAAATCATGTACTTCCGTACATTCCAACTGTATAATGTAAGTTTGTACTCACAATATTGAGAGATTTACCATGCTATTTTAAGACCACAGACTTTTTATAGGTTTTCCTGTAATCTACAGATAAAGATCTATTTTCTGTACTTTTTTTAAGGTTTTAGGCTCAGTAGTTTCGGAGATAAGGGGGAAATGGTCAATTTTCATCGATTTTCTTAAATAGCTTTAAAACAATTTATTTTAAAATTATAAAAAAAATATATTTGAGACCCTCATAGTAAGTCATTTGATATGTAACACGGTATAGTTTGCAAAACTTTTTTTTTTTTTCTTATTTGCCTCTTAAAGTAACCCCGGTATTCAAAATTCACTTATTTACTTTACCTGTCCGTGTTTGGGTCACAGAAATTCATATGTGTACCAAATTTCAACTTAATCGGTCCATTAGATTCGGAGCAAATTGGCTGTGACAGACGGACAGACAGACAGACACACGAGTGATCCTATAAGGATTCCGTTTTATCCTTTTGAGGTACGGAACCCTATAAAAGAAAAAAAATTGTGTAAAGTGGTAAGAAATTAGCAGGAGAGTGTGCCTCACGGCCAAGAAGGCCCAGTTAGGTAGTTGGAAGAGTTTCACTGTTCTCTATAACTTAATTTTAGTTTATACTAAATTATAACTCAGCGAAACTGTTGCTTATCTTCATTTTATTTTTTTCCTCCTTGGAGTGAATTATATCGTAATGCACTGTTTTAGTTCGTGTAGTTCTAAAATACACATAGAAGAGTTAAAGAGCCAAAATACAGGTCTTTGAACGTAGAATAATCAGTTGGCACACGTGTAAACATCTAAGAAGGTTATTTGAAGATTACGTTAATTAATTTTATCAATCAGTTTAGTCTCAACAACTTTAAAAACAAATGCACACTCACCTCAAGACGACTGCCCGAATCCAATCCATGACAAGAGTGACTGCTTCAATCCGCAATCCTTACAGCCCAAAACTCAGCCACTATCTTTCATATAAAATCTTAAGATTCTTGTTTAACCTGTGGGTTTAACAGGTGGGGCAAAAGTAATGTATTATTGTGAATGTGCCATAATTTTTGCAAATGGCGTCATAATGTCATTGTGATTAATTGACACATGAGTTGTAGACCGATAGAGTTGACAATGCAATGTTGCGACGAGCGATATACACAGCTCAGGCAATGACAGAGATTGAAACACCAATTTTCGTCCGGTTTTTACCCGACTACAGCGAACCAAAAAGGAGGGTTATAATTTTGACTGGTATGTATGTTCATTTGTTCTGTTCTCTCATAACTTCTAAACTGCTTATCATAATTTTACAAATGAGGTATCATTGGAAGCGTCTTGATTGTCCGCTGGTTATAGGCTAATTTGGCGCCCTATAGAGGAGAGAAAGTAATGAACTAAAATAGTACATTTTGTTACAAGTGCAGAATTTTTGTTATTGCATTCGAAGCGGAATTAACACCCGAGCCGTAGGCGAGGTTGTTTTTGAGCCGAGAACTGCACTATCAAATGTCCACGTGTATCAAACGACGTTTTTCAATACACTTTTGAAGAAATAAAATAAAATAATGAAAAATATTTTGGTTATGAATTATTAGGAAACTATGATTAAAATTTTCTTTTTTTTCCGTGCTTTGCTTTCGCCAGGTTGAAGGAGAAGCAAAGGTATAAAGCCGATAAACAGCCTAATACGAAAAATAGAAAACTCAAATATTTTTGAGTTTAGAACACAAATAAATGTTAATTTGTTGATAAACGTTTTTTTTTATTGTAATAATCATGGTTTTTGATGATATTCTATTTATAAACATTATTTAAATATTCAAAAAATATTAACACCGTAAAGACGCTTAACTCTTTGGCGAGATTAAAAAAAAACATTCACCTCCGAATAGAGACGGTGTGAATAGAGGCATTGAACCAAACCAATTTGGACTAAGTATAGATATAAGATAACTGTGGCAATTTTGATTCCCGCACACGTGTTGGAAAATGAAAAATCGCACGCGTGTGAAATATACTGCAATGTGAACCTAATCGTAGTGCGATATGAACCAGTTTTCGAGGAAGTGTATTGAAAAAAATAATAATTATGCCATGTTGGGTATCAAATGACAGTGCTTAATTAGCACATTTAAAAAAAAATATATTGTTAGCTTAAAAAAAAAAAAAAAAAATTAAAGCGGCTCTGCAAATACCTACTTTATCACGGGATAACCCCAAAATAATTTAGGAGTCACACACACCGAAACACCACACAGCTAAGATGCGATAATATATCGCGAGTATTCGCGAGAGCGTCATTCTACCGAACGCCGTCCTAAGAATCGCATGTTTTGTCCCTTGTAGGCTGTTCAGCATACAAAACTTACTATTGGTACTCGACAGCTCATCTGGCGAAGATTGGGACAGCGGATTCGATATTCATGTTGCATCTAGAAATAAAAATCGCAACATCTAAGTACCTAGAACACCACATCAATCAATCCGCCTAGCCTTTTCCCAACTATGTTGGGGTCGGCTTCCAGTCTAACCGGATGCAGCTGAATACCAGTATTTTACATGGAGCGACTGCCTATCTGACCTCCACAACCCAGTAACTGGGTAATACGATACCCCTTGGTGAGACTGATTGTCAGCCTTTCGGGCTTCTGACGGCCCGTAACGACTGTCAAAGATCCACGAATGACAGCCGGGACCAACGGCTTAACGTGCTATCCGAGGCACGGAGGAATGTCGGTATGTAAAGATGGTCACCCATCCACTGACCAACCCCGGCAAGCGTAGCTTAACCTGATGGATCGACCCGTGCGGCTGTTATTACTTAGCTACGAGCTCCTCCCATGCGGGTATTATAGATAAATAAATAATAAATGAATAAAAATAATGTTTTCTCTGTACTTATTCGTATTTATTAATCGAATTGGTTAGTTTCACATGGCAGTGGAACATACAGGGATCGTCTCTTGATAACATTCGAGTAGTACACAGCTGACTTGCGTGCCGTGCGCGTGCGCATTGGATCCGAGAAGTCCACTTCGTATAAGCCAAACTTTGATCTGAAAATAAAAAAAATATTGCTCAAAACATGCCTAAATTCCTGAAGGTAACCAATAATGCTTCCTCTCTGTATTCCATAAAGGCTCGCATAGACAGGCGCGAAGTTTTCATAGAAATTATTCTACTAGAGTCGCGTCGCGCCTGTCTGCAGGAGCCTTTAGGCCCCGTTCACGGCCTCGAGCGATGCGACTTGCGCGCAGAGCAATTTGCGTCAGGCAACACGCGCCCGCGTCACATATCCGACGTTCGCACGGACATAACAATATCGCGGCGGTATTTTTTCGCGCTCTGTTTAGTGCCGAGAGTTGAAAATCCAATAGTGTTTTTTCGACGCGCTGGGATGCACACCGTTGGATTCTCGAAGCTCGGCTCAACACCAAGAGTTGAAAATCCAGTGCGCGATAAAATCCCGCCGCGATATTTTTAATATACGTCCGTGCGAACGTCGGCTTATTGTTTTCTTCGCGTGAGTGTCCTCGCTCCGCTGATTGCTTCGCGATCTTCGTTCGTGTAGCTCATGGCCAAGGAGTAAGTAACACAAACAAAATTCAAAAGATTTGAAGCACGAATATAGAACAATTTTTTTCGATCAATATCGGTCATTCGACGCTCTTTTTAGGGTTCCGTAGTCAACAAGAAACCCTTATAGTTTCACTATGTCCGTCTGTCCGTCCGCACCATAGCTCAGAGACTCATAGTACTAGAAAGCTATTATTTGACATGGATATACATATTCACCACGCCGACAAAGTGGTAAAATAATATTATGAAAAAAAATTTTTTTTAGGTTACACGTAACATGGGGATGTTTTTTTTTCTCGTCTACCCCATGGTGTGGGGTATTGTTGGATGGGTCTTTCAAAAATATTGCGGGTTTGTGCAAACAATTTTTCGATTTAGGGATCCCTTTCTGAAATATTAAGCTGTAAAGTGCTAACTTTTGTTAGAGTCAAGTATCCCGCCCCCCTGCCAGCTAAACGGTTAGTTTCGGATGGGTAAAAAATTTCACGGTAATAGTATATAACGAAGTTAAAAGGAATCTCAGCTAAGTAGGCTTTTCAAGTTTACGAGTAATAGTCAACCATCTACGGAACCCATCATTGTACGTGGTCCGACACGCACTTGGCCGGTTTTTTTTCTCTTGTATCAGCAAAACTATGGAAAAGCTCAAGCTGTGTTAAAATATGTATTAGCCAGCCAGCCAGCCAGTGTTGTCTACCCAGTTTGCGTTGAATATGTCACCGTAAGCTTGTGAGAACCGTATTATCGGTATTATTTCCGTAAGATTATAAACTGTCGAAAAATATTGAACTGGGTCAAATGAGTTGGAACTGTGAACAACCGCGCGCGAGCCGAGCTAGCTAAGCGAGCGGAACCACGGCAGCGGCCGGCGAGCGCTACTTACAGCTTACTCGCAGCTAGGCAGGCTATTTAGTATTAGCGCAAGGTGCGTTACGTCGCAATCAATTTTGATACCTGAAGGCCAATTCTCGTACTTAATAACGTTCAAATTCAAGTCGCAATCTCATGTCAGCGACAATCAAATGTCAAAAATGTAGGTAAACGCTATACAAATTTTGACAGATTGAGACTGAGATGAGATTGCGAACGTTGTTAAAAATACGGGAATTGTCCCTCGGTTCACAATTTGTCGGTTTCCCATGGATAGATCGAACTATAGAAAAACTATCGCAGTTCACAATTTTTTTTTTTTTTTTTTTTTTGGCAGAATATAAAACTAACGGAAATAATACCGATAGATTATAAACTAACGAAGCTCATTTTTATACTTTTATTTTAGTGTAAGCTGAACCTCTCAATTATACACAAATTTAAGTATTATACAGTGGACAGAGAAGGGTTTAAAGATAAATTTTAACCGAATAGAATATACCTAGTAAAAAAGTGTTTGATATTCCCAATAAAAAATTTGGAAGTTGCTGCACAAAAATAAACTTTGGCGTCGAACATCTCTGTATTTTCAGCGATAACGACATTCTTTTTTTTAAGAATTTAATAGAATTAGCATATTTTTTAAAATTTTATCGGGACAACTATTTAATTTATTGTTTATATTCTGACTAATCTAAAGACAACCCGGAAAATAAATGCACATTCGCAGCTTAGTTACATCGCGGCAACACAAATATTATTTTCAATTTTCAACCTTATTTCAAGCCAGCTAATGGTGACTATTGTCACGTATTGATTACGCGTTTGTGTGCCGTTTTAAATCGTAGTTAGTCCGCGCCTTAACATGACAACAGCAACAAGAAGTTTACTTACTGATATCCGTCTGTCCATTCGAAGTTATCCATGATCGTCCAGTACGCGTACCCCGTCACGTTGACGCCATCTTTGATTGACAAGATGACCTGGAAAATACACAATTGTTCTTTATAGTTAGGACTTTCGGAGAACTGACGATGGCATTTGAATAATTCCTAAATCATCTATCTATCTATATAAATAAAAAGAGAAGTCCTGACTGACTGACTCATCAACGCCCAGCACAAACCCTTGGATCTAGAAAGCTGAAATTTTGCACAGAGGTCCCCTTTATAATGTAGACAAGGAATAAGGAAGGAATTCCTGGTAGTACGTTCCCGTGGGATATTTTCCGACTTCCACGCGGGCGAAGCCGCTGGCATAAGCTAGTAATTAATAATTCCTTTTCATTAGGCATGTAAATGGGGCATATCATACAAGTCATGGACGAACAAAAAAAGTCTGACAGATTCTCGCTAACAAAAAACTGTGTCACTCAAGTCGGCCAGTTCGACGCATACATTAGTCGGCCATTGCGCGCGCAAACGTCAACACTCACACATCATAAACGGGACTCAGTTTTGTCTTAAGCGTAGTTCCGTCAAACTTTTTTTGTTCGACCACGATAAAAAGTGTTATTTTTTAAACATGAGTTTTTTCGAATAAGTTGGTGAAATTTCACATGCATTAAGAGAAATCTTCACCTGACTAGGGGATCGAACTGAAGCTATCGAGATCACTGCAGTGACTCTTGCGAACACTAGCACAACGACACCATCAATCAAGTCATTAAGCTTTTTTAATTATTTTTTATACTTATTGCGTCATTATGTGTTTATGCTTAAGACATTTTTAGGGTTCCGTACCCAAAGGGTAAAACAGGACCCTATTACTCTAAGACTCCACTGTCCGTCTGTATGTCTGTCTGTCTGTCTGTCAACAGGCTGTATCTCATGAACCGTGATAGTTAGACAGTTGAAATTTTCCCAGATGATGTATTTCTGTTGCCTCTATAACAACAAATACTAAAAAACAGAATTAAATACATATTTAAGGGGGCTCCTATACAATTTTTGCCGTTTTTATAGATCGGGCAAAAGCTACTGCCCGCGGCTTCGCCCGCGTGGATGTCGGAAAATATCCCACGGGAACATATTACCGGGAAGGAATTCTTTATTCCTTGTCTACATTTCAAACTCAAACTCAAACTCAAAGCATTTATTTCAATTAAACCAATTACAGGCACTTTTGAATTGTCAAGGGGTCGGTCAGTCAAAAAGATGAAGCTAGGCGCCCATTCCAAAGCATAGTAGGTACCTATGGAGAAGAACGGGCAAGAAACTCCACGGACACTCTTTTAAATCAAGATATGGTTACAAAATAATGGTTACATCATTCATGTTGAAATTTCACATGTGAGAACGATGCAGAACGTTAAAAGCGTCCTTAAAAAAAAAAACAATTCAAATATTTAAATTAAATTAAAATAAGCCGTGGCCGCTAAGGTATGACCAGCCTTCACTGACAGCGCTTGTTCACGAACCTGACGCATGGATTAGCTAAATGATCCAACACGCGCCACCATCAGCGAGACATTAGAGTGAGCGTCACATACTCTCAGCCGCCAGGGCACATTCAAGTCAAACAAAGACGTACCCAGTAAATGGTAGCTTTAGAGTATGTACATAGTACTCACACATGTGCTATGCAATTATATAATACAAAGGAGATTGAGTCTATACAATGCAATGATAGTCTTACAATCTTCAGCAGCTCCAACAGTATCTTCAAATGTTAATTAATTAGTTGTGGTTGTGGAGCAGGACCAGCATTGAGCCAAGCATTTTTATCAGTTATGTAATCCCCAAACTTATAATATGCCTACCTGCATAGTGTGCGTTTTATACAAGTTTTAACATTATAAAGGGAACCTCTGTGCAAAATTTCAGCGTTATAGGTCCAAGGGTTTGGGCTAGGCGTTGAAGAGTCAGTCAATCAGTCAGTCAGTCAGTCAGGACTTCCCTTTTTATTTATATAGATAGATAGTACGGAATCCTTCGTGCGCGTGTCCGACTCGCACTTGGCCGGTTTTTTTTAAATAGTATTTTTTCTTTATAGGCATTTTTTTTAATATTTGGCTAGGCAAATTACTTGGATCGATTTCCCGCAGCGCCGGAGACGTTGCAGAAGCATATGTCCCTATTGTATAATGGCCTAAGCATCAGTCAGCCAGTTCATTAAATGTTGTATTGGACGTATCGGCTGATTAACATTCAGGCCGCTATTGCACGGTGCCGTTTAGTGAAAAGGCTAGGCGGTTGACAAAACGACTAATTAAACCAGTTGGCTGCGACAGTGGAATGAAGAAACTCACATACATACCTACATACATGAACCCTGAAAACATTACACTCCTTTTTGGGCAGTCGTGTTAATATAATAGCAGAGGAGCTCGTGGCTAAGTAATAACAGCCGCACGGGTCGATCTATCAGGTTAAACTACGCTTGCCGGGGTTGGTCCGTAGATGGCTGACAATCTTTACATACCGAGACCCCTCCGTGCCTCGGAAAGCACGTTAAGCCGTTGGTCCCGGCTGTCATTCGTGGATCTTTGACATTCGTTACGGGTCGTCAGAAGCCCGAAAGTCTGACAACCAGTCTTACCAAGGGGTATCGTATTACCCAGTTACCGGGTTGTGAAGGTCAGATAGGCAGTCGCTCCATGTAAAATACTGGTATTCAGCTGCATCCGGTTAGACTGGAAGCCGACCCCAACATAGTTGGGAAAAGGCTAGGCAGGTTGATTGTGTAAATATAATAACAATTTTAATTTACCTGTTTCAGATAATCTCTGACAAAAGCAATCCGGCCGTCGTCAGTGAGGTTGGACCCCCCACTGGAGTATCCATTCTCAGAGATGAAGATCTCAATGTCTCCGTACTGCTGTTTCAACCAGGCCATCTGCTCCCGTATGCCTTGAGGGTATATCTGGAGATAATAAGAATTTGAAATACGTACAGTTTTGTAAGATTAGGAGTAGGGGCTGATGCCTCATGGGCCATTAGCCTCATAGGTGAAAAAAAGATTTGTTCGATTACTGTCTGACTCAAGTTCCCTACGATTCTGGTAATTTTGGTTTGTTGCGGTTTTGCCATCATTTTGGATGTTTCTGGAAATTTTGATTATGTACCTAGTCATATATAATATAAAAAATATATAATATATAAAAAAAAACAGCTGCCCCATACATTCATGTTCGCATAACTCATCAAAATGTAGGGAGCAGCTGAATTCTTTTTCGCGATTTCAGGTTTGGTCCCATATTAAAAGTTGTTTGTTATCATGAGCACCATCATGTGTTTAAGTATCGGTCACTAATTACCAGTCACCCTATATATCTAAACTCATTTTTGTTCAAAATTAGAGGAGCTCGTGGCTAAGTAATAACAGCAGCACGGGTCGATCCATCAGGTTAAGTTACGCTTGCCGGAGTTGGTCTGTGGTTGGGTGACCATCTTTACATACCGAGACTCCTGACACACCCATCCAAAATTCCTAAGCAATAAATTTCCCTCCACTTACCGCCATAATCGTGCTGTAGCCGTAGGTCCAGGTCGAGTCCGCATCCAACACAACATCCAGGTCACCAATGTACGTAAAGGCTGACCTCACCACCTGTTCCGAGGGTCTAGGTCTCCGCACCAGTCTGGTGGAGTAGTGGTTCATGGCGAAGTAATCGAAGGTGCCTGGGGAGGTAGGATGATATGCTAAAGTAGCCCGCTTTATTCAAAGTCAGTTACAGGTTTTTAACTACTTCAAAAAAACGAGGAGGTTCTCAATTCCACTGTATGTTTTTGTATGTTTGTTACGCGATTACTCCGCCAATTATGAATTGATTTTGTTTTTTTTTTTACATATTTCTTTTGCTGGTATAGTCCCATCTCGGCATCCATGAATTTATTTATCATGCCCACAAAAAATCCAAATAAATTCATGGGTGCCGAGATGGCAAGGCGCAGACTTAGGATTATTTTAGTTTGACATTGGTGCCGATTCTCTTGTGAACGCACTAAACTAAAATTAGAGAATCGCTATCTTTTACTAACAGGCAGCGCGAGAAAAGGACGGCTATAGCTATGAACTAAGTTGGAGATGTCAAACTAGTTCACGCCTTGCGCTTCACCGTGTTTTTTAGTCGACATGTTTTTACGTGTCGTCTAAATGTCTATGGAAAAATTAGTTATAACTAATTTGACAGCTCTAATTTATTTCCGTCCCTTTCTTGTCATAATAGAGAGAAAAAGTTAGCAATAGCCTAAATTAAGTTTAGTTTGTGCACAACAGAATCGGCACCATTGGGCTAATAAAACATTGCTTATCGGGATACTTACGAATTATTTTCTCGTAACGAAATCTTACCTCTAATCAGATTAATCTCTTCTTGTGTGAAGGACGGCAGCCTTGATTCTGTGAAGCCAAGTTCTTTGCTGACCCTTGCGACTGCCTCCACCACCACAGGTGGCCATCCACCCTCTTTTGAATATATAGGATGAGTATAGCGGCCTGTCTGGAATACAAGATTATGTGACGCAACGCCTTAATAAAACGGATTAGCATCGTGTCGCATCGCAACTATTTGTTTGGGCCCTTAAGCTCAGCTAGTCAGTCAAAACAACCGGTCTCAAAACGGCAAATGCCTACACTATCACCAACAAGTACCTACACTAGTCATATCAATTAAAATATACCTATAATAAATTACCAGCATTAATTAAAGAACAACAAAAAATTTATACATTCATAAATAAATTAAAACAATTTCTAACATCTAAATGCTATTATAGTGTCAATGAATATTTAAATATTAGGTCTTTACCTATGAAATTGCCGTTCTGCAGTACTGGCCATTTCAAATCAAAATAATTTTTGTTTGGCTAAGAATTCTATTTTCAAATTAATTTTATTTTAAAAACATGGATTTTTTTTTCCAAAAGTAGTCATTTGTTTATTGATTAGTGTTACATTTTCATCGCATTTCAATCTTTTTCGTCATCATGGATACGTTAAAAATTCGAGTAATTATGGAATATGAGTACCGTCGTGGCAGCAACGCGGCACAAGCGGCACGCAACATCAACGACGTTTACGGAGCTAACACTACAAACCAACGCACCACTTGTTATTGGTTTGCTCGCTTCCGTTCTGGAAATTTCGACCTGAAAAATGAACCTCGCGGTCGTCCGAAGACTTTGGTCGACAATGACGAATTAAAGGCGATTGTGGAAGCTGATGATACACAATCTACGGCTGAATTAGCAGCAGCTTTCGACGTTAGCGTCAAAACAATATTGGTCCATTTGCGTCAAATTGGCAAGGTAAAAAAGCTTGACAAATGGGTGCCCCACGAACTCAATGATCGCCAGCGCGAAGTATGCGTCGAGACGTGCCTTGCACTGCTCAACAGACACACAAATGAAGGAATTTTGAACCGCATTGTTACCTGCGATGAAAGATGGATTCTGTTTGATAACCGCAAGCGCTCAGCAAGTTGGTTGGATCCTGGTTCAGCACCTAAACAATGCCCTAAACGAAAACTTACCCCTAGAAAAGTGATGGTCACTGTTTGGTGGGTCTAGCGCCGGTGTGATTCATCACAGCTTCTTACCAAACGGGGTGAGCATTACTTCAGATGTGTACTATGAAGAACTGAACACAATGATGGAGAAGCTGGCACATCTCCAACCAGCATTGGTCAATCGCTCGTCTCCGCTGCTCCTGCACGACAACGCGCGACCTCATACTGCACAGCAGACGGTCTCCAAGTTGCAAGAACTGGGGTTGAAGCTCTCCGTCATCCGCCCTACTCACCAGACCTTGCGCCTACAGACTACTACTTTTTCCAGAATTTGGATAACTTCTTGGCGGGAAAAAAATTCAATACCCGAGAGGCAGTACAAAATGCCTTTGAAGAATTTGTTGCCTCCCGTCCAGCTGATTTCTTTAAGAAGGGCATCAATAAACTGCCACTGCGTTGGCAAAGATGCATTGATTGCATGGGTGATTACTTCGATTAAAACAAATAAAAAATGCATGAAAAAAATTCGTTTAAATTTTTTCATACAAAACGGCAATTTCATAGGTAAAGACCTATTAATACATTTTAAATTAGGTAAATGTGTTTTACCCTCATATCTACCTCTCTTCTACTTTTTGCTGTGCCCGATAGGGTCCACAATGATAATATTTTTTGTAAAAACCAGCCACCTATTTTCACATTTATTTATAGAGTATTGAGTATCGTGAGAAGCTCGTGGCTAAGTAATAACAGCCGCACAGGTCGATCCATCAGGTTAAGCTACGCTTGCTGGGGTTGGTCAGGGGATGGGTGACCATCTTTACATACCGAGACTCCTCCGTGCCTCGGAAAGCACGTTAAGCCGTTGGTCCCGGCTGTCATTCGTGGATCTTTGACAGTCGTTACGGGTCGTCAGAAGCCCAAAAGTCTGACAACCAGTCTTACCAAGGGGTATCGTAATACCCAGTTACTGGGTTGTGGAGGTCAGATAGGCAGTCGCTCCATGTAAAATAATGGTATTCAGCTGCATCCGGTTAGACTGGAAGCCGACCCCAACATAGTTGCGAAAAGGCTAGGCAGATTGATTGAGTATCGTGAGGAAACCGGCATGTCCGCGAACCAAAAATTTGAAGACTAACTATCCACTAACCCGCACTGGGCCTGCGTGGTTTACCTGCTATGGCCTACTCCCTCTCATATAGGAGGCTTGTGTCCCAACACTCCCAAAATTGACTGATTATGTATTTCTTCCGAACATCTCCATTTTGCGCCATCTCCATTCATACCCGTCTTGTAAATATTATACGATGAAAGACTTAGTCAAAAGAAACTTACTAAATATTCTCTGGCTGCTTCCGTCAACTCCTCATCCTCCGGTGAGTATGGCTTTAGCCATAACAAGTGGTTCGCTATTGACACTTTTCCTGAAAAGAGTGTAGAAAGTTTCAGCCTCCAAAGTTTTGTGAGGACAGATAGTGGTTTTGTTTAAAGAATCTTGTGTACTTAAGGGGAAACATCGATAAATATTGTGTTTTTAAAATTCTTATAAAGCAAGCTCAAGTTTTCGAGCGGCGAGTCACAGCCAGCCAGCATCCACGGCTTCAACGGGTATCCTGACCACCAGCATGCAGCGGACGCGCATTCCTGGTCATTACCTTCAGCCTCAACCTCAACTCAGCGCTGTACACTCCGACTCACTGGAGCATAACGCAGCGCCACCCCGACTTTCTGGGGTAACACCGCAGACAGTTCCGACTCACCGTGAACTGTGCGGCACCCGGTTCCGACTCGCTGGCACCACAACCGGCACTGGCAAGCATCGCAAGATACACGACTCAGCCCACTATCGACCTCCGGTCTCCGGAGGGGAGTGATGTGGCGGCATCTACATTGCCACATACGAACATCGCATCACAATGACATGACGTCACGCAATCCTGCATCGCGCAATTAGAGTTTATCGCGCGATTAGCATATATAGAAACGTCCCCACATCAACCGTTGGACAGTTGCCCACCAGACACGACACCCGTCTGGTCGGAGGATCCTCCCTTTTCTATGGAGGATGAGTGAACTTTACACCCTGTTCCTCATGCCTCTATAAGCCTTTTGTTTTCCACTTTAGAATAAAGGCCTCCCTTTCCTCCTTCCACTTATCCCTATCTATTGCTGTATATGTCGCAGTAAGTATATCCCTAGGGATATAACTATATCACGACTATAGTTTTCATATAACTACATTACGGTATAAATAGCTATTTATACCGTAATATAGTTATATGAAAACTATCGGAGTGCCCTAATTTTGTTACTGCAACCAACTTCGACGTAGCGCTCGCCGGCCACTGCCGCAGCACCACTCGCTTCGCTCGTTTGACTCGCGCGTAGTTGGTCGGAGTGTACTTATATATTACTAGATCATGCTCGTATGATATAAGATTCCTAGTAAGATATTTATGAACCGCTTTCATATATAGGGTTATTTGTAAAACACCAACAACCTCTTAAGGAATAATTGTGCTCATCATTGTGAACAACTTTTACTATGGGATAACGACTTTTACTTTTGACGAGTTTGATATAGATAAATATACTGAACAGCAGATTTTTTTTCACGATTTCAGGTTTGATCCCTTAGTGAAAGTTGTTCATATTCATGGGTAGAACATCTTGTGAAAATTTGCGAACAGCTTAAAAAAATATCTTATACTTACTAACTTTATTTCGGACAAAAAACATCCATAATATTGTGTTAGTGAGAACTTAAGATCTATGTTACGAGTAGTAGATATTACTAAAACCATGTTACAAAAAAAAAAAAAAACAAATTAAGATCAAACAACAGATTCAACAGATTTTAGGCACATGGAGTACGGAGAGGGTGCGTGTGTATGGAGTGTGTGTGTGTCTATATTACGGTTTATAACTATATCCCTAGATTTCCCTAGGGATCTCGGCTACAACCATCTTACTGCGACATATACATAAAAATGAAACCACATACCATTACACTTATACCGGAACTCCTGATCATAGATATGATAAGCCTTCGCGTGTGCCAACAGCAGATTCTTGTTGCAAATGAATGGCCCCACGAAATAGTCCAGCCCAGGAGCTAGGACCCCCTGGCCGTAGTACCAGTCACATTCCACTAGAGGCTCGTTGATGGTGACCCAGGTCTTCACCCGGTCACCGAAGAAGCTGTATACAATTCTTGCGTAGTCAGCAAACCAGTCGGAGATTTTTGGGTTAGCCCAACCGCCTGGAATTTTAATGATCGGATTATTATTATTTTTGCGTAACCTATACAAACTTATCATTACATCACACTTGTACTCTCCACGGGGGTATCTACAGTAAAAAGTAGAGTATTAGACTCTATGGTCCCATTAAAATAGATAGACAAATTTTAACACAGCGTTCAGTACGTCTAACCAAAGATATCCAAGCAAAAAAAAATCTGATTACAGTAATTTAATAATAACTAAAAGTAATAAAAAAAAACGCGGCGGGTGCGGGCGGTGACGTGGTCGCGTGTGCCTGCGCATTTGTAGTATCAGAATTATGAGATAACAAAGACATGGATGTGTTTATGCATTGGGTAACCAACATTTTTAGTGTACTTTCGTTAACTGTGTTTTTTCTTTAAAGTATCTAATGCGTTTTTCTTATTATTATATTTACCATTGTCCTTATTTTGGTGGTCTGAATTATTCATAAAAGATTGTCCATCTATTTTAATGAGACCTTATTATAGTCAGTTCCAAAATTATCTGATGAAAATGTAAACAGGTGCATCAGAAAACGTAACTTTGTAAGCGCGTAAAAGCGAAGCCGACACATGCGCAGATTAACCGGAGGCTGCTGTGAAGGTGATATCTAATAACTTACCAAGATCTTGAAGTATTTGCGGCATATCCCAGTGGTATATAGTGACGATTGGCTCGATGCCCTTCTCCAGTAGACCGTCGATCAGGTTGTTGTAGTAGTTCTTGCCATCCTCACTGATGTTGTTGGCAAAACCTGTTGGCAGGAGACGCGGCCAGGATATTGAGAATCTGGAAACAAGACGAACTATTAATCCGTATAATGATCGCCTACTAGAAGCCGTTTGCATGTAAGCGCACAAAGGGTGGGAAGAGGAAAGGGAAGGGGGTGGAGTGTACGCACGGCTACAGATCAAGGTATAAATTTCCAGTATGCTGATCTCGCATTATATAGGATTTCTTTACAATGAGAAGTCAGTGTAAACTGGAAATGTATAGCTTGATGTGTAGTCGTGTGTACCTATGTAACGGGGCATGAGGAAATTAAATAAAACAATTTTATTTTTCATATTGTTAGTTAAGGCTAAAAGAGTCTCGGTGTTTTTTGTCTCCAACCAGCCGTTTGTCGTAAAAATGATGTCAAAGGGATCCTTTAAACAAAGACTTTTTAAATTTTTTTTTCGCAAATCGTTAGTTTATCTTTTCAATCGTAAAAACGCCGTATCGTAGACTAAAAACGTCTTGGCGTTTTTTGTCTCCGACCAAAACGTTTTAGGATAGACTAGGTCCAAAAACTGTCACAGAACCGTGTTAGCTAATCCCGAGAGTGTTTTATAGAGCCGGAGACGCGTAGATAGGGCATTTGTTTTGTGTATGTCATCTTGCAGGTCAACTTAAGAGGCTGTTGACTCCTTAACTGGACTTTTCTGTGGGTGCCTCAATAAATTAAGGCTTCCAGCCAGGGTATAAAAACTTCTAAACTAAGCGACTACTCGCTAAGGGCCTCGGTTTAGGGCGTCACTGGGCGGAGGATAGCAGGAGACAGGCTGGATCAGATAATGCAGAGAGGCCAGCCTCCGTCCGCTGTAATAATGGTATAGGCATAATGAGCCTATAATGTTCCCACTGCTGGGACACAGGCCTCCTCTCTGTGAAAGGGAGTGGGCCGTAATCCACCACACGGGCCCAGTGCGGGTTGGTAGATGTCACATGTCTTCGAATTTTTGGTTCTAGGACATGCCGGTTTCCTCACGATGTTTTTCTTCACGGTTTTGAGAGCAGTGGTGATGAAATAATTTACGCAAAGTAAAGCGCCTGTCAAAGTTCGAACCTACGACCTACAACTAGTAAGTCACAACCGTTACCACTGGGCCACCAATGGCATTGGCGCTTGCGCCTTATAACGCAAGGGTGAAAAGGCTGTACATCCCGTAGCGCCCGAGAAGTTGCAATTCTCAATGTGTTTCATCTCATCTTTTACACAGTCCATCCATCGTTTCTTCCCTTGCTCTTAAAGCTATCCACATTCATACGCAAAACTTTCCTACAGAGATATTCGTCATTCCTCCGCATCACAAATTCACAATCATGTCCATAGCAATACTTAGGTACGCAATTGAAGTTACGATTGGTAAGCTAATGAGTTCGTTCATGTAAACAGAATCAGATAACTTATTTACAGGTAACCTACCTGTAAAACTGTAAGCCCATTTCTTCAGCCATCTCGATGTCTCGCTCCCATAGGTAGTAAGACTTGCAGGCATCGTCGCCATTAGTGCGGTCTGCTGATATTTCAGGGTACCGGTGACTTAGGCGATCCCATTTGCTTTCGCCTTTGTCTGGAAAACAGGAATATAGTACGTGGCGATCGACTACTACTTTAAAAGGTTGCTGGGAGAGACTGGATAGGGAAGGCGGAGGACAGGGTGTTGTGGCGCAGCTTGAGAGAGGCCTATGTGCAGCAGTGGACTGCGACAGGCTGAGCTGTTCGAAGCACACACATTATGGGCAATGATTACAATATACTAAATTCACTGAGGCAGTCATCGATAGGGAGCAGTGACCACCCGATATTTGAACTTTGTAGTGAGCGTCATAATCAGTCGTGAAAGCGGAAAAATAGTAAAGTGCGTAGAATCCATTTTCATAGAAATATTACTTAGCTGAAGACTTCGGCAGTATTTGTTGAACAACAAAGCCGACCCGAAGCAAGTAGGTAAAACCCTTACAACGCAATATTTGGGCTTTCATTCGCTCGTGCCGATCTAAAACTCCGTTCGGCATATACCTCGCTGAATAATGTTCGGGTCAGCTCGGCACATACAAATAATGTTTTTTCACAGGGTGAAAACCCATGAATATGTACAACTTTCACTGCGGGACAAACTCTGGAATTACGAAAAAAAAATCAGATGTTCCGTATAAAAGTTCAGTACCTACTCGACCAAAATGTATGAAACAGCAGATTTTTTTTTCGTGATTTCAGATATGGGTGAAAATAAGTGGCCCAGTTTTTGCTAGGAATCGCAGTCTCATTTTGATTTCATTGTGAATTAGAAATTACTAAGTGGAATACTTACCGCTGACATTCCAAGCTCCTTCCACTTGATAGGCTGCTGATGCGGCTCCGAACTTGAACCACGGTGGGAACTGGAGGTTGTAGCCACATGAGTGACGTACTGAAGCCCTAAGAAGAAGTGAAACTCAAGTAGGTACAGCTAAATATCGGCCTAGCCTTTTCCCAACTATGTTGGGGTCGGCTTCCAGTCTAACCGGATGCAGCTGAATACCAGTATTTTACATGGAGCGACTGCCTATCTGACCTCCACAACCCATTAACTGGGCAATACGATACCCCTTGGTAAGACGGGTTGTCAGACTTTCGGGCTTCTGATGACCCGTAACGACTGTCAAAGATCCACGAATGACAGCCGGGACCAACGGCTTAACGTGCTTTCCGAGGCACGGAGGAGTCTCGGTATGTAAAGATGGTCACCCATCCACGGACTGACCCCGGCAAGTGTAGCTTAATCTGATGAATCGACCCGTGCGGCTGTTATTATTTAGCCACGAGCTGCTCCTCCTACCTCCTAAGTAGGTACAGATACAAACAAAGAAATAAATCTCCGATCTGTGTAATATGGATTAAAATATAGAATTAGTTTAGGCGAAAGCGCCAGAGTAGCCTACGAAATTCAAATTTTCTTACCTTTTTTGCAATTTGCAAGTCAGTATTAGGTTGTATGTTGATCAAAATATGATTCGCGATCGTAGCAAGTATGTATTTATATATGTATTTACAGAATTACAATCATTAAAGCCATCAATATATTGCTATTGAATGACTATTTCATGAAGTCTTGACATTTGAGGATTGTACTAACTTAAGGAGTTGTATTACTGATTCTAATGATTATAATTCTGTAAATACATATTTGTTACGGTAGCGAATCATCAATAGCAATAGCCACGAGCTCCTCCGTTCTACCTATTTATTAATATAGTTATAATGTGTTCATCCGAATAAATAAAATAAAATATGGATCTTGTGGATCTCTTATTTAAATGCCTGAGAGGAACGCTAAAGTTCAACCTTCTTTGAATCATCGTTGATTAAATGATTATAATAAGTAGGTAC
The DNA here is from genome assembly GCA_946251885.1 of Cosmia pyralina. NCBI lineage: Eukaryota > Metazoa > Arthropoda > Insecta > Lepidoptera > Noctuidae > Cosmia > Cosmia pyralina. The sequence continues at coordinate 4,542,519 of OX276362.1, read as the reverse complement.
ATCAATTTTGATATGAATAGGTACTTCAATTCCACAATGATATAAAACCCCGACAACTTAGATAAACTTGAAAAGAATAAAAATTGACATGACAATCCATAGATTTTCATGTCAATTTTTTGACTGGGTGATTACAGATCCAATCACTGCTTGGGCTCGATACACGAACTGAGTAATGATCTAAAATAAAGCCAAACTCAGCTGAACTATAATCAATGAATCTATGCTTGAGGAACGTTTTAATTTTTTTTATTCCAATAAAATACAAACCCAAAAGTTACTCTTGCACTGTGTTCGTACACCGCACCGGGAACGGGACGTCAATGAGAAAACAGATCATTCAGGGTCAAAATGTCCAACGGTGTCAAAATGTCCAAATTCCAAAATGTCCAATTGTCAAAATGTCCAACCCCCAAAATGTAAAATTTTTGAGAATTGGACATTTTAACAATTGGACTTTTTGAGAATTGGACGTGTTGCGAATTGAACATTTTGGGATTTGGACATTTTTGACACCGTTGGACATTTTGAGAATTGGACATTTTGACCCTGAACGAAACAGATGACGGCGCCGCGCCGTAGTAGCGACAGTACACTATGGCCGAATAAGTCTTATGCGTCAAAATACAAGTCCGCATCGCTGTCATCCGGAAACGTGCCCAGAAGACTGACAGCATTGCCACGTTGAATGGCAATGCTAATTCTTTGGCCAAAGTCTCGACCAGTCGGCGAGTTTCCTTAAAAAGGAAACGCGCACTCGGGCCCCATGACCTGAGCGTTTCAATAGTTATTTATTTTAGTACCTAGTGTAGATAGTTTAAAATTGTAAAACTAGTTTTAAACAAAGATCAATGCTTGAGTTTCCTTCTGTATTTCGTTAGCTAGTGTTTTACCACCGTGCTGCACGTGGAGTATTTACATAAATTAATTATGTACAAAAGTTATTCAGTAAAAAAAGTATGAGAAAACGGCCATTAAGTTGTATTAGAAACTACTTTCAACAACGCTGTTACCAAACTATAGATGCTACTCATGGATGCTCCTTCTATTAAGGCGGGTTGAGCAGCTAACCGGCAGCGCCACCGTTGAAAGATTAATAGGTCTGAAGATATGGAATTTATAGCACAGTTATTGGCGTTAACTGCTATAACTTAGAACCTAGGAGGTTTGGTGTTGATTTTTTGATATACAAAAAATTCTACCTCATCTGACTAAAAATGTGTGCATAGGAAATTTCAAAATGTTAAATATCCCCTGACTTATTTTTTTTTTTTTCCTTAATGGTGGCGTTGATAGCACCCTAATTGCGTAACAATTATCAATCGGAGTTGGTTTCATTTTGAAACAAATTGCTAATCCATTGCTTCATATGTTCGAAAAATTTGTCTGCTCGACAACGTAAATAACGCAATGAATGTTGTTGAACTGTCAAAATGAAGCCAACTCCGATTGATAATGTGTTACCCAATTACGGTGCAGGTCGTATTAAAATAATTATCACCATTGTTTTCCACAGTGTGTGCAATTTGCTATTTAAAATAGGTATTGACAACGAAAACCACTAGTTCAATGAACTTTATCGCAAATTCTAATTTGCTAGTAAATGAGTAGGTACGTACCAGAGGACGAGTGCTGTCACCCACAACATATCTGACACTAAGCGCTTACCAAAACATTTGGACACTTTTTATATGAGGCCCCGGAATACTTTTACATGTTACGGACAGATTGTGACATTGGTAATTTTGGTAGAAGCCCACATTATTGTAACAGGTGACCAATTCTCGGATTTACCTCAGAATGAGTAATTTACATATTTGGGTACCTACATACGTTGAAGTTCCCTTTCTTTTACCTCGAACCTTTCTCCAACAAATATAAATAGATACATATGAAAAAAAAATACAGATTTTCATGGAAAAATAAAATGAATATTAATATAATGTATATTATTTTTGCACGAATGAATTTCTAAACAACAGAACGTTGTGAGGATTTTTTTTTTAAGATTGGGGCATAATCGATTAATATATATTTTATGGCTGTTTTAAGCTGCGCTCTTTTTATGGTTCCGTACCTCAAAAAGAAAAAGACGGAACCCTTAAAGGGTCATTTCGTTGTCTGTCAGGCTGTCTGAGAAAAAGGGTCTTCATTTTTCTCAGGAACACGTTGGGGTAGCAAGTTGAAATTAATATCAAATACAAAGACCGAAAATCGTTAATTTGTAGTTTTTTGGGATTACAAACTTATATTTGCCACTGGAGAATTAATCGTGGCGTATAATATCTACGGGAGAACAGGTGTTTCAACTACAATGTTTAGTTTGTTTTGGGATAAATTCATCCCAACTACAGAATCCTTCATTGCGTGGTCGGACGCGCAATTGCACTGTTTTTTTTTTTTACTTGTTTTTATTGTTCTCTACGAAAAAAAAGTGATTACCTTGGCAACAACTTTAACTTTTTTAAACTCCCTCAGAAAAGTAGTTGCAACTAGCGTAGCCTTTAGCCCTTGAGTCAACCCGTCACCCGTCCGTCACTCGTCATCGTCCGTCAGTTAGTTACCCGACTGCATGCTTACAATAAGTTTACTAATTAAAAGAGAGCTAGGTTTTACCAAAAATATCCAACACTGACTGCTACTTTTTTTTTATCTTTTCAGTGCGAGGTTCTTAACTAAAGCCAGCTACATAGGTACTTAACGATATATCGTAGCTTTTCATCGGCTGTAGGTAGGTAAAGAGTCATGAATATTTTTGACCCATCTATCTATTGTATATCTATGTTGCTTAGCGCAAAACTCGAGAACCGCTAAACCAATTCGGCAATTTCTTCGGCAAGGTTCTTATGAAGAGAAAAATTTGAAAAGTTGCCGGGAAAATTGGGAAATTCGGGAAAACTGAAATTACATTTTCTATGGGAATTTTGTATGAATTAATTGAATGGACAGGACAACGTCTGTAGGGTCAGCTACAGTAATAATTAAAAATAACAACACCATGGGTCCAAAACACCATTACCAAACGGCAATTCTGTTTTGGACCTATTGTGTGGTTATTTTTAATTACGAGTTCGAAGTGAGCCGTCTTTCCACTTGATGCTAGGGATCGCTAGGGTTTGATACTAATGATAGCTCACTTCACCTTCAGCTTCACCATGCGACTGTTAGTTGCAGAGATTACCCCCTACACACAAACAAATGTTACCTCTTTATAATTATTAGTATAGATAGACCGGCAGATGTGGTCAGTTTCGTCACTTCATCATCGTCATCCACAGCCTGAATTCACCCACTCAGCCCAGCGGCACAGGCCTCTCTTTTCTTCTGCCAATCCCCACGCTCCTGTGCCAGCCTCATCCAGGTTTTGCCCGCGATGGCAACAAAGTCGTCCTCCCATCTCGCCGCCGAGGACCGACATCTCGTCTTCCAGTCCTTGGACGCCACTCTGTCACAGCCTTACCCCACCTGTCATCACTGCGCCTTGCCAGATGTCCTGCACAACTGCATTTGAGTTCCATAACTCGTTTTCCGATATCGAAAGCCTTCGTACGTCTGTGGTTCGGAACTCGGTCTATTAGCCAAATGCCAAGCATGGAACGGTCCATGGCTCTCTGTGCAACTCTCATCCTGTACACAGCCTCCTGCGTCAGCGTCACATCTCAGCACTCGTACGTCATAGGGCAGAACGCACTGGTTATAGAGGCGGGACTTTAGACATAGGTAGTGGAACTTTAGCTGATCTTAGAATGTCGTCCAGTTTTCTAAATGCGGCCCTCCCAAGCTGTATTCTTCTCGATGTCTCTGTTTGTTGAGGCTCTTTGCCAAAAGAAATAATATGACTAACATAGACATACCGGTCAACCATCTCCAACACTTCATTTCCGACTTTAACTTTGGATTTGAATTGCTGAAGATGTTTGCCACAATAGAATAGTATAGAATAGTATGGAATACTCTTCATCACTTTCCCCACTCACTCACTCACTTTTTTTTTCCTTCATAATCTTCGTCTTAGCCATATTCATCCTAAGTTCTACCTTGTAAGAGATCATTAATTTTTTTATCAAAAAGCACTAGGGCGTCTGCAAATCTTAAGTGAAACCGGTAGGCACCACTGGTGTTAATACCGCAATAGTCCCAATCTAAACTTTTCACAATGTCTTCTAGGACTGCTGTGAAAAGTTTCGGTGAAATGATGTCCCCCTGTCCCACTCCCCGCTTGAACGGTACGGGTTTAGATAGGGTAGGTATGCATGCAGACCTGCAGAGTGGCTGAGGCATAAGGGCTGAGGTGATAAGTAGTTCCCGCAGCACATCCACGTAACAGAAAACGATGTCCAGTCCTACCAACTTATCTGTGAACTGAAAGAGGACGGCACTGTCGATGCGTCGACACAATCGAATGACATGCGTCGGCACAATCAAATGACATTTCAACATTACGGCCGTAGTTTCAATTTTCGCCATTTCACAGATAAGTTGGAAGGATTGCAGCAGCGGTGTTTCGTCACATAAGTCACTCAAATAAAAATCGTATCGTGTGTAACCAGCTTGCCAATAAAAACCTATAGTCGCCTAAAGACGGAGATAAGATAATCCGTTTTTTAAATTGCTTGTCATAATTAAGGATAGCGGTTGAACGGAGATGGATGTAGGTAATTTTAGATCTTTAAGTTAAAAAAAAGGTTAAAAGCACTTAGGGTGTTTTGCTTTTTCGAATAATCGATTTGGTATTTTCTGTAGATAGGTTGACACCATCAGGTGCAACTCGAGTACACGAGCTTAAGGTTCCGTAGAGCTGTCATTGTGATTTTACTAAGGAGTCAGTTCCGCTGTGGTAGCCCGCGAAATTCAAATTTTCTTGCGTTTTATGCAATTTGTAGGTCCGTGTCAGGTTGTATCATGATCAAAATATGATACGCGGGAATAAAACATATGTATTTAACATAAAAATCATCAACACTTCTCTCCAAGTTAGATTTCTTGCAGAGTCGTTAGATTTCGTTCGTTCGACGACTCTGCACGAAATCTAACTTAGAGAGATGTGTTGATGATTTTTATGATTAAAATTATGTAAACACATATGTTTTATTCCCGCGTATCATATTTTAATCAAGATACAACCTGACACAGACCTGCAAATTGCATAAAACGCAAGAAAATTTTAATCTCGCGAACTATCACAGCGCATCCAAAATCCTCGCGGGTCTCGAGCACTTGTTAAATTTCACTGAATAAGTAACTGTATCAATATTGAAATTAGGTTTAAAATTCGACACTGACATCACGCTTGATGTCTGCGTCGAATTTCATAATTAAAGTCAATGTTTATACAAACTTACTTCTGCTCGAGCATCCGCGAGGATTTTTCCGTGTGGTGAATACTAAGGCGTCGTCCTAATTGGCTTCGATCGTACGAGCAAACGATGCGAATTCGAGATTAAACGCACACTTTTCTTTAGTGTCCTGAAGCTTGCAAGTCATCGCGCGAGTACAGGACCACATTTTCATCGTGTGACGAAATCGCATCGTTTGCTTAAACGATCGTTAGCCAATTAGGACGACGTCTAACCCTAAACTTTCTAAGTGGGATTTATTACCAAGTATTGTACCTACTAGAACTACCGTTGTCTATCTAGTAAGGCGGAAAATATTTTGTCATTTATAGAAATATCAATAAAAGGACGATTAAGAATACAATAGTTTGAGCTCGAAAATTGGAGCAGAAAATCTAACCTATACTTACCCAAGTCAGGATGACTTAGGTAAGTATAAGTTAGATTTTCTGTGGGATTTTAGCTACGGTCAGCAACATAAGTCGATTAACGTTTTACAAATCATGTAAATTAATGCAAAATGATTTGACTATCTCCTTTTTTCCTAAAATACCTAAGAGTCTAGTAGATCTTCAGTAGAGATTCATGATTAGTGAATATTAAAAAAAAAAGTAAAAATCGTTTATTGAAACATTCGAAAATAGAATTGGGAGGTATTGCTGGTCCCAAAGTAGGCACAGCCTGTATCGTGGGCACCATTACATAGGTAGGTAATTTTGGTAGTTTTCAAATAAAATAAATTAAGATAAAAGTTGAAGTTGACTACGGTTAAGCTAGTTAGCCTTATCGAGACTACAAAACTAAATATACAAACAAAGAAACAAATATACCAAGGGAAAATTATCAATTCTTATATTTTTTTTAAAGTGTGTGTTTATATGTGTATGTTGTGTGTATGCGGGTGTTTGGATATTAGACAACTAGGTACTAGAAATTAAATTTATTAGGCACTAGCTGCGCCCCACGGTGACGCGGTTTCACCCGCGTAGACTGGGAAAAAAGTAGCCTATGCGTTAATCCAGGGTATAAGCTATCTACATACCAAATTTCATTCAAATCGGTCCAGCCGTTTGAGCGTGAAGAAGTAACAAACAAACAAAGACACACACAAACTTTAATATTAGTGTCATAAATAATAGGTTGGGGAAAAAGTTCCTTCGCATTTTTTAAGAAAATTCAAAACATTTTTTAATATACATTATTTATATTTATCTAAAGTATGTAGGTACCATTTTGTTCGATAACTTTTTGCCATCTTGTAGGTAGGAACATGATCCCATTGCTATAGAAATTTTGGGACTTCTGATCAAAATACCGCGACAAGTGGTTTTGGCAGTCCTCTCGTGATGTTAACCTGACACTGCCTAAAGAATTCTGAAGAGTCCGAAACAGGTGGAAATCTGGAGGTGCAAGGTCAGGACTATACGGCGGATGTATTAACACCTCCCAGCCAAACTCTCTTAATTTTTGCTGAGCGGCTAAAGATGTGTGAGGTCTAGCTTTATCAAGATGAAAAACCACACCCATTCAGTTGATTAATTCCGGCCGCTTTCTCTCAACTTCTTGCTTTAATCTCATCAGTTGTTCGTAGTAGAGTTCAGAATCGATGGTCCTGCCTGGTGGTAACAGCTCATAATGAATAATGCCCTTCCAATCCCACCACACACACAGCATCACCTTGTTGCGAGTTAACCCGGGTTTCGCCACAGTCTGTGAAGCCTGACCGGCCTTTGACCGCGACCTTTTTCGCACGTTCTTGTCGTACGTGATCCACTTTTCATCACCAGTTATCAGCTTCTTCAAAAATGGTTCGATTTCATTACGTCGTAATAAAGAATCACAAATTGAGTACACGGTTCATTAGGTCTCTTTCAGTGAGCTCGTGAGGTACCCAAATATCGAGCTTTTTTGTGTACCCAGTTTTATTCAAATGCGCCAAAACTGTTTTGTGGTCAATTCTCAGTTATTCAGCTACGTCGTAACTAATGATATGCCGATCTTGCTCCACTTTTTCAAAAATGGCATCCATTTTATCCGTAATAGGGCGACCAGAGCGACGTGTATCTTTGACATCAAAATTTCCGGATTGAAAACGCTTAAACCAAATTATTGGCACTACTCTCACAGACACTGCACTGAGTACATAAGCATCGCAAATTTTTTTCGCGGCTTGCGTTGCATTTTTACCTTTTTTGTAGTAAAATTTTAAAATGTATCGAATTTCTTCATTAGATTCTCTCATCTTGACAGTACGAAAAACAGATGAAAATCACACATTTTCCTAATTTGAATTTGGAATTATGTTCTTTAAAATTTAAACTTTCAATGATACCAAAACCAGCCAGATACAAATAGTATAGCCAAAGAGATTTTATTTTAAGTTCATACATACTATAATGCGAAAAGACTTTTTCCCCAACCTAATAGGTCGCAAGAATTGAGCAGTACGTCCCCTAATATTACGGAATCCTAATAAGATTGACCAGAAGGATGAATGTAGGTACCCTTTTAGGTCATAAAATATTGAAAAGGCCACCTAATTGATTTATTATAAAGTCAAAGTGATAAAATAAAATTTTTTTTGTTCCAATGGATGATTTAAAACCATATTTTCCTCTTGCTAAAAACTGTACTAGATGGCTCTGTATTCAAAACTAAAAACCAAAACTTGAGGTATAATCCCCCCCCCCCCCCACCCTATCACAAGCCGCAGAACTTCGCTCCAAAAAAAAAAACCGGCCAAGTGCGTGTCGGACCACGCACGATGAAAGGTTCCGTAGTCGGGATGAATTTATCTTAAGAACAAACTTAACATTGTAGTTGAAAAACATGTTCTCCCATACATTCCAACTGTAAATGTAAGTTTGTACCACAATATTGAAAGATTTACCATGATATTTTAAGGCCACAGACTTTTTATAGGTTTTCCTGTAATCTACAGGTAAAGATCTATTTTCTGTATTTTTTACAAAATTTTAGGCTCAGTAGTTTCGGAGATAAGGGGGCGAATGGTCAATTTCGTCTATTTTCTTAAATAACTTTAAAACAATTTATTTTAAAATTATAAAAAAAAAATATTTAAGACCCTAATAGTAAGCCCTTTCATTTGACATGCCACATGGTGTAGTTTGCAAAACTTTTTTTTTTAATTTTCTTATTTGCCCTCCAAAAGTGACACCCATATTCAAAATTCATTTATTTACTTTACCCGGCCGTGTTTGAGTCACAGAAATTCATATGTGTACCAAATTTCAAGTTAATCGGTCCATTAGATTCGGAGCAAATTCGCTGTGACAGACGGACAGACAGACACACGAGTGATCCTATAAGGGTTTCGTTTCTTCCTTTTGAGGTACGGAACCCTAAAAAGGAAAATACATCATAATTTAATTCAATTCAATAGCATCTTGACTTGGGTGTTTTAATCTACTCCTAATAACAGTAAACTTATAACGCGCTGACATCCCTACTCTAAAGGTGACCGCAGACCGCAAATCGCAGCGGCATTGCCGCCGAATTGCAATATCAGCCTGCAGCGACACGACTGCTTTTGAAGTAACTCAAGACTCTTCCATTGATGGCGACATTGCAGCGGGCAGCAATGTCACTATTTACGGAGGCGTTTTCATTCGGAAAAGAAAAAAAAAGAAAAAAAAATTTAATAATTTTAATGAAAAATCTGCCTAGCCTTGTCCCAACTATGTTAGGGTCGGCTTCCAGTCTAACCAGATGCAGCTGTATACCAGTATTTTACATGGAGCGACTGCCTATCTGACCTCCACAACCCAGTAACTGTCACCCAATAACATTAAGACTGGTTGTCACACTTTTGGGCTTCTAACGACTATCAAAGATCCACGAATGACAGCCGGGACCAACGGCTTAACGTGCTTTCCGAGGCACGGAGGGGTCTCGGTATGTAAAGATGGTCCAACCTCGGCAAGCGTAGCTTAACCTGATGGATCGACCCGTGCGGCTGTTATTACTTAGCCACGAGCTCCTCTAATTATTGCATGAACAATCTAAACGTAATTTAATTTGGTAGCATCTTGTGTTGGATGTATCATTCTACTCCTCGTCACAGTGGAGAAGTATCGTGCTGACTCGCGCGGCGTTCGAGTTCGGTTCGGATCCGAGAAATCCACTGCGTAGAGACCGAATTTTGAGCTGAAAACAATTTTAAGTTAGTATCGGGTACATTTCGTATATCGAACGAATCATTCAAGCAAGGTAACTTGGTTATTTTACGTAAAAGAACCCAGGGCATTTCATACATAAAAATAAGCAACATAAAGTGGTCCTTTTATGGTTTCAAAGGGAAGGTAAGTAAATCAACTTTCTGTATGAAAACTTGGTACAGGCAGCAACAAAAGTCGATTAACAGTTGAGTTTTCTAAATCTTAATTATTGAGAAAAATACTTCATTAAAATCGGAATAGCTGTAAATTTTAAAGCAAATTAACTCTTATCTATTAAATGAAATGCTAAAAAGCAGGTTATCATATCATTTTGTGTTAATTTAGATGATATCAAAAAGTAACAGTGTTAACCGACTTCTGTTGCTGACCGTACATGTTTGTGTGAATGTAACTCCAGTATATTATACCTAGCTATTCTAGATAGTTACTGGGGTTTATAAATAGTTTATAACTTACACATATCCACCCATCCACTCGAAGTTATCCATCAGCGTCCAAGCGGTGTACCCTGTCACGTTGATGCCGTCGTTTATAGCCAGCAGGATCTGGAAGACAAACTAGTAATGTACGGGTATGCTCGAAACAGTTGGAAAACAATCAGTCAGCCTAGCCTTTTCCCAACTATGTTGGGGTCGGCTTCCAGTCTAACCGGATGCAGCTGAATACCAGTATTTTACACGGAGCGACTGCCTACCTGAGTTCCACAACCCATTAACTGGGTACGATACGATACCCCTTGGTAAGACTGGTTGTCAGACTTTCGGGCTTCTGACGATTCGTAACGACTGTCAAAGACCCACGAATGACAGCCGAGACCAACGGCTTAACGTGCGTTCCGAGGCACGGAGGAGTCTCGGTATGTAAAGATGGTCACATATCCACGGACCGACCCCGGCAAGCGTAGCTTAACCTGATGGATCGACCCGTGCGGCTGTTATTACTTAGCCACGAGCTCCACCTCCTGGTTTTGGCAAACAAATATTATATATTAATTGACCGAGCGAGCGAAGTGACTTTAGTGCAAGTCTGGCAAAATTTGCTTTCCCCTATCAGTTTGTTGGTAGAGGTTGTCCACTCTGAAATGACGCGTTCCACTACCCCATTTACCCTAGTGTACGTATACAAATTCTATAAACCGAACTTTGACTCGGGATTAACGTCAGTTTTGTAATTAGAACTTTAACCGTGTTGGAATAAAGTTTAAATTAAAAAAAATAATAGATCGTTTAAACCTGGTTCTAAAAATAAACCTTGTACGGCCGACAAAGTCACAGCACAATTTTTTTTTTTTTTTTTAAGATAAAAATGCGCGAATCTCACCTGTTCCAAATAATCTCTATAGTACTCCAGCCGCTGTGTGTCCACCAGGCCGGGGTCCAGTGAGGGCACTCCATTCTCGGTGATGACGATCTCCTTGACGTCGTACGTGGAGTTCAGCCAGTGCAGCTGCTCGCGAAGACCTTGCGGATATATCTGGAAGGATTATGTTGCGTTAACATTCCAAACCGGTAACTTTCTCTGGGGATTAATCATCAGAGATGATAGGAATATAACCTAACATATCTGTCCATATTCTTATAAATAAAAATCAATTGCTGTTCGTTATAGTTACGGCTAGTTTATACATTGTGAACTATCGTGCGAGTCGGCCTATCGAGTAGCTGCAGTGTAGCAACTCGTATTGTGTAAGCATCCAAGGCAAGCCGAGCTACTGACATGCGAGTACACAGTGCGAGCAGCTGTCTACTGTCTAGTCTACACCTCGCATTTTGTAAACCAGCCATTAGCCTCGCTAAAACTAAAAAACGGCTTGACCGATTTTAATATAAATATTTTTTTGTTTTGTTTGCCCTAATACAGGGGTGGTTTAAAAGAAAAAAAAATAGGAAAAAAAAAACGAAATTGGAATTTTGACAGGACAACGTCTGACGGGTCAGCTAGTAGAGTAGGTATATTGTTCGGAAGGGTGTCGTCATGCCGCCGGGGTCGCGGGTTGTTCGAAAGAGATACCGCGGCCCTGGCACAGGCAACTGAAGGAACATGGGTGGGTTTTAGTTAGTAAAAGTCTAACACGCCCTCCCGCTTCGCCCAGAGCGGGAGAAGTCATTTGATGATTTCCCATCCACAAAAAAAAAGGGTGTCGTCATCATTAATCATTCTCCTGCCCATTCCCAATTTATTTGGGGTCGGTGCATCATGTCTTTTTTCCATACACCTCTATAGCCTTACTTAGGACAGTTAATTCCCAGTTATCATCCTCTTCCTTCTTCTGATGCATGCTACTCGTATTGAAGGTGTTAGAAAGTGGATTGTACACTAACCTTATAGGTATATATATATATATATCCACTTAATTAAAAGCTTTGTATGTCAAGATGAACATGGTGTGTAAGGAAAGGGTTTCATGAAGAAAAGCACAGAAAGACAAGACTAGGTATTTATTATTTCAATTAGGCTTGTCAATAATTATTTATCTAAGAAAGTTATTTGTCCGTTCGCAAAACTAGGTAGACATGGAGAAGAACGGACAAGAAACTCCATGGGAACTTTAGTATTTTATCCATACATTTTTACATTAGGATCAGTCTCAATTAGGTATCACATTACCTTATAAATATAGATCAGATCATCATAGATCATTTTTCTCAAAGTTAGCAACTATAACAATAGATAGGAATTTGCACAATATCATGAGCAATATTAGTCGTATTTAACACATACAGAACAACATAGTTATCAACAATAACCAAGATATAATATTATCAATCAACTTACATGAACATTGTAGTTAGATCTTTCACCAGATCCAAGAGAATCCATTTTACACAGAACTTCTGCTATGCAGCATGGTGTTTTACATTGGTTTAGCCAATGACGTATTATAACTTTTAGCAACTTAATAATTACGGACATGGGACACCACTCATGGTCTGTCTGTACCGTTTAACAGTTGTAACCAAAAGACTTGGATGATAGGACCTCCTTAGCAGCTTTATATTTACGGCAGACACCAGAGGGTCTTTACCGTACGACAGCTAGCATAACGAGTCCCCCTAATTCAGTTATAGTTATTAGTTAGTTATTTATATATGGCATCTCGCAGTTGACCACTAAGGGTCGAGACTGCTCAACCGGGCGTTTCCTGTGGGTTCTTTAAGCGAACTTAAAGCCCCCGGCCAGGCTTAAAACTAGAGTAAATTATTAGTCGACTGAGCGTCGCTAATAACAATATGACAGCCAGACGGGGCAGGCTGGATCATGACGGGGGGGACAAGTGCTACCGGCTCAGCTGTGCCCCCAGCTGGCACAGCTTCACCGAGTAGGGGATAGGGGGGGGGGGCGGTTACGATTGCGACCTCGGCGGCGAGGTCGGAATGTATTCCGGGGTGGTCTACGTTTATAAACCGTACTGGTGGCCTTGCTACTCTCCTGAAGGAGGGTTATGGGGTCATCAGGGTCGGTGAGAATATGACGCGGACGGCGAGTCTTACTAATTTGAGAGGGGGTATAACGCGCGGCCTCGACAACCAAAGGGTTCCGATGCTTCGCGGCGGCATCAAAGAAACGCTTCGAGCCGCGCTTCAAAAATTGATGGATCGTGGGGATCCTGAGGTCAAGGTGGAGGTCCGCGTTCCGAACGAACCAAGGGGCGCCCGTTATCCTTCGGAGGAAACGGTTTTGTAATGTCTGCATCCGATGCAGATAGCGGGGTTTGGCGTGTGCAAATACCGAACCCGCATACGTCATGATGGGACGAATGCACGCAGTGTAAATGCGCAATTTGCACTTAAGAGATAGTTTGCTGCGTGCATTTAAAACGTAATGTAATCTACCGAGGGCAAAAGCGGCCCGTGAACGTACCAGCTTAATGTGCTCCGCAAAGGAGAGGCGTTGATCGAGAGTCACCCCCAGATATTTGGCTCGCTTCTCCCAAGGGATCGGCTTACCAAACATGGTGATTGGTCGGGGAATGGAACGTGAGAAATACGGTTTCAAAAAGAGAACCGCTTGACTCTTGTCAGGATTGACCTCGATTCTCCACCGACGGAACCAGCAGCCGAGGGTATCGACTGCTGTTTGGAGATTACGAGCTATCACGTTTTGGTCACGTCCCGAACAGTATATGGCCGTATCGTCTGCAAACAGAGCCAACTGAGCCTTTTTACTTTTCGGGATGTCGCTAGTAAATAGTGTGAAAATAAGAGGAGAAATTACGGAGCCCTGTGGGACCCCCGCGCGAATCGGGTGGGGGGCAGAAAGTGCCCCTTCAATACGGTAACGAAACGTACGGTTCGACAAAAAGTCTCGTAGGATGAGCACGAGACGGTCAGGCACTCCGAGTTTGTACAGCTTATAAATTAAGCCGTTGTGCCAGACTTTGTCAAACGCTTTCGCTATATCGAAAAAGACCGCGCCCGTCATCAAACTGCGCTGAAAATTAGCGCTTATGTGTTCGACGATACGGTGAACCTGTTGCACACAGGAGTGCTGGGTTCGGAACCCATATTGTTCGTTCGGGATGAGGCCCTTTGTCTCGGCGTAATCCCTGAGTCGCTTATAAATAAGTCTCTCATAGATCTTGCCGAGAACATTGAGCAAGCTAATGGGGCGGTAACTAGTGGGCTCGCTCTTGGGCTTGCCGGGCTTAGGTATACCGATAACGGTGGCCTGTTTCCAGGCTTGGGGGAAAATATTATTGCTCATGGCACCATTGAAGATGATGGTCATTAGCATAATTAAATTTGCTGGGAACAGTTGGAACACCCTATTGGTGAGTCCATCTGAACCAGGGGCTTTGCGGGGTTTTAGACCCTTGATTATCTCCTGCACCTCGTCCGGCGTGACGGGGGGCAGGGGACAATCAGGGTCCTCAACGGGAGGAAGGGAAGCTCTACGTTCGACTTCCGCGTCGACCTCAGAGAGGTGAGCTTGGTCAACCGGTAGAGCGCTAGGTGTGCATTGCGCCTCGAGACTGTCAGCAAGGCATTCCGCCTTGTCGACATCGTCAAACGCGATGGTGTTATCGGGGCGGACTAGAGGGGGCATAGAGGTAAATCCTCGGGACGTGAGTTTCTTCTGGAGCTGCCAGAAGGCAAGATGGTTTGGCTCTAAATCGCTCAGCATCTTATCCCAGCTAGCGGAACGCAGATCCTCCATACGAGTCTTTACATATTTCTGTAAATAACGCATGTGGACTTTGTTCGCACGACAAGGAAAGCTGCTGTAGGCACGGACAGCCGCGTTCTTCTCATTTAACAGCTCACGTACATCGTCCGGCAACTTCCCGCGATGGTCATCCATCACAGGAACTTCCCTTGAACAATCGTTCAGGACAGATTGTACGTGTTCCGTAAATGAGTCGATCGCGGCCGTCGTGTCAGCGATAGAGTCAAACTGGTCGGGGATGGAATCTAAGTGGGGGGAAGAGGAGGATTTCAGGCACTCGCTTACTTTCCTCCAATCCGTCACTTTTTTAGTAGGTAAAGGTTGGGTGGGGTCAAAGTGACCAAGGCGGGAGACCAGCTTAACGACGACTGGTCGGTGGTCAGAGTTTAATTCATGTATCGCTTCTATAGAGTCCAATCGAAGATTGACATTCTTTAGAAGCGCTACATCAAGTACATCCGGGCGGTGGTCAAGGTTACCGGGGAAATGAGTCGGAGTCATTGGGGCAATGACGTCGAAATTTAAAAGGGAACAAAGGTCAAATAAGCGTTTGCCTCTGGTGTTGGTTGCGCTGCTATTCCAAGCGGAATGCTTGGCGTTGAGATCACCCGCAATAATTACGGAGTCACTCAAGCCAAGTAGGATCGCGAGGTCAACGTTAAGTATTTCAAAATTTTCTGTAGTGGAAATGGGGGGAAGGTAAGCCGATACCAAGGTGATCGGCTGGTGACCTGTCATGCCAAGGCGGCAGACAGACACTTCCAAACGTGAGAGAGGGGGGGGATCCAAAGGGATGCAATATAGAGTAGACTTATAATAAATCAAGGTACCGCCCTTGTGACACCGACTCCTATCATTGCGAATTACGCGATAATTCGCAATTGACGGATTACGGTGGCTGGGTTTTAAAAAGGTTTCCTGTACGAGGAGGACATCTAAATCGTGGTCGCGGAGGAAAGCGGAGACCTCATCGCGTTGGCCTTTCAGGCCATTGGCGTTAAAAAACCCTAATTTAAGGGATCGGGGCTTAACTCTTGCAATAACTCCTCTATCCATTACGGGTTGGATTTAGTGGAGAGGGAGACAAGGGCTTGCGTAATCTCCGGGTACGCATTATAGATATTTCGGATCCTGAGCAGATCGCCGGCGCTAGTGGCGGCGGTCAGCTCATTAGCCATCTGGATAGCACGGGGGGTGCAAAAAGTAAGGAAGGTCCCAGTGATAATGTTGAACGAGTCAACCTGACTGGGACCGGCCACCGGGGTGGTAATAGGGGCTAGAGGCGGGGTAGCCTTAGCGGCGGTATTGACGGCTGCCTTAGGAGCCTGCGCAGGTTTAAGGGGGGGGCAAGGGGGGGTTTAGGGATGCTAAGTCCCATGGGAGCCGGGGGTGGTTGCGTGGGTACCAACGCAGGAAAAGCCTGCTGATGGAGACCTGAAAACCACGGGTTAGGTCTCTGGGGACTTGCCGCGTAGGCAACTCAGATGAGGGGATTTTAAAACCGGAAGGGCATTCCCTCTGCTGACGAGCGTCCGCACGCTTGTTCAGCTTTCCGGATGAACTTTTTGGGGCTTTAGGACAGCCCCGATAATTGGCTGGGTGACCAGCCTCACCACACAGCACACAGCTAGGTGGCTCCGTGGATACCGTGCGATCACGAGAACAGTCGGAAGTGCCATGATCACCCAGGCACTTGACGCACCTGGGCCTCGCATAGCAGTTCCGCTGCGAATGCCCATAGAGTTGGCACCGGTGGCATTGACCAACGGTGCCATTCTTTCTGGGCTTCTCTATCTCGAAACCCACGAGACCACAGATGGTCCTAACCTTAAAAATGGGGTGGTACCCCTCAAAGGGGGAACAGACCACGAGGACCATGTCGTATGCATCCTTCCCTCTGGAGCGATGCATCCGGTGGACCTCGTCAATGGGGATATTTTGCGACTGAAGGTCGGCTTTAACATCCTCTACCGGGATTTCCTTGGGGATCCTACGGATCACCACCCTAGTCTGACGCTCCTCAGGTAAAGAGTAGGTGTGAAAGGACACACCTCTCGCCCTGAGAAGCTTCGTTAATTCCCTAAAATCATTCGATGTAGGGATCGAGATTTTAATACCCTGTTGGGTAGAGCGGGCGTTGGTGTACGCGATCTTATGATCTGTGCACCATTTCGACACGTCGGTCCACTTCGCCTTGTCCTGAAGGTAAACAGGGGGCGGGGGGGCCGACTTTTTAGGGGCAGATTTCGCCTCCTGCGAGGAGGACGGATTGGATACGGGGGGGACAGAGGAGGTCATGGGGGGGGTAAGGGTAGGAGGAGAAGAAGGGGAAGTAGGGGGGGAAGAAAGATTCTTCCCCTTCTTTGCCTTAGAGGAAGAGGCGGCTGAACGTTTCGCCTTCCTCTTCTTCTTCTGTCCTAGGACCGGCTGAAAACCGTCATCCTCGGAAGAAGAAGAAGGGGAGGCGGGAGCGTCCTGAGCAGAATGCTCCGACTCCATATCAGATAGAATTTGTGGGGGAATGTCCTCCGCGTCCATAGACTCGGATTCGGAAAGGCATTCCTCCACTACGGGGAGACGCGGGGTGGGCTCAAGAGCATCGCTGAAAGTAGCGATGTCTGAGACGGGGGCAGGGGGAGAGGGGGGGAGGGGGCTATGCTGTGACTCAGCTAGTTTTGCTCCGATTTTGGCTCGGAAGTCGGGCACGGAAAGCAGAGCGTTAATAAAGGAATCCGGGTCCTTAAGGATATCCTCAAGGACGGACCTCTTTACCGACGCAGCTGACTTTGCCATCGCTGCCATGGCAAAAGAAACGTAAAATCCTAACCAGTCCTAACACCTAACACCCCGGGTGGGCCCCCTAATTCGGGGCAGTCCCGTCTTTTATAGTCAAACTATTCCCACCTCTTGGCGCCATTTTAGACCAATCACAGATGGTTATACATAATTGCCAAATAACTTCTAAAATAGGTATTACTTAACAAATCATATATTGCGAGACTGTTTTAAAACATTAAGGGATCATTTAGGAATACAGTTATTGTTTATTTATAATCTAGAAGTAAGATCTGATACGATATTAGTTTCAACCAATCAAGGGTCATGATTTATTTCTGCCAATCACAGGTCGTGACTATTGTTACAAGTTATTTAGAAATAACTTGGTACATAGAAATTGCAATGTAAAATCATGAGAAACATTATTAGTATCATATTAATTATTACTTATTCATTTACAGTATTGTTATTATAATAAAGTCTAAACTTGATTATCAGTAGCCACCATAATTGTCTATTGTGCGACAACTCTACAATCGTTGTTGGTAATACGAGTATTTTAAGTCGCAATATAAACAATTAATATAAAATACATCTGTCTATGAAATATCAATCAAAGAAATGCAAATAACAATGTGTACATTTCTACATATAAAACATTAATTTAAGTTTAATAAAATATCACTGAAATGTAACGTTTCCGAACGTCACTATCATCTTTAATCTGAGAAGAGTGATAGCTGACGTTCTATGACTTTGTTTTGATTAATAGGATCAATATCATATTATATTATAAGTATAACATTAATTATTATATTCGTGAAACATTAATTTACGTTTATCAAGTTTATTCAAATGTTACTGAAATGGAACGTTTCCGAACGTCACTGTCATCATTCATTCTGACAGAGTGACACTGACGTTCGTAATAAGATTATCAATAAACTATTCAATTACTTAATTATTCTCCATAAATACGAACAATCGTTAATAATCCAACACGGCCATACTGATTAGTACTTTGCTCTCAAAGGACTTACAATAACATAGTCTTAAAACTTCGTTTTTGTGCAATAAAATCTAACAAAGTAGTAACAAGAGTTTCATCTTTATAAACACTAGTGTAAAGTTGATAAATATTTATATAAATATGCATAATCCAACACTGCTATTCTGATTATTACTTCGTTAACGAAGTACGTACTTAGCACACAGAAACACTATCTGACTTATCAAGACCAAATACGAATAATAATAAGTTTTTAATGACAGATTCAAATGTTCCAACTTTTTATGTTAATTTTCTAGTTTAGGTAATTAGATTATACTAAACCAATAACAATTACTATTTATCTAGACACCTTGTCTGCTGCTGGTGTGAAAGAATAGTATCAAGTAAATAGTCAACCTGCGGTATAAATTATTATCAAATGAATAATTATTTCAGAGTAATATTTAGTTTTAACAAAACAACCGAAAAACAATAATCCATCTATCTAACCATTGAATCAAACACCAACTAGTATTCATTGTATAGCTAATCCAAACAACACGTCGCTCGGTCAATCTGACAATATTGGTGCAAACTGTATTGATCATCCATATTACATTTTCTGTTAATTAATTCCAAATTATAACATGGTTACTCAGTTGGCACCTAAGTACTCTACGTTGTAGTAAAAAGTTATAAGCCAAATCAAAATTATAGAGAACCACAACATCAGTTCCGACAAAATTAAGTTTATTTTAACCATACTATCAGTAAGCGCTTTGAAAGTGAAAAACAATTAAATAAAGATAATTAATAATAACCTTTAACCTTGGGACATATTTGTTTATCAACAAGTTATGTAATGTTTGCTAATTCTTACATAATTAGTACAACGGATAAAAGAAAAATATAATTATGATTCATTTACTCTATGACATAGTACAAACTTTAAATTCTGGCTTTACTACTGACCTATGTAATGTTTTTATTCATGTTAATCAGTTCTCCAATTTTCCTCAAAATGTATCATTATGAACACCAGAATCTAAAATCAGTATTTCTGTGACACAGTTCAATTTCTGTTAACTAACAGATTCTCAAAACAATATTAGAATCTTTATTATGCAATGTATCATCATATGTGTATACTTGCATTTTGTTTATGTGATGCTAAGCTCCATCCTATGTGAAAACTTGCATTTTGTTCTCAGCCCCATCTATGTGAGCACTAGAATCTCTTTCTAATGTCAAGCGGCATCCTATGTGAACACTTGCATTTTATTCTTAGCCTCCTTGTGAGCACTAGAATCTCTCCATAATGCCCAGCTTCATCCTATGTGAAAACCTGCATTATAATATTGTCAGCCTCATGTTAGTGAGAACTACAATCTCAAATTATTATTTCTAAGTTTCATCCATATGTGAACACTTTTATTCCATTGTCAGCCTCATTTTTGTGAGAACTACAATTTTAACCTTTCTTGCCAAGTTTCATCCTGTGTGAAAACTTGTATCCTATTCAGTCTCATCTTTGTGAGAACTAGATTTAATTATAATCTAGTAGGTTACTAACATAGTAACCACATATATAGTCTGCTCTTGTATCCTATTCAGTCTCATCTTTGTGAGAACTAGAATTAATTATAATCTAGTAGGTAAATAACATAGTAACCACATATACAGTCTGCTCTTGTATCCTATTCAGTCTCATCTTTGTGAGAACTAGAATTAATTATAATCTAGTAGGTAACTAACATAGTTACCACATATATAGTCTGCTTACGGATAAAAAGTAATAAGTACAGTTATTGTCAATTCTAGTAAATGACTTTTCAAAGTTTAAGTTTTAATTTGATCTATTTCAAATTCAATAAATAAAAAAAACTTAAAGCAAAATGTTGCACAAGATTTAGGTACTTACTTTTGGATTTTATTATTGTTATTAGTAAAAACCATAACTATAAAATTTAATTTAGATTGCAAGGTGCTCATTTAATATGTTTTACCTGTTTTTAACAAAAAGTGATCTGCTGAATTCAATTATTTTAAAAACTTCATAAGCAAAATATTACAAGGTTCATAACAATAATGAGTTTATGACCTTTCCTCAGAATAATATTTACCATGTTATTATTTAAATTATAAAATGTAAAAAGATTTAAGTAACCATATATTTTTTTTTGTTTTGCAACTGATTTAAGCCATAAGATTATTTATTATGTTATACTGTTAGGTAAACTCATTATGTCATTGCATTTACTTGGTTTTAGCAGTAAGCAGATGATATTAATTATTGATTTTATAAGTTAAGCTTCAATTTGAATTTTCACAAGTCAATTTTAGGTAATTAATGTTCTTTCAACTTACTCTTATTTAAGTAGGCAAGTACTTTAGGAATACTTTTATGCAAAATACTGGTCAATTTCATATAACAAAACCTGCTTCTTAAGTCTTTAAAATACCAGTTTACCAAATACTTTTATTGACAAACTTTTGTTTTAAAATTCTATTTTATAGACATAGGTTACAAAAACTTAGATTAAATAATAATAAAGCAGAGCCTCTAAAGGCATTACCGACTTTAGTTAATTTGTAGGTACCGCTGCTCCATTGAATTCTTGGGATGTTTTTTTGAAGATTTTGTAGCAACTTGCAGCTCCGCAGGGACTGTGCTGGCTCTCAGATGGTAGCACGTTGTCATCGTTATGGTGAGGGTTGAGTCAACGACTCGCAGACACCATCGGCTTCCAGCAAAACACGGATTGCTCCAACATTGATCATGAAAATAGCAAAATAATATTCATTAGAAACCTTTTATGTAAGACGGAGCACTATCCCACTTCTGATGTTAGAAAGTGGATTGTACACTAACCTTATAGGTATATATATATATATATCCACTTAATTAAAAGCTTTGTATGTCAAGATGAACATGGTGTGTAAGGAAAGGGTTTCATGAAGAAAAGCACAGAAAGACAAGACTAGGTATTTATTATTTCAATTAGGCTTGTCAATAATTATTTATCTAAGAAAGTTATTTGTCCGTTCGCAAAACTAGGTAGACATGGAGAAGAACGGACAAGAAACTCCATGGGAACTTTAGTATTTTATCCATACATTTTTACATTAGGATCAGTCTCAATTAGGTATCACATTACCTTATAAATATAGATCAGATCATCATAGATCATTTTTCTCAAAGTTAGCAACTATAACAATAGATAGGAATTTGCACAATATCATGAGCAATATTAGTCGTATTTAACACATACAGAACAACATAGTTATCAACAATAACCAAGATATAATATTATCAATCAACTTACATGAACATTGTAGTTAGATCTTTCACCAGATCCAAGAGAATCCATTTTACACAGAACTTCTGCTATGCAGCATGGTGTTTTACATTGGTTTAGCCAATGACGTATTATAACTTTTAGCAACTTAATAATTACGGACATGGGACACCACTCATGGTCTGTCTGTACCGTTTAACAGTTGTAACCAAAAGACTTGGATGATAGGACCTCCTTAGCAGCTTTATATTTACGGCAGACACCAGAGGGTCTTTACCGTACGACAGCTAGCATAACGAGTCCCCCTAATTCGGGGCAGTCCCGTCTTTTATAGTCAAACTATTCCCACCTCTTGGCGCCATTTTAGACCAATCACAGATGGTTATACATAATTGCCAAATAACTTCTAAAATAGGTATTACTTAACAAATCATATATTGCGAGACTGTTTTAAAACATTAAGGGATCATTTAGGAATACAGTTATTGTTTATTTATAATCTAGAAGTAAGATCTGATACGATATTAGTTTCAACCAATCAAGGGTCATGATTTATTTCTGCCAATCACAGGTCGTGACTATTGTTACAAGTTATTTAGAAATAACTTGGTACATAGAAATTGCAATGTAAAATCATGAGAAACATTATTAGTATCATATTAATTATTACTTATTCATTTACAGTATTGTTATTATAATAAAGTCTAAACTTGATTATCAGTAGCCACCATAATTGTCTATTGTGCGACAACTCTACAATCGTTGTTGGTAATACGAGTATTTTAAGTCGCAATATAAACAATTAATATAAAATACATCTGTCTATGAAATATCAATCAAAGAAATGCAAATAACAATGTGTACATTTCTACATATAAAACATTAATTTAAGTTTAATAAAATATCACTGAAATGTAACGTTTCCGAACGTCACTATCATCTTTAATCTGAGAAGAGTGATAGCTGACGTTCTATGACTTTGTTTTGATTAATAGGATCAATATCATATTATATTATAAGTATAACATTAATTATTATATTCGTGAAACATTAATTTACGTTTATCAAGTTTATTCAAATGTTACTGAAATGGAACGTTTCCGAACGTCACTGTCATCATTCATTCTGACAGAGTGACACTGACGTTCGTAATAAGATTATCAATAAACTATTCAATTACTTAATTATTCTCCATAAATACGAACAATCGTTAATAATCCAACAAAGGCGTCAAACTCGTAGGCAAATACTGGGCCGACTGAATCCATCCATTATTTTTTCTTTGGTCTTCCTCTTATCCACACTCATACTAATTTTTATTCTCCTTGTTCTTCAATAATTTTTCCTTTCAATGCTTTTCGTTCACTAAGAGGTGTAACACAAAATTGCATTTTGAAAGATTATTATATTATTATTATTAGGTATATTAAAGCACGGCGACGCATCGCATCATGTAGCAATTTGGCAATTGTAATTACGTTTATTTTGAGTCATATAGATATTTTTTGTTTAAAATATGAAATTTTAATTTCAAAGTATAGTCTGGTATAAATTTTCGGTAATAATATTAATGTAGTACAAGTACTACATTACTACTCAAGAGGAGAAAACAGTTAATTCTGGGTGTTTTTACTTGGGTTTAGTTATAGATAGCAGCTTCTCGTGGAAAACACACATAACACACCTATGTGAGAAACTCAGGTTAGTGCTTGTAAAGTTCCACCACCTCAGTTCTGTACTGCCCACTTTGTACACGGTCTACTACGCGTTGGTGGACTCGCTACTTTCGTATGGACTGGCATGCTATGGTAATACATTTAAAACATGTTTAGATAAAATAAAATTTTTGCAAATCAGATTTTGAAAGAAAGAAAATACGTTTATTCGTTTATTTTGTTGTCCTTTGCGTCATGTTTACCGCAGTAAACATGACGCAAAGGACAACAAAATAAAATAACAATTTATAAAACAAGTTTTATATGCGTCACATCTACGCAAAAAAATTATGTTTAAAATTTTATTTTATTTTATTTATGAAACTATTAGTTGATAAAAAAAGTTGAGAGGTGTCAAGGGACACCCGGATGGAACGAAGTTCCTTTCGATTAATTAGTGAAGGAATTGTAATTTTTTTTTTTTATATTTTTTTTAATTTTAATTTTTTTTAGTATTTTTTTTTTGGCTTTTTTTGTTATATCTGGCTTGCTTTCTATAAGAGAGAGAGAGAGAGACAGACAGAGAAACATGCGCACGTCGCACAGCTTACAATAGCTTACTTTTTAGCTTACATTAGCAAAAAGTGTCGTTACAACTTTTCGTGAGAATTTGTTCCGTCTAGCCCCCTTTCACAACGCGCGATAAGAAACTTCCTTCCAAAAACACAAAAAAATCGTTGTAAAAGTAGTGAGTACGAAGAATTGCCGGTCCATCGAAAGGTGGAGCTATTATTGGGTTTAGTACATTATTGCAACGATGAGTTTAAAGTCAAGACGGTACTTGCGAGACCTCAAAGGAATAAATGCATTAGAAGATTTGTAGTTCTTACCCACTTGTGTTAATTATTATGGAAAAAGATGTGAAAATGCTTAGTCCCAACAATTTTTAATGACATACCAACAATGCTTAGTCCCAACAATTTTTAATGACATACCAACAATGCTTAGTCCCAACAATTTTTAATGACACACCAACAATGCTTAGTCCCAACAATTTTTAATGACATTTAGAAACTAGCTGTACCACAAAAATGTCTTTTAAAAATAAAATGGTGAAGTTTCTGTTTGACACCTTTAGTCAAAACCTCATAAAGGAGATGCATAGCAATGTATGTACCGAGCTTATCTCAGCGGCTTCGGCGGCGTCATTATAATGCTATTGCGTAATTTAAAATGTTAAATTAATGATAATAGTACGTAATAGACAGCCTTTGTGGTGCTGTAAAATGTGTGTTATAGGTAAATGTAATATTTGCTACTAATGGAAAAGTGCCTACCTAAAAGATAAGAGATAAAATAATGTATGGGAGCTACATCTGCCAACAAAATGGTAAAACTTTGTGTAATGAGATGCCACTATCTATTAAACACTTTTTCATTTTATTTTTTTATTTTTATGGTTTCGAATGGGATTTTTCTTGCGCTTTGAACTAAACCACTATCAATCAGTCTGCCTAGTCTTTTCCCAACTATGTTGGGGTCGGCTTCCAGTCTAACTGGATGCAGCTGAATACCATTATTTTACATGGAGCGACTGCCTATCTGACCTCCACAACCCAGAACTAAACCGCTTCATCAGATATTAATAGGTTGGGGAAAAAGTTCCTTCGCATTTTTTAAGAAAATTCAAAACATTTTTTAATATACATTATTTAAATTTATCTAAAGTATGTAGGTACCATTTTGTTCGATAACTTTTTGCCATCTTGTAGGTAGGGACATGATCCCATTGCTATAGAAATTTTGGGACTTCTGATCAAAATACCGCGACAAGTGGTTTTGGCAGTCCTCTCGTGATGTTAACCTGACACTGCCTAAAGAATTCTGAAGAGACCGAAACAGGTGGAAATCTGAAGGTGCAAGGTCAGGACTATACGGCGGATGTATTAACACCTCCCAGCCAAACTCTCTTAATTTTTGCTGAGTGGCTAAAGATGTGTGAGGTCTAGCGTTATCATGATGAAAAACCACACCCCTTCTGTTGATTAATTGCGGCCGCTTTCTTGCAACTTCTTGCCTTAATCTCATCAGTTGTTTGCAGTAGAGTTCAGAATCGATGGTCCTGCCTGGTGGTAACAGCTCATAATGAATAATGCCCTTCCAATCCCACCACTCACTCAGCATCACCTTGTTGCGAGTGAACCCGGGTTTCGCCACAGTCTGTGAAGCCTGACCGGCCTTTGACCACGACCTTTT
This sequence comes from Cosmia pyralina, assembly GCA_946251885.1. Taxonomy (NCBI): domain Eukaryota; kingdom Metazoa; phylum Arthropoda; class Insecta; order Lepidoptera; family Noctuidae; genus Cosmia; species Cosmia pyralina. The sequence goes on along the minus strand of OX276362.1, from coordinate 4,516,839 downwards.
TCGCACGTTCTTGTCGTACGTGATCCACTTTTCATCACCAGTTATCAGCTTCTTCAAAAATGGTTCGGTTTCATTACGTCGTAATAAAGAATCACAAATGAGTACACGGTTCATTAGGTTTCTTTCAGTGAGCTCGTGAGGTACCCAAATATCGAGCTTTTTTGTGAACCCAGTTTTTTTCAAATGCGCCAAAACTGTTTTGTGGTCAATTCCCAGTTCTTCAGCTACGTCGTAACTACTGATATGCCGATCTTGCTCCACTTTTTCAAAAATTGCATCCATTTTATCCGTAATAGGGCGATCAGAGCGACGTGCATCTTTGGCATCAAAATTTCCGGACTGAAAACGCCTAAACCAAATTTGTGCTACTCTCACAGACACTGCACTGGGTCCATAAACATCGCAAATTTTTTTCGCGGCTTGCGTTGCATTTTTACCTTTTTTGTAGTAAATTTTTAAAATGTACCGAATTTCTTCATTAGATTCACTCATGTTGACAGTACGAAAAACAAATGAAAATCACACATTTTCCTAATTTGAATTTGGAATTATGTTCTTTAAAATTTAAACTTTCAATGATACCAAACCCAGCCAGATACAAATAGTACAGCCAAAGAGATTTTATTTTAAGTTCATACATACTATAATGCGAAAAGACTTTTTCCCCAACCTAATATTATTTTTTTCATTTAATTTGCCTATTACAGTAGTCAATCTGTATTGTATGAAGACCAACTGGACTCTGAGGGTCGAAAGGTTGGAATCGCGCCACAATATCAACTTTACATTGTTCGTGGTACGAGTTCCAACCCACCATCTACAGACATTCTTAAAAGAGGACTTTTGGCCGAAAGGTGTCATATTTCGACGTTTCCGAGGACGGTTACGCAACACCGTATAATTATAGGTATAATAAGATTTATTAGTATGTATTAGTTTATTATAGTTTTTAAGATAATTTTGTGTAAGTACTTTATCTGTGGGCTTAGATGCCTGATAATAAAATGATTATTATTATTACGAACACGAAAAAATGCAGTCTCGCGTTTTATAAAAAACTTGCTTTGGAATGTTGGCTATATACAAGATAAGAAAAAATTGCGAAAACCGAGACCGCTTAGGTAAGCGGAAGCGAATAGTTATTCAAGTAGGTACTTGAATAACTATTCTCCACCACTCAAAGTCGAAGTCTTTCAGTTTCTTAGAATGAGAACCGACATTTAACTCAAAAAAACCGGCCAAGTGCGTGTCGGACCACACACAATGAAGGGTTCCGTAGTTGGGATGAATTTATCTTAAGAACAAACTTAATATTGTAGTTGAAAAACATGTTCTCCCATACATTCCAACTGTAAATGTAAGTTTGTACAAACAATATTGATAGATTTACCATGTTATTTTAAGACCACAGACTTCTTATAGGTTTTCCTGTAATCTACAGGTAAAGAACTATTTTCTGTATTTTTTTCAAAATTTTAGGCTCAGTAGTTTCGTAGATAAGGAGGGGGGAATGGTCAATTTTCGTCTATTTTCTTAAATAACTTTAAAACAATTTATTTTAAAATTATAAAAAATATATATTTGAGACCCTCATAGTAAGCCCTTTCATTTGACATCCCACATGGTGTAGTTTGCAAAACTTTTTTTTTTTAATTTTCTTATTTGCCCTCCAAAAGTGACCTCTATATTCAAAATTCATTTATTTACTTTACCCGTCCGTATTTGGATCACAGAAATTCATATGTGTACCAAATTTCAACTTAATCGGTCCATTAGATTCGGAGCAAATTGGCTGTGACAGACGGACAGACAGACAGACACACGAGTGATCCTATAAGGGTTCCGTTTTTTCCTATTGAGGTACGGAACCCTAAAAATCACGGTCGAATATTCTTATTAAACAATAATAAAAAACGCTCACCGAAAACCAGTCGACTGGCGTGGTCTCCCAGGAAGGGTCCTTATCCATGACTGTGTTAAGGTCCTCGGAGCCGTAAAAGAACCATTTCCCTGGCTGTTCTCCTGGCTTCACCCTGCGCACCAGCCGAGTTGTGTAGTGGTTCAGCGCGTAGTAGTCGTAAGTACCTGAAAATAATATAAGAAGAATATTGAACTTCAGAATTTTGTTGATAGTATTATTGTAAATGAGGGGCTCGTGGCTAAGTGCTAACAGCCAGACGGGTCGATCGACCTTCGATGAAATGATATCAAGTCAAGTAAAGGCGAATAGAGCTTTGCTAGCAGCGCCACCATCGAGAAAAAAATTAACAAGTCAGGAGATATGGAACATTTTGTTTCTATGCATAAATTTTTAGTCAGATGAGGTAGAATTTTTTATATTATCGCGACCTCATACTGCATAGCAGACGGTCTCCAAGTTGCAAGAACTGGGGTTGGAAGCTCTCGGTCATCCGCCCTACTCACCAGACCTTGCGCCTACAGACTACTACTTTTTCCAGAATGTGGATAACTTCTTGGCGGGAAAAAAATTCAATACCCGAGAGGCAGTACAAAATGCCTTTGAAGAATTTGTTGCCTCCCGTCCAGCTGATTTCTTTAAGAAGGGCATCAATAAACTGCCATTGCGTTGGCAAAGATGCATTGATTGCATGGGTGATTACTTCGATTAATACAAATAAAAAATGCATGAAAAAAATTCGTTTAAATTTTTTCATACAAAACGGCAATTTCATAGGTAAATACCTATTATTAAAAAAAACCGGTCAAGAGCGAGTCGGACTCGCGCAGCAAGGCGCGAGGATTCCGTACCATCATTTATGTCATTTTTGTTGATGGTTTCTGAAAAAGTGTGCTATTTAGAGACATCGTTTTATTTTTCATGTAATCTATACATAAATCTGCTTAGCCTTTTCACAACTATGTTGGAGTCGGCTTCCAGTCTAACCGGATGCAGCTGAATACCATTATTTTACATGGAGCGACTGCCTATCTGACCTCCACAACCCAGTAACTGGGTAATACGATACCCCTTTGGTAAGATTGGTTGTCAGAATTTCGGGCTTCTGACGACCCGTAACGACTGTCAAAGATCCACAAATGACAGCCGGGACCAACGGCTTAACGTGCTTTCCGAGGCACGGAGGAGTCTCGGTTTGTAAAGATGGTCACCCATCCACTGACCAACCCCGGCAAGCGTAGCTTAACCTGATGGATCGACCACGAGCTCCTCCATAAACATAAACTTCTATCACATACTATCAGATTTTTCTCTATGCAAACTTCGGAGAAAGGGCGGCAACGGTATTTTTTATATAATTTTTCATCAAAAGTCGAAAACTATGCGGCCTAAAAAAAGAAAAAAGATGTTTGAGAATGTGCAAACAGCGTTCTTTCATATGATACCCCACATGTCCTAGTAGCCCCACTTCGAATTTTGAAGACCTCCTTTCTGTTGCAAAAAAAAACATATACCTATATTTTTATTTCTTTCTTATTTGCAAAATAGTTGGGTAAACGTCATCTAAAACTGTTCCAAATTTCAAATTGGTGGTTCATTAGAGTCCTTCAAAGTAAGAAAGAAAAACGTTTATTTGGACACACTTCGTGAAACACAAAAACAAAAGAAAAAAGAATGAAAATAATGTTTTAAAACAAAATTGTGTGCCTCACGGCTGCGCCAAAAAGGTTCATTTCAGCATTAATGCCAGACATCATTTCAGCATTAATTCATTGAGATATCTAGCTGTGACAGACACACAGACTGAGTCATACCATAAGGGTTCCTTTTACCATTTTGGTACGGAACCCTAAAAATCAACACTAAACCTAAGTTCCTAGGTTCAAAATTATAGCATAAATAGCTAAAAACAGCCGTTTTTGGCGCTAACTTCTGAATTCTACTTTGATTGACTAAAAAAGTGTGCATAGGTTTCAAAATGTTCCTGAGGAGCTCTTGGCTAAGTAATAACAGCCGCACGGGTCGATCCGGGTTGGGTCGAGTTAAGCTGCGATTGCCGGGGTTGGTTAGTGGATGGGTGACCATATTTACATTCCGAGACTCCTGCGTGCGTCGGAAAGCACGTTAAGCCGTTGGTCCCGGCTGGATCTTTGACAGTCGTTACGAGTCGTCAGAAGCCCGAAAGTCTGACAACCAGTCTTACCAAGGGGTATCGTATCGTACCCAGTTAATGGGTTATGGAAGTCAGGTAGGCAGTCGCTCTTTGTAAAATACTGGTATTCAGCTGCATCCGGTTAGACTGGAAGCCGACCCCGACATAGTTGGGAAAAGGCTAGGCAGATTGATTGAGGTTTCAAAATGTTCCATATCTCCAGACTTATTAATTTTTCAATGGTGGCGCTGCCTGTTAGCTATATCGCGGTCGGTTCGTTGCATCCATCCATCACATATCGTCCTTGCCTCGAAAAGCACGTTAAGAGGGCCAAATTATTAAGAATGTTAAATGAAAAGATGCTTTTTTGAAAAATATAATCAATTAGCGAACTAGTAAATAAAATTAATTTAATAGGTAATTATTAAAAACACATTTTTATTGTGCCATTTATTTAACTCATCTCAAAAACAGATCATACTTTTTGAGCGGAGTTTATTAGATAACACAGTAGAAATGAGTTTTTAATAATCTATTATATTAATATTCTTTACTGGTTCGATAATTGATTATTTTTTCAAAAAAACAATTTTTTTATTTAACAATCTCAAAAATTTGGTTCCGTGTGAGCGAGAGAGGTGACAAAATGAGACGACAGCCTCCATAAGCCATCGGTTGGTCCCGGCCTTCTTTTTCTACTCCGTGGTCCCGGCTGTAGATCTATCACAGCCATTACGGGTAGGCAGAAGACCAATGTTCTAGTCTCTAGTTGTAGTCTCACCAAGAGGTGTCAAGTCTCATTTTACCCAGTAATTGGGTTGTGGAGGTCAGATAGGCAGTCGCTCTATACTGGTATTCAGCTGCATCCGGTTAGATTGGAAGCCGACCCCAACATACTTTTGAAAAGGTTAGGCAAACTGATTGATTGAGTATTGTTTAATTACTATAATTCCATTATATAGCCCTGGCCTTTGTCATATAACGCAGAGCAAAAACTAAATATTTACAACAACAAAGCAACTAATGTAAAATGGTAGAACAGCCTTAATTAACAATAGTACTTTTGTATAGCCACAAAAATATACAACAAGTTGCCTGAGACACTAAAATCACTAAATCTGGATGAATTCAAAAAGTATTAGTAAACATTTTAATCAATAAATGTTACTACTCGTTAAAGAACTATTTGGATGACAGTTCTGTAATTCCTCCTTCAGATTAGCTGTTTTGATATTTTAAATTTTCCTAATATACCTACATAATTATAAGATTTTCCTGTTGACATACTGGAAATATTTAATTTATTTAGACTTTGACATCACTGTATTTATTTGAAATTATGATAAAATTAAATTAATTTGATTGTAAATTCATATGAATAATGATATTTGTACGCCTAACGGCAAAACATAGAGAACCTATATGTAAAATTTATAGCATCAAAAAAAAAAAAATATAATATTATGTATATATATTTTTAAATAAATAAATCTCGCACACTGTAACTATAACTATGTTTACAAATAAATAATCTGATTCTGATAAGTGTTTGGTTTAGGTATGTGGTATAAATATCATATGATCTCATGAATATCCTTCTAAGAAACGGGGAGATAAAAAAAACTTTTTTACAAAAAAATACAACCGACTTCCAAAAACAACACTACAAAGTGAAAAATAACTTTAATTTCGGAAGTCGGTGTTTCATTAAATGTATTTTCGTTTTTACCACCGACTTCCGAAATTAAAGTAATTTTTCACTTTGTAGTGTTGTTTTTGGAAGTCGGTTGTATTTTTTTGTAAAAAAGTTTTTATTTTTCACTTTTTAGTGGTTCACATGTGCTTACCCCTTCACAGCGTACTGGCGTGATGTTATGTTATGAACTGGTGTAAACAACAAACAGACATGAGATTTCAGCAATCCCAGTCCATTTGCTATCATTTATTGAGGAGTTCCGTTGCCTATCTCAGAAGTTCTTCATCAGATCTTCACCAAATTGAAATGGGACCACTCCAAGAAAGTACTCTTTCAAAAACTATCCAAATCGCTTCAAGTGTGCCTATAAAATTGGAAGAGTTCTCTCTATTTCTCCAAGATCCCATCATCAGATCCTGACTTGATGGTCATGGGACCACCTGGGAAGTATACCCTTTCAAACAAAAAAAAAATAATCCAAATCGGTCCAGCCATCTTCGAGTAATCGGGGAACATACATAAAAAAAAGAAAAAAAAAAAAAAGGTTCCGACGAATTGAGAACCTCCTCCTTTTTGAAGTCGGTTAATTAGAACGGAAGGATCGGCCGAGGGGCATAATTACCGCCTTACCGGAACTCATTTTCAGCATCTTCGATTGTGATGCATCACCTACGTCTTTGGAACAGTGGTTTCCCCAGCACTCGTGTCCAGGCAATACTTTTTACTACATTGGGTAGAAGGTCGTAAGTGGCGCTATTTACTACGAAAAATATAAACACAAGCATACCTCTAACTAGTTCTATTTCATCAGGAGTGAAAGTCGGCAGTCTGGGATGCGTGTAGCCTTCCTTAATCGCAATGTCATTTAATATTTTCTCCAGTTTACGAGGCCATCCACCTTCCTTGGAGAAAATAGCGTGAGTGTATCGACTTGCCTTGAAAAACAGAAAAAAGTTGATGAAAGCTTAGAACATAATATCAAAATACCTATTTTATTTCAGGCTTATGCCTACATGGGCACTTACAATCGTCAAAAGCTAGGTGCACGGTTCCAATTGTTCGTTTCCTACGGAGAAGAGCCGGCAAGAAACTCCACGGTAACTCTTTTAAAAATAATTGTTTTTTACAGTATTTTCAAATAAAAGTGTTAATAAAAGTTTAATATGGAAGGACAGTGTAGGCCTTTCAACAAGTACCAGGTACTTAAAAAAATAGGAAATATCAACAAATCTACAGTCTTCTAGGCCTACAACGTTCTTACATTCATAAAAAACTTTTTTACAAAAAAATACAACCGACTTCCAAAAACAACACTACAAAATGAAAAATAACTTTAATTTCGGAAGTCGGTGTCTGATTAAATGTATTTTCGTTTTTGCCACCGACTTTCGAAATTAAAGTTATTTTTCACTTTGTAGTGTTGTTTTTGGAAGTCGGTTGTATTTTTTTGTAAAAATCTTTTTATTTTTCACTTTTTAGTGGGTCTGTTTATAATTTGTATAAGTTACAATAGTCTAATGTCAATTGCTCATCACATGTTACAAAATATTGCTTTTCCCGATGCTGGGACGTTAATTGTTGAGGAGTTCTGCTGGTAAGAACCAGGAGAACTCCTCAACAACCACTCACCACACGCATTGTGTGACGAGCGGAAATTGCTTAGCAACCATATTAAAGTAATCGAATCGCAACCCGTGAAATATTTATCATTGAGTAGTTCCGGTAGCCATCTGTGGTCTTCGTCATCAGTTCCACTTACCAAGTGGTGCTTTCCGAGAGCAAATGCACGAGCTACTATAAAAAATACCCAAATCGCTATAGGTGTGCCTATAATATATGAAGAGTTTCTTCGATTTCTCCAGGATCCCATCATCAGAACTGGATTTTGACAAAAATGGGACCATTTGGGAAGTATACCCTTTCCAACAAAAAAAATATTTTTTCAAATCGGTTGACAAGCGACGGAGTTATGCGCGAACAAACATAAAAAAAAAAAAATACAAACATCCGAATTGAGAACCTCCTCCTTTTTTAGAAGTCGGTTAAAAATAGAACATAATCTATTATATTTCAGCCGAAAGACGTCCACTGCTGGACATAAGCCTCTCCCTAGCACCGCCACTTTGACTAGTTCTGTGCTTCCCGCATCCAGCGGATTCCTGCGAAGGTGGTCGCTCAATGGGCCTTATTAGAAGGCTTAAAGTCACCCAAAGGGCAATGAAGAGGGCTATGCTTGGAGTTTCCCTACGTGATCGTATCAGAAATGAAGAGATCCGCTGGAGAACCAAGGTAACCGTCATTGCCCGAAGAATTGCCAAACTTAACCCCTCAAAAGCTTTCTGGACCCCATGTGTGCATAAGGAAAATCCCTTTACATAATAGGTATATAAGCTTATATATTATATATATAAACGTAAAAAAAATCATTCGATGGAAAAAAAATCATCCTATTTAGTTGTAAACCTATGGGGTTCGCAACTAACCCCCCTCCCCCTTAGTATATAATTGCACTTGAAGAGACTGACATCCAAACTATTGCAGTATTTAAAAGAAGAGTGAAAGAACACTATCTTTCCACTTCGTCATAGTTGTTAGTTATTTTAGTGTTATTTATTTTAGTAGTACGTATGTATAAATTAAGTATTTATTATATGTTTTATTTAATGAGTTAATTCTTTTGGATTTTATGTATTTTATTTTCTCTTCTACTCTTACACACGTTGTCTACATCTCTTTTTATCCTCTGTCCTATCCCAGGTATGCTGGAAGAGATTTCTTTTGAAATAAGCATCACCTTTGTGCGTATTTTTCTGTTCCTTTCTGTTTGTCTGTTTATTTGTGTGTACATAAATGGTTAAATAAATAAATAAAAAATAAACCAAATGACATGATTACCATTACAATTACAGTCTAATACATCTGAATAAATCATGAAAAATATCATGTCCCCAAATACGTTGAAATACAGAGTTGAAATTAGAATTACTGTATGTTTAAAATGTCAAATAATCGATTTATTTTTTTTCCCAATCAATCTGCCTAGCCTTTTCCAAACTATGTTGGGGTAAGCTGAATACCACTATTTTACATGGAGCGACTGCCTATCTGACCTCCACAACCCAGTAACTGGGTAATACGATACCCCTTGGTAAGACTGGTTGTCAGACTTTCGGGCTTCTGACGACCCGTAACGACTGTCAAAGATCCACGAATGACAGCCGGGACCAACGGCTTAACGTGCTTTCCGACGCACGGAGGAGTCTCGGTATGTAAAGATGGTCACCCATCCACTGACCGACCCCGGCAAACGTAGCCCTGATGGATCGACCCGTGCGGCTGTTATTACCTAGCCACGAGCTCCTCCTGTATTGATTTTAGCAATCTAAACTATTCATTCTCAAGTAAAAAGTAGGTATCGATATTACTGTCAAACTGTCATCAACATTTTAAAAAACCAGCCAAGTGCGTGTCGGGACACGCGCAGTAATAGGGTTCCGTAGTGCACGCCGCCGCCCGTCTTATTCGAGCGTAAATATTATTAAAATAGAAATCATTATTAATAAGAATGTTATGATTTTATTTTTTGTATATTTTTACATGGTTGATAAACTTATATTTACTACCTGTTTTACACAGCTAACAACATTATGTATGTAGTTTTTAATGGAATTTGTACGAAATTTTTACTGTTCCAAGTACATTTTACAAGTTTAAAACTTGAAAAGCCTACTTGGCTATGATAGTTTTCCTTTTAATTTCGTTATATATACAACTAGCGTGTTTAGCTGGCAGGGCGGGACACTTGACTCTAAAAAAAAAAAAACATCTCTACAGTACAGTAAGTGCGGGTTACTTTGACTCTAGGGCATAACTTTGGCCCAAATCGAGACAGATGTTTATTGTCATTAAATCCACAAAAGGTTCCGCAAGTACGCGTCTATATCACCATCTAATAGTTACCGAAGGACATACGACGTTCGGTTGTGTGGTCGTGACACTTCGGGCAGTTTATACAGTTGTCTCGATTTGGGCCAAAGTTATGCCCTAGAGTCAAAGTAACCCGACCTTACGGTACACTAAAAAAAATTTTTTTTTATGATTTTATTTTACCACTTTGTCGGCGTGATGAATATGTATATCCATGCCAAATTATAGCTTTCTAATACAGGAGTCTCTGAGCTAAGCTGCGGTCGGACGGACAAAGCGAAACTATTGCAGCTATTGGTTCCTCGTTGACTACGGAACTCCAAAAACTAATATTGTACTCGTAAAGATGCACAATTGATCTTACCCAGTGATCAATAGTTAGGTCAGTCACTTCTTGATCTTCCGGCGTGAATGGCTTGAACCAGAAGAACAGAGTTGCTAGCGACAGCTTACCTGTAAATGATAGATGATAATTAACATACGATTACTGATTTATGGGATTTTTAATCGAGGAAATGGCTCTGAAGGGTTTTGGTTGAAATCTATTAACTATTGGTCGACGACGAGGGGCTTGTGGCTAAGTTAATTTTTAATTGATTAACGAGGGGCTTGTGGCTATGTAATAACAGTCGCACGGGTCGATCAATCAGGTTAAGCTGCATTTGCCGCGGTTGGTCCGTGGATGGGTGACATCATTTCTGTGGTGACATCTTTACATACGAAGACCCCACCATGTCTCGGAAAGCACGTTAAGCTTACCTAATCGATCGACTCGTTTGGACAAATATAGCACTAGAGCATTACAAGCAAGACTAAAACGTGATTCATGTAAACAATTAAATTGGACTTATTATCATAAAGCATTTTGGATTTTTCAGCAAGCACTAAAAGTAGATATATACTTAAACCGTAGATATGACTAAAGTCTTAAAACTATATTCCATTTGCAATAAGATTAGACATTTCAACAAACCTTTTTTACAGTCTGTTCAACTGATTTTGACTTCTATTCCCTAGGCTTAAGGATGGCATTAAACGCAAAAAAGTGGTTACAATACCAACTGTTTACTGCAGCTGCTATTTGTCATGCCACTAACGCAATAGAAGTCAAAATCGGTTGAACGGACTGTACAAAAGGTTTGTTTAAATTTCTAATCTTATTGCAAGGAGTAGGTATAAGCAAATATTATGTGCGAGTGTGAAACTATCTTTATTAATAATGGACATACTGGTTTAGCGCGATTTCGATAATGAATCATTCTCGAAATCGCGCATTCGTGCTAGTCCCACTGAAATGTCAAGGTAACCAGACAGAACTTAGCCGACTATGTTTTTGACCCGCGAACCTAATCAAAAATATGTTTACCATGATACTTATCCCTATAAAACTCTTCATAGATCCTGTAAACCCTCGCATGAGCTATCAGCACGTTCTTATTGCATAGATAACGCCCGACATTTGGATCATCGAAGTAAGGAGCTGCAAAGTTCGCATAGCCCCCGTCACATAACCCCATGGGTTCGTTGATGGTGAGCCAGTACTTCACGCGGTCAGCATAGAGGGAGAAGACCACTTCTGCATAGTCTGCAAACCAGTCAGCTACGAGGGGATTCGCCCAGCCACCTGCAAAGATTTTAAAGTATGATTGCACAGTCTATATCTATAAAAATCGATGTGTGTATGTATGTATCGGGTGTTCCAAAATTTACGCATGATTTGAATTAAATAAAAAACACAGTTTATTTTTCTTTTATTATAATTTCTTAAATCTATACAACATTGTTTTTAGTTTATGCGAAACCTGAATATAGTTTGTTCAGATTATATAACTGAATCGATTCCAATTATTTTTTATACCGTGTTTTATTTTGCCCCAAAAATCTATAAAACAAGTTACAACATGGACACCGCGCGACGAACACAAGTCACTGCAGGTCATAGCGGCACTAGGCACAGGCGCACAACGGCGCCGCGTGGTGATCATGTTTTTGTACGGACAACCAGGTAACATAACAAGCTTATAACTTTGTGATTTTTCATGATACAGTTTTGAAATTTTGTATATAGATTCTTTACATAAAAATACTGGACACGTGTTTCGGGTTTCGCATATACTAAAACTGATGTTGTATAAATAAAAAGAAGCCCTGACTGACTCATCAACGCCCAGCCCAAACCCTGGACCTAGAAAGCTGAAATTTTGCACAGAGGTTCCCTTTATAATGTAGACAAGGAATAAGGAAGGAATTCCAGGTACTTAGTATGTTCCCGTGGAATATTTTCCGACATTCACGCGGGCGAAGCCGCTGGCAAAAGCTAGTGAATCTTAAATTAGTATATAGCCTAGAGTTATGTATGGAATAGCACAACGGGCAAATGGTATCCACGGCTTAACTGTTAAACAATTCGATTACTGCATGAGACCTTTCGATCGTGTACTCTCTCGTTTTGTCTAGCACTAGCTGTCTGGCATTTTTGCTGGGCCTTTTTGGCACAGCCGTGAGGCACACATTCCTGCATCGTATTTTGATGTTGTTATCACAAATATTGATTTTTATATTATTTTTTATTATTGCTATTTTAATCTGTTATTATTTTGTGTGCCATAGAGTTAGTCTGTGCTAAATAAATGTATTTTCTTTCTTTCTTTGTTTTTGGTATCCAGAATTAGCCCCCTAGATCGTGTGATTTAACACCACTGGATTTCTTTTTAGGGGGTTATTCGAAGTCAAAGGTCTATGCCAACAAGCCCACAACCACCCGTGCATTGAAGGAGGAGATTCAACGCTGCATCAACGACATTCAGCCACATTCATGCAAAAAAGTCATGGAAAATTTCTACAAAAGAGTGCGCATGTGCCAGATAAGCCGTGGAGGCCAATTGCCCGGTGTGCTATTCCATACATAACCCTAGCGCTCGTAGGATATAATAAAGAAATTAATAATAAAAAAATGAAATGTAATAATAGAAAAAGAAACTGTGTTTTCTGTTCAATTCAAATCTTCCGTAAATGGGACATAACAGCTGGAGCGATTTTTATGAAATTTTTAGGCAATCTTTAGATTAGCCCAGCAGGTAATCCTGTGAAGTTTAATCAACCGATTTTTTTTTGGTTTTTGGTAATTTTGTGTTTTTTTTTTCTGAGCAGGTAACCTAACAAGAAGCACTAGGCTTGCATGAATTTACGATAGTAATAAAAATAATAAGAATAATAATAATATTTACTACACACACAAGATTCATGATAGGTACACAAGATCAGATGTACATACAAAACAACAAAACACGGATATCTACATAAATCTACACAGATCATGTAACCCTGTCTCCTAAACTAGGTAGTCCTGTATCTTAGGAGACAGTGTTAGGCCATACAGGGCAGTTTATCTTTTGACTTGAATGTGCCCTGGCGGCTAAGAGTATGTGACGCTCACTCTAATGTCTCGCTGATGGTGGCGCGTGTTGGATCATTTAGCTAATCCATGCGTCAGGTTCGTGAACAAGCGCTGTCAGTGAAGGCTGGGCATACCTTAGCGGCCACGGCTTATTTTAATTTATATAAATATTTGAATTGTTTTTTTTAAGGACGCTTTTAACGTTCTGCATCGTTCTCACATGTAAAATTTCAACATGAATGATGTAACCATTATTTTGTAACCATATCTTGATTTAAAAGAGTGTCCGTGGAGTTTCTTGCCCTTTCTTCTCCATAGGTACCTACTATGCTTTGGAATGGGCGCCTAGCTTCATCTTTCTGACTGACCGACCCCTTGACAATTCAAAAGTGCCTGTAATTGGTTTAATTGAAATAAATGCTTTGAGTTTGAGTTGGTATAGCTGCAGCCAGAGCGTTTAGCGCGAGGGAGGTTAAGTCACATATTTATGTGCCGGTGTGTAATGTGTGTGAGTGTGTGAGAGAGAGAACAAGTTTAGTGTATGATTGGCGAGTATGAGGGTGTGTGTGAACCTCTAAGGGTGCGAGTGAGAGTAAATGTGTATGCAGGGATAAGGCTTGATAGATGAATGAGTGATCGACCACGCACTCGTGGCTAAGTAATAACAGTCGCACGGCTCGACCCATTAGGTCACCCATCCACTGACCAACCCCGGCAAGTGTAGCTTAACCTGATGGATCGACCCGTGTGGCTGTTTTTACTAAGCCACGAGCTCCTTCCTCCTTAGTGCTAAGTATAACTAAGTAAAATATTAATTTATTTTACACAAAAACTTTCCGTAATAAATTATCTAAATTATGGTAAAAGCCGTATCAAAATTAATTCTTTGGAAGATCTAAACGATCTCAGAGACACACTAAGAGTGACTTTGTTATATACTATGTAAAGATAAAGATAAAGATTAGTAAACAATTTGTTGGTGTTGGTATACTTATCATGTTGCAATTTTATCTGGCTGCAATTCACAAACGCACGCGCGTTATGTCCACTGTACAGTCAACAAAAGAGATATCTAGGCAGGTTAGACTAACATATTTGTATGTGAATTACTTCATTTTCAATTCCGTAATAATATACAATTTTGTGTTGGTGTGTTACATTTACAATGTAGGAGTATTGTAAAAACAAAATAATATATATAAAATTGAACATGAAGCAATTCACATACAGATGTGTTGGTGTGCCATGCCTAGATATCTCTTTTGTTGACTGCGTTACAAGGTCTAACAAGGTTCTTATGGCGTGCGACTAAATTCGGAACTAAAGTCGCCATATTTTTCTTTCAATAGATTTCACAAAACAATTGAAAAACCCCGAAAAACGTTGTAACCATCACAAACTCGAAACGGGTTTTAAGCCTTTCTGATGGTTACAACGTTATTCGCGAGACTCCTACAAAAGTTTTTCAACAGTGCCTCCTGTTAGCGTCATGCGACCGCCAAGAGATGCTTGTAGCAGTGTACTTGGCTTTGATGCATCCGTACTTACCAAGATCTTGCAAAGACTGCGGCAGATCAAAGTGGTAGATAGTGACAAGAGGCTGGATGCCCTTCTCCAGTAGACCGTCGATCAGGTTGTTGTAATAGTTCTTGCCATCCTCACTGATGTGGTTGGGATACCCAGACGGGAGGAGACGAGGCCAGGATATTGAAAATCTGGAAGGCAAGGCATCAATCTTGTATGGATATTTCAGTAAGTGGTGAAGGGCGGGAGTTTTGGTGTACTGTCTTATGTAATTTTGACGTTCAAAAAGACAAGTGTTGATGCTCAGCCTAAGAATATTTTATTTTGATTGATTTTCAGTAGGTCCTGTAAGTATCTTATTTGTCGAGTTACGTGACGTTTCGCAGTCCTCACTCTGACAGCGCTGAATCTTACTAACATTTTAAATGCGAAAATGTGTTTGTTGGTTTGTTCTTTTATCACTCACTAACGGAGCAACGGATAGGCGTGATTTTTTCATAGTGATAAGTTATGGACTAGAGAGTGATATAGGCTCGAAAAATATATGTTTCCTATCCGTCATACCAGGCCACGAGAGCCAAGCTGCGGGCAATAGCTATGTCATCATCTGCCTGGTCTTTTTTTTTTATTGTTTATTCTCACCCATAGATATTTTTATATTTCTATTTTCTCACCATTAAAGTTACAATTAGAACAGGTAGGTACGTGACAAGTACTAAAACTTTTTGTTTTGTGGTGGTCACAAAAAGGTGCACAGAATATTGACCCTAGCCCCTGAACTAGGCGGGCACCTGTATCTCAGGGGATAGTGTTCAGCTATTATTATACAATATTTAATTTAGGACACCTTCACCAATTATATTAGGGTCGGCTTCCAGTATAACCGGATGCAGCTGAATACCGGTATTTTTTATGGAGCGGGCAAAACCTAGTAATGAATAATAATGTCACATCCTGCTAATAAAATACATACCTCTGGTATGTCCTGCTGTAGGTACCTGTACATGTTCAGTCCCAACTCCTCGAGCATCTCAATGTCTCTCCTCCACAGATGGTAGGAGTCACACGCCACGTCGCCGTTGCTACCATCTGCCACCAGCTCGGGACGGTCGTGCAGGAGTTTGTCCCATATGCTGATACCTTTGTCTGAAATGTGATGAGAATTTAAGAGTCCTATAGCATTTCGAGCGTGACTTTTGCGTTAAATGGCCAGCTTTAGCGTTCTGATTCTGAGAAACTGAAAGACTTCGACAACTTTGACTTATTGAGTGGTGGAGAATATTTTCAATTTTTTTCTTATGTATATATTAGGTTGGGGAAAAAGTCTTTTCGCATTATAGTACGTATGAACTTAAAATAAAATCTCTTTGGCTATACTATTTGTATCTGGCTGGTTTTGGTATCATTGAAAGTTTAAATTTTAAAGAACATAATTCCAAATTCAAATTAGGATAATGTGTGATTTTCATTTGTTTTTCGTTCTGTCAAGATGAGTGAATCTAATGAAGAAATTCGATACATTTTAAAATTTTACTACAAAAAAGGCAAAAATGCAACGCAAGCCGCGAAAAAAATTTGCGATGTTTATGGACCCAGTGCAGTGTCTGTGAGAGTAGCACAAATTTGGTTTAAGCGTTTTCTGTTAGGAAATTTTGATGTCAAAGATGCACGTCGCTCTGGTCGCCCTATTACGGATAAAATGGATGCCATTTTTGAAAAAGTGGAGCAAGATCGGCATATCAGTAGTTACAACGTAGCTGAAGAACTGGGAATTGACCACAAAACAGTTTTGGCGCATTTAAAAAAAACTGGGTACACAAAAAAGCTCGATATTTGAGTACCTCACGAGCTCACTGAAAGAAACCTAATGAACCGTGTACTCATTTGTGATTCATTATTACTACGTAATGAAACCGAACCATTTTTAAAGAAGCTGATAACTGGTGATGAAAAGTGGATCACGTACGACATGAACGTGCGAAAAAGGTCGTGGTCAAAGGCCGGTCAGGCTTCACAGACTGTGACGAAACCCGGGTTAACTCGCAACAAGGTGTGTGGTGAGATTGGAAGGACTTTATTCATTATGAGCTGTTACCACCAGGCAGGACCATCGATTCTGAACTCCACTGCGAACAACTGATGAGATTATAGCAAGAAGTTGAGAGAAAGCGGCCGGAATTAATCAACAGAAGGGGTGTGGTTTTTCATCATGATAACGCTAGACCTCACACATCTTTAGCCACTCAGCAAAAATTAAGAGAGTTTGGCTGGGAGGTGTTAATGCATCCGCCGTATAGTCCTGACCTTGCACCTTCAGATTTCCACCTGTTTCGGTCTTTTCAGAATTTTTTAGGCAGTGTCAGGTTAACATCACGAGAAGGCTGCCAAAACCACTTGTCGCGGTATTTTGATCAGAAGTCCAAAAATTTCTATAGCAATGGGATCATGTCCCTACCTACAAGATGGCAAAAAGTTATCGAACAAAATGGTACCTACATACTTTAGATAAATGTAAATAATGTATATTAAAAAATGTTTTGAATTTTCTTAAAAAATGCGAAGAAACTTTTTCCCCAACCTATTATATGGCTCGATAGATGGCGTTGTACCATTTTCTGAATCTCGCTATTATGGTTTTCCACAAATGTGATGTAGGAAATCGCTTTTCAATATACTTTGTATATAATAGGTCTTTACCTATGAAATTGCCGTTATGTATGAAAAAATTTAAACGAATTTTTTCATGCATTTTTTATTTGTATTAATCGAAGTAATCACCCATGTAATCAATGCATCTTTGCCAACGCAGTGGCAGTTTATTGATGTCCTTCTTAAAGAAATCAGCTGGACGGGAGGCAACAAATTCTTCAAAGGCATTTTGTACTGCCTCTCGGGTATTGAATTTTTTTCCCGCCAAGAAGTTATCCAAATTCTGGAAAAAGTAGTAGTCTGTAGGCGCAAGGTCTGGTGAGTAGGGCGGATGACGGAGAGCTTCCAACCCCAGTTCTTGCAACTTGGAGACCGTCTGCTGTGCAGTATGAGGTCGCGCGTTGTCGTGCAGGAGCAGCGGAGACGAGCGATTGACCAATGCTGGTTGGAGATGTGCCAGCTTCTCCATTATTGTGTTCAGTTCTTCACAGTACACATCTGAAGTAATGCTCACCCCGTTTGGTAAGAAGCTGTGATGAATCACACCGGCGCTAGACCACCAAACAGTGACCATCACTTTTCTAGGGGTAAGTTTTCGTTTAGGGCATTGTTTAGGTGCTGAACCAGGATCCAACCAACTTGCTGAGCGCTTGCGGTTATCAAACAGAATCCATTTTTCATCGCAGGTAACAATGCGGTTCAAAATTCCTTCATTTGTGTGTCTGTTGAGCAGTGCAAGGCACGTCTCGACGCGTACTTCGCGCTGGCGATCATTGAGTTCGTGGGGCACCCATTTGTCAAGCTTTTTTACCTTGCCAATTTGACGCAAATGGACCAATATTGTTTTGACGCTAACGTCGAAAGCTGCTGCTAATTCAGCCGTAGATTGTGTATCATCAGCTTCCACAATCGCCTTTAATTCGTCATTGTCGACCAAAGTCTTCGGACGACCGCGAAGTTCATTTTTCAGGTCGAAATTTCCTGAACGGAAGCGAGCACACCAATAACAAGTGGTGCGTTGGTTTGTAGTGTTAGCTCCGTAAACGTCGTTGATGTTGCGTGCCGCTTGTGCCGCGTTGCTGCCACGACGGTACTCATATTCCATAATTACTCGAATTTTTAACGTATCCATGATGACGAAAAAGATTGAAATGCGATGAAAATGTAACACTAATCAATAAACAAATGACTACTTTTGGAAAAAAAAATCCATGTTCTTAAAATAAAATTAATTTGAAATTAGAATTCTTAGCCAAACAAAAATTTTTTGATTTGAAATGGCCAGTACTGCAGAACGGCAATTTCATAGGTAAAGACCTAATATACTTTGGAAACTTTGTTTTTTTTTGGTTTATTGGGCAGCTGTCGGGTGCAGTAACATTTTGGTGATTAATCCATATATAGCCAAAATTCCGAAGCAAGTTTTTCATAAATTGCGCGACTGCATTTTTTTTGAGCTCGTGGATTGACTGTACATAAGCAAATGAAATAAAAACCAGCAAAGTGCGTGTCAGACCAAGCACAATGAAGTTTTTCGTAGTTAAGAAGATTTTATCCCTAAAACAAAGTTTGTAATCCCAATTTTTTTTATGTGATAAAATTACAATTTAACTAATAATTAATAATTTTCGGACTTTTTACTTTACTTGTGCTGTGACTGCTGTGAGAATTTGCTTCTTGCCAAATTTTATAATTCTAGGTCAACAGGATATACCCTATAGGTTTTGATTTACTTGCGAGTATCTAAATATGTCGCAGAATGGCCTATTTTTTTTTACCGTTGTATTAAAAGCTTGATTTTTTTAGATCTTCAAGGGACCATAGAACTACGTATTTGATATTAATTTAAACTTGATACCTCCACTCGTTCCTGAGGAAAAGGGGCTTGACAGACTAACAGACAGACGGACAACGAAGTGATCCTATAAGGGTTCCGTTTTTTCCTTTTGAGGTACGGAACTCTAAAAATATGTAATATTATATCTTAAATAGTGTTTTAGGAACTCAGTATGTGTTATCGATTTGAAATTATTTAATTGTCGTTTTACGAGTATTTAAATACATGGTCGTACTGTAAAGGGAAGATTTGGTCTAATTTTCTTCATTAGTACACCCGTGCGAAGCTGGGGCGGGCAACTATAGTTACTGATAAACCTATCAGACAGACCGACTGACTCACATACGGCTTTTAATATGGATCGTTGACACCCTTTGGTTATAGACCCTAATTAAAAACCCTACCTGCCTAATTAATGAAAAAACGGACAATTAAAATAGTAAGTAATATCACAGATTGATACAGATGGAACACTCCGCAAAATCATTTAAATAAAAAGTGACTTGCTACGACACAATAAAGTGCAATTCAGGTTGCACAACGCTTCATTACCTACAGTTATATTCACCTATAAGTTGCATCTCTTTCTATCGCGATTCGCGTAACTCTTATACCTTCTGACTCGTTAGGGTTGTCTTCTTTTACGACGCGACGCGTGAGTGAGTATCGAACTAACGTGCGAGCCAGCCGGTGCGCGGCAGCCTACACTGAATTGACCCAGTGAGATGAGTTCGCCGCGTACTTATAGCTTCATACCTAAACTGTGGAGTGTCCTATCTGTATTAATATGCTAAGTAACTCACCACTGACATTCCAGGCACCTTCCACTTGGTACGCCGCTGAAGCTGCCCCGAACATGAATGAAGGTGGAAACTTCAGCTGTTCCGCGCCCCATGACTCATAGATAATACTGAAAACAAAATCCATACTAATATTATAAGCATCAATTAGACACATTATCTCCGGGTGTTCTCGTCTTGCTAACGAAGAGTACTTGCATAGACACAACCTTGTAGCCAGGATTATCCATCAGCAACTTGCTCTTAAATACAGCCTCTTGTGGAATCGGAAGTACCGTAATACAGGTGTACTACAGATGTGCCCGACCCAGTTCTCGAAAAAGGAAACATCACATTGTACTGGGATCGATTCATCATCACTGACAGGACTATTGTTGCTAATAAGCCTGATATAGTGGTGGTGGATCGAATAGAGCGGCGCGCAATGATTATTGACATAACAGTCCCGCATGACGGGAACCTCGTGAAAGCCGAGAAAGATAAATAAATCAAGTCGTGGCTCGCGAGATTGTCGTCATGTGAGATATGGACTCGGCAATCATTGTGCCGATAGTCGTATCAGCCAATGGTTTAATTGCCAAGAGCCTCAACCAACACCTAAGGAGGCTCTCGTTGGGCAGCTAGATCAAGGGCTTGATTGTTAGGAGGTTCCTCTCTCTAGAGCCCTGACCACCGGTAGCTTGGACCCTGTTCCCGATACCGGTGGGCTACTATTTTTTATATTTTTAAATGTTTTTATATATTTTTAAGAAATATTTAAAAATGAATTTTATAAGAAGAAAAATAAACGAAATTATAAGTAAATGTCGCGGAGCGGAATGCGGGAATATTGTTTATTTTCTGTATATTTTATGTATACCTATAGAATTAACTTTATATTTTATTTATTTTTTAATTGCATATTATTTATCACATGCTGCACCGGTCGACGTCATCGCGTCAACGCCGGCTATCGCTGAAAACCAGCGCAGGGGCTCCGTTTCGCATGGGGGTCGCGGCATTATGCTGAGCGGTAGCCGTTTTGCGTAGATGTGACGCATATTTTCCCCAAAACTTGCTTTTTACATTGTTTATTTTATTTTGTTGTCCTTTGCGTCATGTTTACCGCAAATAAACGTATTTTCTTTCTTTCTTTCTTTCCAAAGAAAATTTTTCAGTCTGTATTTCTGCTACCTTTCACGCATTAATATCGGATCACCAAGACGGATTGGGTGTGGGAATAGACCACAACCCGCAATCTAATTCCGTAACACACTATCAATCACAATCTCAATGATTTTGAAGCATATTACATTAGTAACATATGAAGCAATAGATTACAGAAATCTAACTAGCTACAGCTCACGCTTGAAATATTTCAAACTTATGAGTCTGGAAAATCGCCGTATGATCTTAGATCACCTGTTCTTATATAAAGTAATAAACACTTATATTGATTGTCCGCGGTTACTGAGTCAAATAAATTTGAATGTGCCTTACAAACTTGCTCGTAAGTCTAGATATCAGTGGCTTCGTGCTAAGGGCTTTAAAACCAATCTGGGTCATTTTTCCACCATGGACAGAATGCAGATTCAATTTTGTCGCCTGTCACACTCACCCACCGTAGATATTGATATGTCTTACTCTTTACATAAAGTTAAGTCTGTCTTGCATAGGGCATTGTCATAAAGGTGAAAAACTAAAATTAATATTGTAGTTTCTTTGTCTTTAAGATATATAGATCATCTAGATAAGTAGAATATTTTTTGTAACTACTTTTTTTACTCCTATATTTTATGCTTGCCGTGGCAGCCTTTAATTAAGGCTACACTATGATATGTGATAATAACATCGCTATTTTAACATGTATTTTTTTTAGTGTATGCTTTGTTGGTTGTCCAATAAATAAATAAATAAATAAATAAATTACTATTGCTTCATATGTTCGAAAAACTTGACTGCTCAAAAACGTCAAATCAATCTGCCTATCCTTTTCCCAACCATGTTGGGGTCGGCTTCCAGTCTAACCGGATGCAGCTGAATACCAGTATTTTATATGGAGCCACTACCTATCTGACCTCCACAACCCAGTGACTGGATAATACGTTACCCCTTGATATACGAGTCTCGGTATGTAAAGATGGTCACCCATCCACGGACCAACCCCGGCAAGCGTAGTTTAACCTGATGGATCGACCCGTCCGGCTGTTATTACTTAGCCACGAGCTCCTGCTCAACAACGTATATAGCGCAATTAATGTTGTTGAACTGTCACAATGAAACCGATTCCTACGTAAGTGTGTTACTCAATTGCCTCGCTGGGTTAGGTAGGATAGTTATTTATCCCGGTAGTACGATCCCATCATTCTCCTGCTCTTATCCCAATTTATTTATGTTTTTCTTCCATACTTCTCTATTAGTCGTCATCTCGGTAGTCACCCCCTTTCTAGCCATATCATCTTTCACACAGTCCATCCATCGTTTCTTTGGTCTTCCCCTACTCTTATAGCCATCGACATTCATACTCAAAACTTTCCTCACGACATTTTCCTTACTCCTCCGCATCACATGCCCATACCATGACAACCGATTTCCGCACAACTTTTCAGTCACCGGTGTCACTTTCAGACTTCCTCTTATGTGCTCATTTCTTATTCTATCCATTCGTGGAACACCACAAATTCCTCTAAGCATTCTCATGGATAATTTCCAACGTCAACGCGAGAAAAGCCGCGGGCCAAAGCCAGTAAAATTATGAATAAAATGTCAAGTTATATTTGTTGTGGTTATTGATCGATATCTAATGACGATGTAAGAAAAAATAAAGATTTTCTACATTAATAACTTCAAGCATAACATCATTCATTCCTGGTTTCTCCGAAGGTAGAGGTATACCTATAGTACTCGTACACCCACTAGTTCGCTTGTTTCGCTAGTTATGTTTAATACCCATAAAATAGGGGGCGAGCCTATTGCCATTAACCGGGCTCAAAGTGTGACTGACACTGTTAATTTTGATAACACAAAAAAATTGTCGAAATTTGTCGGTCACTGATTCAAAAAGTTATAAGGTAGGGGGTAGGTAGGGTTATAAGTGGCCGATCTGGAGAGCAAAGATTTTATCGTAAACTCTTCGATCTAGCTCCTGGACTATACTTAAAAAATTAACTCATTATATCGTCTAAACTATATTGCATGCAGCTGAGATGAGAATGCTAAGAGGGATGTGTGGTGTTACACGAATGGATAGAATAAGAAATGAGTACATAAGAGGAAGTTTAAGTGGCACTGGTGACTGAAAAGTTGTGCGGAAATCGGCTGTCATGGTATGGGCATGTGATGCGGAGGAGTGAGGAAAATGTCGTGAGGAAAGTTTTGAGTATGAATGTCGATGGCTATAAGAGTAGGGGAAGACCAAAGAAACGATGGATGGATTGTGTGAAAGATGACATGGCTAGAAAGGGGGTGACTACCGAGATGACGAATAATGGAGAAGTATGGAAAAAAAGGACATGTTGCGCCGACCCCAAATAGATTGGGATAAGGGCAGGAGAATGATATATCGTCTAAACTAAGATCCAACAAAATCTGTGACTTGGTGAAAAATTGCGACTAATTATCGACAAAATTTGGGAGAAAACAGATCTTTGCTAGGAAGCCAAGTTTTAGATTTATATATGTGGCCAAGCTGGGGAGACGCTCTCCAGATCGGCGACCTATAACCCTTATAACTTTTGAACTAGTGACTGACAAATTCTGATATTTGGCGACAAATTTCGATTAATTTTAGCGACAAATTTTTTATGTTATCAAAATTAAAATGGATGGCGGCCATACCAGTGTACTGACACTGGTATGGCCACCATCCATTTTAATTCAGCCCCGTAGTTTGGATTTGAGCCCGCGTGACTGCACGCGGGCTCAAATCCAAACTACGGGGCTGCTACTGAGAAATTCCTAATCTAAAAAACGTAATAACACTTTGCCTGACCTTTTTTTTGTGGATGGGAAATCATTAAATGACTTGTCCCGCTCTGGGCGGAGCGGGAGGGCATGTCAGACTTTTCCTGACTAAAACCCACCCGTGTTCCTTCATTTGCCTGTGCCAGAGCCAGGGTATCTCTTTCGAACAACCCGCGACCCCGGCAGCACTTTGCCCGACCTGGGAATAATTTTAAGTAACTACAGCTGACTACGGGGTCAATCAACCTGCCTAGCCTTTTCCCAACTATGTTGGGGTCGGCTTCCAGTCTGGATGCAGCTGAATACCAGTATCTTACATAGAGCGACTGCCTAGCTGTTCCATAACCCAGTTACTGGGTAACACTATACCCCTAGTAAGACTGGTTGTCTGACTTTCGGGATTCTGACGACCCGTAACGACTATCAAAGATCTAGGAATGACAGCCGGGACTATCGGCTTAACGTGCTTTCCGAGGCACGAGCTGATTATAGGGTCAATGGTGTGAAATATGGCTACTCTGTAATTTGGAAATATCGCTTGATGGCGCGCTTCTTCCAGTCTGCTGCGACTTTCGGTATCTTGGTTCACTCGTGCAAAGCGCTGGCGAAGTAGATCGGACGGTTAAGCACAGGATTAACACTGGATGGATGAAATGGCGGCAGGTCATGAGAACAATCTGCGACTCCCGCATTCCCCTTAAACTTAAGGGGAAGATATATAAAACAATGGTTATACCTGCTGCTCCATACAAGATATGTTGGGCCACAAAAGGTATGTTGAAAAGCAATTGCATGCAGCTGAGATGAGAATGCTAAGAGGGATGTGTGGTGTTACACGAATGGATAGAATAAGAAATGAGTAGGTACAGTCAACAAAAGAGATATCTAGGCAGGTTATACTAACATATTTGTATGTGAATTGCTTCATGTTCAATTTCGTGAAAATATACAATTTTGTGCGTATTGCAAAAACAAAGTAATATATACAAAATTGAACATGAAGCAATTCACATACAAATATGTTAGTATACCCTGCCTAGATATCTCTTTTGTTGACTGTGCATGAGAGGAAGTTTGAAAGTGACACCGGTGACTGAAAAGTTGTGCGGAAATCGGTTGTCATGGTATGGGCATGTGATGCGGAGGAATGAGGAAAATGTCGTCAGGAAAGTTTTGAGTATGAATGTCGATGGCTATAAGAGTAAGGGAAGACCAAAGAAACGATGGATGGATTGTGTGAAAGATGACATGGCTAGAAA
The DNA here is from genome assembly GCA_946251885.1 of Cosmia pyralina. Classification (NCBI taxonomy): domain Eukaryota; kingdom Metazoa; phylum Arthropoda; class Insecta; order Lepidoptera; family Noctuidae; genus Cosmia; species Cosmia pyralina. The sequence goes on along the minus strand of OX276362.1, from coordinate 4,491,738 downwards.
GGAGGTGACTACCGAGATGACGACTAATAGAGAAGTATTGATGTTGCGCCGACCCCGAATAGATTGAGATAAGAGCAGGAGAATGATGATGTAAAAGCCGATTATTTTTAAATGAGTAACTGTGGAGTTTCTTGCCGGCTCTTCTACATAGGAAACGACCACTTGGAACCGTTCAAATATCTTCAGTCGTTTCATAAGTGTCATGTAGGTTTACGCGAAAAAAAATATTTCTGTTTAGATTTTGATTTTATTCCAAATTATTGCAAAAGCGTCGCGTACCTACTCCTTTATTTTATTGCATTTCCTCGTAGCGCTACCGTAGCGGTCTACGACAGACCCCCGCTTGCTACGCCGTAGACATATTTGATTTTAATCATCATAATTTTGCCATTCGCAAATAAAAGCAAACTAGATGTTTTTTTTTTTTAATATTATTGTTGTATTTTCCCATGGGTATGAATTTGTAATTTGAATAATGTCTATAACTAGGTTAGCAACCTTCCCAGATTTGGTTCTTTAACAATAAAGATATTAATCTGTTTAATATTGTTAAGAAACCAAAAATATGTTCATCGTTTCACTTGGTTTTTTTAATTTATAATTTATATAATACCTAAGTATTCATTGTTATTATTTTTTTGTCAAAAACTCGTTACCACGTGATCATTGTTTAAAATAAACAAAGCAGTTTTACAGCGTGACCGTAAGTAAGAACATTTTTTTTAGTGAAACTTCCAAGTGCCTTTTCACACGTACCGGTTGCCGTGTAGCCGGTGTCGGGTACTCGCCGGCTAAGTGTTTGGGCGTGCCGGGCAAATTACGCTGGTACGTGTGAAAGATAGCGTACATTATTATTATTATTTTTTTATTTATTCAGTAGTACACTTACATCTTATACATCTTTAGTTGGCGGAAACATAAACTCATTAGAGTTTTACCGTGCACCAAAATCATCGACCATATAATTTAGATAACTAAAACCAACTTATAATCATAGTTAAAACGAAACAACAACTAAAATAAAAATGAGGGTATTAAGTGAAACATTTATCTAATACTAACAAACGAGCGAACATCGGTGACCGATCTGACCGACTTTAAAACAAAAAGTGGTGGAGGAATGTGATTTCGATTGATAGAGGTTGTTCCTAAAAGTATGTTTTTAGTAATAGTTAATTTTCCTATATTTTGGTTTGTTAAGATATTGTTAAGTATTATGCTTCTTTTTTTTTACTATCTAACTTTTTGTATTCAGTTATAACATTTATTTTCATTCAATTATGCCCATACACTTAGCCGCCAGGTACCCGGCACTGGCTACCCGAATCCCGGGACGTGTGAAAAGGCAATAACTAAGGCGGCGATTCGATTATTGGATGAAAGTTGAGAGTGACGTTTTAAAGACGCGTCACGTTTAGGCACATTTTGTTACATGAGAGAGAAAAACCGGCCAAGTGCGTGTCAGACCACCCACTATAAAGGGTTCAATAGTTCGGATGACTTTATCCCAAGGACAAACTTAACATTGTAGTTGAGAAACATGTTTTCCCATACATTCCAACTGCAAATGTAAGTTGGTCAACTATTACTTGGTAACTTAGCTATACAACGTGTCGTTTTGCATCCTCGTCAAATTTAAGGGTGTGGTATAGACCATCAAACCGAACAACTTTCTCCATGGGACCAACATCGTATTCGCGAAAAAATTTTTAACTGTCCCATAGAAAACTTCAAGACCTAATCAACGCATATGTAATATATAATTCAGTAGCAAAGATTAGCGTAACACATACCATAGAAGTGAAAGTTCTTCAAAAACAAAGAGTGAGCCCCCGTTCCCACGGGCGTAATAAAATCGCGGCGGGATTTTATCGCACACTGGATTTTCAACTCTCGTTGTTGAGCCGAGCGTTGAGAATCAACTTAACAATAACAAAGTACATTCTAGCGCGTCGAAAAACACACTGTTGGATTTTTCACTCTCGGCGCTAAGCAGAGCGTTGAAAAACCAGTGCGCGAAAAAAAATCGCCGCGATATTTTTACATCCGTGCGAACGTCGACTAAGACTCAAAATAAACGTAATTACAATTGCCAAATTGCTACATGATGCGATGCGTCGCCGTGCTTCAATATACCTAATCTGTGAAAACGCAATTTTATGATAGGCCTCTAAACGTTTTAGCCTCACGCTGTCTTTCTGTCAGTTAATCAGTCACAAAACCACTTCAAAAGATTAAGATAACTATGACGTCAAACATACCTGAACACAACCACACAGATATAACTCATTCTCTCGACTGAATTGTGTGTAAAAATGGCAATAACAATAAGACAGTTATTTGCGAAGAAGGTAATCTTATAGTAGGTATAATATAATTAAACCACAATGACTTACAAGGCCAATTTCAATGACTTTTATTATCTTTTAATGGTCCCTCACCTCCTTCTACGAAGCAGAGCATTTCGCGAAGAAGGAGGCGGAACGCGTGAGGGAGAGGCAACAGAATAGAATACTCTTTATTATGCACACCATTTAAAATACAGGTATGAATCTTGAAATTTTACATAGGGTGACACAATGGGCGGTCTTATCGCTAAAAGCGATCTTTTACAGACCACAGACCTTTGAATGGAGTATGGGGACAAGGAGAGACAATCAAACAACAGTCGCTCCCTCGCGCCCCTAGCCGCCGCAGGAGACGCCCTGGGCGGCGGGAATCTATTGCCGATTCCCGGCCACCGTAGGCGAGGGCTTCCGGACGACGAGTAATGGGCAGCTCGCCGTCCGGTAAGGACCAGGCCCGGGTCGACGGCGCGTTGTGTTCCACGCGCGCCTTAAAGAGATGTCAGCAGTGACGGGGTGCTCCACTGTTAGCAATAGAGTATATTGTTATACTAGTTTTGCAATTGATTAACTGTTAATTAAACATAACAGTACAGCACTAAATTACCTGCCTGCATAGGCAAGAATACATGCGCAACCACGCATGCCATGCACTCCACCACCACATGCCACTCAGGCATGCCGCCGGGGTCGCGGGTTGTTCGAAAGAGATACCGTGGCCCTGGCACGGGCAACTGAAGAAACACGGGTGGGTTTTAGTCAGTAAAAGTCTGACACGCCCTCTCGCTCCGCCCAGAGCGGGAGAAGTCTTTTGATGATTTCCCATCCACAACAAAAAAAAAGGGTCCCGAAACGATCAATTGCAATTATTTTTACGTGGTTGATACATAGGGGCTTGTGGCAAAGTGATGACAGCCGCACGGGTCGATCCATTATTAGGTTAAGCTACGTTTGCCGGGGTTGGTCCGTGTATATGTGATCATCTTTACGTCATACTAAGACCCCTCCGTGCCTCGGAAAGCACGTTAAGCCGTTGGTCCCGGCTGTCATTCGTGGATCTTTGACAGTCGTTACGGGTCGTATGGAGCCCGAAAGTCTAACAACCAGTCTTACCAAGGGGTCGTATTATCCAGTTACCGGATTGTGGAAGTCAGATAGGCAGTCGCTCCATGTAAGATACTGGTATCCACCTGCATCCGGTTAGCCTGGAAGCCGACCCCAACATAGTTATAGAAATTAATTAGCTGGGGAGTTTGATCTGCCACTTTTTCTTCTCAGCAGATTAAGCAAAGTTTAAACCGCTGCGTTTAAAGGTTCCTTATACCGGGTTATTGGTAAAACACCAGCAACCTCTTAAGGGGTCATTGCACTCATCATTATGAACAACTTTTACTATGGGACCAAACCTGAAATCGCGAAAAAAAATCAGCTGCTCCCTACATTTTGACGAGTTTGATGTAGATAAATATACTGAACAGCTATTTTTTTTTCGCGATTTCAGCTTTGGTCCCTTAGTAAAAGTTGTTCACAATGATGAGTACGATGACCCCTTAAGAGGTTGTTGGTGTTTTACCAATAACCCTGTATGTAATGAAATTGAGCCTAAGAAAGGATTTTTGAAAATTCATCTCCTGGAGGATCCCCTATTGAACCCCTCGTTCAATAGGGGATGAAAATTTGTATTGAACTTCGTCATTTTTGCCGATGAGAAATATCATCGGGCACACGGCTTGTCAGCCTATAACATTGCCGGGACACTAAGTCTCCTCTCTCTGAGAGGAAGTTTTTTTTTTTTTTTTTTTGTGGATGGGAAATCATCAAATGACTTCTCCCGCTCTGGGCAGAGCGGGAGGGCGTGTCAGACTTTTACTGACTAAAACCCACCCATGATCCTTCAGTTGCCCGTACCAGGGCCACGGTATCTCTTTCGAACTACCCGCGACCCCGGCGGCATCGGCCCAATTGACCCCGTCACTGCTGACATCTCTTTGAGGCGCGCGTGGAACACAACGCGCCGTCGACCCGGGCCTGGTCCTTATAGGACGGCGAGCTGCCCATTACTCGTCGTCCGCAAGCCCGCGCCTACGGTGGCCGGGAATCGGCAATCGATTCCCGCCGCCCAGGGCGTCTCCTACGGCGGCTAGGGGCGCGAGGGCGCGGCTGTTGCCTCTCCCTCACGCGTTCCGCTTCCTCCTTCGCGAGCATTACTGCTTCGCAGAAGGAGGTGACGGCTTCCCATGCACTCTCGCTCCGCACCATGGCCTGGACCAGGTTTGAACGCGAGAGATCGCCGCCGCCGATCGCCTCCGTGAGAACACGGCGGTGCTCCGCCCAAGCCGGGCAGACCTCCACTGTATGCTCCACCGTGTCCTTATCCGAAACAGGAACCTCCCGAAACAACCGTGTCCGGTGAGGACCTGCGTCAGGCGGAAGGTGAGGACGCCATGGCGCCTCTCCAACCACTCCTCAAAGAGGGGACTTATCGCCGCAATTGTGGCGTGCCCAGCGCTGGGTTGCGACAATCGCACTCTCCATGTCGCCATGAGATCCCGCCGGAGCTCTGTCCGCTGTACCGTGATTTTTCGCGGCAGCGGAGTTACGCCCCGGCGTTTCGCCTCCTCGCGCCACTCCCACACGTGCGCGAGGACTTTTGCCTCCAGATCCCATGGCGGTAATCCGGCAAGGAGGCACGCCGCCTCACAGGAGATCGTGCGGTATCCCCGGACTAGCCGGATGGCCATGACCCTCTGGGACGCGTTCAACCGGCGGGCTGGTCGCAGCCTCAGGGAACGCGCCCACACCGGTGCTCCGTAAAGGGCCATGGACCGCACGACCCCCGCGTAAAGCCTCCGGCAGGAGGCGTTTGGACCCCCCAGATTGGGCAGGAGCCGCTTCAAGGCAGCCCCGGCCCGCTCCAGTCTGGGAGCCAAACGTCGGAAGTGCTCCACGAAGTTCCACCGGCTGTCGAGGACGAGTCCCAGGTACTTCATCGTCGACTCGACCCCGATGTGAACCCCTCCTACCGTTATTTGGGAACCCGACGGTGGCGCGTTCCGAGGACCATGAAAACACATGACCTCGGACTTGTGCAGGGCCACCTCGAGTCCCAACTGCCGGATCCTCTCTACTCTGAGAGGTAGTGGGCCGGAATATACCACACGAGCAGAGTGCGGGTTGGTAGACATCACGATGACGTCATGATTATTATCATGATTCTCCTGCCCTTATCCCAATGTATTAGGGGTCGACGCAACATGTCTCTTTCTTCCATACTTCTCTATTAATCGTCATCTCGGTAGTCACTCCTATTCTAACCAATGTCCATCCATCGCTTTTTTGGTCTTCCCCGACTCTTATAGCCAACGACATTCATACTCGAAGCTTTCCTCACGACATTTTCCTCATTCCTCCGCATCACATGCCCATGACAAATGATTTCCGCACAAAATTTTAAGTAACCGGTGCCACTTTCAAATTTCCTCTTGTGTACTCATTTCTGATTCTATCAAAATCAAAATCAAGAGTCATTTATTCAAATTAGGCTGAGAATCAGCACTTTCTGAACGTCAAAATTACATAGACAGGCCCCACAAAACGAACTATTGCTTTAGCTGGGAAGAAGAAGTGGCGCAACAAACTCCCCAGCAGCACAGCTGTCTGTTCAGTTAGAAGAACTTGATTCTATACAATAGTATGCAAAATAATTTACGCAACACAAAACATTAAATTATATTATTTGTCAAATAAAATATACAATTGTAGGAACTCTTATAACCTGTCATTATGTAAGCTATCCAGTCGTGTAACACCACACATCCCTCTTAGCATTCTCATCTCAGCTACATGCAATTGCTGCATGCATGCATGCAATGCAAGACAGCAGGTCTAACTATTGTTTTATAAATCTTTCCATTAAGTTTAAGGGGAATGCGGGAGTCGCAGATTGTTCCCATGTTGTCACCATGTCTTCGAAAAAGTTTTAATAACTGGCGAAATGTGGTGTACCTACTATAGATACACCTCCCCCCCAACCCCCTCGGGGATTATAGGCGTGGTGTTATGTTATATAAATCCTCATCATCAATCATCGATTTTTAGGGTTCCATACCTCTAAAGGAAAAAAACGGTAACTATATAGGATCACTTCGTTGTCCGTCTGTCTGTCAGTCTGTCAAAACCCTTTTTCTCAGGAACACGTTGAGGTATCCAGCTGAAATTAATATCAAAAACGTAGATCTATGGTCCCTTCTAAGTCAACGCAATAAAAAAATATAGCCAATTATGCGGCATATATTGATACTCGTAAGTACTCGTAAATCCGCGAAAGTAAGTACTGTAGAGTTGACAAGAATCATGAGATTTGGCAAGAAGCAAGGTCGCAAACCACAAGTAAAGGAAAAAGTCCGAAAATTGTTAATTTGTAATTTTATCACACAAAAAATATTTTTTTGGGATTACAAACTTAAATTTGCAGATGGAGAATTGACTGTGACGTATGGTTTATGATGATGTATGGGAGAACATGTTTTTCAACTACAATGTTAAGTTTGTTTTTAGTATTAATTCTTTTTAACTACGGAACCCTTCGTTGTGTTGTACCAGAACTATCATTTATTCTGTGGTTTGTGTGAAAAATGCCTTGAAACGTGTGCTGCTTTTTAATTATTTTTTTGCGCACAAAAATGTCTCTTAATTAACTACACATAATTACTACTGTGACAAACCAAAGTAGAACAGTACGGTTTGATCAGTTTAAGTATTTACGTGGAATTGCGACAATTACCTGTAGCTACCCTTGAACTATAATTATTATCTTGTCCCGTGTGACATAATGACATAATATTTATTATTACTTATTATTACCGCTGTAGGTACAGTCAAGAAATAGATATCTAGGCAGGGTATACTACCCTGGGCGGCGGGAATCGATTGCCGATTCCCGGCCACCGTAGGCGCGGGCTTGCGGACGACGAGTAATGGGCAGCTCACCATCCGGTAAGGACCAGGCCCGGGTCGACGGCGCGTTGTGTTCCACGCGCGCCTCAAAGAGATGTCAGCAGTGACGGGGTCAATTGGGCCGATGCCGCCGGGGTCGCGGGTAGTTCGAGAGAGATACCGTGGCCCTGGCACGGGCAGCTGAAGGAACATGGGTGGGTTTTAGTCAGTGAAAGTCTGACACGCCCTCCCGCTCTGCCCAGAGCGGGAGATACATTTCTTTGTTTTTGCAATACTCCTACATTGTAAACCCCCATTCGCACGAGCGTAATAAAATCGCGGTGGGATTTTATAGCGCACTGGATTTTCAACTCTCGTTGTTGAGCCGAGCGTTGAGAATCCAACTTAACAATAACAGAGTACATTCTAGCGCGTCGAAAAAGCACACTGTTGTATTTGTCACTCTCGGCGCTAAGCAGAGCGTTGAAAATCCAGTGCGCTATAAAATCCCGCCGCGATTTTATTACGCCCGTCCGAACGAGGGTTAACACACCAACACAAAATTGTATATTTTCACGAAATTGAACATGAAGCAATTCACATACAAATATGTTAGTATACCCTGCCTAGATATCTCTTTTGTTGACTGTACCTAGTAATTTATTGCAGGGATTTACATAATTAATTACAAAGGCTGGTCAATAATTATGAAGTGGCAGTTACTTTACTTTATAATATTTTAGTTGTTTAATAAAATGTAATTAACATAACTACCTAACCATTGTTGTAAAATGTCTGTAAAGATGTTATCACTTTTTGCAAATAAATAAGTAAACAAGCGTATCTAAAAGTACATTGTATGCAGAATGCTAATTCTTTCCATTTTTTACTGACTTCAAAAAAGGAGGTTCTGTATTCGACCCGTATGTATGTATGTTAGTTTGTCAGCGATTTTCTCAAAAACTAATGAACCAAATTTGATGATTCATTCACTATCGGGATCTACATACTTTCAGGAAGGTTTTAATATATAATAAATTATGTAATTATTCTTATGTACGAAGTTATATGCATAAATGTGCTGTATTGATTCTTCTTTTCGTTCGTCTTGGGCTTACTTATGCAATTGTATGTGAAACTGAAAATTGAAAAATAAATTTACTTTAAAAAAGTAAAAACCGACTTCAAAACCAAAAACGAATAAAATTACTTTCATAAAACACTTAACAGCTTCTGAAGTCGGTGTCTTCAATTCTTCAATGCACTTTAGCTTGACACCGACTAGGTATTATTCCTAGATCGCCAGGACCGCCCGATAGGTATTACTCCTAGATCGCCAGGAATCACTTTATACATCCTGAGGACTGTCAAGATTAAAATACAGATAAAAAACCGGCTAAGTGTGTGTCGGACCACACACAATGAAGGATTCCCGTAGTTGAAAATAATTTATCCCAAAAACAAACTTTACATTGCAGATGAAAAACATGTTCTCCCATACATTGATTGATATACGTCACGGTCAATTAATTGTAATATTTAATTAATTATTAGTTTGCATTGCGCTTTTGACATTTATTGATTTGATCTGACATTTAAATGTCATTTATATTTTTACGACATTTAATTATTATTCAATAAACTAATTATTACTTATTTAATTTCAAATTGTGTATTAAATTGTGACACTTATAAAATGGAAAAATTGTGTATTGTGTTGTATTTTGAACTGCAAAATGTTTAAAATCCAAAAAAAAATATTGGTGCCGATTCTCTTGTGAACGCACTAAACTAAAATTAGAGAATCGCTATCTTTTACTAACAGGCAGCGCGAGAAAAGGACGGCTATAGCTATGAACTAAGTTGGAGATGTTAAACTAGTTCACGCCTTGCGCTTCACCGTGTTTTTTAGTCGACATGTTTTTACATGTCGTCTAAATGTCTATGGAAAAATTCGTTTTGACAGCTCTAATTTACTTCCGTCCCTTTCTTGTCATAATAGAGAGAAAAAGTTAGCAATAGCCTAAATTAAGTTTAGTTTGTGCACAACAGAATCGGCACCAATATTTGATGAAATTACAAATTAACTATTTTTGGAATGTTTCCTTTACTTGTACTGTGAGACCTTGCCTCTTGCCAAATTTCATGATTCCAGGTCAACGGGAAGTAAGTACTTAGGTTTTGATTTTCTTGAGAGTATCAAAATTTGTCGCATATATTTAATGCAGTATTTTTTTATTGCGTTGACTTAGAAGCTTGATTTTTTTAGAGCTCCAAGAGACCATAGACTTACGATGTATTTGATATTATTTCCAACTTATATCACCACGCGTTCCTGAGAAAATGGGTCTTGACAGACTGACAGACAGACAGACTGACAGACGGACAACGAAGTGATCCTGTACTGGTTTCGTTTTTTTCCTTTTGAGGTACCGAACCCTAAAAAGAATTTGCTAGGGATTTATTTGTCGGTACTAATAATATCAGAAAAATAGAAATTGTGTGGAATCGGGCATGTGCCGCTGAGAAATGAGGATTTCCGGAGGAATAAGGAAAATATCGTGAAAAGGTTGTGATTATGAATGTGGGGAGACCAAAGAAACGATAGATGTGTCGGCTAGAAAGAGGATGACTTCAAAGACGACTAATAGAGATGTGGCGGCATCTACATCGCCATATGCGAACTACGCATCACACTGACGTCACGCAAAATCCTGCATCGCGTAATCAGAGTTTACCGCGCGATTAGCATATATACAACGTCCCGACATCAACCGTCGAGCAGTTGACCACCAGATACGACACCCGTCTGCTCGGAGGATCGTCCCTTTTCTATCGAGGATGAGTGAACCCCCCGTTACACCCCGTTCCTCATGCCTATAGAGGCATGAGGAACGGGAACTTCTCTATAGAGAGAAGTAGATAAGAACATACAAGACATGCTGCGCCGACCCCAAATAAATTAGGATATGGGCAAGAGAATGATGACTAATAATATGAGAATATGCTTCGTGACCAAGTAGGTAATAACAGCCGCACGGGTCGATCCATCAGGTTAAACGACGCTTACCGGGGTTGGTCTGTGGATCGGTCTGGGATCTTTATCATACCGAGACTCCTCCGTGCCTCGGAAAACACGTTAAGCCGTTGGTCCTAGCTGTCATTCGTGGATCTTTGACAGTCGTTACAGGTCGTCAGAAGCCTGAAAATCTGATAACCAGTATTACCAACGGGTATCGTATTACCCAGTTACTGGGTTGTGGAGGTCAGTTAGGCAGTCGCTCCATGTAAAATACTGATATTCAGCTGCAGCCGGTTAGACTGGAAGCCGACCCCAACACTTGACTTGCTTTGCAGAGACCTGATATTTTATTTACTTTCTTGAATTAAAGCACACTAACAAACTCTGTCGTTTTATCTAAGATTTTTAGAAGAAATAAAAAGATATTCTGCAGTATTATTTCTTATCTTAACTTGGCTCTTAACACTTCATGTTATGCTAGATAAGAAAACCTTTCACGAATTCTACAATAATCTCATTACACGTAATACATGTAGGTAAATAGAAAAGTATTTGAATATGACATGGAAAAAAAACTTTATCTTATTACAAACCTCTATAAAGAAAGAAAGAAAAAGTATTTATTGTGACTCGCACAAGAAGATCACCAACTAAACTAAAAACACAATAATAAAAGTTTAAAAACAAAAAAAAGCAAAAAAATAAAATAAAATAAAAAACAGAAAATCCTGTACGAGGCCAAAAGGCCCCAATCTCATCATGGTGTTGCGACATCTCTATCATATCTTTGTTTATATTGCGTGAATCCATAATTCAGGAAATCCTTCGGCGGCTGGACTGTGAGAATAGATGGTAGGTACTTATGTAAGGTTTTTTAATATATGCGATAAACTCAAAAACTGGCTTAAATATTTGTATGATTCCAACTCAAGCTCAAAGCATTTGTTTCAAATAAACCAATTACAGGCACTTTTGAATTGTCAAGGGGTCGGTCAGTCAGAAAGATGAAGCTAGTCGCCCATTCCAAAGCGTAGTAGGTACCTATGGAGAAGAACGGGCAAGAAACTCCACGGACACTCTTTTAAATCAAAATGTTGTTACAAAATAGTAGTTAATGTTAAATTAAAATGTTAAATTTTAACATTAATGATTCATGTTGAAATTGTACATGTGAGCACGAGCAGAACGTTAAAAGCGTCCGTAATAAAAATATAAAAATACAATTCTAAATTTAAATTAAATTAAAATAAGTCGTGGCAGCTAATGACCAGCCTCCACTGACAGCGCCCGTTCACGAACCTGACGCATGGATTAACACGATTCAGCTCAACCATTTTGAATTTTCCGTTGGATGATGTTTTATTACGTCTATATATATTATATAATTATATACCTATTATGTAAAGGGTTTTTCCTGCACACATGGGGTGCAGTTGGCCTTTACACAATATCACTACAATTTATCCACTAGTAATTATGAAATCACTTAGTCAATCGGTTTTTTTAATAAAAAAAAAATTAAACAAAAAGGGGCAAGATTACTCAGAACAAAAGCGATTCGTCGGATACGTACATTTTCTCAATAAATGTACCGAAGTAAAAATTTTCATTCCGGTACATTTATTGACAAAATGTACCTATCTAAAATTATATTTATAATTCAGAATCGTACCATGCACATCTATCAACAATTCGGGCAAAAAACATTTCAAGAATGCATTTTAAGAAACATTTTAGAAAACATTTTAAGAAAGCATTTTAAGAATGTTTATTTAATAAACATACTTTTGTATAAAAAAGTAATGATTTGACTACCCATTTGTAACAGCGGCAGCGTCCTTTAACGTGCTTTTAAAACCGAGGCACACATACGTGAGTCCATCAATGCCTGGTTGCAGCCAAGGCTTGTATAGTACCTACTTTTCTCAAATAATGCGCGGAAATTCATACTAATTAAATTAATTATAAATTCTAGAATCAATGACGAACAGCGATTTTTTTCTCGCGCAATTATGTTGATTTGTTTCTTTTTTTACTTTAAACAGCACTATTTGCAAGCGAAATCGAAATTTAAATAAAATATTTATTAAGTCTCTTGGTTGCCATGGCAACCACCGAACATTTTACTTCGACACAAAAGTTCATTCCATTTTTAAATTACACAACAGATAATAATATTGTGTAAGAATTTAAATACCAACATTGCCGGCCGCCTGCTGGCATATAATGTATTTGTCCAGTACAGCATTTTTGATTTATTTCGAAGATGGTTGTCAAAATAATACTCGAATTTCCAAGCATGTTTGAGAAAATTAATCTACCTACAATTTAATTGTTTCGTAAATAACTATAGCAAAAAAATAACAATTTCTGTGTTACTACGAGAGATTAGTAATCAACCTATCATTCTTTTATTCTTACGCACACTGACACACACTTTGTACCCATTGTCAGTCTGAACTATGAGTTTAATCAGTGTCATCTTGTTTTGGTGAGTTTTTTATTTACAATGCCTACCGTGATGATAGATAATTATAACAGCCACCCAAACCCATAGCCCAATATGTTTTGTTTCCATGTTCAGCAATAGTCCTGCACCAACCGGGGGTTGTCCTTGGGTGCACTTGCATAGTGCGTACTGGGATAATCGTCGGCTGGTACCTCCTCGTCATTTAAAATTGTCTAAGGGGCCTGTGCGAGTTGGCTTAGGCCCCTCGTAAGCCTTCCAAAGGTCCGGGACCCGGGGAAACAATTTAAATAATAATTTCTATTTTCATAAGGAGAGAAAATGTGTTGACAATGCATTACTTCAGTAACTTATATCCTTATAGTAATTAGACCCACCCGAACTAGGTCGTGTCCTGTATCTCAGGGGGTCAGCGTTCCTCCCAGTCAGGCACATTGTGAAACTATTTTTTAAAATATTGCTGAGCTTATAAATAAAAATATTTTTTTTTTTTTTTTAGATAATTTTAATTTTTTATTATATTTTCTATGTCTACCTACAGTTAAAAGTCAGAGTGTTGGATCATTCAGTTCCTTTCACAATGGTTGAGCTGAATTATGCTGATCCATGGATACGTCATGTTCGTGTACGTGTGCCGTCAGTTGGGACTCTCTTAGCTCTGCCACAGATTTTTTCTTTTCATTTACTTTTTGTTCTGGACTATTTAACGTGCACGTATTTCTACATCGTTCTCACATACGCTCTATATGAATGACGAAAACAATTTTCGTAATAGTATAAAAGAGTTTCCGTGGAGTTTCTTGTCCGTTCTTCTCCATAGGGACCTAATACGCTTTTGAATGGGAAACTAGCTTCATATTTCTGACTGACCGACTCCCTGACAATTCAAAAGTGCCTGACATTTGAGCTCGTAAGTGCTCGTATTTTGAGGTTAAATTAAAAGAGCCTTGGCGAGTCGCCCTTTTATTTTTGTCGGGGTGGAAATCCTCATGGATGCCCTCCGCCCTGAGGCGGGCGGAGGGGTCTGTCAGACTCTTACTGACTAAAAACACCCCGGCGTTCCCTCGTACACCTGCGTCGGGGGCTTCGGGTGCGAGTGTGACTTCCGCTGCCCCGGACTGGTGATGGCCCGCGCTATGTGGGCCACGTCCCATAGGGGGGAGTGAGGTGTTGACCTCCCCCGTTATATCTTAGAGAGGCGCGCGTGGAACACTACGCGCCATCATCTCGGGTTCTGTGGAATGGGGGGCGATGGATGTCTCCGAGTCCATCGCCCCTGGACCTATTTAGGGGGGCTGGAAGAGGGCATTATCTGCCCTCCGCCGACGCCCAGTGCGCCTGCTACGGGACGGGAGAGCATTCGTGATCTCCCTTTCCCTTTCTGCAGCTTCCTTGTGCGAGATGACTGTTTCGCAGAAGGATACCACCGCGTCCCACGACTCGGCGATCCCAACCATCGATCGAGCGACGGCCGGTAGCGACAGGTTGGTTCCGACTTCTGATATGAGGGCACGGCGCGGCTCCTCCCGTGCGGCACACTCTACCAGTGTATGCCGCGCCGTATCCTCCCGACAGTGGACGCAGTGGTGACACCGAGCGTCCGGCTCCCTGTTTATGCGACACAGGTACTTTCCGAAGCAGCCATGCCCCGAGAGCATCTGAGTCGCTCGAAACGACAGGGAGCCGTGCCTCCTCCCGAGCAAATCATCGAGCACTGGCCGGATTGCCTGAATAGTATCCAGTAGGGTGCAAGAGCCTCTCCCGCCAATCCGCCACCATGACCTGACGGAGCTCTGACCGGCGCAGCGTGATCTGTCGCTGCACCAGTATCTCGCCCCGTGTCTTGGCCTCCTCGCGCCAAAAATACAGTGTCTGGCGAGTCGCCCTGAGCCGTCAGTGACGCCAACTTACTGGATTATTTTACTCCAGGACATGAGCTAACCTAAGCAAGATAGAGTAAGCAGAGAGATAAAAGTAACGTAAATTCGAACGGTTTTATTAAAATTGAAAATAATAGGTCTTTACCTATGAAATTGCCGTTTTGTATGAAAAAATTTAAACGAATTTTTTTCATGCATTTTTTATTTGTATTAATCGAAGTAATCACCCATGCAATCAATGCATCTTCGCCAACGCAGTGGCAGTTTATTGATGCCCTTCTTAAAGAAATCAGCTGGACGGGAGGCAACAAATTCTTCAAAGGCATTTTGTACTGCCTCTCGGGTATTGAATTTTTTTCCCGCCAAGAAGTTATCCAAATTCTGGAAAAAGTAGTAGTCTGTAGGCGCAAGATCTGGTGAGTAGGGCGGATGACGGAGAGCTTCCAACCCCAGTTCTTGCAACTTGGAGACCGTCTGCTGTGCAGTATGAGGTCGCGCGTTGTCGTGCAGGAGCAGCGGAGACGAGCGATTGACCAATGCTGGTTGGAGATGTGCCAGCTTCTCCATCATTGTGTTCAGTTCTTCACAGTACACATCTGAAGTAATGCTCACCCCGTTTGGTAAGAAGCTGTGATGAATCACACCGGCGCTAGACCACCAAACAGTGGCCATCACTTTTCTAGGGGTGAGTTTTCGTTTAGGGCATTGTTTCGGTGCTGAACCAGGATCCAACCAACTTGCTGAGCGCTTGCGGTTATCAAACAGAATCCATTTTTCATCGCAGGTAACAATGCGGTTCAAAATTCCTTCATTTGTGTGTCTGTTGAGCAGTGCAAGGCACGTCTCGACGCGTACTTCGCGCTGGCGATCATTGAGTTCGTGGGGCACCTATTTGTCAAGCTTTTTTACCTTGCCAATTTGACGCAAATGGACCAATATTGTTTTGACGCTAACGTCGAAAGCTGCTGCTAATTCAGCCGTAGATTGTGTATCATCAGCTTCCACAATCGCCTTTAATTCGTCATTGTCGACCAAAGTCTTCGGACGACCGCGAGGTTCATTTTTCAGGTCGAAATTTCCAGAACGGAAGCGAGCAAACCAATAACAAATGGTGCGTTGGTTTGTAGTGTTAGCTCCGTAAACGTCGTTGATGTTGCGTGCCGCTTGTGCCGCGTTGCTGCCACGACGGTACTCATATTCCATAATTACTCGAATTTTTAACGTAGATCCATGATGACGAAAAAGATTGAAATGCGATGAAAATGTAACACTAATCAATAAACAAATGACTACTTTTGGAAAAAAAATCCATGTTTTTAAAATAAAATTCATTTGAAATTAGAATTCTTACCCAAACAAAAATTATTTTGATTTGAAATGGCCAGTACTGCAGAACAGCAATTTCATAGGTAAAGACCAACTGTTTACTGCAGCTGCCATTTGTCATGCCAGCAACGCAATAGAAGTTAAAATCGGTTGAACGGACTGTAAAAAGGTTTTTTTAAATGTCTAATCTTGGTTTTTTGTAAATGGAGTTTATGTCGACGTTCGCACGGACGTAAAAATATCGCAGCGATTTTATTTCGCGCACTGGATTTTCAACGCTCTGCTTAGCGCCAAGAGTTGAAAATCCAATAGTGTGTTTTTTGGACGCGCTAGAATGTACTCTGTTGTTGTTAAGTTGTATTCTCAACGCTCGGCTCAACAACGAGAGTTGAAAATCCAGTGCGCGATAAAATCCCGCCGCGATATTTGTACGTCCGTGCGAAAGTCGGTTAACTTAATAATGGAAGTAGCGCTAACTTAACCCATTTGGTCGAGGTGCCCTGGCTTAGTTACTGCGAGCAATTCGGGTCGCGCGTGGTTGGTCACAGTTCCAACCTAACCTATAATTAATATTTTTCAGGCCGCTGCTAGTTGGCAGCGACATATTTATACAACGTGTCGTTTTGCATCCTCGTCAAATTTCAGGGTGTGATACAGAACATCAAACCAAACAACTTTTTCCATGGCACCAACATCGTAATCGCGAAAAAATGTTCAACTGTCCCAAAGAAAGTTGCTCGGTTTGATGTTCTAGTATACCCTGAGACGAGGATGCAAAATCACGTTGTAAACTTAAAAATAAAATACAACCGACTTCCAAAAACAACACTACAAAGTGAAAAATAACTTTAATTTCGGAAGTCGGTGTCTAGTTAAATGTGTTTTCGTTTTTTGCCACCGACTTCCGAAATTGAAGTTATTTTTCACTTTGTAGTGTTGTTTTTGGAAGTCGGTTGTATTTTTTGTAAAAAAGTTTTTATTTTTCACTTTTTAGTTGTGTACCTACCCCACACAAATTCTAATACCACTATCTGCAAAACAAACTAGAACATCATCCATATAAAAGTGGGGAAAAAATAGGCATTATTGAAGCTAACTCAAAAACTACCCAAGCAAAGTTAATCAATTTTATATGGGACCAACTGTGACCCTCTCGAATAAAACAAAAAAAAACCAAATCGGTCCAGCCATCTTCGAGTAATCGGGGAACATACATAAAAAAAAAAAAGGTTCCGACGAATTGAGAACCTCCTCCTTTTTGAAGTCGGTTAAAAAGAAGTAAATCAATTAGCTACCATTAAAGGAGGTTGTTTATAAAAAGGAACATAAATTAGTTCAAAGTTTTATCGTTTTAATGCTCTTAATGTGTTGTATAAGTGTTGGGTCTATACCTACAGATTGGAACTTTAATTTATACAGTTTTTATTTTAGGATAAATATATTTGAAACAGCTTTTGATTTATAACTACACAACTCAACCAATCAAATCAATTTAATCGCCCTAAGTGTTGGTACAAATTTCGGTCTTAAAATAAAGAAATAAAGAGATCCATAAACACTTAGTCATGATAATGCAACATGCAAACGTTTGGGTTTATAGATAAAAGTACTTATTGATTTTATTATTAGATAGGTACAGTCAACAAAAGAGATATCTAGGCAGGGATGTAACACATTTGTATGTGAATTGTTTCATGTTCAATTTCGTGAAAATATACAATTTTGTGTTGGTGTGTTACAATGTAAGAGTATTGCAAGAACAAAGTAATATATATGAAATTGAACATGAAGCAATTCACATACAAATATACCCTGCCTAGATATCTCTTTTGTTGACTGTACATCAAAAAAAAAACTATTAATGTCCGAGGGATGGTGTTATTTATTGTTCAATATCTTATTAAATATGTCATTTACTGAGTAGAAGTTCTTTTCCCCCAATCATACTTTCAGACACTTTGCAATGTAAAGTCAGAGAAATGAATTGTTAAGCAAATTGACTAACAAATTAAATAGTCCTGTCATTCCCTGCCTTCCTGTTTAACTGTCATTCTTTGACAGTTGTATGAAATGACTAGGTATACCATGGCAAGTCGACGTATGGGTGTCAATGTGCTTAAGAATTATTTTCCCTTTTCCCTACTCTTTTTAAATTTTATGTCATGCCTTAACGTATGCCCTGATGAGGTAAGCAGAGGTTTTAGTTTAAGTGGACACACCGGTACACCCATATTTCGCCACTTTATTGTATTAGTCCCATTTAGGAATAGGGGTAAGCTTATTTTTATTTATTGGGGTTCCGTACCTTAAAAGCCTTAAAAGGAAAGAACGGAACCCTTATAGGATCACTTCGTTGTCCGTCTGTTACGACCCCTTTTCTCAAGAACGCGTAAAGGTATCAAGTTGAAATTAATATCAAATACATAAGTCTATGTTTCCTTGGAGCTCTAAAAACATCAAGCTTCTAAGTCAACGCAACAAAAAAATATGGCCATTTTTGCGTCATATTTTGATACTGAGTAAGTATCAAAATATGTCGACATTTCATTTCTTATCCTTTTTCTTCCAAGTCTTTCTTACCTGTTCTGGCTCGATTGAAAATAAAGAAAACAATTTTTTTTTTTTAATTTCTTGATATGAGACATAACTAGATCGATTTTTCGCCCCCGTAAACTCCTATATTGCAAGTTTCATCGAAATCGTTAGAGCCCTTTTCGCGAACGTGATGACAAATATATGTAGGTGATATTGCTCATTTAATAGGATTAGGAAGTTAGGATTTAACAGTTTATGTGTACACACAAATAATCAGACAAGAACAGAAAAATACCTACATACGTACTTCTTTTGTTGACTGTACCTACTACAGTCAACAAAAGAGATATCTAGGCAGGGTATACTAACTTATTTGTATGTAAATTGCTTCATTTCCAATTTTATATATAATGTCGGAGGAGAATGTCAGCGTTCGTTGCCTGACTGCTCGTCGACCATTGTTTTAGCCGAAATAAAGACCCAATATGCACTCTACAGTTTTAATTAGATCGATTTAACAAACAATCGGTTAGAAGTGTCTAATCACGAAGTCTGACAGCTCCGCGAAGTCCTCGTCAAGTAGGTACAGGAACCTTGAATGACAGCCGTCATCTGTCACCGTTATTTTCCCCCGCAAACTCAAAATGACATTGACAGCTCGCACAGTGATGCCAACCCCATTTCCGAACACACCCAAGTCGGTACAACTTGACGTTCCATTCAGAATCCAGGATATACAGTGTGTCTGTATTCGGACTGGCGAAAATTAAGGGGGTGGTACAGACGATCAAACTGAACAACTTTCTCCCGGGGACCAACATCGTAATCGTGAAAAAAAAATCAGTCATCCCATACAAAACTTCAATACCTACTCGGCCAAATGTATGGGACGACTGAAAATGTTTTCGCGATTATGATGTTGGTCCCCGGGAGAAAGTTGTTCAGTTTGATCGTCTGTACCACCCCCTTAATTTTCGCCAGTCCGAATACAGACACACTGTCTAATACTTTGTTTTTGCAATACTCCTACATTGTAACACACCAAAACAAAATTGTATATTTTCACGAAATTGAACATGAAGCAATTTACATACAAATGTGTTAGTATACCCTGCCTAGATATCTCTTTTGTTGACTGTACCTACGTACGTAAGTTCTAAGTATTTTTCTGTTCTTGTCTGTAGCTAATCTTGTGAGAATTTGTATTTGAACTCTTCTATCCACTAAATCCACCATTTTTTACAAGTGGTTATAAAAGTTAATTGTGGAAACTATTATCATTGTTTTATCGCATGCAGCATCTAGACTTTTTTATTGCGATTTACGTAGGTAAATGATTTTTAAGGTTCCTTAGACTTTTATTGTTAGTTTTTTTGTTCCCAAAATCACATCGCTATTGACTCTCACTCTAAAATACGAGTAGATGCTTTTTATTTGACACTTTGAATCGGGTTCGAGTGCGAAGTGAGCGTCGAAGTGACCTTACTGAATGCCACTTCTTACGTCATCCCATACTTTATGTTGTCAAAATCTTACGGTCAATTTAGTTCAACTCGTTGACACGCTCGCAAAGGTAGCGCTAGTGTTAATTCGAATTATCAAACGAGTTTTTAGAATGCCAATCAAGAAACTGACAGCGGATTCAGATTCGAAGTTTAGAATGAGGTCTTACAGAATCACACGGCAGCCGTCCGCAGACTGATGGGGTGAATTCAGAATATCGTACTAAGATGACCATCAGTACATGAAATTATTTCAGGAACGTATTGGGAATCAAATGATTTGTTTGTGTGTTTACACAAATGCACAAATCGAAACGTCTGTTACTGGTTGGGAGGGGTAGGTAATAGGTATGCGGTGAGTTCGATGAACTCTATAGCTAGGCAGAAAGTGAACGGCTGATTTCACGCGTCGTTCGTTAGAGTATTTCAACATCCCTTGCTGATTTTTTTTATTTTTGCTGTTTTATTTACAATAGTGCTGCGTACAGAGAATGTAATTTTACATTGAAATAAAGGAATAATAACTGAAAAAACCGGTCAAGTGCGTGTCGGACCACGCACAATGAAGGGTTCCGTAGTTGAAAAGAATTTATCCCAAAAAAAAAAAAAAATTTGCACGTGATAAAATTACAAATTAACAATTTTCGGAGTTTTTCCTTTACTTGTGCTGTGAGACCTTGCTTCTTGTAAGAGTAAGAGCCGGAACGCTCGCGCTGTCTGCGTTCCTTAGGCCTCTGCCTCGAATTTGGCGGGCGGAGCGGGAGCGGCAGGATTTTATGCGTAAAAACAAATGGACCGGACCTCCAAAACAGCGGCGCGGTAGCGGGGCGGGACAATGCGAGACGCGCCTCCGCCGCCGCCGCCCCGCTGCCCGCGAAATTCGAGGCAAAGGCCGTAAGGCCTTTGCCAAAGGGTCACTTTGGTGCACTTGGACAATCCTCGTTTTTCATTCCGGGAGACTTTCGTGCATTTATCACGTGATCCATTCAAAAGGATTACCTACATCGTATGGTTTTTTGATTAACTGATGGGCGGCCTTATCGCTTTTTTTACCTCTTCTCGTTTTTTTTTTAATTTTTTTTTTTTTTTACTTTCTACTTATAATTTACAGTGCACTGATTAGCGGCTTCTGCTGCTCGAAGGATGTGAAATTTCCGTCATGGTTCATGTTCGGAGCCGCCTCAGCGTCCTACCAAATAGAGGGCGGCTGGAATGCAAGTGGTAAGTGTTCGAGGGCGCTTCTCCTGTAGAAGGGCTTCGGCGATTGAAAATAAAAAGTCCAGTTTAAGCTCACAATGATTCCTCAATATATTATTCAAAATATCTTGCATAAAATCGTATGATTGTCACAATAGAAATAAATAATAAATTAATTACATGTAAACACACGGAGAGCAAAAAAGGGTGAGAGCGGAAGTAGTAAGTACAAAACGTCAAAATCAAAAATGATATAGACAGCTGTCAAGGTGTTACAATATGTGAATAATTACTAGGTATATATTTAACACTTCCCCTTAATCACATATTGTCATAAATTACATAATACATGCACATTTGCACAATACAGACTTACATGCAAACTTAACATATGAAAAAACCTCACTTAACATTCATGCTATTTATACATTCCCTATGTTTATTGGAACCCAGCGGCTTAGTGAGTACATCTGCAATCATATCACTACTAGGCAAATATTTTACTTTAGCAAATCCTTTTTGAATTAAATCTTTAATAAAGTGATATTTTAAGTCTATATGCTTTGTTTTCTTGTGACAGTATTCCTTGATTCCCAATTGATGTTATTTTTACCTAATTTTATCACATAGCCAGTGTAAGACTTACGGTCTAGCATATCGTTGGCCCATAGTCTGCATCAGTATAGGCAGTCACACTTAAATCAGAGCTTCTATAAAAACATAGGCCATGATTTAATGTCCCTGCTAAATACCTGAGGATTCTCTTAGCAGCGAGCCAATGTTCTTTACCAAAACCATGATTATATTGGCTCAACTGGCTACACGCAAATGATATGTCAGGCCGAGTACATACTGCCAAATACATAAGTGAGCCTAAAAGTTCTCTGTATTTATAAACATCATCACTAAGAAGTTGATCAGGCTCAGGTTTATTCAATTTATCATTTACTATCATCGGGGTGGAAACAGGCCTGCAATTTTCCATCCCAAACTTACACAATAATCTTTTGATGTACTCAGACTGATCCAGTTTAAGCATGCCCTTATTCCTATCTCTGGCAACTTTCATACCTAAGCAAGTCTGTAGAGATCCCAAATTTTTTACATTAAATTTAGACTCTAACAGATTAAATAAAGTTTTTGTGGCTTCAACATTATTGCCAAAAACATAAAAATCATCCACATACAGGGCAACTATTGTTAAAGATTTGTCATCTTTCTTAATATAGACACAAGGTTCACATTTTGATTGCATAAAACCATTTTCCAACAATACTTCATTTACTTTTAAATTCCATGCTCTACTGGCTTGTTTAAGGCCATATATGCTTTTCAACAATAAGCATACTTTGTTACTACCATCACTAAAACCCTCTGGTTGTTCCATGTATATACTTTCTTTCAAGTCACTATTTAAAAACGCAGTATCAACATCAAAGTGGTCAATATTTAAGTTACTTTCTGTAGCTATAGCAAATAACAAACGCATAGTGCTACGACGAACAACAGGGGAAAAAGTGTCCTCATAGTCCACTCCAAATTGCTGTGAAAAACCACGTGCAACAAGACGGGCTTTGTATCTGCTATTACCTACATGGTCACGTTTCATTCTATACACCCACTTACATTTAATAATATTTGTATTTTCAGGCCTAGGAACTAATTTCCAAACTTTGTTGGACATAAGGGCCTCATACTCCTTTTCCATGCCATTATGCCAGTCCTTATAGCATGGTGATGACATAGCTTCACTGTAAGAATAAGGTTCACTTACTTCCTGTACCATCATTGAAAGGTCGAAGCCCTGATACCTATCAGGCATCTTACCGCGTGTGCTCCGCACAGGCCTCTCAGAAGAAACCACTGGAACTTCTGGTTCCGGGCTGGACAGAAGCTGCTCGTCGCCAGACCAGAAAATATCACTGCTGCCAGGACCTATTAAATGGCCCTCATTTCCAGTGCTATCAAAAGTTACAGAAACATTCTGATTATTGTCACAGTTGTCATTTATAATATCACAATCTTTAAAAGAAAAATTTTCATTATCACTATCATCAGAAGTCTTGTCTTTCTTACTAGAATTAATATTTATCTCATTCATATTAGAATTACTAATATTATCTATCTCATTCATATTAGAATTATTAATATTAATTATCTCATTCATATTAGAATTACTAATATTATCTATCTCATTCATATTAGAATTATTAATATTAATTATCTCATTCATATTAGAATTGTCAGATTCATATAAAAAATATTTATCTAAGCTCCCCTTTTGCTCATGAGAAACATTGCTCAAATCTTTCCAAAATTTATTTTCCAAAAATACTACATTTCTTGAAAAGATTATCCGTTTAGGTTCCGTGGGTTTAATTAGTCTGTATCCTTTTGTCGTGTCACTATAACCAACGAAAATACAAAGATCAGATCTGGCATCTAATTTATTACGCTTGCTCTCAGGTATAAGCGAGAAGGCCACACAGCCGAAAACTCGCAAATGGTTTAGTTCAACATCGGAACCTGACCTAGACCATACCTGCTTGGGACACAATCCAGCCAAAGCACTAGTGGGACATCTGTTTTTCAAATAAAACGCAGTCATTGCTGCTTCCCCCCAAAACTCATTGCTAAGCCCTGAATCCATTAACATACACCGGACCTTTTCCATCACTGTTCTATTAAGCCGTTCTGCCACCCCATTCTGTTGAGGGCAGTACGGAACCGTGACTTGGTGTATAATCCCCTCAGCCTTTAAATACTGCGTGAAAATATTGCCACAATATTCACCACCGCCATCTGATCTTAAACACTTAATGGGAAAACCACATTGTTTTTCAACAAGAGACTTAAAATCAATAAAATGTTTCATTACCTCACTCTTGTGCCGAAGTAAAAAACCCCAACTCATTCGACTGTAATCATCGGTGAATGTGAGAAGGTATCTTGCACCACCATAACTGCACACAGGCATGGGTCCACATACATCGGAATGGACGAGTTCAAGCGGAGACGTGGCACGTTTCGCATTGCCCTTGAGAAACGACTTGGCCACCTGCTTCCCCTGCAGGCAACCGATGCACTCCTCGAGCTTCTGTTCCTGAAACTTGACAATGTTTTTGTTCCGCAGAACACGCATCCCACCATAACTTAAATGACCAAGCCTCTTATGCCAGATTGTAGCTGGCACTGCTGCTACCATCGCACTCTGATCTCTCTGAACTCCTTCCAGAGAAGCTGAAGAATGCTCCATGTGCAAGACCTTATTACACGAGATGAAATCAAGTTTATAAATACCATTGGAGTTGGTGGCATGACCTACACTTTTTCCCATAATTTTACAATTTTCATAAATGTGACACCCTGTATCATTAAATATTACATTGTAACCTGATCACATAATTTACTTACAGACAATAAATTGGACGTTAACTCCGGGACAAGCAAAGCATCATCTACAATTTTATGGTTATTATCCAATAAAATCTCTATAGTTCCTTTACCAACACTATCCACTTGATCACTATTAGCAACGCACACCTTACTTTTAATTTGCACTAGGTTCACAAAATTTTCATTGTTGTTACTCATATGCATTGAACAGCCAGAGTCCACAATCCACTCGTGATGACGCACAGACATTGCAGTTGCAGTCGTCAGGAAAGTCTTATGTTCTTCATCTTTCTTGGCCTCTCTGTCCTTTTTCAATTTAAAACACCTAGCCTTGATGTGTCCTGTTCTTTTGCAATAGTGACAAACTTTTGTCTTCTTATTTGCTGCATAGGCCATACTCGATACTGGATTAGAAATGTCATTGCAATTTCTTCTATGATCTTCCTGTAATAGTCGAGTACGCACTAGTTCACTTGATAGTGTATTGCTCATATTTGCTGTCTCCAGACCCGACACGAGCACATCAAACTCAGAAGGTAAGCCGCTTAGGAGAATTTCAGCCAATTCACAGTCCTCAATCTTTTTCCTATATCAGCGAGCTGTTTTGATAAGGTCATAATACCATTAATGTACTCACCTCATGTTGGAGAATTCAGAGTAATTTGTACGGTAAAGTTTTCTCAGTAGTAAAATTCGTCTATAGAGACCCTTGTCTTCATAAATTTGGGATAGTTTATCCCATGCCTCCTTAGCAGTCTTTGCATCCCGCACATTCTGTAACAAGCTGCTGTGAATGCTTAGACATATACGGGCCAACGCTTTCTGAACATGCCCGGGATCAACGTCGTTCCCTGTGACGGCATCCCACAGATTTTCCAGTACCAATACCATACGCATACAAAATTTCCATGTTGAATAATTTCCCACACCTGACAATTTTTCAATGTGTGATATTCCAGATGTTTTCGAGGAATCATTATCGCCCATTTCAAATCGACTTCTTGACGATAGCCCTTTTTGTTCTGAAGATAATTTCTAACCTTCAAACTTGGATCTGGGTTCTGGGATCTGGGCCCATAACCTGTTCGAGGGCGCTTCTCCTGTAGAAGGGTTTCGGCGATTGAAAATAAAAAGTCCAGTTTAAGCTCACAATGATTCCTCAATATATTATTCAAAATATCTTGCATAAAATCGTATGATTGTCACAATAGAAATAAATAATAAATTAATTACATGTAAACACACGGAGAGCAAAAAAGGGTGAGAGCGGAAGTAGTAAGTACAAAACGTCAAAATCAAAAATGATATAGACAGCTGTCAAGGTGTTACAATATGTGAATAATTACTAGGTATATATTTAACAGTAAGAACTTTCATTATTGATCCTTTCTTTCATCCCGTGACGTACGTCGGTCGCGCTTGTCATTTGTATGAAAATTCACAAGTCGTGACAGTGCTCGCCCGACGCGACCGTACGCACTGCGTACGAGGACGCGTCGGTCAAGCGCGTCCGCATGCCTGCCATCGGTCGACCGACGCGTTATAGAAACTTATATTATTACGCGTTCAGTGCTACACTGATCGGTGTCCGACCGTAAAATATCGAACCTACAAACTTCAATAATATTTTTTGATTTTATAGGTATCGTTACCTTTAAATGATTTAAGTACCTAATTTTTATCAAACATGGCATAATATTGACACCGAACGCCTAATTACCAAAGTTCGACTTCGTGAACTTAGACGGCCAGTTTGGTTGGTCAGGAGAGCATTGAACATTATAAACTGACGATCGGTTATGCGTATCGTCAGGAACGATGGTACGCACGCGACAGTCGGTCGAGCACTAAAACCGGCCTACAAAGTGAAAAATAACTTTAGTTTCGGCAATTGGTGTCTCGTTTAAATGTATTTTCCACCGACTTCCGAAATTAAAGGTAGTTTCACTACACCATTGTTTAGCGGTGCACGAAATACACCTTCATTCCATTTCCTTCTTTCCAATTTCATCGATATAAGTAATACTAATATTCTCCGAGTAAAATGGCTGTGTGTCATGTCCGTACAGACGAAACACGACGATCATGAAGAAATGATTAAATAAGGGATCCGTTTTTGGCATTTGGCTGCGGAACCCCAAAAGGCAGAACTAGTTGCGTTAGCAGCGCTTTTTTGTTAAAATATACGCGCGTCATACAAACAAAATAATTTAAAGAATGACAAAAATTTTAATTTTTTTATTTGCCCCCCAAAAGTGACCCCCATATTCGAAATTCATTTATTTACTTTACCCGTCCATGTTTGGGTCACATAAATTCATATGTGTACCTTTCTACTAAACGGTCCATTAGATTCGGAGCAAATTGTGACAGACGGACAGACAGACACACGAGTGATCCTATAAGGGGTCCGTTTTTTCCTTTTGAGGTACGGAACCCTAAAAAAGTGAACTTCAACATCCTATGTATTCTAGACAAAGGTGAGTCAACCTGGGACAGACTTCTGCACACAAGACCTGGTTTGGTTGCTGGTGGCGACAACGGAGACGTGGCGTGTGACTCCTACCACCAGTGGGAAAGGGACATCGAGATGTGTGTCGAGTTGGGGCTCAATATGTACAGGTGAGCCTGGTGATGTCAGTGAATGGTAAACAAGCCGATGGCCCGCTTAATGTAATCGTCACCACACCGATCGACAGAGACATCGCAAATGCGTTGCCATCCCAGAAACAGCAGTGCTATTCTGTACAAATCTCACCGTGAAAACCTAGGTGAAGTGAGTTGTCATTCTACCTAATGCTAGATTGGATTGACACTATTGACAGCTCACTCCACGCTCACTTCACCTAAGTTTTCACGGTGAGATTTGGACAGAATAGCACTGCTGTACACAGTACAGTACAGTTGGCAGTATCATCACAACGGTAATGTTTTCCCATTGTTTGTCTTATTTGTTTTAATTTATTAACCGACTTCAAAAAGGAGGAGGTTCTCAATTCGTCGGAACCTTTTTTTTTATTTTATTTTTTTTTATGTATGTTCCCCGATTACTCAAAGATGGCTGGACCGATTTGGATTTTTTTTTTGTTTTATTCGAGAGGGTATACATCACAGTTGGTCCCATATAAAATTGATTAACTTTGCTTGGGTAGTTTTTGAGTTAGCTTCAATAATACGAATTTTTTCCCCACTTTTATATGGATGATGTTCTAGTTTGTTTTGCAGGTAGTGGTATTAGAATTTGTGTGGGGTAGGTACCACAACTAAAAAGTGAAAAATAAAAACTGTTTTACAAAAAAATACAACCGACTTCCAAAAAGAACTACAAAGTGAAGGAAGTTGGTGGCAAAAAACGAAAATACATTTTACTAGACACCGACTTCCGAAATTAATGTTATTTTTCACTTTGTAGTTGTTTTTGGAAGTCGGTTGTATTTTTTTGTAAAACAGTTTTTCGTGTATTATTGTATATTTATTTGTGCTTATATTTATATATAATTAGGTATACATTATTATATTTATAGTTTGTAATAGTTATATGAGTATCTTTATATTTGAATAAATATTTACTTATTTCTTAATTTTTCATAATTGCACCTGCCACTGTTTGTCTCTGCATCACCCAAAGGTTGACTGGTAGAAAATGCCCATGGCATTAAGTCCGCCTCTGTACATTTGTGTGCTTGAAGTATTAAATAAATAAATAATAAACACATTTGAGATGACTCATGTCAATCAATCTGCCTAGCCTTTTCCCAACTATGTTGTCGTCGGCTTCCAGTCTAACCGGATGCAACTGAATACCAGTATTTTATATCTCATCACTGACCTCCAAAATCCAGTAACTGGGTAATACGATATCCCAAGGGATATCGTCTTACCAGCAGCAAAGAAAGTCCGAAAGTCTGACAACCAGTCTTGGTTGTCAGACTTTCGGGCTTCTGACGACCCGTAACAACTGTCAAAGATCCACGAATGACAGCCGGGAGCAACGGCTTAACTTGCTTTCCGAGACACGGTGGAGTCTCGGTATTTATGCCATCCACGGACCATCCCCAGCAATCGTAGCTTAACCTGATGGATCGACCCATGCAGTTGTTATTACTTAGCCACGAGACATAATATAACAACATATTGTTCCTTAAAACCCATTTTTATATATTATGTACCTGTAATTGCACCGGCACCCTTCAAACCAAAAAATCTTTTTTACAAAAAAATACAACCGACTTCCAAAAAAAAAACACTACAAAGTGAAAAATAACTTTAATTTCGGAAGTCGGTGTCTTTGGATCTGTGTTTTAGTTTTTTGCCACCGACTTCCGAAAATAAAGTTATTTTTCACTTTGTCGATCGATCAGGTTAAGCTACGCTTGCCGCGGTTGGTCCGTGGATGTGTGACCATCTTTACATACCAAGACCCCTCCGTGCTTCGGAAAGCACGTTAAGCCATTGATCCAGAACTAAAAACTTGATCAAAAGTTCTCATTCTCAGATTCTCACTATCCTGGTCTCGTCTCCTGCCGTCGGGTTTCCCGAACCACATCAGTGAGGATGGCAAGAAATACTACAACAACCTGATCGACGGTTTACTGGAGAAGGGCATTGAGCCTATCGTTACCATATACCACTTTGATTTACCACAATCATTGCAGGATCTTGGTAAGCTGAAAATTCTTATGCTCTGTCAAAATCATATCTTAAAGTAAAATAATACTTTATTTGAGAGTGTCATGAGATCCAATGACCAATGAGTGGACCACAGCGTCTTCTCTGGGAATCGTTTTGTGAAGATTTATTCAAGGGTATCGTATTACCCAGTAAATGGATTGTGGAGGTCAGATAGGCAGTCGCTCCATGTAAAATACTGGTATTCAGCAGGTTCGGGTTAGAATGGAAGCCGACTGCAACATAGTTGGGAAAAGGCTAGGCAGCTGATGATGATGTTTTCAAGGTTTCCTAAATCTTAAAAATCTGTCTTTTAGTTTTTTTTTTTCGAAGATAAATCTGTCTGAATTTGTTTTTTCCTGGGCTGCCAAACTTGGACATGAATCTAAAAAAACGTTGTCTTATGGACAGTGCCACTATGTACTTAAATGTTTTTATTTTTATGGTTTATAAACAGTATACAAGTTACACTAGGTACTAAAGTTAATGACTAACTAACTAACTATACAAATAAATACAAAAACAAAAGTACACTTAGGCGTCGAAGTACTCGTCCGCATCGCTGTCATCCGGAAACGTGCCCAGAAGACTGGCAGCATTGCCACGTTGAATGGCCAATTCTTACCAGACGTTAGTTCGTGACCAGAGGGTCACGTGAAGTCTCGACCAGTCGGCGAGAAATTTCCTTAAAAAGTAGCTCTCGGGCCCCATGACCCGAGCGTTTAGACCCCAAACGGCTCAAAACTATTCAACTATAAGGTTATACGCCGCTAGAGGGTCTCAGCATCCGCAACAGTGGCGCCAGCACAGCACGTCGTGCTTGGAACATGAGATAGCGCAAGGGTGTCGACACAGGTTGCGTCCCACACCAGAGGCCTACCCATGTTCCAAGGCACAACGTCATGCTATCTGGTCTCTTCCCATCGTCACGTACCACTTAGTTTAAGACATGGACAGGTTGTCATCACTCATTGATACACAGATTTAGGTGTGTAAAACCCTGTTTAAAACTTTAACAACTATCCATTCTAGGAGGCTGGGCCAACCCTCTCATCACAGACTGGTTCGCAGACTACGCAAGAGTCGTGTTCACCCTCTACGCAGATCGTGTGAAGCTATGGCTGACCTTGAACGAACCCTTCGGCATCTGTGACGTAGGGTACAACCTGCAGCATGCCCCGTACCTGAATGATACCGAGGTCGCCAGATATCTGTGTAACAAGAACACTATGATAGCTCATGCTAAGGCTTGGACGATATATCATGAGGAGTTTAAGATATTATATAATGGTAAGTTGTCAAGTAATTAAAGACTGGAGGGCCTGTTTCACCATCTACGACTTACTTGGCAGATAATTTCATACAAATTCTGTTCCATTTTTGAATTTATTCGGTGAGTAGTGACTATTCGGACATCGTGAAATTATAGGCCCTAGGGCCTGTTTCTCCACCTACGATTAAGTTCCTATTAACTTACTTGGCAGATAATATATTACAAATTCTGTTCCATTTTTGAATTTATTCGGTGAGTAGTGCCTATTCGGACATCGTGAAATTATAGGCCCTAAGGGCCTGTTTCACCACCTACGATTAAGTTCCTATTAACTTACTTGGCAGATAATTTCATACAAATTCTGTTCCATTTTTGAATTTATTCGGTGAGTAGTGGCTATTCGGACATCGTGAAATTATAGGCCCTAAGGGCCTGTTTCACCACCTACGATTAAGTTCCTATTAACTTACTTGGCAGATAATATCTTACAAATTCTGTTCCATTTTTGAATTTATTCGGTGAGTAATGGCTATTCGGACATCGTGAAATTATAGGCCCGAAGAGCCTGTGTCACCACCTATGATTAAAATCCTATTAACTTACCTGGCAGATAATTTCATACAATTTCTGTTCCATTTTTGAATTTATTCGGTGAGTAGTGACTATTCGGACATCGTGAAATTATAGGCCCTAAGGGCCTGTTTCACTACCTACGATTAAGATCCTATTAACTTACTTGGCAGATATTTCATACAAATTCTGTTCCATTTTTGGATTTATTCGGTGAGTAGTGGCTATTCGGACATCGTGAAATTATAGGCCCTAAGGGCCTGTTTCACTACCTACGATTAAGATCCTATTAACTTACTTGGCAGATATTTCATACAAATTCTGTTCCATTTTTGAATTTATTCGGTGAGTAGTGGCTATTCGGACATCGTGAAACCTGTTAACCTGGTTCTACCTGTCTCCTCTTACGCGTATTGGAGGTGAATAAATTGTGTTTGAAGAGTGGAAGTGAAATTCCCAATTTGCATTTAATATTATTATAATTGTCACACACGTATTATAGTTAAAAAAGTAAGGTACACTTTTAGTACTTATTAGGGACAAAATAAACTAATGACTGAAAATTTAGTCCATGTCCCGCGACTGTTGACAAGCAAGAGAGCAACGCGCTGGCAACGTCGCATTTCTAAAGGTTTTTTGTGTTTATTTTAATAAATTTAAATCAAAGGACAATTTCCTCTCTCAAATTCTTAGACCATTAATATTTATAAGTATGTATGCTATGTTTTGACAGTTATTCTGGTATTTACTAGTAGAAAATTAAATATTGTCAATTATTTTCGATTTTGTAAGAGTAAATACCAAAATAACTGTCAAAAACTAGCATTCATACTTATAAATACTAATGGTCTAAGAATTTGAGAGAGGAAATTGTCCTTTGATTTAAATTTATTAAAACAATCACGAAAAACCTTTACAAATGCGATGTTGCCAGCGCTCACGATTAACGCTATGGATAACGCCCCGGATCGTAGCTTTGCGTCCCTGCCTAACTTATAAATATTTATATAGGGTGTATGGTCAGCAACAGAAGTCGGTTAACATTGCTACTTTTTGACATCATCTAATTAACACAAAATGATACGATAATCTGCTTTTTAGCATTTCATTTATTAGATTCGAGTTAATTTTCTTTAAAATTTACATCGGTTGCAATTTTAATGAAGTATTTTTCTCAATAATTAAGATGTATAAAACTCAAGTGTTAACCGACTTTTGTTGCTGACTGTACCAGAAATGTGTGGTAAAATTTAATAAAAAAATATCAGTTGTCCCGCACAAAGCTTCCACTCGATCCAAATGTATGGGACGGCTGATAATTTTTCTCGATTACGATTTTGGTCCCTTTGAGAAAGTTGTTCAGTTTGATGGTCTGTACCACAAGCTTAAAGTTGACCACACCTTTCTGAAACACCCTGTATAATATGTACGACACCTGACATTCATAATATTCAGATTGATCTAATTAATTTTCCCCTCAGTCTGTCAAGACGCGACGCAACGTGTCAGATATCAAGTTGAAATCAATATCAAATACGTAGGTCTATGGTCCCTTGGAGCTCTAAAAAAATCAAGCTTCTAAGTCAACGGAATAAAAAAATACGGCCATTTATGCGACATATTTTGATACTAGCAAGTAAATTAAAACCTATAGGTACTTAACGTTTACCTAGACAAGAAGCAAGGTCTCACATAACAAGTAAAGGAAAAAGTCCGAAAATCGTTAATTTGTAATTTTATCACATAAAAAAAAATTTTTTTGGGATTACAAACTTAAATTTGCAGTTGGAAAAAACAATGTATGGGAGAACAAGTTTTTCCACTTACTACAATATTAAGTACGTTTTTGGGAGCAATTCTTTTCAACTACGGAACCCATCATTGTGCGTGGTCCGACACGCACTTGACCGGTTTTTTTTTAAGTCAACAGAATATTGAAACGGATATACTTTACTTATAAATGATTGTGTCTATTCCAGGCAAGGTGTCTCTGTCAACCCTGTTCATCTGGTATGAGCCATTAACTCCTGAAGATAAGGAGATCACTGAGCTCACCATAGAACACTGGGTACAACTTTATTTTACTGTTCTACCCACAGAACAGATAAACTCTTTTTCAATACACTTCCTCGAAAACTGGTTCATATCGCACTACGATTAGGTTCACAACGCAATGTATTTCACACACGTGCGATTTTTCATTTTCCAACACGACGTGTGCGGGAATAAAAATTGCCACAGATAACTTATATCTATACTTAGTCCAAATTGGTTCAATGCCTCTATTCACATTTTCTATTCGGAGGTGAATGTTTTTTTTTTAATCTCGGCAAAGAGATTATGCGTCTTTAGGGCGTTAATATTTTTTGAATATTTAAATAATTTTATAAATAGAATATCATCAAAAACCTGATTATTACAATAAAAAAAACGTTTATGAACAAATTAACATTTATTTGTGTTCTAAACTCAAAAATATTTGAATTTTCTATTTTCCATATTAGGCTGTTTATCGGCTTTATACCTTTGCTTCTCCTTCAGCCTGGCGAAAGTAAAGCGCCGAAAAAAAGAAAAAATTAAATTATAGTTTCATAATAATTCATGACAAAAATATTTTTCGCTATTTTATTTTATTTCTTTAAAAGTGTATTGAAAAACGTCGTTTGATACACGTGGACATTCGTGGCAGTTCTCGGCTCAAAAACAACCTCGCCTACGCCTCGGGTGTTAATTCCGCCTCGAATGCAATAACAAAAATTCTCCACTTGTATCAAAATGTACCATTATCTGTTCTGTGGTTCTAACTTCACTTTTTTATCACTTGGTAATTTGATGGCTGAAACTCATACAACTGGCGACCTTGAGGCCTCTGTCTCGAATTTTGCGGGCAGCGGGGCGGCAGCGGCGGCGGCGCGTCTCGCATTGTCCCGCCCCGCTTCCGCGCCGCTGTTTTCGAGGTCCGGTCCATTTGTTTTTACGCATAAAATCCGACCGCTCCCGCGCCGTCGCCGCTGCCGCCCCGCTGCCCGCAATATTCGAGGCAGAGGCCTGATACACCTAGAATCGAATTAGTTTTGATCCCTCCCCAGCCTAAGATTTTACCAATCAATCTGCCTAGCCTTTTCCCTACTATATTGGGGTCGGCTACCAGTCTAACCGGATGCCGCTGAATACCAGCATTTTACATGAAGCGACTGCCTATCTGACCTCCACAACCCCAGTTACTGGGTAACACGATACCTGGGTTACTGGTTAACAGACTTTTGGGCTTCTGACCACCCGTAACGACTGTCAAAAATCCACGAATGACAGCCGGGACCAACGGTTTAACGTGCTTTCCGAGGCAAGGAGAGGTCTCGGTAAAGATGGTCACCAATTCTCAGGAGGGGCGCTACGCTTATCCCATCTTCTCACAAAAGGGAGGTTGGCCGCCGAAGATACAAAAGTTTTTGGACGAGAGTGCTAGAAAAGAAGGCTATAAACAACCTAGGCTACCCCCCTTCACCGCCGAGGAAATAGATCTGGTTAAAGGTATGTTTGATTATTGTACACCATTGACTCCACCCAGTTATTTTTGGGTCAAGAACGAAAGTGATTATGAGGTATGAGGAACAGGGTGGAAAGTGCGTCGGCCTCCATAGAAAAGGGAGGATCCTCCGACCAGACAGGTGTTGTTTCTGCTAGACTACTGCCCGCCGGGTGATGTCGGGATGTTGTATGTATTCCAATCGCGCGGTAAACTCTGCTTGCGAGATGCAGGATTTGTGTGATGCAGGAGATGCCGCGACAAGCTAGAAAATGGTAGCTAAAAAATAAATAGTACAGGTTTGACAATGCTTACGTGAACTTAAAATAGGCTCTATAGTTTTACATTATAACCACTTCTAAAAAATGGAAGGATCACCTTTGATAACCTAGAAAAAGTTTGCATGTCCATCTAGAAGAACAAACTAATAGAGAAATAATAAAGAAAAAAAAAACAATCTGCCTAGCCTTTTCCCAACTATGTTAGGGTCGGCTTCCAGTCTAACCGGATGCAGCTCAATACCAGTATTATACATGAAGCGACTGCCTATAGCTTAACAACCCAGTAACAGACTGGGTAATACGATACCCCTTGGTAAGACTGGTTAGACTTTCGGGCTTCTGACGACTACTTAACGACTGTCAAAGATCCACGAATGACAGCCGGGACCAACGGCTTAACGTGCTTTCCGAGGCACGGTGGAGTCTCTGTATGTAAAGATCCACCACGATCCATCTACGGTCCAATCCCGGCAAGCGTAGATTAACCTGATAGATCCTGATGCAGCCGTTGTTACGAGGAAAATCGTAGAAATCCCACATTGCTAGTAACTTCACAGTTTTATCTTGACAAAACTATTTTCGGTCCAGGAACGTATGATTTCTACGGTTTAAATCACTACACGTCAAGAAAAGTGCGGAAGGCCAGACCTGGTGAGAAGATAGGATCCTGGCCGATGTATGGATCAAAAGAACTTGGCATAGTGTTGGAGAACGATCCTTCCTGGACTCCTGGTGCTGTGGACTGGTTTGCGGTAAGAATCTCTTAAGGCCCGTACTCCACCAAAGCGGAGACGAGACGAGAGGAGAGATGTTTGTTGGAAACAACCAATAGGATTTCGTTAATCTCGACTCCGCTTAGCTTCAGTAGACACGATTGAGCAGAGAGGAGAGGGGATGTCTCTTATTTGCTTAGCGCGAACAGGACAGAGATGTGAACTGTGCCACGCAAGTTGCCGACGGCGTGCAGCGGAGACGAGAGGAGATGTGAGCGGCACCGCTAGTTCCCCCATATCGCACGACCAGCCCGCTTGCTCTAGCCAGTACACATCTCTGCTCCAGCCTAGCCAGCACGTATCTCCGAACAGCACCGGTGGATACACCCTAGTTGTTAAGCATCTCCTCTGCTCTCCACTTGGCACATCTTC
Organism: Cosmia pyralina; assembly: GCA_946251885.1. Lineage (NCBI taxonomy): Eukaryota > Metazoa > Arthropoda > Insecta > Lepidoptera > Noctuidae > Cosmia > Cosmia pyralina. The sequence continues at coordinate 4,455,670 of OX276362.1, read as the reverse complement.
GCCCACCTCCGTTTTAGTGGAGTCCGGGCCTGACTGTCATGCGATTAAAATAGTTTTTGTACCAGAAATTAACTCGCTGGTCTAGTAGCGCTACTGCTGCACATGAGGTCCTGGGTTGGATACCCAGGACGGACAAAGTGTTCAAAATCAAAAGCCATTTATTCAAAATTAGGCTGAGAATCAGGGGCCGTACTATGACGTGAAAAAAGATCATGGATCTGTAGTGGCCCTAGCGATGCGATTTGCTGAATTGAATTTTTGATATGGTAAAGGAACGCCAGCGCCGCCGCCGGGCTCGCCAGTCGCTTACATACCTTCGCCTTGCCACGTCCTAATTTACTGTAATAATTGTAACCAAGACATTGGTGCCGATTCTGTTGTGCACAAACTAAACTTAATTTAGGCTATTGCTAACTTTTTCTCTCTATTATGACAAGAAAGGGACAAAAGTAAATTAGAGCTGTCAAATTAGTTAGAACTAATTTTTCCATAGACATTTAGACGACACGTAAAAACATGTCGACTAAAAAACACGGTGAAGCGCAAGGCGTGAACTAGTTTGACATCTCCAACTTAGTTCATAGCTATAGCCGTCCTTTTCTCGCGCTGCCTGTTAGTAAAAGATAGCGATTCTCTAATTTTAGTTTAGTGCGTTCACAAGAGAATCGGCACCATTGAGAACCTTTATTAAACAATTTATCATACTCAGTATAACTAAATTTTCCTATCAGTTGCTCACGCCGACATGTACTGTTTTTCTGTAGGCACAAAATAAGTTCCATAGGACACTAGATGACTAACAGAAGTTCCATAATTGTTTTCCAGATGTACCCAGAAGGTCTTTGGAAGCAGCTGCACTGGTTAAAAATGACGTACGGAGTCAAAGAGATAATGATAACGGAGAATGGATACGTCAGCATAGAAAACGACTCAAATGATTGGCAACGAATGAAGTATATTAGGGACAACTTGCAACAAGTACGTACACTAACCGGGAGGAAATTACTGTAGTCCTTTCACAGTTATTTACCTCTAACAGCCCACCCATTAGTAACCTTATCGTAACGAAAATAAAGATCAATGTGATTTTGACAGACTTGTTAGTAACAGCAACCCAACAGCAACCTTATTGTAACATAAACAAAGATCACTGTGATTTTGACAGACTTGTCAGTAAGAGCAACCTAATAGCAACCTTATTGTATCGAAAATATAGACCACTGTGATTTTGACAGTCTTGTCAGCAAGAGCAACCTAATAGCAACCTTATTGTAACATAAACAAAGATCACTGTGATTTTGACAGACTTTGTCAGTAGCAGCAACCCAACAGCAATCTTATTGTAACGAAAATAATAGATCACTGTGATTTTAACAGACTTGTCAGTAAGTAAGAGCAACCTAATAGCAACCTTATTGTAACATAAATAAATATCACTGTGATTTTGACAGACTTTGTCAGTAGCAGCAACCCAACAGCAACCTTATTGTAACGAAAATATAGATCACTGTGATTTTGACAGACTTGTCAGTAAGAGCAACCTAATAGCAACCTTATTGTAATATAAATAAAGATCACTGTGATTTTGACAGACTTTGTCAGTAGCAGCAACCCAACAGCAACCTTATTGTAACGAAAATATATATCACTGTGATTTTGACAGACTTGTCAGTAAGAGCAACCTAATAGCAACCTTATTGTAATATAAATAAAGATCACTGTGATTTTGACAGACTTTGTCAGTAGCAGCAACCCAACAGCAACCTTATTGTAACGAAAATATAGATCACTGTGATTTTGACAGACTTGTCAGTAAGAGCAACCTAATAGCAACCTTATTGTAATATAAATAAAGATCACTGTGATTTTGACAGACTTTGTCAGTAGCAGCAACCCAACAGCAACCTTATTGTAACGAAAATATAGATCACTGTGATTTTGACAGACTTGTCAGTAAGAGCAACCTAATAGCAACCTTATTGTAATATAAATAAAGATCACTGTGATTTTGACAGACTTTGTCAGTAGCAGCAACCCAACAGCAACCTTATTGTAACGAAAATATAGATCACTGTGATTTTGACAGACTTGTCAGTAAGAGCAACCTAATAGCTACCTTATTGTAATATAAATAAAGATCACTGTGATTTTGACAGACTTTGTCAGTAGCAGCAACCCAACAGCAACCTTATTGTAACGAAAATATATATCACTGTGATTTTGACAGACTTGTCAGTAAGAGCAACCTAATAGCAACCTTATTGTAATATAAATAAAGATCACTGTGATTTTGACAGACTTTGTCAGTAGGAGCAACCCAACAGCAACCTTATTGTAACGAAAATATAGATCACTGTGATTTTGACAGACTTGTCAGTAAGAGCAACCTAATAGCAACCTTATTGTAATATAAATAAAGATCACTGTGATTTTGACAGACTTTGTCAGTAGCAGCAACCCAACAGCAACCTTATTGTAACGAAAATATAGATGACTGTGATTTTGACAGACTTCTTAGTAACAGCAACCTAACGCAACCTCTTACTGTAACGAAAATAAAGATCATAGTGATTTTGACACTGATGCAATATCAGAGGTAAAAGAAACCGCCAAATAAGTATAAGTGACAATGACGACACTGTTAAAAGTCAGCTCAAAAAGTCATCAAAAATAAAAAAGTCAAAAGTCATTATTACATGTATTTTGCTCTTGCTTCATGTTATATATGTATATATATATATGTATATATATATATAAATTTATTAATGTATGTATATGTTGTATATGTATATGGTACACCACGGACTACCTACAGAATTGTCTCTCCTTGTCTCCATACTCCATCCAAAGGTTGTCTGTAAAAGATCGCTTTTAGCGATAAGACCGCCCATTGTGTCACTCTATGTAAAATTTCAACATTGTAGCATTGTAACCTGTAATTTAAATGGTGTGCATAATAAAGAGTATTCTATTCTATTCTATTCTATTCTATTCTCTTTTCAAATTCTCGATTTGACGTAAGTTTTATTATTAAAAAATATATATTTTCAGATAAAATACGCCTTACAAGATGGTATAAATGTGACGGGATACATTCATTGGACGTTGATGGATAACTTTGAGTGGCTGGCTGGATACAAGTACGTAATTGAGGGCCTGTTTCACCACCTACGACTAAGTTCCTATTAACTTACTTGGCAGATAATTTCCATTTATTTTTTAACCATTTATGTACACACAAATAAACAGACAAACAGAAAGGAACAGAAAAATACGTACAAAGGTGATGCTTATTTCAAAAGAAATCTCTTCCAGCATACCTGCGATAGGACAGAGGATAAAAAGAGATGTAGACAACGTGTGAAAGAGTAGAAGAGAAAATAAAATACATAAAATCCAAAACAATTAACTCATTAAATAAAACATATAATAAATACTTAAATACATACATACTACTAAAATAAATACCACTAAAATAACTAACAACTATGACGAAGTGGAAAGATAGTGTTCTTTCACTCTTCTTTTAAATACTGCAATTGCAGATAATTTCATACAAATTCTGTTCCATTTTTGAATTTATTCGGTGAATAGTGGCTATTCGGACATCGTGAAATAGGTCCTTTTCAATGAGTAGTTGCTATTCAGACATCCCTTTATCCGAATAGCCACTACTCACCGAATAAATTCAAAATGGAACACAGTTTGTGTGAAATTATCTGCCAAGTAAGTTAATAGGAATTTAATCGTAGGTGATGAAACAGGCCCTTTGCCTTTTATTTAAAGCTTTACATCTATCCTGTTTTATTACTCGACCAAGAAGTTCATTCCTTATTTTCACATATAGAAAAACAAATGCCACGACGTACTCTTGCGTTGCTGACTCCTAGCACAGTCGTCGAGAGCCCGAGCTGCTTACGTAGTTCGCCGAACTTCGTATGCAGCTCGGGCTTCGTCGGACGACTGTGTATGTTGCTTAGACTGTGCTCCTAGTGACCGCCATTGAAATACTAGTGCTGTGATATTTAGGCTAGTAGGGATGATGACTATAAATAGTTTCTTTATCCGTCATAAAAATTGGACACGTATTTTTTTTCTTTTTTTACGTAATCAAAAGATTAAGGCGATACAATGAGATAAAATGTGACATGACGTCACGCCTTGCTAGATTTTATAGTACGTAGATGTGATATAGCGGGTATCCCCACTCCCTAACTTTAAGGGGTTAAATCGATAATTTTATGTTTTTAAAATTCCTAATATTGGTGCCGATTCTCTTGTCACCAATGCCTCTAAACTAGACTAAAAATCACCAAAATTTAGTTTATTCCTGTCAAACGACGATTTCCCATTCTAAAATTGACTAAAGTGACACAACTTAACTATATTTTAGTTTGACAGCACTAAGATTGTACGGAGTTATTAGTTTAGTGAAAATGGCAATTTTGCTATTCTGAATTAGATTGTTTTAAACTAAAGTTTTAATTGTCAAACTAAATTAGACTATGTTTAATCGCGATTAAAAAAGTGTGGAATAAAATAAGTTGACATGAACTAAAATTCACACAAAGACCTTGACTTCGGGTGCAAAAACAGTAGTGTATTTTTTTTCTTTTCTGTTGCATATATCTCGAAAACGGTGAGTCCTATCGCAAAAATAATGATAATTTGGCCCCCCTTTAAAAAAGCCATAAACTCCTATGACTCAATATGTAGGTACCAAAAAAAAAAGGTACCTACATTCCATATAAAACACGTTGAAGCTGCCCCCTCCCTGCACCCCTCCAGCTCTAAAAGATATCTGACCCGGTAACGGCTGCTATGTCGGTGAACAAAATATGTCAAGCCTTGTCACTTCATAGTGATTTCGTTAGTTCTAATTAAAGCCACCGGGTCAAATATACTACAGGCACTATACCACGCGGAGTCACGATTGTCAAACTCGATTTTAGTTGTGTCAAAATTGTTAGTAAATTTAGAGGTTTTTTTTTGCAGAATAGCTCTAACATTCTCATAGCAAAAAGTAAGGAATTTTAGTGATAGTTTAGTTAGTTTAGTTCGGTGTACAACAGAATCGTCACCACTGTCTACTGCTGCACTAAAACCGAAACACGACTACCTGATTTTTTTCGCTAGAAAAAAATTCCAAAGTAGCACCGTCTATTTCCTGTTTTGTTACGATTATTCTGCAGTTCCTTATTGTGCAGTAAAATTTTCTTTAAATCGTAGGTATTTAACTATGTTAAGAACTTACTAAGCTAAAAATTGATTTTAGTACAGCATTTTGTCACAAATCTACATTTAAACGAAGTGCGTTTAAATTCCGATGCGCGTGAGAGTCTTTTATCTCGCGCGTCAAATTAAGACAACCATAACGCCATTTCATGATTTCTCTTACACTCCGAGCTAAACCACGCTTCAATATATCCTCTTAATGCGTTTTATTTACGTATTTTTTTATTAATAATGCTATAGCAAAAAATACGTGTCTAATATTTTTTTTTATAATCTGACTGATAGACTAAATAGAATTTCTTTTTTTTTTTACCCAGGCATCATCCATATTGTCGGTGAATTGAATTTGTAACACGTTACTCTTGAGTAGGAACATTTTTCTTTGAGGGAATTCTTTATTGTGTGTGGTGTTCCACCATCTTCTTGGCCCATTATTAATTCTTATGATTACTCCTCAGCTGTCCAGTTCATCTGTTTCCCACCTATGTTCGACAGCTTCCAGTGTAACCGGATAAAGTTGAATAATTACTAAAACTAAAGCCAATAGCTGAAACTGAACAGTCCGATCGTTTCATGCATTAGCATGCTATGTTAGACTAATCATCTCAGATTCGATACTTCAGTTTGTGCTCGTCGCTTGAGGGTAAGTAATACCAGCCGCACGGTTGCCGCGGTCGGTCCGTGGATAGGTGAGCATCTTTACATACCGTGCATTGGAAAGCACGTTAAGCCGTTGATCCCGGCTGTCATTCTTACACTTTGACGGTCGTCAGAAATCTGAAAGTCTGACAACCAGTCTTACTAAAGGGTATCGAATTGTATTACCCAGTAACTCAGTAATTGGGATGTGGAGGTCAGATAGGCAGTCGCTCCATGTAAAATGCTGGTATTCAGCTTCATCCAGTTAGACTGGAAGCCGACCCCAACATAGTTTGGAAAAGGCTAGGCAGATGATGATAAATATATCTCCTTTATATTTTTCAGTGTAAACTTCGGTCTATACGCCGTGAACTTCACAGATCCGAAGCGCACGCGCACTCCCCGCGAGTCCGCGAAGTACTACTCCAAGGTGACCAGGAGTCGCTCCTTTGACTGGATTCAATAATGTTTAGCTAATTATAAAAGTAGGTGTGTTAGTCGAACACCCGGTTTCTGAATTAAAAAGAAGTAAGTTGAGAACCTATTAAACTCTTAGGTGGGTATCACACCTCCACCGCAAAAGCGTAGCAGTGAAACCGCAGTAGTACCAAACAAACAGCGAAACAGCTGTGGCAAATGTTTTTATAGCGAAACTTATATGGTAAAAATGGATGTTGATTTTACGGTAAAACTAATCCAAGAGGTCCGAAGTAGATTGTACTGTACTAGCGGGATAAAAAGTAGCCTATGTTTTAATCCAGGGTATAACCTATCTACACACCAAATTTCATCCAAATCGGTCCTGCCGCTTGAGCGTGAAGAAGTAACAAACATACAAACACACACACACACACACAAACTCACAAACTTTCGCCTTTATAATATTAGTGTGATTTACTAAGTCGAAAGTGACGACATTTTACTCCGATAGCTACAATTCAACTGACTCGCTTGATGTTCCACTAAGTACTCGAATCGCGACATATTTTAGTGATGTTTCTTAGCGGAGTTCGCTAAGCGGTTTCTCATAACAATTTTCGCGTCGGAGATGTGTTAAAGGCCTTCAATGTGGGCTGCAAAATTCAAACTTACGTTACTAATAAAAAAAAAGTACACTTGCACTAAAAATCTGGAAATAAAAAAAGTAATTAAAAAAACTAAAAAACCCGATTGCGGTAAAAAACTGAAAACTAAAAACAAGCCCATTTTAAATTACATAAAAGTTGGAAGCAGGCGGGACCCATTCCATTTTTATTATATTTTTTCTAACTCAAATGGGTCCCGCCTGCTTCCAACTTTTATTTAATTTAAAATGGGCTTGTTTTTAGTTTTCAGTTTTTTACCGCAATCGGGTTTTTCAGTTTTTTTAATTACTTTTTTTATTTCCAGATTTTTAGTTTACAAGTGTGAAAGATTTCGTAGACGATTTAGTTCTTGCACAAAAACGTGTTTTTTTACGATTTGTCACTTTGAATTACTTTTAACCATATAAGTTGCACAAATTTTTGTAATCACCTTTTAAAACCCTTCATTTTGATATCCCACTCGATGGTATTAGAAGAAAAAGAAATTTCGATCTCCACAATAAGGCACCCCAAATCCGCCATTTTACTTTGTTTTTTTATTTTAATGTAGCCAGTGACACTCGCGCTACTAAGACAAATCTAAGGACGTATAATTTATCCAAATCCTTTCATTCGTTTAGGAGTTACGAGGGAACAAAGAAACGGACATACACACATACATACATACATACATACCTACAGGTCAAACACATAACCCTCCTTTTGGGCTTCGCCGCAGTTGGGTAAAAAGTAGAGTTTGACCTCAGACTAAATAAAAAACCAAGACTTAGAGCGCTGTCGCAGTGACGTGGGACCTCACGTTTCGGGTTTCGTAAACATGTGTGCACTTAGCGAGGTATAGTTTAAATGTAGTTTATTGTAAATGTGTGCATGTATGCACAGTGCGAGGTGTAGTTTTCTGCATGCTTCACTGTATTCTTCACAGTGCTCTGTCTTGGTTTTTTATTTAGTCTGAGAGAGTTTGACAAGTTCTCAACTTCAAATTCACAATTCAGAAAGAAAATACCATACATTTGTTATATTTAAATAAAACCGAGGGGCAATTCCCGTATTTTTAACAAAGTTCGCAATCTCATCTCAGTCTCAATCTGTCAAAAATTGTATAGCGTTTACGTTTATGTACCTACATTTTTGACATTTGATTGTTGCTAACATGAGGTTGCGACTTGAATTGGAACGTTTTTAGGTACGAGAATTGACCTTCTGATCTCCATTCAGAAAGCCAGTGTGTGTTACCAATGTTGTTAAGAAGTGAAATGTTGACATTATAAAGTAAAAGAAAATAAAATTAAAAAATACCTTTATTATTAATAACTACCTTTTGCCCGCGGTTTCGCCCGCACGGTTTTCGGAAAATATCCCACAGGAACCTACTACCGGGATTTCCTTCCATAAAATTCCTTGTCTACATTATAAAGGGAATCTCTGTGCAAAAGGACATTGTCCGGTATCGGCCTGTGCACAAAAAATATCGGACGTACACGATAATTATTTGTCTATTTGCAAATACTTTTGTAACACGGACTAGGTGCATGCAAAAATGAACATTTAAAAGTATTTTACGCGACTAGTAACATTAATCGCCGCCATCTTCGCCAAACATCATGTCGTATCGAAAACGATTAGGTAGGGATGCCCAATCGATTGCAATCGATCCATCAAATTTTTAATAAATTGTTGTATGTTTTTGAATCTGAATCACATTTTGAATTTATTTCGAATATATCAATAAAAAAAAAAACAATCACTACATATATTATTATTCCCTGAGCCGATGTTCGCACGGTCGTAAAAATATCGCGGCAGGATTTTATCGCGCACTGGATTTTCAACTCTCGTTGTTGAGCCGAGCGTTGAGAATCCAACTTAACAATAACAGAGTGCATTCTAGCGCATCGAAAAACACGCACTGTTGGATTTTCAACTCTCGGCGCTAAGCAGAGCGTTGAAAATCCAGTGCGCGAAATAAAATCGCCGCGATATTTTTACGTCCGTGCGAACGTCGACTGAAAGTATATTTTAAAAACCTACTAAGCATAGGTACTTTATGAATGAGGTCATACTTTGATATTTATTTTGTTTGAAAAATTAACTTTTTTAATTTACGGTTTTTAATCTATCATTTAATTTTGCTATACTTCTGTGGACTAGTATTGCTAGTAGATTAAATTCTTTCACATGGTGCCAGTTCCATACTGTATATATATATATATATAAAGTTGTTTCATTTTGGCGAGGTTCCTCTACTAAACGCACGAAGGAGTCTTAACAAAGATCCAACATAATCAGCAAAAACAACTGAACAAAACAGACAAAAAATCAAATAAAAATGTAGTGACAAAGAAGACTCTTCAACGCTTTATAAATCAAGATCACTCGCTTAACAAACTTAATGACCTCCTGTATTTTTATTTGTTTTAAAAGGGTGAGTAACCATTTATCTTTTTAATCAGTCCGTAGGATTCCGTAATGTAAGAACCATTTAATAATACGGCATGCTAGCTATGCGGTTTAGCCGCTGCAGCGACGTTGTGAAGGCCCAGCCAGCGATTTATCTACAACTAGCTGCGTCCCGCGGTTTCACCGGCGTAGACCGGGATAAAAAGTAGCCTATGTGTTAATCCAGGGTATATGCTAACTACATACCAAATTTCATCCAAATCGGCCCAGCCGTTTGAGCGTGAAGAAGTAAGAAACATACACACACACGCACACACACACACACTCATAATTATCGCCTTTATAATATTAGTGTGATTGCGGCACAAGCGTCTACGCGGTCGAGTTGTAGACAGACTATACCAAGGCGACTCTAAGTAACTTGCGAGTGCAGTACAACGACGCATGTCGGTGGAGCAGTGCGAGCGCCATTTTCTGTGCGAGCGGCGCGCCTTGCTGGCAGGTGTGACTGACACTGGCATTGCCACCATCAGGGATTTTAATTTTAAAACATAAAAAATTAGTCGCAACTTTTCGCCAAGTCACAGATTTTGTCGGGTCTTAGTTTAGAAGATATAATGAGTTCAATTTTTAAGTATAGTCCTTGGACTATATTTTAAGATTTTGTCGTAAACTCTTCGATCTAGCTCTTGAGCTAGATCGAAGAGTTTACGACAAAATCTTTGATCTACTCGTAGCTCTTGGATACACTTGAAAATTGAACTCATAATGGTGCCGATTCTCTTGTAAACGCACTAAACTAAAATTAGAGAATCGCTATCTTTTACTAACAGGCAGCGCGAGAAAAGGACGGCTATAGCTATGAACTAAGTTGGAGATGTCAAACTAGTTCACGCCTTGCGCTTCACCGTGTTTTTTAGTTGACATGTTTTTACGTGTCGTCTAAATGTCTATGGAAAAATTAGTTCTAACTAATTTGACAGCTCTAATTTACTTCCGTCCCTTTCTTGTCATAATAGAGAGAAAAAGTTAGCAATAGCCTAAATTAAGTTTAGTTTGTGCACAACAGAATCGGCACCAATTAAGACCCGACTAAATCTGGGGCTTGGCGAAAAATTCCGACGAATTAGCGACTAAATTTGGTAGAAAACAGATCTCCGCTAGGTGGCCTAGTTTTTGAGATATAAATGTGGCCAAGCTGAGGAAACGCTCTCTAGATTGGCAACTTTTGAACCAGTGACCGACAAATTCTGATATTTGGCGACAAATTTCGACTAATCACAAACGAAAAATTTTTTATGTTATTTAAATTAAAATCCCTAGTGGTGGCCATGCCAGTGTCAGTCACATCTGGCAGGCGCTGCTGAGAAACCGGACGGCCGCCACACGCAACGCCGTACCACAAGCCACAGCCCCCTACATACGAGGTGGCAGTCATACCACACGCCAATTACCTAATTCACTGCGCCAAAGACAGCGATTTATGTAATTGACATGTGTGCAATGTAATGCGATTGTGTCATATTATATGACATTGTATATTTACGACAGGCCTTATCACGGAAAATTTACAAGTCCGTGATAAGGCCTGTCGTACTTTATGGATCGGAATGCTGGGCAGTGAAGAAGACGGATGAAAAAAAATTGCATGCAGCGGAGATGAGAATGTTGAGATGGATGTGTGGAGTGACGAGAATGGATAAAGTAACAAATGAGTATACAAGAGGAAGTTTGAAAGTGGCGCCAGTGACAGAAAATAATAATAATAATATTCTTTATTCTTCGGACAACAAAGATCCAACGTGTTAGTAAACAATATTATAACTTATTATAATATTGTTTACTAACACGTTGGATGGAAAAGTTGAAAGGAAATCGTTTGTTTTGGTATGGGCATGTAATGAGGAGAGACGAAACGCATGTGACTAAAAGAGTGATGAATATACATGTTGATGGATGGCGAGGCAGAGGAAGGCCAAAGAAAAGATGGATGGATGATGGAATGATATGAAAGAGAAGGGAGTGAATGATAGCGTGACGGTTGACAGGGGAGAATGGAAGAAGAAAACGTGGTGCGCCGACCCCAAGTAATATGGGATAAGGGCAGGAAGATGATGATGAGATAGAAAGATAGATATTTTATTTGTCCGAAAATTGCCCTGCGTTAGCCATCACAGCAATTTATCAAATTGGAGCTCCAAAAAAATCAAGCTTCCAAGTCAACGCAATAAAGAAGTACGACCTTTTATTGTGACGTTATTTTGATACTCGTTAATAAATCAAAACCAATAGGTTAATTCCCGTTTACCTAATAAAAACCAACCAAACCTGAAATCGCGAACAAAAAAATCGGCTGTTCCCTACATTTTATATTATTTGCATAACTCGTCAAAATGTAGAGAACAGCTGACTTTTTTTCGTGATTTCAGGTTTGGTCCCATTGTAAAAGTTGTTCATAATGATGAGTACAATGACCCCCTAAGGGTTGTGCGGTATTTAAGTTACAACTCGATGTATCGACAACCGATGTATGGGAGAACATTTTTTCAACTACAAAGTTTGTTTTTGGGCTAAATAATTTATCCCAATTACGGAACTCTTTATTGTGTATGGTCCGACACGCACTTGGCCGGTTTTTTTATCCGGAGATAGTTTTTTTTATTGCTATTTAAGACTAAAAATTCAGTCGTGAGAAAGAGATTATATCAGTGTAGACTCGATGTATCGACAATCGATGTATAGGAGAACATTTTCTCAAAAACAAAGTTAAGTTTGTTCTTGGGCTAAATAATTCATCCCAACTACGGAACCCTTCATTGTGTGTGTGGTCCGACACGCACTTGGCCGGATTTTTTTAAAGACAGACCTACCATCAATGACCTCATTATAGCTTTTCGCGAATGTCATTGAATTATCACGGGCAATTAAAACAATTGCGGTTTAAATCTGATTACCTTGTCCGCAGATAGTTTTTTTTATTGCTATTTAAGACTAAAAATTCAGTCGTGAGAATGAGTTATATCAGTGTGGTCGTATTCAGGTATGTTTGACGTCATAATTATCTTAATGTATGAATATAAAGCGGTTTTGTGAATGATTACTTGACAGATAAAACATACGAAAAATATCCTTAGAAGACACAGAGGTCACGCAGTGAATGTACATGGGTAGATACGTTTATGTTCTAATAAACTGTCGAACATTATTTGTTCCAGTGTTTCTCGGCTAAAGCATTTAAATTGTTGGTGAAAAGCTTCTTTACGGAAAAATAATTGTTTGCGTTTAAATGATTTTTAGTTTGTACTAGCTTACCCGGCAGACTGTGTCCTGCCCAAATTTCAATACTTCATACAAAATTCCCATAAAAAAATGTACTTTCAGTTTTCCCGAATTTTCCCGGCTACTTTTTCAATTTCTCGCTTTCTAAGAACCTTCCTCAGAAATCAACGAATATTTGATTAAAAAAATTGCCGAATTGCTCCAGCCGTACTCGATTTTTGCGCTTAGCAACACATTTAGCCATTCATTTTTATTTATATAGAAAAAATAACCGAATTGGTCCAGCGGTTCTCGAGTTTTGCGATTAACAACACATTTTTAACCATAATTTTTAAGGTTCCATAGTCAACAAGTAACCCTTATAGTTTCGCTATGTCCGTCCGTCTGTCCGTCCGCAGCTTAGCTCTTTAGAAGGTAAAAAAGGCTATTTTAGGGGCACACTTTGTAATAAAAGTACAACAAACATTATTACAGTAAAGATTGACGTGGAGTTAAATATAATCAATTTAAATAACAGCTCTCACACTTAATTGTACTTGTCTAACCTATCTACCTTCTGAAATTACATGGCTTTCATTTACTATTATTTATTTTTTACATAAAATGTTGTCGTGTCAATGTTTAAAATCTAAAAGAAGCAGGGGCGGTCAGTATCGGGAACGTTTTTCATGTTACTAAAACTCTACCAAATCTAAAATGTTACATATTCCCTTCATAAGTTGTGGCAGCACGTGTTATTTTATTTTGTCGGTTTATGATGTCATCCATCCGTCAAATTGCGTAAATAATCCGCAGTTGTCAATTGTCATTCACTTGTGGATACTTTTGAATGCTACGCCTTTTCTCGTTGTTATTGCTGAATTTTCGTGGTTTAGTTGTTATTTGTTACTGTTTTTCTGTTGTTATTGTTTTGTTATCGTTATTTGTGTTTTTTTTGTTTTGTTTGTACAAAACCGTACGTTTTTTGAACTATGGACAGGGACGATCCCGGTGCAGGCCTGAGTGGCTTGGAAGCGCAACATGTACGCTCTGAAACTGCTGGTAGCGCTGATCAGCGTCAACAGCGAAAAAAACGTGGCCCCAACGTTAATCACAAGGTTAAAATATTGTCTCCCAAGAAAAATAGAATAAAGCAAACACTAGCACATACATTATTTATAAAAAAAAATTGAACTTGAAAATAAAAGGTTTCGTACTCCTGCTTCTGCGAGCTTCTTTTTTCTAATGTTATAATAAATGGAGTATAGAAAGCTATAATTTGGCATGGATATATATAGGGTGACTGGTAATTAGTGACCGATACTTAAACACATGATTATACTCTTCATAACAAACCACTTTTATTCAGGAACCAAACCTGAAATCGCGAAAAAAAAAATCACCTGCCCCATACATTATATTCGCGTAACTCGGCAAAATGTAGGGAGCAGCAGATTTTTTTTTTCGCGTTTTTGGTTTGGTCCCATAGTAAAAGTTGTTTGTTATCATGAGCACAATCATGTGTTTAAGTATCGGTCACTAATTACCAGTCACCCTATATGTTAATCAAGCCGACAACGTAAAATAAAATCTAGAAAAAAATTTTTTTTTTGGGACTACAACGTTAAAAGTTTGTTTTTGGTATAAATTCATTTCAACTACTTACAAAACCCTTCACTGTTCGTGGTCCGACACTCACTTGGCGGGTTTTTTCTAATAAAATACATCTTATGATTCTGTAAAAGCTGCACAGTGCTGGTCAGATACGTTTTACAGAATAACTCTTACTGACATAAATATGAATTAACTTTTTTTTTCTTTTTGTTTTTAGGGTTCCGTACCTCAAAAGAAAAAAACTGAACCCTTATAGGATCACTCCTGTGTCTGTCTGTCTGTCCGTCTGTCTGTCTGTCTGTCTGTCCGTCTGTCACAGCCAGTTTGCTCCGAATCTAATGGATTGATTAAGTTGAAATTTGGTACACATATGAATTTCTGTGACCCAAACACGGACGGGTAAAGTAAATAAATTAAATTTGAATACAGAGGTCACTTTTGGGGGGCAAATAAGAAAATTAAAAAAAAAAGTTTTGCAAACTACACTATGTGGCATATAAAATGAAAGGGCTTACTATGAGGGTCTCAAATATATATTTTTTATAATTTTAAAATAAATAATTTTAAAGTTATTTAAGAAAATAGACGAAAATTTACCATTCCCCCCCTTATCTCCGAAACTACTGAGCCTAAAATTTTGAAAAAAATAAAAAAAATAGATCTTTACCTGTAGATTACAGGAAAACCTACGAGAAGTCTGTGGTCTTAAAATAACATGATAAATCTATCAATATTGTGAGTACAAACTTACATTTACAGTTGGAATATATGGGAGAACATGTCTTTCAACTACAATGTTAAGTTTGTTCTTAAGATAAATTCATCCCAACTACGGAACCCTTCATTGTGCGTGGTCCGACACGCACTTGGACGGTTTTTTTATGTTTCTAGAATAAGTTAGATTATAAGATAAACGATAAGTCGTCATCTCTCTCTATTATCTTTCTGTTGCTGTCAACAATCCACGATTGTTATTTAGATAATGTTTATTTACCACAAAAGCATATATATTATATATTTGCCTATAGCCTTTTCCCAACTATGTTGGGGTCGGCTTCCATATACATTGTGGAATGCAATAAAAAATTGAGAATTAACTTCGTTACTGAGTAAAAACTGTCTTGTATAAAATAAATTATCACGTTATAGAGGTAACCAGTTTATGATGTACCTAGACATGCCGAAACAATATGAAAATATGCGTTCCTAAAATTGTTTCTGAGAGGATGTTGAAATTTTATGAATCTTTATTGTTTTAAAACGGAATAAGCTAGGAAGGTTGCTATTTTTAACCGACTTCAAAAAGGAGGAGGTTATCAATTCGTCGGAACCTTTTTTTTTTTTTTTTATTTTTTTTTTTTTTATTTTTTTTTTTTTATGCATGTTCCCCGATTACTCAAAGATGGCTGGACCGATTTCGATTATTTTTTTTTTGTTTGAAAGGGTATACTTCCCAGGTGGTCCCATGATCATCAAGTCAGGATCTGATGATGGGATCCTGGAGAAATAGAGAGAACTCTTCCAATTTTATAGGCACACTTGAAGCGATTTGGATAGTTTTTGGAAGAGTACTTTCTTGGAGTGGTCCCATTTCAATTTGGTGAAGATCTGATGAAGAACTTCTGAGATAGGCAACGGAACTCCTCAATAAATGATAGCAAATGGACTGGGATTGCTGAAATCTCATGTATGTTTATTGTTCACACCAGTTCATAACATAACATCACGCCAGTATGCTGTGAAGGGGTAAGCACATGTGAACCACTAAAAAGTGAAAAATAAAAACTTTTTTACAAAAAAATACAACCGACTTCCAAAAACAACACTACAAAGTGAAAAATAACTTTAATTTCGGAAGGCGGTGGCAAAAACGAAAATACATTTAATCAGACACCGACTTCCGAAATTAAAGTTATTTTTCACTTTGTAGTGTTGTTTTTGGAAGTCGGTTGTATTTTTTTGTAAAAAAGTTTTTATGCTAGCCTATTTATGTAATTGTAACTAATTTCTTTGGGAAAATATAATATTATGAACCCGTTATTTCCTTTATTTGCGATAACCTAAATGTGCATATTTAAATCTAATAGACTTATCTACGTCTACGGCACAGCAATTTAGGGACCAGGGACCGTTCTATGAAAAAAGATCATGGATCCGTTGAGAAAAAAGGATGGTACTATAGTTCGCATATAGCTCCGTCTCACTCTCACACTGGAACCATGATGGATCCATGATCTTTTTTCACGTCATAGTACGGCTCCTGTACGGAGTGGGGAATAGACGATAGGTAATCTAATACATAGGTATGCGCCGTACACCTATGTATTACATTATCTACGATGGACTCCCATCGTGCTACGCCACATAGACTCTACGGCGTAGCACGATGGGAGTCCGTCGTAGACAGCTACGCTGTCGCTACGAAGATGCTACGACTGTTAGACTCCAACTGACGTTTGACTGGTTAAAAAAAGAGACTGTGATTTTGAGTTTGTTTTGGAGTTTCTTCTCATTGTTATAGTCGGATATGAAACACCGACCTTATATATATTAGTTTTTTTTTTTATCTTTGAAGTTTTTGTTATATCCAATTTTCAAAAACAAATGTAATTTACCTTTTATTACATACAAAAGAGGGGAGGGATGCCTTTGCCCTGCAATGGACCAACGGAGGCTTATAATTTAAATTTATATAAAAATAAAAATTATATAAAAAAAAAAAAATTATATAAAAAAACTTTTTTACAAAAAAATACAACCGACTTCCAAAAACAACACTACAAAGTGAAAAATAACTTTAATTTCGGAAGTCGGTGTCAGTGTCGGTGTTAAATGTATTTTCGTTTTTTGCCACCGACTTCCGAAATTAAAGTTATTTTTCACTTTGTAGTGTTGTTTTTGGAAGTCGGTTGTATTTTTTTGTAAAAAAAGTTTTTATTTTTCACTTTTTAGTTGTGTACCTACCCCACACAAATTCTAATACCACTATCTGCAAAACAAACTAGAACATCATCCATATAAAAGTGGGGAAAAAATACGTATTATTGAAGCTAACTCAAAAACTACCAAAGCAAAGTTATTCAATTTTATATGGGACCAACTGTGACCCTCTCGAATAAAACAAAAAAAATCCAAATCGGTCCAGCCATCTTCGAGTAATCGGGGAACATACATAAAAAAAAAATAAAAAAAGTTCCGACGAATTGAGAACCTCCTCCTTTTTGAAGTCGGTTAAAAATAAAAAAATAGGAAAAAAGTAAAAATTAAATTTTGACAGGACAACGTCTGGCGGGTCCGCTAGTACCTAATGTATTCGAACACACTTTGCATGAACAATTTTGAGCAAAACAGCACATGGGCGCCCTTGGTCCGTCCCCCTGCGACGGGTCAGGTCATTGGCCACACCTGCCTGCGGCCCCACCGCGTCCTCCATCAGACGGTGGCGACCCCGTCAAGGCCACGGAAGGTGGGGAGAGCGGCGCACCGCAATACGGCACTTCTCTCCCGCCACGGCCTCTTTCTTCTGTCGTAGACGGACTTCAGTGCAGTTACATTATTGCTGAAGTCACGAAACACTGTGCAAGTGTGGAGTAGGAGACTTGTTAGAAGTAATATTTAGGTTTAAAGCATTTAATTCTCATAAGGACTTAAATAACAGTTCACTTAGAATGAGATACAAAGTGCTTTTAACTACTTACGTAAAATTAATTACCATATTTGCCTCTGGAGTGTTGGTGAAGTTATAGGGTACGGTCAGCAACAGAAGTCGGTTAACACTGTTACTTTTTGACATCATCTAAACTAAAACAAAATGATTCGATAAACTGCTTTTTTTACGTTTAACTGTTAAGAGTTAATGTTCTTAAAATTTTAAGTACTTCTGTTCCGATTTTAATTAAATATTTCGCTTAATAATTAACATTCAAAAACTGCAAGTGTGAATCGACTTTTGTTGCTGACTGTACATACATGTTTCTTGAGTTTTTTCTTAAATATATATAAACTGTTACGAGCTGGGGTTCGAGATAAATAAATTTATGCCAGTTTACACCAAAAACACACTATATTTAAATAATCAGAAACTTTAAACAGAATCACCAGTGTCACTCTTGTAGTTCGCTGTTAGTTCGCAGTAGTTCAGTGTTGTTCACTGTATCGTATTCCTAGCAGAACTGCCATACAACGTTTTTCGTTCGTTTTTGTAAATGGCATCTCGCAGTTGACCACTGGGGGTCGAGACTGCTTAACCGAGCGTTTCCTGTGGGAGCTTTAAGCGAACTTAAAGCCTCCGGCCAGGGCTTACAAACTAAGGTAAAATATTAGGCGACTGTGCGTCGCTAATAAGAGGACAGCCAGACGTGGCAGGCAGGGTCATGATGGGGGTGCCATACACCGCTGGCAACCCTCTATTTATATGACGAGTGTAAGCTTCTAGAAAGTTCGAGGCCATACTTAGAGAACATTCTAGTACTTACAGGAATGATCTAGAATGCTGCAAAACGACACTTAACGATCTAGAACATTCTGGAAGTGTTTAGAATATTCTAGAAAAATCTGTCACGAATCGACGTACCGTGTAGTTCTGCCACTCGATAACAGATGGCGTTAGCATCCACGTAATAATACTATCACACTTCTTTAAATCTTCTCGTCGCTCCCTCAACCAATATTGTTTTTTGCCGTAATAAGTCCGCGCCCGCGCAGTCATTAGTTGAAACTTGATATTTCATTGTGTTTTCAGTATTCTGATCTATGAGTCATGGGGCGCGGAACAGCTGAAGTTTCCACCTTCGTTCATGTTCGGGGCGGCTTCAGCGGCGTACCAAGTGGAAGGTGCCTGGAATGTCAGTGGTGAGTTATCGTACTTACGTATACAGGGTGATTTTAAGGGGTCATTGTACTCATCATTATGGACAACTTTTACTATGGGACCAAACCTGAAACCGCAAAAAAAAAAACTGCTGTTCAGCAGCAGATTTTATTTGCGGTTTCAGGTTTGGTCCCATAGTAAAAGTTGTCCATAATGATGGGTACAATGAACCCTTAAAATATTACACTTACAGCCTGTATTGTGTAGGTAATTATATTATATGTACTTACATAAGTAGCGTTCTTCGATATGAATTTGACAGTAATTAAGTACTCGTATAAGAATTTCTTTTTGGGAACCTGACTCCTTCATGTAAGTATAGTGATTTCTGTAATTGTAAAAATCTGTGAAGTGTGAGTCGGACTCGCACACGTAGAGTTCTGTTCTACCAAAACTAGTCGTGAATCGGCAAACGTATGATAGGACGCGTTCAGGCTAAGTAGAATGGCCATATTCGCAAGGTCAACAATTGGTTTGTAGTAGCTGGATGAGAGTAGCTGAAGTACGAGTTGAGAGTAGTTGAAGTATGAAGTACGAGTCATGTACGTGAGCAGGTGCCGTCAGTTGAGACTGCTCATCTCCTAACTGCCAGAGCTTATTTTTAATTTTATTTTGACTTGTTTTTAAGTATTTTTTATTTTTTTTACATTTTTCTCACATGTAGACGCAACAAAAATAATGTACCCAGGATGTTGTGTTACTTATCTTGATTTAAAATAGTGTCCGTGGAGTTTCTTGCCCGTTCTTCTCCATTGATATCTACATTTTGGAATGGGCACTGTTTGCACATCAAAATTTGCATGTCTAAATAAATTAAACTTAACGTCAGGTCGACGAAGCCCCGCTGCGGGGCTCCTATTTCTGTCTGCAGGGTTTAAAGGAACCTAACCAAGCCGAGCCTCGGGGTGCCCAATAATTATAATTTGTACAAGTTTAGATATTCAATTATAACTACAGTCCTACCAACTTATCTGTGAACTGAAAGAGGCCGCCACCGTCGATGCGTCGACACAATCGAATGACATGCGTCGGCACAATCGAAGACATTTCAACATGACGGCCGTAGTTCCAATTTTCGCCATTTCACAGATAAGTTGGCAGGAGTGTAATTGAATATCAAAACTGGTAGTGACATTAGATGCGCATTTGTTATTTTTGATGAACAGTTAGTATTTTTGATATTTATAATTAATATTTTTGTTGTGACTTTGAACAAAAATTGATGTACCTACCTATGTATAAATAATGATTATTATTTGTACAAATGTTGATATTCAATTCGTTAATTAGTAGTGCAATCATTGATTTGGAATATTTTCTGGTGTCCTATTAATAATTTCCCATTATTAATTAAAAATAGTTTTATTAATAAGCCGTTGGTCCCATGTACTGATATAAACAGGGTTACTGGAAACATGTCACGATCCCTTTAAGGGGTAGTAAAGGTCGTTAGATATCAAATCACTCACGGGTCAAAAATGAACCATCTTCGAGATATTTTATTTTTTCAAAAAACAGTGGACATACAAATTTGAAAATTGATTTAAAAAAAAAACGAATGTAACTAGTGTTTTTTTTTTGCTTATCTAATTAGTCCTTGTTCATGTCAATAACAATAATTCATAAAATAACAGAAATCTTGTACCATATTTAAATAATGACCCCAAAATCGCAACAATTTTCGTATTTTTTGTCTTTCTATTTATAGTTTACTCAATAAAATTACTATGGAGCTTTATCGACGTACTATTTCATAAACATCTACGCTTTACTAACTATCCAACGAGGTATAAAAACTTTCGATACGTAGAAAAATTAATGAATTTAAAATAGATTTATTAGGAAAGAAAAATCAATCTTTCATGTCCAATGTTTTTTGAAAAAATTAAATAAGTAACTCGAGGGTACTTCATTTTTGGCCCGTGTACCCAGGAGTGATTTGATATCTAATTACCTCAACAATCACTCCTTAAAGGGATCATGACATGTTTTTCAATAGCTCTGTATTTATGATCCCGGCTGCCAATGGTAGAATCTTTGATAGTCGTTACGGCTTACGGCTTTGGAAGTCCGAAAGTTTGACAACCAGTCTTAACCAAGGGGTATCGGTTTACCCAGTAACTGGGTTGTGGAGGTCAGATAGGCAGTCGCTCTATGTAAAATACTGGTATCCAGATGCATCCAGTTATACTGGAAGCCGTCTCCAAGCATGGTTGAGAGAAAAGTACGCAGATGATAGTGACTTCTATTAATATTTCAGATAAGGGTCTCAGCATGTGGGATAAATTTCTGCATGATCGTCCCGAGCTGGTGGCAGATGGCAGCAACGGAGACGTGGCGTGTGACTCCTACCACCTGTGGAGGAGAGACATTGAGATGTGCGAGGAGTTGGGACTGAACATGTACAGGTAATTAGCATAACAATATACACTTCTGGACACATCTATTGGCCCACCTTAGAGTTTAGGTTTCGATGGTCCCTACCGAAATATGATTGCTAGATTGAACAAAAACTGTTGATGCAGTTTTAAACCTGATACATTTTACCATCTTTTTCGATCGTATTGTTTTAAATTTGAATTCAGAATACCATACGACATGGAGCTACGCCTAACAAGTCGGATATGCGCCTTGTTAAAGGCAATTGATTTTTGAATAAAAAACATGTTTTATCAAATAAAGGTTTAATTTAATAACGCGTGTTGCCTCCATGGGCATCTACCACAGCTCTCATACGATTAGGCATAGAGTTTATCAACCGCTCTATGAAATTTTGAGGGATCATCTCCCATTCCTCTTCTATGGCAGTTTTCAACTCCTGCATCGTCTGGGCAACTGGCTGACGAGCCCTAACACGTCTTTTTAGCTCGTCCCACATGTGCTCAATGGGGTTCATGTCTGGGCTTCTGGCTGGCCAGTCCATAACTGTGATGTTCACATCCCGAAGATATTCCCTGACGATGCCGGCCGCATGGGCTCTTGCATTATCATGCATAAAAAGGAAATTTGGGCCCACATAGTCCGCGTATGGTATCACGTGAGGTTCTAAGCACTCACGAATGTACCTTTCAGCATTTAATGTTGGCAGCCGTGGTCCTGTAACAACCTCAAGTTGAGTTTTGCCGCTCGCGGATATACCGCCCCAGACAGTCCATGAGCCACCGCCATAAGCAACCCTCTCTTCAAAGCAGCATTGTGCGAAACGCTCTCCCTTACGTCGGTAGACCTTCTTCCTTCCATCATTGCCATGTAACACAATTTTAGACTCATCAGAAAAGAGTACACGGCTCCAATCTTGCTGTGTCCAATTTAAATGACTGCGTGCGAAATGAAGGCGCGCTGTTCGGTGGGCTCGCGTTAGTTTGGGGCCATTAGCTGGCTTGTGTGGTACCATATCGCGTTCATTTAACCTTCTCCGAACAGTTCGAGCGCTCACAGATACTCCGTGGAAGTCGCGAAGTTGGTTTTGTATCTCAATGGAGGTAAGGTGACGATTTCTCAAGCTGGTCGTCACGATGAATCGATCCTGCCTTTCAGTTGTGACCCGAGATCGTGGCCTTCCTTGGCGACGAACAAAGCCGCCAGTCTCTAGGTACCTCCGATAAACATTTCGGACCGCAGATCGACTTAAATTAAGTTGAGCACTCACGTTTCTTTGGCTGTGTCCGGCCTGAATAAGTGCCACAGCTTGGGCGGCGACTTCAGGTGAGGTATCCATAGATTATTGATAGAACCTCACCTTAATGTTAAGAATAAGTAATTTTTGTTGCAAAACCAAAGATATCAATCACTTTTTCAAGAATTAAATCCAAGTAAACCAATAAAACCAAGTTTTCTTAGTATTCGATTGTTTGATATCAACAAACAGGCTCCAAATTGTCTTTTGTTTCTTTAAATTCTGTGTTCGAAATTCAAAAAAAGACTATTGAATGAAATTGTGAATGTGCCAGGTTCAAAACTGCATAAAAACTTTTTGCTCGACCTAATATAAAATTTTAGCTAGGACCAAACGAAACTGAAAATACAAGGTGGGCCAAAAGATGTGTCCAGAAGTGGAACAGGCTATCCTATCGAATGTCGAGTGTATGAACGATGAACGGTCAATGGGGAAATTGATCGATTTGTGCAACTATCTGTCTGGATTATCATATGGAGTAAAATGCCCCCAGAGTTTGTACTTTGGAATTTTCCATACAACAAACTCTAGGAGCAAAATACAGAGGTAATTACGATAATTTTTAGGGTTCCGTACCTCAAAAGGAAAAAACTGAACCCTTATAGGATCACTTCGTTGTCCGTCTGTCTATCTGTCTGTCAGTCTGTCAAGACCCTTTTTCTCAGGAACGCGTGAAAGTAGTCCCTTGGAGTCCTAAAAAACCAAGCTTCTAAGTCAACGCAATAAAAACATACGACCATTTTGCGACACATTTTGATACTCGCAACTGTCGCAAGTAAATCAAAACCTATAGGGTACTTCCCGTTAACCTAGAGAAATTTGACAAGAAGCAAGGTCTCCTAGCACAAATAAAGGAAAAAGTCCGAAGATTATTAATTTGTAGTTTTATGACAAAAAAAAAATTTTTTTGGGATCCATTGTTAAGTTTGTTTTTGGGATAAATTCTTTTCATCTACGGAACCCTTCATTGTGCGTGGTCTTACACGCACTTGGCCGGTTTTTTTTTTGCTGTGGTCCTAGCTGGCTAGAAGTTGTTGGTACTTTCAAGTATTTGAATTGGTTTCTCTCATTTCAGGTTCTCAATATCCTGGCCTCGTCTCCTCCCGTCTGGGTATCCCAACCACATCAGTGAGGATGGCAAGAACTATTACAACAACCTGATCGACAGTCTACTGGAGAAGGGCATCCAGCCTCTTGTCACTTTATACCACTTTGATCTGCCGCAGTCTTTGCAAGATTTAGGTATTCGTGAACAAGCGCTGTCAGTGAAGGCTGGTCATACCTTAGCGGCCACGGCGTATTTTAATTTAATTTAAATATTTGAATTGTTTTTTTTTTTAAGGACGCTTTTAACGTTCTGCATCGTTCTCACATGTAAAATTTCAACATGAATGATGTAACCATTATTTTGTAACCATATCTTGATTTAAAAGAGTGTCCGTGGAGTTTCTTGCCCGTTCTTCTCCATAGGTACCTACTATGCTTTGGAATGGGCGCCTAGCTTCATCTTTTTGACTGACCGACCCCTTGACAATTCAAAAGTGCCTGTAATTGGTTTAATTGAAATAAATGCTTTGAGTTTGAGTTTGAGTTTGAGTAAGTGTTCATTTGTGAGTTGTGATATTCAACTTCATCCGGTTAGACTGGAAGTCGACCCCAACATAGTTGGGAAAAAACTTTTTTACATAAAAATACAACCGACTTACAAAAACAACACTACAAAGTGAAAAATAACTTTAATTTCGAAAGTCGGTGTGGTTAAATGTATTTTCGTTTTTTGCCACTGACTTCCGAATTTAAAGTTATTTTTCACTTTGTAGTGTTGTTGTTTTTGGAAGTCGGTTTTTTTTTTTTTGTAAAAAAGTTTTTAGTTTTTACTTGGCAAAACAAACTAGAACATCACCCACATTAAAAGTGGGAAAAAATATGTTGAAGCTAATTCAAAAACTACCCAAACAAAATTAATCGATTTTATATGGGACCAACTTTGAGGTATACCCTCTCGAATAAAACAATTTTTTTTCAAATCGGACGACTCTGTAAAAAGTCATGCGTAAAATCATACATTAAAAAAAAATCGTGTCGAATTGAGAACCTCCTCCTTTTTCTTTCTAGGTGGCTGGGCCAACCCCCTCATAGCTGACTGGTTCGCAGACTATGCGGAAGTAGTCTTCTCCCTCTACGCTGACCGCGTGAAGTACTGGCTCACCATCAACGAGCCCTACATAATATGTGAAGCAGGCTATGAGGAGCAAATGGCGCCATTCTTCGACGATCCGATGCTGGGCCGGTATCTATGCAATAAGAACTTGCTGATGGCTCATGCTAGGGCTTACAGGCTCTATGATGTGTTCTATAGGGATAAGTATCACGGTAAGATTTAACTTCATTGCAAGACCTAACATTTAAATATCGCTGTTTGTGGAGAGCTGAAGTGGCAGTGGAGCAGACGAGTCCTGGAACGGAGACCGCGTATTGGCAAGCGTAGTGGGGACGCCCTCCAGCTAGATGGACCGACGACCTTAAAAAGGTGGCTGGGACAGACTGGATGCGGAAGGCCGAGGACGGTGTTGTGGCGCAGCCTGGCAGTGGCATTTCCAGCAGTGGACGCGATAGGCCGAGTTGATTGTTGATTGATACCTAAACAGTGCTTAGTGATTAGGCCGTTTTTAGGGTTCCGTAGCCAAATGGCAAAAAACGGAACCCTTATGGATTCGTCATGTCTGTCTGTCTGTCTGTCCGTCCGTATGTCACAGCCACTTTTTTCCGAAACTATAAGAACTATACTGTTGAAACTTGATAGGTAAATGTATTCTTTGAACCGCATTAAGATTTTCACACAAAAATAGAAAAAAAAAAACAATAAATTTTGGGGGCTCCCCATACTTAGAACTGAAACTTAAAAATTTTTTTCATCAAACCCATACCTGTGGGGTATCTATGAATAGGTCTTCAAAAATGATATTGAGGTTTCTATTATCATTTTTTTGTAAACTGAATAGTTTGCGCGAGAGACACTTCCAAAGTGGTAAAATGTGTCGTCGTCCCCCCTGTAACTTCTAAAACAAGAGAATGATAAAACTAAAAAAAATATACTTCCACCGAAAATTGGTTTGAACGAGATCTAGTAAGTAGTTTTTTTTAATACGTCATAAATCGGTCTATTATTAAAACATCGATCAAAGTTACAACGAACTACAAGAACTTTTTATTATGTTACTTGCTGCTACGGAATCCTTCATGGGCGAGTCCGACTCGCACTTGGCCGCTTTTTTTCAGGTAAGCTGTCGCTGGCCACTCTGTTCTTCTGGTTCAAGCCATTCACGCCGGAAGATCAAGAAGTGACTGATCTAACTATTGATCACTGGGTAAGATTCCATTTCATCACTACAGCTAAGTAGGTACACCTAATTGATTGCGTAAATGTAAAAAAAATGTTTTTCAATACACTTTTGAAGAAATAAAATAAAATAACGAAAAATTATATACTATTTTCTTTTTTTTCCGCGCTTTGCTTTCGCCAGGTTGATGGAGAAGCAAAGATAAAAAGCCGATAAACAGCATAATATGAAAAATAGAAAATTCTAATATTTTTGAGTTTAGAACACAAATAAATGTTAATTTGTTCATAAACGTTTTTTTATTGTAATAATCATGGTTTTTGATGATATTCTATTTATAAACATTATTTAAATATTCAAAAAATATTAACGCCGTAAAGACGCATATCTCTTTGCCGTGATTAAAAAAAAAACATTCACCTCCGAATAGAGACGGTGTGAATCACAGAACAGATAAAGACCTCTTTATCTTTTCTGTGGTGTGAATCGTGAATAGAGGCATTGAACCAATTTGGACTAAGTATAGGTAGGTATAAGTTATCTGTGGCAATTTTTATTCCCGCACACGTGTTGGAATATGAAAAATAGCGCGAGTGTGAAATATATTGCATTGTGAATCTAATCGTAGTGCGATATGAACCAGTTTTCGAGGAAGTGTATTGAAAAACGTTTTTATGGAAAAAAAATTGCCCTGTAGGAAGATATTGGCTCATGTTCACATTTTCTTCTTTTAAAGGAAGGTCGATACGCTCACGCTATTTTCTCCAAGGAGGGTGGATGGCCTCGTAAACTAGAGAAACTTTTAAATAACATCGCGAGCAAGGAAGGCTACACGCGTCCCAGACTACCGCCTTTCACTCCTGATGAAATGGAACTAGTTAAAGGTATGCTCGTGTTTGTATGCTAGTTCTGTTCTGGCAGAGAATGTGACTTATTTTCCAGTACCAGTGAACCAGTGTACAAGATACTTCTAACCAGGCAAGTATTGGAGCATCGCCTGGGCACGGAGGCTGAGGAAACCGATGTGCCTGTGCCAAAGGCAAGAGAAGCATCAAAACAGTACAGTCCACATGCGATTTCAAACTATCAATCACTGATGAAATCTGCAGAAGTTCAAAACCATTTTGTAATGAGGACTAGGTTTATTTCTATTTTTTTAGGAACCTACGACTTCTACGCGCTAAACCACTACACAACTCGGCTGGTCCGCAGGGTGAACCCAGGAGAACTGCCAGGGAAATTGTTCTTCGATGGCTCAGAGGAATTGAACACAGTCATGGATAAGGATCCTTCGTGGGAAACTACGGCGGTTGACTGGTTTGCGGTGAGAACCATAAAATTTATAAAATTATATAATACTTTTGTCCGCGGCTTCGCCTGCGTGGAGGTCGGGTATCCCACGGGAACGTACTACCGGGATAAAAAAGTATCTTAGGTCCTAACCCAGACCCAGGACCCAGGGACCCAGACAATTTGTAAACTGGTATCAAACTTGCATGCGACGAGCGTACCAAGCGCTAATAGCGAAGTATCTGCGACCAACTTGGAAGAAGCACTCGCTTGGCTCGCACGCGGGTTCAGAGGAACTGAACACAGTCATGGATAAGGATCCTTCGTGGAGAAAGTACAGCGATTGACTGGTTTGTGGTGAGAACCATGATACTATGAAAGTTATTTACTTAGAGTTATTTTGATAAAACGATAATATAACAAAAAAAAAAAAACTATTTTCTTATTTTCTAAAGTCATGCTTTAAGTTACTACAATAAAATAAATCAGCGATAGTTGGCCCAAACTTTTTGTTTTTTGATCATGTTTAGGATATCGATACTCGATAGGTCCCCCTTTTTTTTTGGATCGGAAACCATCAATGAGTTCTCCCGCTCTGGGTGGAGAGGGCGTGTCAGACTTTTATTGACTAAAACCTACCCGTGTTCCTTCAGTTGCCTGTGCCAGGACCACGGTATCTCTTTCTAACAACCCGCGACCCTGGCAGGCATCGGACCTATCGGACCAGCCCGCGTGGATGTCGGAAAATATCCCATGGGAACGTACCACCGGGAATCCGTTCCTTATTCCTTGTCTACGTTATAAAGGGAACCTCTGTGCAAAATTTCAGCTTTCAAGGTCCAAGGGTTTGGGCTGGGCGTTGATGAGTCAGTCAATCAGTCAGGACTTCTCTTTTTATTTATATAGATAGACAAGGTGTAAAGTTCACTCATCCTCCATATACAAGGGAGGATCCTCTGACCAGATGGCGTCACCAGTATAGTTGTGTTAAAGGGTCTGTAGTAGGCAGAGTAACAGTAAAAGTCAATCTGCTATTGGTACTCACGGTTACTTGGTTCAGTAATTTGGGTGAAGTTTCTGAGCAAACTTGCGGAACGACCGACATCAAGGAATTTATCGCGCGCATCTGCGGCAGCGCATCGTTTGCTCAGAAACTTCAGCCAACTCCAGCATCCCGTCTGGTCGGAGGATCCTCCCTTTTCTATGGAGGATGAGTGAACTTTATATCCTTATTTTTATTCTTTTTATTTCATGGATTCTTCTGTGCACCCGGAAATCAAAACAAATCTTCCAGATTTACCCGCAAGGTCTTCGCGAGCAGCTGCTCTGGCTAAACTCCACGTACGACGTCAAGGAGATCATCATCACCGAGAATGGAGTGCCCTCACTGGATCCCGCCCTGGTGGATACACAGCGGCTGGAGTACTACAGGGATAATTTGGAACAGGTATCATGAAGAGAGTATTGATGGCATATTGGCGATGTTTTTAACCGACTTCAAAAATAGGAGGATGTTCTCAATTCGTGTATAATTTTAGATATAAAATATTTTTTATACTACTACTTAAAAAAAAAAGTAAAATGAAAAAGTAAATTTAAAATAATGTATAAATAGTAACTTTGCTTGGGTACTATTTGAGTTAGCTTCAATAATACGTGTAATTAGTCGTTTCCTCATATGGGGTTCGTGGCTCTAGAGGTCTGTGATGATACTACCTACTTGTTACCTAATAACTTTGTCTTCTAGGTCCTGCTGACCATAAACGACGGCATCAACGTGACAGGGTACACCGCATGGACGCTGATGGATAACTTCGAATGGATGAGTGGATACGTGTAAGTTATAAACTGTTCTAATATCTAACTACATGGGACACGAGATGATGAATCAAAGTTTCTTTAAGATGAAAACCAAAGTTTGTAGGTAAGTATAATTAATATGATAAATTATGGGCATCATGACCAATGACGTATTATAAAATGACTACCCACGAGATACTCAGGAAAGAACATGGCTCTGACTAAAACCATTAACCATCTCAATCATTCTGCCAGCCTTTTCCCAACTATGTTGGGGTCTGCCTCCAGACTAACCGAATGCAGCTGAATACCAGTATTTTACATGGAGCGACTGCCTATCTGACCTCCACAACCCATTAACTGGGTAATACGATAAGTACCCCTTGGTAAGACTGGTTGTCAGACATTCGGACTTCTGACAACTCGTAACGACTGTCAAAGATCCACTAATGAGCCGGGACCAACGGCTTAATATGCTTTCCGAGGCACGGAGGAGTCTCTATATGTAAAGATGGTCACCCATCCACGGACCGACCCCTGCAAGCGTAGTTTAACCTGATGGATCGACCCATGCGGCTGTTATTACTTAGCCACGAGCTCCTCCATTAACCTGATCTAATTATTTTGAATTCCCGACGAAAACACCCTCTTTTTCCGTGTTATAAGTTTAACGTATCTGTGTATCTGTCTGTGGTATCGTTTTAGCTCCCAAACGTCTGAACCGAATAAGATTTTTTTTTGTGTTGTTTGAAAGGTGACTTGATCGAGAGTGTTCTTAGCTATGATTCAAGAAAATCTATTCAGCCGTTTGAAGATTATCAGCGCTTTTCTAGTTGATGAATGGATGTGAGCAAATTTGGTATTCTGCTACTTCAATGATATTATAATAACATATTAACCTTGAACTGATGCTGCAGCATTACCTGGAATTTGCCGATACCTACCCAACTTCGTCACCAACTTACATTAGAGGTATGGTGTTTGGGCCCATTGAAATGGTCTCAATTAATAGGTTATAGATGATGGCAATTAGGGTCTGATGCTCAGACATATAAAGAGTATTTTATATGTCTGTGGTCTGATTATAGAATAGCAAAAAAAAAATGAAGGTAAATTTACGAGGGGGGATCAAAAAGTAGTGAGAATGAGATAGATTATAATGACTATTGATAACTTAATAATTTATTTTTCTACATTGTCTCCGAGTCTCTCTACACACCGAGTCCAGCACTTTTCCAAGACTTCAATCCCTTTCAAAAAAAAAGTTTTGTCTTGGTCCTGCAAAAAGCTCTCCACGGCATCCATCACCACGTTATCACACGTTATCGTCTTCGTACCTGTTTCCCCTTAAGTATTCTTTCAATTTGGGGAACAGATAAAAATAGCTAGGCGCCAGATCTGGTGAATAAGGGGGGTGGTCAACCAATTCGAAGCCAGCTTGCTGAATGGCAGCCATCGCAACTTCCGACCTATGCGCGGGTGCGTTGTCGTGATGAAACAGCACGCCCCTTCGAAGTTTCCCTCTCCTTTTCTCTTTGATGGCGTTCCTCAACTTAGGAATTAAAGCTGCATAATATTGGCCTGTAATAGTGGTTCCACGCTCCAGGTAATCAATCAACAATATCCCTTCTGAGTCCCAAAATATTGAGGCCATAACCTTGCCAGCCGATGCCACGGCGGTCTTCGGGGTCGGTGATGATGGCCGTTTCCATTGCGAAGATTGCCGTTTTGTCTCGGGATCAAAATGATGGACCCATGTTTCGTCCATTGTTACGAAACGAGACAAAAATTTTTCAGAATCTTCTTGAAACTTGTCCAACAATATCTTCGAAATGTCAAGTCGATTTTGTTTCTGACTGTCGGTTAACATTCTCGGCACCCATCTTGCGGAGGCTTTTCTCATATTCAAAGATTGTTTCAATATGGATTGAATACTTCCAAGAAATGCCCGTTTCTTGAATTAAGTATCGGATGGTAACTCTTCGATCGCTCAATACAATTTTCTCGACTTTCGCAACATTTTCTTGGGTGACTGACGTCGATGGACGGCCGCAACGATGTTCGTCTTCCGTGCTCGTTCTCCCTACTCGAAATTGAGAAGCCCACCTTGCGACAGTGGAATAAGGCGGAGCAGACTCTCCTAATTTTGCCTCCAAATCCCAATGAATCTCTTGCGTCGTTAACTTTTTTAAACAGAGGTATTTAATAACGGCTCGCACTTCGTTTTTCTCCATTTTCGAGAACACGTTCCGACACGAAGCAAACAAATGACTACATTCAGAAAAAAACAAATGAGAATCGAATATTTTTTTCTTTATTAATATTACAAATATGTATCTGAGCTATGCTTGCCAGTATTTATTTTTTTTCTTACCAAGGAGTATGTCGTTCTCACTACTTTTTGATCCCCCCTCGTAGGTAGGCGGTTTTTTAAATTTTATATCTGTGGTCTGATGATAAAGTAGCAAAAAAAAAATGAGGGTATTTACCCTCATTTTTTTTTTTTTTTTTTTTTTTTTTTTTTAAATTTAAAAAACCGCCCATTTGGGCGGTTTTTTAAATTTAACTTGTTTCAGAGCAAAATTCGGTCTGTACGCTGTGGACTTTACGCATCCGAACCGAACCCGAACGCCGCGCGAGTCTGCGCGATACTACTCTACTGTTATAAGGAGTAGAATGCTACATCCAACTCAAGATAATACCAAATTAAATTATGTTTAGATTGTTAATTAAATTATGAACTGCCATGTAGTTTTCTTTCGTTTGAATGAATCATGGCTTACTGCCTGGACCAATGGTCTGAACTGTCTCAGGTCCAACTTATGTACAGACTGCTTTGAGCAATAATTTTACCAATTTTTAGGGTTCCGTACCTCAAAAGGAAAAAACGGAACCCTTATAGGATCACTTCGTTGTCCGTCTGTCTGTCTGTCTATCTGACCGTCTGTCAGTCTGTCAAGACCCTTTTTCTCAGGAACGCGTGTAGGTATCAAGTTGAAATTAACATCAAATACGTATGTCTATGGTCCCTTTAAGATCTAAAAAAATCAAGCTTCTAAGTCAACGCAATAACAAATACGGCCATTTATGCGACATATTTTGATACTCGCAAGTAAATCAAAACATAGGGTAGGTACATCCCGTTGACAAGAAGCAAGGTCTCTCAGCACAAGTACAGCAAAAAGTCCTAAACTTGTTAATTTGTAATTTTATCACACAGTAACAAAATATTTTTTTGCCATTACAATGTTATGTGTGTTTTAGGCATAAATTCTTTTCAACTACGGAACCCTTCATTGTGCGTGGTCCGACACGTACTTGGCCGGTCTTTATCTTTATGGCCCATGAAAACATCCTGTACTAACTATTAAATGAGCAGTATTTGTCAAACAATCTGCCAAGCCGTTCCACAACTACGAGTATGTTGGGGTCGGCTTCCAGATTAACCAGACGCAGCTGATACCAGTATTTTACATGACGTGACTGCCTATCAGACCTCCACAACGCAGTAACTGGGTAACACGATACGCCTTGGTAAGACTGGTTGTCAGAATTTTAGGCGTCTGACGACCCGTAACGACTGTCAAAGATCCACGAATGACAGCCGGGACCAACGGCTTAACGTGTTTTCCGAGGCATGGAGGAGTCTCGGAATATAGAGATGGTCACCCACCCACGGACCCACCCTTGAATGCGTAGCTTAACTTGATGGATCACGAGCTCCACTTCCAATATAGGGGTTTAAAGGGGGCGATAAATCCAACTAGCAACAGTATGGCTACAGTCTCATGTCTGGGAAGATTCGTTTTCTCTGTTTTCACCCGAGCAGAGCTCGGTCGACCCGAAAGCCAATGTGCAATGTGAAAAATTTGATACCGGGTTGCGATGAGATTATGAATAAACCAAAAGATGGTATTCAGCTAATCTTAACATACGGTTTGTGCACATTCCGGTCGCAATCTCATCGCATGCTAGAACAGAACAATCCTAGCGGAGCATGCGTTTCACGGCGCGCGGCGGTCAACTTTGTTTTCGTTTACGAAAATAAACTTATTAACATGCTGGTTCAATAAGGTTTCGCCCACGTGGAGGTCGGAAATAATCCCAAGGAAACGCTCCCAGTTCGCATGATTTTTTCCGACATGTTCAACAATCATCGTCATATTTCAGCTAATTTACAAAAAAACCCTAATGAATTATATAACTAAACCTTCCTCATGAATCACTCCGTCCATTGGTGAAAAGCGTAGGAAAATCCGTTCAGTAGTTTTTGAGATCATCGTGAACATACTATGGATAAAACTTAAGCATGCTCACTTAAGAAAATATTCCTACGAGAGCGCAGCTAGTGACAAACGAACGTTGTGCGATAGAGTCGTGAGCCGTGTTATGCGATTATCGCCTTTGAGGTGATCATGCGGAACTTTGGCCCATAGTACATACAGACAGACGCGGCGGGGGACTCTGTTTTAATGTAGTGAATTAGGTACCCGATGAATAGAGCAGCAGGACCAATCAAGCAATGAAGACGATGCAACGTCAACCACAGTCATCATATATTGCAGACGATACTGTGATATTTAGTAATACTTTAATTTTTGGCAACCTGGTACAGCTTTCAAATTCAATCAATAGATATTTTAAAAGTTCCAAAAATGTCTATGTGATCATCAGCTGATAAAACGCAATGCATCAAACAATAGACTGAAAAAACGCCACGCATAAACAAAACGTCAAGATGGTCGCCGCTGAGGATCGCCGTCATCTATAATTTAAAATAAGCGTTCGCAAGCCCGCGTGGGGCGCCGCCGCGCCGCCACCGTCTGGGCACCTACGCAGCAGGCAGTCCGTGTGGCCACGTATCGCTATATCAAGGAACTTATAGGTAAAGCTATAAGTTCCTTGCGCTATATACATGTTTGATTGCATCAAAATCCAATAAGACAGCATGGTAGATTTATTTTATAAATTATAAGATCGTACTGTGCTATTGACTCAACAAATTCTTAAATCATCTCTTTTACAAACAAAAATGAATTTATGTATTGGAAAATATTCGCTGCGTGCTAATTAAAATTTATTAGGGTACGGAATGTTGACATGCGTCGTAATAACATTGTCAGTGTCAATCGAAATGTCATCATTGAAGTATTTGACATTTTGACATTCGCGTTGGAACTTCATCACTTGTCATTGGATAATTATCAAATAAAAAATATAAACTCATCAAATTAGCGCTATAATAAGTCCATATGTTTACAGCTATATACTTAAACATCCGAAAACAAGTAAATAAATTGCTCCCCACTTAAAATAACCTTCGAAAGAGTTGATAGTTTTCAGTTCTTTATTGAAAATTTTCGATAAAAATGTCGAAGATTAAGAAGCTAACGGGCTCGTTCCGCTATACACAATGGGATCCTTGCTTGATCGTCTCGCAGATAGTGGCTATGCAGTCTGTGCTGTACTGCTCTTTATGTCTGATAATTGCCCTCATGCAGGACTTGACAGGATCCACTAGAACGCTGGACCATATCTTCGAATATCATGTAAGTTTAAACGTATTATTGTTGTGAAAAGACCCCTTACCAGAGTTATTTATCATCATCTGCCTGGCCTTTTCCAAACTATTTTAATTGTTAGGGTTACTTCTAGTCTAACCGGATGCAGCTGAATACCAATACTTCACATGGAGCGACTGCTTATCTGACCTCCACAACCCAGTTACTGGGTGATACCCCTTACAGCATAGATATTATCCCCATTAATTTGATTAATTAAGTACACTACGGCCAAAATATATTGACAAGTCTGAAAATAGGTACGAAGAACTTTCACGCATGTTCTCTCATTCACATAGCTCGAAAAGAGTTGAAGCAACTTCGGGGTAAACCCTATTGTGGATAATTTTTTAAGTAGGACGTCATTTTGGACACGATCAAACGCCTTTTTAACATCAAAATAAGCCACGTCAACTTGCTTATTTTCATCCATTTCGGTGACAGCAAAGTCTACAAAATTAATATGGTTTGTCACAGTGGATTTACCAGCTCTAAAACCATGCTGAAACTCGGTTAGTTGGGTCTTAATCTGCCTGGTGATGTACCGGTTAAGTATAGACTCAAAGACCTTACCAAAGGCTGACAGAACCGCAATAGGCCTGTAGTGTGTGTGTCACATGCGCCTCATGTCAGCATTTTGTTCCTAAAGAATCTTACTGTGCAGCCTTCTGCATGAATTTCGGACTTGCCAAGATAAATCGGCCGTACTGTATGTGTGGTGTTATTATTTTCCTTATTTGACTCATGTCATGTATTTGTACAAACATCTTCTAAATAAAGATTACACTTTAATAATAAAAAGTAAGTTCAAAAAACTAAAACTCAACTACTGAAAAATCACACTTGCCGCGGTTGGTCTATAACCAATTAAATTAATTTTATTATCTCCACTTTTACTTATTTTTAACAATTTAAACATATTTATTTACTTACACAATATAACATATATACATATTAGGTCTTTACCTATAAAATTGCCGTTCTGCAGTACTGGCCATTTCAAATCAAAATAATTTTTGTTTGGCTAAGAATTCTAATTTCAAATTAATTTTATTTTAAAAAACATGGATTTTTTTTTCCATAAGTAGTCATTTGTTTATTGATTAGTGTTACATTTTCATCGCATTTCAATCTTTTTCGTCATCATGGATATGTTAAAAATTCGAGTAATTATGGAATATGAGTACCGTCGTGGCAGCAACGCGGCACAAGCGGCACGCAACATCAACGACGTTTACGGAGCTAACACTACAAACCAACGCACCACTTGTTATTGGTTTGCTCGCTTCCGTTCTGGAAATTTCGACCTGAAAAATGAAACTCGCGGTCGTCCGAAGACTTTGGTCGACAATGACGAATTAAAGGCGATTGTGGAAGCTGATGATACACAATCTACGGCTGAATTAGCAGCAGCTTTCGACGTTAGCGTCAAAACAATATTGGTCCATTTGCGTCAAATTGGCAAGGTAAAAAAGCTTGACAAATGGGTGCCCCACGAACTCAATGATCGCCAGCGCGAAGTACGCGTCGAGACGTGCCTTGCACTGCTCAACATACACACAAATGAAGGAATTTTGAACCGCATTGTTACCTGCGATGAAAAATGGATTCTGTTTGATAACCGCAAGCGCTCAGCAAGTTGGTTGGATCCTGGTTCAGCACCTAAACAATGCCCTAAACGAAAACTTACCCCTAGAAAAGTGATGGTCACTGTTTGGTGGTCTAGCGCCGGTGTGATTCATCACAGCTTCTTACCAAACGGGGTGAGCATTACTTCAGATGTGTACTGTGAAGAACTGAACACAATGATGGAGAAGCTGGCACATCTCCAACCAGCATTGGTCAATCGCTCGTTTCCGCTGCTCCTGCACGACAACGCGCGAACTCATACTGCACAGCAGACGGTCTCCAAGTTGCAAGAACTGGGGTTGGAAGCTCTCCGTCATCCGCCCTACTCACCAGACCTTGCGCCTACAGACTACTACTTTTTCCAGAATTTGGATAACTTCTTGGTGGGAAAAAAATTCAATACCCGATAGGCAGTACAAAATGCCTTTGAAGAATTTGTTGCCTCCCGTCCAGCTGATTTGTTTAAGAAGGGCATCAATAAACTGCCACTGCGTTGGCAAAGATGCATTGATTGCATAGGTGATTACTTCGATTAATACAAATAAAAAATGCATGAAAAAAATTCGTTTAAATTTTTTCATACAAAACGGCAATTTCATAGGTAAAGACCTATTATTTGTAATGTGCTCGTCAAGACGTTTCTTTTGATATCAAACATGTCATTAATATCTCGATAATTTTTTTTTGTGGTCAGAAATTTAGGTGTAAAGCCCACCATATTAAATCTATTGGTACCTACCTCATTTATTTATTTATTTATTTATTTATTTAGGGAAAACAAACAGTAGCACAATAACAAATAGACAAAATAACTTAAATATTACATTTAACAATTATGCTACCCACTACGTTCTCCACAGATTACAATTTATAGTAGGTTTTAAAACTAGCTAGTAACACAGTTATATATTGTCCTAGAACTCAAAATGGAATTTTTACATTTAAAAAAAGAAAAAGTAAATTTGTGTGCGTACATCATTATTAATTATTAAATAATATTAAACATTACGTTAAATATTATTATTAAACATCATTCATTAAAATCGGTTCAGTAATTTAGGCGCTAGTGGAACACACGTAAATACATACTTATATTACTTACATACACACATCTGCTAAAATCATAACCCTTCTTTTTGGCTTTGCCATAGTCAGGTAAAAAAATGTCAAAACAAACAAACTATTGAATCAGCCACCAACATTGATGTGGAGTTGCGGATACCAGCCCGTATTACCTATTTGAATCAGCCACTAGATGCAATGAAGCAACCTTTATTATTTTAACTAAGTAATTGTAACCTGATTAATTTGTTTTTATAATTTTTCAAGAAAATTGGGCAGTCTTAACATTGTGTCTTAGGTTGGCATTGCATCATCATCTTATGTTGGCACTTCATTTGGCATATTTGTCAAAATATTTGCATCACTCGGATGACACAAAGTATAAGTACCTACCTTACTATTATTGATTTAAAGTTTATTTTGCATTTGCAGTATATGGTGAATATTTGTGCAAATACGTGAAGTTAGTGTCGTAGCATTACATCTTTTGACTATTCTAGGAGTCTACTATATTGTGTCATGTAAAATTTCAACATTTATATATGTACCTAATAAAGAGTATTCTATCTATAAAGCAAAGGAAAACTCTTTAATTTAAATCACTTTCAGGCAGTCAGCAGTCACAGCCACTTATTTTTTTTTTATGAATAACTAGCTGCGCCCCGCGGTTTCACCAGCGTAGACCGGGATAAAAAGTAGCCTATGTGTTAATCTAGGGTATAAGCTATCTACATACCAAATTTCATCCAAATCGATCCAGCCGTTTGAGCGTAAGAAGTAACAACACAAACACACACACACTCACTCTCACAAAATTTCACCTTTATAATATTAGTGTGATTATTATAATATTATTTATGTATTGCAGGAGATTCATGTAAGAGACAACGAGGGTCGCTCGGTCATATTTGCATTTGTACTGAATGCAATTATTGGAGCCTTCATTCTGTGGATGGTCGTCGGCAGGACTAAACTGTGCTTGGATTTTAGGTGAGAATTTTTTTATTTTTCTTAGTGCATCAATATGCTATGACAAAAAATATTATAGTAGATTTATATAATTAATAGTTTGCGGGACTACTAAACACGTAATCAACCTATAATGTTCCCACTGCTGGGACACAGGGCCCTTCTCGGTGAAAGGGAGTGGGCTGTAATCCACCACATGGGCTTGGTGTGGGTTAGTAGATGTCACATGTCTTAGAATTTTTGGTTCTAGGACAGGCTGGTTTGCTCACAATGTTTTCCTTTGTTTGCGAGCAGTTGTGGTGATAAAATAACTTACAGAAAGTAAAGTGCCTGTCTGGGTTCGAACCTACAACTCAAGTTTGGGCCGTTACCACTGGGCCACCACTGCTCTCCCATAACTTTACTAGGTGTTTATTAATAAGGCAGCTAGAATCCAGCTACTAGACCATGTTCACAGTGCAAGTTATGGTGGTCAGTTAGTCAATCAAGATAAGATTTGTAAAGAACCAAAGACCTTGTGTAATTTTGTTTAAAATAGTTTTTTTCTAATATTCCAGTTGCACATACCACGGGATCCACCTCATTGCATGCTGGCTATACAACGGTTCCTTCCCCATATCGTTCTCTTGGTGGGCACTTAGCGTCTCCTGTGCCTGCATCACATGTGTTGCCGGAGAGTTCCTCTGCCTTCGAACAGAACTTCAAGCCATCCCGCTAAGTAACATAGGAGCTAAAGTGGATTTATGAGATTTGGTCAATCAAATACCCTTTGAATTGCTGATATTGGAAATCCTATGTCGCTAAAAGGGAAAAAGAACAATTTATTTGTCACTTTTCAGTGTGAGTACGGAATTCTGCAATATTTTTGCCATTAACGGAAACAATTTTTACCTCTATTTTGAGTCTTGAACTTAATTATTGGGTCATGTAAAAAAGCTTAGCTAGGTTTTTAGTTACAAAATCCTTAGTTTTAGCTTGTAGACCACACGTAGCATCTACTGTACGTAGATGCCCTAACTAAATACATAAACATATTATTGGAGAAACAAACATATACACCGTAAAGACTATTCTTGCTTGCAACCCTCGGCCGCTATAGTAACCCTTGATAAAAGATATGATCATCGTGTGCACGGGATTTTGTTTTCAAATTGGTCAGATATAAGTTTCCTTGATGGTACCTGTGTATGTAAGTTTCTAATCCTAAATAAACCCTTTTAAAGACGGCCTGACAGTAGCATTTTAGAAATCGTATCTAATAAACGTTCGAAACGAATTAATGACGAGTCTTAACTCTTATCTAGATTAATATTTGCAGATATTCTTAATAGAATAAAATATTAAAACGACTATTTACACCCTGCATGTGTATGTGTGAGTGAGTCACGTACTTAAATCTGATTTTCATAATCTTGTATGTTCATCACTCACAAATGTGCAATGTTTTTGGTAAAGTGCAAAGATTATAAATTGAAAGATTGAAGACCACTCGCACTATACGTATATTCACCCAATAATTGTATTATATTTAATCATTCAAACATAACATTATGTCGTCATCTGCCAACTTTTTTTTTTTTCCCAACTACATATGTTGGGGTCGGCTTCCAGTCTAACCGAATGCTGCTGAACACCAGTATTTTATATGGAGCGACTGATATAATTATGTGGCAACCTAAAATTCTAAAAACAGTGTTATATTTTTTGTACAGCGTAATTATGAATTCTCTCATCATTTTATATTATAGAACTCAGTTCTACTTGCAATGTAGGTGTTTACTTTTGATAAAGTGAGCCAAATGGCAAGACTTAAAATCATTATTTATGTTTTTTGTTTGATATGTAAGTATAGTCAACCACAAGTCTGAAAACCAATCTTACCAAGGGATATAGTGTTACCCAGTAACTGGGTTGTGGAGGTCAGATAGACAGTCGCTACATGTATAAAAATGGTATTCAGCTGCACCCGGTTATACTTTAAGCCGTCTCCAACATATTTGGGGAAAGGCAGGCAGATTGATTGATCGATTTGTTTTTTAGTGAACTTCATGATTACCTACCACTTTTAAAAAGAATTCCCATTTAATTGTAAATTCACTAGGGTTGAAACACGGACTAGAAAAAAAAGAAGGACTCCGCGCCACGCGTATCGAAAGTGAAGCACCGTACCTACAGTAGGCGCGCGATCTGAGTGCAGTTCTGAGGAATGCGCTAGTGATGTGACCTAATTAGCGACAATGAACGGAGTTCGATATTTTTCTTTGACACCTTAAAAGTGGACGTTCAAACTGCTTGTATCTGTTAGTATTTTAACACATTTTATTTATTATATTTGCGCTAGATATTTTTATTACAAGCTATAGTATAAAAAAAAAGAAAATATCATGTATATATTCCCTACTTTGAGAAAACTGTGGGAAAGCCGGAAATCTTAATAAAACAGGTTTATTATTGTAAACTATCATCACTGTCATCGCCGACCTCAATGACAAATCGGTCTACGGTATCTTCCATTAATCCATCCCTTTGAGTAAAACGCTATCGATAAGCGCGCGAGCGAGAGACATCAAGGTCAGCACAGCACTAAACTACAGGCGGCCGCGGCGAGGTGTCGACGGGCGGGGGGAGTTGCACCCGCCCCGCTCCTCATACCCCGACTGCACTCAGATCGCGCGCCTACTGTATCTATGTGTGCGTGATTTGACAGACGCCGTCATGTCACGTAATGGCGGCCGGTCGGCATACTATGATGTCAATGTGTGCGTGAGGCGTGTTTGTACAAACGGTCCCGGCATACTTACTGTGCTTCACTTTCGATATGCGTGGTGCGGAGTCCTTTTTTTTTCTAGTCCGTGGGTTGAAACTATCTACCTGTTAACTTGTCGTTGTACGACGTACAAGTGACATTCTACCTTTTAAAACAATTAACCAAACAAATATCGACCTTGCCCGGTCGGATGTTCATCTATTTTCAACTTTCGTTTTTCGTACAATTGTATTATAAACAAAGTTGAAAGCGAGAGCGCATCAAAGCAGACAGCAGAGGAGCGCGTCTGAGGTTATTTATTTTTGACTTTATCTTAAGTCGCTCAATGTCGGTAAGTATTTGCTTGGCAGTAAAACCCGCTCTGCGCGGTGCTTCGCCATGTTTGCGCCGGCCCTTATGAGGCCTATTAATCATTGATGACTTACAAACCATGTAGGTACGGTCAGCAACAGAGGTCGGTTATCACTGCTACTTTTTGATATCATATAAATTAACACAAAATTATTCAATAAACTGATTTTTTTTTTCGTTTAACAGTTAATGTTCTTAAAACTTTTTGTGTTCTGTTCGATTTGAATTAAATATTTCGCTTAATAATTAACATTAAAAAACTGCAAGTGTTAATCGACTTTTGTTGCTGACTGTACCTACACTTATTTAAATGTAGGTATGTAAATAATACTAAATAGTGATTAAATTAATGAGGCTAACATTGTAATATTCATACAGAATTTTTTTATTTGAAGTCAAAACTGACTTGTTTTAATGCTGTAATATGTAATGTATAATCTATCTTTGCAACTATACAAGTAAGAAATAGTAATAAAATAAAATTTAAATGTACAGTGACTTAATTTCTATGAAGAACAAGAAATATTAAACCATTGAGGAGTTAGTTTAGTACCTCAAACTAAATATGAACCCTAAGTGCAAGTTATAAAAGTCATTTTGGATCGACTTAAAATTATTGTGAATAAATATGAGTTTAAAACTGTAAATAACTGTGATGGTCGACTATGCGATATTTATTCGTTGTAATAAGTGTAAATAAATGATTTCTAATATTTATCTATATGGATTTTACTTGGTACCATGTAAGTACTGCATCCTTATTCACGCCATAGACAAATACTACTTTGTACAGAGGCAAAAAGAGGAGTATCATACTCCCTATACAGAGAAGGTACGAGCATTGATCACTACGCTTGCTCAAGACAAGTTGGCGATATCAGACATATATTAACTTTAAGTGCAAGTTTCCTCACGATGTTTTCCTTCACCGATGTCAGTAATGTCCAAGATAAACATAACAAGTACATCATCATTCTCTTGCGCTTATCCCAATTTATTTGGGGTCGGCGAAATGCCTTTTTCTTCCATACTTTTCTATTTAGGCGTCGTCATCAAACTAAGAAAGTACAAAACGTCACATTGGTATAGCAATCGCCACCCAAGTTGTAAAAAAAATACGTGGGATACG
Organism: Cosmia pyralina; assembly: GCA_946251885.1. NCBI lineage: Eukaryota > Metazoa > Arthropoda > Insecta > Lepidoptera > Noctuidae > Cosmia > Cosmia pyralina. Next base: position 4,412,994 of record OX276362.1, on the reverse strand, counting down.
TGAGTAGTCGATTTATCGCGTCTTGTTTCGTGATTGGTCCATTGAGAGGAAAAACATGGAGACGCCGCGTTATTATATACATACATTTGCTTATACAAATATGAGTTAAATACGATACAGATTGTGAAATATCGTTTTGTCTCGTACTTTCTAATAAAATAATCGTTATGCTATGAGACAACAATATTTAAGTTGTTGCTTATTATGGCAACATTTTGTCGTGATAGTTGTAGGTATGTTTACTCCTACTAACTTATCTGTGAAATGGCGAAAATTGGAACTACGGCATGTTATTATTTTTATATAGGTATCATTGTTTTTAATTTGTAAAAACTGTAATTCTTATTAAACGATTATGTCTAATGTGAAATTTCCTTCTTGAAAACTTACTCAATTTTGGGCACCTTATATTAACTAGCAACACTGAATCGACGGTGCCGTCCTCTTTCAGTTCACAGATAAGTTGGTAGGACTGTAAGTGCCATATCGGCCATGCCGACGAGTTTTGCTGTCAAACAATTGTTTTACTTTTTGTATAACTGAGATTTGCGAGAAAATTACTAGTTTAACTTTAAAACTGCAAGTAAATGTTAGAAAACTACAACTTAATTTTATATATAGTAACAAATATGTTCCTTCCCTAGCAATGACAGCCATTTTTTGAGACATGAATGAATCGTAGGGTAGGTATGCACCTTTTTTTGTAGGTATTTCCAGCCCATATATTTATGTCTATGGATTGGTCACGTATCTGCGCAGACTTATGGCATGGAGGGGTCATGCCAAAAAATTGACAACTTGTTTGGCGGCTACTGTACGCACGGCTACAGATCAAGCTATACCTACATATCCAGTATAAGCTGATCTCGTATTCTATAGGATTTCCTTACAGTGAGAGGTCAGTGTAAACTGGAAATGTATAGCTTGATCTGTAGCCGTGTGTACTTGACCGGATTTGAACCCTCGTGAACGCATTTTTTTGTTTTTCTTCTGCTCACCACGATCATATCCGCTGTCTGTCTTTTATACTGCTGGTAAATAGGAAAGATAAAGAAAACAATGGAGTAATTCACACTAATTTTATTAATAGACAAATAAAAAAACAATAACAATATTTAGCAACGTAACTCATAAATATATCACAATATTCGTACAGCTAGCGAAGATTCACTGAAATAACTTGCAATGCCGTGCTAATATGCCTTAATACGAACGATCCAGCGGACATTATAATATTACAATATGAAAAGTCCTTTGCTTTGAGCAAAAGGATAGAAATTTTATGACTTTGGATTACGAACCTTATAATCAGTGTCCTAGTACGAACTACACTTGCGCGCTAACGGATTCCTCAGAATCCGTATGCGCTCGATGGCGATATTCGTGCAATTTTAAACTTTATAAAACTGTTTAATAACGTGTATTTTTAATTGTCATCAGAACATTTTTTGCTTGCAATGTTTGTTCTCCTACATTTTGTTCTATAAGAAAAACTGCAATAAGACTTCATCCTCTGTCAAGAACCATAGAGGAATCTATTAAACCATTACGTACTTAGTTTAAATAAACTAAGTACGTAATGGTTTTTTCTTATTTCCATTAAGAAATTTATACTCCAAGGAAAAAATAGTGAGCTATTTTTTATACAGGGTGTTAAAGAAATTGCGTGCAGTAAAAATAAATAAAAACATAAAAAAAATATTGCAAGATCAACCTAATTTAGTACCTAACTTAAAATAGCAATCTTTTAGAATTAAAATTATTCTATTTGTTTAAATGATTTAATTCGGACGCGAGAAGTGAAGGACAAAATGACAACGCGTTCGATAGTAGGTAAGTAATTAAAGCATTTAAACAAATAAAATAATTTTAATTCTAAACGATTGCTATTTTAAGTTAGTAGGTACTAAATGATCTTGCAAAATTTTTTTTTTTTTTCTTTTCGTGGGTTTCTTTATCGATACTGAACCTGCACCTAAGCTATGACACGCAATTTCTTAAACACCCTGTATAAATAAAAATAAAAAAGAGTAACAGGGTCCAAGCTACCGGCCGGCTTGGGTGGGCTCCAGAGAGAGAAGCTCCTGACAATATGCGTCAGTATGAAGTCCTTTTAAAATGTAAGTATTATGATGTCCGCCATAAACATTAGCTTCTAAATAGTTCAGTGCTCTAGCACTAATAAAATGGAGTGCGTGTCTTTATCGCTAAAACTGAAATCAGACACTTCAATTTTTGTTCATTTAAGTCTTACTGGAAGTGGAACGTCTAAACATGAAATTAATCAAAACTAAAAAATGAATTCATTAGTTAAGTGACACCTCTCACGCTCACGGAACCAATTTTTTAAGAATGTTAAATGAAAAGATGCTTTTTTGAAAAATGTAATCAATTAGCGAACTAGTAAATAATATTAATTTAATACTTACGTAATTATTAAAAACATTTTTATTGTGTCATTTATTTAACTCATCTCAAACACGGATAATACTTTTTGAGCCGAGTTTATTAGATAACACAATAGTAATAAGTTTTAAATAATTAGGTACCCATTAAATTAATATTATTTACTGGTTCGATAATTGATTACATTTTTCAAATAAATTTACTTTAAAAAAAGTAAAAACCGACTTCAAAACCTAAAACGAATAAAATAACTTTAAAAGAAAACTTAACAGCTTCTGAAGTCGGTGTCCAGCTAAGGTGTGATGTGGTGTAAATCGTATAAATTGGGACAATTACATGAGCCCAAGACGAACGAAAAGAAGAATCATCACAAAATCCGCATAGAAATGTCGGAGACACAGTACATTTATTATACAGTACATTTATGCATTTAACTTCGTACATGAGAATCATTACCTAATGTATTATATACTAAAACCTTCCTGAAAATATGTAGATTATGATAGTGAAAAATCGTCAAAATTGGTTCATTAGTTTTTGAGAAAATCGCGGACTAACAAACATACATACATACGGGTCGAATACAGAACCTCTTTTTTGAAGTCGGTTAAAAAGCATCTTTTCATTTAACAATCTTAAAAATTTGGTCCCGTGATAGCGAGACAGGTGACAAATGCGACGGCCGACGATGTTGGATTTCGGTAGGTACCGATCTTTTCACTCACGTTCCGACTGATCGAAAAACTAGATGAAATTAGCAGATGATCGTTCATTTCAATATAATTTTGTCGGTGTCATGTAGACGTGAATGAAATGAATCAACAATGAACATTCACTCAAGTGAAGCATCTGTTATCAGCTCAATATTCTAGTATTTATATTCATCACAACACTTAATATTTAATCATTATTATGCATTACTTGCTAGTCGTTACAATTTTAAAATATATCCATTTTTCGTCGTTTTACATAAAATAATATCTGATATTTTTTAGATTTTAAAATTAATAAAAAGGTATTTTTTTACTACAATTTTAAATAGTGGTTACAAAAAACAGGTTGTTGAAAAATTGTTTGAACAATATTAATGATAAGAAACAGGTTGCAACGGGAACAAAGCACATATAGGAACAAACAACATGGAAAAAAAAAGGTTTGTAACCCCCGGTTTTAAAAAGCCTAATCAACTCTTTGATCAGTGCTGTCAAATCTCATCAACCTCAATCTGTCTAGCCTTATCTAAATTATTATAATTGATATTTTTTTTTTGTTTTATTCTCCTCTTTACTGGGGTAACCACCCCGTGAAGAGGAGAATAAAAAAAAAAATAAAAAAAAATAGGAAAAAAAAGAAATTGAAATTTTGACAGGAAAACGTCTGGCGGGTCAGCTAGTTGCCTTTAATTAAATTAAAAGTACTAAAATGCCATGAGTTTCTTAGAAACCAGGGGTTATCATATCAGATTCTCAAAATATTCATTAGAAACAATATCAATTGATGCAAAAGACCACTTTCACAAAAAGGCTGAATTGTAGCAAATAACAACTATGACATCTATAATCTCTGACTATCAAGCGACAACGAAAAGCAATCTTATTGCTTAATCAATAAGGCTTGATTTCTAATAACATATTATGCTAAACAAATGTCTTTGTCACATTATTGTACTAACTAAATTGTTACATTTGACTTGTGTTCAAAACATAATTAAATATACAACATTCGAATATACATAAACAAGTAACTAGTAAAAGCAACGAATTATACAAATCAACTAAATTACAAATTAAAAAAGTTTTACAAAATTATATTTTTATAAAAAATTAAAAATCTGTATTATATTAATAAGAACTTCAAAAGTGTCAACAGTGCAACTAAATTTGCAATCACTTAGGGCATAAACTGCGTTAAGCGTGCCTCTCGCGTGTCCACACAAAACCGACCCGCGCGTGCCCATGCGCGTGCACACGCTCGTGAGCCCGTCGGGCGCCCGTCGCGTGATACTTCCGTGCAACGGGGCACGCATGCACGCGACGTGATCACGCATCACGTTGGACGGGTCCACGCGCGAAGCCCGCTAGCGGGTGCACGCGCGTGCTTGTTCAGTTGACAGCGCTATCTCGAACCGACCGCACGCGCGTGCCCGGCCCATAACAAAAAATGACAAATTTTGATACAGAAAGGGTAATTGTTGAAGTTCAGTGTCGTCCTGCCATAGCTTGATGTGTAGCCGTGTATACCATAGTACACATGACGTCATACGCCTTCCCAATCCCATTGGTAACTAACATTCACATCTTACGGCTGGCTGGGCTAGGCTTGCTAAAAGCGCAAACCTATCCCAAGTGATTTACCTCTCGTCTTAGGGCTATATCTGTGGTGTGGCTGACACTGGTTTGGCCACCATCAGGGATTTTACTTTTGATAACACAAGATTTAGTCGTTAATTAGTCGAAATTTGTCTGTCACTGGTTCAAAAGTTGTCAAGGGTTCATTGGTGGCCGATCTGGAGAGAGTCTCCCCAGCTTGGCCACCTTTATATCTCAAAAACTGGGGCACCTAGCGAAGATCTGTTTTCCCCCAGATTTAGTCGCCAAATATCAGAATCCGTCGGTCACTGGTTCAAAAGTTATAAGCGTTTCCAGGTAGGCGATCTGGAGAGAACCTCCCCATTTATATCACAAAAACTAGGACACCTAGCGAAGATCTGTTTTCTCCCAAATTTAGTCGCAATTTGTCGCCAAGTCACAGATTTCGTCGGGTCTTAGTTTAGAAGATATAATGAGTTAAATTTTTAAGGTACCTATAGTCCAAGAGCTAGATCGAAGAATTAACGAAAAATTGCTAAGAAAAAATATTTCTATTAATAATGTGTAATATAATTCTAGTTATATTGGTCTAACTCCTTAGAAATGTCAGAGAGATACAAATTCTCAATTAAGTACATGTTTTTATGTTTTATAAATTACTAGGCTGGAGTGGCTTAAATTTCTTTGAAAACATTAAACCTTCCTCTTGGTCTATTTGGTGTCAAGATGTACAGTCGCATGCAACTGTTTTACCAAATTATAACGTTAGGCTCTAATTTACTCGCGGGCCAGGGCTCTGGCTCGCGAGGAGTCGCTGGGGACTCTGAACAGAGACCCGTGGGGACGCTCCTACAAAATGGTGCGGGATAAACTCCGCCCATGGGCTCCCCCGCTGACGCAGAGTCTCCGGCCGCAGCTCGTGGAGGACGTGGTGAGCGCTCTGTTCCCTTCGCGAGGGGAATATACTCCCCCGCCCATGGCTCCGCCTCTTGCGGTGCCCGATGCGGACCACATCACCGACGACGACGACGATGCTCCGGAAGTGACCGAGGTAGAGCTGAGAGCGGCGGTACGTAGGCTAAGTGCCAAAAATACCGCCCCAGGACCCGATGGCTTGCCAGGAAGAGTTTGGGTTCTGGCCTTTGGGGCTCTCGAGCCTCGACTAGGGGGGCTCCTAAGCGCATGCTTGGAGAGGGGCCAGTTCCCACTTCGTTGGAAGACAGGGAGACTGGTCCTCATTAAGAAGCCGGGGCGCCCTGCGGACTCTCCGTCTGCTTACCGGCCCATCGTGCTGCTCGACGAGGTGGGCAAGCTCTTTGAAAGAGTCATTGCAGACCGCCTCGTCGGGTGGCTGGTGCAGGAGGGGCCGGATTTGGCGGAGAGCCAGTTTGGTTTCCGCAGGGGGCGCTCTACGGTGGACGCCATCATGCGCGTGCGAGCCCTCACGACGGGGGATGCTGTGGCCCGGGGTGGGGTCGTCTTGGCGGTGTCTCTAGACATCGCCAACGCCTTCAATACCCTGCCCTGGAGTTGCATCAGGGAGGCACTCCGGTATCACCGGGTGCCAACCTACCTCCGTCGAGTGGTCGAGGCCTATTTGACGGACAGGGCCGTCATCTACCCCGGTCATCAGGGAGAGTGGAACCGGCGAGAGATGTCGTGCGGTGTCCCACAGGGATCGGTCCTGGGGCCACATCTGTGGGACATCGGGTACGAACGCGTCCCAGAGGGTCATGGCCATCCGGCTAGTCCGGGGATACCGCACGGTCTCCTGTGAGGCGGCGTGCCTCCTCACGGGCGGGCTTACTGGCTGGCGTCTTTTTTTGGCAATTCGTCGTCGCCGTCGTCTTGATAAATAATACAACATTAATTTATCCATAATTACTCGACTGTACACCTCCAACGTCAAAATTGTACTGAGAAAACTGACGCGCCGATGCCCGCGCATAAGCACGCGAACGTGCTCACGTGCGTGCACCAGAAGCGTGGCCCGCGACGTGCTCACGTGCGTGCACACGCGTAACGCAGTTTATGCCCTTAGTGTATTTTAAGTGCTGTCACTAAAAAGTACCAAAATTGTACTTTATTTTTGTGACCTACTCTTAAAATTGCAGAACAAACTATACTTTGTGAAGGCACTGACATGAGTTAGTGTTTTGAAATACTAGAACAAAATGAGCTAGGTACAGACGCCAGCACATCAAGCTACTACAATCTGTCAAATTTCTTTAATAGATTTTCATCTTTATCGTGTAAGCATTAGGTTCAAGGTTGAATGGCAAAATTTGACAGTATCGGGTGGCTTGACCTGCTGGCATCTGTAGGTACTTATAATGTCATACAAACAATACTCTATAATACGTATGTGTATAATATAGCGTGTTGTCTACTGTCGTCATTGTAATGCATAACATTTTGAAATACTAGCTAAATAAATAATTATCTGGAGTTTAATAAGATCTTGAAATTTTTTTTTTTTTTTGCCAACCGTATTACATGCATTTTGCACTTCAATATGGTTGGACGGCATCAAAATTCTATTCTTTTGATCACTTATTTTTAACTTTTAATATTCCCAATAGTGGAGACATCTTGCAGAAAACATCACTAAAATAATATAATTTTCATTTTTGGTAACTTACATTAATTCGATTTCATAATACTCAATGTTTAATCTGCTAAAATTATATTATTATTACACCATAAAGGCTCCTGCAGATAGGCGCGACGCGACTCTAGTGGAACAATTTCTATGAAAACTTCATTAAAGTTGTTCTCGACCGGAGTCGCGTCGCGCCTGTCTGCGGGAACCTAAAGACTATTTCGTTAGTAGTATATTTAAAAATAATTTTCAATCATAAGTTTGTGATTGTGTACAAAAAAGATATGGTCAGAAAGTTACCTAAAACCTTGCAATATTAACAATGTTTATGATTCGTCTAACTATGACGGACTCGAATCGTGCGATTAGAGTTAAGTTACTGTACCTGTTATTTAGTGGTTTGTGTAACATTATAGTTATATTACATAAAAGAGCACAGCAGAGTAGCCAGTAGTAGCGGTGTGGTGTATTGGTGATGTTTTTCTAATGATGGTTTTTAACAAAATAAAGGATTTTTTTAAATCACTAGCTAATTTATAACCGACGAAAAAAAGGAGGTTCTCAAATCGACACGTATATTTATTTTTATTTTTTTATGTATGACCACGCATAACTTTTTACAGTCGTCCGATTTGAAAAATATTTGTTTTATTCAAGAGAGTATACATCAAAGTTGGTCCCATATAAAATTGATTAACTTTGCTTGGGTAGTTTTTGAGTTAGCTTCAATAATACGTATTTTTTCCCCACTTTTTATATGGATGATGTTCTAGTTTGTTTTGTAGGTAGTGGTATTAGGATTTGTGTGGGGTAGGTACACAACTAAAAAGTGAAAAATATAAACTTTTTTACAAAAATACAACCGACTTCCAAAAACTACAAAGTGAAAAATAACTTTAATTTCGGAAGTCGGTGGCAAAAAACGAAAATACATTTAACCAGACACCGACTTCCGAAATTTAAGTTATTTTTCACTGTGTGTTGTTTTTGGAAGTCGGTTGTATTTTTTTGTAAAAAAGTTTTTTCACAGAGTGTTCTACCCATGAATATGAACAATTTTCACTATGGGACCAACAACAATCACGAAAAAAAATCGGTGACAATTTTGCTAGTGATTTAAAAATAGCCCTGTATATAATCCAAGATCCGATTTTGAGCATAGCGTTACAATATGTATAACAATACTGCCTCACTGACTGACGAGGATTTGCCTGTAATGTAACAATCCAAGATTCGACATGTTACAAATTGTATCACGGGTGCACCCACTCATCTCTGTACTCTGTTGCATTAAAGGCGAATGGCCCCGATGAATGTACCATCGGCAAACTTTCCGGTGAACCACTTTTCGACCTTATTACTAACGCAATAAGGATGGTACCTATGTAAAGTTATAAATTGTATCATTACAGGTTGCGCACTGTAATACTTGGTCTTCCTCACTCATTGATGTAATGCTTGAATCTGAACTATATTACAGGCGAATGCTCCCGATTAGGGAGCGTCTTTAGAAATGGATACCCAGTCACAAATATATTTAAAAACAAACACTGTGAAAATAATGTGATGCGACTTTGGTCAAACTGTTTATGATTTGACAAAATGTTACCGCGATGCTTAGGCTCAAAGGGATCAAAAATCGCATTTTTATACAAGTTTTAATCGATTGATTTTTAATGATTATGAAATCGAGAATATGGAAGCTTTTCGATATTTGTGTATCTATTAAGGATTGATAATATAACTATTAATTATAATTAAGCGGCTGTACTAAACTATCTAGCTGGTTATTAACTGTTATTAAATACTAGTTTGATTATATTATTATTTTGCCTTAAACTTATATCGCAAGTTTTGCGCAAAATTCTAGAGTTAAGGCGTTAAATCAAAAATTCGCTTACTTATATTGATTAATCGTAATATCTATATTATATTCTCCAAAAAAATACTATGCACGATTTAATAAAATAATACAATGTTTTTTTTTTATATTAATATTCTTTGAGTATGGAAGTTTTGAGACAAAATACTTGTACATATTTTGATTAATGATATGTATGCTTTTGGCAAATTAAGGACGATTGTTTTGTTTTAAGATAAAAGTGACACGGGTTGAAGATATTTTAAGAGTTAGAATATCTTTCTGGGAGAACTCTGTTATAAGGTTTGGCCATATTAAATGCAAAAACATTTAAATTATCTAGACGTCTATACGTCGCCGATAGAATAGACGTATTAGCAAACGCTACTAGAGTTATCTTCTATTTCAATTTCAGTTGTTTAGCTTAAGGGGCATCCGTCAACGTAGCCCGAAAAATCATTTTTGATGAAAATAAGATTCGTGAAAATATTACGAATTGCAGCTAATACAATTTCGAGAGCCATATTGATGTTTTAAATAATTAAGTATATTGAATTTCAAACATCAATATTAAATCATTTACTTATCATAATTGCCGCGAATTGAATTTTGATCAACATTAATGAAAACCGTAGCCCGTTTTTCAAATATTTTTGTTTGATTGAAGGAATCACCCAAAAATGCAACAAAAACCTGATGTGAAAATCTTACAAGCAAAAGAATTTATTTTATACAACAGATGCCTAATGATTTTATTACTACTTTATTCATTAAATGAATGAAAGATTTGCCAAAAACGATGACTTCTAATGATTTTGATTCATAAGCTAATACCTCGTTTTGTATTTAAAAATAATGTCACTTTTATCTTTAGTTCACTTTCAAGCTATGTTAAACTACTTGCTAATGACACTTATTTACCAATATCGGACAGTGGGCTTCGTAGCTCAATAGTGGGACTACCCACAGAGAATGAATGACATGAAATATTCACAACAGAGTAAGTTTATATTAAAATATTTTGACGGAAGACTAGGCCTTTCGAGTGGAGATAAACTAGAAATTTGATGTTATTAAAAATTAGTTTGATTACCTATAGCCGACCATTGCTAAGGGCACATACTAATTTAATCAAAATGTTTAGTCATTGATTTGTTCCGTTCAAAAAATGTATACTTACAACATTATTTTTAGTATATGCGAAATAAACTGAATCGATTCCAATAACTTATTTACCGTGTTATATTTTGTCCCAAAAATCTTAAAAGAATGTTACAATATGGACACCGCGCGACGAACACAAGTCACTGCTGGTCACAGCGGCACTAGGCACGGGCGCCGCGTGGTGATCATGTTTTTGTACGGACAACCAAGTAACATAACAAGCTTATAACTTTGTGATTTTTTATGATACAGTTTTGAAATTTTGCACATAGATTCTTGACATAAAAATACTAGACACGTGTTTCGGGTTTCGCATATACTAAAACTGATGTTGTATAGGTACTATAAATAAGTGCGAACCTCTTAAAGGGTCATTGTAATCATCATTATGAACAACTTTTAATATGGGACCAAAACTGAAATCACGAAAAAAAAATCTGCTGTTCCCTACATTTTGAAGAGTTATGCTAACATAAATGTAGGGAACAGATGATTTTTCTTTCAGATTTAGTCCAACAGTAAAAGTTGTTCATAATGATGAGTACAATGACCCCGTAACGGTTGTCACTTATTTGAATTACACCTTGTATTACAGTGAGACTGCCTTCTGGCATATTTTGTATTTATCCACTCTTTTTTACTAAGAAAGCCTAAAAACATTACAATACTAGATACTTTCGAAATTATTTACAGACAACTATAGTGCTAGACTGATGGCTTTAGTCAGACCGTAGACAGTTTTTATAACAAGTGTTGTAGGTATAATGTTTATACCTGGGCTGTAAGTCGTATAGAACTTTGTAGCAGATGTGGCTGTTAAAAAGTTGATGATATGCATTGATGTATCTTTTTCAATAGCTGGACAAGCATACCGAGCTGTTTAGCGCTTTCAAGGACACTGAACGAGACACAATAGATGTTTTATTGTTATGACTGCTATAGCCGTATAGTGTTCTTCAAAGCACACGATAGTGGTAGCTCGCGAAATTCAAATTTATCCATTCTCGTCACTCCACACATCCATCTCAACATTTTCATCTCCGCAAATTATGACAAAATGATAATTGTCAAGTATTTATTTTCGAATACCACCCAAAGGAGTCCTGAAATAGGCATGTCCAGGTTTGAATTTAAGTTTTTGGTGAGCAGATGATTTTTTCAAACCTATTACCCCGTTTACATTCAACCCATTTCCACGACAACTTGCCTTGCCTGGCGATCACCAAATTGGCGGTTGTAACTGACTGTTTTTTTTTTTTTTTTTTAAATGAGTATAACTACCGCGGACTTGGTGGTCCGCGCCTTTTTTTATAGGTTTATTATTAGTATTCCTTTATTTAAATTTGATGACAGTTTCAGACTCCCTCGGACACTTACTCTACTCCTTATTCTAGCTTACTCCTACGTGAGTTCATCCCGAATTATATATATATATTATACTTTTTTTTTTTTTTTTTTTATTATTATTATACACATATGCATGCTCATACTTTATTGATATATATATATATATATATATATTTTTTTTTTAATAAATGTACAGGCTTTACAACGATTCAAAAAATGTTACATAAACAAAAATGATACTCGTATTAAATTACACTACACTATTTGACACTTTGATTACACATTGATTACACTTGAATTAACACAGAGGGAAAAAACTGCTTGGCAGTGCGAGCCGACCAGTCCCGGCCGACGGCTTCCGTTCACGGACATGACGTACACATCCGCGCCACTCTGCTCAACCATATTTTAGGGAACTGAGTGACCGGACGTGCAGCGCCACCATCGGCGAGACTTACGTGAGTATGACAGACTCGCCCTGCCATGAAGTTTCACATGCTGTTTCCTTTAAATTTACAATATTTTAGAACTAATTAGAGGGTTGGGTTAGTTTGGAATGTGGGCTTGGTGTGGTTATTTGGCTATGTTAGTTCGGACGGGGTTTCACAACCAGGGACTTCGCTAGCCCGAGCAGGGCCTCCATCACGACTACGTCTCGGTACTGCATGGCCATCTTCAGGTTGTAATCGATGACCATTTTAGTCGGCGCACCCATCGCCTTCTTCGCGAAACGGCCCGTGGCGTCGTCGGCGTCGTCGGAGTAGTAGCCTCTCACCCTCAAGGAGTGGACCCGCGACAGCGACGACTTGGAGGAGTATATACCGGAGTATATCTCGCTCAGTGCATAGGCCACATCCATCGGATTACGGTGCGTGCAAAGCAGCTCCTGGGTGATACCAGCCACCAGGTTTGGACGGGTATACCTTAATTCGAATAGGTTCTCTCTGTCCAAAAATGGATGCTGGTTTTCGTCTCCGATGAGGACAACTTCGCTTGCTCCAGACAACTTTACTGCCATGACTATAGCCCCAAAGTGGTTCATAAGAGCCTCGTCTACCGTGAGACGGTAGCATTTTTCGTGGCTCTTGAACCCATTGGCTAAGATTGAGGCCATAGTTCGTACCTTGGACTTCGCTCGGTCTCCTAAGCGGCGCGCGAGCTTTGCCCTCAGGTCTTTGGCAGCTTCGGTTGTCGTGGTGACTACCACGTCTTTGTCCCCATCGAAGTGCTTTACCACCCAGGTTGTCTTGCCGCAACCCGGAACTCCGTTGACCCACCTGATATTGGGTACCGCCCAACTTTCCTCCGATGCCGTGATATTTGAGGACCCCAAAATGGACTGTGCCATTTCGAGGATCTTATCGTCCGGCATGATCTTGGTGCATTTGGCGGTAACCACTATCGGGTCGTCATCTGGCCCGCTGAACTTTAGTCTGCCTGAGCGCCCCGTCTCCTCCTTGTCCAGGGCCACGAAACCACGACTCGCACTGTAGGCTGCCATGTACGACCCTGTCATTTCCCCTGCGATGACTTGGGACGTGACATTGTCGTACACCGCTGCCTCTGCTTCCTTGAGTAGTACCCTTAGCAGACCTTCTGTGTTCCTCTGGAAGGTCTGCAGGATCTTCCTGCATGTCATGAGATTGACCTCTCTGGTCGCTCTCACGATCGCAACGTACTCAAGGAATGCGCTCTTCACGTGGTCCGTGGTACCCGACTTGACTGCGAGGGTCGGCGGGCTGACTTGCCCTTTGTCGGCTCTGGTTGGTTTCGGCTTCTGCGGTGTAGGTTCCTTTCCCTTTCTTTTAAAAAACCTCTCCACTGCTGATTCTTGCCTGTGCGATGGTGATGCACGGCTGGTACTAGGGAGCAGTGCATTGAGGAAAGTGCCGAAGGCTTTCAGGCGACTCCTCGACCGGGCCTGGGCCTCCGGGCTAACGGTCTTGCTCTGCTCCCTTGCTGCTTTTTCGGCTGCCGCCTTCTGCTGGGCCCTTTCTGAGCCGCTTAGAGTGGTCGGGCTTGCTGCGGGGCTCGTCGCACCGGCTGCGGGTTGTCGGGGGGCCTTGAGGAAACTAAGAGTTTCCCCTCTGTCCTCGTAGACAACTACCTCGTGATGTTCTGAGGCCTTTAGGCAACCAAAACGGTCTGCGACGTCCCCTCTCTCCCCTCCCACTACCATTGCGTCTACACTTATTGTTCGGGCTGCTGCCGCCGTGTACTCTTCTACCTCCCTGATCCTCTGAAGCACTGAGCTTGCCTGGGCAAAAGGAGTCATCTCTCCTCACTCGAATAGCGCGATTGTCTTACCTTTGAATCGCACTAGACGGCATCGGTGAGAGGCTAACTCCACCTGCTGCAGCGCGGCGTACTTGCTGCCTTTCATGCTCGCTTTTGTTGTGCTTCCGTTGATCAGGGCGGCAAGACCCGGTGATATGGGTATTCGGGCCGCAGCTCGGCTTGAGCCTATGCAGAATCCTATTCCCAGTTGTTCTTCTTCTCTGTTCATGAATAACGCGACACCTCGCAGTCTGATGCCCGGGACTCCAACTCCTCCGCATGTCAGAAATTGCGTGATGGACATGGTATTTGGGGCTGGTTGTGGGCCGGCTGTCCATGCTGCTGTTGTCGACGCAGTTGGTGTCGCTGTTGGTACCGCTAGTGTTGTGGTTGTGTATGTGGCTTGTGTTATGGTTGGAGGTATGAGTGTTGTGGGTTGTGTGGTTATTGTCATGGTTGTTGTGGTTGTTGTGGATGTTCTTGTTTGTGTGGTTGGCCGACTTCGCAAGGTGGCGTCTGTTTTGTTAGCTCCTGCTGCGATTTTGGCAACTTTGCTCGCGAATGCCAAGAATGGGTTCCTGGTAGCCGGTCTCCCCATGATGGTCTGGAGTGTGGACTGGCTAAGCTGGATTTCAAACTTTACTTCCAGCTCCATTCTTTCATGACTGAACCTTGGGCTTTCAAAGAGCAAGTGCCAGACCGTCTCATCGCAACTGGGGTCGCAGACGCACGAGGGACTATCTTTAAGATGGAAACGGTGGAGATACGCTGAGAATCCTCCGTGCCCTGTAAGGACTTGTACGTGGACCGGTGTGAGCACTACGTCTCTAAGTATCCTTTTCGCCGCTAGGACGTCTGGGAAGAACACTTTTGTGACCGATCCTGTACTCGAGGACTCGTACCGCGCTTGCCACTTCTTGATAGTCCCCTCCCGTATCTTCCTCCTCGCGAACGATACGGGGACCTTGCTGTAGTCTGCACTTCGTTTTGTCTGGGCTGCCTCCTTTGCCAGCTCGTCTGCTCTCTCATTCCCGGCGGTTCCCACGTGGGCCTTGAGCCAAAAGAACCTCACTTCCCTGCCCTCCTCTCGTATCTCTCGGACGCTCTTCTTTATTTGGAGTGCCAGATGGTGAGTGACAGACGGTCTCCGCAGCAGGTCGAGTGACGATCTTGAGTCACTCAAGATGCTTACGGAGGCCGCCCTAGATTCTCTTGCCACCCTGACAGCTCTGAAGAGAGCGTACATTTCCGATTGGAAGACTGAGTTGTGGGATTCAAGGCCGAAGGTGCTGAACGTTGACTCCTTCCCGTTTTCCCACCAAGTTAGGGCAGCTCCTACTTTTCCCTCTATCTTGCTGCCGTCGGTGTAGATTTGGGGACCGATTACTTGATGGGTTTCCAGGGTTTCGGGAGTCAAGTCCTCTAGGCGGGCGTACTCTGTTGTTATGAGTTGCGCTGGGTGGGGATTTTCGGAGTGATGCACGTTGCACTCCAGCTCGCAGCCCAGCGGTATGAACTCTTGGGAATGCCCCTTTCTGATCTTAAAAAGGGTTGCTGCCTCGATTACCCGGAGATCTAAAGGGAGTTGACCTGACAGAATCAGTGCCGATGTTAGAGACACCGTGCGGTATGCTTTGCAGATCTTCTGCGCAAAGCCTCTCTGCAGCGAGTCGAACTGATTCCTTGTCATCAGTTTCTCCGCCGCAGGGGCCCACGCACTCGCTGCATACATCACGATAGGCTCTATCACCGACACATATATTGTCCTGATTATCTCTCTGTTCAGACCCCAAGTCACCCTCGCCGCGCATGCCAACTGCTTGTAAATGTCTGCGGCCTTTTTACAGGTCGCAGACACGTGCGCGTTGAAGGTGAGTTTGGAGTCTATTATGAGACCCAGCAGCTTGATCTCTTCGACCAGGTTCAGCCGCGTGCCCGACATGTGGAGTACCGGAAGGTCGTACTTCAGCTTCTTCGTTAACACCATCGCGTTGGTCTTGTGCGCGGCGAAACGTAGCTTGTTTTGGACGCCCCATTCCGATACTATGTCTAGCGTCTTGTTGGCTGACTGCTGCAGGGGACCAGATGTAAAGTCCGAGAAAACCAGGACAACGTCGTCTGCGAAGGCCTGACAATGTACTCCCATACTAGCCATTTTGTGTAGGAGCGAGTCTAGGATAAGGTTCCAAAACGTCGGACCGGCTATTGAGCCCTGGACGCAACCTTTCGTGGTTCCCTTTTCACTAGTCGCTCTGGCGTAGTTGACCCTGATGTTTCGGTCTTCCAGGTATGAGGTGACTAGAGCATAGATGTTCGCTGGACAATTCTTGGCTACCATTTGTTTTTTAAGTGATGGCCACCACGCGTTGTCGAAGGCCCCCTCTATGTCCAATGATATCAAAAGCACGATCTTCTTGGCTTTGATTTCGGCTCGTATGTGGCCCATTAGGTCATAGAGGGCGTCCTCGGTTCCGCGCTGTGGCATAAAACCGTATTGTTTTGTGTGGAGTGTTGGGAGGAAGTGCCACTGGAGACGGCCTACTAGAAGTTTCTCGACGATCTTTCCCAGGACCGAGAGAAGTCCTATTGGCCGGTACGACTTTGGGTTGGTGTAGTCGTCCTTACCTGGCTTGCGGAGAATGCACACGTGGGCGACCTTCCACTGCTTCGGGAAGTGTGACAGCGACAAGCACCTATTGGCTATCGCTAGGAACACTCCCCGATCGCAGTTTATTGCCGCAGTGCAGATGTCCGCCGTTAATCCGTCGGGACCGGGGGCTTTTTTCGGATTCTGGTCTTGGAGAACCATTTCCAGCTCCGCGGTAGTAAATGGTGGATCATCGGCAGACAGTCCTTGTGGGCTTTTCTCCTCCGCTAGCCTCCTCAGACTCATGTGGTATTGCTGTTCGGCATCCGTTGAGTCGTCAGGGTAGAAGGTTTTTGCCAGAAGATCCGCGGATTGCTCTGGACTGAGCATCTCTCCTGCTGTGTTTCTTAGGAGCGCGTCGTCTTGTCTTCTGGCTGTCTTCCTTAGTACCCTGTAGATGCCGTCCCACATGCTCTCTCGGTCCTGCTTCGAGCAGAACTTCTTCCAGTTGGCTGTGGCTGCTTCCGTCGCTGCTGACGTGTATGTGTTTTTGGCCTGCACGTATTCCTGGATGGTGAAGTGTCTCCGACTTGCGGCTGCATTACGGATCCTTCTCTTCTTAGTCAGTGCGTCTTTTTTGAGACGGTCTAGAGAAGGACTCCACCATGGGGGCTTTGCGTCGTGTTTAGGCAACCCCAGTTTTGGGATCGCAGTCTCGCATGAGCGGTGGATGTTCAGTGTGTATTCAGTGATTATGGTCTCCAGATCCTCTGGGTTCGAGACGTCCGAGACTCTGACAGGTGTTATGTCTGACTCCGCCAGGCTGGTCTTGAAATGGGTGCTGAAGTCGGACCACTTTGCCTTCTTGGTGTTATAGATGCGCGTCGAAACTGGCCTTAAGGGTTCCAAGGCCTTTTCCAAGCGCATCGAGAAGGCAATTGCATTGTGGTCTGAAGTTGTAAGACTTCTTTCTACACGCCACTCCTCGATCTTTCCTAGCAGCGACATGCTGCATGCCGTAACATCGACGATACTCGTGCACCACCTGTCTCCTCTGTAGGTCTCGAACGTCGGTGTTTGGCCCGTGTTTAGGATGTGGAGATCCCGCTTATCGAGAAAAGAACTGTACGCTGCCCCGCGATGGTTCTCGGAAACACTTCCCCACCATGGGCTCCAGGCGTTCACGTCTCCACCCACCAGGATGTTGTGTGTGTGTAATTTTTTGACAGTATTATGTGTTGTGGACAGATAGGGTTCGATGTCTTGGTCACCCTCAAAATAGACCGACAGTGCCCCGAAACTGAGCTGGCCCACCTTCAGCAAAACGGCAGCGATGTTCTCGGTCACAAGCTGGGGGTCGTGGATGACCTCCAGGTGGTTCCCGAAAACAACGATTGCCGCTTTTACTGGTTTTTGGCGACTGAGGCTGCACTGGATGACTCTCGTGCCAGGATTTTGCTTCATCACACCTGTTCTTCCTACATAGGGCTCTTGAACAAGTGCTACCGAAACTCCCTTTGCCTGAGCCGCCATGTGGAGCTCTTCTGTGGCTAGCTTGGAGCGTTGAAGATTTACTTGGATGAAATGTAATCTTGCTGTCGGCCTTGTTGTGTTTTGAGGGGTGACTGGTTGGCTTATTTGTTCCGGGTCGCCTTTAGCAATAGGAGACACGAGATCTCGCTATGCCATCCCATTTTTGGCGTTCCTGGCAGTCTTCGCTGAACGCTGAGTGTGCCAGGTCGCTGCCCGTCCTGTGTGCCGCCTTGCAGTTGATGCATGTGGGCATCCTACCTTCTGCTCGAGCGAGACAGTCCCTTCCGTTATGTGCACCGCTGCAGAAACTGCAGACTTCTTTTCCGGCCTTGCATATAGCCTTGTTATAGCCATATCCAAGGCACTTTGTGCACTGCACTAGTGGGGACTGATCATCGATCGAGCATCGCTTGATGCCCACATGGACCCTTTGCGCTGTCGTGAAACTCTTCCAAAGGTCTGGGGAGAGCTCCAGAACAGGGTGGCACTCATGGGGGTTTCTTGCCCGTTTCCTGAAACGCACCTTTATGGTCTGTCCATCCACAGCGACGTTCTGCAGAAGGTGTTTATTCTGCGCCTTTAGGAGGTCGACGATCTCCCCGTCGCTGTAGCTGGACAGCACCCCTTTGATGCAGACCAGGGGGTTCTGAGGTTTGGGCTCTTGGACCTTTAACCCTGAGTTCGACTGGACTTGCTATTTGATCTTATGCAAGTCCACCTTACTCGCGCATCTCAGGACCACTTTCTGGTTCCGCGCTTTCCGGACAGTATCGACTCGGGCTCCAGTGGTTTTGAGGTCCAGAGCTGTCCTGATCCTCTCGATTACGTTGTCCCCAGTGTGCTGAGGATTCGTCGACGAGACGATCAGGGTGTGGTTGGGTTGTGTAGGGGCTTTGGGAGGCTTCGGCTTGCTGGCGACCTGGGCAAAGGTTTGGGGGCCCAGCTGTTGTGGAGCCGGTTTGTCGGCTTTGCTCAATTCTGCCACTCCCTTCTGGATAGTCTGAAGGGTCTTTTTGACCTCCCCGACTGCCAGTTCCGCCTCCAGATTAAGCGCCGGGGGCGCCTGGACTGGAGGCTCTTTGTCTCGCAGTACGCGGAGGTCCGCCGAAACAATCTCCAGTCTTTCCTTGATGGGTTCGAGATGGTGTGTGAAGTTGATCGGTGGTTGTACTGGTGGGGGGGACGCCACAGGCCGGTTGGCGATGACCTGAATTTGTTTGTAAAGGTTGTTCATTTGTTCCTGGAATGCGGCAATGGTGAGTAGGCCCTCGGTCTCCCGGCTACTTGGATCCATTCCGTAGGTGCTCGGTCGATCAAGGTCGTCCTTGAGCCGGTTTAGAGCCTTGTGGAGCACGTCCAACTGGTTGGAAATGCTGGTCACTGTTTTTTCGAGGCGTGAGAGGCCGGCCCCCATAGTTTCCCCACCGGGAACTACCGGGGCTTTCACGGCTTCCTGCCTCGTCCTCTCGTGCTCTACAAGGTTCCTTGAATTCGCGGCTGCGATCTCGCTCTTAACCTCCTTGATTCCCGTGAGGGCTTCAAGGGTCTCGTGACCGAGCCACTCCCGAATCCCTTTCGCCTCCTTTTTCGTGTCGGAGACGTCAGTCCGCATGAGGGAGAACTCCACTTTAAACGCCATCAACTCCCGAGTGTCCCGAGTGTCCCGAGTGTCGAGAGGCCCTGCAGACACTCATGGGCTGTGGCCTTGCATTCTCTTTTCATGTTGCCAGCTGATTCCAGGGCGTCTTTTCCTTTCTGTAAAAGTTCGTTCGCCTCCCTGGTGGCCAGGTCCATCTCCACCCCTGTGCCTCTTCTCGGCGTTCTGTACAGAAGGCTCGGCCGTCCACTCTGAGGACGGTCGGCTTGGCTCACTGTAGAAGCCACCGAGCATTCTTCGTCCGAGATGATCTGGCGGGGGGGGGAGATACCACATTGCTCCCAGTCGATTACTGCCTGTGTCCCAGCGTTTTCTGACCCTGGAGTCCGTGTGACTATCGCTGATGGCACTGGCGGCGTCATACTCATCACGTCGGGCTCTGACACTGCCTTCGTCACCTGTGGCCTCTGCGATGAGCGTGCCGACTGCTCCGAGACCACCGACTTTGCAGTGTTTTTAAGGACCTTCTCCCTGAGTGTTCTAGGGGGTTTTACGGCCTCCGTGGTGGTGGTTTTGTGGGTGGTGCATGATTGTTTACTGGTGCTGGAGGCTTTGGACGACATGTTGGTTTGTTAGTAGTTAAGAAGAGATGGTAAAGGTTCTATACTAGTTGTTTTATAATTAAATGTGATTGTGTGTGTTGCTATAAAACTATGCCTGTTTTTTATGCTAACTGGGATGAACTCACGCATGCTCTGCTGGTGGTCTGCGTCCGCTGTCCGATGAATAACTGACTGTTTATGTAGGTATTGCTCTCTCGCTCACTTGCTATTGAATTTCTACGTTCTCCATTGTTGGAAAGACATGTGACGAGGCAATGTAAACACTCATTTCCCTTGAAATTGCTACAACAATATTTAGGAAAATATTTCCGCGAATGGCAATGGCTGAATATAAACGGGGTTATGAAGTAATGGATTAAGAATTCCCTTGTGATTGAAACTGTGTTAAACAATTAGGATGCAGGTTTTGTTCTTCCTCGACATGAAAACTTCAAAAAAAAACCAAAGAAACTTCAAGATGTTTCGCCATCCTGACCGATTTTAAACACCGTCAAACTTATTGTGATTTATTAACTTTTAATATGACTAGCACTATAGTGTTCTGTAATAAATAGACTGAAATACTATGCATGAGGTAGATGTCTATTTCGATCTGATTTGATCTTTGATATAATTGAACATAAAAATAGACGGAATTTGATCATAGATGGCGCTACTGCAACTACTCGATTAAAACTTATTAGTATATTGAATAAACATTAATCTTTTTA
The DNA here is from genome assembly GCA_946251885.1 of Cosmia pyralina. Taxonomy (NCBI): domain Eukaryota; kingdom Metazoa; phylum Arthropoda; class Insecta; order Lepidoptera; family Noctuidae; genus Cosmia; species Cosmia pyralina. The sequence continues at coordinate 4,391,978 of OX276362.1, read as the reverse complement.
ATTAAGTTTTCCGCAATAAGCCTTGGCAAATCAAAATGATTCAGATAAAGAAATGGTTTGGATGGATTGTTGGAATGGTGAAGAAATGGTTGGTGGTTTTTAAGTAATATATCGTATTATACCTATGTATTTTAATTTGTTCTTTAAAGGTAAGTTATAGTAACGCCATCTTTTAATGTAACTACATGATTACTAATAATAATTATGCGATTCAAAATTCGTTTACAGAAAATCGATAATATTTCTAAAGTAGAAGGCGACGATTATCATTATATTCATCATAAGATATTCCTTCTCCCTATCTTTCCTATTCCTCTCTCAAAATCAAGCTCGATTTTTTCAAGTTTAAATATTTATCAATGGGGCTCGTGGCTTAATAATAACAGACGCACGAGTCGATCGAAGGTCGGATCGTGTCTCCGTGCCTTGGAAAGTACGTTAAGCCGTTGGTCCCGGCTGTCATTTGTAGATCTTTGACAGTCGTGACGGGTAGTTAGAAGCCTAAAAGTCTGACAACCAGTTTTACCAAGGGGTATCATGTTACCCGGTAAATGGGTTGTGGAGGTCAGATAGGCAGTCGCTCCATGTAAAATACTGGTTTTCAGCTACATCCGGTTAGACTGGAAGCCGACCCCAATACTTTGGGAAAAGGCTTGGCAGATTGATTGAAATATTTATCAATGCGACGGTCGAGGAGCGCGTACCGAATCTTCTCTTTTTTATAAATCAATGCTTTGCTTCGAATGATATAGCACATTTTTGTACTATTATAATTATGAAATTAGCTGCCAAATAAGCTTTCTAACCTCATCTACATTCGCGAGCATGCAGTCGCCTTCTTTACCAATGTTATTTTCAAATATTATATTTAGAAGGTTTTGACATACTTACAACAAATAGTTTCTACCATTGTTAATTTTAAACAACAAAGTAATAATGTTCACTTACTGGTGTCCTTTTTGAGACAAAAAGTGGTTATTGGTACAAATTAATCACTGTCCGATACACCTTTGATACTCATACAATTATGCAATTTCACGTGGTACTTTTTGGTACCATTCGATATGCTTAATCATATTTTTTGTTTACCTAAAAACAAAGTAAATCTACACTGGTACCTTTACATAAAAATAATCCCGTATTTCACAAAACACTTGACAACAAAATATACTCAAAATCCACACCTAAAGTCTTTCCAAACCAAAATAACCTCCTGTTTTACAGTGTGGTACTTTCTGAAAAAGTGTCAGAATGGTACCTTCTGTGGCGCTACTTCTGGAAGTGTCGGTACCAGATGAAGCAGCCGTACAGGGAGGGTAGTTCTTAGGGAGATCCCTCGTCTACTTCACGGATGACGGTGTCTGATTCCCAGCGCGAACGCTCGGCGATTAATGCTTGCAGTTCCTGGGGAGAAGTTTTTTATTTTGTACAAAAGTATGGTGTTTCCTCTTCCTCAAATGCAACTCAATTATGTCACCGTTAAGTCTCATGTCGCGTCCTAACCGAAAACATCCGCGCGCTCTTTTATATGAATTCTAGTTGTTGCCCGCGACTTCGTCTGCGGTCCAGGATGAAAAGTAGCCTGTGTCCTTCTCCAGGTCCCAGGCTAACTATCTGTCAAATTTAATTCAAACCCGTTCAGTCGTTTTAGCGTGAAAGCGTTAGCGTGTCAGCCTTTTAGCGTTCTCGCGCGGTGGTCGCTTTTGGTTAGGACCCGGGGTCATGCTTTCTCTGTGACTTACAGATGATATTTTAGAGACATAAAGTCGCTTAAGCGAGCAACACACTTGACGTTCTGCTCCACGAATCGCGATTCTAGTAGCGGAACATCATGCGAGTCAGCTGAATTGAACTACCGCGGTTTCGCTGATTTCGCGGCGGAGGTGTGATACCCGCCTTAAAAACGTCTTTAGGTTAAGTTACGTTTGAGTATTCCAGCGATGTAAGAGTATGCCCAGATGTTGTTCTCACTTTTACTTCATGCTATCGAACGTAGTTTTATGTAATTTGTACCTAATGTATCAGATATAGAAAGATGTCACCAATGTACTTTATCTCGTACAGTTCGATTCAAACTTAATGGGGCTCGGAAGTTAGCTGCAACTGCAGGAGCTAGACCACCACCTCTTACAGCAGTATTATTTTAATCTTACATGAGTGTGGGAAAGAGATGGAGCTAGACGTCCTGTATAGCTCCATCTCTTTCTCACACTGAAGTAACATTAAAATAATACTGCTTTAAGAAGTGGTGGTTGGCCCCCAGGTATAGTACGATTCAAACTTAATGGAACTAAATCTTAAATTAAAAAATAATAGAGCTTAACTAAATGGAGTCTAAATTATTATCGACTTGACTGAACCTGCATTGTCTACACTCGCAGCTAACTTCCGAGCCGCCATTAAGTTTGAATCGTACTATAAGCCGACGTTCGTACGGACGTAAAAATATCGCGGCGGGATTTTGTCGTGCACTAGATTTTCAACTCTGGTTGTTGAGCCGAGCGTTGAGAATCAAACCTAACAACAATAGCGTGCATTCTAGCGCGTCGAAAAAACACGCTGTTGGATTTTCAACTCTCGGCGCTAAGCAGAGCGTTGAAAATCCAGTGCGTGAAACAAAATCGCCGCGATAATTTTACGTCCGTGCGTACGTCGACTAACAGTTGTAATGTTCTATATCCAAATAAAAGGTGTAATTTAAATAAAGCACAACTTCTTAAGGGGTCATTAAAAAAAAACAGCTGTTCCCTACATTTATGTTCGCATTCGTCAAAATGTAGGGAACAGCTGATTTTTTTTCGCGATTTTAGGTTTGGTCCCATCGTAAAAGTTGTTCATAATGATGAGTACAATGACCCCTTAAGAGGTTGTGTGTTATTTAAATTACACTTCGTATAGTTATTAAGGATAAACATTTATACCAGTTAATGAAGAATGCAATAATTATGTTTTCGTGCAAATGTATTTTTTTTTTGTAACCTTTACAAATTGTGAAAATTTTGATTTATTTAATTTATGAAACCTGAAAGACGTTTTGATGATGCGTAAATAGGACCATATTTATGTGTATGGAGAAGAGTAGATTTTACGAAGGTTATGATTTTTAAGTTTCCCAGTGACCATTTTCAAAAATACTTACAAATAATTTTGATTCAATTTTGTTAACAAGATGTGAACTCGCTAGCGACCAGGGTATGCATGTTGTTTACCTTAGTGTTTTCCATTTACTATAAGTCCGAGGCGATCATAATCCTAATTAGGTAATAAAAAATTATATTTTAGAATTTTTCAAAAGTATGAAGGGGTAAGTCTTATTTTTAGACTCGTTAAAAATATAAAATCAATGCATGGTTTCTTTAACGTCGCCAACATTATACAATGGGGAAGAAAACTGTCAAATTAGTTCCGCGTAGATGGCGCTAAGTGTTTGTTACTTTCATTCATCTGTCAACGTAATTCCTTGCTGAAAACTGCCGCGAGATGGCACTAAGTGTTTTTTCTTATCGCCGATTGGTCGCTTTGTCTTCAAGATGACTTTTACAAGTGACAAACACACAGCGCTCTCTCGCAACGATGATTCCGAGAAACAACCCCATTGAATGAATTATAAAATATATTAACATCATCACCTTCGCAATTTTAACGCTAATCGTATCACCCTATCGTCACCATAATTTAATTTTCATAAATATCATAATAAAGTGAAATAAAAAATGAGTCATTACTGTCATTAGCCAATTTACAGATGCGCCGAGTACAAGTTTTACCGAGTAACTGAATACCGAGTGCTCGGTATTATGTTTACCGAACCGAGTACTCTGCCGACTCGGTTTAGTTGACGAAGGTGTTGGGCTCGAAAACAACACGCACGGAGAAAGTTACGTTGTTACAAAATATGTTTTTAGGGTAAAATTAAAAGTATAGTGCACGTTAAACAACTGGAACCGGTGCAGTGACGTTTCATGTTGTTTTTTTTACAGCGACTGTACTTGCGTACACTACGGCCGATTTATTTTTGCAGATCCGAACATAGCCACTAAGAATTTTCGCGCATGTTCTCTCACTCACACTCGCCTCATGTCACCATTTACGAGTACTTCCTAAAAAATCTTACTACGCAGCCTTCTGCGCGAAATTCGGACCTGCCAAGATAAATCGGTCGTACTGTAGTCGACGCCATCTTGGGTCTAGTTATTTGACGTGCACTGCTGTCTATTGTGTTTGTTTGTAACTATTTGAGAGATGAGTGGGCTACATTCTACGATAGTATTGTAAAGAGAACAGGTTATAAATTTTACGATTTCTTTTCGAGTACCTCGGCTGTCAAACCGAGTTATTCGGCCTAAGACGAGTACTAACAAAATGGCCGATTATGCCGAGTACCGAGTAATAAACGAGTACTCGGCGCATTTCTCGATAATCAATGACAAGACCAGCAATTAATTACGGCAAGCTTTTGAAGAAGGAGTTAACTATTAAACAATTTGAGTATATTGAGTTAGTTGATAAAAAAAAAACTAAGACAACTACTGACCTCTGGTTTATTGAGCACAATGATCCTATTTTCGAGTTTAGGCGCCAGTTCACACGACTGTTGTTCGAGATCGTCCAGAGACGCTCGGCGAGTCAACCTGCAAAAAAATCGAATATTACTGTTAGAGATAAGGATATAATATAATCTAATAAAATCTAGAAATAATAGAAACTAGAACTAGAATAGATTTGTCTGGATGGTCTTAAGGGGAAGCGCTAAGTAGCCCGCGAAATTCAAATTTTCTTAAGTTTTTTTGCAATTTAAAGTATGATTTGCGACCGTAACAAATATGTATTTACAGAATTAGAATCAGTAATAAAACTCCTTAAGTTAGTATAATTCTTAAGGACGATTCTGAACTATAAATATAATTTTAAATAGGTACATTTTCTCAATAAATGTACCGAAGTAAAAATTTTCACTCCGGTACATTTATTGAGAAACTGTACCTATCTAAAATTATATTTATAGTTCAGAATCGTACCATGCACATCTATCAACAGTTTGGCCAAAAATATTTTAAGAATGTAAAGCATTTTATTTAATAAACATGCTTTTGTGTAAAAAAGTAATGATTTGACTACCCATTTGTAACAGCGCCCTTAAGTTAGTATAATCCTGAAGTGTCAAGATTTCATGAAATAGTCTGTTTAAAGTGTAACTGTTTTTTGCCCAAATTGTTGATAGATGTGCATGGTACGATTCTGAACTATAAATATAATATTAAATAGGTACATTTTCTCAATAAATGTACCGAAGTAAAAATTTTCAGACCGGTACATTTATTGAGAAAATGTACCTATTTAAAATTATAAACTCAACTCAAACTCAAAGCATTTATTTCAAATAAACCAATTACAGGCACTTTTGAATTGTCAATGGGTCGGTCAGTCAGAAAGATGAAGCTAGTTGCCCATTCCAAAGCGTAGTAGATCCCTATGGAGAAGAACGGGCAAGAAACTCCACGGACACTCTTTTAAATCATAATATTTTTACAAAATATTGGTTACATCGTTCAAGTTGAAAATATACATGTGAGAACAATGTAGAAAGACGTGCACGTTAAAAAGCGTCCGTAATAAAAAGCTAATAACTAAAACAACTAAATTAAATATTAAAATTACAAATAAGCCATGGCAGCTAAGAGACGACCAGTCCCAACTGACGGCGCCCGTTCACGAACATGACGCATGGATCAGCACCATTTAGCTCAACCATTTTGAAGGGAACTTAATGATCCAACACACACGCCACCATCAGCGAGACATTTGAGTGAGCATGACATACTCTCAACCGCCAGGGCACACTCAAGTCAGTGAAAGACGTACCCAGTAAAAGGTAGCTTAATAGTAGCTACATAGTGCTCACACGTGCTATGCAATTATATAATACTAAGAGATTGAATCTAAACAATGCAAAGAAAGTTTTCTCTCATCTTAATCTTCAGCAGGTCCAACAATATATCCGAATGCTAATCAATTAATTAATGCGTCCTTGTGGAGCAGGACAAGCATTCAGCCAAGCATTTTTGTCAGCGATGTAATCCCCCAACTTATAATATGCCTGGCTGCATAGTGTGCGTTTTATACAAGATTTAAATTTCGTTTCATTCAGCTGGAGTATGTGGGGAGGTATTTTATTATAACATTTTAAACAGTACCCCATGAAGGATGAGTCTACTTTAGCCAGTCTGAAACCTGGTCGAACTAATTGGTCCCTATTTCTAGTCCTATAATTATATCCTATAATATTTCGCGTCCTTAACAACCATAAAAATTTGGTTCCGTGTGAGCGAGAGAGGTGACAGCCGTCTTCTCGAAAGTCAAAATGTTTGCTATACAAAAATTGTTCTTATGTTATGTTGATAGCACAGGTTGGTGCATATGCCTTTAGCGGCCATTTGCTAGCATTCGAATATCAGCACAAATTCTTAGCATGCATTATACATTAATTCATTTTAATTATTATAACATTTTCTCTCCTCGACTTAGGGCAAAAATACACATGCTGTAGACGGTACAGAAGTATGCAAGTAGCTTGCATGCCGAGTGCCATAACAACTTCTGATTGGTGATGAATGGTGAATGTCATAATGGCATACCAGCCATACCATGTCTTTTTTCGCCCTTGTGGACTATTTTGACAACTTCTCACTGAATGACGTAGAGAACGATAAAGATGTGGGTCACAATCGAATACTCTTTCATCATGATTCGTCTATGGTTGCCTGTCAATAAATAAGGAACTTCATAGGCGTGCTTATGTCTCGCTGATGGTGGCGCGTGTTGGATCATTTAGCTAATCTATGCGTCAGGTTCGTGAACAAGCGCTGTCAGTGAAGGCTGGTCATACCTTAGCGGCCACGGCTTATTTTAATTTAATTTAAATATTTGAATTGTTTTTTTTTTTAAGGACGCTTTTAACGTTCTGCATCGTTCTCACATGTAAAATTTCAACATGAATGATGTAACCATTATTTTGTAACCATATCCTGATTTAAAAGAGTGTCCGTGGAGTTTCTTGCCCGTTCTTCTCCATAGGTACCTACTATGCTTTGGAATGGGCGCCTAGCTTCATCTTTCTGACTGACCGACCCCTTGACAATTCAAAAGTGCCTGTAATTGGTTTAATTGAAATAAATGCTTTGAGTTGAGTTTTGAGTTTATGTCAAAAGTAAAATAAATTGTTGAAAAACAGCTAAAAATGTCTAAGAATCACACTACAAGTCTACAACATGACAACAAAAACTATTATTATGTCAAAACCAGTGTTCCCTGCCCGCGTTAGTCTTACTTAGCATACCTATGATGTCCGCTGTGCGAGGTGTGCGAGGCCGGCTCCACTGCGGCTGACGAAGCCCTGCGTAGTGGAGGCGGACCGTCCAGTTCGCTGCCGTCTAACATCTTCACTAGACTGTGCCTGTTTCCCAAAATATATATAGGGTGACGCTGCGGTTGTTGGTCTGTTGATGGGTGGCCATCTTTACATACCAAGACCTCTCCGTGCCTCGGAAAGCACGTCAAGCCATTGGTCCCGTCTGATATTCGTGGATCTTTGACAGTACGGGTCGTCAGAAGCCCGGAAGTCTCACAACCAGTCTTATCAAGGGCTATAATTGTATTACCCAGTTACCGGGTTGCGGAGATCAGATCGGTAGTCGCTGCATGCAATATACTGATATTCAGCTGCATCCGGTTAGATTGGAAGCTGACCCCAACATAGTTGGAAACAATCAAGGTGATGATGGTAATTAGTAACCGATATTTATCACGAGTACCATCAATGTGTTTAAATATCGGTCACTAATTACCAGTAACCATATACAGGGTATATCAGAAAGGTGTACTGAACAACTTTCTCTGTGAGACCAACATCGTAATAGAAAAAAAAAATCAGCTGTCCTGTACAAAGCTTTAATACCAACTTGAACCAAACGTCGTAAGTGTTCAAAATGAGGAGTAGTGACCCCTTTTCGGGTTTTCAGTTATTTCAATTGCACATGGTTTACGGAACAACAAACTCAATGTCTTTTAAGACAAAGTTAAAATTCCATTGCAAACAAATTCCACTAAAACGACCATTGCACAAAAGTGAGCCCGAACGAAAACCCAGGATTGTCCGAGTGCACGAAAGTGAGCCTGAACGAACAATGACAGCGCGCGCGTTATTTTTTGTTATTTTGTGTGGACCCACCCTTTGCGTTCTAGGTTCTTTGGAAAGGTGGTTAGGTACGGTATATTTCTGCCAAAAGCCGTGAGGTTGTATCGGCATTACGAACAAAGTTGTCTGTGGTTGAAAATCAGTTTGCGGAGTGAGAGGCGCGCGCGGGGGGCGTAGTTAGAGGGTATGGTTTCCGCACTTAGTCCTTCATGTGGACCATTGTGCGTGGATATTGGGGCGTTTGCTTACCGAGATTATTGTTAGTATTTCAAAACTTTGGAAGAACAAAGGTAAATATTATGATGTCATTTGATTATTTGACACACAGACAATATTTTAGGCAAAAAAAAAATAGGGTTACCGCTTTAGATTTTGAAATAATATTTTAATTGTTTTTTATTGGCGGTAATATAAACAAACTGTATTTTTTTTTATTGAAAAAAAAAAAACTAAGTCATCTATGGTTCTAAATCAAAATTCGTAATCTAGCCTAGTCTATCCACTTTAGGAAACAGTCATTAGTTGAATGTCCATTGATACAAATTTCTTGTGTACAAGCCGTGTATAAGTGGCTAGGCACCTCGTCGCGCGCTGACAAAAACTCTCAAATTTCTCAAGGACAATCCTAATGACGTCGCGCGGGGAGCGGGACGCGTGAGTGGATATAGGTTATAGGAAATGGAAAAGAATTTGTACACCGGATAGTCCAAGTATGGACCATGGTAGTGACCATGGTCAATACTTGGACTATCCGGTGTACAAATTCTGTGACCAACCAGTGGGCTGGTCACATTTATTGGCATTTGAAAGTGAAAACAAAAATGAAAAAAAAAAACTATTCCTTTAACATTGTAAATTGTGTAAGAATGTAAAAACCAGTTTATGGAAATTAAAAAAGCATTGTTTTCAATAACCGATCCCTATTTTGTTCATGGCAGTAAACCTAGATTCCTGCCTATACCCACATACCTCCTGCTAAGCGTGACGAGTGACTGGCGATGTTTGCTGGGGCGCGACTTGCCCGTGCGCACGTTTATAGCCGCGAAGTGGTTCTGTATCGCCATGCCGATCTCTGGACACATGTCCTCTGGGATCTGAGGAGAGAAAAGAAGAATATAACTATATATTGTAAAGCTAAGTCAGCTGAAACAGGCCATTCATAAAAAAGAGGTAGAAACAAGGAGAAGAAGCAAGCTCATGAATGAAAAGGACGAAAACATTTTTTGTTCTTTTCATTGATGATAATGCTTGCATTACCTTGTTTCTACCTCTTTTTTTATGAGTGGCCAGTTATTAAGCGTGGCCAATTACTACAGCAGTTACCCTGTAAGCTATGGGAACATAATATAGGAACGTGGCCGTTGTGGGTTTTTATTATTTTTGTGGACTCTTAGAGGTAATTTTTTTTTATACCAGACGGAGTGTCATGCGATTTTGTGCCTTGTGCGCATCATTGGTAAATTGGGCAGCCCCACAAATGATTATGGTATTGCAATTTTGTACGGTGATGTTGATGTTCATTATTGATGATGTTCTTCAAAAAGGTCAGGTGCGTAGTACTCGCAGCCGACGTGCGTGTATGACCAGATGTATGAACGTAAACGAGGCAAAAGGAGTATGTAAGGATCGTAGCAGGTGCCGTACTGTAGTTTCTGCCTACCCCCACGGGAAGGAGGCGCGAGTTTATGAACCTATGTATGCATGTCATTTTGTACGGTTAATTTAGCAGCAAATGAGTTTCTCCATTTTTTATGTCCTGCTAATGCATTTTTTATGAGTCTACTAATATTATAAATGCGACAGTTTGGATGGATCTGGATGAAATATGGCACAGAGATAGATTATAGTCTGGAATAGCACATAGGCTACTTTTATCCCGGAAAAATATACGGTTCCCATTGGATAATTTCCAACATCCACGCGGGCGAAGCCGCTGGCCAAAGCTAGTTCTTTATACATGACTTCTAAATTCAAATGCTAGTTCTTTATACATCACTTCGAAATTCAATCGCTAGTTCTTTATACATCACTTCGAAATAGAAACGCTAGTTCTTTATACATCATCAGCCTAGCCTTTTCCCAACTATGTTGGGGTCGGCTTCCAGTCTAACCGGATGCAACTGAATACCAGTATTTTACATGGAGCGACTGCCTACCTGACCTCCACAACCCAGTAACTGGGTAATACGATACCCCTTGGTAAGACTGGTTGTCAGACTTTCGGGCTTCTGACGACCCGTAACGACTGTCAAAGATCCACGAATGACAGCCGGGACCAACGGCTTAACGTGCTTTCCGAGGCACGGAGGAGTCTCGGTATGTAAAGATGGTCACCCATCCACGGACCAACCCCGGCAAGCGTAGCTTAACCTGGTCGATCGACCCATGCAGCTGTTATTACTTAGCCACGAGCTCCTCCTAAACGCTAGTTCTTTATACATCACTTCGAAATACAAACGCTAGTTCTTTATACACCACTTCGAAATACAAACGCTAGTTCTTTATACACCACTTCGAAATACAAACGCTAGTTCTTTATACACCACTTCGAAATACAAACGCTAGTTCTTTATACACCACTTCGAAATACAAACGCTAGTTCTTTATACATCATTTCGAAATACAAACGCTAGTTCTTTAAACATCATTTCGAAATACAAACGCTAGTTCTTTAAACATCACTTCGAAATTCAAACAATAGTTCTTTATACATCACTTCGAAATTCAAACGCTAGTTCTTTATACATCACTTCGAAATTCAAACGCTAGTTCTTTATATATCACTTCGAAATTCAAACGCTAGTTCTTTATACATCACTTTGAAATTCAAACGCTAGTTCTTTATACATCACTTTGAAATTCAAACGCTATCGAAGTGAGAATCCCCTACTCATTTGTTTTTACAGCAAATCTGATGAGATGTGAAAACAAATGAGTTCACTTTCGACTTGCATGCGGTGACTTGAGTGAGAGAGAGAGAGTGAGATAACTTTTGTTCTATATATAGATACTCGTCTATTTGCTTACAATAACTTTACACTGCGGCAGCATGGTGAAGCCGTCATTGCCCTTCTGCAAGTACTGCTTGACTGCCAGGCGGTAAGTTTGTTCTTTGTGGAGGTACTCGTCGCCTATTTTTACTACTTGCTCTGCTACTCTTTGGCCGGGCGGCTTTGATGGGTCGAAGGCGAATGATACGCCGGCAACCTGAAAATGAATACATTTTTTAATTAGTTATCACGGTACATTGTGTATTACGTAGAAGCCTTTAGAAAGAGTGACATAATACAAGATGAAGAAGTTGTTTTTTGTGTTTTTCAGCTACATGATTGGGGTACAATCACAATATGTAATGCGTGATTAATCGCACATAGCTGGGTTATGTGACCTCTGTTGTTATAGAAAATGTACTCGGCGGGTGTGTATGACGAACTGGTCTCATATACAACGTGCTGCCGCAATAGCAACATTAGTTAAAGACGCAGGTAGAGCTAGTGGCCAGTAATTATAAAAATTATAATAAGATAAAGTAATTAATAAATTGAAAAAATAATAATTTCAAACAAACTAAATAATAAAATAATAACCAAAATTAGGATCACTCTATGCAAAGGACTCATTCATGAAGCTATTGTTCTATTTCAGCTGGTAAAAGGGCTTTGCCCACACCTTTTTTTTGGTCATCGTATGTCTATTGTTCTGATCCAGCTGTGACTAGCTACATGAATGATTTTTTTTGCAAAACTCTCAGAAATTAACTCGAGTAGCGCAATCTTTTTTTCTCACCTTTTTTAGCATAAGTACTCTAAGGCAAAAGAGTATGTAAAGATCGTAGCGGGTGGCGTTCTGTAGTTTCTGCCTACCCCCATGGGAAGAAGGCGTGAGTTTATGTATGTATGTTACAGAAAGTGAGTACTTAGGTGCATATTCAGACTTTTTGGATGTGATGTTTTAATTGCTGCATTGTGCATTTGGAAACTCATTTTCTGACTCAAGATGGAGTGTATTTCTTTGTTTTCAGGATTATCTTTACACCCCAGTCTATTAGTATTTATCACAACATACCTGAGGATACCGGCGTCCCTCTAGACTAGGATACTTGCACACTGTATTCTCTAATACTTGCAGGATGACTTCTCTAGAAGCCTCTACGACTAGTGGGTCATTTAGTAGAGTATCTATCATGAACTCTAAGCTATCATCACTTACTTGAGGAAATCGTCCCTCTAGACTAGGATACTTGCAGACTGCATTCTCTAATACTTGCAGGATGACTTCACCAGTAGCCTCTACAACGACCAGTGGATCATATAGTAGAGTGTCTATCATGTACTCTAAGCTATCATCACTTACCTGAGGAAACCGTCCCTCTAGACTAGGATACTTGCAGACTGCATTCTCTAATACTTGCAGGATGACTTCTCCAGTAGCTTCTACAACGACTAGTGGGTCACGCATCGGAATGATGGTGGATAAGTCACGGAGTGTGAAGTCACCGGCTGCGTGGACCTGAAACAAAGATTTTAAAAGTTATTTTTTATTTTATTTTGGCAAAGAAGCGCGTCGCTATAGCGACCGTTTATTAACAAAAACAAACAGTGGAGTAAGTTTATTTGACACTAGGGCCCGTAACAGCAATTCTCAACAAAAGTGTCTCCATCTGAAATATAGGGTGTCCTTTAAATTCAAGACAAATTTTATGACAAAATCAGATGCAATTATTTACCAAAACATCTGTTTAGCATATAAAAATAAAGTTTAATTTTAGATTAATGCTAATAAATACCACCAAAAGGTCAGGAAATAATAAAACGCACATTTTTCAATGTATGCGGTTTCTGGTGTCCTACCCCAAACTATAAGGTTTGAAAACTCATTTTCTCAAAGAGTTTCTTTTTCAGCGTGAATATTTTTATTTTGAACAGTTGTTTTGCTGTTTTCAAATTTCAAATTTCAAATTGTTTATTGGCACAATTAACATATTATAAACTAAGACGTGTTTGGAGCCTCCCTTTAAGCAAAAAATGCCTGTATTAGGAGACTCCGCTCTTCCATAACATTGCAGTATTATACATTATACTAACTGTGTGCTAGTAATAAAATAGTTGGTGAAAAATATAAAAAAAAAAAAAAAAATTAAATTAATTACTAACAATAAATAACACAAATTATTGTTGTTGTATGTGGAGTAATGTGTGGTGTGGTGTAGTGTAGTGTGTTGTGTGTGGTGTAGCGTAGTGTGGTGTGTGTGGGGTAGTGTAGTGTGGTGTGTGTGGTGTAGTGTAGTGTAGTGTAGTGTGGTGCGGTGTGGTGTGCGTGTGTGGTGTATTAGATTATGGTATATTATATGTTATGAGTTTCGGCTACTAACCGTGTTCCAGCAGTGCCTCGGTTTCCTCGTAGGTAAGTGGTTTTATCCAGTCTATTATACTTTTTTTACAGTCTCGGTAATTTTTATTATATACATACACATGTTTATTAATTCTGTTGTACAGTTGTGCCGAACGTTTGTTAAATTGCCTGCTTGCAAATCTAGTTTTAGTTTGTGGAATTTGGGAAACTAAATCTTTTCTCCTTTTAGATTCTTGGCTAGTATTATATGGTAAAGCTTTATGTTTTTTAAGAGCGGTTTGTGTTATATACAGTTTTCTAACAGAGAGTAAATCACATATTTGGTAAGCTTTCAGTGGAGAATCTTTTATTTTTAAAATACATAATTTTTATTAATGTACGTTGTGCTCGTTCTACATCTATAAATTTAGTTTTAGCAGCACCACCCCAAATTGGGATGCAATACAGTAGCAAAGACTGGGCCAGTGCTACATATAATTCATTGAGGACATTTCTGAGACGGTTCTTACTGCTCACTACTTTACATGGGACAATATGCCTGAGGGTTTTAACGGCAGGTTGTTCGGGCCTGTCGGCCTTTGAAACGCTACCTCCGCCTCCCCCAAATGTAGCGCGACGTGTTTATTTACGACGCGCTGCCGACGATTTCGCGGAAAATCTATGCTACAGTGTAAAATATTTGCAGTTGATCAACTTAATTAGTTTTTCTTAGGTCGATTTTTTTTCCTTAGGTTTACATTTTATGGTGTCTACGGTGGAGTGAACTAAGATTATTACATAAAATGTCGTTTTGTTTTCACATTATCAGATAAATAAAACCAACACGATTCGATAACAATAGGTACAATTATTATCAGCCCCATGATATTGGTGAATATCGATAACCATCGCGACACGACAAACAACCACACTACTAAGTCGGCGGCAGTTTGAATAAGTTTGTTCAATTGAAAGAATGCCCGCTACTCTCACCCCGCACTGTCTTCGCCGGTAGATATCGTGCCGATATCGGTATCGGCGTGTGTGGAAATCGGTTATCATGGTATGGGCATGTGATGCGGAGAAATGCAGAAAATGTCGTCTGGAATGTTTTGATTATGAATCTGGATGACTATACGAGTAAGGGAATACCAAAGAAACGATGGATGATCTGTGTGAAAGATGATGTGGCTAGAAAGGGAATGACTATCGAGATGACGACTAATAGAGAAGTATGGAAGATAAAAACAAGTTGCATCGACCCCAAAAAAAATTGGGATAAGGGCAGGAGAATGCTGATAATCGGTATCGGTCGTTGTCTACGACGATATAAGTGACTTTAAAACACAATGTAAAAGCGAATTATTCCATTAATTCATTGGGCTGAGTAGGAAACGAATATAGCAGATAGTTACAGATTGAACCTTTAAACGGCTATTTTAGTAAACTTTCATCAAACCAAATAGCTTAACGGTTCGACGACTGCTTTGCAAACCCGTTGTTAAAAGTTTGATTCTCAACTGTTATATTTTTTTCGATTATTTTTTTTTATATTTTGTTATATACCTACTGTTATTTGATTGTTCGCATAACGTTCACAGAAAACATAAAGTTTAGGCCTCTTATACCATCTATATCTATAATAAAAATAAATATTAGGTCTTTACCTATGAAATTGCCGTTCTGCAGTACTGGCCATTTCAAATCAAAATAATTTTTGTTTGGCTAAGAATTCTAATTTCAAATTAATTTTATTTTAAAAACATGGTTTTTTTTCCAAAAGTAGTCAATTGTTTATTGATTAGTGTTACATTTTCATCGCATTTCAATCTTTTTCGTCATCATGGATACGTTAAAAAATCGAGTAATTATGGAATATGAGTACCGTCGTGGCAGCAACGCGGCACAAGCGGCACGCAACATCAACGACGTTTATGGAGCTAACACTACAAACCAACGCACCACTTGTTATTGGTTTGCTCGCTTCCGTTCTGGAAATTTCGACCTGAAAAATGAACCTCGCGGTCGTCCGAAGACTTTGGTCGACAATGACGAATTAAAGGCGATTGTGGAAGCTGATGATACACAATCTACGGCTGAATTAGCAGCAGCTTTCGACATTAGCGTCAAAACAATATTGGTCCATTTGCGTCAAATTGGCAAGGTAAAAAAGCTTGACAAATGGATGCCCCACGAACTCAATGATCGCCAGCGCGAAGTACGCGTCGAGACGTGCCTTGCACTGCTCAACAGACACACAAATGAAGGAATTTTGAACCGCATCGTTACCTGCGATAAAAAATGGATTCTGTTTGATAACCGCAATCAGCAAGTTGGTTGGATCCTGGTTCAGCACCTAAACAATGCCCTAAACGAAAACTTACCCCTAGAAAAGTGATGGTCACTGTTTGGTGGTCTAGCGCCGGTGTGATTCATCACAGCTTCTTACCAAACGGGGTGAGCATTACTTCAGATGTGTACTGTGAAGAACTGAACACAATGATGGAGAAGCTGGCACATCTCCAACCAGCATTGGTCAATCGCTCGTCTCCGCTGCTCCTGCACGACAACACGCGACCTCATACTGCACAGCAGACGGTCTCCAAGTTGCAAGAACTGGGGTTGGAAGCTCTCCGTCATCCGCCCTAATCACCAGACCTTGCGCCTACAGACTACTACTTTTTCCAGAATTTGGATAACTTCTTGGCGGGAAAAAAATTCAATACCCGAAAGGCAGTACAAAATTCCTTTGAAGAATTTGTTGCCTCCCGTCCAGCTGATTTCTTTAAGAAGGGCATCAATAAACTGCCACTGCGTTGGCAAAGATGCATTGATTGCATGGGTGATTACTTCGATTAATACAAATAAAAAATGCATGAAAAAAATTCGTTTAAATTTTTTCATACAAAACGGCAATTTCATAGGTAAAGACCTATTATTAATGGTTAGCTGACAGTTAATGAGAAATCCCGTGTGTACAATCTACTGTTATATTTTTTAGCGATAGCCGGGTTCGTCAGAAATAATTTGTAAGAATCACTCAGTGTATTCGTGTTATGCCATTAGGTATTACTCCTGTTCGTGTCGTTCCTATGCAGGAACGACACGAACAAGCGTTTGTTTATTTATCCACTAAAAACGAAAAACTTCGCAAGCAGTGGGAAATTGCTACTGAAGGCTGCGCGTTTCGACCTCAGGACAAGCTGCTTCGTCGTCGATCGCTTGCTCCCGCGTCACCAGTCCTAACTCTCTGTGTATTTTGGCTACTGAGAGAGACCACAACTACAAACGTACTGTAAAGGAAAGTTTTATAAAATGTGGCTGTTGTTTTAGTATATTGTGTGTCTAACTTGCATCCCCTATAACCCCTTTAGTGACTGAATAAAAAAAATTTTTTTTTTTAGAATGGGCTAAAAATGGTCGTACTGTTTTGCTTATGCTGCAAACATATTCTTTTGTTTTTGATGTTGACCACTGCTCATGAAGATCAGTAATTATTGACAACTACATATGAAGGAACAATTGCCGTACTTTATTATCAAGGGATGTACCTACTGCTACAGCTATAATTTATCGAATCTACTATTCTACGACATCAAAATTAATTTAGTATATTGTCTAACCGGCCCCGCTCATGTGGGATTGGCGTCCCATAGGACTATTTACCTAAACAAAAGTGCAAGTGTCAATATGTTAAAAGTTTCAAACCGACAATAGGATACGTCATCGACGAACTTGCTTTCGAACATGGGCACTGAGTGATACGGTTACCGCCTAGCCATGGCTACGTTCACAAAGCGCTATTTTTCGAATGTATAGAACACGATATTTTATCGTATACTGTGACTTTTTGTACTCAAAACTGATCATGGGGTGTCGTTTTTATGGTTTTCGAGGGAGCCAAAGCCGGTAGTGAAGTCAAAATGAAAATTCAAGATGGTGGATGTGAAAATTTTGTGTTTGTGTTTTAAATCATACGTTATAAGGAACTTCATTCCTGACGGTGGTCCCCGACCGCACATTTTTATTTTTTTCTAATTTTCACTGTTGTTGCCAGAGTGAAAGTTGATTATTATTAGTATCCAACCGACAACCGGACACATTGTATTTATATTATGTGTAATTTATGTAGGATATGGTAGTAGACTAGTAGTGAAGACAGTTCGATGGAGAGTGAAAATACTAATGTGGATGAATCTGATGAAAAATCTTAGAAAAATGTGTTTTAAAACTTCTTCATAAAGGACCACGATAAAAAATTATAAACTACTCGCGCTTGACTATAATTTTATCGATAATAATTTGCAATGTGTCTTAGCACTATCGTAAGATGACAATTAAACGTCATCATACCACATATAAATAATCACATTTTCGAAAACAATATTATGAATTAAAACTATAATATAATTACGAGATATTTTTTCTGAGCTGTCGCAATTTCATATATAATGTGTTCGTCTTTTGTTTGAATTTTTTTGAACAACAGCAGGGAGAGCGAATTTTTAAAAATTTTGACACAGGTCCAACCTCGATGACGTCCCGCAGGACTCTGACCGCGAGCGGATTAAGCCAAATTGACTAATTTTGAGTTTATTTAAAAAAAATCTATTAAACTCAAAAATCCAACCGTTAAATTCCCTCTGAAATACGATTACCTAATGGTACATGCAATTTTCATATAATTTTATGCTGTAATTAGGAAATGAAACGGAAAATGGTTTTGAAATCGACCATGTTTTGGATTTTTTTTTCATCGAGGAAATTACAACTTATCGTGTTTTGAACCGTTAATTTCCCTCAAGCAAGGATGTATCTACGGCATATATTTTTTTCAGAACCTTAATACAATAATTTGACCATTTAAAATTGATTCTAAAACAGGTAAAATTCGGATAACCTCCCGTTAAAGATCCAACTGTGTTTCCCCATTCTCCCACAAGTTTGCTCAATATGGGGATACCAGGACAGTGCTTGGTCTACCACAACTCCCAGATATTTAGTCTTAGTGACCTTCTCAATGAGTGGGCAGTTACAAATTGTGGTAGTCAAGTCTCCACAGGTGTGTACCTTTAAACGTAAGTCATCAACAGGCTGTGTTCTGTTAGTGATATTGAAGCACATGTAGTTAGTTTTATTAGTGTTATAAGTTTAGTTATAAAAAATGCTTATTCAACACCATTTTTTAAAACTACCTATTTAATTAATATTAATCAAATATAAAAATAATAATAACAAACAACAATAACAAACAACAACAACACAAAAACAACAACAACAACAACAAACAACAACAATAACAATATTTTAATAATAATATTTAATATTTTATTAATCTGTTGTCCTAGATAAAACTCAATTTTGCTACCGCGATTTATCCTGATGTAACATAGCTCATAAATATTTTTTCTTTTAAACTAAACTTGATTGCCCACAAACTACATTAAATTTATTAAATTTGATGAATTATATAGGAACAAAACTGACCATAAGTAAAATTGTTTTTTTCTTGATTTGGTTAATCAAGAAAAAACCGATTTTAATACTATAACGGCAGATAAATCTATCAAAACCATAATATTTATTATTTACACTTTTAACATCAGCAGCACCTAATCTATACTTATTATAAAATAAAGTCACTTTTCGTGTCTGTCTGTGTGGCCGCGTTGTTCTTCTAAACTACGCAACTGATTTTGATGCGGTATGCACTATCATTTTGAGAATAATTTACTCCGGAAGGTTTATATGTATAATAAAATTAATATTTAACTTATATATAACCTTCATGTTTTGTCAAGTCGTAAAAACCGTGCAAAGCAGGGCCGGGTCGCTAGTATTCCAATGAAAGGCTTTAAAGTAACGCTTGGTAGGTTGAGGTTTTCGAGGACCTTGTTTGGGGTATTTGTCTACGCCACAGAATATATTTTGACCACACTTTAGGATATTTAAACGCCTAGAAGTGTAAGTTTAACCTGATCGCTTCGGAAGGTGCCGGAGTTAAGTAGCACGAGGTCGGCTCCAGTGGCTGCAAGCAGTACATCACACACCCAGTTGCCGAGGTTACACTCCTGGCGCCGGATGCACGAGAACCGACCTAACAATGCAATAGAAAATAATTAATAAAAAAAATAACATAACAGCAACAATGTCAAGAGAAAGACTTTTTGACTGATTGATATACTTACTGTTACTCTAATTTACATATTTGTTATTCTAGTTGGCATAATTTTATTCCGTTTGACATCACTGATAGATTTTTTAATATATAATTCTTTTTATTTCTGTGACTAGGCTGACATTTTTTTATATTTTTTAAATGTAATTCTAATGACATGCCACATAATTTAAATTTAGAATTGTATGTACCTACTTGCATGCTTGCATGCCCATGCGTCGGTAAAATATGGAGCACCTCATTATAAAAGAACATTTATGTACCATTATTACCCATGTTTGCAAAGTAATGATTTGATTTGATTTGAAAGAGAAAATAACAAAGAAATCCGAAATTTGACAACACAAACATTATCACCTCACCTTCTAGTGGAACGCAGATCTTGCCCAGGACTTCGTCCATCTTGCCTTCGATCATAGCTGAAAAAAAGTTATAATCATCAGTCATTTTGATCATGAGAATAGGGATGATGCCTGGATAAAAAAAAAAAGAAATTCTATTTAGTCCCTCAGTCAGATATTAAAAAAATATTAGACACGTACTTTTTGCTTTATCATATCAATAAAAAAATACTTAGATAACACACATTAAAGAAGGAGAGTGGGGACTTTGCTACGTCACTTCTATTAAAAAAATCTAGCTAGACGTGACGTCATGCCATATTTTAACTCAATGTATCGCGTTAATCTTTTGATTACGTAAAATAAGAAAAAATACGTGACGTCCAATGCTGGACATAGGTGTCCCCCAAGCACCGAAACTTCGACCGGTTCTGTACTTCCCGCATCCAGCGGATTCCTGCAGCCTTCACAAGGCCATCGGTCCAGGCCTTCCAACGCTACGTCTTCCAGTACGCAGTCGCCACTCCAGAATATTTCAGCCGCATCGGCTACGAGCAATGTGCCCTGCCTATTGGCACTTAGGTTTGGCAATTCTTCGGGCTATGTCAGTTACCTGCGGATCTCTTTATTTCTGATTCATTCACGTAGGGAATCTAGGGAAACTCCAAGCATAGCCCAATGGAGTTACCAGTCAAAATGTATGGAACAGCAATTTTTTTCTTTATAATCGACGAATAATTTCAACGCAGAATCATGTACAGTCAACAAAAGAGATATCTAGGCAGGGTATACTAACATATTTGTATGTGAATTGCTTCATGTTCAATATTATACATATTATTTTGTTTTTGCAATACAGGAGTACATTGTAACACACCAACACAAAATTGTATATTTTCACGAAATTGAACATGAAGCAATTCACATACAAATATATTAGTATATCCTACCTAGATCTCTTTTGTTGACTGTACTATGGTAACAGGTTGCATGTCGATGTCCCTGCCACCCTGTATGGTTCGTGGTGATACGGGAGCATTGTTGATTACAATTAAGAAATAAATAAATAAAAATGCGATTATTGGCATCAGAACAAAATAACACATACAACATCAAATAAAATCATCATCATCACCTGCCGAGCTTTTTCCCAACATGTTGGGGTCGGCTTCCAGTCTAACCGATGCAGCTGAATACCTGTATTTTACATGGAGCGACTGCCTATCTGACCTCCACAACCCAGTTACTGGGTAATACTCCCTGGCACTGATTGTCAGATTTCCGGGCTTCTAATAACCCGTAACGACTATCAAAGATCCACGAATGACAGCCGGGACCAACGGCTTACCGTGCTTTCCGAGGCACGCAGGGGTCCTGGTATGTAAAGATGGTCACCCAACCACGGACCAACCGCGGCAAGCGTGGCTTAACCTGATCGATCGATCCGTGCGGCTGTTATTACTAATATAAAAATTACAAAATCAAATAAAATGTTGTGACATAATTAATCACATTTAAAGGTGAAAGTTTGTGTGTGTGTGTATGTTTGTTACTTCTTCACGCTCAAACGGCTGGACCGATTTGGATGAAATTTGGTATGTACATAGCTTATACCCTGGATTAACACTTATGCTACTTTTTATTCCGGTCTACGCGGGTGAAACCGCGAGGTGCAGCTAATTAAAACTAAATCAGTAAAATAATCTAGTCTGAATGGCATATTCAGGCTGTTATGAATATTACGAGTAGAAATCTCTGAATCTGAATCTGAAGCACGGTTAATGGTACTAATCCACATAACTGGCGAATTGTTGGTGATTCGTAACGTCTACTTACAGGAATATTTATCAGTTTTCTCCTTCAACACGAGATCCTCAGCAAAGGCGCTGGTGACTCCGACTTCTGAGATGTCGGCTGTGATGCCTTCGTCACTGAAGTTGATGCTGATCTTACTGAACTGTCTGAAGTCAGTGCCAGATTTTACTACGTATTTGTTGTTTATCTGGAATGATAAATATCGTCTTATGAGTAACTTTGTTAAATTTGCCTTGCAAAAACTTGTTAGGAACACATAGACGGTCTTATTACAAAAACAAGATTTATATTTAAAACCACCTAGCCTTTTTTAAATTTCGAGCTTTATTTCGACCAGTTTAAAGTTCCATATACAAAAACTGAGTTTAAACCCGAATCTAAGTTGTCAATTTTGTAATAAGAACTTTACGTCAGTCGGAATAAGGTTCAAAATACAAAAATTTGTTCGACTAAAGTTAGCACTCGTTTTGTAATTAAACGGCAAATATTTGATTTTCAAAAACAAAAATATAGCTTACTTGGCGCATTTGTTATTTCTCTGATACAAAATAAACTGTATTCAAATAATTATAGGGTATACATGGGTTTGAGCTGAAAACCAGCGCTTAGCAACCCGCCAGAGACCTAAGCCAATGCTGACGCTTAAACCTTTTGCTTCCGGTATTATAGTTTTGTGTATGTACCCTTACTTAGCTGTAATACTGGAAACAATAAACGTTTATGCTATTCTATTCTACATGCTCAAATTAAATTAGCTAGTGGAACTCCGGAGCGGTATCGATATCGAAACACAACAGAATAAAAATGTTTGATGATTTTTTTTGGGGTCATCGATAACTGCTAGTGTTGTTACTTGAAGTATGAGTTGAGAAATCAGTTTTTTTTTTCTTTGATCGTGTTTTGATATCGATACCCATCACCAACGGGTGATGACTGTGGTAATACGGTCCCGTTTTAACCTTTGGGTACGGAACCCTAATAAGATCAATCTGCCTAGCCTTTTCCCAACTATGTTGGGGTCGGCTTCCAGTCTAACCGGATGCAGCTGAATACCAGTATTTTACATGGAGCGACTGCCTATCTGACCTCCACAACCCGGTAACTGGGTAATACGATACCCCTTGGTAAGACTGGTTGTCAGACTTTCGGGCTTAGGACGACCCGAAACGACTGTCAAAGATCCACGAATGACAGCCGGGACCAACGGCTTAACGTGCTTACCGAGGCACGGAGGAGTCTCGGTATGTAAAGATGGTCACCCATCCACTGACCAACCCCGGCAAGCGTAGCTTAACCTGATAGATCGACCCGTGCGGCTGTTATTACTTAGCCACGAGCTCCTCTCACACTACAACATTATAATAAAATATAATCTTAACTAGTCCTTATTGTAGTCACTTAAAATTCAGTTTTTTTTTTTTTTGTGTAAACTTCACGGACGTGATGCGTAAATATCGATATCTCAAAACGATAAAACAGATTTTATCAACTCACACTTCAAGTAACATCACTACCAGCGGTCATTGACCCCAAAAAAACACACCAAATCTTTTTTATTTTGTTGTGTTTAGATATCGATAATTCGATACCAATCATGTCAGCAGTTTCGCTAGCTAATTTAATTTGACCCTGTATTAAATATGCGAAGATATCTGCTATGAATTCGAGCTGAAAAAGGCCAACAAAAATATATTAAGTCAAAACTATCGTATACTTACATGTAACACTTCATACACATGGTCGTGTCCTCCCAATATGAGATCGATATCGTTGCATCCCTCTGCTAACTTTACGTCGTTCGGTGTCCGCATGTGCGTTAGAGCTATCACGTATTCACAACCCTGGAAATTTATTTAAATAATTAGGTATTTAAATATGTAATCTATAACTATATAGACTAATAACATAGAATAGTCTTGCCCATTCTTCTCCATAGGAACCTACTATTACGCTTTGGAATGGCATTGGCATTCATCTTTCTGACTGACCGACTCCTTGACAATTTTTATTGGGGTTCCGTATCTCAAAAGGTAAAAACGGAACCCTTATAGGATCACTTCGCTGTCCGTCTGTCTGTTAGTCTGTCAAGACCATTTTTCTCAGGAACGCGTGAAGGAATCAAGTTGAAATTAATATCAAATACATAGGTCTTGGTCCCTTGGAGTTCTAAAAAAATCAAGCTTCTAAGTCAGCGCAATAAAAAAAATACGGCTATTTATGCGACATATTTTGATACTCGCAAGTAAATCAAAACCTATAGGGTATTTCCCGTTGAAATTTGGCAAAAAGCAAGGTCACACAGCACAAGTAAAGGCAAAAGTACAAAAATGGACAATTTGTAATTTTAACACAAAAAGATTTTTTTGGAACGCACTTGGCCGGTTTTTTTTTATTTTTATTTAATTTTTAAGAAAATGACTCCAGTGAGGCGAGAAATCAGAAAGAAAAATAAGAAAAGCTGCCGGAAAATTGGAAAATTTGGGGAAACTGTAATATTTTGTATGAATTATTGAAATTTGGTCAGGATAACGTCTGTCGGGTCAGCTAGTCAACATCAACAATCAACATAACATTGTAACCTGTAATTTAAATGGTGTGCATAATAAAGAGTATTCTATTCTATTCTATTCTATTCTAGTTTGAAATAAATGCTTTGAGCTTGAAAGCCGAACAGTTTGTTTGAACGCGCTAATCTCTGGAACTACCCGTCGGATTGAAAAAAAACCCTTTGCATTCGATAGCCCAATTCTTGAGGGAGGCTATAGGCTATTTAACATCACGCCAGAAACCTAAGGAGCCGAACAAAAAAAAAAAATATCAAGATACAACATTACACTGACCTGCAAATTGCAAAAAAACGCAAGAAAATTTGAATTTCGCGAGCTACCACAGCAGATTAACCTCTATAGTTATAGAGAACGTGTAGGAAATGCAATAAAAACATATTTGCGTTTCATCACACTATCACACTAATATTATAGAGGCGAAAGTTTATGAATGTGTGTCTATGTTTGTATGATTTGGATAAAATTTGATATGTAGATAGCTTATACCCTGGATTAACACATGGCTACTTATTATCCCGGTCTGCGCGGGTGAAACCGCGGGCCGCATATAGTTTTAGAATTAAAAAAAAAACAAACTGCCTAGCATTTTCCCAACTACGTTAGTATGGATGGATGCAGCTGAATACCAGTATTTCATTTCAGAATATAAATTATGTATTATTTATTTATATATACTTTATTGTACACCACAAAAAAACCAAACCAAAAAAAAACATAATCAAACACTACAAAATATACAATGGGCGGCCTTATCGCTTTCTGCAATCTCTTCCAGGCAACCTTAGAATGGACAGTGATTTGCCTGGATGTGAAATGGGGCTGTCTTTGGTGCAAATAATAAGTGCCTACTTACAATATTATACTAAAATAGATACATACATTACCTAAATAATAGATACATAAATACATACATACTAAATATAAGCAACGAAAACAAATTAAGACTAAAGAATTATCTGCGTAATTTAAATATTTTTTTAAAGTTGTGTGGTTAATAATTTTAAAGCATTTAACAGAGCGTAATGTCCTGGATTGAATTCTCGTGTATTGAAACAATGTGGGTAGTATATCTGTAGGTACTTACTTCTTGTTTCAACTGCGAGGCTAACTTCGTTCCAGCTTGTACGAAGTCTATAAATGTCACCTCTTCTGGATTTATTGTTGCTAAGGTCTCCAGCCATTCCTGTTAAATAATTAATCTTCTATATAAATAAAAATGAATGCCTAAATACATTGATGTATAAATTAGGAAGATAAGGTTCGCGCTCCTCGACGAGGACCGCATAAATTGTGTTAACGCACACAATAATTGTCCTTAGTCACAATCGAACTGGCGTTTGTGTAGCACGTTAAGTAAAATTACTGTAATCGTCTAAATAAGCAGCAACAATGCCATCATGTGTTTTCGAAATGTGCACAAATAGTTCAAAAACCAAAAACAAGTTCCACGGGATTACTTTTCACTCATAAGTACAGCCAAAAATGTCAATTTGTTGAAAATTATAATAATATTTAATGTTTGCTTCGCCATGATTGTGAGAGCTAGATAGACGTGCAATGTCATTCATAATCGTAAGCATTCGGCGGCTAACGCGATTTCACTTGCATGACAGCGCCGGCTCCTACCTCTGTCCTTGTCTATCGGTAAATATAGGTTTGCGACTGTGATCACAGATATGCGAGTTTCGGTGCATATAGTCGTGCGCCGAGTCCAGGTTTAGTGATTACGATGTTAGCGCGTAACATATCTTCCTCTAGTATATCAATGGCTAAATGTGTTGCTAAGCGCAAAACTCGGGAACTGCTGGACCAATTCGGCAATTATTTTTTTTTCAAATATTCCTTGAAGTCCGAGGAAGGTTCTTATGAAGAGAAAAATTGGAAAAATTTGCGGGGAAAATTTGATAATTCTGGAAAACCGAAAGTGCATCTTTTATGGGAATTTTGTATGAATTATTAAAATTGGGACAGGACAATGTCTGCCAGGTCAGCTAGTTAGGAATAGTTAGTTTGTGGCGGCATCACACTGACGTCACGCAAAATCCTGCATCGCGCAATCAGAGTTTACCGCGCGACTAGCATATATACAACGTCTCGACATCAATCGTTGGGCAGTTGCCCACCAGACACGACACCCGTCTGATCGGAGGATCCTCCCTTTTCAATAGAGGATGAGTTCACTTCACACCCTGTTCCTCATGCCTCTTTAAATTAATCTCCAACTCAATGTTATGTTACACTCGATATGTACGCATGCTATTTGCTTTGCGTCAGTGTATTAGGGAAACGCTGCCTGGTGCGATGATTTGAATATGTTCTGAATAAGCCGACTTTCGCACGGACGTAAAAATATCGCGGCGGGATTTTACCGCGCACTGGATTTTCAACTCTCATTGTTGAGCCGAGCGTTGAGAATCCAACATAACAACAACAGAGTGCATTCTAGCGCGTCGAAAAAACACACTGTTGGATTTCACAACCCTCAGCGCTAAGCAGAGCGTTGAAAATCCAGTGCGCGAAATAAAATCGCCGCGATATTTTTACGTCCGTGCGTACTTAGGAAATGCCTACTTAATCACCCAATACATCCTCTGTTACATAATTTCATCAAAATCAAAATGTTAATTGCATAATTGCTACGCCATGTTTAAAATATTATGTAATATGTGTAATGTTTCCGGCCGCTGACAGCTGCGCGCACAGATAACGCATTCTGCGGCGTGGGAGTCGGTGCTGTCGCGGAGCGGAATGCGGGAATATTGTCATTTTCTGTATATTTTATCTATACCTATAGAATTAACTTTATATTTTATTTATTTTTTAATTGCATATTATTTATCACATGCTGCACCGGTCGACGTCATCGCGTCAACGCCGGCTATCGCTGAAAACCAGCGCTGGGGCTCCGTTTCGCATGGGGTCGCGGCATTATGCTGAGCGGTAGCCGTTTTGCGTAGATGTGACGCATATTTTCCCCAAAACTTGCTTTTTACTTTGTTTATTTTATTTTGTTGTCCTTTGCGTCATGTTTACCGCAAATAAACGTATTTTCTTTCTTTCTTTCTTCTTTCTTTCTTTTTACGTCGACTTAATCCTAACTAATATTATAAATGCGAAAGTAAGTGTGTTTGTTTGTTTGTTACCATTTCACGCCTAAACCACAGAACCGATCATCCTGAAATCTTGCATGTACGTTGTCAGGTGTACAGAAACGGACATAGGGTGGGTGCCTTTCATCCCGGAAAAAGTGCTGTTCCAGAGGAAAATAACATTAACGTTCTTATGTCAATAGATGGCGCCACGTGTTTTTCGAATCATGATTTAATTATATTATTATAGAAACTTCAGTAGTGTATTTTAAGTTTTTTTTTACCCGACTACGGCAAAGCCAAAAGGAAGGAATTATGTATTTACGTGTGTTCCACCGTAGCGCCTAAATTACTGAACCGATTTTAACGAATGTGGTATCAATAGATTCGTAATAATTAATGGTCCGGGTGACATAGGCAAACTAAAATTCTTTCTGACCACGAAAATAAATAAATTGAGGTAATAATGACATGTTTGGTGTCAAAAGAAAGGTCTTGACGAGCACATTACAAATATGTATTATGTCATATTGTTTAAGTAAATAAATTGGTTTAAATGATTAAAAATAAGTAAAAGTGGAGGTAAATAATATTAATTTAATTGGTTGGATTTTTCAGTAGTCAGGCTTTAGTTTTTGAACTTACTTTTTATTATTATTAAGTTTGTTTGTCACGCAATACTTTCAATTTCCCATTTAGTTGATTATTTTTACACATATAGGTATGCATATTCACCTGTTCCACGAGCCCAATGAAGCCAATCTTATGTCCATTGCACATGAGCGCGTGTGTGATCTTGCCATCACCCAGTGGTCTTCCCGTCTCGTTGTCAATCACGTTGGACATCAACCACGGGAAGTTGCACTGAGCTACTAGCCCTGATAACACTTCCAGGCCAAAATCTGTAATGGAACAGTCGGTGAAATGTCTGTGGAACGTAAAAATATCGCGGCGATTTTTTTTCGCGCGCTGGATTTTCAACGCTCTGATTAGCGCCGAGAGTTGAAATTTCAATAGTGTGTTTTTTCGTCGCGCTGGGTTGCACTCTGTTGTTGTTAGGTTGGATTCTCGAAGATCGGCTCAACACCGAGAGTTGAAAATCCAGTGCGCGATAAAATCCCGCCGCGATATATTTACGTTCGTTGTCACTAACACTACGCGACACCTAAATGAATGCCTAAATAAAAATGTGCTGTTGGATTTTCAACTTTCGACGCTGAGCCGAGCGTTGAAGATACAACAGCGCACTTTTATTTATCACCAAAATTATCAATACTTACTTACACTGAACGGTCTGTAAGAGAGTTGCTCTTACAGACCGTTCAGTGTTATTTTACCTTCTGATCTTGCATAACTGTTTAAATGACAGTGACCTTTATTTTCATTACAATAAGGTTGCTGTTGGATTGCTGCTGTCAGAGGTGAAATAACTCTGAACGGACTAAGACTATTACAATTATTGGCCTCAAATGTCACGATTTCATAGACAGATTTTTTTTTTTAGTATAGGGCAATTTAAACTTAAGTTGTATCAAAGATTCCAATAGTTATAAAATTCTGTAAATACATATTTCTTACAGTCGCGAATCATATTTTGATCAACACACAACCTGACGCGTTGACTTGCAAGTTGAAAACGGAGAGAATTTGAATTTTATGGCCTACCTTAGAGCATCCCTTTTAAGACAATTTCAACTATGACTGTGTACACAATAAATAAAGCCGAGAGAATACTTTGCTCTTATCATGATTGAGACCACGTAAAAATAACATATTATTCTCTTAAGAGCCCATACTGCCTCAGCTTTTATCTCGCTCGCACGATGAGTGAGAGCGAGACTGAGTGCGGTGCTGGGCGCCTATCGTTTAGGTAATTGCTTTTTACGGTGAAAATAATGGTAATTTGAAAAAAATAAAAAAAAAACATAAGGCCTGCTTTATAGTTAGTTCAGTTAGTGTGCAAAGTTTCTTGATCTAATTTGAATTATTTTTTGAATACCAGCGGTTTATTGTTCGGTTTGGAGGTAACTTTGGATTTTTTTCTTTCGAGAAAATTTGTTTGTTTTCATCAAACTTCTATAGTACTTAAGAGACTACCGAGCGCGCAGTGGCGCCCTCATCGTTTGTTTGATTATTTCTTTTATTTTCGAATGAAAATGCACAAAATAAGCCGAAAAAGTTGTGCTCCACAAAACTTATACGTTATTATTATTACAAATAGTAGCTTTATATTGTTTAGTTTTATTATAATCGTTAAAACGGAAGATAGTGGCCACTTTTTTATGGGCATAGTCTTGTGGAGCACAACTATTCCGGCTTATTTTCTGCATTTTCATTCTAAAATAAAAGAAATAATCAAACAAACGATGAGGGCGCCACTGCGCGGTCGGTAGTCTCTTAACATTAATCCTCAATTTTACCATACCTATAAGTATTTATTTCAAAATTAATGCTGCAGTATTAACGACATAACGGAGGATCATGCTAAGCCATTTGAGGTAGCTCTTAATTAAGTTTACTTATTGCATGCACATAACACACACAAATATACATTCTTCAGATCCTATCATTGAAGACTTTCACTCACCAAAGTCGTGGTTTCCAAACACGGCGCAATGCGTTCCGATTTCATTTAGCACCGGCACCATTTGTTCGCCTTTTGTGAACGTGCTCACTGGAATAAGAAAGCATTCGTATAATCAATGGTGTTATTACGCACACAAGATCTGTATACTCCTAGGTCTAGTGGACGCAAGCGCTAGTACTGAGCATGAAGACCTGAGAGCCTAGACAAAGTATCATTCGATTAGCGATGACGCTAGTAGAAAACCCAAGAGCAAAAAAATTTATGGGGTTGACATAAGCTATCGAAATGTCACGTGATCATGTCAATGTCACTTTGAAGCTATAGTTATTGTAGAAATACCCTCTGGGTTTGATTACCAGGTCAGGCAGTGTTATTGGGTTTATCCATCTGGAATTTCTCAGTGGCAGCCTGAAATCTGGATTTGTGCCCGGTTGATGGCAATAGGCTCGCCCCCTGTTACATGGGGCTTAAACATAACTGGCGAAATGTGGTACTATACAGGGTGTAAGTGTAAACAGTGGCAACCTTTTAAGGGGTCTTTGCACTTAACATTATGAACAACTTTTACTATGGGAGTAAAACAGAAATCGCGGAAAAAAAATCAGTTGCTCATTGTTATTTTTTTTTTTTTTTTTTTTTTTTTTTATTATATTTAAGTTCGCATAATTCGTCAAAATGTAGGGAACAGCTGATTTTTTTTCGCGATTTCAGGTTTGGTCCCATAGTAAAAGTTGTTCATAATGATGAGTACAACGACCCGTTGAAAGGTTGCCACTGTTTTAAGTCCCATGTAATAGGAGGCGAGCCAATTGACATCAACCGGGCACTGATCCAGATTTAAGGCTGCTACTGAGAAATTCCAGATTACACCTCTGCCTAACCCTTGGTGGATTACATCCGTGATGTTGTTATGTGATCTTTATTATTAGTCTGCAGTATGGCTATGTTTCTGCTTGAAAGTTGTTATTGAGAGTGAAATTATAGGCACAAGAGACATTAAAAGGGTCTTGACAGACTGACAGACAGACGGACAACGAAGTGAACCTATAAGGGTTCCGTTTTTTTTTCTTTTGAGGTACGGAACCCTAAAAAGTATGGTTTTATTTGCAGTTCCGCAAATCCCGAG
The DNA here is from genome assembly GCA_946251885.1 of Cosmia pyralina. NCBI lineage: Eukaryota > Metazoa > Arthropoda > Insecta > Lepidoptera > Noctuidae > Cosmia > Cosmia pyralina. The sequence goes on along the minus strand of OX276362.1, from coordinate 4,360,750 downwards.
GCTTGCGGGATTGAGATTTTGATACGGGATTGGATTCCCTATTTGTTATGACACAAACAGTATCCTTTTTGAAAAAAAAAAAACAACACCTTACTATCAGCGACAGTTTCCAAAAGGTTCAAAGTATCTGTGACGTTTAATAAACAAGTTATGCGTGCTGTGGTAGGGGTTGCGCAGTGGAGGGATTGTGGAGTGGTGCGCCACACTCAGTCTGGTCCGAGCGGCCGTTGTGACAGCACGCCTAACGCAGTGATATTGCAAACAGTGTTTTATTGCGATACCTAAACCTAACCTAAACCAAGACACCAGCGTATCTAAATGACTTACACATGCTAGGTGAGAACACATCTCCACTGAACAGTACTAAGGGGTTCAGGTGCTGGAGCGCCTTGACAGCTGTGCTGAACCTTAATGCACCACCCACAGGCTCTGTGTCTGAAAGAGAATTAGTACTGAATCAGCCACGCACGGACGGTAATAATATCGCGGCGATTTTTTTTCGCGCACTGGATTTTTAACGCTCTGCCTAGCGCCGAGACTTGAAAATCCAGCAATATGTTTTTTCGACTCGCTGGGATGCACTCTGTTGTTGTTAGGTTGGATTCTCGAAGCTCGGCTGTTGAGCGGAGCGGGATTTTATCGCGCACTGGTTTTTCAACTCTTGGTGTTGACCAAGAGTTGAAAATCCAGTGCGCGATAAAATCCCGCCGCGATATTTTTACGTCCGTGCGAACGTCGGCTTATTGTCAAGCTATGAAACCAGGCGATCATCATCACTATCGTTTGTTATCCGTGGTCCCTCCGAGAAATACAATGCTGCCGAATTGAAATGGTAGTTTCGAAAATATGATTCGCGACAATATCAAATATGTATTTACATAATTATAACCATATGAATCATCAATACATCTCTCTAAGTTAGATTTGCCGTGGTTTGGACTGATTTCGAAAATCAGACCAAACGATGGCAAATCTCAATCAATCTGCCTAGCCTTTTCCCAACTATGTTGGGGTCGGCTTCCAGTCTAATCGGATGCAGCTGAATACACCAGTATTTTACATGGAGCGACTGCCTATCTGACCTCCACAACCCAGTAACTGGGTAATACGATACCTCTTGGTAAGACTGGTTAACGTGATTTCCGAGGCACGGAGGAATCTCGGTATGTAAAGATGTCGCCTATCCACGGACCAACCCCGGCAAGCGTAGCTTATCCTGATAGATCGACCCGTGCGGCTGTTAACTTAGCCACGAGCCCCTCGATGGCAAATCTGCATGCTTATATTATTTGTTATTGTCGCGAATCATACTTTCGAGACAACCATTTTAATTCGGCTGCATTGTATTTCTCGGACGGACCCCGGGTAACAAATTCCCCGCGGTCTTCCAGGGACTACGGCAAGGACCACGGGTAATTAACGATCAATATCAAAGCCAAAAGACGTCCACTGCTGGACAAAAGCCTCCACAAGTATCACCACAACGTCCTTCTGTGTTTCTCGCATCCAACGGGATCGAAACTAATATTTTTTTAACTTTAACACCCATAAGGGTGTTAAAGGTAAAAAAATATTAGTTAACACATAAGCCTATAACATTATAAGCCTTTAGGGGGCATCCATTAATTACTGAGGTGTTTGGGACAGAGGGGGTTGCGGCAAATATCACATAAAAAATTTGTTTCGTCATGAAACTGTCTAAAATTGCGAGAAAACTAAGTAATTATTATAAAAATAATTAGGTAAATTATGTTTTTTTTTTTTTACAAAATACAACGCAATCAAGCACAGATTAACGTATTTACACTTAAAAATATACGACATCGCACAAGGCAAGGCAAGGGCGAGGTGGGGTAGAAAAAAATCGCCAAAATCGCCTAACATAATTAACGGACGCCTCCATAGCAGTCCACTACAGGACATATGCTTCTCCAATTTCACGTCACTGAGATCGACCCTCGAGCAGTCTCATCCATCTATTACCAGCCTGCTCGCGAACATCGTTGCTCCATCTAGCCTGAAGGCATTCACACTGCGATTGCCGATTCACCGTCTTCAATTAAGGATGCGTCTTCTTCAGCGGCTATCGGTTTGATGGGTAATATAATGGCCTGTCCGTTGCCTCTTTAGCTTACCTGTCACACCCTAAGTAACAAGAAAATGAATGTCATTTTACAAATGTATTTAATACTTACTAGTAGTCTGTTCGATGTTATACACATCGTTGAAGTGTATGATGACGACTTCATCCACCATTCCTTTGCCGGCCAACTGACTCACGGCGCGCCTGCCCACCTGACGAACTTCTAGCGATGCCTGGAGGTAGCAGGAGTATGTTTAGCATAGGGGCAGAAGAAGACGCATAGTGATGAGGCGTATGTATGATAAGACGATTTGGGTTTGGTTAATGAAGTCCTAGGACCAGAAGAGGCGTATTTTGAGTAAGAGTTTAGTTTGAAGATAGAAGATTTGTCCTTGGCGTTTCGAAGTCTGATCAAGTCATAGTGCCAGACGATGAGGCATAGTGTAGGGATCTGTTGTATGTACGAGAAGACAAGACTTCCCAAGATTCTAAGACCAAGATCAAGTGCGCCTGCACACCTGCCAAACCGGTGAAAACTGGAGGCAGCAGTATGTTACGATAAGAGCAGGAGATAACACGTAGTCTGGGGAAACTGTAGCATGTATTAAAACAGATTTGCTCCAGGTTTCTGCATGAAAATCCGTAACAAAAGAGAAGACTAAGGTTTGTAAAATTCTGATTTCAACTGTTGTTGGGGTCCAAATTTGCAGGGGTCAATCATGAGACTAGGTTTTCTGAAACCAGAGTTATAAAAAGGCAGCGAAAAGGACTTGGCTCGCATTTCACAGATGGAGAGAGTTGATAGGAGAGAAGAAAGAATACTCCCCGCATTGCATTGGAAATAAGCTTTTGGCTTCTTGATAAATGATTAAGTTTAACTACTAGTTTCTATTCATACCACAAAGGACCTTCTAAAAATATCCATATCCTACGGATGCTACATTCTCACAGCACTTACTACCAGTGGGGACATCGGGAAGTATTGTAATAGCGGCTAGGGTGCAAGGCGAAGGTCATATCAATACGAGAGCGGTTAGCAGTGTCGGAGCGGATTTATTACTGGTAAAGGTTGGGAGCTGCAATTTTACTGTAGAACAGCGAACTAGATTAAATATAGGGAGTTTCCAGCTTATAGTAAACTAGGAAGCGGTGAAGAGAACCTAATTTTGAAGGCCGTCCAAAGTGTTTATATACTTTGATCTATTTTGATTTGTGCACCGAAGAATGCCTTGTGAAGGCCGCAGGAATCCGCTGGATGCGGCAGGCACAGAACCGGTCGAAGTGGCGGTGCTTGGCGGAGGCCTATGTCCAGCAGTGGACGTATTTCGGCTGAAATGATGATGATGATGACCGAAGGATAGCCTAACGTTGCTGTTTATAGGCCTGTAATTCCTATGACGGAAAAGCAGTCGCGTGAAACTGGATTGTTAATTAAACGCACTGAATTCGACGTAGCTATACTGAATTCTGAGTTCAAGCACAGTACAATAATGATACAGTATTTTATCTGGGCAGTGACCTTGAATTAAAGCCCTAAATCCAAGCATGGTTTAGCTCGATGTACAAGTGAAATGGCGTTATGGCTGTCCAGTTTAACGCGCGAGATAGAAGACTCTCACGCGCACCGGAATTATGTCGTAAAAGTGCAAATAAAATCGTATAAAATTAGAAATTACCTATTTAATAATAAATAATCGATCACTGGATGTAGTTTGGCATTTGAAGTTTTATGGTATATTTTTAATTATAATTATAATGGTTAATGAAGGGATAAACTGCTATTAAAGATCATTAAGAGGTAACTTTGAAGATTTTTTTGGTGCATTAAAATATGTTTAATTATGTTTTGAGTTCCATCGCTATGCGAAAAAGACTTGAAAATATAATATGTTTTATATGTCAAAATTAGTTATGGTTTATGAGATACACTGCTTTTAAAAAACCACCTTTTTGACCGTTTTCAAGAAATCTCCGCCTTAATTATCTACGGCCACTAGGTGTCCGTCCGTGCGTAACTGGCGCGCGCTCGAACTAACGTAACTGAGACTGACTGAGACTTCGAAGCGCGTCGTTTCGGCCGTTTTTTATGAAGATATAGTACTGTATAATTATTATACTGTGGTTGTAGCCTATTTCATTTGAATGTATTGACTTGGACAATAATAATTGTCACAAAGTGTTCTTTACAACCAGCGCCTACATGAAATGCAAATAATGGTGTGCGAGTTCTTTTGTTTTTCTTATATGGCGTCATCAAGCCCTATGGTGTGTATTTGAATTTGAATATTATTTTCGAAACAAAAGATGGCGTGTTTTCTTATTGATGCTTATCATAAGGGACTTATGTTTTTATATGATTTGCGTGTCCTCCGGCCATATTATTTAATAAATCCTCTATAAATAGACATATTCCCCTGAACTCGACTCAGTGCATTTAGTATTTATGTAAATGGAATTAACTGTTTGTTAGAGAAATGGCGACTACACTATTTAAAGTAGGATTATCCTTCCGTTTTATTCCATTGCTATTACGTATTTACACAGAAAATGTGTGAACACAAGACAAGTCGCATAATAAGACTCGCCGCTCCTAATCCCATGCTAAGCTGTACATGTAGTACAGCCACCGTCAGAAATAACTGAACATTTCATACAGAACTTTCATGAAATTTTATTTTTTTTTTCGCAAAATAATTTAATGCAGCAACCTTTTGTCGCTGACTGTACTCGATACATCATTGTAAGCCCCCGTTCCCAAGAGCGTAATAAAATCGCGGCGGGATTTTATCGCGCACTGGATTTTCAACTCTCGTTGTTGAGCCGAGCGTTGAGAATCCAACTTAACAATAACAGAGTACATTCTAGCGCGTCGAAAAAACACACTGTTGGATTTTGCTCTCTCGGCGCTAAGCAGAGCGTTGAAAATCCAGTGCGCGAAAAGAAATCGCCGCGATATTATTACGTCCGTGCGAACGTCGACTATCTGATCAAGTTTTTTTTTCATGGTAAGTACCATTTATTTCAGTATGTATCTTTCTGTGAGCTTTTTCTAGTACATACAATGTAACATTTTAATTATATCAAATTAAAATTAATTTAAACCATGCAAGACAACATTTACAAGACATTTCTTTCATGCGTGGTGCGGCTACAATAATAGGTATTTTACGTGATTCAGGGAATTTATGGTGCTCAGCAAATTGATTCAAATTGCCCACATTATTTTTTTGACAGTTATATAATATTACTACCATAATAGGGCAGAATGGCGTACGAAATACTTCAATTTGATGAACAATCTGTATTTTGATACTTTCGTAAAGGCTGACGAAATGCTGCATTGAAATTGAAAGAGTTGAATACCTACATTAAACCTGGCGACATATTCTGTTAAAATATCACCTTAAAAACTTAGGTGATGTGAGCTGGTCAGTAGTATCTTTTTTTTTTATAATTCACGAAGCTGATGTAAGTACAATCTCAAATGCAACATGACATGAGATGTGAAATTTTCCACAGATACATAATTAAAAGTTTAGGAACAGAAAAATGACATATAAACACTATTATACAAGCTTAGTCCTAACTGAGGCTACAGAACCAGCAAAAATATCTATTTCACCACGAATGGAGTTCGCAAGAGAAAGCATGCGGCAAATGCGTGAAAAATTACCTATGACTACGACACTTCAAGGTCACTGTACGTAAATTTTCACGATGACATTTTTACAGAATAGACCGGGTGATCATTTTCATGTCAATCAATGTATGTACGAGTAAGTATAATGTAGTGTAATTATATATTCCATAAATTTTTGACACCGACCAGAGTTATTAGGTATCTTGTGTAATCAAAATTCTACTCGCTACGGGTTTTTACAGTGATAACTTTTTGGCTCAGTGTCCACTGGCAAAAAGGCTTTTCTCAAACTGGTATGTGTTAATTATACTATAAAAACTAAGTTTAATAGTCGATTCCCGGTTGAGTAGTTTAAAACGTAGGTACCTACTCATAAAAATGCTTTGCACCAAATTAACTTGGCCTTGGCGATTAATTATAGATCCGAATTTGCCCAATATATACGGTAAGTAAACTCGCCGCCAAAGTTACTCGACCGAGTCATCATCCCTGTCTGTTCCCAACTATATTGAGGTCGGCTTCCAGTCTAACCAGATGCACCTGAATACCAGTATTTTACATGGAGCGACTGTCTATCTGACCTCCACAACCCAGTTAACCCTTGGTAACACTGGTTGTCAGACTTTCGACCCGTAACGACTGTCAAAGATCCAAGAATGACAGCAGAGACCAACTGCTTAACGTGCTTTCCGAGGCACAGAGAGGTCTCGGTATGTAAAGGTGGATTACTCGACCGACTCCTCTAGGAAAAAATCGTTCTGCAAAGCTGCAAGGCATGGTATTACAGCAATACAAAATAAAATGCGAGCATTACTGAGCGTAGGTATGCAATTACAACGCCGGAAGTGCGAGATTATGAGCTAAATACGGCAACTACATGTAAATAGAAAGAACATTAAAAGCATGTAATACATTTATTTCTATTAAATACGTTGGCGCGGTTTAGTTCGTCTGTCTCTTGTTTAGGATTAAATACAGCTTTTTGGGATAGATAAAAATGATAGAGATTATTTCGCTACTTACATACTTACCTTTTACATACATGTCACAATCGAAAGGTACATAAATTAAAAGATTCCGCAGCATTCGCACAAAAACTTTTCAAAATAACATTAAAAAACACCAAAGATTTAAATCGTTTAGATTTGCCCTCACCGTATCGCGCGAAAAACTGTGCATACTGAGAAGAGTCATCATCTGCCTAGCCTTTTCACAACTATGTTGGGGTCGGCTTCCAGTCTAACTGGATGCAGTTGATACCAGTATTTTACATGGAGCGACTGCCTATCTGAGCTCCACAACACAGTAACTGGATAGTGGGTAATACGATACCCCTTGGTAAGACTGGTTGTCAGAGACTTTCGGGCTTTTGACGATCCGTAATGACTGTCAAAGATTCACGAATGACAGCCGGGACCATTGAGGCACTGAGGGGTCTTGATATGTAAAGATGGTCACCCATCCATGGAGCAACATGATGGATCGACCCCTGCGGCTGTTATTACTTAACCACGAGCTCCTCTCATCTCCTCATAATGAGAAGAGTGAGCTCATATAATAATAATGGTATTTCCATGACAATCAATTTAAGTCCCTGCGGCATTGTGTGTGTCAGAGGTGTCAAAAAGAAACAGAAACGCGACCATCTTTTGACGGGACGGGCGAATCTATGCGATTGAAATCTTTAGTAAGACAAAACATTTCATCTTATCGACAATAGGTATTGTCACGAAGACTTTGCAAAATATATTTTCCGTAGCCTACATACATTTTCGTGTTGGTGTTCTTACTGCTAAGAATAGATCGCCCACAAAATCTTATTTTTTACTCTAAACAAATATTTAGTATTTCCGTAACGTAGATGTCGTGGGATGTGACTAGGGGTTATATTGGCAACACAGAGAGAATACATTACACAGCTAGACACAGTGATTTCTTGGCTGAATTGTATGGGGCCAGTCAAGTATTACGTAAGCACCAAAGGGGGTGGGAGGTCTTTGCATTGCTTATTTTTGATGACTGCAAAATATACACGAATGACAGCCTGGACCACCGGCTTAACTTGCTTTCCGAGGCACGGAGGGGTCTTGGTATGTAAAGATAGTCCACGGGCCAACCGCGGCAAGCGTAGCTTAACCTGAACGATCGACCCGTGCGGCTGTTATTACTTAGCCACAGGCTCCTCATAGAGAAAATAATGAAATTACTGATGTTATGCTGATGTTATGCTGATATATCGACAAGCCAATGAAATTGCAAAGGTTTTAACACCCATAACATAACATCACGCTTGTAATCCCCCCAAGGATTAGGCAGAGGTGTAAAACCTTATTACACCCACATTTTGCCAGTAACAAAAAGAAGAAGGTATGTTGAAGGTTTTAATGAGTGCATATTTCAGCTGTTTATCACGTGCTACACCTTATAACAGTTCATTATGAGGAACAGGTCGTTTTCATGTCCGCGTGCGATGGAACGAAGCTCCAAAGCATTTAACGTTTTATTGGATCGCGTGCCAACTGTATTAATACGAACAATTTTGTTTGGACCCAATTTTCACAAATATCGTAGGTAATGAGTTCTTATACAACCAATTTTTCGAAATTTAAATGAGATTTATAATGTATATATAATCAGGGACCATTTTGGTTAGCCATTGAAAGGGTTTCGATAGGGTTTTCCAAAAACCCTTACGATGTATTCATTCCCTTTTGAATGGCTTTATGGGACCATTTTCGTTATCCATTGAAAGGGTTTTCGATATGGTTTTTCTAAGCAGTTAATCAAGTATAGAACCCATTCAATGGGTTATCCATATTGAAGGGATAACCGTCCTACTGGGTTTCAAGTCTAAAACCATTCAAGGAGTTACACATGGTAAAGATAACCTCATAAACGGCATATCCTTCGAAAGACTTAACTCTTTACCGCCCTTGTACGGTCCCTGGATATAATGAGAGCGGATTATTAATATAAATTTTAAGCCAGTCAAAATAATTGAGAAGTGAACTGTCTAGTGCGTAGGCGATGGGTGGAATATTTTCTGTACTACCTACACCTTTTTTTTTGTCAAATCGATCAATGTCATTATCATCTGACATTAAAGGTACGACAAAAAATTTAATACAAGCATGTGACTGCCAAATTATATACATTTGATAATAACAGTCTAATTTATGGTCTCAAAGACTGCGTTTAAACTTTTTTACATCATGATAAAAAAAAAACTGTGCCAAAAGTTCTACCAAGCATCTCATATTTGCGTATAGATACTATGCAAATAAGCACGAGTTTTTAAATACACGCGTTTCAGTATGACATCAAAATAAAAGAAAAGCTATAAGTTTACAACAGAATTATGATATTATTTTTAGGAAGACCAGTATATCCGTGGGTGTGCCCGTGGCATCACACGGGTCCCATCTGAATGCCAACGATGCAGTACCTACAGTTTTTTTTTTAAATTTCAAATATCGCAGCATCATGCTGAGATAGGAGCCTTTTTGGCCTCACACAGGTCTTCTTTTTTATTGTTTTAATGATTATGATAGTTTTAATATTCTTTTTTTATTGTTCTATTCCCTGTACGTGTCTCAAATAAAATATTTTACTTTCATTCTCTAAATCATCAGTCTAACAGGAATTTTAAACATATTTCGCTGTCATCTGCAGCTAGCGAATATTTTGGGTGAAACAAGAAATATAATTCGGCGGCCATCACGATTACGACTGGCTGTCCAACTAAGTCATATTTTTTTCGTTGTACCAAAACGAAATCATCGGTAAAACCACAGAATAATAAAGTTACAGTAGTAGTTGAATTAATTACCTACGGCCGCGGCCGCTCGGTAGATGAATACGCGTCCGTCCGTGCGGAATTGCCGTGCACTCGAGCTGTTGCCTACAGGCGTCGTATCAGCCGTTTTCTATGAAGACATACTACTGCAACTTTATTATTCTGTGGTAAAACGAAGGAAACATAAAATTGGCAAGTCGGTTCATCGATGGTAGGTATTAATGATGTACATCACTTCAAGAGCCCAGACAAACTGTAACCACGCCAACACGTTTTAATCTGCATTGAACATCTTTGCCGCTCTGACCATGAGGCTTGCGTCTGCGCAGTAACGATAAGACATATGGAGATTTTGAAGAGCGTAAGACGAATGACACCCTCTGAACTGTATCACATACATGGATGACATTATTAGGGATGATTTAAGCTAGACCGTGCCGAGACTGTGCCACGCTGAGTCCATGATTCATACACTGCAAGGTTTACCATGAAAATTAGTTTGCGAGTGGCTCACCAGTACCTCTTGATGGCTCGGCTTAGCATAAATCATCCCTAGTATTACTAGCCTGCGCAAGCACAACCTTCAGAACAGCATCGATGTTCAACAACATGTTCAAAACCCGTGCCTGTTTGAGCCATCCGACGACAGATCGCACGCCGTCAGTCACTTCTCCTGGAACATCGACGCTCGTAGATTCAATGAGAGAGCTCCATCGAGACCGGAGAGCCGCTTGTGCCGCGAATGACGCCATGGCGCGCACTGAACGCACTATTATAAGCATTGTGGTGTTAAAAACTACGTATATTTTTCTAGGTTATCGTTTTGTTGTAACTGTTTTGCGCCCTGAACGCACTGTTATACGCATTGTGGTATTATAATTAATTTTGAAACATTATTTTTTTAATTGCACTAGGTTTATTGTTCGTTATATAGTTATAGTCATTTGTTTTATTATTTTTTGTTGCACTGAAGTCATGTTTGTGTCTTCTGGACGTTTGAGGGTTTCATGTCACTTGTTATTGTTCTTGATTTAGGATGTAACTTAAAACTTAGTACCTAGCTATATATACATTTTGAAAATACTTAATAGGGATGTTTCCTGGGTAAAAAAAAGAAATTCTATTTAAATCGTCAGTCAGATAAAAAAATATTAGACACGGTATTTTTTGCTTTACCATCAATCTGCCCAGCCTTTTCCCAACTATGTTGGGGTCGGCTTCCAGTCTAACCGGATGCAGCTGAATACCAGTATTTTACATGGAGCGACTGCCTATCTGACCTCCACAACCCAGTAACTGGGTAATACGATACCCTTTGGTAAGACTGGTTGTCAGACTTTCGGGCTTCTGACGACCTGTAACGACTGTCAAAAGATCCACGAATGACAGCCGGGACCAACGGCTTAACATGCTTTCCGAGGCACGGAGGAGTCTCGGTATGTAAAGATGGCCACCCATCCACGGACCAACCCCGGCAAGCGTAGCTTAACCTGATGGATCGACCCGTGCGGCTGTTATTACTTAACTTTAGCTTTACCATATTAATAAAAAAAATCTTAGATAAAACGCATTAAAGATGGGGAGTGGGGGCTCGCTACGTCACAACTATAACAAACTACGTATAAAATTTAGCAAGGAGTGACGTCATGCCACATTTTAACTCAATATATCGCCGTAATCTTTTGATTACGTAAAAAAAGAAAACATACGTGTCCAATATTTTCTAACTACCTACATGACGGACAAAAAAATATTTAGTCAACACCCCTATTATAATTATGGCTATTCGTGTCATGTTGGTCGTCTTATTTAACATAAACTTACATAACATCACACCCGTAATCACTGAAAGGTTAGGCAGAGATGCATCTAATAGTACACCCACATTTCGCCAGTTGTTAAAGTCCCATGTAATAGAGAGCGAGCCTATTGCCATCAAATCCGGGCTCTTACTGAGAATTTCCTAATGGAAAAACTCAATAACAATATGTTTGACTTGGGAATCGAACCCAGGACCTCATGATCAGCAGTAGCGCTTGCAACCACTATACCAGCGAGGCAGTCCTACTGTATACCTACGTATTTGTATATGTGTACCAGGGGTGGCCAACCGGTCGATCGCGACTATTAGTCCAGTCGATCGTGGCAAGCCAAAAAATAGGTGTATTCCCGTTCGTTCCCTCGACCTCGTCCCCCTCGGGGGACGAACGGGAATTCACAAAAATAATATTTAATTTGTTCCCGATCGTCCCATTACTAATTCAAGAGGGGACGAATGGGAATATGTTCTTCGATTAGTGACATTCGTCCCACTAAAAAGATTTGTGCGTAATATGTTTATTCGCTGTTTCGTAGTTTACTTTTAAATTACTTACTTCGTTAGATTTAATCATTATTTTACAAAATTCTTCTCTATTTTTTTATGAATTATAAAAACGTATCCTAAATTTATCATTGTTTCATTTTAAATGTAATAGCTCTGGCGGGATGCGCCGGCGATGCCGGTACTTAACAAAAGAGTGCAGATAACAGTGTTATTTGCGTAAACCCTATTGGTTTACCTGTCATTCTCTCCCTTTCCTATCCTTCAATTAGACCTGTCGGGATAGTGTTGACAAAACAATGAAAGTGCACGGGTGTTAATGTAATAATATATTCGACACGAACTCTGCTTAAAACTACTGATGTAAGTACCAACATTTTTGTTATAAATATTATTAGATTGCTTATAGATAACACAATATTGTTTCATGTCTTATTAATTTATGCTAATAATGTACGGTATAGGACAGACTGCGCAACGTAACCTAATCATTAACTGAAAGCTGCTCAAACGCAATGCTCATACTAATATAAATAAGTAGTAGTAACTACTAAAATATAAAATTATAAATACTACATAAGTGTGTACTAAACTATGCTGTTTCATTTAAGATTTCAAGAAGTATGTAATTGGTAGATCGCACAGGGTGTCATCAGTGAACAGTAGATCTTGGGTTGGCCACCCCTGGTATATACAATACACTTTCATACAAATGAGAAGGAAAATCTCTCAAACTAGGCAGCGGGGTAACTGTGTAACACACTAACAGTAGGAAATGGCTTTCATTTTCACAGTTCAACAACATTCATTGCGACAGCCGACGTGCACACGGACGTAAAAATATCGCGGCAGGATTTTCAACTCTCGGTGTTGAGCCGAGGTTCGATAATCCAACAGAGTGCATCCCAGCGCGTCGAAAAAACACACTGTTGGATTTTCAACTCTCGGCGCTAAGCAGAGCGTTAAAAATCTAGTGCGTGAAAAAAAATCGCCGCGATATTTTTACGTCCGTGCGATTATTTACGTTGTTGAGAAGACAAATTTTTCGAGCATATTATGAAGCAATGGATTAGCAATAAGCTTTAAAATCATGCAGATTCTGATTGATAATGTGTGACGCAATTAGGGCCCTGGCCTCAAGTGAAGTAAAGTTCAGTTCAGTTTTAATTCATTATTATTACTTTGAGAGCTAAATGTTAAGAGGATACATGGAAGCGTGGTTTAGATCGGTGAAATAGCGTTATGGCTGTCTAGTTTGACGCGCGAGATGGAACTCACGAGCACCGGAATTTAAACGCTGTTCGTTTAAATGTAGATTTATGACAAACTGCCAGACTTACTTAAATCAATTTATAGCTTAGTAAGTTCTTAACATATTTAAATTCAAATTTTACATCACAGTAAAGAACGTATATCGAATAAAACAGAAAAAAAAGCGGTGCAACTTTGGATTTTTTCTCTACCGAAAAAATTTCAAGCAGGTAAATCATGTTTCGGTTTTAGTACATCAGTAGACACTATGCTCAAATAACAAATAGAAAATCCAAATGATTTAACCATTTGGTTTCATAAGAATTTAAAAAATTATCAATGTATCCCCTTAAGTTAGTCACACCTACATTATTACAATCAGTGAAATCTGGATGCATCTACATTCTACATTATTTGCAATGTCCATTATTTTATTGACAAGTTGTAATTCGATTTATAATTACAGCTAACTATAATTACTTTCAAATATGAATATAAAGCTTATTTAAGTATTCATAACTTGCTTGGTAACAACAAAAACAAGCACAGATAAGATAAAACTTGACACTTAATTAGAATAAGTTGTAATAAAAAAAAAAACAACATTCCTAATTGGCAGATGACTCATTTTAGGGTTCTCTGATAAGACTACAATAAAACGATTTGAACTATTTGGGGCAATTTAACTTTTAATGTAATTTAAAATATCTAAGGGTATGTAATAATAATTTATTTATCATTTAGGCAGGTACCTAAACTACTTAAGGTAATTAAAAAAAAATGCTTCATGAAAATTGGAAATATTTTTGTGGTTGACTGTACTTTTATTCGGGATGAGATTTAAATTTTTATAGAAACATCCATGTGGACACATTTATATAAATAGTTGTCGCTATTTACCTAGACATTGAAAACAATTGATAACAAATCAGGTTCAACAATTCATAATAACAAAATTATTTCCTGTTCAAATATATAAGTACAGTCTACCATATATATTATCATTACGAAAAAATCTAACTGTTCCCTATTTATCAGAAATTAAGATGATCATTTGACCTACCTTCCTGACAGACCAATGAAAATCATCAAATTTTTATTATCTGATCATATTTCCAGCAAACTCCGCCAACATAAATTCAAAATTCGAAGTCATTAGACTGTTATTTTATCTGGTGTTTGACTGTTGTTCTTATGCCAATTTATTTAGGGTCGGCGTAAAATTATGTCTTTTCATCCATTATCAACTATTAGTCACCATCTCGGTAGTCAACCACATTCTAGCCATACATCTTTCACACAGTTCATCCATCGTTTCTTTGGTCTTCCCTTACGCCTAGCTTCATCTTTTTGACTGACCGACCCCTTGACAATTCAAAAGTGCCTGTAATTGGTTTAATTGAAATAAATGCTTTGAGTTTGAGTTTGAGTTTCTTATAGCCATCCACATTCACAGTCTTGTTTAAACCATGATGTTCATAACAAAATGTAAGTAAAATAAATGTATGTAACATTATTATTTTTCTGTTATCATTTAAAATAAAATATTGAATAAACTAAACAACAATTTGGGGACCTATCATTTGGGAATAGGCAGCCATTTTCAAATTCAACTTTCTCTACCTCTAATGGCAAAGGTAATTTGGGTCATATAGCCTATAGCTACCTATAAGTACTAGATTTCTACAAGATACACATACATAGTAAACTCACGCTTTCTTCCCATGGGGGTAGCCAGAAACTAAAGAATGCCTCATGCTAATATCCTTACATACTCCTTTTGCCTCGTTTACATTCAAACATCTGGTCATACATGCATGCCGGTTGCAAGTACTATGCACCTGACCTTTCTGAACAACATTTACATCACCAGTAAGCTCAGTATATTATGGCCTTCTAGGGAGTCCCCTCCCGGAGTTTACACTCACATCTGCTTTGTAAATACCTTCTGTTAGTCACCTTCCACTCATCCTCTCAATATGAACAAACCATCTAAGCATACTCTTTTCAATTTCTACAAGATATTCATACATATTGTTCATCATCTGCCTAGCCTTTTCCCAACTACATTGGAGTCGGCTTCCAGTCTAACCGGAAGACCAGTATTTTACATGGAATGTAAATGTTCATACATTATTACAATAGGTAATCACTTACCAAATTATGTTTGTCTGCGTTGCAGTATTTATTTTACCTAGACTTTTAAGTATTTCAGACTGTAATTATTTCTTAATTAGCTGTTACAAATACAATTTTCAGCCTTAAGCATTGGCAGTTAAAGTTCAATTTTTAATATTTTGCTAATTGAAAAACAAAACATTTTAGAGACTAGATTTCTTTTGCAAGGTTTCTGTGACCTACATTTGAAATAAAGAATACTTAAGAAATAAAGAATACTTAAATACCTAACAATCTGTTAGAAACAGTTTTTTTTTAAAAATAGCATTGAGTGTATGTATGAAATGTACTTACATAAATTCTCAGGTCTTATGTAATTTGTCTGTTTAAAACAAGCAGGTTTTTAAAAAATGTAAATATGGGCTTAAACCATATGGGACTTAAATCAATTTAAAATAATAAATTACACATATTCAGATCAATGTTTTAACTTGAATAATCTGCAATGAGGTATCACTGTTTACCTTGTATCCTTTAATTAGAATTCATTATCATAAGCTCAAGGTTATTCCAATATAATTTAAATTAAATCTAAACAGTCCAACATATCATAGTCACACATAATTATTGTTTTAATAAATAAAAATAAAAAAACCTAAAAAGACATGATTAACCTTCATAGTACACTAAAAACACCACAACACTAGTAGCCAAGGTCCTTTTCCGCATTCCATATTTGAATTTTAAATAAAAGAGTTCTTTATCACTAAATCCTCTGCATATTACTTAATAAAAAATAGGTAGGTACATAATCACTTTTTTTTTAAACACAAATAGTCTGGTTCACTTTTTAAACTCGTGAACTGGTTGTTCAATACTGCATTAGGAATAATAATGGCACTAGCTAGGTCAAGGCGTCAAAAATATCTATTTTAGTTCACTAACGTCGGCCTTTTTTGTACTGTCACATTATAAAAAAAAAACATTAACGCTAAAATTGTACAGTTGCAGCATGTTTATTTTTGATTTGACGTAAAATTATGTCATAGTGTGTATTCCTTTCCTCTTTTGCATAAATATTGCATGTGACTATAATAATTTTCTATGAAAATGCGGAAAAAATTACTTACCCAACAGAGTGATCTATCCGTAAATAGGAGTCGCCGTCTTTTATGGTAATAAATATTATTTAATTCACAAAGTTGTATAATTATGTCTTCTTCAATATTAATTTACGATTTATTTTATAGTGTTAATTCAATAATCACACCCACAAACGGAATTCCGCGGTCGAATTTGTGGATTGTCAAATTGACATGACTTTGTGTCAAATTCGATCGGCTCAGCTGTCTTGTCATTTGCGTTCCGTTTCACGTTTTAGATAATTAATTTGCGAAGCAAGAACTCATTGTATTTTTTTTTTACCTGCTAATCATAATCTTTCGGTATAAATAAATTCACATACTACATTTATGACAACGCTGATATTATGCTAGTTTCCCTAAAGTGCCTACATTAATAAAAAAAAACTGTATTCAGCGACATCTAGTAGTCATTTACATCATCTACTTGAATATCTTCATACTTGCAAAAGTATTCGGGTATGCAGTTTGGGTGAAGTTATTGAACTAAGTATAATGCCTGACCTAGAATATAATTAGGTGCATCCCTATTACAATTAAAGTCCTGGCTTATCAGCAGGAATTTGCAGTGTGCTTTTTCTTTCAAAATAAAACAAAATAACTTGCAACATTGGGTACTTTATTATAATTTTGCTGACCAAAGTACTTTTATTACGTTAATGTTTACCAAAGGTCTTTGCAAGAGAAATCAGCTTCAGCATCGCTCCAGTCGATTAACGTTCTATCATGCCACATAAAGGTTCCTTTCAACTTCGGGGAGGCGTCCAAAATGAGATACAACACAAGTTTGGCTGATTGGTCAGGTGCTACTTCCCCCCCACCTTGAGCCATATCAGTCTTCATGTGTCCTGGATGGACAGCATTTATGGAGATGTTCCTATCAACATATTTCCTTTGCTGGACCTTCGTCAAGGCTGTTAGAGCAATCTTGGATACTCTATGCTCCGCATGCTTGCCCTCATCAGCGAAATCGTTCTTATCAAATGTCCCATTTTTAACGCTCTCCAAATATTCGTCAACAAACTCGTTTATTTGTTCTGTTGTTAAATCCGGGTCTTGTAAGGTTTTAATCCATGATTGTTTTTTTAAGTTCGATAGATGACCACAAGCGCTCGATATGTTGACGACCCTAGCGCCATCTCTTAGCAGTGGATACAAATATTTTTCAATAGTCAGTAAGCTTCTGTAATTTATGTCAATGTTTCGTTTTGCCGCTTCGTAGGTTGGATAAACTTCATCCCAATCTAATATTGCTGCATTATTTACCAGTACATCCAGACTACCGTGTTTTGTTTTGATAAAATCTGCCAATCTTTTAACACTTTTAACGTCACTGATATCAAGTTGATGGAATAATGGTTTTAATCCGAGTTCGTTCAACTTCTTTACAGCTTCTAGGCCGTTTTTCTCGACTCTGGCGGTCAAGTAAACGATTCCATTGAATTTTTGACACAATCCTTTTACAACAGCAAATCCCAGTCCTTTGCTTGATCCCGTTACAACTGCAATTTTGTCCGCCATTTTAATGCTAAGTGACATGCGCACTGACTGAGATTGGAATGCAAATTAAAACTTTAAAAGTTGGTTGAGTCACTTGAGTTATTGTTTACTCACGCATTACAATATTAGTTAGTTATCTATCTGCAGAGTACAACGAAATTATACTCTATTTGTTCTACGGTTGCGTTTATTTTTCCATGGAAAGCAATACTGGTTTGTGTTTCATCATCGATAATGCAAATTCAACTTTATTACAACAGTAGTAAGATCTGTTTTTGTTTTGTTGACAAAAATGTTTGTATTTATGCGATTGGCTAAACCGAGTTATGTGTCAAACGAAAACAAACCTTTCCTAAGTCAAAATAAATACTTTTTAAGCTCAAATAAATATTTTCGATCGAATTCCCAATAATATCTAAAAGCGATTTATTTTTATCTACCAAAGAATAACAATACGATTATGCTGTTTATCGTTTTATTGACCTCGTATAACGTTCAAGAGCAGGTACTTATACGGTCATTTAAATTCTATGTAAGTGTAGATTAAAAATGCCTATTTTTATCCTGGCACAGATAATAAAAAATAACATCATAAATAATATTAATAAAGAATCCAATTATTAACGCAATATTAGCTGCTGCTGTTGTTGTTAGCTGTGTGCTGTTTTGTTATTAGCTGTTTCCCGCGGCTTCGCCCGCGTGCATGTCAATATTTTCTTATTTGATTCGGATTTTGTTCACAATTTAATGGGTTTTCACTTTTTTGCGCGGAACCCTAATTCTTGTTACAAGCTTTTTGATGTGAAGGGGGATGCGCTAAAGTGCCCGCGAAATTCAAATTTTCTTGCGTTTTTTTGCAATTTGCAGGTCAGTGTCAAGTTCTTTCTTGATTAAAATATGATTGATACCTACGCGACAATAAACAATATGTGTTTACATAATTTTAACCACAAAATTCATCAATACATCTCTCTAAGTTAGAAGCAGCGGGCCGTAATCCACCACGCGGGCTCAGTGCGGGTTGGTAGACGTCACATGTCTTCGAATTTTTTGTTTTCCTTCACCGTTTTGAAACCAGTGGTAATGAAATTATTTAGGTACACAAAGTAAAGTGTCTGGGTTCGAACCTACGACCTACAACTCGTAAGTCGCGGCCGTTACCACTGGACCACCACTGCTCAGAAAAAAGGTTCGTATGTCCTAAGTAATATAAGGTCATGGTCTACCATGTGCTTTTCATCCAAATCCGTTCAGCCATTTAAGAAAGAAAGAAAAATGCGTATAATTGGCATTACAGCAAACTCACTTCGCATTTATAATATTAGTTAGGATTTGCTATTAGCGTTTGACCACTAACTCACCCAGAGAAATCTAAATAATTATTTAGATTTCTGTGATCTCACCTGATAAGTAGTATGCGTGCGCGCTTGCCTTGATCTGTTTACTCATGAATAACGAGTATGACGGCTGTAGGTGAGCTTTCTACCTATTGCATATACCTACCTACCGTGGATGGGTGACCATCTTTACATACCAATACTCCTCCGTGCGTCGGAAAGCACGTTAAGCCGTTGGTCCCGGCTGTCATTTGTGGATCTTTGACAGTCGTTACAGGTCGTCAGAAGCCCGAAAGTCTGACAACCAGTCTTACCAAGTGGTATCGTATTACCCAGTAACTGGGTTATGGAGGTTAGATAGGCAGTCGCTTCATGTAAAATACTGGTATTCAGCTGCATCCGGTTAGACTGGAAGCCGACCCCAACATAGTTGGGAAAAGGCTATAGGCAGATGATGATATAGGTACCTAACTTCCTGCTCCCTACCCCTGCACAACTAATTCCCTAAATTAATTTCTGTAGATATAATCTAAAATAAAATCTATAATCCAAAAGATTGAATCTAGGGCCTTTCTATTAGCAGCCAAGCTATACGACGAGATAATTCATCATCATCTTCCTGCCCTTGTCCTATGTTACTTGGGGTCAGCGCAACACGTTTCTCTTCTCATGTCTTCTTCTATTCTGTCAACCATCACGGCGTCATTCACTCCCTTTTCTTTCGTATCATTCCTCACACAATCTATCCATCTTTTCTTTGGCCTTCTTCTCCTTCTCCATCCATCAGCATTTATACCAACAGCAGCATTATTTGTATTATTATTTGTTTTATCCATCAGCATTTCAACATTCATACCTACCTGTATTTTAAATGGTGTGCATAATAAAGAGTATTCTGTTCTATTCTATATTCATCACCCTTTTTAGCTCCATTTATACGGTGCAAGTTTATTGCCTGTGGCATACCATAAAATTGAAGGGCTATTAACTGGCACGTACCTACAGTATTATTGCACGATAGGGCCAAGCTAGTTGCCGTTCAAAACTGGTATAGGTGTAAACATGACGTACAATAAATTTGCACCTACAAGTTACAATGAAATCGCATTCAATTCTGGCATGAAATTTTGTATAATTCAAACATGAGCGAACGCAACAAGACGATCAATAAAATTTAATGAAATATTTGTCACTGCAAATATGGGTAATACGAGTACTTGAATCAATTTTACAAGGACGTGCAACTCTGTGTGTAGACGAGACAAAACTTGCATGCAATAATCGCCAAGCAATTTTATTGCCTTCGTGTAAGTCGCATGCAATTTTATTGAATGGCAAAACTTGTATTCAATGGTTTGCCAATTTATGGCAATTGCATTCTTGAATGGCAATAAAATTGAACGTGCTTTTTGACATGCGTATCTCTTGAACGTTCCAGAAACTTGCATCGAGTAATATGCCAAACGAAACGATGACGTAGAACAAATTAAATACTGGATGACTTTTTTTACCGTCTCGAAAAAAATAGGGTATATTCGGTGAACGGAGTAGAAGCCTATGGCATATATATATTTTTTTTAATTAAAAAAAAACAAAATTCAAATCATAATGCAGGTTGCATATGATTTGAATTTCGATATTTTTAAAGGATTTATTATTTTTCTTCAAAATTTATGTTTTTATTGTTCTAAAATGAAAAGTTTACAACGAATTTGTAGTATTTATTGATACTTAGATATTTTTTTCTGACTCAGCTATAAAAAAAAAAAAACTAGGTATGCCATACGCTTCTACTCCGTTCACCTAATATACCCTATTTTTTTCGAGAAGGTAATAAAAGTCATCCGGTATATCTCAAACGAGAATAAGAATTTCCACACAGTCACGTATCTAAATCTGTCACAGCCCTTTTCCTCATCCGGAAAACTATAGTTAACAGGGAAAAACAACCGAAAGACACAGTACTTTTATTAGGTACGGAAACATTTAATTCAGTTCTTAACAAAGAAAAACAAAATGTTAATTCTATTACGAGAACACAAATTAGGGCA
Organism: Cosmia pyralina; assembly: GCA_946251885.1. Classification (NCBI taxonomy): domain Eukaryota; kingdom Metazoa; phylum Arthropoda; class Insecta; order Lepidoptera; family Noctuidae; genus Cosmia; species Cosmia pyralina. Next base: position 4,339,509 of record OX276362.1, on the reverse strand, counting down.
GTGGGCACGTTCTCATTGAATCACTATGGTAATAACATTAGATTGGGTCGTGGGTTTATGAATGCGGAATTAACTTGGTCAAGGAAAAATGTTTTACGGTTTTCCGTGAGCGTTTTCTTGACGTATAAGGGACCTAGTCCCACCACCGGCGATTAACGAGCGGGTAGACTTAGCAACTAAAATCGAGTTGGCGAGCTACGAGCAATTTATTCGCTGATATGAAAAACCGGCCAAGTGCGAGTCGGAGTCGCGCACGAAGGGTTCCGTACCATTATCTATAAAAACGCCAAAAAAAACACGTTTGTTGTATGGGAGCCCCCCCTAAATATTTGTTTTATTTTAATTGAATTATTTATTTTTAAAGTTATTAAATAACTATAAATATTCTGTGAATATTTCAAGCGTCTACCTGTTGCCGTTATCAATATCGAGGAAAAACGACCAAAAATAATCACGTTTGTTGCATGGGAGCCCCCCTTAAATATTAATTTTATTCTGTTTTTTTTGTATTTGTTGTTATAGCGGCAACAGAAATACATCATCTGTGAAAATTTCAACTGTCTAACTATCACGGTTCATGAGATACAGCCTGGTGACAGACGGACAGCGGAGTCTTAGCAATAGGGTCCCGTTTAACCCTTTGAGTACGGAACCCTAATAAGAATAAGAATAATTTATTTGTAGAAATTACAGGTTTTACCAGATGTAAAAATTGGTGGTCCATATTTTGCCTGTTTAGGGCATGCAAATTAGTTAATAGGTACCTACTTACCTATTTTTAGTAAAATTTACTACTATGTCTTATATATAAAATTCTTGTGTCACAATGTTCGTTCCCGTACTCCTCCGAAACGGCTTGACCGATTCTCATGAAATTTTGTGAGCATAATTAAGTAGGTCTGAGAATCGGCTAACATCTATTTTTCATACCGCTACTTTTTATCCCGGTCTACGCGGGTGAAACCGCGGGGCGCAGCTAGTAAATCTATATAAATAAAAAGAGAAGTCCTGACTGACTGACTGACTGATTGACTGACTCATCAACGCCCAGCCCAAACCCTTGGACCTAGAAAGCTGAAATTTTGCACAGATGTTGCCTTTATTTCTTTTTTTTTTTTGCACAAGGAATAAGGAAGGATTTTTGTTCCCGTGGAATATTTTCCGACATCCACGCGGGCGAAGCCGCGCGGGAAGTGCTAGTACTAATATAAATTACAAGACACACTACAACACTATAATAAAATATAATCGTAACTAGTTCTTATTGTAGTTACTTAAAATTCAGTTTTTTTTTGTGTAAACTTCACAAAGATTATGCGTCCTACTAAGTATCGATATCTCAACACGATAAAACAGATTGTATCAGTAACAACACTACCAGTAGTGTTGTTACTTGAAGTGTGACTTGAAGTGAAAAAAGAATCATCGAATCTTTTTCATTTTGTCGTGGTTAGATATCAGTACCCATCACGTCTGCGGAGTTTCGCTAGCTAATTTAATTTGACCCTGTATAATGTTACACAACCCACATTATGCATTCTGTTTTACTCATCCCTCCAACTGTGAGAATATAATTAGTGAGATTATTAGCAATATGTATGCGCATCGCCAATCTATTTGCCCATATCCAGTCCAGTAGTTAGCGATCAGGGGGGGGGGGGGGGGGTAGGTAATCGAATTGATTTATAACCAGTACGTGCTTTACTTACATGCACGAAATCTATCGGAACGAAAGAGAAGCATACGGCTCATGCTCGACGCCGCACCGGCGGCGGACCGCATATTTGTGTACACACGGCTACATATCAAACTATACATTTCCAATTTACACTGACCTCTCAATCAATCTGCCTAGCCTTTTCCCAACTATGTTGGGGTCGGCTTCTAGTCTAACCGGATGCAGCTGAATACCATTATTTTACATGGAGCGACTGCCTATCTGATCTCCACAACCCAGTAACTGGGTAATACGATAGAATAGAATAGAATAGAATACTCTTTATTATGCACACCATTTAAATTACTGGTTACGATTACGATACCCCTTGGTAAGACTGGTCAGTCAGACTTTCGGGCTTCTGACGACCCGTAACGACTGTCAAAGATCCACGAATGACAGCCGGGACCAACGGCTTAACGTGCTTTCCGAGGCACGGAGGAGTCTCGGTATGTAAAGATGGTCATCCATCCACGGACCAACCCCGGCAAGCGTAGCTTAACCTGATGGATCGACCCGTGCGGCTGTTATTACTTACATTTCCAGTTTACACTGACCTCTCATTGTAAGGAAATCCTATACAATGCGAGATCAGCTTATACTGGAAATGTATAGCTTGATATGTAGCCCTGTCTACCTCATGTTTGTACAAGCGGTCCGGCACCGGTGCGGCGGCGCGGCGGCTCCGGCGCGGCTGCGACGTCGAGTACACGAAGCCTTAGGCCCCCCGCCATTGACCTGGTGTTCAAATATAAAAAACTTTTTTACAAGAAAATACAACCGACTTCCAAAAACAACATTACAAAGTGAAAAATAACTTTAATTTCGGAAGTCGGTGTCTTGTTAAATGTATTTTCGTTTTTTGCCACCGACTTCCGAAATTAAAGTTATTTTTCACTTTGTAGTGTTGTTTTTGGAAGTCTGTATTTTTTTGTAAAAAAGTTTTTATTTTTCGCTTTTTAGTTGTGTACCTACCCCACACAAATTCTAATGCCACTATCTGCAAAACAAACTAGAACATCATCCATATAAAATGGGGAAAAAATACGTATTATTGAAGCTAACTCAAAAACTACCAAAGCAAAGTTAATCAATTTTATATGGGACCAACTGTGATGTATACCCTCTCGAACAAAATAAAAAAAATCCAAATCGGTCCAGCCATCTTCGAGTAATCGGGGAACATACATAAAAAAATTGAGAACCTCCTCCTTCTTGAAGTCGGTTAAAAAGATAACTCAAGAAAGCCCAATTGTCAGAACAGACAACCCAAGACAGAATAATTTGGCGCAGTGAGGAGACCCGACCCCAAATGACGGGAACAGGGACGGAAGACGTGAAGACGTGCTTTCATCATCAAGCACCGCCACTTCGACCGGTTCTGTGCTTTCCCCTTCTGGAGTGGCAACCACGTACTGGAAGACGTAAGGTTGGAAGGTCTCCCACAAGGTGGACCGATGACCTTGTGAAGGCTGCAGGAATCCGCTGGATACGGGAAGATGTGCTTTACTATATACTTAGTTATTAATTACCTATTATTTTCTCAGAAGTCTTAATTAAGTGATAGAAAGGGTATTGTTGGAGGGGCTCATGGCTAAGTAATAACAGTCGCATGGGTCGATCTTGCAGAGGTCAGTTCGTAGGTGAGTGACTAAACGTTACATATCGAGACCCCTCCGTGCCCGATGGTCTCGGCTGTCATTTATTGTAGATCTTGGATAGTCGTTTTGGGTAGTTAAAAGCCTGAAAATCTAACAAGTGACAATCGGTCCTACCGAGGGGTATATTGTTAAGAGCGTTGATCGCGCGCGGGCTGGTAACGTCGCATTTCCAGAGGTTTTTCGTGATTATTTTTTATTATTATTATTTAAATCAAAGGATAATTTCCTCTGACAAATTCTTAGATCGTTAGTGATTTTTTTACAGTTGTTTTGGTAATTACTCTTAGAAAGTTGAAAATAATTGACAATAGCTAATTTTTTAAGAGTGAAGCCCAGAATAACTGACAAAAAATAGCGAAAAAAAAAATAGTTCTTTTCAGAGAGAACTTATTATTTCTGGTCAGAGTCATGTACGTCCTTTTCATGGCGGTCTTCTTCTCTGTTTCTTTAACTAATCGTCAAACAACGTAGGGTAGGTATTGGTTTTGTAAGTGGTACGTTCTGTCCATACCTTAGCGGCCACGGCTTATTTTAATTTAATTTAAATATTTGAATTGTTTTTTTTTTTTTAAGGACGCTTTTAACGTTCTGCATCGTTCTCACATGTAAAATTTCAACATGAATGATGTAACCATTATTTTGTAACCATAATTATCTTGATTTAAAAGAGTGTCCATGGAGTTTCTTGCCCGTTCTTCTCCATAGGTACCTACTATGCTTTGGAATGGGCGCCTAGCTTCATCTTTTTGACTGACCGACCCCTTGACAATTCAAAAGTGCCTGTAATTGGTTTAATTGAAATAAATGCTTTGAGTTTGAGTTTGAGTTTGAGTTTGTGGGTTACGTACGGTGGGTTGGTTCTGGTACTGGAGGTAAGTGACTGGCTCTGTGTCACTACACTTTTAAATACCAACGATATAAAAATTTGTCAGAGGAAATTGTCCTTTAATTAAATAATCACGAAAAACTTCTAGAAATACGACGTTGCCAGCCCGCGCGCGAAACCGGTTGTGGAGGTCTGATAGGCAGTCACTCCATGTAAAATACTGGTATTCAGCTGTATCCAGTTAGACTGGAAGCCGACCCCAACATCTTTGGGAAAAGGCTTTATTGATTGATAGTTTGCGCAACTAGCTTTGTACCTAATGTAAACCCTGCTGGTTACGGAGAGCAAAGTCAGTTTCAACGTTCTACGTACAGACGCCAGCACATCAAGCCACCCGAAACTGTCAAATTTTCCCAATTTGAACCTAATGCTTTGGCGATAAAGATGAAAATCTATTAAAGAAATTTGACAGATTGTGGTAGCTTGATGTGCTGGCGTTTGTACATTACTATAGTAGACAGGGTCAAATTAAATTAGCTAGCGAAACTCCGCAGACGTGATGGGTATCGATACCTAAACACGTTATAAGAAAAAAAAAGAAGATAATTATGAGGATTTTTTTTGGGGTGAACGACCGCTAGTAGTGTAGTTACTTGAAGTATGAGTTGAGAATATTTGTTATTTTTTGTTTTATGGTGTTTAGTTATCGGTAGCCATTACGTGTGTGAAGTTTACACATAAAAAACCAATATTCTAGGTAATTGCACTAATTACACTATATCTAGGTGTCATTGATCCAAAAAAAATATCATCAAATCTTTTATTTTTACCCGACTACGGCAAAACCAAAAGGAAGGGTTATGATTTTAGTAGTCTATAAAAAAAAAATATTTCGTAACCATAATAAATAAAAAACACAATTAGTGTTCCTATGTATGTATGTATATAAGTATGTATTTACGTGTGTTCCACCGTAGCGCCTAAATTACTGAACCGATTTTATTGAATGAGGTATCAATAGATTCGTAATAATGGTCCGGGTAACATAGGCTACATAAATTCTCCCTAAATTTAACATCGTGGACTTTACACACAAATTTCTGACCTCGAAAAAAAATCAATTGAGATAACCATAACATGTTTGGTATCAAAAGAAAAGTCTTGACAAGCACATCACAAATATGTATATGTTATGGACCAAGTGATAAATTAAGCATTATACATAATGCCCGGTCATTAGGAAAAATGCCCAATATGAGAGTGCAATTTGATAATAATTATTCAAATAATCAAATTGACCGGGCATTATACATATTGTCCATCACCTTTTGGGCAGATTAATACAAACATATGTAATTACTATTTTTTTATTGATATTGTCATTTAACTTAAAATAAACTAAATATTAAACCATTTAAATAATCAGACTCATTATTGGGATTAATTATCAAGGACTTCTACATTAAGAATCCACTAGTTTTTGCGTTTAAAACTTGAGGAAAGTCATATTAACAATATAACATAAAACATATTAAATTTAAAACAAAAATTTCACAACATATCTTTGTTTTATAGAAATGGCGGTCTCTGATTGGTCAAAGCGTGTCACTCTTCCCTCCCCGCCCTCGCACCGCGTCAAATTTAGCTTTATTATCAAATTGCCCAATTGTCATGTAGCAATACATATAATAATGACCGTGCAATGTGATAAATAATGAAGTTAAGATAGTAATTAATCACTTAGCCCGATAGAGCTAGACATTATTCATAATGCTCGTACATTATTAATAACGCCCGCATTAATCACCTGGTCCATAACATTTAATAGGTCTTTACCTATGAAATTGCCGTTCTGCAGTACGGCCAGTACAGAAAAACAGCTGCTCCCTACATTTTGACGAGTTTGATGTACTTAGATAAATCTACTGAACAGCATATTTTTTTTCTCGCGATTTCAGGTTTGGTCCCATAGTCAAAGTTGTTCATAATGATGAGTATTACCCCTTAAGAGATAAAGACGATTAAAATTACACCCTGTATATATATTATTAGGTCTTTACCTATGAAATTGCCGTTCTGCAGTACTGGCCATTTCAAATCAAAATTATTTTTGTTTGGCTAAGAAGTCTAATTTCAAATTAATTTTATTTTAAAAATATGGATTTTTTTTCCAAAAGTAGTCATTTGTTTATTGATTAGTGTTACATTTTCATCGCATTTCAATCTTCATATTAACAATATAACATAAAACATATTAAATTTAAAACAAAAATTTCACAACATATCTTTGTTTTATAGAAATGGCGGTCTCTGATTGGTCAAAGCGTGTCACTCTTCCCTCCCCGCCCTCGCACCGCGTCAAATTTAGCTTTATTATCAAATTGCCCAATTGTCATGTAGCAATACATATAATAATGACCGTGCAATGTGATAAATAATGAAGTTAAGATAGTAATTAATCACTTAGCCCGATAGAGCTAGACATTATTCATAATGCTCGTACATTATTAATAACGCCCGCATTAATCACCTGGTCCATAACATTTAATAGGTCTTTACCTATGAAATTGCCGTTCTGCAGTACGGCCAGTACAGAAAAACAGCTGCTCCCTACATTTTGACGAGTTTGATGTACTTAGATAAATCTACTGAACAGCATATTTTTTTTCTCGCGATTTCAGGTTTGGTCCCATAGTCAAAGTTGTTCATAATGATGAGTATTACCCCTTAAGAGATAAAGACGATTAAAATTACACCCTGTATATATATTATTAGGTCTTTACCTATGAAATTGCCGTTCTGCAGTATTGGCCATTTCAAATCAAAATTATTTTTGTTTGGCTAAGAAGTCTAATTTCAAATTAATTTTATTTTAAAAATATGGATTTTTTTTCCAAAAGTAGTCATTTGTTTATTGATTAGTGTTACATTTTCATCGCATTTCAATCTTTTTCGTCATCATGGATACGTTAAAAATTCGAGTAAATATGGAATATGAGTACCTACCGTCGTGGCAGCAACGCGGCACAAGCGGCACGCAACATCAACGACGTTTACGGAGCTAACACTACAAACCAACGCACCACTTGATATTGGTTTGCTCGCTTCCGTTCTGGAAATTTCGACCTGAAAAATGAACCTCGCGGTCGTCCGAAGACTTTGGTCGACAATGACGAATTAAAGGCGATTGTGGAAGCTGATGATACACAATCTACGGCTGAATTAGCAGCAGCTTTCGACGTTAGCGTCAAAACAATATTGGTCCATTTGCGTCAAATTGACAAGGTAAAAAAGCTTGACAAATGGGTGCCCCATGAACTCAATGATCGCCAGCGCGAAGTACGCGTCTAGACGTGCCTTGCACTGCTCAAAAGACACACAAATAAAGGAATTTTGAACCGCATTGTTACCTGCGATGAAAAATGGATTCTGTTTGATAACCGCAAGCGCTCAGCAAGTTGGTTGGATCCTGGTTCAGCACCTAAACAATGCCCTAAACGAAAACTTACCCCTAGAAAAGTGATGGTCACTGTTTGGTGGTCTAGCGCCGCCGCCGGTGTGATTCATCACAGCTTCTTACCAAACGGCAATTTCATAGGTTCACCTATAATATGTCATAAATAATTATGTTTAAATTGTTAAAAATAAGTAAATGTAATATAATATTAATTTAATAACTTACAGACCGACCGCGGCGAGCGTGATTTTTCAGTAGTCAGGTTTTAGTTTTTCAACTTACTTTTTATTCGTTTTATCAAGTCTATAAATCGAAACCAATCATGTCTGCGCAGTTTCGCTAGCTAATTTATTTTGACCCTGTATTCTATATTCCTGCTAAGTTTCCTATGATGTCAGATAATGCCATAATATGGACGCAGGACACGATTTGCGGTACCTATTGTTTATGTAGTAATTTGTGTATTTAGGTAATATAGAACTTAATCATGTAAATTAATGGAAGTTTCCACGACTGCATGACATAAACACGATGTAATAATACATATTTGCCTACTTCATTTGAGTGTAACTTAATACATAAATCAATGGTTTACCTACTCAGGATTCTTAGGTAAATGGTGACTATTTTGTATTTGCTTGTTTTACAAAACCTATTACTGTAAGCAAAGAGAAGAAGATGTTTAAAAAAAAATAGCCTGGCTGAAAAGTCAATAAACAAAAAAATAAAAACATTTGGCAGATTTAAAAAGTTCTAACATTTCGGTCGCTTTCGCGGGAAATTTTCCAGCTGCATCAATGATCAACCAAAAACTACTTTGTAGAATAAAAAAAAAGTAAATCCACGCGAACAAATCTGATAAAAAGCAAACTTATTCAAAGAAAGTGTGAGTGATTCGACCGAAATGCTCTCTAAGGACGTTTGAGCGTGTTACATCAGCATCCCAATGTAATCTGTATAAATAAAACATGACAGACCAGGCTGTATGTGACGAAATTCCTTTGCCATTGTACAAAAAAAAATAAGGAAAGCGCGGTTTATTCATATTACCAGACACTTTTTTTTTGAGGCAAAGTATTTTTTTTATTAGACGCGGTGCTTGATTATTAAGTAATACTTACACCTGGGAATTTCATCTTAGGTTTCAGCTATTTTTAGGTTTACGTTATAAAATAAAATTAACGTTTGAATCAAAAAGTGTTACAGCTTTAAAACAACTTAGCAGCGCCTTGCAAACTTACTTTTTGGAGTCAAAATTGTCTTTGGTAAGCCGTAAAGCAAAAAAAAAAACTGTTTTTATGTAATTGCCTTGATCATCTTTATCATCAAATAAATTGGTATTGGATCCACACCCAAAACTTTGCTTACGACATTTTCCTCATTCCTTCGCATCATGTGCAAATATCATGACAAACGATTCTACACAACTTTTCAGTGACTTTTGAATATTAAGTTAAAAATAATTACTTTTTATACAAAGAAAAGATTTCACTGCGCCCAGGACAAGGACATAATTCTTTTCTGCAGTTGACATGTTCAATTATTTCTTTCAATTAAGTTTGACAAACTTGAGGGACAGGGTTTTGCTCCAAAATAATAAATTAAGGTTACAGTAGTACGAAATGAAAAGCAATTTAATTTGTCTATGACTCTGAGTTATTTTATTTTTGTGACACAATTCGAAATTTAAAATATCTTAAAAAAAAAAACTAAGTAAGTAGGTAGGTAGAGGCATGTTGAACATTCTGAATACCTTATTTTTTCAATGGCGCATAAGGTGTATTGGTATCATAACGGGGTTCGGAACATTGTTATAGCAAAACTGAGCGTAAATAATTAAAAAAAAATATGACATTAAAATAAACCTATAATCCCCTTATGTCTTTACTGGTGAACGTGTAAACGAAATTTTATTGAAATTGCTTTACCTAATTAAAATCGAATAAAACAGTTTTTTCTCATAAAAAATGCTAATTTTGAGTACCTAAACTACGACTTCTTTGTATTGAGCCAAATCGTGTTTTGACCCCCATAATTTACTAAAGAAAATTTTCAATTTTTATACTTAGTCATGAAAACGAATAATAAAGTTTCTGAGGGCAAAAATTGATTGTGCGTGCAGCTGAAATGCGTCAAAATATCTTCTTTGGGACCCATTTCGCCCAGCGAGTCCTTGCCTGAACTTGTCTGCACGGTACAGCAGTGCTATTCTGTAAACATCTCACCGTGATTTATTTATTTATTTATTTATTTATTTATTTAAAGGTACTCCAACGACTTGTTCACTAATACATTACATAAATGAACTTATAAGTATACATATTATTATGGTGAATTCGTCACTTACAGAAGTACACAGCTTAAACATAATTATAATGTATACACAAATTATAAGATGGACATGTTAAAAGTGATTAAAAAAAAAGAGAAACTATTTTTTTGTTACAATGGAAGAAAACTAAGAGCCACTTTAACATGGGAAGACAATATATATATAAAAAAAAAATATACAACATCAAATTTACTTAATTAAATTAATAAGTAATAGATTCCCAGTCCAACCCCGGCGCGACCATTAACGCAACTGACGCACAATAATCACACCAAAATTAAACTGAAAATCCATTTCACGTAAGACGACTGCAATAATCGTGATCAAATGTTATGAATGGTTGGGGATCATAAGTTTTTTACGGAATTGGGAAAAAGTGTCGGCAAAGATGTCAATGTTACTGCTATTGTGAATTATATTATAATTAGCCATTAATCGGTTCATAGGGGCATTTCGACCAAGGTTTGTTCTTGATGAGGACATAGCAAATATATCTGTTCTACGTACAGATCTAGTTATAGTGCGCCTAGGAACAGTGATATTAAGTTCAGATAATAGCTCTGGAACATCGGACCGATTACGGATAATTTTATACAGAAATATCTGATCGGAAAGACTTCTACGTTGTTCCAGAGATATCATATTGAAATGGTTGAGTCTTTGAGGATAACTAGTGTCTCGATCGCAACTAGAACATCTGAAGCGCAGATACCTGGTGAAGGCCTTCTGTATACGTTCAATCCTATTGACATGGACGCGATATGTGGGATTCCATGCCGGAGATGCGTAATCCAGTATACTTCTAACAAGCGTGCTGAAAAGAAGTTTTAGGGTCGGTATGAACCGAAACTCCGAGCAAGTTCTCTTCACAAAACCTGACATTTTTGTCGCTTTGGATACGATTAGGTCGATGTGGTTAATAAACGAAAGTTTACTGTCGAGCTGGACTCCCAAGTCACGGATGGTGTCAACCTTTTGCAGAGAGACTCCATTTAATATATAGGACGAAGGTACTATATTTTTGTTACGCGTAAACGTCATATGATAGCACTTACTTACGTTAAGGATCATCATGTTCAATCGACACCATTCATGTATCGCATCAAGATCCTTCTGAAGCAGTGATACATCCAAGTCCGTTTTAATTTCTTTGTACAGTTTTAAATCATCTGCAAACATGGAACATTTGCTGTGTCGTACCGTCGAGACAATGTCGTTTACAAATATAAGAAATAAGATCGGCCCGAGGTGCGATCCCTGAGGTACTCCGGAAGTGGAAGAGTAGAACAGTGATTCGTATCCTCTCACAACCACTCTCTGCTTCCGCCCCGTCAGGTAGGAAGCGAACCACCGTAGCAGTTGACCGGCTACGCCAAAATGTTCCAGCTTCATTAAAAGTATATTATGATTAACTTTATCAAAAGCACTGCTGAAATCTGTGTAGATGGAATCAACCTGTACACGGGAATCCAGAGATTTAGCAATGTCGTTGACGTAGTGAACCAAATTAGTGGTAGTAGATTTACGAGCTCGGAAGCCGTGCTGTTCAGAGGCCAATTGCGCATTTATATGTGAAGACAGAACAGGACAAACCAACGCTTCAAACAGCTTTGCAAAGATAGAAAGAAGAGATATGGGGCGATAATTAGAAGTATCGCTGGGTTCTCCCTTCTTAAAAATGGGTACCACGTTAGCGATTTTCCACTCTGTTGGGAATTTAGAAGTCACAATAGAGCGATTGAAAATAAGTTTGAGTGGAAGACACAGATCGGATGCACATTTTTGGATAAATAGCGGGGGAAGGCCATCAGGTCCCGGTCCTTTAGAGGGGTCAAGATTCTTTAATTGTTTTAATACTTCCACCTCCGTGAACGCAATTCTGCTTAGAGCGAATTGAAAATAGTTATGCGAGCAAGTATCAGGAGCAGTCGACTTATTGGATGGTATAAAGGTGGAAGAAAAATGTGTGGCAAATTGGTTGCTTATTTCCACACCAGAAGAAGCAGTATTGTTTCCCAAACGCATAGTAGTAGGTATGTCACTAGACTGTGATTTTTTGGCTTTAACGAATGACCAGAATAGTTTTGGGTTTTGCGCTATGTTTTTCTCAGTATAGCTTAAATAAATTTTGTAACACTTTTTAATCATAATTCTTGCGCGCCCGTCTAGCATTTTGTATTCATAATTATCTCTTGGATTTTTGTATTTTTTATAGCGTGATAACTCAGGTGAAGTGAGCCGTCAGTCCACCTGATACTAGGGGTTGACACTATTGACAGCTCACTTTACGATCACTTCACCCATGTTTTCACGGTGAAATATTTACAGAATAGCACTACAGGAACTGTTGAAGCTACTGAAGGTACGAAACTCGTCATCAAATTCTGGGCCAATTCTATTTACGGTAGATTGCCATCGATAGCGACACGCTAATAACTTTAATTTCGGAAGTCGGTGTCTAGTTAAATGTATTTTCGTTTTTTGCCACCGACTTCCGAAATTAAAGTTATTTTTCACTTTTTAGTGTTGTTTTTGGAAGTCGGTTGTATTTTTTTGTAAAAACGTTTTTATTTTTCACTTTTTAGTTGTGTACCTACCCCACACAAATTCTAATATCACTACCTGCAAAACAAACTAGAACATCGTCCATATAAAAGTGTGGAAAAAATACGTTTTATTGAAGCTAACTCAAAAACTACCAAAGCAAAGTTAATCAATTTTTGGGACCAACTGTGATGTATACCCTCTCGAATAAAACAAAAAAAAAATCAAATCGGTCCAGCCATCTTCGAGTAATCGGGGAACATACATAAAAAAAAATGAAAAAAAAAAAAAAGGTTCCGACGAATTGAGAACCTCCTCCTTTTTGAAGTCAGTTAAAAAGAAGAGACCTCGTTTTTACACACATATGGTTAGATACCATTTTTAGAGTTCCGTACCCAAAGGGTAAAACGGGACCCTGTTACTAAGACTCCGCTGTCCGTCCGTCTGTCACCAGACTATACAGTATCTCATGAACCGTGATAGTTAGACAGTTGAAATTTTCACAGATGATGTATTTCTGTTGCCGCTATAACAACAAATACTAAAACAGAATAAAGTAAATATTTAAGGGGGCTCCGATACAACAAACGTGATTTTTTTCCTCGTTTTGGCTCGATATTGATAACGGCAACAGGTAGACGCTTGAAATATCACAGAATATTTAGTTATTTAATCACTTTCAAAATAAATAATTAAATTAAAATTAAGGGGGCTCCCATACCCCACTACACACACACACACACACACACACACACACTACACTACACTATGTTTATCTCACGAAGCGACACGCGCTTTACTTGTGGTTACCAAATGCACAAAGACGCTGTGAATGAGTGTGTAAGCGCTCCTGCGCTTACACACTCATTCACAGCGTCTTTGGTCAGCGTCAGCGTCTGTCGGTACCGTCCTATACAATGATAAAGTCGGATGTCGGAAGTGTCAGTGTGTGTGAGCATGTATGTGTGTGTTGTAGTGACGCTACTCGATTTCACGCACACATACACAGCGTGTTAGTAGACTAGGTTACCACAAGTAAAGTGCGTGTCGCTTCATGAGATAAAAATACATAATAGTATACTAAACGCTGTCCGTTTGTCCGTCCGTCACAGGGCTGTCTCTTTTGAACCATAATAGGTAGACACTTGAAATTTTCACATTGTGTGTGTGTGTGCTATGGCCACGTGTAACAACTAATAAAAAAAGAACAAAGTAAAAAATTTAAAAACATGGTGTTTATAACAAAAATATTAATTTTTAAATATTGTACGGTGGTACGCACGGCTACAGATCAAGCTATACATTACCAGTATAAGCTGATCTCGCATTGTATAGGATTTCCTTACAATGAGAGGTCAGTGTAAACTGGAAATGTATAGCTTGATGTGTACGAAATCTTTCGTGTGCAAGTCCGACTCGCATTTCGCCGCTTTTTTCCTAAAGTAGAGTAGAGTTGGTTTCGTTTTCTTTTTTTAACTTAATGAAATAAGGATAATATTTAAAGGATTTTATACATATTAAAGCACCACAAAGTTAATCCTATGTGTAAATACACACTGGAGGTAAGTATTTTTCTTTTATTTAAAAATGAACTGAACATTTCATTAATCTGTGCAGCTTTGCTGGCGTTCCGCTTTGGTTGATCTTTGCGTCATATTTATTTTAGCGGTTTATTCAGTAGCTCTTGCATATAAAGATTAACGTTGCTTCTTAATTATAAAAAAAACCGGCCAAGTGCGTGTCGGACCACGCACAATTAAGGGTTCCGTAGTTAGGATGACTTTATCCCAAGAACAAACTTAATATTGTAGTTGAAAAACATGGTCTCCGATACATTCCAACCACAAATTTTAATGTACCTAAGTTTGTGTGCACAAACAATATTGTGGGATTTACCATGTTATTTTAAGGCCATAGAATAATTTATTTCAGATAAATAAGTATCCATATAAAAATTATAATAAAATTAAAAAATAAAATTAAAATCAAAATTGAAAACAAAATTAAAATAAAACTTTAAAAAATCAAAATTAAAAAATAAATACACATATTACATTATGTAATAATCGCAGGCGTTGGCATGCAGCTGCAGCCACCTCCGCAAAAAAGACGAGTCCCACCGCTCGGACAACACACTGAGGAGCCCGTTCGAGATTTAATGTGTCACACGGTAAAGTTTGTAAAACTTTTTTTTTTAATATTCTAATTTGTCCCCAAAAGTGACCCCCATATTCAAACTTATTTATTTACGTTACACGTCCGTGTTTGGGTCACAAAAATTCATAAATATACCTTTCAACTTAATCGGGCCATTAGTTTCCCAGCAAAATTGGCTGTGAACAGACAGACAGACAGACCGACAGACTGAGTCGCACCATAAAGGTTATTTTTTACAATTTTGGTACGGAACCCTAAAAGGCGGATGTATTAGTAGTACAAATACAGACTTATTAAATTATTTTAAAGGGCATTTGGTAGCGACGCGGATCTTGATCTGATCAAGTTTTTATATCGTCTACTATAAGAAATACCAATACATTACGGTATATTGAACTCTGCTTACACTACAAGGCCGTCAAGATTCATCTGCCTAGCCAGGCCTAGCCTTTTACCAACTATCTTGAGGTTGGCTTCCAGTGAAACTGGATGCAGCTGAATTCCAATATTTTACATGGAGCGACTGCCTATCTAAACTCCAGAATCCAGTTACTAGGTAATGCAATACTCCTTGGTAAGACTGGTTGTCAGACTTTCAACGACCCATACGACTGTCATACGTGAATCGCTTATCAAATCAAATCAAATATATTTATTTCGGATTCTGTTATATCCATAGGTGTTAGTAACAATAAACTTATCCTAATGTTAGTACAGTTAATTCCTAGGTTTATTATAAAAATTTAATTTAAGCATGCGCCGGGCTGGGCGCCCGTCACATGTACACTCATTCACTCAAACTCAAATTTCAAATAAACCAATTACAGGCACTTTTGAATTGTCAAAGGGTCGGTCAGTCAGAAAGATGAAGCTAGTTGCCCATTCCAAAGCGTAGTAGATCCCTATGGAGAAGAACGGGCAAGAAACTCCACGGACACTCTTTTAAATCATAATATTTTTACAAAATATTGGTTACATCGTTCAAGTTGAAAATATACATGTGAGAACAATGTAGAGAGACGTGCACGTTAAAAAGCGTCCGTAATAAAAAGCTAATAACTAAAACAACTAAATTAAATATTAAAATTACAAATAAGCCATGGCAGCTAAGAGACGACCAGTCCCACTGCTTCAACAGCGGAGAATCCCACCGGTTTGCCAACGCGTTCAGGATGCCGTTCGCAGTGCCACGTACGCGTCTGAGTATCGAAGCGCTTCGCTTACGGATGATTGCATAAAAGCAATCAGTGTGCGCTTCAGCAAACATAGTCGATGCGCTGCAAAAACGAGGCAGCCCAAACAACACCCTAAACGCGTTGTTATATTGTACACGCAGAGTCCCGTACACTCGCTGCGTGTAGTTGACCCATAGACCACACGTGTAGAATGACTGACAATACGCTTTAAAAAGCGTCAGTTTAACTTGCTTACTACAACGTGTAAATCTACGGGCCAACATGTTGCAACGCACACACAAAGCCCTCCGCTCCCTCTCAATATCAAGGTCATCATCCAAGTTGTCTGTGACCCAGTGACCCCAGTATTTAAACTGCTGAACAAGCCTCAGTGGTATATCGCCTAGTGTTAGCGTAGTATTACATTTTTCAAAAAAGCATCTTTTATTTTAACAATGTTAAAAATTTGGTTCTGTGTGAGCGAGAGTGAGGTGAAAAAATGTGACAGTCCTCTTAAGGCCGATAACCGGGCACAAATCAAAGCTCCGGGGCTGATACTGAACTTCCCGATGGACATACGCCTTCACGCCTTCTTCCCTTGGGGGTAGGCAGAAAGAACAGAACGCCACCTGCTACGATCGTTATTTATACTCCGTTTCTCTCGTTTACGTTCATATATCTGGTCACTAGCTTTTGCCCGCAGCTTCGCCCGCGTGGATGTCGGAAAATATTGAGATAGCTTCTGCCCGCGACTTCGTCCGCGTGAAATTTCTTGTTCTCCCGACCCACCCCGTCGCATCGCTGCCTGCCCACGCTATTAATTTTTCGCTTAGCGTTTTTTCTGCCTTTTTTTTCTTTTTGCTCGACACGTAAGAGTTCTAGAATGACGTTACATATGCTTATAGCCTTCTTTAAGAATTGGACTATCAAATGAAAAGTAATTATTAAAGTCGGCCTGGTTCAAGAGATTAGCGCGTTCAAACTAACAAAAAAAAATGTGTGTGTGAGCTCCGACGCACGACTGGTATTAACTCCTGTTTTTTGTGCCGTTCCGAGTTCTCGACTTTCTATTTTTCGGTTATTTCTGTTGGTCTACGTTTCTTCAATGAATCAAATTCAATGCTATACAAAAAGCAACTTTAAGGTGTAAAGGTAAAGGTACTCGTCGCTTCCCCCTCTCACCTCTGCTGCTCTCCCTATAACCCCCGTCTCACTCCTTCCCCTTCCCACCCCTCTCACCTTCCCCTATCATCCCTCTTACCTCACTTCCCCTCCCCATCCCCCTCTCACCCCCTCATCACAACCTTTTCCCGCTAACCTCCCCCTTCCCCTTTCACTTCCTCTCATACTACCTTCACCGCATTCCCCTCCCACACTACCCTCGCCAACTCTTCCCCTCCCTCACACCCCCTCTCCATACCCTCCCCACATACTACACCCTCCTATCCCTCTCCACCTCTCCCCGCTCTCCAATCAATCAGTCAAGTCTCAAGTTAATCTCTATTCAATGAATCAGTGCTATACAAAAAGCAACTTTAAGGTGTAAAGGCACTCGTATCCCCCAATCACCCCCTCTCACCCCTCCCCTCTCACCCCTCCCCTCTCCTTCTAAGCCCCACTCACCCCTCCTCTATATCTAACCCTTCTCTCCTTACCACCCCCTTTCACCCCTCTCATCTCCCACACCACCCCCTCTCACCCCTCACCCTCTTACCCCCCTCATCACATCCCCTTCCCGCTAAGCTCCCCCTCCCCATCTCACACCCCCTTCACTGGTTTCCCCTCCCCCTCTACCCTCACCAACTCCTCACGTCCCCCACTCCCCCTCTTCACCACCACCACCACCACCACCCACCTATCCCACTCCCCCTCCCTCCATCATCCTCCTCTTCTCCTTCCTCAACACCCCTTCCCTCCCTCTCCCCTCACCACAACCTCTTCTTCCCCCTTTCCCTCCTCAATACCCCTCCTCTTCGCCCCTCCTCCTCTACCCTTCCATCTAGGGGAAAAGCTATTAATGACAAACTTTATTACTTGCTTAGGCAAGTATTAGTGCTAAGTTTCAAGTTAATTAACCAAATTAATAACATTTTTCGTATAAACTATATTCCCTGATTTCACCCCCACAGAGGTGGAATTTAAAAAAACCGTTTAGGATATTTCCGTAACACCAATTTTCGAGTTAATTAAGCCCCACAGAAAAACGTGCTCTGTAAAATTTACTACCCCTCTTCACCCCCTTAGGGGTTGATATTCGAAAAACCCTGATACACGTTTTTCTTAATTTTTGGTCTTAAGTATGTATAAATACTGCATTTCGAGTTAATCGGACCGCGCGTTAAAATTTCTCAATACAAACTTTGACACCCCCCCATCCCACTTTAGGGGGTAGTTTAGGAAAACTAAAAATGGGAAACTTTATAATTTACTTATATAAATATTCGTGCCAAGTCTCAAGTCTATTAACTCAAGGAATAATATTTTTCATACAAAATTTGGACCCCCTCTTACAGGGTGAATTTTGAAAAATCCTTTCTTAGTGCACCCATAGACCTCATAAGGAACCTACGTGCTAAATTTGGAATCTCTAGATCCAGCGGTTTGGGCTGTGCGTTGATATATCAGTCAGTCAGTTTCTTCTTTTATATATTTAGATATACGCTCGCCAGTTGCGAATACTACGCACCTGACCTATTTGAAGAATATCACCAATAAGGTCACTATAATATGTATGTCCTCGTAGGGCGTCCCCTCCTGGCGTTCCCACTCAAAAGGTATTCACATTGCCTTGTGAATATCTTTTGTTAGTAGCCTTTCATTCATCCTCTCAATATGACCAAACCTTCGACTTTAAATCGTATTCAGTAACAATCGATCGATCAATAATACCACCTCACCTCAAGCTCTACAGTCACACTTACGTGTGCAACCGCTACACCAAATGAGTCCACTCAAATCAAGATTCATCTCGAATTGTCGATACAATCTATCTTTCTTAAGGCGTCGATTGTATTTTGAGCAAAAAGCCGTGAAAAAGTCATCGGAATGCCATATCTCAGGAATTTACATTACAATAATGCGCTAATAAACTGCTAGCTTACCTTTTAAAGTGTTATTTAAGTGTATCTTTATTTTTTTATTTTTAAGGATTTTGTCCACAGCAGCCCACGGCTAAACTACGCACACGAACATAGCTTTGCTTTGTATGAAAAACGTATTTACAAAAAAAAAAAAAAAAACTTCCAAAAAAACCGCTTCAAAGTGAAAAATAACTTTAATTCCGAAAGTCCGTGTCTTTGGTTTTGTATATTTTAATTTTTTGCCACCGACTTCCGAAATTAAAGTTTATTTTTCACTTTGTAGTGTTTTTATTTGAAAATCGGTTGATTTTTTTTATTTTTCCCTTTTTTGTTTTGGTCCCCCACACAAATTCGAATACCACTACCTACCTGTAAAGTAAATTGTTAATCAAAATTAATCAATTTTACATGGGACCAACTTCGAGGTATAACCCTCCCGAATAAAACAAAAATCTTTCAAATCGGACTACTCTGTAAACTGTAACTGAATGCGACGTCATATATAAAAAATAAAATATACGCCTCGACTTAAAAGGCTACCGACCGCGCAGTGGCGCCCTCATCGTTTGTTTGGTTATTTATTTTATTTTAGAATGAAAATGCAGAAAATAAGCTGGAATAATTGTGCTCCACAAGACTATACCTACGTTATTATTATTACAAATAGTAGCTTAATATTGTTAAGTTTTATTATAATCGTTAAAACGGAAAATAGTGGCCACTTTTTTCCGTTTTAACGATAATAATATTATTCCATCTTACTTTCTGCATTTTCATTCTAAAATAAAAGAATAACCAAACAAACGATGAGAGCGCCACTGCGAGCCACGACCACACTACGCACTAATGTGTGGCTGGCAACATCCTACGTAGTAGTGGACGGTTCACCTTATCGTCAATATAGTGCGTATCATGTTTCCAAGAATGGTGGTTCAATTTATACAGACAAACATCTGATTTTATTGAGAGAGTTATTGGTTTAATCTTCAGGTGTAATCTGTAATTCTTTTCCGGGTATTGGATTCAGCTTACGATGGACTAAAGTCCTGTCTAGGTACTTCATTCTGGGACATCCTTATTGGTGATGTTCTTCATAAAGGTTAGGTGCGAATTACTCGCAAGTCATAACCGGCGTGCGTGTATGACAGATGTATGAAAACCAGGCAAGAGGGGTATGTAAGGATCGTAGCAGGTGGCGTTCTGTAGTTTCTGCCTACCCCCATGGGAAGAAGGAGTGAGTTTATGTATTTGTATGTGTTCAATCAATCTGCCTAGCCTATTCCCAACTATGTTGGGGTCAGCTTCCAGCCTAACCGGATGCAGCTGAATACCAGTATTTGACATGGAGTGACTGCCTATCTGACGTCCACAATCCAGTAACTGGGTAATACGATACCCCTTGGTAAGACTAGTTGTCAGACTTTCGGGCTTCTGACGACTCGTAACGAGTAACGACTGAAAGATCCACGAATTACAGCCGGGACCAACGGCTTAACGTGCTTTCCGAGGCACGTAGGAGTCTCGTTAAGTAAAGATGGTAACCCATCCACTGACCAACCCCGGCAAGCGTAGCTTAACCTGATGGATCGACCCGTGCGGCTGCTATTACTTAGCCACGAGCTCCTCATGTGTCCATAAAAGGATTAATACTGGTAACAATCAGGTCCTACAAAATAGTCTTGTGTTCAAGTAGGTAATTAATTCATTTTCATTAATTGCCTTTTATGATTCTGAATTAGCAATTTTTTTAATTTTTTTTTTATTTATTTACTGAAATCATCATTCATCATCTCATTTGCCTAGCCTTTTCCCAACTATGTTGGGGTCGACTAACAGTCTAACCGAATGCAGCTGAATACTAGTATTTTACATGGAGCAACTGCCTATCTGACCTCCACAACCCAGTAACTGGGTAATACGATACTCCTTGGTAAGACTGGTTATCAGACTTTCGGGCTTCTGACGACCCGTAACGACTGTCAAAGATCCACGAATGATAGTTTCTGAAAGGTTATCCTGATTATTTCATTCGAAAGACGTTCTCAGCTGGACATAGGCCTCTCCGAAGGATGGCCACGATGACCTTCGACGCAGTGATTGTTATCTATGATGTGTAAAGAAAAACAATCTTTCAATTTCTCTTTTAACATTTCAACTATCGTTAATTTACATTTAAAGTTAGCTTAGCTGTTAACTTGCTGACTTTCCAGTCTGCTCTGACTTTCGGTATCTCGGTTCACTCGTGCAAAGCGATGGCGAAGTAGATCGGACGGTTAAGCACAGGAATAACACTGGATGGATGAAATGGCGGCAGGTCACGGGAACAATCTGTGACTCCCGCATTCTGCCGCTTTAATATATAAAACATTAGACCTGCTGTCTTGTATGGATCAGAATGTTGGGCCACAAAAGGGATTAATGAAAAGCAATTGCATGCAGCTGAGATGGGAATGTTAAGATGGATGTGTGGTGTTACCCGAATGGATAGAATAAGAAATGAGTACATAAGAGGAAGTTTGAAAGTGGCACCGGTGACTGAAAAGTTGTGCGGAAATCGGTTGTCGTGGTATAGGCATGAGATGCGGAGGAATGAGGAAAATATCGCCAGGAAAGTTTTGAGTATGAATATCGATGGCTATAAGATTAGGTGAAGACCAAAGAAACGATGGTTGGACTGTGTGAAAGATGACATGGCTAGAAAGGGGATGACTACTGAGATGACGACTAATAGAGAAGTATGAAAAAAAGGGACATGTTCCGCCGACCCCAAATAGATTGGGATAAGGGCAGGAGAATGATGATGATTTTTATGGCCATAATCTTTTAATAGAAAGCGGTTCTCATTTTGGTCAATGTCCTTTGAGATTCGCGGGCTACCCTGGCGCTTTCGCGTTAGTGAAATGCAAATGACATTCAAACTTATATTAGGGTGGTAAAGCAGGGTGACTATACTATTGAGCTTAGCAAGCACTAAGTTATGTAAACACAAGATGGCAGAAACACCTACAGCCAGAAAAAGAACTTACTTACAAGTAAGTATGTTGGTTTTGACACCCTTCTTCAGTTCCACGGATTTAGAGAATTATCTGAATTATGCATGTTGAGCCTAAGGACGAGGCACATCCTTTTATCCTAGAAAAACATATGGTGCTCTTGGGAAATTGTGAGTTAAGCCGCGGGCAAAACTGTGTAGGTGCTACTGGGTTTTTATGTTCAGGCAGTTTGAACGAATGGACGGCAGTAAATGAGGTATAGGGTCACAGGAACCTCACTATTTACAAGAAGGCTTCGTGATTTGTAAATATTGTAGTGAGAGTGAGTGAGTGAGTTTGACTGCCTTGTTCGTCCAGTATACGAGGGGGATCAAAAAGTAGTGAGAACGACATACTCCTTGGTAAGAAAAAAAATAAATACTGGCAGGCATAGCTCAGATACATTTGTAATATTAATAAAGAAAAAAATCTTCGATTCTCTTTTGTTTTTTTCTGAATGTAGTCATTTGTTTGCTTCGTGTCGGAACGTGTTCTCGAAAATGGAGAAAAACGAAGTGCGAGCCGTTTTTAAATACCTCTGTTTAAAAAAGTTAATGACGCAAGAGATTCATTGCGATTTGGAGGCAACATTAGGAGAGTCTGCTTCGCTTTATTCCACTGTCGCAAGGTGGGCTTCTCAATTTCGAGTAGGGAGAACGAGCACGGAAGACGTACATCGTTTCGGCCGTCCATCGACGTCAGTCACCCAAGAAAATGTTGCGAAAGTAGAGAAAATTGTATTGAGCGATCGAAGAGTTACCAATACTTAATTCAAGAAACGGGCATTTCATATGGAAGTATTTAATCCATATGATGCAAGATGGGTGCCGAGAATGTTAACCGACAGTCAGAAACAAAATCGACTTGACATTTCGAAGATATTGTTGGACAAGTTTCAAGAAGATTCTGAAAACTTTTTCGTAACAATGGACAAAACATGGGTCCATCATTTTGATCCCGAGACAAAACAGCAATCTTCGGAATGGAAGCGGCCATCATCACCGACCCCGAAGAAGTTTCGTGCCGTGGCATCGGTTGCAAGGTTATGGTCTCAATATTTTGGGACTCAGAAGGGATATTGTTGATTGATTACCTGGAGCGTGGAACCACTATTACAGGCCAATATTATGCAGCTTTAATTCATAAGTTGAGGAATGCCATCAAAGAGAAAAGGAGAGGGAAACTTCGAAGGGGCGTGCTGTTTCATCACGACAACGCACCCGCGCACAGGTCGGCAGTTGCGATGGCTGCCATTCAGAAAGCTGGCTTCAAATTGGTTGACCACCCCCCTTATTCACCAGATCTGGCGCCTAGCGATTTTTATCTGTTCCCCAAATTGAAAGAATACTTAAGGGGAAACAGGTACGAAGACGATAACGAGGTGATGGATGCCGTGGAGAGCTTTTTGCAGGACCAAGACAAAACTTTTTTTTTTAAGGGGATTGAAGTCTTGGAAAAGCGCTGGACTCGGTGTGTAGAGAGACTCGGAGACTATGTAGAAAAATAAATTATTAAGTTATCAATATAGTCATTATAATCTATCTCATTCTCACTACTTTTTGATCCCCCCTCGTATTATTTATTCTGTGGTGTAGTATAGGGATAGCGAACCTCTAACATCTATAAATATATAATAATATAATAATTACGACTTTTACGATCGACAAGATTGACGAGATCGCACAAGACAGGGAGGTTTGGAAGGAAAAAGGGGACGCTTTTGCCCAACAGTGGGACAGAAGGTATGCTAATAAAAAAAAAAACGACTTATAAGCTACGTCACAGAGTAATAAAGTTTCTACCTGGGCAGTGACCTTGAATTAATTACCTACAACCCGCTCGGCAGATAAATACGTATCCGTCCGTGCGTAACTCCCGCGCGCTCGAACTGTTGAGTAACTGAGACTGACTGAGATTTCCAAGCGCATCGTTTCGGCCGTTTTCTATGAAGGTAAACTACTGTATTATTAATATACTGTGGCTACGGTTTCCTAGGAATGCGGCCGTAATGGCAGTCTTGAAAATCTGTCATTTTCAAACCACGCCCCCCAAAGACTTAAATCGCTAGATTTGCACTCGGCGTACTTAGTCACGCAAAAGTGTGTCCGGATACTGAGAAGAGTGAGCTCATACATTTATTAAATAGCGTTTCCACGACAGTCAAGTCAAATCACTGCATTATTGTGTATAAGGGGTGTCAAACCGAAACAGAAAAGTGACTATCTTTTTGTGCGGTAGGGCGAATCTAACGATTT
The DNA here is from genome assembly GCA_946251885.1 of Cosmia pyralina. Taxonomy (NCBI): domain Eukaryota; kingdom Metazoa; phylum Arthropoda; class Insecta; order Lepidoptera; family Noctuidae; genus Cosmia; species Cosmia pyralina. The sequence goes on along the minus strand of OX276362.1, from coordinate 4,315,273 downwards.
AAATCTTTGCAACTGCCATCATTGTCATGACAGCCGTCACTGCGGCGTTAAGTGAGGTAACCGCTCTTCTGGGAAACCGTAGCTTTAGTAACTCTGACCCACCTTCCGTTTTTACCCCCTTTTTTTTTGTGGATGGGAAATCATCAAATCAATATTTTACCCCTGATGACATGACCTGCCCCTTTTAGTTTTTAATGTGTAAGTCACGTCTGCTACGTTTGTTTGTAATTATGAAGCTTATAATAAGAGGTCGTAGCACGAACGCGCGACTATAACCTAACGTAAATTCAAACGATTTTTTTAATCAAATATTTTAGCATTTTGGATCAACTTTTTGCGACAAGCACAATATTTGTATTACCGCAGGTATTACCCATATTTAGGAATAAACTAAGTAAATATTATATGTGAAACGAGTATTTTTTCATCAATGTTAAAATCATTCGAATTTACGTTACTGAGTGCTTTAACCTTATTAAATCCCTTTGTTCCCTAACAGACCCTCTATAAATATTGGTCTCTAAAATATGTTTTATACAGGATACACCGCTTCGTGCATCTAATTTTAATAAATCTCGGGTCTGCTCTAGAATGTATCATTCTGTCGCTTTTTCATCTTTTTGTCTTAAATCTTGATCTTCGGTATAGTAAATTATTAAATTTTTCATTAAATTCTTGCACCCGTCAGCTTTGTAATAAAGTTTCAGGGTTTTAAAATTTGATGGATACTGTTTTTAAGTACCTACCTTACCTACCTATATACTCTCATACTTAAACGTAATAGACGTCTTTTCTTGACGCTTGAAGAACTGGTTTTGGATTTGAAAAGATAAAACTGCTATAATAATTTATTAATTTCCTTTTAAGTACTTTAATTATCTCACATTTGATATTCTAGCACCCTAATTGCGTAACACATTGTCAATCGGAATCTGAATCTTTTTGAAACAAATTGCTAATCCATTTCTGTATATATGTTCAAAAATTTGTCTCCTCGACAATGTAAATAACGCTATGAATGTTGTTGAACTGTCAAAATGAAATCAACTCCGATTGATACTGTGTTACGCAATTAGGGTGCTGGTTCGCCCCCCATTTTAATCCTTTTTGACCCGTCATTGGTTTCATTAATTTATTACTAGATTTTGCCCGCGGCTTCGCTTGCGTTAATTTAGAATTTGACAATCAGTTCGGGTTGCAATCTACTGGATTCGAAAGACACGTGGCGCCATCTATTATCATAAGAACGCTATTGTTGTTTTTCTCGGTAACAGTACTTTTTTTCGGGATGAAAGATACCCTATGTCCATTTCTGTACACCTGACCATTGTCAGGTGTACAGAAATGGACATAGGTATATGCAACATTTTAGGATGATCGGTTCAATGGTTTAGGCGTGAAAAGGTCACAAACAAACAAAATCTTACTTTCGCATTTAGAATATTATTTAGGATTTTAGTTCTGTTTCGCCGCATTTCTTATTCCAAATATATTTTTTTTTTAGATAAAAAAATCTCATTGAATTCTTAAACTATTCTTTGATACTTAGTTCTTTAATGAGCAAATTAAATAATAAATAAAAATAAATGTAAAATAGAAAAACGTTTCCTCAGTGATATAAAATTCCTCATATACGTTGAGTGACGAAATGAGGACATAAAAATGCGGTAAACTGATAATATTATCTTTATTAAAAACTTTTACTTGTTTTGGTATAAACTTACCTTGTGGTGCCAATATATTCCTTGGTTTTAGAGCTCCGTGCCAAAATTGGTGAAACAGATACTAGATACATAAGTCACGGAGGAGTTTTCTCTGAAAATATTAGACATGAAGAATATATAGGAGCATGGTGCTCTAACAAAGAAGTGTATATAAACGCAATGAATTCTGAATCTGAAGAAGAATGAAAACTACAGAAATTAATTAATGAATTACTTATAAAGTTGTATTTGGATGCGTGTAAAGATCTTTCCAAAAAATCCATGTGTTTATTAATACATATTTGTCGGATCCGGTCAATAGTACGGACGCGAAACGAATCGCAAGCGCGCCACAGGCGACATCACGTGAGGTGCCCACGCCTACAGCGCGCTTCTACAGAGTCGTGATGTTCTAACCTCATGGCGAGCAGAACAGTCTAGTGTCGGATCGCATCGAGGCAACATCGGGGTTGGTACGCCACGGAACTGTATTCGATTCGTTGTGCTTAGTGATTGTGTTAGATTGTGATTTTAAACACCGTGTATCGCACCCAGTGTGTTTTCATTGCACGAAACCCATCTTCTGCCCACATGTCTGTCTAAATCTAACTGAGTAAATCCTGACGTTCCGACATATTTATTTATACCTTTGTTTCATTTATAAACATACTCGTATACCTAATTTACATTTTTAAATATTTTTATATAAAACCATATTAAAAAAAAATGTACTCTGAGAAGAAAAGCCGAAACAAACTCAGAGGTCATAGTCTCTTATAAAGTCCCAACATAATCTTACTCGGATCATGTCAGGACCATGTAGATTAGTGTTTGAAATTCTATGGTCTTTTGAGGAAAGAACCACAAGGATTTGACTATACAGATCCAGTCAGTGCATGCATTTATCAATTATATACCTACGACATTCTATAATCTAAGCCTACAGTTTTATTTTTAATTCGACGGAATTTTGACAGCTGTGATTTTTTGACACTTCAGTTATCATAAACCTTTTCTGTCTTGACCTTTTTATAAGATTATTATATAACTAGAATTTTTTGGATATATACTGACTGTTCGATAGATATTGGATAATATTAGAAATACATGCAAGTTGTTATTACCTATATTAGATATAAGTACTTACTAGAACTAACTATTGCATTAGGTTAGTTAAGACCTGTAATAATAGTTGTGTTATATAAATAAATAAATAAATAAAAATATATGACAATGTAAATAGTGTTTGTTCTGTGAATTCAATGCAGTCTAACTAAAATATTAATTTTATACGGCTAAATGGAAAGAAAGAGTGAACATATTTTTTAAATTTAAATAATTATTTAGGTATCATTATCACTAATATCATCATCATTGTCCGTCTGCCGTTACAAGAAGCGAGGATTTTACAAACAAAAAGATGTATTGCTAAAAAAGCTTTGTTACTTATGGATTAGTGGACAGGGATTCCTGTGAATGAAAAATAATTACATTACTAACTATCGTAACTTCAATAATTTGATAATAAAAAATCTGATTACTATTTTAAAATTATCTGTCAATAGTTTTAGTATTTTTATTTGAAGATTGAAGCCAAGAAATTCAAGAAAGATTTTTTTTTAATTTCACTTACTTAATTGCGTTCTGTTTTTAGTAGGACCGTTTTATTATTGGCAACACATCTGAAATGTCAGAATTCCGTCGAATTAAAAATCAGACTGTAGTAATAATTTTGTAGCGTAGTCACCTCATAGTCATACCACATAACATTCCTGTTATTTGTTCATGCGTAAAGTTTACGCCATCAAAGAGTAAAGGCGACGATAACCGACTTTTAATGATTTTAAACTGATGGCCACGTCTAAACGAGTAGTCACCTAAAGATTTGAAAAAAAAAAAGTTAAATTAGAGAGCATTTCTTACAAACTTAATATGTGAATACTTACTTTAGATTATGTTTATATTACATTGTGTAATTACTTTGTAAAGTTATGTCTAACGCGGATAAAAAACTGAGAATCACGCAAGAACTATGAGCGTATTTTTATGAAAACTTCACCATTTTAAAGATTATCTAATTATTTATCTTTTAGTATAAGTACGTGTTTTATTAGGTCTTTACCTATGAAATTGCCGTTCTGCAGTACTGGCCATTTCAAATCAAAATAATTTTTGTTTGGCTAAGAATTCTAATTTCAAATTATTTTTATTTTAAAAACATGGATTTTTTTTTCCAAAAGTAGTCATTTGTTTATTGATTAGTGTTACATTTTCATCGCATTTCAATCTTTTTCGTCGACGTTAGCGTCAAAACAATATTGGTCCATTTGCGTCAAATTGGCAAGGTAAAAAAGCTTGACAAATGGGTGCCCAACGAACTCAATGATCGCCAGCGCGAAGTACGCGTCGAGACGTGCCTTGCACTGCTCAACAGACACACAAATGAAGGAATTTTGAACCGCATTGTTACCTGCGATGAAAAATGGATTCTGTTTGATAACCGCAAGCGCTCAGCAAGTTGGTTGGATCCTGATTCAGCACCTAAACAATGCCCTAAACGAAAACTTGCCCCTAGAAAAGTGATGGTCACTGTTTGGTGGTCTAGCGCCGGTGTGATTCATCACAGCTTCTTACCAAATGGGGTGAGCATTACTTCAGATGTGTACTGTGAAGAACTGAACACAATGATGGAGAAGCTGGCACATCTCCAACCAGCATTGTTCAATTGCTCGTCTCCGCTGCTCCTGCACGACAACACGCGACCTCATACTGCACAGCAGACGGTCTCCAAGTTGCAAGAACTGGGGTTGGAAGCTCTCCGTCATCCGCCCTACTCACCAGACCTTGCGCCTACAGACTACTACTTTTTCCAGAATTTGGATAACTTCTTGGCGGGAAAAAAAATTCAATACCCGAGAGGCAGTACAAAATGCCTTTGAAGAATTTGTTGCCTCCCGTCCAGCTGATTTCTATAAGAAGGGCATCAATAAACTGCCACTGCGTTGGCAAAGATGCATTGATTGCATGGGTGATTACTTCGATTCATACAAAACGGCAATTTCATAGGTAAAGACCTATTATTATAATACCTTTTGTAAAATAAATAATTAATGCGTCTAATTTGGGACAGCGCTCCTTGATGGGCGAGTTCTATTACTAGGTGGACGTACGATGCGTTGCGTGAGCTCAGCACAGAACACGCAAGTTAACCACTCAAGGCCATTGGCATTTATCTGCGTCTTAGCAAACTAACGGTAGTCAGGATCATTGAAAATCACTGTTTATTTACTTTATCTCTCACTTATTCATTGAATAACACGAGTTGAACGTTTGCGAACTTCGAGCGGTTAAAGTTGTCAGTCGGCCTTGCACAATGTCTTAAGGACGCTGTTACAAATGGGTAGTCAAATCATTACTTTTTTACACAAAAGTATGTTTATTAAATAAAATGCTTTGCATTCTTAAAATGTTTTTTTGGCCGAATTGTTGATAGATGTGCAAGGTACGATTCTGAACTGTAAATATAATTTTAGATAGGTACATTTTCTCAATAAATGTTCCGAAGTAAAAATTTTCGCTTCGGTACATTTATTGAGATATTGTTTCATAAAAAAATATATTTATAGTTCAGAATCGTACCTTGTACATCCATCAACAATTCGGCCAAAAAAACATTTTAAGAATGCAAAGCATTTAATTTAATAATAATACTTTTGTGTAAAAAAGTAATGATTTGACTATCCATTTGTAACAGCGTCCTTACCGAATAAATTCAAAAATAGAACAGAATTTGTATGAAATTATCTGCCAAATAAGTTAATAGGAACTTAATCGTAGGAGGTGAAACAGTTTACCTACCTAATCTGTAGGTAGGTGCTCAGGTAGTTAGCTAGGTACACATAAACTTGTATCTTGATTAATATTTGATGCACAAACAACGTACTCGTACTATTAGTATAATTTATTACTAGTCGTTTGTTAATTACTTTGACTAGCGTTCGCAAGCGCGATTGCCGAGCGTAGTCATGGGATCGTGGGTTTGATTCCCAACTCGAGCCTTTGGGTCTTAGTCGAAAGGAATTTCCAGCTTGAGGCTTTTCCCAACTATGTTGGGGTCGGCTTCCAGTCTAACCGGATGCAGCTGAATATCAGTATTCTACATGGAGAGACTGCCTACTTGACCTCCACAACCCAATTACTGGGTAATACGATACCCCTTGGTAAATCTGGTTGTCAGACTTTCGGGCTACTGACGACCCGTAACGACTGTCAAAGATCCACGAATGGCAGCCGGAACCAACGGCTTAACGTGAACGCAGTTATTTTTTATAAAATCTTGTTTTTTTTTGGTGTTAAAATTTAGGGTTCCGTCTGTCAAAAATATTGTCATACCTGTGAAAAAGAATCATAATTACATAATTTCACATGCTGCCTTTATCAGCTATTTGCTTTTATTAAAACTAAATAAATAATTTATTTCTTTGGCATAGGTAGCAAAATTAGACAATAAGCATATAATCATTTTATTTCATTCAAACGGAAATAATTTTTTTAACATAGCAAAGGTTCGAACGTAAACCAAAAAAGATGCTTTATCTTCAACATACAAATTATTTTTAATATGTTAGCATATTCGTATTAATATTGTCAGTCAAAGTATTTATATCAATTTTATTAGACCATTTAGATGAAACATGAAGTCGATCAGTAAAGCTAGGGTTTGCGGTGGCCGCCACATAGCGTCCGCAACCGTCGAATGACGTCACTGAAACGTTACATGAAAGTAAGTTGGTGTATATTCATAGAGAGCGTTTTTTGACAGCGTAAAGTCAAACTCCGGTGCCATCATTTTCATGACAGCTGCGGCTATTAGTTTGCTCTTTTAGGAAACTGTCGCTTTAGTCAGGAAATATATTAATTAGGAGAACAGATGAAAAATTCCTATATTTACTCCTTCGTAACAATCATAACATCTTATATTGATAATAAAATTCATCATCTGCCTAACCTTTTCCCAACTACGTTGGGGTCGGCTTCCAGTCTAACCGGATGCAGCTGAATACCAGTTTTTTACATGGTGTGACTGCCTATCTCACCTCCACAACCCAGTTACTGGGTCATACGATACCCCTTGGTAAGACTGGTTGTCAGTTTGATTAATTGATAATAAAATTATAGCTACGGAATACGCCGAGCATTCCGCCTCGCACTTGACCAGTTTATTTTTTTTCGCTTTTCTGGTATTTAAATCCATATTATTATATTATTTTTTATTTTCATATTTTTATTATTGGCTAGGTGATAATTGTCATCATCTCGCTATCATTAAACAGTGTATACAGACTGTAGGATGCTGTAACTTTGACGCAACTGCTTTGAGCTGTTCATTGATAGTGTGGTGAACATTCATAACTCATGTAATTAGTTATAAGCTGTTGAGTTTCCTAATAAATAAATAAATAAATTATGTTACTAGCAACATAAATGCATCGCAAATAAAATGATTTATTAATACAGTATCTTACGTAATGTTAATAAGTAATTTAATAACATTTATTTTTTGCCTAGATTTGATAAGTCGAAAAGTCAAGTGAAGTAAGTATTTAAATAAGCAACTTAGAATCAGGATCTCTTACGATGTTTTTATGTTCAAATACTTTTAACATAACATCATTGGTTGGGTTTTGGGCTTCTGCATCTCGCATACCTAATAAGCACCTCAATGTTCTTAACCCGTGTAGGGTTACCATTTCGAAATTTGAAACGTCCTGACATTAAACTGGCATAAGTCGTTTTACTTTTATTTTTGTTTCAGTATTAATTTAACCTTAGTCAAATTTTAGACAACATTCACAACTCCAGACAAAATCCGGACGGCGGCGGGCCAAAAATGGGAGATGTACAAGCAAATCCGGACGGATCTTAACCCGAGGATGTCCCACGACGAAATAATGTACCCAATGTCTAAAACTACGGTTTCCAAGAAAAGAGCGGTAACCACAAGTAATGGCCGTAGTGACGGCTGTCATGAAAATGATGACAGCGGCAAAGATTTAAATCGTTAGATTCGCCCTACCTTGTCCAAAGATTGTCGCATTTTTGTTTCGTTTTGAACGTTTTGATACCTCTGACACGCAATGACTCAGTGACTTCACTTGATCATAATCGAAACGCTGTTTAATAACGAGAATAGACACTTTTCCTTATAACTAAGTACGGTGAGGGAAAATCTAGCGATTTAAATCTTTTAAGGGGCAGGGTTTGACTTATGTCGAATACTGGTGAAAATTACAGATTTTCATGGTGGCTGTTACGGCCGTTTTTCTAGAAAACCAAAGTCGGAATCCCAACACTCCATAGAGGTGCATTAAAGATGATTTATCGATACTGTATCCATGATGTTACATAAACCCAGAGATGAATTAGGAATAAAAATTACTCTTAGCTAGAGACATCAGCACCCTAATTGCGTAACACATTATCAATCGGAATTTGAATAATTTTGGAACAAATTGCTAATCCATTGCTTCATATGTTCGAAAAATTTATATGCTCGACAACGTAAATAACGCAATGAATGTTGTTGAACTGTCAAATTGAAACCAACTCCGATTGATAATGTGTTACGCAATTAGGGTGCTGGTTATACTAAACTGTCAAAGTTCTCCAAATGATTTTAAACCTTAAAATGTTGATAGTCAAGTTCAAAATCGAATGAGAAAATTTGACAGTATGAAGTAACTTTACCTGCTGTTGTGTGTACCTACTCCAAGAAGCATAACAATCCCGCTACCACCTTGCTGACTGGCGAATATTTTTACCATGCCATGATAAGCACCGTTGCGTAACGCACTTTCAAACACAATTTGAATGATTTTGAAGGATACTGCTGAAGGATACTGAGAAGAGCTCGTGGCTAAGTAATATCAGCCACACAGGTCGATCCATCAGGTTAAGCTACGCTTGCCGGGTCTGGTTAATGGATTGGTGACCATCTTTACATACCGAATCTCCTCCGTGCCTCGGAAAGCACGTTATGCCGTTAATCCCGGCTGTCATTCGTAGATCTTTGACAGTCGTTACCGGGTCGTCAATAGCCCGAAAGTCTGACAACCAGTCTTACCAAGGGGTGTCTCGTATTACCCAGTTACTGGGTTGGGAGGTCATATAGGCAGTCGCTCCATTGAAAATACTGGTATTCAGCTGCATTCGGTTAGACTGGAAGCCGACCCCAACATAGTTGGGAAAAGGCTAGGCAGATTGACTGCTAATCCATTGTTTCATAATAATATGTTCCAAAAATTTGTCTGCTCAATAAATAACGCAATGAATGTTGTTGAACTGTCAAAATGAAAGCCATTGCTACTGTTGCTAATCAGTGCAGAAACCGACGTAAAAATAAAATAAATCCTACTAATATTATAATAATGTCATATTTTAATGTGTTAAATCGGTCCTACTCCTAATCCTACTATTTATTAGGTACTAGCCGTTGCCAGCGGCTTCTCCCGCGTGTATGTCGGAAATTATCCCACGGGAACCTTCTACCGGGATGAAAAGTATCCTATGTCTTAATCCAGGTTATAAACTGTCTGTATGCCAAATGTCATCCAAATCCGTTCAGCCGTTTTTGCGTGATTGAGTAACAAACATCCAAACATACAAACTTTCACATTTATAATATTAGTAGGATAAAATCTGTGGGTCTTACCACAAAAAACTTAGACACTTGTTCAACGCGTGCCTAATGTCAGTCTTACGTCAAACTCCAAACTTAAATGTCATGTTAAACAGTTGTTTAGCCTAAACAACTGATAAACACTGATTACGGTCTATATTTGGATGTTAGTGAATTTGGATGTTTGATAACAAACCACGGCACCACGGATTTGAACGCAATTTGGTGCATGGGTATACCATGAGCTGGATTACGATAATTATAGATTACTTTTTATCACGGGAGTGTTCCCGTGAGATAATTTCCGACCTTCACGCGGGCGAAGTCGCTGGCAAAAGCTAGTCCTTTATTATTTATATACTACCTGCATCTCGCATAATGACCGCGGTCAGTCGCAGACACCGCGTTGTCCTTAAACTTGGTCCGCTAGTTGAGCGCATGCGTGTCGCGTAACACACGTCCGTACATTGTTCTTATTTCGAAACGCGAGCGTAATTCAAATCGAGAACCTTTTATTTATTTTTTAAATAGAACTTTTGTTTTAATAAGGTTTTTCGCGTGTGATTGTGAGAAAAGCGCTTTCATAGTTTTCTTGAACTCTATTTTGATCATAATTGGAGTTATTGGATGATGAAATTTTGAATCAAATAAGGTAGGTGCGTTTTATACACTTTAAATCATTTGTTTTCCTGAAATAATCCCAATAAACTTATCCATAATAAACAGTTATTATAAAGTAAGTACTGCTTTTTTACTGACGATAAAAAGGAGGAGGTTCTCAATTCGTATTCGTATTTTTTTTATGTATGACCGCGTGTAACTTTTTACAGAGTCGTCCGATTTGAAAAATGTTTGTTTTGTTCGAGAGGGTATTATACCTCAAAGTTGGTCCCTAACAGTTATTAACTTTGCTTGGGTAGTTTTGAGTTAGCTTCAATAATACGTATTTTTTCCCCACTTTTTATGTGGATGATGTTCTAGTTTAGAATTTGTGAGGGATAGGTACACAACTAAAAAGTGAAAAATAAAAACTTAAAAAAAAAAAAATATAACCGACTCCAAAAACAACACTACAAAGTGAAAATAACTTTAATTTCGGAAGTCGGTGGCCAAAAACGAAAATACATTTAACCAGACACCGACTTCAGAAATTAAAGTTATTTTTCACTTTATAGTGTTGTTTTTGGAAGTCGGTTGTATTTTTTTGTAAAAAAGTTTTTACAACAGAATTCGTTTAATAAATGACCTTATTTTTTAGATTAGGGGTATTGCCATATCTATACTAGCTGATTATTACTAAGTATTGGAGGATACTCCGGTATTATATAGGCTATATTGTTGTGAATATTGTTGTGCTATATTGTTGTGCTATATTGTTGTGTATTATACAGGCTATATTGTTCGAGGAAATCTTCACAAAAAAAAAACGATCAATGACAAAAAAAAGGGTCAATGACACGGTATACCATGTAGTTTACAATTATTAAATTTATATTTATATAATAAGATAATTTTAGAACAAATACAAGTAGGTAATAGGTACCTAATTTTCTAGTGAACTTCTTGAAAAGTTCATTAAATTTTAAAGTTTTGACACTGACATTTCGTGGTGCAAAATAGAATGGGGCCTAGCTTATATATAGGGTTATTTGTAAAACACCAGCAACCTCTTTAAGGGGTCATTGTACTCATTATTAATGAACAACTTTTACTATGAGACCAAGCCTGAAATAGTGAAAAAAAAATCAGCTGTTCAGTTGGTAAATTTATCTACTTACATCAAACTCGTCAAAATATAGGGATCAGCTGATGTTTTTTCGCGATTTCAGGTTTGGTCCCATAGTAAAAGTTGTTCATAATGATGAGTACAATGACTCCTTAAGAGGTTACTAATTAAATAGTTGTAAAAATATTATGATTTAAAAGAGTGTCCGTGGAGTTTCTTGCCCGTTCTTCTCCATAGGGATCTACTACGCTTTGGAATGGGCAACTAGCTTCATCATTCTGACTGACCGACCCATTGACAATTCAAAAGTGCCTGTAATTGGTTTATTTGAAATAAATGCTTTGAGTTTGAGTTTGAGTTTGACTTGTATTTTACTAGAACCCTGTATACATATAATGAATTATACACATGGTACAATTCTAATATATAACCATATCACCAACTAAAACTGGTGTTTATTATATTACGAAGGTTAAGGTGACGGGTCAATTTGTAACTACCTACTCAAATACTATTGTAGTATATTTTATGTTAATTTTCTTATTGAGGAAGAACACCCAACATGACATTTTATCTTATGATATTTTGTAGGAATAATAATGAAGAGGAGGAGCTGCGGAGGAGCTCGTGGCTAAGTAATAACAGCCGCACGGGTCGATCCATCAGGTTAAGCTACGCTTGCCGGGGTTGTCCGTGGATGGGTGACCATCTTTACATACCAAGACTCCTCCGTGCCTCGGAAAGCACGTTAAGCCGTTGGTCCCGACTGTCATTCGTGGATCTTTGACAGTCGTTACGGGTCGTCAGAAGCCCGAAAGTCTGACAACCAGTGTTACCAAGGGGTATCGTATTACCCAGTTACTGGGTTGTGGAGGTCAGATAGGCAGTCGCTCCATGTAAAATACTGGTATTCAGCTGCATCCGGTTAGACTGGAAGCCGACCCCAATATAGTTGGGAAAAGGCTAGGCAGATTTATTTTGATTGATTTTTTGTAGGAATAATAATGAAGAATGTCATACTAAGCTCACGGAGTTGACATAAAGGTTGAGGTGACATATAATAAAAGCGGAGGGGAATGAAACATACCTAAATAAATAGTTTAATTAAATACATTGAGAAAATCTATTCGAGGGGGGACCTAGACGTGACATTTCTAAGAGGTGAGTGGAGGTGGTGGTGGTTAAAACTGAGGTTAATTAACTACAGGGTCAAATTAAATTAGCTAGCGAAACTCTGCAGACAGACTCTGTATCTAAAAACGACAAAATAAAATAAAAAAAAAATCAGGATTTTATTTTTGTGGGGTCAAGGTCGCTGGTAGTGTTATTACTTGGAGAACAGACGCCAGCACATCAAGCCACCCCAAACTGTCAAATTTTCCCAATCAACCTTGAACCTAATGCTTTAGCGATAAAGATGAAAATCAGTTAAAGAAATTTGAAAGTTTATTTCAATTAAACTAATTACAGGCACTTTTGAATTGTCAAAGAGTAGGTTAGTTAGTAAGAAAGTTGAAGCTAGATGCCCATTCCAAAACGTAGATCTCAATGGAGAAGAACGAGCAAGAAACTCCACGGACATTCTTTAAATCAAGATAAGTAATACAACATACTGGGTAAATTATTTTTGTAACTTAATGTAGGTACTGGCATACAGACTTATGAGTTAAGAAAATTAGTTTTTTTTTGTTTTATCGTATTTAGATAATGATACCCATCACGTTTGCGGAGTTTCGTTAGCTAATTTAATTTGAATCTGTGAAGTTTACACAAAAAAAAAACGGATTTTTTAAACTGATATTTGAAGTGACTAAGTACCCACTCTATCTGCGGTTAATGACACAAAAAAAAACCCATTAACTTCTTTTTCATTTTATCATATTTTACCCATCGCGTCTGCGGAGTTTCGCTAGCTAATTTAATTTGACCCTGTATACTAAACCTGAAAATGGAATTCGAGTTAAAAAATATAAAAATACAAACATGTTAAGAAATGTCATTGTCAACGTGACGTTTCAGGGGTAGTCAACATTTCCCTAGTCATTCTAATTATTTGATTTTGATTTTTGAAATTTTGAAAAAACATTTCATAAATAGAAAATAATAAATGAAAGTCCAAATGTTTAGAGCTTCTGCCGTATTGCCAGTATTGTAAAAATAATTTACACGATTTTATTTCAAACATTTATACTTTATTCTTGGATCGTAGTTTACGTCACTAAAGTTGAAAACTGTGTGCAATATTATATTTTACCTGTTTAAGATAGCCTACATTTTTTTTTAATCAATCAATCAAAAGTTTATTGTGGATCATAGGTATGTAGTTCTTAAATATTTGAAAATTTTGATCAGCTATGCCGCCCGTAGGGCATACAATAATAATAATTACATTTAAACAATGGAGATGTCAAATTCAAATTATTTTATAGAAAATAAAATTAATTGCATATATGTATAAGGTTCAAAAAAAAATTAAAAAGGATAACAAATTAAAATAGGTAGGATGTCAAATTATACACATAAAATTCAAAAAAATAAAATTAATCACAACAAACCAAAATAAGTAATTACAAAATCATAATATAAAATAAAAACAGATGATAGTGCATAATACATTATGGTCATTGAACACATCACGACTGGGTGGGACTATATTTTAGTAAAGATTTGTCGGACAGAAATTCTTTTACAGAGTAATAACTTTTGTTTACTAGCAGATCTTGGAGAGTCCTTTTAAAATTCTCATTTTTCATAATTGTTCTGATAGGCCCCGGTATATTATTAAAGATGCGAGAAGCTGAACAAAAGATGCTCTCATGCATTAGGTGCGTTTTACTGGCTGGTGTGCGTAGTTTATCCTTACGCCGTATACGCATTTTAGCACTACAAATATAGTACTTTTCGAAAAACTACACAATTGAGGTTATTTGAAACTGGCAACACCTTTGTTTACATTTTGTATCTCGAATTCCATTTCCAGATGTACAGAGGCCAGCACTTCAAGCTACCCCAATCTGTCAAATTTTCCCAATTGAATTTGAACCTTATTCCTTTGCGGTAAAGTTGAAAATCTATCAAAGAAATTTGACAGATTAAATATACCTGTTATCTATAACCTGCGTTTGACATAAAATGATTAGATATCGTAAGGAAATGTGAATAAAAATCAGTTGAGTACGTCATCAAAAACGTCTTCGAGCGAGGATAACAAAGTCACAAACTTTTCCAGTGACGTCCAGCAGTGTCAAAGAATTTTTAGAGGAAACGATTTAGAATTCGCATATAAAACACTCATGTTAATCATTTAGCAGAGGACAACATTATAATATTTAAAAACAGTTATCAATCTCGTTCAATGCTAAGGCCTTAGATTATTAAGTTATTGCGAGCTCTTGACCTTAACTTTGGCAAGTTATGCCTTTCTCGATAGATTTGACCTTAAGTTAAGCCTGCATCTAACTAGGAAGTGTTTTGATACCGGTTCTGTATGTTTAACAAAACTAAGCTACCCCGTTTTCCTGATTTTGTTTGATGATGTGAAAAATAGTTATTTTCTCCACTTAAGGGCACGCTAGTCGGTCATTCTTCCTTAAAAACGTAGTTTAGTGATTACTCGTTTGTTTGACGGTGTACACACGGCTACACATCAAGCTATAAATTTCCAGTTTACACTGACCTCTCATTGTAAGGAAATGCTATAGAATGCGAAATCAGCTTATACTGGAAAGTATAGCTTGATCTGTAACCGTAAGTACGTTCAAAATTAAAAATTATTTAAGTTTTTCTCGTCATAGCCCTGCATGAAAGCAGAATCAGAAAAAAAAAATATTGGTTTGGAAGTTATTAGCGTCGAAACTTCCACATTTCAAAACTTATTTTAACGCATCTTTGGGCGTAAATAAATAGCTCCCGCAGAATGAAAATGGCAAAATTGTTACCGTATAGATAATTTATTGAAAAATTCAAATAACTATACTTTAAATAAATACATCCAGTAGTTTTTTTATAATATCTATACGCCAAAGGTGTGTTCATGAAATTTTATGCGCTCGTTTTCGTTATAAATCATCATCTATTCACTAAATACATAAAAACTAAATAAATAAATACTAAATAAATAAAACTAAATAAAATAAATAGCATGCATATTAGCCACGGCACCAACGGGTTCGAGCCGCAGACTAGGAGCTCCTTAAGAAATATAACATTGGGAGTAGGCAATACCTTTCTCATAGGCCATGATCGCCTTTGATATAGTTTTTTGGCTTTATCAAAGTTGCTTATAAGTTCAAGGTGAGTTCATAAGGTATTCCATCACGAGGACATAGTGATTCTATTTAACCGACTTTTCAAAAAACAAAAAAGAGGGTTCTCAATTCGTCGCGTATATTTTTTTTTTAATGTATGTACACCGATTTCTCCGTCAATTGTGAACAGATTTTGAAAATTATTTTTTTGTTTGAAAGGGTGTATTCTCGAGATGGTCCCTTTGTCACCAAGTCAGAATCTGATAAGGGGATCTCGTGAAAATCGAGGGAAACCCTCAAATTTTATAGCCACACCTATAGCGATTTGGGTATTTTTTTTATAGAAACTCGTGCATTTTTTATATCGGGTCATAATTGAAGCCCGATTTACATGGTGCGATTAAATTGCCTGTAGCATACCATAACTTGCATCAACAATGAAAGTTCCAAACATCGTTTAGACGATGCAAGTCATCTGTTGCTTCAATTTGATTGTAAGCCACAGACAAGAAACTTGCATCGTGTAAATGTGGCTTTATAAATAACTAGCTTTGGCCCGCGGCTTCGCACGCGTGTATATCGGTAAAAATCCCACAGGAACGTACTACCGGATAATCTTTCCTTATTCTTTGTCTACATTATAAAGGGAACCTCTGTGCATTTCAGCTTTCTAGGTGCAAGGGTTTGGGCTGGTCGTTGATGAGTCAGTCAGTCAGGACTTCTCTTTTTATTTATATAGATAAATCATTATCGACAAATACCTATCATAATACGATATGATAATCGGAATTGATTACAGTGATAGCCGACGTTCGCACGGACGTAAAAATATCGCGGCGGGATTTTGTCGCGCACCGGATTTCGTTGAGTCTAGCGTTGAGAATCCAACATAACAATAACAGAGTACATTCTAGCGCGTCGAAAAAACACACTGTTGGATTTTGAACTCTCGGCGCTAAGCAGAGCGTTGAAAATTCAGTGCGCGAAATAAAATCGCCGCGATATTTTTACGTCCGTGCGAACGTCGGCTATCACTGTAATCAATTCCGATTATCATATCGTATTATGATACTCGTAGGTATTTATCGATTTTGATTTTATTACGCCCGTGGGTACGGGGGCTAAAAGTCGCTTATTGTCACCTCATAAGGTTGCTTTTAGCGATGACCGCCCATGCCATCAACCCTCGCAAAATGTCTGCATTTGTATCTGTATTTTTATGGTGTAGGTAGACAATAAAGAATATCCTACGAGTTTTTATACAGGGTTAGTTTTCAATGACCAGCCAAATTTTCACAGGCTGTTCTACCCATGATTATGAACAACTTTCACTATGGGACCAACTTTGAAATCACGAAAAAAAAATCTGCTGTTTCATACATTTTGGTCGAGTAGGTATTGAACTTTTGTATGAAACAGCTGTTTTTTTTTCGAGATTTTAAAGTTGGTCCCATAGTAAAAGTTGTTCATATTCACGGGTAGAACGCCCTGTGAAAATTTGGCTGGTCATTGAAAACTAACCCTGTTTATTAATACTTAATAAAAATGTTCATCTCTTTCTACGGCAAATTGAACGCAGGCAGCCGTGTCCCTGACCTATCCAATCCAAAGATACTTGACCGGTCTGCGCGACCGCGCGACCTTGAACATTGATAAAACTATTCGGTCTATTGATAATATACTAGGTGCTTGTGCCTGGCGTCGCCTGGGTGATTTTAATGTCGCTATCTCAAGTGGTTTAGGCTGTGTGTTGCCTGTTTTCATACAAAAATACCATGCAAATTTCCGACTTTTCAGGTAAATTAAAAAAAAAAAAAAAAAAAAATTAGCCAAATAGGTGCAACCGTTCTGTAGTGATGCGCTTACATACTTTCGACAATTTATTTATTATAAATATATTTAATTTAAAACTTGCCATAATATTTTATTTGAAGTTTAGAACTTGTCATACTCTACTTTAGCATTACACCTTTCGGGTAATTACAGAAAAAAAAAGCCATTGTCTCTCGCGTAGATATACGTTCCGGATCGAAATATCTTACACGGCCATAATAAGCAACAATAAAAGTCGCACCGTCTAAAAAAGTGTTTAGACAATTCAAGTCATTTGTTGCTTCAATTTTGGTGGCATACAATAAAATAAATGAACAGCAACAGAACAGCTTGCATTTTGAAAATGGGGATTTAAGGTGACTCCCGCGAAATTCAAAATTTCTTGCGTTTTTTGCAAATATTTTTTTTTATTTCACGGGCGTCACCTTTAGTAATGCTAATGTAAAGTTAGACATCATGTAAAGACGTCAGCACATCAAGCTACTACAATCTGTCAAATTTCTTTAATAGATTTTCATCTTTATTGCTAAAGCATTAGGTTCAAGGTTGGTTGGGAAAATTAGACAGTTTCGGGTGGCTTGATGTGCTGACGTTTGTACGCACAAATAAACTACAAATTCTCACTTCAGTAACTGGGCCGATAAAGATCATAAATCAAATTGTTTATTTGTTAGAATCATCATCTGTCTAGCCTTTTCCCAACTATGTTGGGGTCGGCTTCCAGTCTAACCGGATGCAGCTGAATACTAGTATTTTACATGGAGCGACTGCCTATCTGACCTCTACAACCTTGTAACTGGGTATTACGATACCCCTTGGTAAGACTGGTTGTCAGACTTTCGGGCTTCTGAAGACCCGTAACGACTGTCAAAGATCCACGAATGACAGCCGGGGGACCAACGGCTTAACGAGCTTTCCGAGGCACGGAGGAGTCTCGGTATGTAAAGATGGTCACCCATCCACTATCCAACCCTGCGTAGCTTAGCCTGATGGATCGACCCGTGCGGCTGTTATTACTTAGCCACGAACTCCTATCATAGAGATCATCATAGAGTTAAAGCAGAGGTATCATTTTAATAAATGCATGTAAAAAGTTTTTGTTTTTGCAAGACTCAAAGACGATCGCTGGACTTTAAGAGTAACGTATTGGCCAGGCCCATCAGGTCATAGAAAAAGAGGTAGGCCCGTAGCTCGCTGGGCCGATGACATTGTGAAAGTCGCTGGCACTCGCTGGATGCGTACAGCAGAAGATAGAGACCGTTGGTCATCTCTGGAGGAGGCCTTCACCTTCTAATAAGAGGGGTTCTTGCTAGTAAAGCTGAAATGGTTAAAATAACTAAAATAATAAAATGTAATAATAATAAATAATAATCATAATAATGTAATAAAGTAATATTTAATGAGATTGCAAATTTAATTGTACTTAATTAATTATGAATTTTGAAATGTTTTTAAGATTGCATGCAGTATTTATATTATTTTCCTGTAATATTCAAACAGTAAGAAATAAAAGGCTATTTTATTTTTTTATTTTATTTATGTAAAAAGTGCATAGGTTTATATACAGGTAATTAGAGTTCCGTACCAGAGAGCAGCGACAGAGGGCAGAGAGAGCGTATGAGTACTCAGAGAAGCTACTACAAGCTGTCAAATTTCTTTATTAGATTTTTATCTTTATCGCTACAGCATTAGGTTCAATGTTGATTGGGATAATTTGACAGTTTCGGGTAGCTTGACCTGCTGGCGTCTGTACCTAGTGTTTTATGCCAATAATAGTTTTTGTATTGTTTTGTACCTAAAGGGTCCATCCGTCTGTCCGTCCGTCTGTCATAGGTCACAGGGCTGTATATTTTGAATCGTATTATCTAGGATAATTGAAATTTTAACAGTGTGTACTAATGTGACCGCTTTATCAATAAATAATAAAAATGAAATAAAGTAAAATTAAAGAGAGTCCTATACAAGAAACGTATTTTTTTCGGCTTTAAAGTATTTTTGACCGACTTCAAAAAGGAGGAGGTTCTCAATTCGTCGGAACCTTTTTTTTTGTTTTTTTTTTAATTTTTTTTTTGTATGTTCCCCGATTACTCGAAGATGGCTGGACCGATTTGGATTTTTTTTTCTTTTATTCCAGAGGGTATACATCACAGTTGGTCCTACATAAAATTGATTAACTTTGCTTCGGTAGTTTTTGAGTTAGCTTCAATAATACGTATTTTTTCCCCACTTTTATATGGATGATGTTCTAGTTTGTTTTGCAGTGGTATTAGAATTTGTGTGGGTAGGTACACAACTAACAAGTGAAAAATAAAAACTTTTTTACAAAAAAATACAACCGGCTTCCAAAAACAACACTACAAAGTGAAAAATAACTTTAATTTCGGAAGTCGGTGGCAAAAAACGAAAATACATTTAACTAGACACCGACTTCCGAAATTAAAGTTATTTTTCACTTTGTAGTGTTGTTTTTGGAAGTCGATTGTATTTTTTTCTTTATATTGATTGTTAAATATTGTGCAGTGGTACGGGACCTTTCGTGTTTGAGTCCGACTCGCGCTTGACCACATTTATTATTTCCTACATGGTGTTGTTCCGTTGTCCATGAGTTTTTTTTGCACAACATTGTAAAATTCTTCGCAGTAGGATCAAAGTATCAATGTCAGTTAATATTTATTACCGAATATCACGATATAAGAATATTATGTAGGTATGATACACGATTCATAATTTTATTTATCACGCTATTATAGACAGTATTTTGTCTAACCATAGGTCATAGACAGCAAGTTATATTGGAACTAATTAAATCGTTAGATAGGGCAACCTACCACGTCAAAATATAGTCGCGTTTCTGTTTTGTTTTTTCTGACGCAACAGTGACTTGACTGGTTGTCATGGAAACGCTATTATAATCATGATTGTGCTGTTCTCAGTATGGACACGTTTTCGCGTGAGAGGGCAAATCTAGCGATTTAAATATTTGATTGGAACAGTTTTTTTGGCAATGGGCAATATGAATGGTAACTATAACGCTCAGTTTTAAGGGTATATAGCTATATCTATACTTCTAATAAAATAAAGTAGTTTTTCGTATCTGTCTCTGTGACCGGGCTGTTCTTCTAAAACACGCAACGGATTTTGATGCGGTTTTTACCGTCGTTTAGAGAATTATAATATATATAATATAGAATCCTTCATGTTTTGTCAAGTCGCAGTAGCGGATTTGCCCTAAGGCCCAAAAGGCCCGGGCCTAGGGCGTTCAGACATTAAGGGCGGCCAATCTGATATAAAATTCACTGATAAAAACAAGAAATAACTGAAAGTACCTACATATTGTAAAGGCTCGCGCACATTATGGCGGGCCGCACTGCACCGCATCGTGTAACAATAATCTTCCTAAATCACTTTCGTATCTAAGTTTACAGGGTTACTGGTTATTGACCAATATCCTCTCTCAATATCAAGCTACTACAATCTGTCAAATTTCTTTAATAGATTTCATCTTTAGGTATCGCTAAAGCATTAGGTTCAAGGTTGATTGGGAAAATTAGACAGTTTCGGGTGGTTTGATGTGCTGACGTTTGTACCTACAAATAAACTACAAATTCTCAATTCAGAAACTGGGCCGATAAAGATCATAAAGCAAATAAAGAAAAAAAAAGAAAAAAGAAAGAAAATACGTTAAATCAAATCAAATTGTTTATTTGCTAGAATGCAGGTAATAAGGTCGTGTAAAATGAAAGTTGAGCCATACATTCTGCCCAACATTTGGCATGCAACATTTAAATGAATGGTTAAGATACAAGAATAAAAGAAGAACATTAATAACATTATATCATATACAGGGTGAAATTTAATTCATGCGCAATATTTTAAGGGGTCATTGTACTCATCATTAAGAACAACTTTTACTATGGGACCAAACCTGAAATCGCGCAAAAAAAATCAGTAATTAACTAAAAGATATTAAAGTTAAGTAACTTTTTGAATCGGTTTGGATTAATTATGTAGGCTAAATCAGTAATTAACTAAAAGATATTAAAGTTAAGTAACTTTTTGAATCGGTTTGGATTAATTATGTAGGCTATATGATGGGTGCTGAGAAAGGGGCGGCTGGTACTTACTACATGGCCTGAGCCAAGACTGCAAATCCGCCACTGTCAAGTCGTATAAACCGTGCGAAGTAGGGCCGGGTCGCTAGTTAAATGTAGCATTAGGCCACGTGAAATTAATTAAATATTTTTACTTCTACATCCTATAAGAAAGGAAAATCTACAGAAATCAAAGTCTTAAAGAGACATAACATAATATCCTAATGTCATTTAATAAAATGGAAGTGGGCTGGACACGTCCAACGAGTAACAGATGACAGATGGACAAAAATCACTACGAACTGGTATCCAATATCTAAATACAAAACGCAAACCAGGTTGACCACACAAAAGATGGAGCGATGATATTGCAAAGATACTAGGCAGTGACAAAAAAAAAACGAGTTAATATATCTTTAACCGACTTCAAAAAAGGAGGTTCTGTATTCGACCCGTATGTATGTAAGTATGTATGTATGTATATTTATGTTTGTTTGTCCGCGATTTTCTCAAAAACTAATGAACCTATTTTGATAATTCTTTCACTATCGTGATCTACATACTTTCAGGAAGGTTTTAGTATATAATACATTATGTAATTATTCCTATGTACGAAGTTATATGCATAAATGTACTGTATCTCCGGCATTTCTAAGCCGATTTTGATGATTCTACTTTTCGCTCGTCTTATAATTGTATATTCAACTAAAAATGGAAAAATAAATTTACTTTAAAAAAAGTAAAAACCGACTTCAAAACCAAAAACAAATAGAATACCTTTCATAAAGCACTTAACAGCTTCTGAAGTCGGTGTCTTCTATTCTTCAAGCACTTTAGCTTGACACCGACTTCAGAAGCCGTTACAAGTGTTCTATGAAAGTTATTTTATTTGTTTTTGGTTTTGAAGTCGGTATCTACATTTTTTAAAGTAATTTTTTTTTGTTTAAAATGTCAATTATGGCATAGGTAGTGCTAGATATTAAGGAAAGTGTGCAAGAAAGAGAAGACACGTATGTTTTTTTTTTGAATGTACGACCACGCAAAACTTTATACAGAGTAGACCGATTTGAAAAATTTTTGTTTTATTCGAGAGGGTATACTTACCTCAAAGTTGGTCCCGTACAAAAATTCTTAACATTGCTTGGGTAGTTTTTGAGTTAGCTTCAATAATACGTATTTTTTCCCCACTTTTTAACCGACTTCAAAAAGGAGGAGGTTATCAATTCGTCGGAACCTTTTTTTTTATTTTTTTTTTAATTTTTTTTTTTTATGTATGTTCCCCGATTACTCGAAGATGGCTGGACCGATTTGGATTGTTTTTGTTTTATTCGAGAGGGTATACATCACAGTTGGTCCCATATAAAATTTATTAACTTTGCTTTGGTAGTTTTTGAGTTAGCTTCAATAATACGTATTTTTTCCCCACTTTTATATGGATGATGTTCTACGAGTACTTTGTTTTGCAGGTAGTGGTATTAGAATTTGTGTGGGGTAGGTTCCACAACTAAAAGGTGAAAAATAAAAACTTTTTTACAAAAAAAATACAACCGACTTCCAAAAACAACTACAAAGTGAAAAATAACTTTAATTTTGGAAGTCGGTGGCAAAAAACGAAAATACATTTAACTAGACACCGACTTCCAAAATTAAAGTTATTTTTCACTTTGTAGTTGTTTTTGGAAGTCGGTTGTATTTTTTTTGTAAAAAAGTTTTTATATATGGATCATGTTCTAGTTTGTTTTGCAGGTAGTGGTATTAGAGTTCGTGTGGGGTAGGTACCACGACTAAAAAGCAAAAAAAAAATCTTTTTTACAAAAGAATACAACCGACTTCCAAAAACAGCACTACAAATTGAAAAATAACATTAACTTCGGAAGTCGGTGGCAAAAAACGAAAATACATTTAACTAGACACCGACTTCCGAAATTAAAGTTATTTTTCACTTTGTAGTGTTATTTCTGGAAGTCGATTGTATTTTTTTGTAAAAAAGTTTTGTTCGCCTAACTCGTCAAAATGTACGAAACAGCTGTTTTTTTTTTCGCGATTTCAAAGTTGTTCCATAGTAAAAGTTGTTCAGTTCGATGGTCTAAAGCACTCCTTGAAGTTTATGGAGTTAATTTTTTAACACCTTATAAAGGCTCCTACCACAGATATAAGCAAGAAGCTGTTTTTTATATTTCTAAGGCTCCTCCAAACATGCGCGACTTAGACAAAGACAAAGACAAAGACATTTATTCGTCGGATATGGTATCAACAAAGTTGGTATATAAAATAATTGTGTTCAGGACACATCCGCCGCTAAAAGCGGCATACGAATATTTACAATAGTATGTGCACATGGGTATAAAGCCTAACTTATAAACTACATACCTATACTCTATATAACAATATAGAACACTTAAAACTACAGACATAGAGACACATTAATTATTATTCTCTAAGACTTAAGGCACCGCGTGTTGCGCGTCACGCGGTGCCTTAAGTCGCGTCGCGTGTCGCGTCTGTTTGAAGGAGCCTTAAACAAGGTAAGTTATATTAAGTTGACCATTTGGTTTATGCGAAAATCTATTTTACATACATTAATAAATAAATTATGCTAACAGTATATAATATGTAGTCGTTTGTGTCCGAAGTGATTTGAATTTCCACGTAATGTAAAACTCCAAAATTACGCAAATGTGTCGCGAATGTTAATTTTGAGGAAGATGTCTTATTTTATTGTTTCCTGCCTGCATATGATTAAATCAATAGTTCACTGGCGAGAACCATGACAGTAGGGATGATGCCTGG
Source organism: Cosmia pyralina (assembly GCA_946251885.1). NCBI lineage: Eukaryota > Metazoa > Arthropoda > Insecta > Lepidoptera > Noctuidae > Cosmia > Cosmia pyralina. Next base: position 4,291,205 of record OX276362.1, on the reverse strand, counting down.
GTAAACAACCGACTTCCAAAAACAACACTACAAAGTGAAAAATAACTTTAATTTCGGAAGTCGGTGTCTAGTTAAATGTATTTTCGTTTTTTGCCACCGACTTCCGAAATTAAAGTTATTTTTCACTTTGTACCTAGTTGTTTTTGGAAGTCGGTTGTATTTTTTTGTAAAAAAGTTTTTATTTTTCACTTTTTAGTTGTGTACCTACCCCACACAAATTCTAATACCACTACCTGCAAAACAAACTAGAACATTATCCATATAAAAGTGTGGAAAAATACGTATTATTGAAGCTAACTCAAAAACTACCCAAGCAAATTTAATCAATTTTATATGGGACCAACTGTGATGACTGTGATGATGTGATGAGATGTGTGATGTGTGTGATGTGTGATGTGATGTGTGTGTGTGAACTGTGATGTGTGTGTGTGAACTGTGATGTTTGTGTGACTCGAATAAAACAGAAAAAATCCAAATCGGTCCAGCCATCTTCGAGTAATCGGGGAACATACCAACATAAAAAATAAAAAAAAAGTTTCCGACGAATTGAGAACCTCCTCCTTTTTGAAGTCGGTTAAAAATCGTTCCAATTTGCGTTAAGTTTACGTCGCGCGTTCGTGCTCGGGCCTCTGTACCTTTTTCCCAAAGAAGTAGGTAGGTAGTTATGTGAAAAATTGCGTCAGTACCAAAAGAACCAAAAAAACCAAAAAAATCGAAGATATGTGACATCTACCAATCCGCACTGGGCCCGCGTGGTGGATTACGGTTCACTCCCTCTCACCGAGAGAAGGCCTGTGTCCCAGCAGTGGGAACATTATAGATATGCTGGATATGAATTGTAGGCATTGGATTTATCTCAAGAAAATCCAAGACAAAGTCTGTTTCGACACAACCAGAGAGTTGTGATAGGGATCTAAAATAAATCTTGACAAGATAGTTTTACTAACCGACTTCAAAATAAGGAGAAGGTTATGCATTCGACGAGTCTGTTTTTTTCAATTTTATGTTGCGCAACTCTAGTCAGCCAGTCTGTATTTATCATCATATAAACAATATTTATTTCTACTGTTAAATTATGCTTGTTTCATTAACTTTTGAATGTGAATGCTAAGTACCTACTGCTTATTGTTTGGAGTGGAACTTTTGTTGGTTCTCTGTTTAGTGTGGATTGTTCAGAGATGATTCATGTACGTTTGATTAGTCAAATCCAATGGATGATAAATCTCCTCTTGCATAAAAGGGTTATTCCTAACCTAAACAGAAATGGCGTAGGTACTATATAAATTTACTTTAAAAAAAGTAAAAACGGACTTCAAAACCAAAAGAATAAAATAACTTTCATAAAACATTTAACAGCTTCTGAAGTCGGTGTCAAGCTAAAGTGCATAGCTGTTAAATGTTTTATGAAAGTTATTTTATTCGTTTTTGGTTTTGAAGTCGGTTTTTACTTTTTTAAAGTTAATTTATTTTGCCATTTTTAGTTGAATTACATTAGTAAGCCCAAGACGAACGAAAAGAAGAACCATCAAAATCGGCTTAGAAATGCCGGAGATACAGTACATTTACGCATATAACTTCGTACATAAGAATAATTATATAATGTATTATATACTAACACTTCCTAAAAGTATGTAGGTCAAGATAGTGATCATCAATATTGGTTCATTAGTTTTTGAGAAAATCGCGGACAAACACACATACATACATAGGTAAAGAACCTCCTTTTTTGAAGTCGGTTAAAAATAAAGGAAGTATTGTGAGGACTCTCCTCACAGTAGGAGATTTACTGAATTAATAATAAAACGAGAGGGACTCTAGTTATATGGGGTTGATGCTCTCTGTATTTTAAGCTTCAGATAAATTATAGTTCACACTTCTTAACTAAATTGGTTCTACGCGGAGCCCTCACCAGAATCTAGCCTGTCATCCTAGTCTTTCTAGAATACATTCCATATTTGAATGATTGAATGTCAGCCAATATAATTAATCAAAGCATCAAACCTCTACAGTATTAAAAGAACCTAAACTAGGAATAATTGGAGTTTGATCACAAATAGTCATAATGATAGATAATGCTCAATCCAAACAAATGAAAATCGTAAAGGAAATTGAATACCGAATAATTATGAAAATACATCTCGCTTTCGGCAACTTCCTGTTTTTTTTTTGTATTTTTGTTGTGTTTTTGGAAATTATGACCAATCATTTGTCATTATGATGAGTGAAATTACAATAATTTCGTTGTAAAAATGATCTTATCGATATTTAGTCTTATTAAAAAGCGCTCGGGTAACACACCAGACAAAAAACCAACTGAAAGGAATTCTGAAATATAAAAAACTTTTTTTCAAAAAAATACAACCGACTTCCAAAAACAACATAGTGAAAAATAACTTTAATTTCGGAAGTCGGTGTCTAGTTAAATGTATTTTCGTTTTTTGCCACCGACTTCCGAAATTAAAGTTATTTTTCACTTTGTAGTGTTGTTTTTGGAAGTCGGTTGTATTTTTTTGTAAAAAAGTATTTATTTTTCACTTTTTAGTTGTGTACCTACCCCACACAAATTCTAATACCACTACCTGCAAAACAAACTAGAACATCATCCATATAAAAGTGTGGAAAAATACGTGTTATTGAAGCTAACTCAAAAATTGAGAACCTCCTCCTTTTTGAAGTCGGTTAAAAATCAGTGGTACTCGTAGGAGGCCTCTTTTTTTTTACAAAATCTGAATACAAAAATTTTCACAGTGTTTTCATCAGTAGGTTACTCTTAACACTACAGACACAAAACCAATCTCAATAATTCCCATACGAAATGGCATCACGCATACATTGAACTTGTGTGCACGCGCAGGAGTGATTGCTGTGGTACTAGCGCTCTGTATCATATAAGTTTTTAAACTGTCATGGTCAGTAACATTATTATAATAAATAAATAAAAATAAAATAAAATAAAAACTTTTTATTTCAGACTCCACAGAATCCATAGAATGTTAGTAAGTACAGTAAAACTTATGAAACTAGTGTAAGAAAAAAATTAAGTTAATTATGAACACAAACGGGTTATTTACCATGTTCATTGTTATATTCGAGTTCCCGATATTTCGGCACTGTTGCAAGCACCATGATCACGGATAAACTGAAATTTTTGCGGGTGGGTGTTTTATGAGCAGACGAATCGGTCTACCCTATTTCTTGTTCGTTTTTTGCACTCAGTACCACAACCACTGTCACTCGCAACTCGATTCAGTAGTGCTATTTCGTAAATATCTCAACGTGAAAACTTAGGTGAAGTGATCTTAAAGTGAGCTGTCAATAGTGTCAATCCCTAGCATCAGTAGTGCTATTCTGTAAATATCTCACCGTGAAAACATGAGTGAAGTGATCGTAAAGTGAGCTGTCAATAGTGTCAATCCCTAGCATCAGTAGTGCTATTCTGTAAATATCTCACCGTGAAAACATGAGTGAAGTGATCGTAAAGTGAGCTGTCAATAGTGTCAATCCCTAGCATCAGTAGTGCTATTCTGTAAATATCTCACCGTGAAAACATGAGTGAAGTGATCGTAAAGTGAGCTGTCAATAGTGTCAACCCAGGTGGAATGATGGCTCACTTCACGTTCACTTCACCTGAGTTATCACGGTGAGATGTTTACAGAATAGCACTACAGGTAGAATGACGACTCACTTCACGCTCACTTCACCTAAGTTATCACGGTGAGATGTTTACTGAATAGCACTACTGTTCTCGACAAACGAAACTCACTGTGTCCGCTCGCGAACTTTTTTCGGCACTACTTCGGATTTTACGCAGCTGAACCACTGGATTCCAGGCTGAAACCCCCAGTCGAAGTTCTTATATTTGGTAATCTCGATAGCTTCTACCATTCTAGGAATATAGTGGCGTTCTGTCGAGATGACCTGACGGTTATGTAACTCAATCTAGTGGTTCGATCCTGAACAGCGTCGAAATATCGGGAACTCGAGTAAAACAGTAAACATGGTAAATATCCCGTTTGTGTTCATAATAAGGTCTGTATTATAGCCTAACACGGCACAGAGGCATATCCTTCCTATAAATCTATGGGAAATAATCGGCCGTGGACGGAATTCTACTTTTGGTCTATATTGAATCGGGAGTCGGTGCTGTCGCGGAGCGGAATGCGGGAATATTGTCATTTTCTGTATATTTTATCTATACCTATAGAAATAACTTTATATATTATTTATTTTTTAATTGCATATTATTTATCACATGCTGCACCGGTCGACGTTATCGCGTCAACGCCGGGTATCGCTGAAAACCAGCGCTGGGGCTCCGTTTCGCATGGGGTCGCGGCATTATGCTGAGCGGTAGCCGTTTTGCGTAGATGTGACGCATATTTTCCCCAAAACTTGCTTTTTACTTTGTTTATTTTATTTTGTTGTCCTTTGCGTCATGTTTACCGCAAATAAACGTATTTTCTTTCTTTTCTTTCTTTTCTTTCTAATCGCCGGCTACAGCCGTATGTCATATTATGAGGGTCATAATTTACGTCTTTTGACATAATGTCCATGAACGTGTTAATAACATTATTCTAACTTTAATAATAAATTTAATAACTAACTACCGGAAATATATTGTGAAAGACGGCACGGTTGACATCTGTCGGGCATGCCACCGTCCGGGAGAATCAATCCGACACATTATCTCCGGGTGTTCTCGTCTTGCTAACGAAGAGTACTTGCATAGACACAACCTTGTAGCCAGGATTATCCATCAGCAACTTGCACTGAAATACAACCTTGCGGAATCGGAAGTGCCGTACTACAGGTATGTGCCCGACCCTGTTCTCGAAAATGGAAATATCACATTGTACTGGGATCGATCCATCATCACTGACAGGACTATTGTTGCCAATAAGCCTGTTATAGTGGTGGTGGATCGAATAGAGCGGCGCGCAATGATTATTGACATAACAGTCCCGCATGACGGGAACCTCGTGAAAGCCGAGAAAGATAAACAAATCAAGTATCTTGACTTAGCTCGCGAGGTTGTCGACATGTGGGATGTGGACTCAGCGATCATTGTGCCGATAGTCGTATCAGCCAATGGCTTAATTGCCAAGAGCCTCGACCAACATCTAAGGAGGCTCTCGTTGGGCAGCTGGATTAAGGGCCTGATTCAGAGAGCGGTACTTCTGGACACGGCGTGCATTGTTAGGAGATTCCTTTCTCTGGAGCCCTGACCACCGGTAGCTTGGACCCTGTTCCCGATACCGGTGGACTACTATTTTTTTATATTTTCAAATGTTTTTTATATATTTTTTAAGAAATATTTAAAAATGTATTTTATAAGAACAAAAAGGAATAAACGAAATAATTTAATAAATTTTATTTTTTATAAAAATATTTAAAATGTAAATTATATGTTTAAAAATGAAATAAACTACATCTGTGCCTATACCACATATATATATGTGTGTGTATATATATGTGTGTTTAATGCCTATGCATGCAGTGCATAGAAGCATGGGCAGTTAGCATAGACATTGGTTACACATCCAAAGATCGACCGACAAGAACCATTTGGTCAGGCCTTCAGTTACCTACGCATAGAGTCAAGATTCTTACATATTTGCTCTAAATATTGAGTTGGTATCTACTTTCTGAGTTAGGACCTCGTGGCTAAGTAATAACAGCCGCACGGGTCGATCCATCAGGTTAAGCTACGCTTGCCGGGGTTGGTCAGTGGATGGGTAACCATTCTTTACATACCGAGACTCCTCCGTGCCTCGGAAAGCACGTTAAGCCGTTGGTCCCGGCTGTCATTCGTGGATCTTTGACAGTCGTTACGGGTCGTCAGAAGCCCGAAAGTCTGTCAACCAGTCTTACCAAGGGGTATCGTATTACCCAGTAACTGGGTTGTGGAGGTCAGATAGGCAGTCGCTCCATGTAAAATACTGGTATTCAGCTGCATCCGGTTAGACTGGAAGCCGACCCCAACATAGTTGGGAAAAGGCTAGGCAGATGATGATGATCTACTTTCTGAGTTATTTATACAAGGTCAAATTAAATTAGCTAGTGAAACTCCACTGACGTGATAGGTATCGAATTATTGATATCTAAACACGACAAAATAAAAAAGATTTGATGATTTTTTTGGGGTCAACGACCGCTGGTGGTATTGTTACTGGAAGTGTGAGTTGATGAAATCTGTTTTATCGTGTTGAGGTTACACAAAAAAAACTGGTTTTTAGCGTTTCATAGTCATCAAGGAACCCTTAGCTGACGTTCGCACGGACGTAAAAATATCGCGGCGATTTTTTTTCGCGCACTGGATTTTCAACGCTCTGCTCTGAGTTGAAAATCCAACAGTGTGTTTTTCGCCGCGCTAGAACGCACTATGTTGTTGTTAGGTTGGATTCTCAATGCTCGGCTCAACAACGAGAGTTGAAAATCCAGTGCGCGATAAAATCCCGCCGCGATATTTTTACGTCCGTGCGGACGTCGGCTTATAGTTTCGCTATGTCCGTCTGTCCGTCCGCAGCTTAGCTCAGAGACTCTTAGTACTAGAAAGCTATAATTTGGCATGGATATACATATTCATCACGCCGACAAAGTGGTAAAATAAAATCATGAAAAAAAATTTTTTTTAGGGTTCCTTCTGTACACGTAAAGTGGGGATGTTTTTTTTTTTCTCATCTACCCCATGTGTGGGATGTTGTTTGATGGGTCTTTCAAAAATATTGCGGGTTTGTGTGAATAATTTTTCGATTTAGGGATCCGTTTCTGAAATATTATGCTTTAAAGTGCTAATTTTTGTTAGAGCTAAGTGCCCTCTCTACACCTGTCAGCTAAACGGTTAAATAAATAAATAAATAAAATAAATAAAATTCTTTATTGAACAAAAACACAGTATGACAAAAACATTTAGTGCGATAATACCTACATTAGTAAAATACTGTGTCGTAGGAATTAACGCCCATCTCAGGAAAAGGACGATAGCGTTATAGAATTTATACTAAACACAGGAGATAGATTACAAACTAGAATAATAGGTTAAAAATGTGTATATGTGTAGGTACGAGCGAATGTATTATGTGCGTGTGGGTGTTTGCATAGGTATGTGAGTATGTGTGTGTGTGCATGAGTGTGTCTTAATTTATATGTTATGAATCTATTTCGGAAGGAAGAGGTCGATATTGGAAACAAATCAGGGTTTGACCAAGCTCTCCAGGTCTTCATAGGTGAGGGTTTGAAGCCAGTCGTCAGTGAGTTTTTTACAGTCCCTATAAGAACGAGAATGAACATGGAGTACACTGTTTACCTTATTGTACAGCCTCGAACTAAAGAAATCGTATTGCCGCCGGACCACTTCAAGTTTCGCCGACACTAAGGCACAAACTCTGTCCGATCTACACCCACGTCTACGCTCAATAGTGGCGTTAGGGTCGTAAGGCAACTCCGAGTGTTTCCGTAACAATGTGCATAGAATGAAAGACTGCCTTACAGTAGGTATCTTCCATAACGAGTACAAATCGTGAGTCGGGAAACGAATGGGTTTATGTGCCATAACCTTAAGGACCCCTCTCTGTGCCCTCTCAAGTCGAAGGAGAAGACACTTCCCAGCCCCACCCCAAGCCGTTATACAATATGTAAGAACGGAGTGAGCAAGTGCAAAGTAAACTGTTTTCAGGGTAGAAACGTTTGCGGAACTTCTAAGGTTTTTAAAAACAGAAATCAATCTTCTCACTCTAGAAACCAGATAATTGACCTGCTCGCTCCATGAAAGTTTGCTATCAACTACTACTCCCAGATATTTAATAGAGTCCGTGCGTACAACTCTGGCACAGGTACATGCCACATTCGGACCAGAATCGCACATATGAGCTATCAAGCAGTAGTTTGGGGACGGTTGTGATGCTTGTTTTGGACCAAATGCGATAAACCTTGTTTTATCAAGATTTAAGGTGAGCAAATTTTGAGTTAACCATTTCATAACTTTCTGCAACGCTGATTCTGCAAAGAGACGGGCCTCCGACCAATCCCTACCGTGATGGTTAGTTTTGGATGTGTGAAAAAATTCATGGTAGTAGAACGAAGTTAAAAAGAATAAAAATAACGAAGTTAAAAAGACAGGGTTACAGGATGTTGCTGTGCCCGACAGGGTTCATATTGATATTTTGCTATATTACACCATCTAATTAACCTACATATGGAATGCAGTAAAGAATTGAGTATTGAAACCTATCACAGCTAAGTAGGCTTTCAAGTTTACAAGTAATAGTCAATTAACTACGGAACCCTTCATTGTGCGTGGTCCGACTCGCACTTGACCGGTTTTTTTTAAACTAATGTTATAAGTGACTACGCCAACGGCGGCTAATGACCCCAAAACAAAAACACAATTATTTTAATTTCTTTTTGGTTTTATCATGTTTAGATACTGCGGAGTTCCGCTAGCTAATTTAATATGACCCTTTATAAGTCTGATATCGCCAACCCGTCTTGAACAAGCGTGGTTATCAATGCTCGCTGTATGAGAAGAGGCCTTTGCCTTAAAGTTTGACAGTGATAGGTTGGGATTATAACTATATTTTTGTTTTCAGAACAATGTCGAGGATGCTCAAGATAGTGCTGGCGGTCGCGTTGTCGATCTCAGTAGCTGGTCCAGCACGAGCGGCCACCTACGGACCGCGCGCTGACTACGGATACCCTGCCGGATTGATACCTGATTGTGAGTAGCTTTATTAAAAAAAAAAAAACTTCAAGGAGTGCTTTCGACCATCGAACTGAATAACTTTTACCATGGGACCAACTTTGAAATCGCGAAAAAAAATTCAGCTGATCCGTATATTTTGATGAGTTATGCGAACATAATGCCCGGTTTCCGAAGAATTCTTAAATGGAGTTTAAACTCTCAAAAGCTATTGATTCAACAAAAGTATCTATTTAAGCGAACTCCTTCCTTATGCTCGGTTTTTGAGGTCCTCAGATAAACCCTCGATAGTAATTCACTCGACTTTTAAGCTAAATTCTCCCTTAGCGCATAGTTCAGAAACACGATGCCGAACCAATAATCACTATCGAATGGATAAACTCCATTTATACATATCTCAGAAACTGGGCAATAGACAATTCAATTTAATTATATATGAGAGCAGTGGTGGCTCAGTGGTAACGGCCTCGACTTAGGAGTAGGTAGGTCGTGGTATCGAACCCAGGCAGGCGCTTTACTTTGTGTAAATAATTTCATCACTACTGCTCACAAAACGATGAAGGAAAACATCGTGAGGAAACTGGCATGTCTTAGAAGCTAAAATTCGAGGGTACTTGTGACATCTATCAAACCGCACTGGGCCAGCGTGGTGGCGGCCACTCCCTCTCACAGAAAGGAGGCCTAATGTCCCAGCAGTGGGAACATTATAGGCTGATTATCCTATATCTCCATGTCGATTCTTCTTTTCCTGCCTCGCAAATGTTTTTTTTACTACTATTTCAAGATTAACTTCGAATAAGCGGGCTTGACTTTTGACTCATATTTGCTTAGTCAACATCAGAAAAAATTGGTTCTAAAGCATAGAACCAATATATAGTATATACAGTGTATGTATTAGTATATGGTATAGTTATAATACAGAGTAAACTCTTTAGAAAGAGAAACTTCCTCATCATTCTCCTGCCCTTTTCCCAACTATGTTGGGGTCGGCTTCCAGTCTAACCGGATGCAGCTGAATACCATTACTTTACATGGAGCGACTGCCTATTTGACCTCCACAATCCAGTAACTTGGTAATACAATACCCCTTGGTAAGACTGGTTGCCAGACTTTCGGGACTCTGACGAACCGTAACGACTATCAAAGATCCACGAATGACAGCCGGGACCAACGGCTTAACGTGCTTTCCGAGGCACGAAGGAGTCTCAGTATGTAAAGATGGTCACCCGTCCACTGACCAACCCCGGCGCGCGTGACCTGATAGATCGATCCTTGCGGCTGTTATAACTTTTTACTGAGTTGTACGATTTGAAAGATTCTTATTTTATTCGGTAGGGTATACCTCGAAGTTGGTCCCATGTAAAATTTATTAACTTTGTTTGGGTAGTTTTTGAGTTAACTTCAATAATGCGTATTTTGTTCTACTTTTTATGTCGATGATGTTCTCATTTCTTTTGCAGGTAGTGATATTCTAATTTGTGTAGGGTAGTACCACAACTTAAAAGTGAAAAATAAAAACTATATAACAAAAAAAAAAATTTGGTTGTTTTTTTTTAATCGGTGGCAAAAAAAAAAACAAAAGCAAAGACACCGACTTCTAAAATTAAACTTATTTTTCACTTTGTAGTGTTTTTTTTTTTTTGTAAAAAAGTATTTTAAAATTTATTCTTGAAGTTGTGGCAAAGAAAAACATTTGCGGAAAAACTTGAACGTAATCTTGAAATGTAATCTATGAAGTAATAATGTCAAATGGCTATTTCTCAAGTATTGTGTAAATCAACATAGTTGTTTCTTATTAACTAAGGTACTTACTTCACATCAATTTATTTACCTGCAACGTTTGAACGTAATAGGAATTATGTAAAACGTTTCCTTATTGGCTGTGCTAATATATATGAAACAAATAATATTTTTTATGCTTCATTCGCATTTAAACTTAATAACTTTTTATTGGCAAAAAAAAACAAACTTTTTTTTATGTTTGTTTCTTTAAGTCGTCTATTGTTCTAAATCAAAATTCGTAATCTAGCCTAGTCTATCCACTTTAGGAAACAGTCATTAGTTGAATGTCTATTGATACAAATTTCTTGTGTACAAGCCGTGTATGGCTAGGCGCCCCGTCGCGCGCCGACTATATTTCTCAAGGACAATCCTAATGAAGTCACGCGTCAGTGGTTAAAAAAAAAAACAAAAGTGAATCTGTGCACCTCTCTGTGTAGGGAATGTACTTTATTATAATAATCCTGACTAATATTATAAATGCGAAAGCGAGTTTGTTGATTTGTTTGTTACGCTTTCACGCTAAAACGGCTGAATGGATTTGGATGAAATTTAGCACATAGGTAGACCATGACCTGCACCTTAATTGCGTAACCAACTATCAATCGGAATCAGTTTCATTTTGACAGTTCAACAACATTCATTGCGTTATTTACGGTGTTGAGATGACAAATTTTTCGAACATATGAAGTATTAGCAATTTGTTTAAAAATGATTTATTTTATTTATTTATTTATTGCACAACCTACACACAGGCTTTGCTTACAACTAATGAGTACATAACCCCGTTGGGGCGCGGCAAGATAACTTAAAACTAGAATATTGTGCCTGTAACATTATTAATTAGAACATTATCTTATATATAAAATTCTCGTGTCACAATGTTCGTTCCCGTACTCCTCCGAAACGGCTTGACCGATTCTCATGAAATTTTGTGAGCATATTGATTAGGTCTGAGAATAGGCTAACACCTATTTTTCATACCTTACTTAAAAATTATTTATATGGCAAAACAACGTTTGCCGGGTCAGCTAGTTAAATATAAATGTTTACGTTAATTTAACTTAATTTCCTTTATTTCAAGCAGCTGTGGCCCATACAAAATACAATACACAAATATAAACAAAACGTTAAGTTTAGAATTTTATTACATTATTAAATATTTATATTAAATTGTATTGTATTATATTATCATTATATTCTGTTATTATTACATTTATAGTATAATTATAATCTGTAATCTATTATTATCTAGTAGGTTACCTATTATCACATAATTAAATAAAGTTTAGGAACTTTGGCAAACATACATATTAATTAAACTTATATCTTTTCTTTCTTTTAGATTACTAATGTGTTACGCAATTAGGGTGCTAGATTAGGACCGCACCGGGAACGGGACGTCAACGAGAAAACATGACGGCGCCGAAGTAGTGACAATACATTTACTACGGCCGAATAATCTCGTTTCTCGTTGACATCCCGTTCGCGGTGCGGTAGACAAAGAGTATTAGGATACTGTGTATCCTTGTTGTACGTTTCCGTGGGACAATTTCTGACCTCCACCCGGGCGAAGCCGCGTACAAAATCTAGTATAATATAATAATAATTTATATAAGTAAGTACTAAATAAAAAGTTTTGCAGTAGGAACATGAGGGACTAGAGCAGTAGTGGGCCAGTGAAAACGGCCCCGACTAACGTGGTCGTGGGCTCGAACCCTGATAGGCGCTTTACTTTGTGTAAATTATTTCACCACCACTGTTCTCAAAAGCGTGAGGGAAATCAGCATGTTCTAGAACCAAAAATTCGAAGACATGGTGACATCTACCAACCTGCACTGGGCCCGCGTGCCCACTCCCTCTCACAGGGAGGAAGCCTGTGTCCCAGCAGTGGTAACGTTATATTTATGTACAGGAGGGACTTACAAAGTCAATCAATCTGTCTAGCCTTTTCCCAACTATGTTGGGGTCGGCTTCCAGTCTAACCGGATGCAGCTGACTACCAGTATTTTATATGGAGCGACTGCCGATCTGACCTCCACAACCCAGTAACTGGGTAATACGTTATTCTCAGATGGTTTTGCACATTTGTCTGTAATTACGAAACAGGATACATTCCTATTGTGGGGTTCACATTGTTATAAAAAAGTTAGGTTCAATTTAGACGTCAAAAAATGATCAAAGTACACACGGCTACACATCAAGCTATGCTATTCCAGTTTACACTGACCTCTCATTGTAAGGAAATCCTATACAATGCGATATCAGCTTATAATGGAAATGTATAGCATGATCTGTAGCCGTGTGTACCTATTGATTTCAGTCAAAAGACGTGCACGTAGGATGTACCGGTGTACCTACCTACAAGAAAGGTATGGGTGTGGTACAGACACAGTGATGAGTTCGTTTTGCTATACTAATAATAATAGGTCTTTACCTATGAAATTGCCGTTTTGTATGAAAAAATTTAAACGAATTTTTTTCATGCATTTTTTATTTGTATTAATCGAAGTAATCACCCATGCAATCAATGCATCTTTGCCAACGCAGTGGCAGTTTATTGATGCCCTTCTTAAAGAAATCAGCTGGACGGGAGGCAACAAATTCTTCAAAGGCATTTTGTACTGCCTCTCGGGTATTGAATTTTTTTCCCGCCAAGAAGTTATCCAAATTCTGGAAAAAGTAGTAGTCTGTAGGCGCAAGGTCTGGTGAGTAGGGCGGATGACGGAGAGCTTCCAACCCCCGTTCTTGCAACTTGGAGACCGTCTGCTGTGCAGTATGAGGTCGCGCGTTGTCGTGCAGGAGCAGCGGAGACGAGCGATTGACCAATGCTGGTTGGAGATGTGCCAGCTTCTCCATCATTGTGTTCAGTTCTTCACAGTACACATCTGAAGTAATGCTCACCCCGTTTGGTAAGAAGCTGTGATGGAATCACACCGGCGCTAGACCACCAAACAGTGACCATCACATTTCTAGGGGTAAGTTTTCGTTTAGGGCATTGTTTAGGTGCTGAACCAGGATCCAACCAACTTGCTGAGCGCTTGCGGTTATCAAACAGAATCCATTTTTCATCGCAGGTAACAATGCGGTTCAAAATTCCTTCATTTGTATGTCTGTTGAGCAGTGCAAGGCACGTCTCGACGCGTAATTCGCGCTGGCGATCATTGAGTTCGTGGGGCACCCATTTGTCAAGCTTTTTTACCTTGCCAATTTGACGCAAATGGACCAATATTGTTTTGACGCTAACGTCGAAAGCTGCTGCTAATTCAGCCGTAGATTGTGTATCATCAGCTTCCACAATCGCCTTTAATTCGTCATTGTCGACCAAAGTCTTCGGACGACCGCGAGGTTCATTTTTCAGGTCGAAATTTCCAGAACGGAAGCGAGCAAACCAATAACAAGTGGTGCGTTGGTTTGTAGTGTTAGCTCCGTAAACGTCGATGATGTTGCGTGCCGCTTGTGCCGCGTTGCTGCCACGACGGTACTCATATTCCATAATTACTCGAATTTTTAACGTATCCATGATGACGAAAAAGATTGAAATGCGATGAAAATGTAACACTAATCAATAAACAAATGACTACTTTTGGAAAAAAAAATCCATGTTTTTAAATAAAATTAATTTGAAATTAGAATTCTTAGCCAAACAAAAATTATTTTGATTTGAAATGGCCAGTACTGCAGAACGGCAATTTCATAGGTAAAGACCTAATATTATAAACGGATATTTGTTAGTTTATATGCAGGGGGTAATCTTCGGAACTTCCGATGCGATTCCAAAAATCTTTCACTAAAGGGAAGCTATTCGAGTATTATCATAAGATATCAATCTGCCTATAGCCTTTTACCAATTATGTTGGGGTACCCGTATTTTACTTGGAGCGACTGCCTATCTGACCTGCACAACCCATTAACTGGGTAATACGATACCCCTTGGTAAGGCTGGTTGTCAAACTTTCGGGCTTCTGACGACCCGTAACGGTTGTCAAAGATCCACGAATGACAACCGGGACCAACGGCTTAACGTGCTTTCCGAGGCACGGAGGAGTCACGGTATGTAAAGACGGTCACCCATCCACGGACCGACCCCGGGAAGCGTAGCTTATCCTGGTGGATCGACCCGTGCGGCTGTTATTACTTAGCCACGAGCTCCTCCGGATTTGTTATAGTTATTACTAGTTAATTCGTTATTAGTTAGGATGTCTACTCGATATATAAATAATGTGATTTGTTATCTATTAAATCTATTCGTTACTATACGAATGTTCAATTATATTGGCCATCCATTTTGGACATAATCTACCTAATATGTTACTGGGCAATTGAGGAGGAGCTCGTAGCTAAGTAATAACAGCCGCACGGGTCGATCTATACCTACGGTTAAGCTACGCTTGCCGGGGTTGGTCCGTGGATGGGTGGCCATCTTTACATACCGTGACTCCTCCGTGCCTTGGAAAGCACGTTAAGCCGTTGGTCCCGGCTGTCATTCGTGGATCTTTGACGGTCCTTACGGGTCGTCAGAAGCCCGAAAGTCTGACAACCAGACTTACCTAGGGGTATCGTATTACCCAGTAACCGGGTTGTGGAGGTCAGATAGGCAGTTGCTCCATGTAAAATACTGGTATTCAGCTGCATCCGGTTAGCCTGGAAGCCGACCCCAACATAGTTGGGAAAAGGCTGGCAGATTGATTGATGTTACTGGGCAATTAGATACTAACATTATTACCTAAGTAAATTAATACCACAGTATAAAAATGTAACAGTAGTAAACTACTGTGTCTTCATAGAAACCGGCCGAAACGACGCGCTTCAAAATCTCAGTATATACCAGTACGCAATAGTTCGAGTGCGCGGCAGTTACGCACGGACGGAGGCGTATTTACCATAACAGCCGCACGGGTCGATGCATTAGGTTAAGCTAAACCTAATGGATCGACCCGTGCGGCTGTTATTACTTAGCCGCGAGCTCCTCTGATTATCATAAGATATATTTTATGTTATAACAATAAATTTCACGCGGACGAAGCCGCGGACAGAAGCTAGTTATTTCATAAATATCATAATAATAAGCAATGGTCATTGATCATGAAGGTCTACTATATAACGGGTAATTATCAGCTGGATTTATCACATAATAAATAAAAACTTTTTTACAAAAAAATACAACCGACTTCCAAAAACAACACTACAAAGTGAAAAACTTTAATTTCGGAAGTCGGTGTCGTTGTCGGTGTTAAATGTATTTTCGTTTTTTGCCACCGACTTCCGAATTTAAAGTTATTTTTCACTTTGTGGTGTTGTTTTTGGAAGTCGGTTGTATTTTTTTGTAAAAAAGTTTTTATTTTCACTTCTGCAAAACAAACTAGAACATCATCCATATAAAAGTGGGGAAAAAATACGTATTATTGAAGCTACCTCAAAAACTACCCAAGCAAAGTTAATCAATTTTATATGGGACCAACTGTGATGTATACCCTCTCGAATAAAACAAAAAAAATCCAAATCGGTCCAGCCATCTTCGAGTAATCGGGGAACATACATAAAAAGGTTCCGACGAATTGAGAACCTCCTCCTTTTTGAAGTCGGTTAACAACAAGAAAAGAGTCAAGAGACCTTATCGGTAGGTAATTATATTTTCGAGGGTTGGGGTGGAATCCCTCGGGCCGTGGGATCGGAGTGCTCATGGTTGGTTCCACGAACGGCTGGTTGACACTTTCCCGTGACCCAAGGGCTGGCTTTTACCTTGGCCAGAGGCTTAGCATTGCCATACAACGTGACAATGCCGCCAGTCTCTTGGGTACTTTACCAGTCGACAGCGATACGGAGGAATTTTTCGACGCCATCTTTTAAGGATATTATGTTTTTTTTTAATACTCTGTTATTGCTACTTGAGTTTAAAAAATCCGGCCAAGTGCGTGTCGGACCACACACAATGAAGGGTTCCGTAGTTAAAAAGAATTTATTCCAAAACAAACTTAACAATGTAGTTGAAAAACGTTCTCTCATACATTGATATGCGTTACGGTCCAACCTCCAACTGCAAAAAATTTGTAAACCCAAAAAAAAATTTTGAAGTCATGAGATGACAAATTAACGATTTTCGGACTTTTTCCTTTACTTGTGCTGTGAGACCTTGCTTCTTGCCAACAGTTAAAATAGAATATGTAGAATTGACACAATAGGCAAGGAAAATAAGCAATTAAATCATTTAGTTAGATGGATACTTGTAACTTCTAATAAATACTTGTTGTACGAGTTTTTCTTCATTTATCGATGAGCAAAGGTCAAGATTTATATAATTCTAGTATCAATGTGCGATTGTACCTAATTAAAGCGCCTGTCCCACCGCCGGCGATTAACTAGAAGTGAGTCGAGCTAGTAACTAAAAACTAGTTGAACGAACAGCGAGTTTGTGACAGCCACGAGCGATTACTCGCTGGTTTGTGTATGCACAACCGCGGACATTTCTAAGTAATAATATTCTTAATTTTTTTTTTTTAAATTTTTTAGGGTTCCGTAACACAAAAGGAAAAACAGAACCTTTATACGATCACTTCGTTGTCCTTCTGTATGTCTGTCTGTCAGTCTGTTAAGACCCTTTTCTCAAGAACGCATAGAGGTATCAAGTTGAAATTAATAAATACGTAAGTCTATGGCTCCTTGAAGTTCCAAAAAAAATAAGCTTCTAAGTCAACGCAATAAAAAATACGGCCATTTATTTGACATATTATTTTTATACTCGCAAGTAAATAAAAACCTATGGGGTGCTTCCCTTTGACCTAGAATCATAAAATTTAAATTAACAACGTCTCATAGCACAAATAAAGGAAAAAGTCCAAAAATTGTTAATTTTGTAATTTTATCATATGAAAAAATTTTGTTTTTGGGATAAATTGTTTTTAACTACGGAACCCATCATTGTACCTGGTCCGACACGCACTTGGCCCGTTTTTTTTATTTACTTATTAATTTTTTTTTTATCCGCGATGGTATTAAGCGTGAGTCTCTCAGCTAGTGTTCTGCCCGCCGATCGAGCGTCGCTAAGCGAGTAGGTACGCACGGCTACAGATCAAGCTATACATTTCCAGTACAAGCTGATCTCGCATTATAAAGGATTTCCTTACAATGAGAGGTGATACCCTTACAATGGTGTGTAGCCGTGTGTAGTCAAAAAATGAAAATGAAAAGTAATTTTAAACGAAAATGCTGAGAATCAGCACTTTTTGAAACTCAAAATTTCAGAAGACAGTCCTCCAAAACGCCCGCCCTTCATCACTTCCTATAGTGCCTTTATAATAGCTGGGAAGAAGACGTGGCGCAACAAACTCCCCAGCAGCTCTCTTTGATAGTTAAACGAGTCCTCGTTCCCTTCAAAATGGTTGAGCAGAACGGTGCTGATCCGTGCGTCATGTTCGTGAACGGGCGCCGTCATTAGGGACTGGTCATCTCTTAGCATAGTGTTTTTAGTTTTTATTTTTTTATTACGGACGCTTTTAACGTGCACTTCTTTCTACATTGTTCGTACATATATATTTTCAACATGAATGATATAACCAATATTTTGATTTAAAAGAGTGTCCGTGGAGTTTCTTGCCCGTTCTTCTCCTACGCTACGAAGCTACTAAGCCTTGGAAAGGGCAACTAGCTTCAACTTTCCAACTGACCCACCCCTTGACAGTTCAAAAGTGCCTGTAATTGGTTTAATTGAAATAAACGCTTAGAGTTTGAGTTTGACTCGCCTATGGCAGCGGTGTAAACAGTCAGCCAATGACTATTAATATGCATCTACTTTACTCACACGGGACCTACAATCTTCTGTACGTTTCTTGGACGAGAATATCGTTGATAGCTAACCGCTTCCTCGTCGGCGGGCGGTGGGACAGGAGCCTAAGAACAAAATGTATAGTCATGATTGCTCTAAGGTTCTTGTTTTTTCTATAAATGGTATATAAAAAAAGTCGCTTTCCGTGTCTGCCTGTTTGACCGCGTAGTTCTTCGAAACTGCACAATGGATTTTGATGCGGTTTTCACTATCATGTACAGAATTAATTCCAGATGGTTTATGTGTGTTTAGGCGATGATAAGAGACTTTTAATGATTTGAAACTGAAGATCACGTCCAGAAGAGTAGTGTTAATTTCGAAAAAAATATATGTTACATTAAAGCAATTTGTCAATAACTTAATACCCAGTGAATATTTTAGATTATGTTTACATTACACTGTGTAATTAATTTGTAAAGTTATGTCTAACGCGGATAAAAATCCAAGAATCACGCAAAAACTATCAAGCGTATTATTTTTATGAAACCATTTTAACCATTTTAAAGATTATTAATTTATTTATCTTTTAGTATACGTGTTTTAATATAATACCTTTTTTAATAAATGTAATAAATTATTATTGCGTTTAATTTGGGACAGCGCTCGTCCTTGATGGGCGAGTCCTATTACTGGCTGGACGTACGACGCGTTGCATGAGCTCAGCACACAACACGCAAACTAACCACTCAAGGCCGCTGGCATATATATGTGTCTTAAGGACGCTGTTACAAATGGGTAGTCAAATCATTACTTTTTTACACAAAAGTATGTTTATTAAATAAAATGCTTTGCATTCTTAACATGTTTTTTGGCCGAATTATTGATAGATGTGCATGGTAGAAATATCGAAATGAAAAGAATATTATATGTTAATCCAGGTTATAAAATATCTGTGTGCCAAATTTCATGAAAATCCGTTTAGTAGTATTTGCGTAAAAGAGTAACAAACATCCATCCATCCATCCATCCTCACAGACTTTCGCGTGTATGATATTACAGCTGCGCCCCGCAGTTTCACCCGCGTAGACCGAGATAAAAATTAGCCTATGTGTTAATCCAGGATATCAGCTACCTCCATTCCAAATTATATCAAAATTGGTCTAGCCGTTTGTTGTTTGGTCAAACATACAAACACACACTCACTCACAAACTTTCGCCTTTCGCAGGGCCGCACGGTGGGCTGAAAATCGGCTTTCATAGACTTAGGCATTTTATTTTGCAAGTGCGAGTTTTTTTGCCGGATATCACTTCTATTAGTTATAACAATATACAAAAATGACACCAGAATTGATTCTGCACAAAAACGAAGGAATTATAATTTTTTTACGAAAATTTTGTATGGAGCTAGTATGAAAAATCGAAATATCTCTAAAACGGCAGCGATAACCGTAATATCCTTATAGGGGGTTATAGTACTAATTATTTATGATTTTTTGACATACGTTACATAATGGTTGTAGATGCCTTTTTTTTTTTAAAAATCGTCAAAATATTTTTATTTATTTTTACATATTTAAACGTTCCTTTTAGTGTTTAAGTTGAAGAATTCAGAGCTTTAACAACTCTTATCATAAAATAGCATCACCCCTATAGACCTGAAGGACTAGACAGAGGTGTGTAGTGTCTTGTTGATCTTGTAAGATTTCCAACAATACCAAATAGTTGAATATCAGTGTCAAAGTGCCCATGCTGTCGCTTCTTTTTGAAAGATAGGGGAATGAAATTGTTAATTGATCATACCCTAAAAGTATGATTACAACATAACCGGACACATAATAATAATAATATCCTTATAGGGGATTATAGTACTAACATTATTTATTTTAACATATGAAACTGTTCAAAACGATCCATGAACTGTGTCAAAGTTAAGAACATCGTTAGGAAGCATGCTTTTTCCCCAAATATTAAGAATATGTGAAAAAAAAAAGAGTGTATATTAACTTTTTATTGATAGGTAATTTAAATAAAACAGAAGTAACAAAAATAATATCTAATAAATTCAATTATACAAAATACATATTTGAAACTATAATTTATGAAATTATTAACTAAACATATTGGTACAATAAACTAACATAAATAACAAAAGAACATAAAGAAAAATAATTAAATTTTACAAATTTTCTTTACAACTTTCGTTGTCGGACTCCAATTCCGAGTCAGAATCCAGATCGGATATACCTACAAACTCGAACTCAGTTTCCGGAAACTGTATTAGGTCGAGAGTTTCAGCAAAAAAGGTTGTCTTCCTTTTGGCATCTAACTTCGGCCTTTGTGCACTTAGAAAAGGATCCGAAGAAACAACAAGCATATTTAGGATATCTTGATTAGAATCTTGCCTGCTTCTTTTGCGCGAATGATGTTCCCGGAACCTCCTAAAATCTTTGTTTCGAGACTCTGAGGCTTCTTCCGAGAGAGTCCCAATCAGGACAATATCATTTTTTTCGATTATGTCAGCTCCGTGTATTAATAGTTTATGTACGGTTGATGACATGTAGTACCAGTCGTATAATTCCACGTACTTTTCTGCTGTTTTGCGAGCAAAATCTTTAAATTTGATGACATCGATCTTCTCACCAGATGTTATTGCTTGCAAAATAACAGCAAATCTTTTTATCAGGTTTTGATCCAACCCAGTAATAGCTGCAGTTTTATTGGGAAACTCGAAAAACTTCCTTGCGGTATTCCCGTCATTGGTAGTTCCCGAGCCTTGTTTTACTATATCAATTAACAGATTGAGCTCCTCTTTAAATTTATTTTGAATGTTTTTTTTTCTGTTTTGTAACATATCTTTATGCTCATTACTTCTTGCTGCCCACTGTTTGAAGTCTAGTCTGTACGCAATGTGTAACAGACATTCCATGCAATTTATACGGGCATGTAGGGATGATAGGCCAAATTCATATATGTCAGAACACACAGTTTTTGATGTTACAGCATCTAAGTGGTTCATTTCTGTTGGTTTTGCTAAGCACAGGTAGCATGATGCATTTGATCTAGCTTCAGAAAGGTACGTGCAGACTTTTGCGTCGATCATTGTCATCATTAGTTTATGAGTCACCCTGTTACTATTAATGCACTCTGTGGGGTTAAGGGCCTCAATTTCCTCATCCATTTTTCTTTTGTTATCAATGTCAACTGCATGGCTTTCTTTTACAAAAGTGAACTGAACCGGACGACAATAAAAAGTTGAGCATGGTTTCGGGTTTGTCCATATAGTATTATCTCCATCTGTCAGTTTCAGTGGCACCAAGGAGGTCATGAAAATGCTTGAATCATCATGCTCGCCGTCCATTTTCTGCTTGTATCGGCTTTGATTGGAAGCACCATCAAATCCCCACTTGATATCAGCTTTAACTGCTTATTTTCCACATTATCAGAAAGACTTTGAAGAATCCGCTTCACCGTGATGTCAAGTAAAGCTTGAAGTGTAATTCTAGCTGATGAATCCGTAACTGATACTGATTGATTAGGAGGGTAGCATGCAAGCTTAGTTTGTTGCAGTTTATAGTAGGATGGGTAAATATCCTTAGCACCTTCCCGAATGGCAGTCTCTCGCAACGTAATATATTGCCACTTTGAAAGCTTAAGTGAAAGAAGCAATCCAAGTGCTTTCTCTGGTGTAAATATTACTGTTTTCTTAATGCTTTCCTTGATTTTAACGGCAGCTTCTGGATTTTTGATCATATATTTGATTACAGATGCGATATCTTCATAACCTTCTTCTTTTAAACGTGCTGCAGCTGCATATGCCAATTCACAGGAATCCTCGCCTATGTGCTCACTAGATCTTCTCTTTTTCTGTTTGCTTCCCAGATCTTTGAATGGTTTTCGGGACCTTTTTGTCATTGTTCCAACAGTCGATGATGTCGAAGGTTCTGGAGAGACTGAGCGTGCTCTTGGTATCTCATCAACAGTTGGTTCTTGATTTATTAAAGTTTGCACGCAACTCGGCCAATCAATATTTGCTTGCAACCACTCTCCGTACGTATTTCTAAACTTATCAAAGAATCGTTTAGATTTCTGCCACCTGTTTAAAGCAGCTCGCGTGAATCTCCGGCAAAATATCTTTGAGAGTTACTTGATCTTCGGCAGAAAGGCAATCGCCTATGCGGGACACAATTGCACTAAACAATACTTCATGATTAAATGAAGGACACTCACTTTTTAGAAGAACAAACAAATCTAAGTTGGTGATTAAACTTTCCATTCTAAGATTTTGTAGTCGCAAAGCAAATAGTTTTAGTGTTAGCAGTTACACGGTTGTGAACAATCTAAATTATGGAACAAAATTATAGCCCTTTTATTGTATAAAGTCAATAATTAGTTAACTACCCTCATTAAAGTTATAAAAGATATGATAATAAAAATTCATAATCGTCAAAAACATTTCGTAGAACTCATAGACCTAATCAACATTAGCAAATCACATTAGCTCACTAATTATAAAAAGGTGAATGCAGTTCTTAGTTGGTATTGTTGCGAGATATTTCAAATCATTTAATCACTTAATAGGCTCATTAGAATCAGAAGACTACAACCATCATTCTAATTACTTAATTACTTGTCATCAGACTCATTAGATGACTACACAATATGTTATTTTGTATTTTGAACGTATGCAAGGTTTTAAAATTCCTTTTGTGTCGATATTATTATGTGTCCGGTTATGTTGTAATCATACTTTTAGGGTATGATCAATTAACAATTTCATTCCCCTATCTTTCTAAAAGAAGCGACAGCACGGGCACTTTGACACTGATATTCAACTATTTGGTATTGTTGGAAATCTTACAAGATCAACAAGACACTACACACCTCTGTCTAGTCCTTCAGGTCTATAGGGGTGATGCTATTTTATGATAAGAGTTGTTAAAGCTCTGAATTCTTCAACTTAAACACTAAAAGGAACGTTTAAATATGTAAAAATAAATAAAAATATTTTGACGATTTTTTAAAAAAAAAAAGGCATCTACAACCATTATGTAACGTATGTCAAAAAATCATAAATAATTAGTACTAAAACCTCCTATAAGGATATTACGGTTATCGCTGCCGTTTCAGAGATATTTCGATTTTTCATACTAGCTCCATACAAAATTTTCGTAAAAAAATTATAATTCCTTCGTTTTTGTGCAGAATCAATTCTGGTGTCATTTTTGTATATTGTTATAACTAATAGAAGTGATATCCGGCAAAAAAACTCGCACTTGCAAAATAAAATGCCTAAGTCTATGAAAGCCGATTTTCAGCCCACCGTGGGCCGGGTCGCTAGTTTAGGATAAATTCAATGAAAAAAGTATTGTGTAATGTTATTTTAAGGGTTCGGAGATTAAAATAACATTACACTATACGTTTTTATTTTAAGGGTTCGGAGATTATTGCGGACGACGAGTATTGGGCAGCTCGCCGTCCGGTAAGGACCGGGCCCGGGTCGACGGCGCGTTGTGTTCCACGCGCGCCTCAAAGAGATGTCAGCAGTGACGGGGTCCAATTGGGCCGATGCCGCCCGGGTCGCGAGTAGTTCGAAAGAGATACCGTGGCCCTGGCACGGGCAGCAGAGCTGAAGGAGCATGGGTGGGTTTTAGTCCACGCCCTCTCGCTCTACCCAGAGCGGGAGAAGTCATTTGATGATTTCCCATCCACAAAAAAAAAAAAGCATGAAGATTAGTAGGAGTATAAAGAGGTAAAATTAATAAACTATAGTAGTAAGTAATCTTCCGAAATAATGATCAGATTCGCGAGGTTAAGTATTATGTAAAAGCACGCAAATGATGTCGCGGGCAGAAGCTAGTAAGTTAGTAAGTAGGAAACTTGACAAGCACTCAAATACGAAATAAGAATTTGCAATCTCATATTAAACCACTGTCCTACGGTGGAGGAAAACATAGTTATCAAACCTGAATCTAGTAGCGCGAAATACCTAAAACGACCTGTAAGGTCAAGCTGTTGTTAGTATCTCTACAGATCAGAATCTGTCCCTTGCGGAGAGCAAGTTAAAAGGCTACAAAATGGCTATAGTTGGGTACCGGTCCGCTGTCATAAGGAAGAAAGAAAATATGTTTTTTTTTGGCACGTCTTATGTACGTACAGTGAGCAAAAAAAGTCGATTAACACTTGCAGTTTTTAATCTTAATTATTATGCGAAATACTTAATTCAAATCGGAACAGAAGCACTTAAAATATTAAGAACATTAACAAAAAAAAAAAAAAACAGTTTATCGAATCATTAATTTTGTGTTAATTTATATGATGTCAAAAAGTAGCAGCGTTAACCGACTTCTGTTGCTGACCATACTGACGCCTACTGACGCATACTATTAATAAACACCAAAAAAAAACGAGGCAGTCATGGGGACTGCCGACAGAAGTGAAAACTTATGCGTAAAACTATGCATGACATGGCGAGGTGTCGCAGTGACGCGGGGTGACGCGAACCCAAAAAATTTCTCCTTTACCACTTTAACAAACGCGCCAGAAGTTTTCACTCCAAAAAATATGGTGTGCTGCGCCATTAGGTCCACTTCAGCAAAAAATTATGACGCTACTAAAAAAATATTAAACCCGCACAGTACGTCGATTCTGTAAAATTCAATCAACAACTCACATCTCACATGGCTATTCACTCTCACTCGTAAAATAGATGCTTTTTATTTGACACTTTGAATCGGGTTCGAGTGCGGAGTTACTGAATGCCACTTATTACGTCATCTCATACTTTATCTGTCAAAATCTTACGGTCAATTTAGTTCAACTCGCTGACACGCTCGCAAGGGTAGCGCTAGTGTAAAGTCGAATTATCAACCGAGTTTTTAGAATGCCAATCAAGAAACAGATTCAGATTCGAAGTTTAGAATGAGGTCTTACAGAATCACACGGCGGGACTCGCGTGGTGGATAGATACTACCTCTCATGGGAATAGTGTAGACTGATTATGTGCAGCAGTGGTGACCCAGTGGTAACGGCCTCGATTTACGACTTGTAGGTCGTGGGTTTGAACCCAGGTAGCTTTCCTTTGTATAAATTATTTCATCACCACTGCTCTCAAAACGGTGAAGGAAAACATCGTGAGGAAACTGGCCTAAAAATGTTCTAGAACCAAAAATTCGAAGACATGTGACATCTACCAACCCGCACTGGGCCCACGTGGTGGATCTCACAGAGAGGAGGCCTGTGTCCCAGCAGTGGGAACATTATAGGCTGATTATGTTTAGCAGAAGTGTTAGATGACTAGTGAAAGTCACGAGGCTAGGCTAGGCAGATGACTACAAAAAAAAAAAAAGTAATTTATCTTATTCCCTGTCTCCAGGTCCAGGGACCCACAAGAACGCAAGCATCAGTCCTAGGATGATGAATAATCTACAAGTGACAATGCATCGTTTGACAAGCACGGGGCAGATCGTGAGGAAGATGATGCCGCTGGAGTCTGCACACAAGGCCATTGCCAGGGATAAGAGTATTGGTAAGTGGACTAACTCAATTGCCCAGCCTTTTCCTAACTATGTTGGGGTCGGCTTCCAGTCTAACCGGACTCAGCTGAATACCAGTATTTTACTTGGAACGACTGCCTATCTGACTTCCATAACCCAGTAACTGGGTAACACGATACCCCTTGGTAAGACTGGTTGTCAGACTTTCGGGCTTCTGACGACCCGTAACTATTATCAAAGATTCACGATTGAAAGGCAAGGAGGAGTCTCGGTATGTAAAAATGGTCACCCATCCACAGACCAACCCCGGCAAGCGTAGCTTAATTCTGGCCACGCCCACCATTGAGTTTGAGCCCGCGACTAGTTCAACCTTAAAGTCTCGTTTTCCGGTTTTATATCAGACACAAATCTCTGCCAGACATCCTCGAGATGAAATTAAGTTAAAAAAATTACTCTAAAATTACCCCATTATTACTTTATTGCGTGCTAAACAATTTAATTTATTTATCCTCATTAAATTATTTTGTTGATCTTTTTACACAAAGGTTGATTCTTTTTAGTAATTTACCGCCTTTTTACAACATATTCAAAGTCTTATCTCTATGTGTTTATTTAATAATCGCAGTAGTTTATTCTCAGTGAGAATCACGATTATTTATATCATGATAAAGTTAATTGCAGACAAGTATTCAAGCAATTACATTGATGTCTGACATCCTAGGTGCATAACGCCACTTCGCCTCTAGAAGGCACAGTAGGAAAAACCTTGTCAATCAATCTGCTTAGCCTTTTCCCAACTATGTTGGGGTCGGCTTCCAGTCTAACCGGATGCAGCTGAATACCAGTATTTTACATGGAGCGACTGCCTATCTGACCTCCATAACCCATTAACTGGATAATACGATACCCCTTGGTATTAGACTGGTTGTCAGACTTTCGGGCTTCTGATGACCCGTAACGACTGTCAAAGATCCACGAATGACAACCGGAAACAACGGCTTAATGTGCTTTCCGAGGCACGGAGGGTGTCTCGGTATGTAAAGATGGTCACCCATCCACTGACCGACCCCGGCAAGTGTAGCTTAACTTGATGGATCGACCCGTGCGACTGTTATTACTTAGCCACGAGCTCTAGGAAAATCCTTATATAAAAGAAAATACAGGGTGGTCAAAAAGTCGTGGATCGAACGAGATAGGGAGATAAAGGAGGTCATTTCAATTGCCCTAAATATAAAAAAATGCTCTTGAAATTTGGTACCCAGAGCCGCAATTAGACTAATTTAAAAAAAAATGTGATATAAAACAATAAAACAAACGGTGTTGTATTATTAATAGATAATGTATCAGCACTACAAAAGTTCTATTGCGGCTCTAGGTACCAAATTTCAAGAGCAATTCATTTTTAGGGCAATTGAATTATGGCCATGCTGTAGAAAGATTTTTTGTTGGAAATGACTTCCTTTATCTCCCTATTTCGTTTGATCCACGACTTTTCGACCACTCTGTATAGTTAGAAATTAAAGGGGGTTCTCATCCATCAGGTAAAGCTACGCTTGCCGGGGTCGGTCCGTGGATGGGTGACCATCTTTACATACCGAGACTCCTCCGTGCCTCGGAAAGCACGTAAAGCCGTTGGTCCCGGCTGTCATTCGTGGATCTTTGACAGTCGTTACGGGTCTTCGGAAGCCCGAAAGTCTGACAACCAGTCTAATACCAAGGGGTATCGTATTACCCAGTTAATGGGTTATGGAGGTCAGATAGGCAGTCGCTCCATGTAAAATACAGGTATTCAGCTGCATCCGGTTAGACTGGAAGACGACCCCAATATAGTTGGTAAAAGGCTAGGACTTGTTTGAAAAATGTAGTGTTAAATATTACTGAACGGGAAGCGCTACTTCTAATTACTATATGTCTAATTAATTCTTGGCTGCGACATATACATATTTTTGAGCCTGACTATACTAGACTGCTTTCCTTTTCGAACAACATAGCCATGATGATACATAGACCAGTTCTTTCCCCCCACAATCATTCCTGCATTACTTATATCTCCTGCCTCACTCCCAGCAAGATAAATAACTGTCAGTATTAGTCGTGGCTTGACCCAGATAGCGAATATTTGTCAAAAGATAAATAGCCACTTATTTAACCATCGTTCTATCGTTTTCCTTAAAGGGAGGCAGAGAGGAGTAAACGGTATTAGATGCACCCTTATCGGAAAGAATAAGATATATAGTTTGTTAGATAAATCGTTTATTTGATGCACACAAAAGACATAGCACAAGAGGAGCTCGTGGCTAAGTAATAACAGCCGCACGGGTCGATGCATCAAGTTAAGCTACACTTGCCGGGGTTTGTCCGTGAATGGGTGACCATCTTTACATACCGGGTCTCCTCCGTGCCTCGGAAAGCACGTTAAGCCGTTGGTCCCGGCTGTCATTCGTGGATCTTTGACAGTCGTTACGGGTCGTCAGAAGCCCGAAAGTCTGACCACCAGTCTTACCAAGGGGTATCGTGTTACCCAGTTACTGGGTTGTGGAGGTCGGATAGGCAGTCGCTCTATGTAAAATACTGGCATTCAGCTGCATCCGTTTAGACTGGAAGCCGACCCCAACATAGTTGGGAAAAGGCTAGGCAGATTGATTGACAACATACAAAAGCACGACTATGCAATAACGAATTACCTACATGAATATTAAGGAAATACTTACAAGGAGCCAATAAACAAAACGAAAGAAATATTTTGAAGACTAAGGGAATTGGGTTGAATTTTAAGATGTAAAAAGGATCAAGAATTATTGTGGCATAATTTTGTTAGTGGTTTATTTTTGACCTGCACATTTTAATGAGCGAGATGACGGAAAACTTTGTCTAAACAATCAGGGAAACGCCAAATTGCCTTGAAATTGCCATTTCATACAAAGAACGACAGCAATATAATATGTTAGAGCAGTGGTGGCTCAATGGTAACCTTACGAGTTGCAGGTCGTAGGTTCGAACCCAGCCAGGCGCTTTACTTTGTGTAAGTTATTTCATCACCACTGCTCTCAAAACGGCGCAGGAAAACATCGTGAGGAAACCGGCATGTCCGAGAGCCAAAAATTCGAAGACATGTGACATCTACCAACCCGCACTGGGTCCGCGTGGTGGATTACGGCCCACTCACTATGGTTTTTCCTCATTGCACCTTCTGAAACCCTCTAAGGATGATGCGCTAAGGTAGCCCGCGAAATTCAAATTTTCTTACGTTTTTTTGCAATTTGCAGGTCAGTGTCAGGTTGTATGTTGATTAAAATATTAGACGCGGCCGTAACTAATATGGCTTTACAGAATTATAATCATTAGAATCAGCAATACAACTCCATAAGTTAGAATTGACCTTAAACCTCATGATTTCATGAAATCGCTAGATTTGAGGTCAATTCTAACTTATGGAGTTGTATTGCTGATTCTAATGATTATAATTCTGTAAAGCCATATTAGCTACAGCCGCGTCTCATATTTTAATCAACATACAACTTGTTATTTACCTGCAAATTGCAAAAAACGTAAGAACATTTTAATTTCGCGGGCGCGTCCCCCTTAATAAGTGAATGGTATTATATTGAAATCGTAGACATGAATATTTATTTTATTTGCCGAAAGTCGTTTATATTTTATTGCCTTTATTCACACCAATTTCACTAACCTTATTTTATCACTTTATAACGATTATTACGGGAGCCCTTTGTCCAGCTGTAGACGCCTCAGATGTTCTGATAATGACATCCTAACTAATATTTTAAATGCGGAAGTGAGTTTGATAATTGGTTTGAACGCGCTAAGCTCTGGAACTGCCAGTCGGATTAAAAAAAAATCAGTTTGTGTTTGATAGCCCAATTCTCGAAGAAGGCTATAGGCTATTTAACATCACGCTAGGACCCTTAGGAGCCGAGCAAAAAGAAAAAAGTCGGAAAGAATCTAAGCAAAAACGAAGTAAAGCGCGGATGGGCGATGCGATGCGACGGTGGAACAAAAATTTCACGCGAACGAAGTCGTGGGAAGAAGTTGCGTTATAAGTTTATCCCACAGAGGACGCCTCAAAGCCGCTGCTCCCGCTGCTAGAGGAAACATAGTCAACACTTTTCATACAAACGTAGCGTCTCACCATTTAACCCGTCGCGCGCTAATTAGCAGACACAATTGAAATTCTATTGTTATCTGTACACATGGTGTACAATCGACATTTTAAGAGTTAAAGTCGATTCACACATATCAGTGCTCCATATATACAGCTCCGGCACAGTACCCGCACAGTGCGAAATATTAGGTCTTTACCTATGAAATTGCCGTTCTGCAGTACTGGCCATTACAAATCAAAATAATTTTTGTTTGGCTAAGAATTCTAATTTCAAATTAATTTTATTTTAAAAACATGATTTTTTTTCCAAAAGTAGTCATTTGTTTATTGATTAGTGTTACATTTTCATCGCATTTCAATCTTTTTCGTCATCATGGATACGTTAAAAATTCGAGTAATTATGGAATATGAGTACCGTCGTGGCAGCAACGCGGCACAAGCGGCACGCAACATCAACGACGTTTACGGAGCTAACACTACAAACCAACGCACCACTTGTTATTGGTTTGCTCGCTTCCGTTCTGGAAATTTCGACCTGAAAAATGAACCTCGCGGTCGTCCGAAGACTTTGGTCGACAATGACGAATTAAAGGCGATTGTGGAAGCTGATATACACAATCTACGGCTGAATTAGCAGCAGCTTTCGACGTTAGCGTCAAAACAATATTGGTCCATTTGCGTCAAATTGTCAAGGTAAAAAAGCATGACAAATGGGTGCCCCACGAACTCAATGATCGCCAGCGCGAAGTACGCGACGAGACGTGCCTTACACTGCTCAACAGACACACAAATGAAGGAATTTTGAACCGCATTGTTACCTGCGATGAAAAATGGATTCTGTTTGATAACCGCAAGCGCTCAGCAAGTTGGTTGGATCCTGGTTCAGGACCTATACAATGCCCTAAACGAAAACTTACCCCTAGAAAAGTGATGGTCACTGTTTGGTGGTCTAGCGCCGGTGTGATTCATCACAGCGTCTTACCAAACGGGGTGAGCATTACTTCAGATGTGTACTGTGAAGAACTGAACACAATGATGGAGAAGCTGGCACATCTCCAACCAGCATTGGTCAATCGCTCGTCTCCGCTGCTCCTGCACGACAACGCGCGACCTCATACTGCACAGCAGACGGTCTCCAAGTTGCAAGAACTGGGGTTGGAAGCTCTCCGTCATCCGCCCTACTCACCAGACCTTGCGCCTACAGACTACTTTTTCCAGAATTTGGATAACTTCTTGGCGGGAAAAAAATTCAATACCCGAGAGGCAGTACAAAATGCCTTTGAAGAATTTGTTGCCTCCCGTCCAGCTGATTTCTTTATGAAGGGCATCAATAAACTGCCACTGCGTTGGCAAAGATGCATTGATTGCATGGGTGATTACTTCGATTTATACTAATAAAAAATGCATGAAAAAAATTCGTTTAAATTTTTTCATACAAAACGGCAATTTCATAGGTAAAGACCTATTATTATTTCAAACATTCTCTATGAACGCATCCCAACTTGTCAGTGTCAGTGCCGACACCACGCAGTCACAGACGTATTCGTTGACAACGATATTTTTTGTCGGATCACAGACGCCGCGGAATCAAAATAGGGTTTCATCTAAATTGGTTCGTGAAAATAGGGCTTTGTATGATTTGTCTCATGCAAAGTACATGGATTCGAAATACAAAACCAATTAAATAAAATAATTTAAAAAAATAAGAATAATTATAAGTTTCCTGGATGCTGCTCGTCTTCTTCGTCTAAAGCAATAGCTATCATTGCTAGCTCCGTAGTATTGAACAGAGCCATAGCAACAATCACGATACTTGACGACGGACACGTTTTCACTGAAGCTCCGTGAACTGAGTACTGACATGTGTTGGAGCATTTAGCTAATCCATGCGTCAGGTTCGTGAACAAGCGCTGTCAGTGAAGGCTGGGCATACCTTAGCGGCCACGGCTTATTTTAATTTAATTTAAATATTTGAATTGGTTTTTTTTTAAGGTCGCTTTTAACGTTCTGCATCGTTCTCACATGTAAAATTTCAACATGAATGATGTTACCATTATTTTGTAACCATATCTTGATTTAAAAGAGTGTCCGTGGAGTTTCTTGCCCGTTCATCTCCATAGGTACCTACTATGCTTTGGAATGGGCGCCTAGCTTCATCTTTCTGACTGACCTACCCCTTGACAATTCAAAAGTGCCTGTAATTGGTTTAATTGAAATAAATGCTTTGAGTTTGAGTTTGTGAATTGAATCACTGACGCAACACTGTAGCACTGATACTGAACTGAGCGAACACGTTAACGGAAACTGTGGCTTCACTGATATCTGTGAATCGACCTTTAGTCCCACAACTGACGGCTTTGATAGCGGTCCGTGATCCGTGACCGTTTTGATCCTACCGCCAAAAACTCTTAGCCCTATATTTTACTATGACCTTTAACGTCGTTTCTTGAGAACAACTCGCTAAATTGAATAGTCGCCGTGTGACAACGTGATCGAGAAATAAGCTGCCTACTCATATATTATTCATTGCATGATACAAGTTTGCAAAACTGTTCGGGAGCTATATTTTAGGGCTCTTACAGATTGGGCGTGTTTTCGCCGCATCATGCGCTTAATGTTACCACCAGCCCCTCTAGGCGATATCTAAGTTAAGGGGACGTTGTAGTAATTTTTATTTTTTTTTAACCTGTTTGTATCTAACTAAATGTAAATATAGCGTAAAATAAAAAACATTAAAACAAAATTGAACATACGGTCAAGAAATAAACGAGAAAAATAAAAAATAGAGAAAATTAATTATGAATGATGAAAACAGATTATGACATATAAGAAAAGGAAAAAAAAATAACATGTCAAGTATGAGTATTCACAACAATTAAAATAGATTAAAAAGGATAAAAATAAAAATTAAGAAAATATTTTTTTTTTTTTTTTTAATTACACGATTTTAAAGATTGAACATTCATAATATTACAATTGGTAAGTATAATAATTATTTCACATTAAATTGTCGACCGGTCGCATGTCTTTATTTTCATGGAAGGTGGGAAGGCGTTTAGTGTGGGACGCAACGTGCGTCGATACTCTTGCGCCATCCCATCTTCCTGACTCGGCGTGCTGTGCTGGCACTGCTGCTGCGGCTGCGGAAAACCTCAAGCGGCGAAAGTTTATTAACTTTATCGGTAATTATATTTTCGAGCCGTTTGGGGTTGAAACCCTTGGGCCGTGGGGTCCGAGTGCTCATGGTTTATTCAACGAAATCTCCAAGCGGGTGGTTGACAATTCCCATGACCCAAGGGCTGACTTTTACCTTGGCCAGAGGCTTAGCATTGACATACAACGTGGCAATGCCGCCAGTCTCTTGGGTACTTTACCAGTCGACAACGATGCGGAGGAATTTTTCGTTGCCATATTTTAGTTTTTTAATAGTTTTAGTTATGTTAGGATATAATTTTGTTATTTTTAGGTTATGTTTATATTAAATTTAAATAAATAAAAATTTAATTTAAAATTATGAAAAAAATATAATTGTCGACTATTGGAGAATAGTGTATTTTTAGGTGGTTTTTTTTTTATATTTTGAAATGGGGAGGGTTATGTCCAGGTTACTATGTTTATTTGATATTTGATTACCTGTAATTGAAATGGTGTGCATAATAAAGAGTATTCTATTCTATTCTATTCTACAAAACAATCAAAGCAGAAAAGCAATTTTATTTCTTCTTCCGTCGATATTCCCGACAAAACCCGATATAAGATAAGATAAGATAATATTTATTTGCTTAAACATGTGTCATACATACAAGAAAATACATGCATGCAAGATGGTAACAACATTATTAGGTACAGGCATGTTTGCCACATGATGTGACGTGCAAATATCAAGAAATATATTTAATTAAAACATTCTCCTATAATAACAATAAATTAACTAAGCAATAATACAATTAATAATATTTTAATAAAATTAGATCCAAAAAAACGATTAAACTATTCCATTGTCAATTAACAAACACAAAAAAATAAATAATCAAATCAAATAAGCTACTATTATAGGACTAGAAATAGGGACCAATTAGTTCAACCTGAGGGCCAATTCTCGTAATTAAAAACGTTCAAATTCCAAGTCGCAATGTCAGCCAGCGACAATCAAATGTCAAAAATGTAGGCAAACTCTATACAATTTTGACAGATTGAGACTGAGATGAGATTGCGAACGTTGTTATAAAAATACGGGAATTGCCCCTCAGGTTTCAGACTGGCTAAAGTAGACTCATCCTTCATGGGGTACTGTTTAAAATGTTATAATAAAATACCTCCCCACATACTCCAGCTGAATGAAACGAAATTTAAATCTTGTATAAAACGCACACTATGCAGCCAGGCATATTATAAGTTGGGGGATTACATCGCTGACAAAAATGCTTGGCTGAATGCTTGTCCTGCTCCACAAGGACGCATTAATTAATTGATTAGCATTCGGATATATTGTTGGAGCTGCTGAAGATTAAGATGAGAGAAAACTTTCTTTGCATTGTTTAAATTCAATCTCTTAGTATTATATAATTGCATAGCACATGTGTGAGCACTATGTAGCTACTATTAAGCTACCTTTTACTGGGTACGTCTTTCACTGACTTGAGTGTGCCCTGGCGGTTGAGAGTATGTCATGCTCACTCAAATGTCTCGCTGGTGGTGACGTGTGTGTTGGATCATAAAGAAGTTCCCTTCAAAATGGTTGAGCTACTTGGTGCTGATCCATGCGTCATGTTCGTGAACGGACGCCGTCAGTTGGGACTGGTCGTCTCTTAGCTGCCATAGCTTATTTTTAATTTTAATATTTAATTTAGTTGTTTTAGTTTTTATCTTTTTATAACGGACGCTTTTTAACGTGCACGTCTTTCTACATTGTTCTCACATGTATATTTTCAACATGAACGATGTAACCAATATTTTGTAAAAATATTATGATTTAAAAGAGTGTCCGTGGAGTTTCTTGCCCGTTCTTCTCCATAGGGATCTACTACGCTTTGGAATGGGCAACTAGCTTCATCTTTCTGACTGACCGACCCATTGACAATTCAAAAGTGCCTGTAATTGGTTTATTTGAAATAAATGCTTTGAGTTTGAGTTTGAGTTTGACTATGTCAATACAAATCTTTCCTCTAAGAACACGTTGATGTTATAGTAGGCTTTATTTACTAAATACGTCTTCAGTTTTCTTTTCAAGAGTACATTATTAAGCTCCTTCCAACTTTTAGGCAACTTATTATAAATAATTGGAGCCATATGCAAAACACTTTTACGCATAAGTGCAGTCCTACAGGGAGGTACACATAGTTGGGTTTGGTCACGCCTGTTCCTCGGATATACCTTACCTACTGCATTTACGCTGCACTGTGGCATGTTCAAACGCTAGATCGGCTAGCTCCGCGCCCAGCGCGCTCGCTCGTTGCGTCAATACGCTCGATACATAAATATTATGCGGGGAGTGAGCAAGCGTTCTCATACCTACACACCGCACTTTAAGAGCGCCTTAAAGCCTAAATAGAGTGCGCTCAGCGCTGACGAATCCAACAGCATGTTTTTATTTAGGCATTCGTTTAGGAGTCGTCTAGTGTAGGTAAGTGAAATCGGTCACCATGTCGTGTTTTAGTGTCTCTCAGGGTGAGCAGTGGTGGCCCAGAGTGGTAACGACTGCGAACCCAGACAGGCGCTTTACTTTTTGTAAATTATTTCATCGCCACTGCTCTCAAAATAGTGAAGGAAAACATCGTGAGGAAGCCGACGTGTCCTAGAACCAAAAATTCGAAGACATGTGACATCTACCAACCTGCACTGGGTCCGCGTGGTGGATTACGGCCCACTGCCTCTCGAAGAGAGGAGGCCTGTGTCGCAACATTGGAAACTTTATAGGCTGCCGTTGACTTAGTAACTCCAGCATATTAGAAGCGCGGTTTCGGTCGTAGGAGATAGTCGCTTTGGTAGCTCACAAATTCGCGCCGAAAAAACGCCCAGTCTGTAAGAACCCTAACAGACTATGCGTCGACGCTTCTAGTAATGACATGATATCTTCGGGATGGCATGTGAAATATAACTGATCTTGTATTCTAGGTAAAGGAGAAGGATTTTTCTATTCTTTGCTAGGTAATAGCTTCGGTTGTTGATGTCCCTGGATTCAATCAAGGCGCCCAGAATCTTGGGATCAGGAACAAACTCGGGAAAGACGAATCGGTAAATTGTCTTTGTCACATGACATTATAATATAGGGTGTAATTTTATTCATCTTTGTCCTCCGACTTCAAAAAGGAGGAGGTTATCAATTCGTCGGAACTTTTTTTTTTTTTTTTTTTTTTTTTTTTTTTTTATGTATGTTCCCCGATTACTCGAAGATGGCTGGACCGATTTGGATTATTTTTTTTTTGTTTGAAAGGGTATACTTCCCAGGTGGTCCCATGATCATCAAGTCAGGATCTGATGATCGGATCCTGGAGAAATAGAGAGAACTCTTCCAATTTTATAGGCACACTTGAAGCGATTTGGATAGTTTTTGGGAGAGTACTTTCTTGGAGTAAGTAGATAGGCAACGGAACTCCTCAATAAATAATAGCAAATGGACTGGGATTGCTGAAATCTCATGTCTGTTTGTTGTTCACACCAGTTCATAACATAACATCACGCCAGTACGCTGTGAAGGGGTAAGCACATGTGAACCACTAAAAAGTGAAAAATAAAAACTTTTTTACAAAAAAAATACAACCGACTTCCAAAAACAACACTAGAAAGTGAAAAATAACTTTAATTTCGGAAGTCGGTGGCAAAAACGAAAATACATTTAATCAGACACCGACTTCCGAAATTAAAGTTATTTTTCACTTTCTAGTGTTGTTTTTGGAAGTCGGTTGTATTTTTTTGTAAAAAAGTTTTTATCACTTTGTAGTGTTGTTTTTGGAAGTTAGTTGTATTTTTTTGTAAAAAAGTTTTTTTGAAGCCAAATTAAACGTCAAGTGATTTGATTCGTTATTCTCAACCAATCAATCAATCATTTATTTTGTAAAACATAGGTATGGTTACAGATAGTACATTGTTTAAGTTTTTACCATATATGGCGTACAAAATCAACCTAAACAAGCAATTTCAATTTTGCTGTCATGCCATAGATTAAATAAAAAAAAATAAAAAATATGTCAATTAGTAAGTAAACAGTCATTACAATTTTAGATAAATAAACACAATCATACTAAATCAATAAATAAAATCATAAGTGTTTAATTAGCAAGTCGGAATCGTCATACCTTTGTTTATCAGTAGTAAACTCAGTGATGGATTAGTAACATCTATCTAAAAGGAACTTAAACAAACACCTCATAAATTAAATTCTCACGAAGGAATGAGGAAAATGTCGTGAGGAAAGTTTCGAGTATGAATGTGGATGCCTATAAGAGTAGGGGAAGACCAAAAAACGATGGATCGATTGTATGAAAGATGATGTGACTAGAGAGGGGGTGACTACTGAGATGACGACTAATAGAGAAGTATGGAAGAAAAAGACATGTTGCACCGACCCCAAATAAATTGAGATAAGGGTAGGAGAATGATGATGTTATCGCCAAATCACAACAGCTGAGATGAGACTGCTATCACAATTTTGGAAACCAGCACCCTAATTGCGTAACACACAATAGATAGGAATCTGAATCATTTTGAAACAAATTGCTAATCCATTGCTTCATATGCTCGAACAATTTGTCAGCTCGACAACGTAAATAACGCAATGAATGTTGTTGAACTGTCAAAATGAATCAACTCCGATTGATGTGTTACGCAATTAGGGTGCTGGTGTTTCTCTCATAAAATATTATATGGCTCGGGTAAGACAATACGATAATGCCGTCTTTTCAAGTCTAGCAAAAGTATTATTGGACAAGACGTCTTAGAAATATTATCACCCAGTTCGTTCAGTCGTAAATATCTGATAACATAAAACTCACATGTGGTCTTATTTACGATTGACAATATTTTTCCATATTTTTGAATCGATACTCAGGATGTTAAAGGAAATGGGGTATTTTACTGCGGTATCTAACAGCAGATGGTTCTCGAGTAGTAAATTGATCCTCAGTAGCCAATTAGTAGGCTAATCAAGTAGATTTATGGAAACATTTAATTTTGATAAAGTATGTTTTGCTTTCGCTATAATTTTGAAAGTGCTGAACACCCCTGTTAGTGTCAAGTTCACTTTAATCCAAAAACTCTAAAATTATTTGAGTACTGTATGTGTTTAGTGAATAAGTCGTTTGCGGAATTGCGGGCCACAATTTAATACATTTTAAAATGTACAAAATGTACAGTCAACAAAAGAGATATCTAGGCAGGGTAGAGTAACATATTTGTATGTGAATTGCTTCATGTTCAATTTTATATATATTACTTTGTTTTTGCAATACTCCATTGTAACACACCAACACAAAATTGTATATTGTCACGAAATTGATTATGAAGCAATTCACATACAAATATGTTAGTATACCCTGCCTAGATATCTCTTTTGTTGACTGTACATATTGGCACTATATACTTAAAGATA
The DNA here is from genome assembly GCA_946251885.1 of Cosmia pyralina. Taxonomy (NCBI): domain Eukaryota; kingdom Metazoa; phylum Arthropoda; class Insecta; order Lepidoptera; family Noctuidae; genus Cosmia; species Cosmia pyralina. The sequence continues at coordinate 4,252,766 of OX276362.1, read as the reverse complement.
AATCATGACAGGTGTTATGTTTAAATTTCAATTATAGACGGAAACTAAGGTTAAGCTAAAATTTTTATAACACTTTTATTGAATCCTTCAGAATATGTGTTTTATGCTAGCGCTAAGTCTTCCGACACTGTAGTTTTACTCGACCTCAGATTCAATCCAAGACCATAAGTTATGAGACTGCACTGACATCCACTACACCAAAGTTTTTCTTTATTTATTTAGAATTTTCAAAAGAAAAAAAAAATACAATTTAGGGTTTTTGATTTTAACGACTTTGACTACATTATACGACTTTAACTATATTATAAAAATAAATACAAAAAATTATTTGATTCTCTTTGAAAATGCATCATCCTGTTTTAATTCTATTCGTATTTAGCATCGACGCGACGGACGGGCTGTTTGACCCGCGCTATTGTCGTTTTTGTACTTTTTCTTGGTTATTATTTACGAACAACCTCACAGTGTTTCTATATATATTGATTTTTTGTATCAAACTATGTTTTAACCGTAAACAATGATTTTGTTAATATGTATTAAGATTGCTCTAAGTGTTTCAACATCCGGACATCTATTGAGGTTTTTGTGATGTTTCTGTTTATATTTTGTTTTGTTTCTTAATTAATAAACAATAAAAAAAAATAAAAAAACTGTCCCCGGGGTCCCTAAATAACAAGTTTTAGTTTAAATTAACAAAATCAATCGGTGTTGTAGAGAATATTCCGAATACACTGTGACTTAACGTTCCCAAACTTATCACTGTGACGTAAACGAAGCCGCCGCCGCCGCTTTAATAAAAATTAGAAAAAACTGTCCCTGGGGTCTCTAAATAACAAGTTTTAGTTTAAATTAACAAAATCAATCTATGTTGTAGAGAATATTCCGAATACACTGTGACTTAACGTTCCCAAACTTATACACTGTGACGTAAACGAAGCCGCCGCCGCCGCTTTAATAAAAATTAGAAAAAACTGTCCCTGGGGTCTCTAAATAACAAGTTTTAGTTTAAATTAACAAAATCAATCTATGTTGTAGAGAATATTCCGAATACACTGTGACTTAACGTTCCCAAACTTATACACTGTGACGTAAACGAAGCCGCCGCCGCCGCTTTAATAAAAATTAGAAAAAACTGTCCCTGGGGTCTCTAAATAACAAGTTTTAGTTTAAATTAACAAAATCAATCTATGTTGTAGAGAATATTCCGAATACACTGTGACTTAACGTTCCCAAACTTATACACTGTGACGTAAACGTATTAACGTTTTTCAAAGACATTAACATTTATAAACATTCTTCTTTTTCCAGATCTGAAGAACAAGAAGACAGTAATCTACGCAGTCGGCTTCTTCGACAGCTCAGCGTTCCCTTTCTCCCAGGCGATAGGCACCTCGTACTCCAAGAGAGGGTACAACGTGTTCCTGTCTGAGACCCTCGCCTTTCTCACTTATATCTATCCGAAGTAAGTATTAAGTTTTACTTTTGTACTGCCTCAAATGGCATGATCCTCCGATATGTCTAAAATGCTGTAGCATTAATTTTGAAATAAATATAATTATGATAAAGTTGAATACTATATTTGATAAAAACACGATTCCATAAAATTTTCTCGATAGAAAAATATTCCAAAGTTACCTCCAAACCGAACAATAAACCGCTGGTATTCAAATATACTTTAAATTAGATCTTGATTTGTAAAACCTGAAGTAGTATGGGCTCTGGCAAGAGCTATGCAAGAAGAACTCATGATATGATATGCTAGCTAGCAAGGTTTGTATAGGGGGATAAGAGGATGCATGTTGATTTGTCGCGTTGCAACATTTTTATATTTCATTTTGGAGGGCAAGAGAGCAGTGGTGGTCCAGTGGTAATGGCCCCGACATACGAGTTCGTGGTTGAAAGGTCTTGGGTTCGAACCCAGGCAGGCGCTTTACTTTGTGTAAATAATTTCATCACCACTGCTCTCAAAACGGTGAAGGAAAACATCGTGAGGAAACCGGCATCTCCTAGAACCAAAAATTCGAAGACAGTGGCATCTACCAACCCGCACTGAGCCCGCGTGGTGGATTACGGCCCACTCCCTCTCGAAGAGAGGAGGCCTCTGTCCCAGCAGTGGGAACATTAGAGGCTAATTATGGGTAAAGTATTACAGGCAATTTCGCTTTTGAGTATTTAAAAACAAAAGTTAATTTTTATTTTTCGCTTTTCTGTTAAGTAAATACCATAAATAAGGAATTCCCTCAACAGCTCCTCGATGACAGTCATACCCCAGTTAGGTCTAAAGTTCTCATCAAACTGCTGAGGGGCTCTCGCGACTGTTTTCCCTCCCCATCATCAGATCAACTCTAAGTCTTATGTTGTTGTGTCATCATAATCACATACGTGTGCGAAATTTTAACAGAATCGGTTCTCAGTTAAAAATACAGTACCTAGGTGAAAAATCAATCAACCCCAATTTTTGTATCCTTAGGGTGAATTTTAGTTTTAAAATTTTACTCCTTTTAGAGCAAAGGCCCACGGAACGAGCACTAATAAGCATGCATGCTATCTGCCTGTTAACGATGACATAACTTAAGATCCAGAGGGGCTTGACAAGTGACATTTTATCAGCGATAACGAGGATGGAAAAGTTAACAATGTATGGAACTGACATAAGCTATCGAAAAGCTTATTATTCAATCCTGTTGACAGTTGCTATAGAAATAAGAAACGCTTTGAAAGCTATTGCCACCTTGCGGTGCTACGAGTTTCTGTAAAAATCTCACCGTGGAAACTTAGGTGAAATGGGTTTGACGTGAGCTGTCAATAGTGTCAGTCATTAGGTGGAATGACAGTTCGCTAGCTCACTTCACATAAGGAACTTCACGCGTTTCACGAAAGAATTCCCTTCACCGTAATGTTGGCACCATTGCTTTTCATTGAAGAATTGCTTTAAAAGCCATTGCTTTCAATGAAAAGCAATGGTGCCAAGTTGCCAACATTATAAACAAAAAACAAACAAACAAACAATAAACAAAACAAAAAACAAACAATAAACAAAAAAAAAAAAAAACAAACAAAAAAAACCAAAAAAACAAACAATAAACAATTTTTTTTTTTTTTATTATTATGGCGGAGGGATTTTTTCGTAAAACGCACTACTTATACAGGGTTATTGGTAAAACACCAACAACCTCAAAAGGGGTCATTGTACTCATCATTATGAATAACTGTTACTATGGGACAAAACCTGAAATCGCGAAATAAAAATCAGATTTCAGGACATTTATCAACATCAAACTCGTCAAAATGTAGCGAGCAGCTGTTTTTTTTTTCGCGATTTCAGGTTTTGTCCCATAGTAACAGTTGTTCATAATGATGAGTACAATGACCCCTTAGGAGGTTGCTGGTGTTTTACCAATAACTTTGTATGTTGTCACGGTGAGATTTTACAGAATAGACCAGTAGGTCTTCTACATTTTCCATCTCCAGAAGTCTGATGGAAAAGTTACATAGAACCTTGTCAGCTTACAACTCGTAACGTCAATGCTAAACAGTGAATGATAGCAGTGGTTGACAGGGGAGAATGGAAGTTAAAATCGTGCTGCACCAGCCCCACGTACCATGGAATAAGGGCAGGAAGATGATCATGAACGTCATGCTAAAGAAATAGGTCACTACGTTACTATGGCACTACGATAAACTGCATACAAAATGATAAATTTTCATTTAATATTCCATTCAAGTCACAACATATATTAATTCACATTATGTGACAAATCTTCTACCATGCACCTTAATCTACGGGTGTCTGAAACGTAGTGGTCCAAAGGCAAATGTAGTAAAGCGGAGGTGGCCACATATCATTTAAATATTTAAAAGTTGGGATTTCTCAACAGTTCAGAAAATATCGCTTATTTAATAATTTTCAAGAAATTTTACACTCACTTGGATTTTTCGATCCTGTGAACAAAATATTCGACGTATCGAGTTCAAATTTGGCTGGAAGATGCCTTGATAGTGTAGGTATAATTGCCGGTACGAGTCGTGAGCATAAATTCCACATTTTTTTTTTTTTTTTAATTTATTTACTGAAATAACAATACAGCGATGTTTCTTAAATATAAACTCGCCAAACTTTTACGTTTGATGGCGAAACGCGCTCTTTTACTTAATCAAAAAAAAAAAAAAAAAACAATGAACCACCTTACGTACACACAGCACTACTACAAACTATCAAATTTTCTCATTCGACTTTGAATTTAACCATCAACATTTTAAGGTTTAAAATCATTTAGAGAAATTCGACAGCTCGGCACAACCCGATGTGCCGCTGTCTGTACATACCTACTACTTATATAATTATCCTTTTATAGCTTAATCAATACAATGCTTTAACTGCCCTCGTCAGCGTGCTCTTGTATTCTGTTTTCTAACTGTATCTAACTAAGCTTGATAATTTCATTTGATTTCATTGCTCCTGCCCGTGTGCAACCTGCCGTGATAGGAAATAAGATTCGTTAGGTTTAAGATTAGAGTTTGTGTTCACGACTCGTGCGCAACTATACAAAACTATGTTCCTCTTAACGTTCAGTATGGCTCTGCAACGCTTCAGATTTTATGTTTACTTGTCTTTTCTAAGCCCAAATTAAAAAAGAAATTATTACCTAATATCCACACAGGCAGGCACACACACACAGGACAGGCATTGTAAGCCAAATATGCTATATGAAATAATTTTTTTTTTTTTTTTTTTCCCAACTTATAAAAGGTTAAATATTTAAATGTAAGGTGGCCACCTCCACTTTACCCCATTTGCCTTTGGACCAATACAATCGAGACACCCTGTACGAGTATATTCTATAGGATATTAAGTATCTTTTATCTCTAGTTTAATATCTTTGACAAATAGCACTTACGGAAATGTTAGGGGTTTACACACGTAGCGACTTTTGTGATAAAAGTCTTTAAGTTACTCTTGATTTAAGTATATTGTATCAAAGAAAGAAAGAAAGAAAAACTTTATATGTCCTGGTTAAGAGTAAAAGCCTCTCACTTCTTGAGGGCATAAAAGGTGACTGAGATAAGAGGAAAGCCACTAATTAGCAACAGCATGTTTTCTGATTCAGTTGTTCTGATTTCGGAAATCAGACGAATCCGGAGGAAGTCTAACTTGCAGAGATATATTTATATTTATTTTTTATACACTAGCTTTTATCAGCGGCTTCGCCGGCGTAGATGTCGGAAAATATCCCACGGGAACGTACTACTGGAAATTCCTTCCTTATTCCTCGTCTAAATTATATTATAAATTATAGGTCCAAGGGTTTGGGCTGGGCGTTGATGAGTCGGTCAATCAGTCTGTCAGGGCTTCTATTTTTATTTATATAGATAGATAATGATAGACAAATTCAGGTTAATAGACAACAAAAAAAAACTTTTTTACAAAAAAATACAACCGACTTCCAAAAACAACACTACAAAGTGAAAAATAACTTTAATTTCGGAAGTCGGTGTCTAGTTAAATGTATTTTCGTTTTTTGCCACCGACTTCCGAAATTAAAGTTATTTTTCACTTTGTAGTGTTGTTTTTGGAAGTCGGTTGTATTTTTTTGTAAAAAAGTTTTTATTTTTCACTTTTTAGTTGTGGTACCTACTCCACACAAATTCTAATACCACTACCTGCAAAACAAACTAGAACATCATCCATATAAAAGTGGGGAAAAAATACGTATTATTGAAGCTAACTCAAAAACTACCGAAGCAAAGTTAATCAATTTTATATGGGATCAACTGTGATGTATCAACTGTGATGTATATCTCGAATAAAACAAAAAAAAAAAAAAAAATCAAATCGGTCCAGCCATCTTCGAGTAATCGGGGAACATACATAAAAAAAAGAGTTCCGACGAATTGAGAACTTCCTCCTTTTTGAACTCGGTTAAAAAAAGACGAAAAAACTTTAAATCTAAAAAACATAAACAAAGATGTTTCAAGCACAAAACGCTTATTATTTGTTCTTTGGTATTATGACGCATGCAGACTTGTCGATAGGGCTATAGGTAGAGTACCATCCTGTGAACGGATCCTACTAATCAGTCTCTTGTTTCATAATAGTCAATGACTATTGTTATTCGACTTATTAGGACTTATGCTGGCATCGACTATGCATGCTTTTACATTTTTTTAAAGGTCAGTAATCCTAACATGCATGGAAGAATAAAGAATGCCAGTTTTAAAACAGCCTAGTTCATTAATTTCATTTTTTTTACGGATAGATTTCCTTTAAGGCGCTGTTAAGGCGAAAGCGCTAGGTAGCCAGCGAAATTCAAATTTTCTTACGGTTTTTGCAATTTGCAAGTCAGTATGTTGTTGTAACAAGTACAGTCGTTTTTTAATCTTAATTATTAAGCGAAATATTTAATTCAAATCGGAACAGAAGTACTTAAAATTTTAAGAACATTAATACTTAACAATTAAACGACAAATAAGCAGTTTATTGAATCATTATGTATTAATTTAGATGATGTCAAAAAGTAGCAGTGTTAACGAACTTCTGTTGCTGACCATACATATCAAGGTGTAACATAAGTAACGCATTGTACTCATCATTATGAACAACTTTTACTATGGGACCAAGCCTGAAATCGCGAAAAAAAATCAGCTGTTCAGTACGTTTATCAACATCAAACTCGTCAAAAAGTAGGGAGCACAAGATTTTTTTTTCACGATTTCAGGTTTGGTCCCATAGTAAAAATTCAAAATTCAAATTCAAAAACATTTATTTCGGATATAAGACTTCCATATCATGTTAGTATTAGCACTTACAAAAACTATGTTAGTAAATTAGTGGCTCTGAACATATTCAAATCAAAAATCTAAACAATAATCAAAAACTAAATTAAAATCAAAATCAAAAAAAAAAAAAATACAATTTTTTTTTAAGTAAAATCAAATACCTACACATTAAAAAAACAATCAAAATTAAAATAAGTCAAGCTATAAAGTCAAGTCAAGTTTAAAAGTTGTTCATAATGTACAATGTCCCCTTAAGAGGTTGTACGTTATTTATGTTACAACTTGTTTACAGAATTTTAATCATTAAAGACATCAATTCAACTCTTTTAGATCAAGTAATCCTATTGAATGACTATTTCATGAAGTCTTGACGTTTGAGGATTATAATAACTCAAGGAGTTGTATTAAGTACTGATTTTAATGATCATCATCTTCCTGCCCTTATCCCATATTACTTGGGGTCGGCGCAACACGTTTTCTTCTTCCATTCTCCCCTGTCAACCGTCACGCTATCATTCACTCCCTTCTCTTTCATATCATTCCTCACACAATCCATCCATCTTTTCTTTGGCCTTCCTCTGCCTCTCCATCCATCAACATCTATATTCATCACTCTTTTAGTCACATGCGTTTCGTCTCTCCTCATTACATGCCCATACCAAGACAAACGATTTCCTTTCAACTTTTCTGTCACTGGCGCCACTTTCAAACTTCCTCTTATATACTCATTTCTCACTTTATCCATTCTTGTCACTCCACACATCCATCTCAACATTCTCATCTCCGCTGCATGCAATTTTTTTTCATCCGTCTTCTTCACTGTCCAGCATTCCGATCCATAAAGTACGACAGGCCTTATCACGGACTTGTAAATTTTCCCCTTCAACTTGAGGGGCATCCGTGGGTCGCAAGTTGTTCCTGTAACCTGTCGCCATTTCATCCATCCTGCGTTGATCCGGTGCGTTATGTCTCGGTCTACTTCGCCATCCCCTTGGACAAGCGACCCGAGGTACCGAAAGTCGGAGCAGATCGGTAAGGGCGTTCCGGCAAGAGATATGGGCACAGGACCGGAGAGTCCGCCAAAATCACAAAACAAATACTCTGTTTTGGTCCGACTTACTCTCAGGCCAACGGTCTCCAGTCTTTTCCACCACACCTCCAATCTGCTCTGGACCTCTAAGCCACTCTCGGCAACCAGCACAATGTCATCGGCGAACAGCATACACCAGGGAGCCTCTTCCTGGATATCCAAAGAAAGAGCATCCATTATCAGCACAAAGAGGTAAGGGCTGAGTGCAGACCCCTGGTGCAAGCCGACAGCCACATCGAAGCTGTCAGTAGTGCCCACTGTAGACCGGACTTGGGTACTGCATCGACTGTACATCGCGCGAATCAACTGCACATACTTCCCTGGTACACATTTTTCCTTAAGTGCCCACCACAAAACTTCACGAGGCACTCGGTCGTATGCCTTTTCGAGGTCAACAAATACCATGTGCAAGTTTTTATGCGCACCTCTGTATTTCTCGCACAGCTGGCGGATAGCAAAGATGGCATCTGCTGTTCCTCGACCAGGCATAAAACCGAATTGGTTTTGCGAAATTTCACTCTCTTCTCTTAGTCGCCTTTCAATAACTTTCTCCCAAGCCTTCATACTATGTGACATTAGCTTTATTCCTCTATAGTTGTTGCACTCCAGCACATCACCTTTGTTTTTAAAGATGGGCACCAGCGAACTGTTGCACCATTCGTCAGGTATGGCTTCTTCCAGCAACAACTTATTGAAGAATAAAGCTAACCACGTCCATCCATCTACCCGTAATAACTTCCATACTTCGACTGGTATTCCATCCGGACCTATTGCTTTACCATTCTTCATCCCATTAACTGCTATTCTCACGTCATCCATACTAATAATTCTCACTAACCCCTCATTTACTGGTTTATTCTCAAGCACACCACTCCAGTCATTCTCCTCATTCATCAGTCTTTCAAAATAGCCCTTCCACCTATCCTTAATTTTCTCATCATCCGAAAGAACTGTTCCAGTTTCATCCCTTATACACTTTATCTGACAGACATCCCTCGTCTTCCTCTCTCTAGCTCTAGCAAGCCGGTATAGATGTTTTTGGCCTGCTGGATTATCCAGTGTGTCATAAAGCTTGTCCTGGGCCTTTGCTCTCGCTATGGCTACAGCTTTCTTGGCTTTTTTCTTTAGAGCATCATACTCACTCTTTTTTCTGCTTTCAAACTAACGTTCTCATTTTCTACACTCTGCCATTCCTTGAACTTTCTCTTCTTATCCCGTAACATATTCTGTATTTCTGTCGACCACCACCATGTATCCCTATCTATAGTACCCTTTCCTTTCGTCTCTCCCAAAATATATTTCGCTGTACTCCTAATATACCCCGCCATTTCATTCCAACATTCATTTACACTTCGATCGTTCATGTCCCCCATATCTATCATTTTATTCACCACTCGCTCTTTAAATTTCTTCGCACAATCATTCTTCTCCAGCATATGCCATTTTATTTTAGGGGGAGGTCGCTCTTTGTTTTTATTGGGCTTTATTTCTACGACCATTTCCATAACTAGGAGTCTGTGCTGTGCCACTAGGTCTTCTCCCGGTAGCACTTTGCAGTCTTTGATGTGTTTTAAGTTCTTGCGTCGTATTAGAAAGTAATCAATTTGGGTCTTATGACTGCCACTTTTATACGTAATTAGATGTCCATCGTTCTTCTGGAACCAAGTATTAGCTACTGCCAGGTCAAATGCGGTAGCGGATTGCAGCAATGTCTCTCCCTCGTTATTTAGGCTACCAAATCCCCATCCTCCATGCACTCTTTCATAAACCCCTCTCATTCTTCCCACATGCCCATTAAAATCACCTCCAACTATCAATTCTTCATGCACCGGAATGTTCATCAAAACTGTGTCAAAGTCCTCCCAAAACTTCTCTTTCACCCTTTCATCACATCCTACCTGCGGTGCATACACACTAATTATATTCAGCATTACATGTTCTAACATAACTTTTACAACGATTAATCTATCATTAATTCTTTTTACCTCCATCACGCCTTCTTTCAAATTACTGTCTAACACTATTCCCACTCCATTTCTTTTCCCGTCACTTCCACAGTAGAAAAACTTGTATCCTTCACCGATTTCTCTCGCTTTCGTTCCTTTCCATTTTGTTTCTTGCAAACACGCCACATTTATTCGTCTTTTTTTTAATACATCCGCTAACTCTCTGGCTCTTCCAGTCATCGTCCCAACATTCCAACTAGCATACCTCAATCTCACTTCCCGAGCTCGCTTCTGGAAGTGAGATTGAGGTATGCTACTACTGATTTGATTTTAATGATCATAGTTCTGTAAATATCTGCATAATTGTTACGGTCGTACAACTTAATACTGGCTGGCAAATTGCAAATAAACGTAAGAAAATTTTAATTTCGCGGGCTACCTGGAGCTTCCCCCTTAAGGACGCTGTTACAAATAGGTAGTCAAATCATTACTTTTTTACACAAAAGTATGTTTATTAAATAAAATGCTTTGCATTCTTAAAATGTTTTATGGCCGAATTGATGATAAATGTGCATGGTAAGATTCCAAACTATAAATATAATTTTAGATAGGTACAGTTTCTCAAAAAAGGTACCGAAATGAAAATTTTTACTTCGGTACCTTTACTGAGAAACTGTACCTATCCAAAAATATATTTATAGTTTGGAATCTTACCATGCACATTTATCATCAATTCGGCCATAAAACATTTTAAGAATGCAAAACATTTTATTTAATAAACATACTTTTGTGTAAAAAAGTAATGATTTGACTACCTATTTGTAACAGCGTCCTTAAGCGTTATTCTTAATGTTTCTCTATAACATCCAGACAAATAAAGTTGCCCAAATTATTCACACATACGACTAGTCGTTCACAGCCACAAACGAATCGTACGACAATCGCTCTTGCAACTTCCGCCTTATCTTCATAGACGACCTATTCATTCCTGTATGATTTCCTAGAACTATATACTCCAAATTTATGGCTCAAAGGCCGACGGTTCGAGTCCCGGGTCATAAATTGGGCCCAAGTTTGACACAGGACAAAGATATTGAGATTGTATTAAGTTGATATCGGGATGTCCTTAAAACTAGGAGATTATTTGTCCATTCTATGGTTGCCTGGAAGAGATTGCAGAAAGCGATAAGGCCGCCCATTGTATATTTTGTAGTTTGTATCTTTTTTTTTTGTTATGTATTTTTGTGGTGTACAATAAAGTATATATAAATAAATAAATAAATAAATTATGGATCTTATGTCCTTGACTGAGGACATATTTTTTGTTTGGGGTCTCTTTCGGGAAGCGTTTTTATCTTTGTACATAATGTACACAATGCAGCAGCAGGTCAAGTTACTACAAACTGTTAAATTTTCTCATTCGATTTTAAACTTAATTATCAAGACTTTAAGGTTTAAAATTATTTGGAGAAAAACAGTTTCGTATTATCTGATATGCTGTCTGTACTAAAGTTTTTAATAAGTACGTAGTTTTACGGAAAAGTTTGTCAATGGTGCCGATTCTGTTGTGCACAAACTAAACTTAATTTAGGCTATTGCTAACTTTTTCTCTCTATTATGACAAGAAAGAGACGGAAGTAAATTAGAGCTGTCAAATTAGTTAGAACTAATTTTTCCACAGACATTTAGACGACACGTAAAAACATGTCGACTAAAAACACGGTGAAGCGCAAGGCGTGAACTAGTTTGACATCTCCAACTTAGTTCATTGCTATAGCCGTCTTTTTCTCGCGCTGCCTGTTAGTAAAAGATAGCGATTCTCTAATTTTAGTTTAGTGCGTTCACTAGAGAATCGGCACCAATAACAGTTCTACTTATTTTCCTATGGGTATCGTTAGGCAACAAAGGAATTGCTTCACTAAGATGGGAGGCTGCGTCCCCCTACCCGCTAATAAGTGGCTATCATCAATCTGATTATAGGATTTACGTTACCGTACCTTTGCGCACCGAGCGGGCTAAGCTCGGAGTTTCTTTGAAGGATAAAATCAGGAATGAAATTGTCCGGAAAAGAACCGGAGTTACCAAAATAGCTTGAAGAATCATCATCTGCCTAGCCTTTTCCCAACTATGTTGGGGTCGGCTTTCAGTCTAATCGGATGCAGCTGAATACCAGGATTTTACATGGAGCGACTGCCTATCTGACCTCCACAACCCAGTTACTGGGTAATACAATTCTCCTCGGTAAGAATATTTGTCAGATTTTCGGGCTTTTTACGACCCGTAACGACTGTCAAAGATCTACGAATGACAGCCGGGACTCATGGTTTCCGAGGCAATGAGGGGTATGTATACATGTAATGTATCGCCGTAATCATATGACTATGTAACAAAAGAAAAAATACGTGTCCAATATTTTTTTAATAATCTAAATCAGACAAAATAAAAGGTTTAGTCATCAATTCATCATCCCTAATAATTTCCTGTGACGACGTATACTCGAAGCATGACTTTTTGCTTTCCCTTACTCATTACATCAAAAGCATAATCAGCCTACTACTACAGCCTACTGCTTGGACACAGGCCTCTCTGTGAGAGAAAGTGGGCTAGATATCCACCACGCGGGCCCAGCGCGTGTTCTTTAATATCACGCGTCTTCGAAATTTCGGACTTTTACGGACAGATTTTTTATTTATATACAGGGTCAAATTAAATTAGCTAGCGAAACTAAACAAACATGATAAAACAAAAAAAAAAGATTTTCTAAACTCATACTTCAAGTAAATACACTTGCTATCGTTGCTCTCAAAAAATCGTCAAACATTTTTTATTTATTTTACCAATATAAGTACAGCTTTCGCCAGCGGCTTCACCTGCGTGCATGTCGGAAATTATCCCACGGGAAAGTATTACTGGGATAAAAAAGTATTCTATATCCTAATCCAGGTTATGGTCTACCTTTATGCCAAATTTCATCCAAATCCATTCAGCAGTTTTAGCGTGAAAGCGCAACAAACACACTTTGACATTTATAATGTTAGTTAGGACTATTTAGATATCGTCACCCATCACTTCCGTGGATTTTTACTAGCTTAATTAGGGCTGATTTTTCAATAGTCAGATAACTTTTATCTGAAGACTAAATATGACAGTCTGACATAATAATGTTCTATACAAAAGCTGTCAAACCGCTATATTTATTGCATCAACTAGCTGCGCCCCACGGTTTCACCCGAGTAGACCGGGATAAAAAGTAGCCTATGTGTAAATCCAGGGTGTCAGCTACCTCACTACTAAATTTTATCAAAATTGGTCCAGCCGTTTGAGCGTGAAGAAGTACGAAACATACAAACACACACTCACCTTTATAATATTATTAGTGTGATAAAAATTATCTGACGATTGAAAAATTAGCCCATAATTAGCTGTTCAATATAATCCATTGGCATCTTTGTAGAAATCGATTTTGTTTCATAAATTACTTACTTGAAGTAACCAACTATCTCATTCAAAAACATGCCTTCTAGCTTTGCCGTAGCTCGATAAAAAGCTGCCAAAATAGTCAGCCCATTCGTCATAGCATATCGCACATAAATATCTACCGAAAGAAATATGGCGGCCAGTAGATTATGGAAACGGTCGTTAGCGACTCGACGATGGGCATTTTTATTGAATTTCGACCTAACCTTTATTGATGGTTGAGGATTTTTGACGCGCTTGAAAAATACTTGAAATGGAAGCACGGACTAGAAAAAAAGAAGGACTCCGCGCCACGCGTATCGAAAGTGAAGCACCGTACCGTATGCGTGATTTGTCGAAGACGCCGTCATGTCACGTAATGGCGGCCACCTGGCCGGTCGGCATACTATTATGTAAATCTGTGCGTGAGGCGCATGTTTGTACAAACGGTCCCGGCATACTTACTGTGCTTCACTTTCGATATGCGTGGCGCGAAGTCCTTCTTTTTTTTCTAGTCCGTGAATGGAAGTTAACTTGCTAGAGTATTATTGTCATAGGAGGAGCTCGTGGCTAAGTAATAACAGCCGCATGGGTCAATCCACCAGGTTAAGCTACGCTTGCCGGGGTTGCCGTTGGTCCCGGCTGTCATTCGTGGATCTTTGACAGTCGTTACGGGTCGTCAGAAGCCCGAAACTCTCACAACCAGTCTTACCAAGGGGTATCGTATTACCCAGTTACTAGGTTGTGGAGGTCAGATAAGCAATCGCTCCATGTAAAATAATGGTATTCAGATGCATCCAACATAGTTGCTCCCAACATAGTTAGGAAAAGGCTGGGCAGATTGAGTATTGGCATAGTGACCCAGGAGGGTTCGATTTCAATGAACTATCAAACTGAAACTCAAAGCATTTATTTTAATTAAAACATTTACAGGAAGTTTTGAATCATAGATCTTTTTTTTTTCTTTTTTACCTTTTGTCAGCTGAGCATAAATGTACTTAGACCGTCCGCCAGAGTTCAAAATTATAGACCTGTCTGAATGAAATCCAGTCGAAACAAATTCGGATACAACGTACGCGCCCCTTTCCTGATATCCTCTGAAGATGCAATGACTTATTCCACAGTTGCGATTTTGATGTTTTCGGTGGTGAATTACTTAGGAAAAGTACCTTTGGTAAAAGTAAAAAAAAAAATCGGCTGTCATGGTATGGGCATGTGATGCGGAGGAGTGAGAAAAATGTCGTGAGGAAAGTTTTGAGTATGAATGTCGATGGCTATAAGAGTAGGGGAAGACCAAAGAAACGATGGATGGATTGTGTGAAAGGTGACATGGCTAGAAAGGGGGTGACTACCGAGATGACGAATAATAGAGAAGTATGGAAAAAAAGGACATGTTGCGCCGACCCCAAATAGATTGGGATAAGGGCAGGAGAATGATGGTAAAAGTAAAAAAAAAAAGTAAACAAGTTCCCAACTATGTTGGGATCGGCTTCGAGTCTAATCGGATGCAGCTGAATACCAGTACATGGAGCGACTGCCTATCTGACCTCCACAACCCGTAACTGGGTAATACGATACCCCTTGGTAACACTGGTTATCAGACTTTCTGGCTTCTGACGACCCGTAAGGACTGTCAAAGATCCACGAATGACAGCCGGGCACGAGGGAGTCTCGGTATGTCAAGACGGTAACCCATCCACTGACCAACCCCGGCAAGCGTGGCTTAACCTAATGGATCGACCCGTGCAGCTGTTATTACTTAGCCACGAGCTCCTTAATTCTACACTAATAAAGTTTAAATATCATTCCTTAAACAGTTGAAATTTTCACAGATGTTGTATTTCTGTTGCCGCTTTATCAACAAATACTAAAAAACAGAATAAAATTAACATTTAAGGGGGCTCCCATACAACAAACGTGAATATTTTGCTCGTTTTTGCTCGATATTGATAACAGCAACAGGTAGACGCTTGAAATATTCAGAGAATATTTGGTTATAATATTCACTTTAAAAATAAATAATTAAATTAAAATAAAACAAATATTTAAGGGGGGCTCCCATACAACAAACGCGACTTTTTTGCCTTTTTTATAGATAATGGTACGGGACCCCTCGTGCACGAGTCCGACTCGCACTTGGCCGGTTTTTTTTTCGCGGTTTCAGGTTTGGTTCCATAATAAAAGTTGTTAATAATGATGAGTGCAATGACCCCTTAAAAGGCACTGTTTACAATTAAGTATACCCTGTATATTGGAAAGACGTTGCGAGCATAAGTGTAAGAGGATTAATGTATTAGGAGTTTCTCAGTAGCAGTTCAGAGTTCGGATTTGTGCCCGTTAAAAGGCTCGCTCAGTATTTCATAGAAGTCAATCACTCTCTAATTAGTATCAATGTATTGTTTATCCCTGCCTACCTCTTTGAGGATTACAGGCTTGATGCTATATTATGTTTAATTAAGATTAGCCTAGCCTAATTACTTCTTTGGAATTCATCATAACCCTCCTTTTTGCTTCGCCGTAATCGGGTATTAATCAGCCTATAATTTTCCCACTGCTGGAAAACAGGGCTCCTCTCGGCGAGAGGGAGTAGGCTGTAATTTAACACGCGGGCCCAGTGCGGGTTGGTAGATGTCACATGTCTTAGAATTTTTTGGTTCTAGGACATGCCTGAAACGGTGAAGGAAAACATTGTGAGGAAACGATTTTTTGCGAGCAGTGGTGATGAAATAATTTACACAAAGTAAAGCGCCTTTGCGTTCGAACCTACGACCTACAACTCGTAAGTCACGGCCGTATTACCACTGAGCTACCAATGCTCTTTTGGAAAGTAAAGGTAATAAAATGGAGGTAGTCCTCAAAGCGCAACTGTTTTTAAGCGCACCCGTCTAAACGCAACTAAATTGTTCCTCAAAGTGCACCCATCTAAGCGCAACTAAATTATTCCTCAAAGCGCAACCATGATGAAATATAGAGACGCATTATGGATTATATGAACAAAGATTTTTCTCGAGAAATAATGAATAAAGATTTTTCTCGAGATAAATATGATAAGGATATAAAGAAGAAAACAAAATCTGCTGTTCCTTACAATTATGTTCGCATAACTAAACATACAACTACATTCCACCACCCATATATTCCACTAGCCGTTGCCCGCGGCTTCGCCCCTGTGGATGTCGGAAATTATCCCACGGGAACCTACTACCGGGATAAAAAGTATCGTATGTGTTATCCAGGTGTGTTATCAAACTATCTGTGTGCCAAATTTCATCCAAATCCACATCCAAACATCTTCACAAACACACAAAATATTAGTAGGATTCCCTACATTTTGACGAGTTATGCGAACATAAAGGTAGGGAACAGCTGATTTTTTTTCACGATTTCAGATTTGGTCCCACAGTAAAAGTTCTTCATAATGTTGAGTACAATAACCCTTTTAGAGGTTGTGCGGCTTGTGCGTTATTTAAGTTACAACTAGTATAGACTAATTAATAAAGCTGAAAAGTTTGTTTGTTTGTTTGAACGCGGTAATCTCTGGAACTATAATCTAGTCGGATTTTAATTTTTTTTTTTTATTTGATAGCCCAATTCTTGAGAAAGGCTTTTTAACATCACGCTATGAACCTTAGGAGCAGAGAAAAAGAAAAAAAAGTCAGAAAGAACGCTAAGAGAAAATGAAGCTATAACGCGGGCGGGAGATGCGAAGTGATGCGGTAGGTCGCCGAAATTTCACTCAGGCGAAGTTAGTTATAGACTAAAATCACTCTCTAATCAAACATTTCCCGATCAAAGAGCCGACTTACAAGTGAATTACTCCCTATTAAATAGTCTTGAGTGATGTTCTAACTTATAATATAGCTTGTCAACTGTTTTTGTGTTAAAGCTATGTAGGTACAGTAGGTACGACAAGACTCAGAGGTTCCATCGTTTAAAAAAACCGAACTTGGCCGAATTAAATGTTGACTGGTCCAATAAGAGAGTGACGGAATTAGTGCGTCAATTTATAACGTGTCGTTTTGCATCCTCGTCAAATTTCAGGGTATGATACAGAACATCAAACCGAACAACTTTCTACATGGGACCAACATCGTCCCTGGGCGGCGGTAATCGATAGCTGATTCCCGGCCACCGTAGGCGCGGACTTGCGGATGGCGAGCAATGGGCAGCTCGCCGTCCGGTAAGGACCAGGCCCGCATCGACGGCGCGTTGTGTTCCACGCGCGCCTCAAAGATATGTCAGCAATGATCGGGTCCGATAGGGCCGATGCCGCCGGGTCGCGGGTTGTTCGAAAGAGATACCGTGGCCCTGGCACAGGCAACTGAAGGAACACGGGTGGGGTTTAGTCAGTAAAAGTCTGACTCGCCCTCCGGCTCCGCCCAGAGCGGGAGAAGTCATTTGATGATTTCACATCCACAAAAAAAAAAAAAAAAATGGGACCAACATCGTAATCGCGAAAAAATTTTCAACTATCCCATAGAAAACTTCAATACCTACTTGATGCCAATGTATGGGACGGCTGATTATTTTTTCGTGATTACGATGTTGGTGCCATGGAAAAAGTTGTTCGGTTTGATGGTCTATACCACATCCTTAAAGACGAGGATGCAAAACGACATGTTGTATACATATACTAACAGGTCTCACATTTCATTCGCTATATTTCGGTTTTTCTGGAGATAAACGATGCAACTTTTGAACGTTATCGTACGACACAACTTAGAAGTTTCATCGGCTTAGTTTGCCAAACACGAAACCAAACTTTACAAAGTGCGACGCGACTTTGAAATTTTAATGAACTTGAGCAGGAATTTCCAAGGTCAAGAACGTTTAATGACTCGTGAGTGAAGTAAAGAGAGTATAACCACACGATGGAAGTGAAAACTTACGACTGGAGCCGAGTATACGCTACTCACCGCTAGACGAGCATAAGCGATTCAGCGTCGTTTCAGGTAGAATGTTTTGTATAATAAAAATCAACACTAAACCGAACCTGTTTAGTGTTAATTTTTTGACCTCTCCTGATCTACTCGTACCTCATCTGACAAAAAATGTGAGCATAGAAAATTTCAAAATGTTTCATATCTCCAGACTTCTGATTTTTTTCACAATGATGGCGTTAGTGGTCATTACTACTCGCCTTGTTGGAGTTTCTTACCCGTTCTTCTCCATAGGGACCTACTAGGCTTTGGAACGGGCGACTAGCTTCAACTTTCTGACTGACCGACCCATTGACAATTCAAAAGTGCCTGTAATTGGTTTATTTGAAATAAATGCTTTGAGTTTGAGTTTGAGCTTGTTCAATACTCAATACTCAATATTTTATTGCATTCCATAATGTGTAGGTACATATAATAGTTGGTATGTTAAAATCGAATCAATTATGGACCCTGTCGGGCACAGCAAAGTTAAATTTTAATATGAGAGAGGATGAAGGCGCTTTTTGTTAAATAAAAATTAAATTAAAATAGTAACATTTGCTTTTATGGTATTTATATTTTATATAAGTATTTATATATTTGGTTTTAAGTCATATTTATATATTTTTTATTGCACGAAAAACCAAATAATATTTACAATTTTATTGAGTCTTGTAGAATGTTATTATTATTGAATGTGCACTGTTTAGCACATTCATTTTTAAATTAACAGTATTTTAGTGTTTTAAAATAAATTTATATACGAAGTGAAATTTAAAATGAAATGTTAAATAATAAATAGTTTTTATTGTTATTGAAATTTATCGCTAAAATATTCGTCAATAGCTTTGGAACATAGGTACAATTAAACAGAATTAAAAAATTATAAAATCAACAGCACAATTAAAATTAACATCACCATTAAAATTAAAATCATAATTAAAATTATTAACAAAATTAAATCTACTACAAATCAAATCAAATTAAATTCAACATTACAATTAAAATTATTATAAAATTAAATCGAATTAAACACAAATCAAAACAATATCTTAACATTAGTCAGTACATGAACCATGCAGCAGTGGTTCACGTACTGACAGTCGAAACGTTCAGCAAAAGCCTTCAGGATTCCGTTGCGGCTGGCCCGCACTCTGCGCACCAGGGATGTGCGCCGCTTGCGCATGACTACTGTGTAGAAACAATCCACACGCGCCTCGGCAAACATCCCCGATGCGCTACAGAAGCGAGGCAGCCCCAAGAGTACCCTGAACGCGTTATTGTACACGTAGAGCGCTGTACTGTTTCTGTGTGTAATCCATCCACAGACTGCTTGTACAAAAGGACGTACAAAATGCTCTAAATAGGGCTATTTTGACGCCCCTCGAACACCGAGCAAATCTGCGGGCTATCATATTCGCACGAACGGACAGCGCCCTACGTTCCCTTTCAATGTCTGCATTGTCTTCAAGGTCAGAGGTAAATAAATGTCCATGATATTTAAAAGTATTTACTCTATTAGGTGAGCTTAATTGCCGGCAAGTAATCTGGACACTTCCTCTTGGCCTGAAAGACCATGCACTCGCTCTTATTCGCATTATACAACAAACCATGTTCCTCGGCATACTTTTCGCAGATGCGAATCAGTCTCGACACACCACATACAGAGGCGCTCAGCAGCACCATGTCGTCTGCGTAACTGATATTGTTTAGGCACACACCTCCAATATGGCAACCGACATGCGTGTTGCTGAGCCCCTCTATCAATGCATTGACATATAGGTTGAAGAGCTTCGGTGAGGTTCGGTGAGGTTCGGTGAGGAGTTCTTGAAAATGATTATCAGAAATTGTTTTAATTTATTGATGAAGATATTATTTTTTTCTATGTTTTTGATGTATTCCGGTAACTTACTGTATATTTTGATGGACATAACGAATGTATAGAAGAGTGCGTCTTCAATCGGGAAGTGGGTATGTTTAATCTGCTTTCATGTCTAAGTGCAATTTTTGTTTGGATGTCCCCTCTTTTGGTATAGAATTGCGGATATTTTCGTACAAATTTACAAATTTCAAGTATGTAGAGGCAGGGCAGGGTTATTAGTTTTAAATCTTTAAAGTGGGGTTTACAGGAGTCTGTATCTTTGATATTTATTAAAATTCTAATATTTTTTTTCTGTATAGTGTATAGTATAGGCGCGCCTGTACTATTTCCACATAGGATAACTCCATATTTGAGCCATGCAAATGCGTTTGTGTAATATGTTACTACACAAATTGTTCTGAGTTGAGCTGTACAATTTCTGACAAATGCGTGCACTGACTGGACAGACCCACTCAATCTGTGTGGTTCTTTCCTCAAAATACCATTTCAGAGACCAATCTACAAGGTCTTCACATAATATTATCAAGATTGTGTCCAAGATTATGTCTGGACTTTAAAAGAGACTGTGACCTTTGAGTTTATTTTGGCCTTTCTTCTCAGAGTAGTCAGATAGGAAACGCCGACCTCATCTAGTCTTTAAAATATGATTGACGTGTAAAAGTGTTTGTACAAACCTACTTACAGAAATAAAATCATTGATTAATTTTATTATAAAAGTAGTGTTAACGGACTTTCGTTGGCACACAGCAGTAGGTCAAGTTACTATAAACTGTAAAATTTTGTCACTCGATTTTGAACTTAACTATCAACATTTTAGGGTTTCAAATCATTTGGTAAAATATGACAGTTTGGTATAATCTGATGTGTTGTCTGTACATTGATTATACATCAATACAACCTTTAAGTTGTGTCGTACTGTAATCGTGGAGTACCATCCATTGTTTCCGAACAAACAGGTATCAGCTTCATTGAGGCTCTCAGCAATTGCTAGGGATGTGACATGCGTTACCGCGATTATTGGTCGGATATTTTTATTTTGTTTGTGGTTTTATAAGTGTTTACCATCGCCTTATCTCCTTTTCCTAAGTTGAAAATTAATGTCAACTAAGAAAAAATAGTTATCGCAAATGCTAATTATTTCACCGACACCTAGCTTTTTATAGTAGAACAGCGCTGCGTGCGCTATATTATCGAGACCCCTGCGTGGCGCAGAAAACACGTTAAGCCGTTGGTCACGACTGTCATTTGTATTGACTATCATTAAGGGTAGTAGTAGTTGGAAGCCCAAAAGTCTGACAACTAGTCTTACCAAGGGGTATCGTGTACCCAGTAGGTACTTAACTGGGTTGGGGAGCTCAGATAGGCTGTCACTCCATGTAAAATACTGGTATTTAGCTGCATCCGGCTAGACTGGAAGCCGACCTCAACATAGTTGAGAAAAGACTAAGCAGATGGATTAATTGACATTGCGTTGATAAAATTAGCTTAAAGAGATTTCTGAAGTGAAAGCGCGTTGAGCGATTTTTGGCAGGGGAAATCTTACGGGTTCGCGTCACCGCGTCACCGCAACACCGCGACATGCTATGCATAGTTTTAGGTTTATGTTTTCACTTGTATCGGCAGTCCCATAACTGCTAATTTTTTTAACACGCTTTTATTATCTTCACCTCTATGTATGTATATTTGTGTGTAACGGAATCTTTGAACCCGATTTTTACCCATTTCAAATGGTCAGATTAATTTGGAATTTTGCACACATAACAGTGCACGATGACAATACAATAATTTAAAATTTTTGTCCTATTATCCTGATCAGCATCATCAGGATTAACGATTTATGTCAAAAAAATTGAAAAATAAACCATAGCTTAAAAACACGCTTTAGTACCATTAAACTGAACTAAAAAGTAAAAAAAAAAAAATTAAATAGAAGAATATTTAGAAGATTTAGTCTCGATTAACGAGAAAATTTATGTTACTGTAAAAAAAGCGTGGGGTGCTTTGTACGACATTCTTACACTAACACTGTAATTCGACAGCACCCCACGCTTTTTTTGACATTGACATTAATTTTCTTGTTAATCACTTTATTCTTCTATTGAAAAATTTATCCTTTACTTTTTAGTTCAGTTTAATGGTATTAAAGCGTGTTTTTTAGTTTTTTAAACTATATTTTTTATGAAACATTTAATATTACGGATATTTTATGGTTTTCGGTCATTATCCGCTGCATGGACATCCCTATTGTATCTTAAGCTTGATCTGTTTGCTCAGATGCGGATTATTGCCTGTTATTGCGTATTACTCTGACAAATTGAGTTGAAGACAGCACTGACATGAAAAGGGTGGGCAGAGCTCTTGCTTGTATTGCTAACAGCATGTTCAAGTGTAATGGATCTGAAGATTTGATTGTTTTAATGGTTTCATCCTTTGGTCGAGTTATAATAAGAATTGATTAAAATGATGAACAGAGAAATATTAAACAGGATAAGTTTTTAAGTAGTGCGCAAATTTTCACAGGGTGTCCTTTCTACCCATGAATATGAGCAACTTTTACTATGGGACTAACTTTGAAATCGCGAAACAAAATCTGCTGTTCAGTACATTTTATCTACGTCAAACTGGTCAAAATGTAGGGAGCAGCTGATTTTTTTTCGCGATTTCAGGTTTGTCCCATAGTAAAAGTTGTTCATATTCATGGGTAGAACACCCTACGAAAACTTGCGCACTGCTTAAAAACTTATCGTGTAATATAATTACGTTTTTTCTGTTTTTTTTTGGCTTCTTATACTAATCTATACAATCATGTTCAACGAAATCTCCAAACGGCTGGTTGACACTTCCCGTGACCCAAGGGCTGGCTTTTACCTTGGCCAGCGGCTTAGCATTGCCATACAACGTGGCAATGCCGCCAGTCTCTTGGGTACTTTACCAGTCGACAGCGATGCGGAGGAATTTTTCGACGCCATATTTTAGTTTTTTAATAGTTTTAGTTATGTTACCTTTTAGCAAAATTATCATGCATCTATCGATACAAATAAAATCTATTTGTAATGTCAAAACAACAGCTTTTTACTAAATGCATAAGAAAGTACATAATGGTACTTATAACAAAAAAACAATTTTAAAAATTCCCGAAACGGCTGGATCGATCTTGACGGGAATTTCACTGACAAATAGCTGATATTATAGGGAGTAACTTGGGCTCCTTTAGAAAAATAATTAGGGTTCCGCGCAAAAAAAAAAACCCATGAAACTGTGAACAAAATCCGATTCAAATAGGGAAGTACTTATTAACATTCACGCGAGTGAAGCCGCGGGCAACAGCTAGTTATTAATAATAATAAGAGTAGAGTTATTAATAATAGTAATAGTAGTCGTCAGAAGTCAGAAAGTCTGACAACCAGTCTTACCAAAGGGTATCGTATTACCCAGTTACTTGGTTGTGCAGGTCAGATAGGCAGTCGCTCCATGTAAAATACTGGTATTCAGCTGCATCCGGTTAGACGAAGCCGACCCCAACATAGTTGGGAAAAGGCTAGGCAGATTGATATGCTGAGATAAGAGCCTTTTTGGGTCTCGCACAGGCCGTATTTTTTGTTTTCCTGTTTTTTTGGAACGAAGATCTCTAATACTGCTTGCAGTAGGAGTAAAATGGTAGAAATCGTCACGTGACGCAAAAGTTATGCCCGAAAAAGTCAGTTTCAAGTGGTTTCAAGTGTGAAAAGTTTTTGTTTTTTCGTTTTTATTGCCATCTAGTATACAAGGTGTGGTTTTTCACCCTCGTCAAATTCAAGGAGGTAACTATGCTAATGATTCTCGACACGAAGCAATACAAAAATTAGTAGTTTTTTTTCTAATTTTTCAAGCGCCGCTGTTAGGTGGGCGACGCCTGCCGGTCGTCGACACGCACAGCGACATAGTCGTACGACACTGCCTATCGCATACGCAGGGGCGATTATGTTCTTTGTCTCTTAACTGGCTTGTGGCTAAGTAATAACAGCCGCACGGGTCGATCTATCAGGTTAAGTTACGCTTGCCGGGGTTGGTCCGTGGATGGGTGACCATCTTTACATACCGAGACTCCTCCGTGCCTCGGAAAGCACGTTAAGCCGTTGGTCCCGGCTGTCATTCGTGGATCTTTGACAGTCGTTACGGGTCGTCTGGAGCCCGAAAGTCTGACAACCAGTCTTACCAAGTGGTATCGTATTACCCAGTCACTGGGTTGTGGAGGTCAGATAGGCAGTCGCTCCATGTAAAATACTGGTATTCAGCTGCATCCGGTTAGACAGGAAGCCAACCCCAACATAGTTGGGAAAAGGCTAGGCAGATTGTCTCTTATCTGCCATGGCTTATTTTTAATTTTAATATTTAATTTAGTTGTTATCTTTTTATTACGGACGATGTTTAACGTGCACGTCTTTCTACATTGTTCTCACATGTATATTTTCAACATGAACGATGTAACCAATATTTTGTAAAAATATTATGATTTCAAAGAGTGTCCGTGGAGTTTCTTGCCCGTTCTTCTCCATAGGGATCTACTACGCTTTGGAATGGGCAACTGGCTTCATCTTTCCGACTGACCGACCCATTGACAAAAGTGCCTGTAATTGGTTTATTTGAAATAAATGCTTTGAGTTTGAGTTTGAAAGTGGTTTATTCTGAAATACTATCAAACTTAAATATAAAAAAAACACGTATGTATTAATTATTGAGCAGGTATCGTAATTTTATTTTATTATTTATGTCCTTCATAACAGCCTCCTGAAATTTGACGAGGAAGCAAAACGACATGCTGTTTAGGGCTCTGTATTAATACGTAATATACAGCAAAAGGAACTTCGTTCTAACCAGATGTCCCACGACACCTCCTCCGACTTTTTTAATGTTTGTATTTCTTGTGCGTGACTCCAAGGGGAAAAAAAAAGATAAAGATTAAATCGGCTAAGTGCGTGTCGGACCACACACAATGAAGGGTTCCGTAGTCGGGATGAAATTTATCCGAAGAACAAACTTACCTAAGTTTGTTCTTGGGATTGTCGTTGAAAAACAGGTACTCCCATATATTCCAGCCCCGACTTCTTATAGTTTTTCATGTAATCTAGAGGCAAATAACTATTTTATGTATTTTTTTTCAAAATTTTCGGCTCAGTAGGTTTGGAGATAAGGGGGGCAATGGTCAATTTTTGTGTATTTTTTCAAATAACTTTCAAACAATTTATTTTAAAATTATAAAAAAAAAATATTTGAGACCCTCATAGTCATTTGATATATCACACGGTATGTTTGCAAAACTTTTTTTTTTAAATTTTCTTATCCCCACAAAAGTGTCCCCATATTCAAAATTCATTTATTTGCTTTACCCGTCCGTGTTTTGGTCACAGAAATTCATATGTGTGCCAAATTACAACGTAATCGGTCCATTAGATTCGGAGCAAATTGGCTGTGACAAACGGACAGACAGACACACAAGTGATCCTATAAGGGTTCCGATTTTTTCCTTTTGAGGTACGGAACCCTAAAAAGATAAAGATAGTTCTTTCTTTCTATTTGAGCAGCGGCTACTCACACGGGCATAAATGTCTCACTCAGGAAAACCCTAACAATTCCATTTTTCTTTTATTTTTCAGGTCAGTACGCCTTATAAGATTCATCGGCAAGAAGATGGGAGAATTCCTAGTAAGACTAAACGAACTGGGCCTGGATCCAGAAAACCTCGAACTCGTAGGCACCAGTCTAGGAGCTCATGAAATAGCATACGCTGCCAAATACTTCTACCAAATTACCGGAAAGAAACCCTCAAGATTGACTGGTTTAGACCCAGCTGGACCTTGCTTCAGGAGTTTAGGACCTGAGGATAAATTGTGGAGGACAGATGCAGAAAGAGTTGATGTGCTACATACAAATATAGACGGTTTTGGCATAGCAGAAACCTTAGGGCATGTTGACATTTATGCGAACGGAGGAGAATTCCAGCCTAGTGACCTCCCCGCCATACCGTGTTTGATAGTCTGTAGTCATGTTCGAGCAATGCTTTACTGGTGGCAGGCTCTAGAACACCCCAAAAAGTTCATAGCTGTCAAATGTAACTCGGTCCAAGAAGCACGATTTGCCCAGTGTTTCAACAATACTCCTACGAATTACCTCGGTTTGGAAACACATTTTGATAGGCCAGGTATATTTTATATGGCGACGAGCAATGAGTTTCCTTACTATGCAGGTAAGGAAGGTTTGAAGGAAGAGAATGAGATTTATACTTCTGTTGTTAAGAGGATAAATGATGATGATGGATTTGTGGTATAGCGATTGTTAATTAATTGAGGGTTTCCATCCCATCTCTTCTGTAGAGATGCGTCCTGAGACCGTGATTTAAATACAGGGTGAAATTAAATTGCTTGCTTAATAGGGATGTTTCCTAGGTAAAAAAAAAAGAAATTCTATTTAGTCCGTCAGTCAGAAAATAAAAAATATTAGACACGTATTTTTTGCTTTATCATTTTAATAAAAAAATACTTACACATTAAAATTGGGGAGTGGAGGCTCGCTACAACACTATAATAAACTACGTATAAAATCTGGCAAGGAGTGACGTCATGCCACATTTTAAGTCGGTATAATCACCGTAATCTTTTGATTACGTAAAAAAAGAAAAAATACATGTCCAATATTTTTTAATAACCTAAATAACAACCAAAAAAACAGTTAAAGGACTAGTAAATAATATTAATTTAATAGGTACCTAATTATTAAAACACATTTCTATTGTATTATCTAATATACTCAGATCAAAAAGTACCTATTATCTGTTTTTGCCATGTCAATGCCACAATAAAAATGTGTTTTTAATAATTACGAATTAAATTAACATTATTTGCTAGTCCTTTAATTGATTATATTTTTCAAAAAAGCATTTTTTCATTATACATTCTTAAAAATTTGGTCCCGTGTGAGCGAAGAGAGGTGAAAAATACGACAGCCCTCTTAAAGCCTCTACAGCAGCCATACTCAACCTTTTTATTTGTTGGCCCACTTTCAGATTTAATCTGTGTCCCGCGGGCCGCTACATAAATCACAACATCTGTTATTCATTTTGGAATAGGATGATTCACAAAGATATGTCGATGTAAATAACTTACGCAGAATTTGGGCACATTTTTTAACAGTCTTATATTGATAGGTAAGTAAGTAAGCTCGTTCATAGAATTTGAAGCTACAACGGGTGGGCCACTTTCGAAAACCTGGCGGGCTGCATGCGGCCCGCGGGCCGCAGTTTGAGTATAGCTGCTCTACAGTATATACGCATACCCGCAAGTGACTGATTAGCAGTCATTATATTCATCACACTCGTGCACTCGCTGCTCGTTGCTCGTCAACTTGTTTCTAATTGCCAGCTCTACTTACTTTTTGGTAATCGTCGGCCGTGGGACAGGTGCCTTATAATATAAGTTTTTGTTTTATTGTCATTATCGTGTGTCGATATACATCACATCTTTGAAGTTCCGCTAGCTTATGTAATTTGACCCTGTTTATGTGTGTTAGTTTTAGTTGTGATTGCCACCGTAAAAGTGCCAGAAATTTTCCCGATAGTGACGTTATTGTAAATACGCCGCCGCAGAGCACGGCTGAGCTACACACGTGTAGCTTCACTTCGTATGAAAATATAGGCGGGATCGTCCACTGCGAGCCACGGCTATGCTACGCACGGATGCGTGGCTGACAACCGCGTCCTCAAGTCCGTGCCGGCCGCAACGCACACACGGCACGCAACGGATTCATATAGCACTGCGTCCACTACGGTACCGCCTGCATTTTCTTCTTCATACATACAAACAAATAAAAATCTGTTGCGTGCCTTGCGTGTGTTGCGGCCGGCGTGGACCAATGGACGCTCAGCTTTCTTAGGAAAACAGATCCCTCATATTGTAACAGCTTTTGTGAAAATCTATCATTTTCACCAGTATTTGACATTAAGTTGTCAAAAAACGCTTTGTATATGGACAGCCGTTAGAGCATGCACACGGTGCGTTGCGGCGGCTGTGCGGCTAGCTTGCGCCGTATTGGTGCGCACACGGACGGTACCGAGTTCTGAATACAGTCAGTAAGTTACTTCTTCTTTCTCCTGGCTACTATCCTTATTTATTTGGGGTCAGCCCTCCTAGTACTTCTGCGCTACACCGTACGGTTGCGGGTTGTCTCTAAAGTTGTGTTACTCTCTATCATGTCATTTTTAATTGTTCGTAGCCAAGTCATTGGTGATCGTCCACGGCCTCTTTTTCCTTATGGTATATTCATGACTCTTTCTCTCTCTCTCTCTCTCTCACTGGAACCATGATGATCCATGACCTTTTTTGACGTCATAGTACGTCCCCTGACCGGTGCCGCTCCGGCGTCGCAACGCATACACTCACCACACCCCGGGGCGGGGTCCTCGTTTCGCGGGGAGCATGTCCGGTGTGCGTGCGGTGCGACCCCGGTGGGCGTCGTGCAGCGTGGTGTGACATACCTACCGGATGTTTGATGGCGCAGGACACCGCTGCGACAAAGCTCCGGCGCCGCAACGCACCGTGTGCAGAAGCCTTTATTGTGTGACCATAATTTATATCTTTGGTGTGACCGTTCACTACTATCTAGGAAGCTAAAGCTTTTACATATCCGTGCATATCCTACATAGCAGCGGATGGTCAACAAAAAAATAAAATAATTACATAGGGGAAGGGATATAACAGTTAACGGGGAATTTTAAATACTTAACAAATATAGCAAACATAGTTAGAACTTTGTTAATTGTCTGTGATGAAATTTTTACTTGCTTAACTATTAATTTGTGTAAAAACTGTAAGAATAATTATTATTAGTGATGAGATGAAACTTGTACAGTCAACCACACGTCAGTGGTGACAATTTGACATTGACAGTGCCTTTATATCGCAGCAGTAAGGGAGATTTTCATATTGCAAGTGTTACTGATGTGTTTATTGTACATATCAAGAAAAAGAGGATATGAAAATCTGCTATTTTATCCAAAGTAAAGGAAATTGTAAAGAACCATTAGTAATAAGGAAATATTTAAATGATCCTTTAAAAAAATATTGACCTTCTAATGATGAACACTTTTTTAAATTAATGAACCTCTAAATACTTTTGCTTTTAACGATGCACATATCGATGCCCATTCATTATAATTTTAGAGTGTCCAATAATATTTTTAGGAGCGCAAAATGAGATTTACTTGAGGTTCGGTTAAATAAATGCCTAATAATAATTACTGTTCCATTAATTATCATTATAATCTGTGTTTAGTGTGTATTTTAAATGTAAAAAAACTGTGATTTTAGTTTTTAGTTAATACAATAAAAAAAACTTATTTATTGCTCGTAGGTTTGCACGTTGTACTAGGGAGGAGAAAATTACACTCTTTAGAGCGTATTGCCAATCTATGTACACGTGTGCCCTATGGGTCAGCTATACAAAAAGCTCGTACAATGCTCTGCGAGTCCAGTACAATAACGCCTTTAGAGTTATGTTGGGGCTGCCGCGCTTTTGCAGTGCATCGGGGATGTTCGCGGAAAATGGCGTGCCAGATTTTTACGCACTGATGCGGACTCGGATAGCATCCCTGATGCGGCGAGTGCGCGACAGCTCCAACAGCTTGGTGGCTACACTAGCCAACAGGACAGACAGTCCATTGATGTGGCAATGGATGACCACTCATCGTGCGTCATTCCAATATTTTAAGTAAATTGTTTTAGTGTATTTTTAGTGTAGTTATGTGTTTTCATGTATTTATGTATGTGTATAAAATTGTATTGTGTGTTGTTTATTGACTTATGGTCTGAAATAAATGTATTATTATTATATTACCAAATTTTTGTGTGTTTATTTGTATATAGAGTAACAGCCTTAATAAATAATATTTGTAAATCACGTTTTTGAAAAGTCAATGTACTGACAATAATTTTATCTCATGGAAACAAGAAGGTACAGTCAACAAAAGAGATATCCAGGCAGGGTATACTAACATATTTGTATGTAAATTGCTTCATGTTCAATTTTATACATATTACTTTGTTTTTCCAATACATTGTAACGCACCAACACAAAATTGTATATTGTCACGAAATTGAACATGAAGCAATTCACATACAACTATGTTAGTATACCCTGCCTAGATCTCTTTTGTTGACTGTACATACTAATTTCATATTTTTTCTACACAAGTACATAAATCCAATCTGCTTAGCCTTTTCCCAACTATATTGGGATCGGCTTCCAGTCTAACCGCCTATCTGACCACAACCCAGTAACTGGGTAATTCGATACCCCTTGCTAAGACTGGTTTTCAGACTTTCGGGCTTCTGACGACCCGTAACGACTGTCGAAGATCCACGAATGACAGCCGGGACCAACGGCTTAACGTGCTTTCCGAGGCACGGAGGAGTTTCGGTATGTAAAGATGGTCACCCATCTACACAAGTACATAATATTTGTTATTATTCAGTTCAGAAGAATTGAGAAAAGCGAGGCCGCTATAAACTATAGTAATAACTATTCTCCACCACTCAATAAATCAAAGTTGTCGAAGTCTTTCAGTTTCTCAGACTAAGATCGCCAAAGTTGGCCAATTTACGCAAGAATCACGGAAATCAGAAAACTATTATGCCTCTTAAAATCATGAATGTGTAAAAGTTATATTTTACTTGTACACACGATACTATACGCAACGGTAAATAAAAAAAAACTTGATTTATCATCAAAAAACAAATGAACGTGAAAATGGTTCACTCGTCGAGCACAGGGATTATAAACAATTTATTTTTACAAAAAAAAAAGAAGATATTTCAATAAAATAATTTATGGTTACACGGTGACTGCGACATCACCACATGAATAATTTCGAACTCAAACGTCGCGCGTTTCGCGAAAAAACCGGACAATATCAACATTGTACTGTGTGTTACATGTCTACATAATACCAATTCATTTTGGATGTTAACTTTTTGGGGGCCCGCAGGAAAATCGTCGAGCTGAAAATGAAAGCAGAAGTAAGCCTGATTTTTTATTGATTTTAAAGCAGCCGCTATCAGATACTTCACTTTTTGTACATTTTTGCCGCGGACTAGAAAAAAAAGTACTCCGCGCCACGCGTATCGAAAGTGAAGCACCGTACCGATCTATGTGTGCGTGATTTGACAAAGACGCCGCCGTCGTGTCGCGTAATAGCGGCCGGTTGGCATACTATTGTAAGCTTTTGCTATTTATTACGTCTGAAAATATTTAAAATAATTTAATTAGCAATATCTAAATTAATTGTTCTATAAAAATAATATAATAACACTTATTTGTGGAATAATAGTTTGTGTTTTGACTTCCATCTGAAGCTGATTTTTATTATTCAGCGGTCGGCCATATTGAGGAGCGCTTTAATTCGAAAAGTTGTACAGACCGGTGTAAAAGTTAAGAGATTTAGAGAATTATTTATTCATAAAATGAGTTGTTAACAGTGTCTTGGACGAATAAATATTTGATTTGGTATTGAGTATTAATTGTTTCATTGGTACACTTCTGACTATCTTATACTATGATGTAAATGTTTGCGTGAGGCATGTTTGTACAAACGGTCCGGCGGAGTCTTTCTTTTTTTTCTAGTCCATGATTTTTGCCATATATTTGCCATCTTTCACTCGACGTATAACGCATAGTGCGCCTATACTCTTTCCAGCCATTTACTTTACTTTTGATCTATGCACGCCTCTAAAGTTCCTTATTTATTGACAGGCAGCCATAGACGAAAAAATGCAATACACCATGGACGCTGTTTTTTCTTTTAAATTAAATATTAATCTCAGACTAAATAAAAACCCAGACATTGCGCTGCCCACAATACAGTGAAGCATGCGCAAAACTACACCTCGCTTTACCCATGCATACACGCTCACGCGCACACATTTACAACTAACTATAATTAAACTACACCTTATTACGTGCACACACGTTTACAAAACAGCGCTCTGCCTTGATTTTTTATTTAGTCTGATATATCATTGTGTTAATTCGATTAAAACTTCTTCCTAATTGAAGTCGATTGATTTAAGAAATCGAATCGATAATGCATTGCAATGCATGCATCCACAGTACTATAACAATCAATTTTTTACATCATTAATGGAGAAGGTAACTGTCAAAATGGCGCTGTCGTAGCTAGATCCCAACACAAGCTATTAATACAAGGCGTAGGTTTTATTTTATTTTTACGAAAATGACGCCTTGATGTGAAATACTCTGAAATTGGAGTTCACCATTTCCCGAGAGAACCTATGATTAGAACACTGTGGAATAAAGCTATTCGTAAAGATTTAATAAAAAAAAAATAAACAGAGTTTGAAACATTTTGAAGAAATTGATTACGAGGAAATATTGTAAGGTTTTAAATTCCGACACTTTCCATGTCAAATACTTGATTAAAAATATTGATATAACCGAAAATACCGAAACAGTGAAATAGAACCAAACTCATGAATGAACGAATAGTCTTTATTATGGACCTAGCTACCGATCACGCCATCTTTTTATTTATTTTCCCAACATAGACACAAAACACACACATTAATTTACTTTTTTTACATTAATTTTTAACTTACTCGCCAAACTTTTAAGTTTGATGGCGAGAAGCGCTTGTTAAATACAAATACTTAAATCTAACAGCAAAAAAAATAAAAACACCCTCATAACCACCATTCATGCACTATTCCACTCCGATCAGCCACACCGGCACGGACAGACTGCGGAGGAGCCACAATCCCCGTACACGTGTCGTGTCCGCAGCCCGCCCGCGCCGGCCCGACCAATCCCTGGCTGCAGCGAATAACAGATTACTTACATAATAATATATAATATACAGTCATGATCGACTTCAACAGTTCAGGCTGACAAACGGTTGTCCGGCCAATCGACCAAACGCAACACTTGCCACTCCAGCCGCCACGCCACGTCAATTAGCTTTGCCCAATCTTCCCCATTGATAACTCGAGCATAAATGTTTGGATAGTCACTTCAATTCAATATAAACAGATATATTAGACAGAACCCTCAAAAGAAAATACAGTTTAAATCATCCAATTTGGTAGGTAATCCCGCGCACAAGTGTCGCTCCCCCGACATCGGCTGTATAGATTAAATGCGAGCCGTAATGAATTCAAAATGTTTTCATTTCGTCACGCTCTGTTGTGACTATGTTGAGTCTTTAGGGAATGACTGGAGTCGTATTGTTTGTGCCTGTTTCGTAGATAAATGATAAGCTTTGTGGTATTGTGTAAAGACTAGCTTTTGTTAGACCAAACTGTTTCGTTTGTGAAAACTTTGGTTAGTAGTTATACAATATTACATATATTATTATTATTTTCTTTGACGTATCTCGGGACCCAGGGGTCCCGGACCTTTGGAAGGCGTACGAGGAGCCGAAGCCAACTCGCAGAGGCCCCTTAGACAATTTTAAATGAAAAAAAGGCATCAGCCGACGATTATCCCTGTATGCACTATGCAAGTGCACCCAAGGACAACCCCCGGTTGGTGCAGGACTATTGCAGAACATGACAACAAAACACATTGGGCCTATGGGTTTGGGTGGCTACATGGATTGGGTACCTTGAACTATGGAAGAACTATGTCCTCTGCCTAACCAATGTTATATAATATACACAGATAAATTGGCAGGGGGTGACTTGCACACTCAATAATGGGCCCCCGGAAACGGTCGCTAGCACATAGTGACGTAGCGACAAGGGGCAACATGTCCTGAGGAGCTTGAGGAGTGGAAAGGTATTCCACGGCTCTCAGAACAATCCCAGAGCCCGGAAGATGGTCAAGATCCCTACAAGCACTTACTGGAATACTTCCTTCCTCCGAGCACGTTTGCTCTTGCGAATCTCCACTCAAGCCGGCCAATAAAGGCAAGAATGAGGTGGGAGCTCTGTTCCCGTCATTGTTCACTCCAGCCGGCCAATAAAGGCAAGCCAGAGGTGAAGAACAAGACTTCTCCCGGGAAATAGGGTCCGTGGGGTCGCTACTGCCCAACAGCTCGCCACATGCTGCCCTGCGGGTTCACGTATCTCTCTTGGTCTGGCTCCTCACCCTAGACCTGTTTCGGCAAAGTAAACTCCACCGGCACAGACCCAGAGTTCGGAGCGCGCAAGCCCCACCACGACGTCAACGTAGAGACACGGCGGATATTACGTATAAATCTTTCATGTCCACTGTTTTTTGAAAAAATAAATATCTCGGAGGTGGTTTATTTTGGTGGGTGGGCTATACATTTCTAGTTTACACTGACCTCTCAGTGTAAGGAAATCCTACACAATGCGAGATCAGCTTATACTGGAATAGTATAGCTTAATCTGTAGCATGAGTGATTTGATACCTAACGACCTCAGACCCCTTAGGGCTTAGAGCGATCGTGACATGCTTTCGATAACCTGGTATATGAAATAAGTATGACATGTAAAGAAAAATACAAAGGAGCTCGTGGCTAAGTAATAACAGCCGCACGGGTCGATACATCTGATTAACCTACGCTTACCGGGGTTGGTCCGTGGATGGGTGACCATCTTTACATACCGAGACTCCTCCGTGCCTCAGAAAGCACGTTAAGCCGTTGGTCCCGGCTGTCATTCGTGGATCTTTGACAGTCGTTACGGGTCGTCAGAAGCCCGAAAGTCTGACAACCAGTCTTAGCAAGGGGTATCGTATTACCCAGTTATTGAATTGTGGAGGCAGTCGGTCCATGTAAATGGTATTCAGCTGCGTCAGGTTAGATTGGAAGCCAACCCCAACATAGTTGGGAATAGGCTAGGCAGATTGATGTAAAGAAAAATACATTAGGAAGATGGATGTTTTATGCTTCATATTTTCTCAGATTTTCCCCTTGAGCTACTTAAAACTGTATGTTTATTGCATAAGCTACTGAATCAAACTTGTTTATGTTTGCATCACTTGAATACTGAAAACGTAATAAAAATTCAGATTTTGTGATATTATTAAAATGTTTAATTCAGTTGTTGTAGTAAAAAATTATTTTACAGTTGAAATTTCTGTAAAACAGGTCGCGGGTGGTATTTCGTATTATGATGGCAATATAGAAAGATAGAATCTCTGAGATTTAAACTTCATCCCTCGGTTTAGTATCGGGCTAAATAACTTCTAGCTGTATTGCTCTAACTTAAAGCTGTATAATTTGTCAAATACAAGATGTACCTAGCATTAAGGTTGTTTGCAGTAAGTTGTGCACCCTAGTAGGCCATCCTAACCCTAACTGACATGAAAAAAAAAATGAAATGTGACAGTAAAAAAATCAATCTAGGTACCTACCTCTCTCTCTCTCCTACAATCTACCTTGTCCCAATTATGTTGGAGTCGGCTTCCAGTCTAACCAGATACAGCTGAAAACCAGTATTTTACATGGAGCGACTGCCTATCTGACCTCCACAACCCATTAACTGGGTAATACGATACCCCTCGGTAAGGCTGGTTGTCAGACTTTCGCGCTTCTGACGACCCGTAACGACTGTCAAAGATCCACGAATGACAGCCGGGACCAACGGCTTAACGTGCTTGCCGAGGCACGGATGAGACTCGGTATGTAAAGATGGTCACCCATCCACGGACCGACCCCGGCAAGCGTAGCTTAACCTGATAGATCAACTCGTGCGGCTGTTATTACTTAGCCACGAGCTCCTCCAGTGTGTGACAGTAAAATAAATAAATAAACCAATCTTTATTATCAGACTAGAGATCCATAAGATGCGAACAAGTTGACACTTACTAACTAAAAGCACAATCACTATAAATAAACTTATCTCTAATATTTGAATGACGGTCTGTGAGCCGCCATCCAGCGACATATAATTTGGCCATCCACCCTGCCGGCCACAGTAGCCACGAGGCTCTTGGGGCTGTCGTGCAGTCGGCGCATCAGCGAGCCGAAATCCGGAACGCGTGAGTTAAGGAACCCCAATCTACCAATATTAGCTTTGTCAGCTAATAAGTATTTATTAGATGTATTATTTCCAAATATTCCATTGCTTGATCAGCACTTATAATTATCTAGGACATGCGTCATATCTGATCACGTCATGTATGTACTACGTTAGCAATAAGTTAGTATATAAGATCAATATTTTATTAGATGAGGTTAATTACTGTTAAGCTGTAGTTCTGTCCGAATAAAGTTATTTTTTTAATTACTTCCGTTGTCGCTTACTTAATTGGCGCAGCCGGTAGGATCTCTGTAGTCAGTCTGCCGTGTATACAATTCTACGTGAAGCAGCCGACGTCCGTGTCTACGGTTTATCAGAGATCGCCGAACAAACAAATTCATTGAGAAGCCACTTCGAGTTACGGAAGAGGACCAGCCACAGCAGTAGTTCAGGGAGCATGAAGCAAGCTGCGAAATTGTGAGTAAATCTTTTTCACCTTCCTCTCAGCTCTTCCATTTATATCCCAACCTTGTAATAAGTCTATGTGTGTGTATTATTAGGGATTGGACAACGCCTTAATAATATTTGCATAGATTTTTAATTGTATTAATGTTTTAGAGTAGTTATATTTTAGTAACACATTAGTGTGATTTTTGCCCATTACCTTTATTACTTTTATAACTTTTTCACAATGGAAAACGTGACCCGTGTCCCACAGGAGTTGGTTAACATCATACCAATATTCAGTGGCGACGCTAGAACGTTACCTTTATATGTAAAAAATGTGAATACATTTTGACTACGTTCCAAGGAACCGTAGCCCAAAATGAATATTTATTTCATGTGGTAACAAGTAGGTTATCAGGCGAAGCCGCCAGTTTGGTAGGCGAAAGAGACTCTATAGATACGTGGGATGAACTGAAGAAATTGTTAAACCAACACTTCGGTGATCCACGCACAGAGGATTGTTTAGCAATGGAGTTAGAATCTTGTAGAATAAATAAGGGCGAAAGTTATTCAGATTTTTGTCATAGAGTACAGCGGATGAGAAGTATTTTATTCGCTAAAATATCAGAAACTGCCATTGATGACTCTCTGCGTAAGGCAAAGCAAATTATTTATAGTAACAGAGCGATGAATGTTTTCTTGTTTAATTTACCGCCATTCCTAGTTAGATTAGTTCGTTTGCGCAACATTACAACGTTAGAGGATGCGTTAAAAATAGTCTTAGAAGAACAAAACTTCCAGGCAGTCTATGATTCTAAAACAAACGATAGGCGTAATTTTAGTAGAACTAACAGAAATGCATCTGAATGTAATAATCAAACGAAAGATTCGCAAAGCGTATCGAGTACACATGTACCGAATAATGCTACAAACAGCACATCTACACCTAACAATTCGCATCAGTCCAGGCATTATAACCAGCGTAATAATATTCAAAAGAATCAAAATAATTTTAATCGTACAAACAACAATAATTCGTCACCACAGTTAAGTAGGTCATCTTTTCCGGTTGCACAACAGAGCCAACCGTTCGCGGCACATGCACCGGGCACGTCGAATTTTGCAGCGCAAGCATCTACGTCGGGTACGAATACTGACGTCACCATGCGTACTGCGAGTTCGCGACGTGTTAATTACATAAATAATCATAGTAATGATGAACAGAGTTCAAGTAATTCGTATAACGAGTGTCAAGAATTTTCTCCTGAAGATCCCGGGGCGGGAAATTTTTGCATAATGGCCTCTACTCTAGAGAGCGAATAAAAATAAATTGCAATAAACGCTTAAATTTACCACATATAGTTATACCAGAATTAAAAGCTGTTTTTATGATAGATACGGGGAGTGTTAGGTCATTTATAAGCCCTTACATAGCGAATAAATATTTTAAAAATTATTTACAGTATGAACCCTTCGAAGTTGTTAGCACTCACGCTTCGAGCGTTCATAGTGAAACGGCAATTATTCCATTACCGGTTACGTTTGGAAATAAAGAGTTCCATAAGTTTTATGTCTATAGTGTTGACGATAGGTATGATGGATTAATAGGTAGCAATTTGCTGAAGCAATTACAGGCAAAAATTAATATGGAAAGTCAGATATTACATTTAAAAAATACTGACATTCCCATAGTATATTCACCGCCTATGAGAGAGGTATATAATCTACCATCTCGTAGCGAACTTAGAGTAAGACTCCCGGTCAACTTATTGGACGGGGAAGCTGTGTTAGATTTTAAACAGTTTACGGAAGGGATTCGAATGGCCGCCGCATTAGTTACATGTGTTAAAGGTTATGCAACAACTGTTATTCAGAATTATAGTCATCAAAATAGAACTTTAGTAGTTACAGGACCTTTCCAAGTAGAACCATACATACAGAACCCATCTGTTAATGTTAATTTCATGGATAATAATATAGAAGTAGACAGATTGCTAACAATGAATTTAGAAAAATTACAGTTAGATCATATGAACTCAGAAGAACGTACGGTTATTGAGGGAATTTGTAGAGAATACAAAGATATATTTTATTGTGAAAATATTCCATTAACCTTCACAAATCAGGTTAAACATAGAATAAGAACAAAGAATGAAGACCCAATAAACATTAAGGCACATAGGTTACCGCCTGTTCAAACAAAAGAAATTAATAGTCAAGTTGAAAAGATGTTAAGGGATAACATTATCCAGGAATCGCATTCTCCCTGGAGTGCTCCCGTACATTTGGTGCCAAAAAAGTTAGACGCATCAGGCCAACAAAAATGGAGGATGGTAGTTGACTATAGACGGCTCAATGAAATTACAACTGATGACAAATACCCCTTACCCCACATTAACGATTTATTCGACATGCTAGGTAATAGTACCTACTTTACAACCCTCGATTTAGCTAGCGGGTACCATCAATTAGAGGTCCAGGAGCAGGATAGAGCTAAAACCGCATTTAGCACACCTTCAGGGCATTACGAATTTAATAGAATGCCGTTTGGGTTAAAGACAGCACCTGCAACCTTTCAGCGAGCAATGGATAACGTCTTACGAGGCCTTCAAGGCTTACATTGCTTAGTATATCTCGATGACGTCATCATTTTTTCAAAAAGTTTGCCTGAACATGTAGAAAAACTTAGAGCAGTTTTTGACCGCTTCCGTCAAACAAATTTAAAAGTTCAATTAGATAAGTCGCATTTTCTTAGAAAGGAAGTACTCTACTTAGGGCATACTATTACGGATGAGGGTTTGAAACCAAATAATGATAAAATAGATGCTATTCTTAGGTATCCTATACCAGAAACGGTTACACAGATTAAAAGCTTTTTAGGACTTATCGGTTATTATAGGAAGTTCATAAAAGATTTTGCTAAAATAACTAGACCATTAACAGCTTGTTTAAAGAAAGGTCGCAAAATTGTTATTAATGAAGAATATAAAGAATGCTTTGAGACATGTAAAAAGCTTTTAACAAATGCACCTTTGTTACAGTTTCCTGACTTTAGTAAAACTTTTATATTAACCACTGATGCATCCAATTTTGCAATCGGGGCTGTATTGTCACAAGGGACAATAGGTTCGGATAAGCCTGTAGCATATGCTAGTAGAACTTTGAGTGACACAGAAGTAAGATATAGCACTATCGAGAAAGAATTATTAGCCATAATATGGGCAGTTAAGCACTTTCGACCGTATTTGTATGGTAATAAGTTTACCATATTTACAGACCATAGACCATTAGCATGGCTGTATTCATTGAAAGAGCCCAATAGTAAACTTACGCGATGGCGATTAAGGCTAGAAGAATACGACTTCGAAATAAAATATAAGAAGGGCCCTCAAAACACGAATGCAGATGCTTTATCTAGGATTAAGATTAATGCAATTGACGACGATTTAGATTCAATATTTGTAAATGTAGGAGATCGGCAAGAACGAATACAAAAAATAATAGAAAACGAATTGAAAGACCTCGAAACTCCAATAGAAACGATAGAACTTTCGGATTCTGACGATGGGGCCACTGCCAATTCAGTTTCAAATAGAGAAAACGAAGGCATTCCTATTTTAAACGAAGCTGTTGATACTAAACCAAAACAGATTTTAGTTCATTCATGGTTTAAAAATAAATTAGTCGTAAAAGATATTTCTAATAATAAACAAAAAATTCTAGAAGTTCACTTACCGACAAATAACGATAAATTAGCTAAAGACTTTTTGAAAGAGTATATAGACCCAAAACATAAGTACTTTATATACTTTGAGCATCCATCTTTTAGAAAAACTTTTTCAAACATGGTAATTAAGTTATTTAAAAAGGATTCAGTTAAGTTAACAGAATGTACAGAAAGAGTTAGTAATTTGACAGAATCTGAAGAAGATCAAAAAGAAGTTATTTTGAAATACCATGAAGGGAAAACGTGTCATAGAGGTATTAAAGAAACTTTAAGCAAAATTAAAAGACATTATTGGTGGACAAATATGAAAGAGACGGTTACGGCAATCATAAACGCTTGCGAAACATGTAAACGCATGAAATATGACAGAAAGCCGATCAAACCTCACATTCAGCTAACACAAACGCAAGATAGCCCTTTTCAGGAAGCTTTTATGGATTTATTATATATAGAGGGGAAATATTATTTAACTATAGTAGATGCATTTAGTAAGTTAGCACAAGCTATAGAGGTACCAAATAGGAGTACACCAGAGATAGTTAGGGCATTGATTAAGTATTTTAGCATGTATGGTCTGCCTAGGAAAATTAGTTGTGATTCCGGTACGGAATTCAATAATGCCTTGATTAAAGAAATGTTAAGTTTGTACAAAATTGAACTCCATATTGGGACTCCAAACAATCCCAGTTCAATGGCAATAGTAGAAAGGTTTCATTCTACCATTATTGAGATTTACCGTTTAGCAAAATACGATAAAAGCGATTTAGATGCAGCATCTGTTATGACATACGCCATCATGGCTTATAACAACACCATTCATTCAGCGACAGATTTTACGCCTTTTGAATTAGTATTTGGTCACACTTATTCAGATAATGTATTTAACGTGGATAGAGAAAAGAATTTAACTCAGAAACTATTGTTAGATCATAGAAAACGCCTTAAAATACTTTATGAATTCATAACAGAAAAAATAGAATCCGACAAAATTAAAGTGATGAATAAAAAAGGTGGTGAAACGACACCGGTACTTGACCCAGACGATAATATTTATATGAAAGACACTAGGATTAGAAAAGCTAAAGAAAAACCGCGATACGAAAAAGCGAAAGTAATTGGTGAAGTTGAAAGAAATATAGTGCCGGTAGAAGTAAAGAATAGGAAAACTAGAGTAGCGTTAAAAAATGTAAAACGTCCTCCACAGATCGTGCCTGGTACTTCTGGTACTAGTGGTGTCAACATTCACGCTGGACCTTCAAAACCTCGGTCAGAATCCGGGGATAGCAGCGATAAAGCGGGGAGTAGCAGTGAAGAGGAATAGTTATTGGACAATATATAAAACTGTAGATTTAGAATCATTAGGCTTACAAATGGATAATAACATTCGGGATTTTAGTAATTTAAAAATAAAAATTAAGGAAAGTAGAGTTAGTAACGAAACCATAGGAATAGAAAGTCAAGTAGAATATCTAATTAAACTAACTAAGGATAGATTTTATCAAATTTTACCTTTTCATTATAGAAATAAACGAGCTTTGTTCAATCCATTAGGTTCACTTGTCAAAGCTATTTCTGGAAATTTAGATGAAGATGATGCAATTAAATATGATAGAGAAATTCAAATGATTCAGAACAAAGAGCATGTAGTCGAACGTAAAGTATCATCAATGCAAAAGGCTTTTGATAAATTAGTAAATAACTCTGAAATAATAAATTCAAATATTAAAAACTTGGGTTTACATACCAATGAAATGGGAAAATTAGTTGAACAGGAATTCAGGTTTAACAAACTTTTCCAAATATTGAATACTATGTACCAAATTTTAAATAACTTTCGAACTTGTTACGAAAACATACAAGAGATTGAGACGGCAATAGCCTTTAGCAAATTAAATACGTTGCACCAATCCATTATAAATAGTACAGAATTATATAATACGTTAGAAGTCATTGCTAAACATGCTAGAACAATATACCCAGTTAGCAAACGTAATTTAATAAAATTAGAACGTAATATCATACTTAAATCATATATAAATAA
This sequence comes from Cosmia pyralina, assembly GCA_946251885.1. Taxonomy (NCBI): domain Eukaryota; kingdom Metazoa; phylum Arthropoda; class Insecta; order Lepidoptera; family Noctuidae; genus Cosmia; species Cosmia pyralina. The sequence continues at coordinate 4,210,510 of OX276362.1, read as the reverse complement.
CAACATGTTAGTCTTTGTTTTAGAAGTCCCCCTAATAGATAACGAAACATATAATTATTACAAGGTTATACCCATTCCTATATTCCATTCCCCAAATACTTTTACAATTATTCCCAAATACCCTTACCTGATGGTGAATAGATTGAAATACATGCCCGTGGTAAGCCCATGTGCTGAAATTGAAAATAACAAATTCCTTTGCGCTGAAACGAATTTAGCCCAGTATCCAACTGAGACCTGCATTGAACAAATAATGTTGATGAAGAACAACTACAAAAGCTGCATACAGAACCATATTGAAATAGAAAAAACTAAGATACAAAAAGTAACCGACAACCAATGGTTGGTTTATTCAGAAGAAAATCTCATCATCACCGAGAATTGCAATGCAGAAATTATGAAATACACTGTTCTTGGGACCTACATCGTGTCGCCTGGCCAACAATGCGAGACACAGATAGGCGAAGTCATCGTTGCCGCTACCACAAACACTACAGTTTCTAGTTTCCAGCTGCCATTGATCCAAATGCCAGAGCTACTACAGGACATCCAGAGAAGACCAAAGAAAGTGGATCTAAGAAATGTGGACTTTAGTGATGTGAAGGAAGTGTTACAAAGTGCAAAATTCAGTGAAATAGACGATACGCCCCAAACAGTGACAATAGAAATCAGTATATGGACTATCTTCGAGTATGTGATCATTGTAATAGCAATAGTTATCTTTATAATGTATAAATTTCAGTTTATAAACTTTTGGCGAAATTCTCCGAAACCGTCTGCAACACCTTCGGATAATTTCTCTCTTGGGGAGGGAGGAGTTAACGAACCCCAATCTACCAATATTAGCTTTGTCAGCTAATAAGTATTTATTAGATGTATTATTTCCAAATATTCCATTGCTTGATCAGCACTTATAATTATCTAGGACATGCGTCATATCTGATCACGTCATGTATGTACTACGTTAGCAATAAGTTAGTATATAAGATCAATATTTTATTAGATGAGGTTAATTACTGTTAAGCTGTAGTTCTGTCCGAATAAAGTTATTTTTTTAATTACTTCCGTTGTCGCTTACTTAATTCGTGCGTCCGCGAACACCCCCGATGCGCTACAGAAGCGCGGCAGCCCCAGCATTACCCGGAACGCGCTATTATATTGGACTCGCTCGTCGAGCATTGTATGAGCCCTGTGTATAACTGACCCACAAGGCACACGCAAACAGCGACTGGCAGTAGGCCCTGAACAGTGTTATTTTAAAGTGAGTGAGTTTGTGACGCTTTCACGCTGAAACGTTTGAACGGATTTGGATGAAATTTGGCACACGGGTAGACCTGACCTGGAAAAAGACATATGCTACTTTGTTTCGACATACCACGCGGGTGGAAACTAGTTTACAATATTTTTGGTCAACCAAATAATGGTTGTATGAGTTGCAGTGGCATGCAATTGTGGATTCGCTTTCCCTGGACTAATACGCGAAATATCTACAACTATCATCTCTATAATTCTAGATATTTCGGCCATATTGTCTACAGCTGTAACCTCCTATGAAAGGTAATAATATGACTACAGCATTTGAATTTGTTAATCTATTATAAATTTTTAACCCGGAAAAAAAGGAGGAGGTTCTCAGGTCGAGGCGAATTTCTTTTATTTTTTTATGCATGACCACGCATAACTTTTACAGAGTAGTCCGATTTCAACGATTCTTGTTTTATTCGGGAGCGTATACCTCGTAGTTGGTCCCATGTAAAATGTATTAACTTTGCTTGGGTAGTTTTTGATTTGTGGCGGAATCTACATCGCTACATACGAACTACGCGTCACACTGACCTCCTGCATCGCGCAATCAGAGTTTACGCGCGCGCGATTAGCATATATACAACATCCCGACATTAACCGTCGGGCAGTTGCCCACCAGACACAACACCCGTCTGGTCGGAGGATCCTCCCTTTTCTATGGAGGATGAGTGGACTTTACACCCTGTTCCTCTTGCCTCTATACTGGTGACTCCGTTTGGCCTATACAAATTTCCTTATATGACCTTTGGTCTGAGGAACGCAGGTCAAACATTTCAGAGATTCGTCGACGAAATGACGCGCGGCCTTGACTTCTGTTACAGCTATCTTGATGACTTCCTTATCTTCTCGAGAGACCAGGAGCAGCACGAGGACCACCTACATCAGCTCTTCACCAGGATGCAGAAATATGGCATCGTCATCAACACATCGAGTGTGTGTTCGGAGCTGACGAAGTCACATTTGTAGGTTACCGCATCTCTGCAGCCGGAATCAGACCCTTGGAGTCCAAGGTGGAAGCCATCAAGGACTTCCCCACGCCTAAAACCGTTAGGGAGCTTAGGCGTTTCTTAGGGATGTTGAACTATTACAGGCGGGTTATACCCAAAGCCGCTAAATTTCAAGGTCCCCTTAACGCCCTGCTTACTGGCTCAGTAAAAGGTCAACATCCCCCGAGGAAATAACAGGCGAGGCGCTCACCGTCTTTAATAAGTGCAAAGATAGCCTCTGCAACGCAGCATTGCTTGCACTAACTGATTACCAAGCAAAGCTCGCCATGGTTACAGACGCTTCTGATCTGGCAATGGGTGCGGTGCTGCAACAATTCAGGGACGAGCAGTGGCAACCGCTTGCCTTCTTTTCACGCAAGTTGAACCACGCTCAGCAGTATAGCATATGATCGTGAGCTACTTGCGATCTATGAAGGCATAAAATACTTCCGCCACATGTTGGAAACGAGACACTTCACTGTCTATACTGACCATAAGCCATTGAAATACGCTTTCCATGAGCGAAAGCACAACTGTGCTCCGCGTCAGTATAGACACCTCGACTTTATTTCGCAGTTCACAACGGATATTCAACATATCTCCGGCAAGGACAACATCGTCGCTGATACGTTGTCCCGCGTTAGTGAACTGGAAACTCCAGTCGATTTTGAGGTTCTCACAAAATCGCAATTTACAGATCCGGAACTGTTGCAACTACTACAGGCGGAAACATCTCTCCAGCTAAAGAGGCTTAAAATCGACGGCAGTCCCGTTGAGTTACTCTGTGATGTGAGCACAGCCACTCCCAGACCATTCGTGACAAAACCCTTACGACGGCAAATATTTGAGAGCCTTCATAGCCTCAGCCATCCAGGAGCAAACACGTCCGCAAAATTAGTTGCGCAACGATACGTTTGGCCTGGAGTCCGCAAGGACCACCGACAATGGTCACGAACGTGTCTCAGCTGTCAACGCACAAAGGTCAATCGGCATGTGTCATCACCATTGGGCACATTCGAATTACCCCGTGCTAGATTTGCATTCGTGCACATTGACCTAATAGGTCCTCTCCCTCCATCACAGGGGTACCGGTACTGCCTGACGGCCGTGGATCATTTCACTAGATGGCCAGAAGTGGTACCGATTGCAGACATTACCGCTGAGACAGTCGGTAAAGCGTTGCCGACCAACTGGATCTCCCGCTTTGGTGGTCCAACAGATATTGTCACAGACAGAGGACGCCAATTTGTATCCGCACTGTTCCAATATCTAGCCAAAATAGTCGGGTTCAAACATCGGAAGACCACAGCCTACCACCCAGCATGCAACGGCCTAGTGGAACGATTCCACAGGCAACTCAAAACGGCAATAATGTGCCACGCAGACCTTAACTGGACAGAATCCCTGTCGTTGGTTCTACTGGGTGTAATTAAAGAGGATCTACAAACTTCATCTGCGGAACTCCTTTACGGTGAGCCTTTAAGACTACCAGGCGAATTTTTCAATCCCGGTGACAACGGCACCACCGACATCTTGGAGTTCACCACTCGCTTACACTCGTTTGCCGCAAAATTGCAGCCCGCTCCAGCTGCACGCCATTCTAGGGACAAAATATTTGTCCACAAGAACCTGGCCACCTCAAGCCACATATTCATTATTATTCATATGAGCAAATAAATAAATATTATTATTATTATTCCTCAGGGACGATGCGCTTCGAGGTTCATTGCAACCAGCATATACCGGTCCTCATGAAGTGGTATAAAAAGGCAACAAAACCTTTACAATAATAAAAAAAGGTAAAAAGGTCAAAGTTACCGTTGACCGACTAAAACCCGCCTACATATTGGTTAACACACCATCAACCAACCAAGACGTACCGGAAGAGGAAAAACTGCCCACAGACACTTGCGTCAGAACTACTAAGTCTGGTCGAAGGGTTCAATTCCCAGATTATTATCGCCCGTAAGACGGTCTCTGGACGGGAGTGACGTGGCGTTCCTTAGTATTTATCAAACACTATATACATACATAATAACTTATCATACACATTATACAACTATACACTTACATTAAATTAATATTATATCATAATATTATAAATATGTATATATTCATCACAGTTTTACATTACACGGTCATTAAGAACAGTGGAAGCGCACCGTGTCTACGTCACGCGGTGACGTAGTCGATGCGCATGAGTAGGGCGCGCGGCTCAGCGCGCGGTTAGCCACCTTGACCGACCTTCAGTCAGATCTCGCTGTCCCGACGCGTAGCCCACGCAACACTGATCGATCCCGGTGGCTTTTATACCTGCTGTAATCCTCCAGGATTGTCATATTATCATTGTTGTTTCTGCTAAACCTAATGTACTACCTACTTACTTCGTTCTTGGTGTGTTTGACTGTGTGTGTGTTGAACTGTAAATGTGCCTTTCATCTGTGGATATTTCTGTGTTTGGAAATAGATTATAACCGTGAGCAGCTGCCCATCCTCTTTCATTTACCGCCTCTCACTATATTAACACATGTATTAGTGTACTACAACATTAAAGAGTTAATTTCAATATACGTATTTTTACCACGTAGTCGTGTGGATGATGTTCTATTTATTTTGCAGGTAGTGGTATTCGAATTTGTGTGGGAGTAGGTACTGTGGTAGGTACTAAAAAATGAAAAATAAAAACTATTTACAACAAAAAAAACCGGATTAAAAAAAAAAAAAACACTAAGTACAAAGTGAAAAATAACTTTAATTACGGAAGTTGGTAGCAAAAAACGAAAATTAAGTAAAGTAGTAGTAGTAGTAGTTAGTAGTATTTAGTTTAAGTTATTTTTCACTTTGTAGTGTGTTTTTTGGAAGTCAGTTGTTATTTTTTTGTCGTAGTGCAATATTGGTTCTGTATTGTCTGTTGGGATTAACACTGAGCTTATGACAATTCATATTGTCATTCCAACACGTAACAGCCCCCGTCATAAAATGTTTACTTCCCGTAGTCGACGGCGGCTCAATCGTAAAACATTTTCAGGGAGCGAGCGAAAAACACGCGGCTAATGAAACACTGAATTATGAATCGACGATGTTCCCTTTATTAACATTCGTTCTGTTAATCTCTTATATTGTATTGTTAAATAGTGTAGAACAAGTCACGAACCGTACCCAAGGGTCAAATCGTCCAATACTTGTTCAAACTGTACCAGTCGAAGTTTCGAATAATCTCAAAATTCTGATTTGCTTTTCCAATAAAAATAAATAAATTAGATTCGTGTGAGCCAAACTCTGTTCCCTTTCAGCGAAGGGGGTTAGGCTGGTAATTACTTGATAGACTGATAGACTGCTTCGTATCTGGCATTCTTGAGGTCCTCAAAACCACTCATCTGTTAAAGGAAGGATGGCGGAGCCGTCGGGCATGAGCTCCTATTCTGCGCGGCAGGTCGATTTGCAGGAGGGAACGAGCTGCAGTTCTGCGCGGCAGGCCGAGCTGCGCTTGCTGCAGGAGGCCATGCGTACCAAACAGGACGAGTGCGAAAAGCTGGCGACGCGGCTGTGACGCTGCAAATTTATTTTCACGCCGCCCGAGCAGGACTTCGACAGCAGGAGGGTCATGGGTACAATCTGTAGCTTGTTATAAGTGTGTGATCCGATTCACTGCACTGCTTTGGAGGTTGTACCTGGAAAGCGGCTGTACAGCATGTTGGTGGACGCAGAGCTGACTTGCAAGCTGCTACTGCGGCACGGCAATCTGCACACGCGCACCACCTTCGTCCCGCTCAATATGACCAAAGGGAACGTCATCAATAAGAAGACTGTGAAAGTCGCGCAGCAGATTGGCGGAGGCTCAGAGAGCGTGCAGCTGGCGCTGGATCTGATCTCCTTCGACAGTAACTCCCGGCCGGCCATGGAGTGGATGTTCGGCAGCACGCTGGTATGCTGCAAATCGGAAACGACCAAGAACGTGGCGTTCCACCCGGCCATTTGGTGCCACGCCGTCACGCTGGACGGCGACATTTTCGACCCGGACGGCATAATAACCGGCGGCGCCAAGGTCAAGGAACCTTCGGTACTAGCCCAATTGCGAGAGCTCAAGAAGATGGAAGACGATATGAAAACGACGGAGGCAGAGCTTTCACTGTACCTACAGAATTACAGGCAATGCAGGAGCCCGGAGAAAAGTACACCGCTACAAAACAAAACGATGAACGATGTACTCGTATGTATCCAGCAACATGGGCGACCAACAGCAATAACAATTTGCATTCAACGTGCATGCAAATAGTTGTTGTTGTTGTTGTTGTTGTATTGTTGTTGTTTGTTGTTATTTGTTGTTGTTGTTGCATGTTTGCTTAAAGTAGCTGAATTTCGTTGATGCAGCGTTGATTCTCCTCCTTCAATGCACAGGTGGTTGTGGGCTTGTTGGCATAGACCTTTGACTTCGAATAACTCCATAAAAAGAAATCTAGTGTTATATCACTTGATCTACGAGGCCAATTCTGATCACCAAAACGAAAGAGTACACAACCATGAAATATCTCATGCAGTAATCGAGTTGTTTAACAGCTAAGCCGTTGAGGCAATTTTCTTAATGTTCCATACATAACCCAAGCGTATGTACTTTATGATTCATTAAAGAAATTATAATAAAAGAAAAATAAACTATTTAATTTAAATGTCGTAAGTTTTGGGAAACCCATTATAACCCTACTTACCTACTTCTCATTGCAAGTGAAATAAGAAACAATGCAATACGAACATCCATATCCAAGTATCACATTAGCGATGAATTAGGTTATAACCAAGCTACATTACAGTATACAGCTTATATGCAGATTTACTAAAGGATAGGATGAGTCTTAGACTGTATTAAGGAAATATTATACACTATTAAACAGCATAGCTGACTAATGACTTTATAATGCCGAAAAAGTATACTAAAAGCATTTCAGTAGAATTTTAAAATGATCTAGTCTAGCTTTTGGCTGCATGTGATACTACTAGCTGGTTTAAAAGTCCAAAGCTTGTTAACGACTGGTTAATACGAAAAATTCACCTCTCTTGTAATTCTGCGGGCTGCATTAAATTATAGAATAATGCCACTGGCTTTTAATTGGTGTACAATATTTCTATTCTAATTCTACTTCATAGCATACACATACACATAGCCATATATGGCTTCACCTTCACAATCGTATAATAGAATCAATAATTTTATTCACTATCTTCCTCCTTTCATTACTTATCTGGAACACCTTCTATTTGATCATCACTCATCAGAATGTGTATTAAATTTTTGTGTCAGGCTCTCCACGTTGAACTGATCATGCATATAATTTGGATTTGTTCCGACTGATTGCGTGCGGAAATTAGATTTTTTTTTTACCGTATCCTATACATACGGTAAAAAAAATATATATTTGGTTTGCTGTTACATTAAAAAGATCTCGTAGATATAGAGGGAAATTTACTTTTCTAGAAACAAACCCTATGTAAGTTATTTAGGTAATGATGTGAGAGAACAGAGAGCGGCTGAGGATCTTGCTAGGTGGAGAGTAATTAAATAAATAAATTTTTCCCACTTAGTCTATGTGGATGATGTTAGCTTACTACATATAAGTAATCTGTGGATGATGTATTAATAACTTCCTGTCGCTGTAATTTACATAGCAGGTAAGTAAGTAGTGGTATTTGAATTTAAATGGTGTAGGTACCACAACTAAGAGTTGAAAAATAAAAACTTTTTACAAAAAGAAAAGCAATCGATTTCCAAAAAAAACACGAGAAAGTAAAAAATTACTTTAATTTCGGAAGTCACTGGCAAAAAACGAAAATACAAAACCAAAGACACCGACTTTACCGAAATTAAAGTTATTTTTCACTTTGTAGTGTTTTTTTTTTTTTTGGAAGTCGGTTGTTTTTTTTTTTTGTAAAATAATTTTTATTAAGTTACTATTGTCACGAAGTTAATATCAGAGAGCGTTAAACTCACAACTTTCACTCCTAATAAAAACTCAAATAAATAATCTTTTTCTAAAAAAAAGACGTTACTCAAACTACTCTCTTTATTTTCAAAGAAAAACTCGAAGGACCGGGTAATCGAGTGAAACATAACTCAATATTATGAGCAGTTTTCGCGTTAATGTTAGGAGATTTGACGTTTTAGTTTGAAAGTCAAGGCGTAGGAGGTAGGGAATATATCATTATACATGACGTCACGTTTGTATTCATCGAAGGGTTTGGCAGAGGTGTACCTGTGTCCACCCACATTTCGCCAGTTATGTTTCAAGTCCCATGTAATAGGGGTCGAGCCTGTTGCCATCAACCGGACACAAATCCAGACTCCATACAGGTTGCTACTGAGAAATTCCAGATGGACAAATACCCAGTAACACTTTGCCTGACCCGGGAATCGAACCCAGAACCTCATGCTCAGTAGTAGCGCTTGCAACCACTAGACCAACGAGGCAGTTGACTTAATTTGCTGATAAGGAATTTCCTAATTGGACACCTAAGTATTGTATTTATTATAAAAGATTAGTGTCGCTTCTCATTCACGAGGTGGTGGGTTCAAATCCGGCAAGCACCAATGTGACTTTTTCTATTCATAATGTAGTTTCTGAGTTTATCTTGGACATTACTGCCGTGTGACCCCATTCTAAACTTTGTGAGTTTCTTGATTGGCATTCTAAAAACTCGGTTGATAATTCGAATTTACACTAGCGATACTCTTGCGAGCGTGTCAGCGAGTTGAACTAAATTGACCGTAAGATTTTGACATTTAGAGTATGAGATGACGTAAGAAGTGGCATTCAGTAAGGTAATTCCCCCGTCACTTGGATGCTCACTTCGCACTTCAACCCGATTCAAAGTGTCAAATAAAAAACATCTATTTTACGAGTGAGAGTGAATAGCGATGTGAGATGTGAGTTGTTGTTTGAATTTTACAGAATTAACGTATACAGAGGAAAACTGGATTCATAGGTCTGCAATCGCTCACCCGTCTTGAGCAAGTGTGGTGATCAATACTCGTACCTTCTCTGTATGAGAAGAGAGGCTCTAAAGTGGGACAATAATAGGCTGATATTCTTAGTATAAATTATGTCTTATATTATGTTTGTCTGTTGTTTACGCAATAAATTATCATTAGGCTACGAACTGCTACAGAAAATTTTGATAGTAAAATAATAATTTATTGTAATATAAATCATTATTTTATTTTATTATCTAGCTCTAGACGTTATTGTTAGGATTTTCTAAATAGTCAAAGAACCAAATGAGCTTCATTTCTGGGAAAAGTCTTCTTTTGATACAGAATCTGGTAACCAAGTTGATTATATTGATGTTCGTCAAACAAGATAAGATATTGTTTATGAAGGACTGAAGCTTCACTGTGTGTGGGGCACGTTGTTTGCGTTTAGTTGAGTTACTTGTCTGATAGTACAATGCGTGCCACGAAAGATGAGACTTGACAAACCACGTAGTTTGACTTGCGCAGTAGAGTAAAATTCTCTGGTTCTGATTACTCCGATTTATAGGTCTCTTTAGCGGTATGAGGTCTGACATAGGAAGGGACCGGGCGTCATCGGGCCGGCGAAAGGAGCGCGGGAGTCACAAGTCTCATCTTTCGTGGCACGCATTGTACATCATCATTCTGCGTAGCCTTTTCCCAACTATGTTAGGGTCGGCTTCCAGTCTAACCGAATGCAGCTGTATTTCATATGCAGCGATCGTGCCTATCTGACCTCCACATCCCAGTTCCAGACCATCCATATCCAGATATTACAACACCCCTTGGTAAGACTACTTGTCAGACTTTCGGGCTTCTGATGACCCGTAACGACTGTCAAAGGTCCACGAACGACAGCCGGGACCAATGGCTGAACGTGCTTTCCGAGGCACGGAAGAGTCCCGGTATCTAAAGGGACAAACCCCGGCAAGCGTTCCGCGGCACGGAGGCGTCTTTGTATGTTAAGATGGTCATTCATCCACGGACCAATCACGGCAAACCTGATCGATCGACCCGTTCGGCTGTTATTACTTAGCCACAAGCCCTCAGCAAATTATACAAAAAACACGAATATATAACCCCCTAGGAGGAGCTCGTGGCTAAGTAATAACAGCCGCACGGGTCGATCCATCAGGTTAAGCTACGCTTGCCGGGGTTGGTCAGTGGATGGGTGACCATCTTTACATACCGAGACTCCTCCGTGCCTCGGAAAGCACGTTAAGCCGTTTGTCCCGGCTGTCATTCGTGGATCTTTGACAGTCGTTACGGGTCGTCAGAAGCCCGAAAGTCTGACAACCAGTCTTACCAAGGGTTATCGTATTACCCAGTTACTGGGTTGTGGAGGTCAGATAGGCAGTCGCTCCATGTAAAATACTGGTATTCAGCTGCATCCGGTTAGACTGGAAGCCGACCCCAACATAGTTGGGAAAAGGCTAGGCAGATTGATATAACCCCTAGCTAAGCCCACGATTAGAAACTTCAACAGGTTTTCCGAATTGGCCTTACCTTTTTGGAAAGCCTAATGAAGTTGAAACGAATAAACGCGGCGTTCAAACTACCCAATGCGTCACTTGCCAAAGGATGACGGGATTGACATTGTTTACCTTTTAAGAGCAAACATGGGACGACTTGTAAGCTTTTGGAGTCTTCAATATAAATAGACTTTGACTCATAGACGTATAAAAAAGGCGGACAGATTCTCGCTAACAAAAAACTGTGTCCATCGGAGTCAGCCAGCTCGCTGTACCTACAAGCAGGATGCACACATTTCACAAGACATGCTGTATTTTTACCAGACTGCGGCGAAGCCCAAAAGGAGGATTATGAGTTTGACCTGTATGTATGTAAGTATGTATGTATGTATGTATGTCCGTTTCTTTGTTCCCTCGTAACTCCTAAACGAATGAACGGATTTGGATAAATTACACGTCTTTAGATTTGTCTTGGTAGCGCGAGTGTCACTGGCTACATTAAAATAAAAAAACAAAGTAAAATGGCGGATTTGAGGTGCCATATTGTGGAGATCGAAATTTTTTTTTTCTTCTAATACCATCGAGTGGGATATCAAAATGAAGGGTTTTAAAAGGTGATTACAAAAATATATGCAACTTATATGTTTAAAAGTAATTCAAAATGACAAATCGTAAATAACATGTAAACTTGGCTATTTTTGTGCACTTGATCCAAAAAAAATACTCTCACGACCAAAACTCTTTGCAAGAACTAAATCGTCTGCGAAATCTTTCACATATGTAAACTAAAAAGCTGGAAATAAAAAAAAGTAATTAAAAAAACTAAAAAACCCGACTGCGGTAAGAAACTGAAAAGCTAAAAACAAGCCCATTCTAAATTAAATAAAAGTTGGAAGCAGGCGGAACCCGTTCCATTTTTATATTTCCAAACCAAATGGGTCCCGCCTGCTTCCAACTTTTATTTAATTAAAATGGGCTTGTTTTTAACCTATATAGCGTTATAATAAAGATGAAACGTGGAAAGTCACTTGGAGCTAGACCACCACCTCTTAAAGCAGTATTATTTTAATCTTACATGAGTGTGGGAAAGAGATGGAGCTAGACGTCCTGTATAGCTCCATCTCCTTCTCACACTGAAGTAACATTAAAATAATACTGCTTTAAGAAGTGGTGGTTGGCCCCCAGGTCATGACGGCATAAGTATCGAACATTTGAGATACGCAGGTGTACATCTGCCCAGAGTCTTGAGTCTGCTGTTTAACTTTTGTGTGGGTCACTCTTTTATTCCAGATGATATGTTGAAAACAGTAGTTGTTCCTATATTAAAGAACAAGACCGGGGATTCATCTGACAAGCGTAACTACCGCCCAATATCATTGGCCACTACCGTGGCGAAGGTCCTCGACAGTCTCTTGAACGCACAGCTGAGCAAACACCTTCAGATCCATGACTTGCAGTTTGGCTTCAGACCCAACCTGTCAACGGAAATGGCGATTTTGTGTCTGAAACAAACTGTAAGGTATTATACTGACAGGAATACACCAATATATGCGTGTTTTCTTGATCTGTCGAGGGCGTTCGACCTGGTTAATTATGATATTCTGTGGCATAAACTACTTGAGGAAACCACTGTGCCGAGGGAGACGGTATCCCTCCTCAAGTACTGGTACAGTAATCAAAAAAATGCGGTCAAATGGGTCAGCTCGCTTAGTCAGGAATATCCTCTGAAATGCGGTGTAAGGCAAGGTGGTTTGACTTCTCCGAGTTTGTTTAACCTATTTGTTGATCAGCTGATTGGCAGGCTCAGCAGAGCTATGGTCGGGTGTTCGATAGACGGAACCATGATAAATAATATTAGTTATGCGGACGACATGGTTCTGCTGAGCCCGTCAGTGAGTGCTCTTAGAAGACTTCTGGGCATTTGTGAAGTGTATGCCACGTCGCATGGACTCAAGTATAATGCGAGTAAGAGTGTCCTCATGGTATTTAAGGCGGGGAACAAAGCACCATCAAATGTGCCACCAATTAGGATCGGGGGGCAGTCACTAGTAAGGGTGACGGAAGCAAAATACTTGGGTCACATGCTATCGGATCGCCTACAGGATGATGCAGACTTAGAGAGGGAAAGGAGGGCGTTGGCAGTCCGCTGCAACATGTTGGCCCGCAGATTCGCACGATGTACTACAGATGTAAAACTGTTACTTTTCAGAGCCTTCTGTCAGTCATTCTACACGTGCAGTCTGTGGATCAACTATACGCGGCGGGCTTTCAATGCCCTGCGTGTTCAGTACAATGACGCTCTGAGGGCAGTGTTGAGGAAACCCAGGTACTGCAGTGCCTCAGAAATGTTTGCGGCAGCTTCCGTCGATGATTTCTTCTCCATTATTAGGAAGAGAACCGCATCGATGATGAGCAGGGTCCGTGGTAGCACCAACACTGTCCTCAGAACGTTAGCGTGCAAAATAAATGGTCCGTTTACTGTTTACTGGGCGAGTGTTCACTTGCTCAGAAATAGGAAATAGATTATAGTAAAATACTCGTTCTACCTACTGATTTTGATTCTGTACTAACAAATTACTAACACCTTGTTATTTGTATTTTTATGTGTTCTACTAACAACCTTACTAACGTTTCATTTGTTAAAAATGTATGGATGTATGTCTGAAATAAAGATATATTATTATTATTATATTATTATTATTTAACCGACTTCAAAAAGGAGAAGGTTATCAATTCCTCGGAACCTTTTTTTTTTTTTTTTTTTTTATGTATGTTCCCCGATTACTCGAAGATGGCTGGACCGATTTGGATTGTTTTTGTTTTATTCGAGATGGTATACATCACAGTTAATCCCATATAAAATTGATTAACTATGCTTTGGTAGTTTTTGAGTTAGCTTCAATAATACGTATTTTTTCCCCACTTTTATATGGATGATGTTCTAGTTTGTTTTAGCTTCAATAATACGTATTATTTCCCCACTTTTATATGGATGAGGTTTAATTTGTTTTGCAGGTAGTGGTATTAGAATTTGTGTGGGGTAGGTTCCACAACTAAAAAGTGAAAAATTAAAACTTTTTTACAAAAAAAATACAACCGACTTCCAAAAACAACTACAAAGTGAAAAATAACTTTAATTTCGGAAGTCGGTGGCAAAAAACGAAAATACATTTAACTAGACACCGACTTCCAAAATTAAAGTTATTTTTCAGTTTGTAGTTGTTTTTGGAAGTCGGTTGTATTTTTTTTTGTAAAAAAGTTTTAATTTTTTAGCTTTTTAGTTTTTTACCGCAATCGGGTTTTTTAGTTTTTTTAATTACTTTTTTTACCTTATACAAATACCTTACCATATTACGAATACGTTACCATATTACGAATGGTTTGTGAATGTGTGCGTGGCTGTAGGTACAGCGAGCTGGCTGACTCCGATAGACACAGTTTTTTGTTAGCGAGAATCTGTCCGCCTTTTTTTATACGTCTATACTTTGCCTATTGATTTTATTATGTTTCATGTACAGACGCCAGCACATCAAGCTACTACAATCTGTCAAATTTCTTTAATAAATTTCATCTTTATCGCTAAAGCATTAGGTTCAAGGTTGATTGGGAAAACTTGACAGTTTCGGGTGGCTTGACGTGCTGGCATCTGAACAAGGACTGTCTGTCTCAAAAGTTAGGCACGTAGACTAAATTATGTGGCTTTTGATGTTGTTTTTAGATTAATTGAGCGAAGAAAGGAAATTGAAAGGAAATGATAAGCGCTTTACCGAAAAGTGAAACAATAAAGGCTTTTAATAACATAACATTGCAGCACGGTTTGTTTTCCCCGGAGGGATGAGCAGAGGTGTATTTACAGTACACCCACATTTCGCCAGTTATGCTTAAGACCCATGCAATAGGGGGCGAGCCTGTTGCCATCAACCGGGCACAAATCCAGACTCCAGGCTGCTACTGTGAAATTCCAGATAGAAAAACCGAATAACACCTTACCTGACTGGGAATCGAACCCGGAGCTCATGAACAGCAGTTGCACTTGCAACCATTAGACCAACTAGGCAGTCGGGCATCTAATAAAAATCTGCCTAGCCTTTTCCCAACTATGTTGGGGTCGGCTTCCAGTCTAACCGGATGCAGCTGAATACCATTATTTTACATGGAGTGACTGCCTATCTGACCTCCACAACCCAGTAACTGGGTAATACGATACCCCTTGGTAAGACTGATTGTCAGACTTTCGGGCTACTGACGACCCGTAACGACTGTCAAAGATCCACGAATGTCAGCCGGGACCAACGGCTTAACGTGCTTTCCGAGGCACGGAGGAGTCTCGGTATGTAAAGATGGTCACCCATCCACGGACCAACCCCGGCAAGCGTAGCTTAACCTGATGGATCAGTCAGGCATCTAATAATCACACTAATATTATAAAGGCGAAAGTTTGTGAGTGTGTGCGTGGGGGTGTGTTTGTATGTTTGTTACATCTTCACGCTTAAACGGCTGGACCGATTTAGATGAAATTTGTTATGTAGATAGATTAACACAACCCTGAATTAACACTTAGGCTACTTTTTATCCCGGTCTATGCGGGTGAAACCGCGGGGCGCAGCTACTTAGGTATAATTATGAAAATGTCGTCAGGAATGTTTTGAGTATAAATGTAGATGGATATTTACGAGTAAGAGAATGCCAAAGAAACGATAGAAGGACTCTGTGTAAGATGATATTATGGAAAGAAAGAAAGAAAGAAAAATATTTTATTTCGGACATAAAAATATTTTATGGCTAGAAAGGTAGTCTCTACCGAGAAGTCAAATCAATCTGCCTAGCCTTTTCCCAACTTTGTTAGGGTCGGCTTCCAGTCTAACCGGATGCAGCTGTATACCAGTATTTTACATGGAGCGACTGCCTAACTGACCTCCACAACCCAGTAACTGGGTAATACGATACCTATTGGTAAGACTGGTTGTCAGACTTTCGGGCTTCTGACGACCCGTAACGACTGTCAAATATCCACGAATGACAGCCGGGACCAACGGCTTAACGTGCTTTCCGAGGCACGGAGGAGTCTCGGTATGTAAAGATGGTCACCCATCCACGGACCAACCCCTGCAAGCGTAGCTTAATCTGATGGATCGACCCCTGCGGCTGTTATTACTTAGCCACGAGCTCCTCTCTCGAGCCTCGAGTCTCTACCGAGAAGTATGGCAGAAAAAGGCATGTTGCGCCGACCCCAAATAAATTGGGATAAGGGTAGGAGAATGATGACGATGAGTTAGGTAATAATATCTGAATGATGTCTCGTTAATCTGGTGGCCGCAAGCACTTCTGCTAAGGATTGTGGTTCTGGGTTGGATCCCTAGATCGGACATTATGTAGAACCCGTAAAATGTATAACACGTCTGCCTTCAAAGCAAGAGTGAACAGGCATTCTGAGCTCGCTCATTCCTCACCTCGTCCATCGCTTTCCATCGAGGTTAAGAGCTGACCCAGTCAGCAATAAAAAAATAAAAACAAAAAACCAGTGGTTGTATTAGTCCATGCGTCATGTTCGTGAACGAGCGCCATCAGTAGGGACTGGTCGTGTCATCTGCCACGGCTTGTTTTAATCAATTTTATTTTTTCTATTGTTTTTAGTTTTATCTTTTTATAACGGACACTTTTAACGTGCACGTCTTTCTACATTGTTCTCACATGTATATTGTCAACATGAAACCAATATTTCGATTTAAAAGATTGTCCGTGGAGTTTCTTGCCCATTCATCTCCATAGACTCCATAGAAATCTACTACGGTTTGGAATGGGCAACTAGCTTCATCTTTCTGACTGACCGACCCCTTATCAATTCAAAAGTGCCTGTAATTATAAAAATTATAAATGTGAAAGTTTGTTTGGATGTTTGTTACTCAAACACGCAAAAACGGCTGAACGGATTAGGATGAAATTTGGCACACAGACAGTTTTTAACCTGGATGAATACATGGGATACTTTTATCTCGGTAGTAGGTTCCGACATCCACGCGGGCGAAGCCGTTGGCAACGGCTAGTTTGAAATAAATGCTTTGAGTTTGAGTTACACAAGAAATCTCACGGAAGAAGTTGGAAGTCTGGGTTTGTGCCCGGTTGATGGCAATTGGCTTGCCTTCTATTACATATCAGGCAAAATGTAGGTGTTAAGAGCGTTGGCTCCGGACGGCATTTCATACAAACTTTCAAGTCCTTTTTTAAAGAAATTGAATGAACCGATTTTAATGAAACTTCATACGCATAAGCAGGATACACAGGTGTAAAAAATTAGTTAAGAACATTTTCGAAAAATATTGTTGCAGCTAAATCGACCGATTCTAAATATTCCATAGAAACAGAGATTTCCAATTATCTTTTTTTAAATAAGGCGTTTCGAAAATGTTCTTAACTAAATTTTTAGACCTATGAATCCTGCTTATGCGTATGCGTATGAAGTTTAATTAAAATCGCTTCATTCATTTCGATAAAAAAGGACTTGAATGTTTGTATGAAATGCCGAACGGAGCCAAGGCTCGATTCTTTTGAGAAAATGAGCGTGATGTTATGTATAAAATCACGGTTTAGAAGCGAATCGAACGTCTAATAGCTTTATTAGATTCAGGAGGCTGCTGTTTCTTCAACTCAAGTCAACCAAGCCTCGGTTTCAAACATTATTTATAACAATTTTGCTGAGAAATTACGATTTAATTAAAATGTAATTTGAAGTGAAACGCGTTTCCGCTTAAGGGGGAAGCGCCAGGACAGCCCGCGAAATTCAAATTTTCTTACGCTTTTTGCAATTTGCAAGTCAGCATTAGGGTGTATGTTGATTAAAATATGATTTGCGACCGTAACAAATAGGGTAACTGCTGTAGTAATTGGCCATGCTTTAGTAACCGGCCACTCATTAAAAACGAGGTAGAAACAAGGTAATGCAAGCAAGCTCATGAATGAAAAGGACCAAAATATTATTTTGGTCGTTTTCATTCATGAGCTTGCATTACTAAAGCGTGGCCAATTACTATAGCAGTTACCCTATGTATTTACAGAATCATAATCATTAGAACTCCTTAAGTTAGTATACTCCTCAATTTTAGTATCAAGATTTCATGAAATAGTCACGACTTTAATAATTATAATTCTGTAGATTTTTAAATTCTATTACGGTCGCGAATTGTATTTTTTGATCAACATACAACGTAATAACTGACTTGCAAATTGCAAAAATCGTAAGAAAATTTGAATTTGACGGGCTACCCTGGCGCTTTCGCCTTAATTGAAAGATCCTCTGCATTGCACAAGATGAGGGAAAGTTGTTTTGTTTGCTATTAATATAATCATAACACATACATCATTATGTGTTTTTTTTTTTTCAAAATCATGAAAGAAAGATAAAGTATTTATTGTGACTCGCACGGGAAGATCACCAACTAAACTAAAAACACAATAATAAAAGTTTAAAAACAAAAAAAGAAATATAAATAAAAAATTAAAATTAAATAAAAAACAGGAAGTCGAAAAGGACCCTATCTTAGCATGATGCTGCGACATTTACAATAAGTGTCGCAGTGCTGGTATTCTGATAGGGCCCGCTGTGATGTCACGGGCAAATATATTGACGTTTCAAAAATCCAATGATGCAGTTTTAGTTTTCATGAAAATCGAGCCCGAGACTCGTTTGAGCACATTACGCTATTCCTCTTAACTTTGGAATTGGCCATCCACGCCCACTCGGCCCACTTGATAAATTCACCCTGTATATTTATTTATTTATTTATTTATTTATTTATAGTTAATTAAAACGGTTATACACCAATTACAATAATTAACCTAGAAACACAATACTAATATTGTAATATCTATTACATACTTAATAAATAACAGTGGAAATTCTCTCATACTTTCTCTCGCAAAACTTTAGACACACTCGCTTTATCTCTCTCCATTCATCGGCAAACAGATCACAATCAGGATTGACTGCCAGGAGGGCATTGAGGGCTTCCAGAGTCCGACACACCGGCGACTCTGCTCTAGCGACCGTACGACATGCTGGCCGAGCAAACAATTTGTGCCTCTTACTGTGGCGGTGACCTATATAGTTGCCAGGCACATATAATTGACAAAATAGGTTATGTAGCTCAGGACAGTCGATAAGCCCTCTGAGGGTTTTGCAGGCTACTGCAATCTGATTCAAACCTCGTCTAACTTCCAAGGAATTGTAACCCAACATCCCAAAAAGGTAATTCGTTGGGTACATGTACGGAAAATACTTGTGCACTTTTTTAAACAAGAACCTAAGGAAGGTTTTTTGGACCTTCTCCAGCATCAACGTTTGAGTTGCAGTGTAGGGATTCCACACACATGCACCTGCTTCTAATTTAGATCGAACCAGAGTATTATAAAGCAGTTTGATAACATGTGGGCTGTCAAAGTCACGGGCATTGCGCAGGACGAACCCTAAACGCCTGAAGGATTCCTTTGCAAGGGCGGAAATATGGTCTCTGAAAGTCAGGCCTTTGTCGAAGGTTATTCCCAAGTCCTTAATGTTAGTGACGCGAGTAATTTGTTGACCGTCTAATGTGTAGCCATGACAGATTTGAAGCAACCGTCGAGAGTATGACATGACGTAACACTTATCAGTATTGAAATAGAGCTTGTTCTTAATGCTCCAACGGTGGATAGAGTCAATGTCGCTCTGCAGGCGTCTACAATCATCGTCCGTCTTCACTTCCATTATTAATTTCAAGTCATCTGCATATAAAAGATATTTTGCGAAATAGATTTCCTTTGCTAGATCGTTGAACATGATCAGAAACAGAAGTGGACCCAATACTGAACCCTGGCTGACACCTGAACGCGTATTATAAGTCTCCGACTCGAAACAGCCGTGTCTGACAAATTGTTTGCGGTCGCGCAGGTAATCGGCGAAGAAGTTAAGAAAGCCTGGGGATAAACCAATGGCACATAGTTTAGTCAAAAGCACATCATTGTCGACCCGATCGAAAGCCTTGCGAAAATCGAAATAGACGACATCAACTTGTTTACCGGAATCTAACCCTTTGGAGATGAGGTCCACATGGATCATTAGGTTAGTATCGACAGAGCGTCCGGGTCGAAAGCCGTGCTGAGCATCTGAAAGATACACATTTATCTGTTTGAGAATAATGGAATGAAGGCTGTGCTCAAAAACTTTGGCAATTGTAGGAAGAACTGCAACGGGCCTATGATTTTCTACTGAAGCTTTGTCACTAGATTTGGGTATAGGAGTAACACGTGATACTTTAAGTTGCTTAGGGTAAACACCGGATCGTAAAGCTAAGTTAAAAATGTGACAAAGGGGAGTTGCCAAGATTCGTTTGCATCCCTTCAGAACATAATTAGGAATGTTGTCAGGGCCGATCGAGGCATTAGGGTTAAGTTTTTCAATACTCTTTTCTATATTTAAAGGAGTCAGGGAGGGAAGAGGAATATAATTGCCTTCGTCGGCGGTCAGGTTTAAGCTACTTGGGTCCAGTTTTGGCATATCAGGTAGAAATACCCCGGCAAAATATTGAGCAAATGTATCAGCCACTCTGATACCCGATATAGACTCTCCCTTATACGTTACATTAGGTTCAAAACCTCCCTTAGATCTCATATTAGAAATGTAATTCCAGAATTGTTGTGGGTTCTTCCTTATATTTTTTTCAACGAGGTGAGAGTATGATTTATAAGCCTCCTGAGTTCTGAGTTTTAGATCCGATCGTAAGGCATTGAATTTTGCATATGTACGTTCACAGGAAGTACGTTTCCATTTATTGTGGAGTTTGATTTTTTGCTTTAGGTTGGTAATTAGATCTTTGGTAAACCAGACCGGGAACCTTCTATTATCCGCGTTTAGCCTTTTTTTTCTTAGGTATTGTGGAGTTAAATAGATCATACATTATATTATAAAACTTATCAGTAGCAGAAGAAGCATCATTACAGCTAAGAACCTCGTGCCAATGGGCCGAGT
Organism: Cosmia pyralina; assembly: GCA_946251885.1. Taxonomy (NCBI): domain Eukaryota; kingdom Metazoa; phylum Arthropoda; class Insecta; order Lepidoptera; family Noctuidae; genus Cosmia; species Cosmia pyralina. Next base: position 4,189,750 of record OX276362.1, on the reverse strand, counting down.
GTATATAATCATACAAAAGTGTATAATCTCCTTTTTTAAAATTCCAGTCGCGACTTTGATCTATGTTACTGGGGTCTAACTTTTCATCGTCTCCTTTATGTAGTGCTATTGGTATTGCTATATCCAAGGGTGGATGATATAGATCGATTGGAACCAACTCAGTCCCTTCGACATACTCACAATCTACCTTAGTACCTTCCCAGGTCAACACCACATCTAACTTGCTCCCGCGCATATTCATCACACCATTCATATCAGCTAAGTTACAGAAATTCAAGAAATAACAGTAATAATTATTAATATTTACAGATGCACTTTTAAAGTTAAGGTCTCCTAATATTATTACAGTACATTTAAAATTAGAGATAATGTTCTCAACCTTGCAGAACCACGAATAGAAAAATAAAATAATAAATAGATAAATAGAATATATCATTGCCTGAATAAATAAACATTTATTGCAGAATCACTTCCATATTTGTTAGTAACAAAGTAAACTTATAAACTAGTGTTAGTAACATTTATTGTTAAGCTGCGTGAGGCCACCGATCCTGGGGAGTGTCTACTTGACTGCGTGGAGTCGTATCCACCGCCCCAAGATCGGGGAATCCCACCTATCAGCCAACGTTCTAAGAATGGTGTTGGGGCTGCCGCGCACACGGCGTAGTAGAGAAGCGCATCTCTTGCGCATGATAGCCGAAAAACTATCCACATCCGCGTCGGCAAACCTAAGCCTAAAAAATGCTTCTATTCCGTTTTCTAGGTTTTGATACATTTATCAAATGTATGTATTGTGCGGTATCGGTACTAAAAACCCCTAAAACCGCATTCATGTCGCATCAATATTTTTGTAGCAAACGTTGCGTTAGTGTGCGCTGACAAGAAACAATTAATTGAAATGCCAATCAATGTCGAAACGAAATGACATCTGACTGTCGACGTTGATAAACCAGGTCAGGTGGTTGTCACGTCTGTCCATTTTTTTTGGCCTGTCATGATATTTTATATCGTTATTGAAACTAACCATTGGTAGTATTATAGTATTTTGATACTCGCAAGTATACAGAGTGTTTATTCAACAAACTTATCAAACAGTAGAAATATTTTTTAACGTAAATGACTAACTAACTAACTATACAAATAAATACAAAACAAAAGGACACTTAGGCGTCGAAGTACTCGTCCGCATCGATGTCATCCGGAAACGTGCCCAGAAGACTGGCAGCATTGCCACGTTGAATGGCAATGCTAATTCTTTGGCCAAAGAACGAGCCAGCCCTCTGGTCACGTGAAGCCTCGACCAGTCGGCGAGAAATTTCCTTAAAAAGTAGACGCGCACTCGGGCCCCATGACCTGAGCGTTTCGACCCCAAACGGTATTATAGTTATGTCTAAATATCGTGTATAAGTAAACTATTATACCTATGATCGAGTCTTCTCGAGAAGAGCTCGTGGCTAAGTAATAACAGCCGCACGGGTCGATCCGTCAGGTTAAGCTACGCTTGCCGGGGTTTGTCCCTTTAGATACCGAGACTCTTCCGTGCCTCGGAAAGCACGTTCAGCCATTGGTCCCGGCTGTCGTTCGTGGACCTTTGACAGTCGTAACGGGTCGTCAGAAGCCCGACAGTCTGACAACCAGTCTTACCAAGGGGTATTGTGTTACCCAGTAAATGGGTTATGGGGGTCAGATAGGCATTCGCTCCATGTAAAATACTGGTACTCAGCTGCATCTGGTTAGACTGGAAGCCGACCCCAACAGCTGGGAAAAGGCTAGGTAGGTTGATTTTTTGTTTGACATTTATTTTCTATACATAAGCTGTGAAAGAGCCATATTTATTCTGAAAAATATAAAAGTAATCTAAAAATTTAAAAAAATGCCCTTAGTGTCAAATCTCCTTTCCTAACAAGGAGTTATATCCGCAATAGTATTCGGCGGAGTGAAAGCGACTCAGCCTGAGGTCGCTATTCTTGTGTTGTCTACTCAATATTAATAACAATACTCGTAGCTATAATAATTACAAGTTTTGTTTGACCCTGTTGAACCCTGATAAAAATACCCTGCCTGTATTTGCTTCACAACCTGGGCAAGATGTCTCGGAGAGTTCACGATATGTAATGGATGGTCACCCATCCACGATCCGGCCGTGGCAAGCGGCTGTTTTTGTTTAAGAGCCTATACTACCTCAAATCCTCAAATGGCTTAGCATGATCCTCCGTTATGTCGAAAATACTGCAGCATTCATTTTGAAATAAATATGTGGTAAAGTTGAGGATTAATGTCAAGTACTATGTTTGACGAAATCACGATTCCATAAAAAAAAAAAAAAAAAAAAATTTAATTGTGTGACTGATAATTTTGTAATTTTGTATTATTGTTTTGTTGACATCTTTGTTTACTTGAATTGCATTGACATTTTATTTTATTTTATTCTCTGACCCTTTTCAATTTGTATTCGTCCATTCATTTAATTTATTCCGATGTGTTATGGGGCAGTATTATGAAATTTTATTTTATCATGTAACAGTTATGGGTTTTTGCCTGAATTAAATGAATTTTATTTATTTTTTTTTTTATTTTTTTTTTTATAAAATTTTCTCTATACGAAAAATTTCCAAAGTTTACCTCCAAACCGAACAATAAACCGGTGGTATTAAAAAAATACTTCTCTCTCTAAAAAAATACTTATAGCTCAGGTCTTATGTTTTTAATTTTTTTCAAATTACCATTGATTTCATCATAAAAAGCAATTATCTAAACTATCGGTCCCCAACACCGCACTCAGTCTCGGTCTCACTCAGTCCGCGAGCAGTATTGTGCGAGCGAGATAAAAAGCTGAGGCAGTATGGGCTCGTATCCACGAACCCCCACTTTTATTTAGGTAGGCTAAAACCCATCACCAATTTTAATGTAAACTCCTTTGAACGAATCATGAATTTTTATAACCCCATATAAATACCTTATTATTTCCCCTTAACGACAAATTTATTCCATGGGAAGAATACCCACAATTAAGGACTAAATAATGTACACAACTCTATGGGAAAGTTTTTCTATTACATTGCGATCTTATTTTGTTTAGTTTTGTTTAGTAGCTCAATACACAATTACTGGTCCCGCGAGTCCTATTACAGAATGACCAAGTTGGATACTTAACGCTTTTTACACTCGCGGCGTGAGCAGATAGAAAAAAACATACAGTAAGTGCGGGTTACTTTGACTCTATGGCATAACTTTGGCCCAAATCAAGACAGATGTTTAGTGTCATTAAATCCACACAAGGTTCCGCAAGTACGCGTCTATATCACCATCTAATAGTTACCAAAGGACATACGACGTTCGGTTGTGTGGTCGTGACACTTCGGGCAGTTTATATAGTTGTCTCGATTTGGGCCAAAGTTATGCCCTAGAGTCAAAATAACCCGCCCTTACGGTAGGTGAAAAGTTTTGTAGAGATACTTTGTCGTTCCGTCAAAGATAATATGTCTGGACTTTAAAAGATACCTTTTTTTTTTTGTGGATGGGAAATCATCAAATGACTTCTCCCGCTCTAGTCAGAGCGGGAGGGCGTGTCAGACTTTTACTGACTAAAGCCCACCCATGTTCCTTCAGCTGCCCGTGCCAGGGCCACGGTATCTCTTTCGAACTACCCGCGACCCCGGCGGCATCGGCCCAATTGACCCCGTCACTGCTGACATCTCTTTGAGGCGCGCGTGGAACACAACGCGCCGTCGACCCGGGCCTGGTCCTTACCGGACGGCGAGCTGCCCATTACTCGTCGTCCGCAAGCCCGCGCCTACGGTGGCCGGGAATCGGCAATCGATTCCCGCCGCCCGTGGCGTCTCCTACGGCGGCTAGGGGCGCGAGGGCGCGGCTGTTGCCTCTCCCTCACGCGTTCCGCTTCCTCCTTCGCGAGCATTACTGCTTCGCAGAAGGAGGTGACGGCTTCCCATGCACTCTCGCTCCGCACCATGGCCTGGACCAGGTTTGGACGCGAGAGATCGCCGCCGCCGATCGCCTCCGTGAGAACACGGCGGTGCCTCGCCCAAGCCGGGCAGACCTCCACTGTATGCTCCACCGTGTCCTCCGGGCGATCCACACAATGGTGACACCCGGGCGTTTCCTCCCGCCTTATCCGAAACAGGAACCTCCCGAAGACCAACGGCTTAACTTGTTTTCCGAGCCACGCAGGGGTTAAAGATACCAGAATTGTCTTTGGTTTCATATCAATCAATGAAAAATATTGGTTAACTTGAATATGAGGCGTTTGCTTACATTGCTTTTGAGTGTATTTTGTAATTTTATTTTTTCATCCTTCCTTCTTTTTCTGACCTCTGAGTTTGTTTCAGTGTTTTTTCTGTGACGTCAGGTTTTCCTGTTAACCTACCACTGATTAGTAAAAGAGGAATAAATGGAAACCTTGGCCTCATCTATTAAATAAAAGTAATTTACTGAATTAATATAATCACACTAATATTATAAAGGCGAAAGTTTGTGAGTGTGAGTGTTTGTATGTGATTTGGATGAAATTTAGTAGTTTTTATCCCGGTCTATGCGGGTGGAACCGCGGGGCGCAACTAGTGTTTGAATAAAAACTGCCAGAAACGTGAACTCGATCTTATCAGGATGTGGTGTACGGAATGATGCAAATATTATAACGTTTTATGTTGTAAAGTTAAATGTGGAGTAAACTATTACCACCACAAAAATCTTTCCCATCATTTCCCCTTACCTTCCCCTTCTCTAATTCCCACACATATACCAACACACCCCCATACACACCCTCACTCAGAACTAGACAAACACTACACTCTGTAACCACTCCACTTAGTAATAACTTATTTTCATTAATATCTTTTTATTTTTGTGTTTATTTTTTTTTTGTCCGGCTGTGCTGTGTCACATTAAACGTTCGGCAACTCAATCTGTCTTTACTGATTATTGGACCACCAAGATACAGGCGGTGCCTAGTTTGGGGCTCATGGCTATTTCTTATGTTATCTAACTTGCGTGTGTGTAAATAAATTATTCTAAATTCTAATTCTTTGCCGCCAAGGACGATTCGATGAGGCCGGTTGTTCACCGCCACGTCAACGGGACGTTAACGGGATGACATCGAGAACGAGATGACGGCGCCGAAGTAGCGATACATACATTTAATATGGCCGCGTGTCCACACCACACACCGTAACCGGAACGTCACGTTCGGGTCGAACAATTTTGAAACAATTTTGCTTGCAAGCTGCAATTGTAGGACAAACAAAATATCATACGGGAAGGGTGAATCAGTATAAAAAAAAAGCAACTTTAAGGTGTACGGGCGTCCGTTTTATCGATAGTACAGTCAGCAACAAAAGTCGATTAACACTTGCGGTTTTTTAATCTGAATTATTAAGTGAAATATATAATCCAAATCGGAACAGAAGTACTTAAAATTTTAAGAACATTAACTCTTAACAGTTAAACGAAAAAAATAGCAGTTTATCGAATCATTTTGTGTTAATTTAGATGGTGTCAAAAAGTAGCAGTGTTAACCGACTTCTGTTGCTTGTTGTTGTACATGAGACATATTCAGTTTTTTCTGTAGGACTGCAACGTACCTGTATTGCTTCTCGTGTTGTATGTCCACACGCTGCGATGACCACGTAACATTAGATTGATCGCCTACCTGATTGCCAACCAACAACATTTACAAAATCTCTTCTAGCTCATTCCTCGCTCATCTTCCTCGTTCATTCCTCGCTCCGCTCTCTCGCACCTCGCCACTTATCGGACGAAGTTACACAGAGTCCATTAAAAAGTTCTTTTCTTTCGTCTAGCAACCAACAAACATGGCCGGAGGGCTTCCAAGCTTGGTTATGATTTTATACGTGATTTCATGGCGACTTGGGAGCAAGTGGTTTGAGAAAGTTGGTGGTAAATTTCTAAGTTGGAATTTATATAAAAGAAAATGCATTGATGCGACTCACAAGACGTAATCTGTTAGATGCAGAAGCACAACAGCGTCGACCTGGCGATGTTTGAGGGTGCCCTATATCCAGCAGGGGACGTCTTTCGGCTATAATCAGATGCAGCAATAGGTACTGTTCGGTGGTAGAAAATGGTGCCAGTCTGAAGGTAGTATTTCCAAAGACAAAGTCTTTTTGCAAAAATCCATAATAATTATAGGTGGTTTTCGCCATGCATGCTAGAAATCAATCTGCCTAGCCTTTTCCCAACTATGTTAGGGTTGGCTTCCAGTCTAACCGGATGCAGCTAAATACCAGTATTTTACATGGAGCTGCCTATCTGACCTCCACAACCCATTTGATACCCCTTGGCAAGACTGGTTGTCAGACTTTCGGGCTTCTGACGACCTGTAACGACTGTCAAAGATCCACGAATGACAGCCGGGATCAACGGCTTAACGTGCTTTCCGAGGCACAGAGGAGTCTCGGTATGTAAAGATTGTCACCCATCCACGGACCAACCTCGGCAAGCGTAGTTTAACCTGATGGATCGACCCGTGCGGCTGTTATTACTTAGACACAAGCCTCTATTCCATGCAGCTAGAAGTCGACTAAAAATTTACCCATGTAGCCGGTACCAATCTTGTAGATAACATAACACCACGCCGTATTCCCCGAAGGGTTCGGCAGAGGTGTACTTATAGTACACCCACATTTCGCCAGTTATGCTTAAGTCTTATGTAATAGGGGGCGAGCCTGTTGCCATCAACCGGGCACTAATCCTGACTCCGGGCTGCTACTGAGAAATTCCAGATATAAAAACTCAATAACACTGCCCGACCCGGGAATCGAACCCAGAACCTCATGCTCAGCAGTAGCGCTTGCAACCACTAGAACAACGAGGCAATCAAAATTATTAACAAACAAGATTAAACTATTTCCATCATTTAATTTTACACATATAAGTTACATTTTTAACCGACTTCAAAAAGGAGGAGGTTCTCAATTCGTCGGAAGCTTTTTTTTTTTTTTTAATTTTTTTTTTTATGTATGTTCCCCGATTACTCGAAGATGGCTGGACCGATTTGGATTTTTTTTATTTTGTTCGAGAGTGTATACATCACAGTTGGTCCCATATAAAATTGATTAACTTTGTTTAGGTAGTTTTTGAGTTAGCTTCAATAATACGTATTTTTTCCCCACTTTTATATGGATGATGTTCTAGTTTGTTTTGCAGGTAGTGGTATTTGAATTTGTGTGGGGTAGGTACACAACTAAAAAGTGAAAAATAAATTTTTTTTTACAAAAAAATACAACCGACTTCCAAAAACAACACTACAAAGTGAAAAATAACTTTAATTTCTGAAGTCGGTGGCAAAAAACGAAAATACATTTAACTAGACACCAACTTCCGAAATTAAAGTTATTTTTCACTTTGTAGTGTTGTTTTTGGAAGTCGGTTGTATTTTTTTGTAAAAAAGTTTTTATAAATATTAGAATAAAAAAAATTAGAAAACATTTAAAAATACAAAAAATAGTAGCCCACTGGTATGGGGAACAGGGTCCAAGCTACAGGGCTCCAGAAAGAGGAACCTCCTAATAACGCGCGCCGTGTCCAGAAGTACCGCTCTCTGAATCAGGCCCTTAATCCAGCCGCCCAACGAGAGCCTCCTTAGGTGTTGGTCGAGGCTCTTGGCAATTAGGCCATTGGCTGATATGACTTTCGGCACAATGATCGCAGAGTCCACATCCAATATGTCGACAACCTCGCGAGCCAAGTCAAGATACTTGATTTGACAAACAAGATTATTATTAAGTTATTTTTAATACCTGATTCTCTGCTTACCCCCCATCAAGATGGAGATACTTGAAAAGAACAATAGTTTAAACAAATGCCGGTGATCTCATTACGCGCCGCCTCGCATCGCATTTCAATAACGCTACGGACGTGCCAGTCGTAGCGTGCCTGCGTAGCTCGTAGCTATAATGGAATTCGTAGCCGCTTGCTACGGCGTAGTCAAATGGGACGTAGGTTAGAGTTGTAGAAATGTTTTTTTATTTGAATTTTTTGTGTTTTTCGGAAGATTTATTTTTACAATATTTTACTATTATAACATTATGGAATATCGACATTAATTATGATACAATATATTAAATAATCCTAACTGTTATATAATCACATCACACTATATCACACTAATCACACTAATAATATTATAAAGGCGAAAGTTTGTGAGTGTGTGTGTGTGTATGTTTGTTACTTCTTCACGCTCAAACAGCTTAACCGATTTGGATGAAATTTGGTATGTAGACAGCTTATACTCTAGATTAACACATAGGGTACTTTTTATCCTGAAAAAATGTAGTATTCCCGTGGTATGAGCAAGGAATTCAAATATATTTGTTACTCTTTCAAACTCAAACGGCTCAACCGATTTTCATGAAATTTGGTGTGGAAGTAGCAGACACCCTGTATACACATAGCACATTTAAACTAATTTACATCCTGAAAAAATGTAGTGTTCCCGTGGGATGAGCAATTTTTTTGTGAATACTTTTCTCACCGATTAAATAATACACCTTTTAGTGTATCTCTTAAACCGCGGGTAACACCGCGGGGCGCAGCTAGTTAATAATAAATGCGAAAGTGGGTTTGTTTGTCGGTTTGTTTTGCTTTCATGCTAAATCGGTTGAACGAATTTGGATGAAATTTGGCATACGGGTAGATGTAACATTTTTAACTAACAATCTGAATTGATTGAGAAATTATTGACAATAATTACTTTCTGTGCAAGTTGGAATAATCCTACTTACAGTGTACTAGGCACTTACTGGCTGTCAGACTCAGAAAATTAAAACAAATAAAAAAAAAACAAAACTACCCAACAAGTTTAAAATTATTAATTATTTATAAAACTTATAATCTAAACTAATTAATTATTATAAAGAGAAAAGATTTGATGTTTTATATTTTTGTTTGCTACGCTTTCACGTCTAAACGGCTGAACCAATTTTGATGAAGTTTGGTATGAGGATACTTTGAAAATTTTAAAAGCACACAAGCAACTATTTATCGAGATATCACGCGGGTGCAGCCACAGGCGAAGCAGCACCTAGTAAAAAAAGTTATCTACAACCTCTGAACACTTTAACCTTCTATCATTCGTCTGTAATGTATGGTTTTCAATTCATGAATTATTTGAGAGAGCGGCTGCTTGCGGCGGCGACGATATCTTGTTACCCGACTCACTGATAAAATAGAGGTTCTGTGTTCTTAAACAACTTGACAAGGGATTGAAGATCGTAGAAAACGAAAGTTAAATATAAAAATATAGGTAGGTAACTTTATTGCAGAAGATACTTTTTTACTGCTATTTTAGTCTATTTTGCTAATTGTTTTTGTAATGATCAATGACGCTCCTGTAATCAGCAAAGGGGTAGGTAGAGGTGCAGGCTCCTATTGCAATGAACCAATTTCAAATGAGAGGGGCAATTCCATAGACAAAAAAAACAGGGCAATCCCTGTTTTTTTTTTTTTAAATACATACGTGTCGAATTGAGAACCTCCTCTTTTTTTTCGTCGAGCGTAATTGAGTGTATTTACCACCGTGCTAAATGGCTAATTAATGGTTAATTATTTTTGGCTAATTTATTTTGACCTATATCTTAGCATAATCAGCCTATAATGTTCCCACTGCTGGGACACAGCCTCCTCTCTGTGAGAGGGAGTGGGCTGTAATCCACCACGCGGACCCAGTGCATGTTGGTAGATGTCACATGTCTTCGAATTTTCGGTTCTAGGACATGCCGGTTTCCTCACGATGTTTTCCTTCACCGTTTTGAGAGCAGTGGTGATGAAATAAATTGCACAAAGTAAAGCGCCTGCCTGAGTTCGAACCTACGACCTACAACTCGTAAGTCGGGGCCGTTACCACTGGACTACCACTGCTCATTATTGTCCCTTAGTAGTTTCGGATATAAGAGGGGGGGAAAGCTTTATATCCGATTCTACTGTCTTAATTTTGAATTTTAATACTATACCGAATAGCTCGTGGATAAGTAATAACAGCCGCACGGGTCGATCCGTCAGGCTAAGTTAAGCTATGCTTGCCGGGGTTATCCGTGGATGGGTGACCATCTCTACATAACGAGACTCCTCCGTGCATCGGAAAGCACGTTTAACCGTTTGTCCCGGCTGTCATTTGTTGATTTTTGTCAGTCGTTACGGGTCGTCAGAAGCCCGAAAGTCTGATAACCAGTCTTACCAAGGGGTATGGTATTACCTAGTTACTGGGTTGTCGAGGTAAGATAGGCCGTCACTCCATGTAAAATACTGGTATTCAGCTACATCCGGTTAGACTGGAAGCCGACCCCAACATAGTTGGGAAAAGGCTAGGCAGATTGATTTACCGTGTTTTTCTAAACCGAATATTTTTTTAAATTTATTTATTTAAAGTAGAGCTACTGTATGTATTTGATAAAGTCACATCGTCAAAATACATAGGTAACCATTTCTGAAGCAAGAACTAAGCCAACGCAACCCCGAATATCATTAACCCTGTTGACACTCCTACTTACCCTATACCAACACGTCACGGCATTGTATTACAACGTTCAATACGTCATATAGGTGACGTCACTCGTGATGCGCAAACAAATGGCCGCCGAGCAAACTTGGTGACGTCATGACGTGACATGAGACATTGCCGAGTTAGGGGTTAGGGTGGTTATATGCTTGCTATTTTATAATTTTTCCAATCATTTATTTTAATATGGCGTCCATGCGGTATTGCATTTTTTTCATCTATGGTTGCTTGTCAACATATAAGGAACTTCATAGCGGCTATGAAGTATTGTATTTTTTCGTCTATGGTTGCCTGTCAATATTTAAGGAACTTCATAGCGTCCATGACGTATTGATTTTTGTCGTCTATGGTTGCCTGTCAATAACTAAGGAACTTCACAGCGTTCATGAAGTGTTGCATTTTGTCGTCTGTGATTGCCTGTCAATAAATAAGGAACGTCACAACGTCCATGAAGTATTGCATTTTGTCGTCTATGATTGCCTGTCAATAAATGAGGACTTCATAGCATCCATGAAGTGTTTAATTATTTCGTCTATGGATGCCTGACAATAAATAAGGAACGTCATAGCGTCCATGAAATATTGCATTATGTTGTCTATTATTGCCTGTCAGTAAATGAGGAACTTTATAGGGTCCATGAAGTGTTGCATTTTTTCGTCTATGGTTGCCTGCCAATAAATAAGGAACGTCATAGCGTCCATGAAGTATTGCATTTTGTCGTCTATGATTGCCTGCCAATAAATAAGGAACTTCATAGTGTCCATGAAGCATTTTTTCGTCTATGGTTGCCTGTCAATAAATAAGGAACGTCATAGCGTTCATAAAGTATTGCATTTTGTCGTCTATGATTGCCTGTCAATAAATAAGGAACTTCATAGCGTTCATGAAGTGTTGCATAATTTCGTCTATGTTTGCCTGTCAATAAATAAGGACTTCGTAGCGTCCATGAAGTGTTTAATTATTTCGTCTTTGGATGCCTGACAATAAATAAGGAACGTCATAGCGCTCATGAAGTATTGCATTATGTTGTCTATAATTGCCTGCCAATAAATGAGGAACTTTATAGCGTCCATGAAGTGGCATTTTTCGAAATGGGTTCTGTCTTTTTTAATTTATCACACCACTTTTCAATCTACTACCTCATTGGTGTAGTGGTCGCAAGCGCTACTGCTGAGCATGAGGTCCTGGGTTCAATTCACGGGTCAACTGTTGTTAGGTATTTCCATCTAGAATTGCTCAGTAGTACCTTTTTTTACCGTGGAGAAATGCTCATGCATACTGCACTATCACGGGGAGATAGTACAGTTATGTGGGACTCTAACCCACTAAGGTTAGAGTTCACGGTGTCCTCCTCTCTGCCGCTTACGGCGGGAACACGGGCACGCGTTAGCACTTATCCGTGAAGTTCAGTAGTAGTCTGGAGTCTGGATGTGTGCCCGATGAATGGCAATAGGCTCGCCCCCTATTACATGGGACTTGAAACATAACTGGCGAAATGTGGGTGTGCTATAGGTACACCTCTGATAACCCTTCGGGAAATTCAGTCGTGATGGTATGTTATGTGATGTTAAATTGTACGTATATTAAAATCATAACTGTCATTTTTTGACAGTTGTATGAAATGGCTTTAACACGGCGTTGAGGTTCTCGCTGTGTGCTCGGACTTTTAAATAGCTGCAGTAAAATGGCACTTATTAACTGTCATTTTGTTAAAAAATGTTCCCATTTGATAGCGAAATGACAGTAGAAGTGTCATTTTGCTGCAGTTAATTAAAAGTCCGACCATAGAGCAGACACCGCAAATTGAATTTTAGCAGGGATTGTGCTAATTGAAACAGCGTTAGTATGGTAATCGTAATGACTGAATTTATTTCAAAATTACATCTTTTATATAATTTTGGGTACCTAGCCGGATGACATCGTACGATATATTTACCAATCGCGAACGAGCATACACATCTGCCGATCCCTGGGGCATCACCGTCGCCGGTGGCGTGATCATCAGGTGCAGGCGCCTCAGTTTGTGTGTGTTTTCGGTGCTGTGGACTCGTTGATGCTTGCAGGTTAGCTGGTACATAATTTTTGTGCAAAAAGATTTCGGAAATCACGCTAATCCGAAGGAAATCTAACTTAGAGAGATGTACTGATGATTTTTATGGTTATAATTATATTTTTTCCGTCTTGAATCATATTTTGTTCAAGATACAACTTTACACTGACCTGCAAATTGCAAAAAATACAAAAAAAATTGAATTTCGCGGGCTACCACGGCGTAACAACCTTAAAGATCGCCAATTGTGGAGGTTTGTGGAATGTCGTCTATCTATAATATTAGGCTACCGAGTAATTAAAGAGTTAAATAAAAAACACCTAAAAGATGGAATCAATCAGTATCACATAAGGTTCTCATAAAGAAAAGGAAATACTTTCTAGTATTTGCATACTTCGGTTCACACCGCGAACTATGCACCGAAGTATGCAAATACGCGGTAGCTACATGAGTGAAGCTAAACAAACTTATCTTCGTTCCCAGTGTGGCCTGCGCTTTAGAAAAACAAGAAAATTATCATTTATACTACAGATTAATACAGATGGCACACTCCGCAGTTTAGGTATGAAGCTACAAGAACGCGGCGGGCTCATCTCACTGGGTCAATTCAGTGTGGGCTGCCGCGCACCGGCCGGCTCGTACGCTAGTTCCATACTCACTGACGCGCCGCGTCGTAAAATAAGACAACCCTAACGAGTCAGAAGGCATAAGAGTTACGCGATAGAACGAGAGGCAACTTATAGGTGAATATAGCTGTAGGTAATGAAGCGTTGTGCGACCTGAAATGCACTTTATTGTGTCGTAGCAAGAGTCGCTTTTTATTTAAATGATTTTGCGGAGTGTCCCATTTGTATTAATCTGTGATTATACACATAAGTGATAATCTGTCTAATCTGCCTTTGGTCTTGGTGTGGCCTTGGGTGGCCATTAAATTATAACTCCCTGACGTCAAGCAATAGGCATCATTGTCAAACTTTTAACATTTATTTGTTAAATACGAGGCTTTTGGCTACTTTGTATTAATGTGTGTATTTTACGTCTTTATCCACTCCAACGATACGATTGTCCTGTACATTTTTTGTCGGCGCGTGACGGGGCGCCTAGCCACTTATACACGACTTGTACACAAAATATTTCTATGAACTGATAGTAAAGTAATGACTGTTTCATAAAGTGGATAGCCTAGGCTAGATAACGAATTTTGTTTTAGAACAATAAATTACTTAGTTTTTTTTCAATACCCAAAAATTAAATTGTTGGAGTGGTTGTTATGAGTACCTAATAAAAAAATATATTTAGTTGCTTAGACAAAAGACAATGATCTATATTATGTTAGTAAGTTAGTTACAAAAAACTTAAAAGCAATGTTAGTGTGTTACAATTTTAACTAAGTTTTAAGCTTAAATACATTCACCGGGTGTAATGAATCACTCCTGCCTAACCAACACCTGCATAAAGTGATTCATTATCGGTAATGTGCGTCTTGTTTGCACTGAATAAATAATTTTTCTTTTTTTAGGGTTCCGTACCTCAAAAGGAAAAAAACGGAGCCCTTATAGGATCACTCCGTTGTCCGTCTGTCCGTCTGTCTGTCAGTCTGTCAAGACCCTTTTTCTCAGGAACGTTTAGAGCTATCAAGCTGAAATTAATATCAAATACGTAGTTTTATGGTCTCTTGAAGTTCTAAAAAATCAAATTTCTAAATCAGCGCAAATAAAAATAAGGCCATTTATGCGACACATTTTGATACTCGCAAATAAATCATAACCTATAGGGTACTTCCCGTTGACCTAGAATCATGAAATTTGGCAAGAAGCAAGCTCTCACAGCACAAGTAAAGGAAAAAATCCGAAAAATTTTAATTTGTAACTTTATCACATACAAAAATATTTTTTGGGATTATAATTTTAAGTTTGTTTTTGAGATAAATTCTAACTACGGAACCCTTCATTGTGCGTGGTCCGACATGCACTTGGCCGGTTTTTTTCTTTTCACTTTACAGGCAGAATGTAATGTCAGTACTCTAAACACAGATTACAGTGGTATAAACAAAGTAGAGACCCGCATTTACCACCAACATTAGCAAACGCATCACCCATTTAATCAAGCCAATTTACAATCGACTGTTTACGCAAACATAAAATCATGCAATTCGACAAGCAGCTCTGAAACATTAAATCACGAAAATCGCTTTGTGGAGCGTTTTTGATGCAAAACTTACCGTGTGCGGCTGGCTTTTTATACTCAATTCAAATCTTTGTTTCCAAATGATGTTATTTCTCACATAATTATTATAAGTTAAGTATTAAGTTAAGTTACGAGCATAACAATATAGCAACCGTGTGCCTATTTTAAACGCGGTGAAAAAAATAACTGTGTCATGGGCTTTAGTAAACGTCTATTGTATTTAACCGATTTCAAAAAGGAGGAGGTTCTCAATTCGTCGGAACCTTTTTTTTTTTTTTTTTTTTTATGTATGTTCCCTGATTACTCGAAGATGGCTGGACCGATTTGGATTTTTTTTTGTTTTATTCGAGAGGGTATACATCACAGTTGGTCCCATATAAAATTGATTAACTTTGCTTTGGTAGTTTTTGAGTTAGCTTCAATAATACGTATTTTTCCTCACTTTTATATGGACGATGTTCTAGTTTGTTTTGCAGGTAGTGGTATTTGAATTTGTGTGGGGTAGGTACACAACTAAAAAGTGAAAAATAAAAACTTTTTTACAAAATAAATACAACCGACTTCCAAAAACAACACTACAAAGTGAATAATAACTTTAATTTCGGAAGTCGGTGGCAAAAAACGAAAATACATTTAACTAGACACCGACTTCCGAAATTAAAGTTATTTTTCACTTTGTAGTGTTGTTTTTGGAAGTCGGTTGTATTTTTTTGTAAAAAAGTTTTTATATGACTGTACTCCTCAGCTCATGCACACCTACCCACATTAGCGCATAAGATGTCGTGCACTTAGTTCAATTATTTCTACAATTACCCTTTTACGAATGTACTAAAACAGTTACGAAATTCTAATGTCATTCTTGTTATTGACCAACCCACTACGCAAATCGGCCTCATGTATTTATAAGTTATAATATTGTATTTTGTCTGTAAGTGATTGTAAATCTTTTGAGAAAATATATGTCTAAAACCGTAAACCGTATGTCTGTGTGACCGCGCTAATCTTCTATACCCAATGAATTAAAAATAAAAACATATATTTTGGACTATTTGTAGGTACAAATTTTATAAACCTGCCAAACTGCGAGACAGTGTATCGGCAGGATTAGCGCTCGTCTTAAAATATTTGGTTTAAACAATAGAAGTTAAACATCTAAATAAGTAGGTACTTATGTACCTACTTATTTAGATGTTTAACTTCTATTCTATTCTTCTATTATTCTTTATTATTATTATTATTCTTTTATTTCTATTTTATTCTATTCTATTCTTCTTTTATTTCTTCTTCTATTCTTTGTTTTTCTTTAGTTAGTTTTGATGAATGCGGTTTTCGCCATTATTTAGAAAATTTATTCCGAAAGGTCTATGTGTTATAATAAGTTATAACAGAACACATATTAAAATAAAGAAATCTCGATGTTTTATCAAGTTGAAAAAAACGTTCGAAGCAGGTGCGGGTCATTAGTTTCCAAAAAACGAATACTTATCAATTTTATGTTAAGTGTTAATTAAGAATATTTCAGAATGACTGAAACTATTAAAAAAGTCATAAAAATGCTTGATTCAAAATTAACATTTTGTTGCTTATATGTTTGGAAACTATATTTTGAACGTAGTATAATTGATTCATGATCAAAGCGCACTAATATATGTGTGTGTACATAACATTAGGCTTATTATTCCTGACTGAGTTCACTGGGTTGCAGTCTGATAATGCACTTCTGAAAAATTGGTTCAATATTTTTTTTAGGGTTCCGTACCTCAAAAGGAAAAAACAGAACATTTATAAGATCACTCGTCTGTCTGTCTGTCCGTCTCTCACAGCCAATTTGCTCCGTATCTAATCCGTACAAAATCCGTACCTACCTTGGACATTTTCTATGTTTCATTGCATTGCGCCTATCATTAATACAAGGTGTTTGAAGTAACTGACCACCTCTTAACCATCGTAATCATCATTATAAACAACTTTTAATTATTTTACAGAGGCATGAGGAACAGGGTATAAAATTCACTCAACTTCCATAGAAAAAGAGATTGTTCGCGATGGAATAAAATATTTATGGTTCTTGAAGACTGGGACAGATCAAATAAATATAGAACGTTGAAATTGAAAAAAAAACTTTTTACAAAAAAAAAAAACAATCAACTTCCAAACAAAAAAACTAAAAAGTGAAAAATAACCTTAACTTCGGAAGTCTGTGTCTTTGGATCTGTATTTCAGTTTTTTGCAAACAACTTTCGAAATTAAGATTATTTTTCACTTTGTAGTATTTTGTTTGGAAGTCAGTTTTTTTTAAGTGGTTCAGTTTGTAATTATTATTTATCTAAGTTACAAAAGCCTAATGTCAACTGCTCACCACCTTTTACAAAATATTGCGTTTAACGACGCAGGGACGTTAAATTAGGCTCTACCTACGTATGCTCGTCGCGAGGTAAACTCTGCTTGCGCGATGCAGGATTTTGCGTGATGTCACAATTTATTGTATCCGATTTTAGAGGTTGCGTGATGTCACAATTTATTTTACTCGATTTTAGAGGTTGCGTTATGTCTCAATTTATTTTACCCGATTTTAGGGGAAGTCTCGAAAAGTTATTTATAATGATGATTTGTGATCATGACCATTTAAAGAAGTTTTCCGTTATTTCAATTACACTTTGTAGATAAAGCTGTAAACCCACATAATGTATATAATTTGACATCCATACCTAGTAATGTAATTCTGCTTTGTTGTCGCTGAACAAATTTGGTTGCAGTACCGTGGACGAGCTCTCATACAGGGAATAGTACAGTAGTCTCAGGGAGTACCTAGTAGTCTCTTCAGGGGATACTACTTGACAAATGTTATTACAGTGTAGACAAATATTTAAATGTTATTTATTTTTTTGTGTTTCCTAATTTAATTTTTTTGGCATTTTGTATTTGTAATTTTTTTATTTTCATTGACATTTTGTATTTGTATTTTTTTTTTATTTTCATTGACATTTTGTATTTATATTTTTTTTATTTTCATTGACATTTTGTATTTGTAATTTTAATTGGCTTATGACAAAACCTATGGCTTAAGGCTTGGCTTAGCAAGAACCTTACCTATTTATAGATCCTAAGGGCCTATTTCAAGATGTCTGAATAGCCACTACTTACCGAATAAATTCAAAAATGGAACAGAATTTGTATCAATTATCTGCCAAGTAAGTTATTAGGAACTTAATCGTAGGTGGTGAAACAGGCCGCCGGGGTCGCGGGTTTTCGAATGAAATACCGTGGCCCTGGCACAGGCAACTGAAGGAACACGGGTGGGTTTTAGCCTGTAAAAGTCTGGCACGCCCTCCCGCTCCTTTGATGATTTACCATCCACAAAAAAAAGGTGGTGAAACAGGCAAAATGTAGATACCTATGTTAAACAAATAAATTATTCTGATTCCTAGTATTCAACAATGAAATAACTATCGTTACATGCTTTACAGACAAATGAGAACTGTTATTTTCAGACAAAGAGTATAAGCAATAGTCGTCCTTAACGAATCCTAGTGTCGAAGAAATGCGTGTGATTTTGCCTGAAACTACACAGATTGTAGCAACAGAATGGCTACATTTGGCGTGGGAGACTACCAGCTGAATACATGATCTTTACCTCACGCAATGGAAATATAGATAATACAAGCTTTTACCTACGGCTTCACTCCCGCAATTTTATTTCTCAGGCGTGAATTATTCTGAGATATAAAAACTTTTTACAAAAAAAAAAAAAATACAACCGACTCCCAAAAAAAAACTACAAAGTGAAAAATAACTTTAATTTCGAAAGTCGGTGTCTTTGGTTTCTTTTTAGTTTCATTTTTTGCCACCGACTTCCGAAATTAAAGTTATTTTTCACTTTGTAGTTTTTTTTTTGGGAGTCGGTTGTATATTTTTTGTAAAAAGTTTTTATTTTTCACTTTTTAGTGGTGCCTACCCCACACATCGAATACCACTCTGCAAAATAAATTAGAGCAGTATTCACATAGACTATGTGGGAAAAATACGTATTAAATGATTAAAGCTAACTCAAAAGCCACTCATCAGAGCTTGAAGATATTTATATGCAATCATCTCAAATAAAAACTTTGCAAAAAAGCAAATATACGTCGCGCTAAGCCGTGTCAGAAGTTGGGAAGGCGTAGTTTTATGTTGACGGAGATAACGAGGCTACGAAGTCTGACTTCTGACAATCGAGGCCACACATAACATACAACTCAAGCAGCGCAGTTTGAAGCGGCATATAATTACCATTAAAATCTTTCTTCCTTTCTTTCTTTCTTTTTCTTTCTAAAATCATTTATAGCCAAAGTGCACCTCATGGCAATTCCAATAAGCCCAAACACGGCTAGAATACATTGTTTTGTTACTGAGTTCCAGTGCCTACCTTCCGGCTTCTTCATCAGATCGGTTTGATGGTACCATTTTCATCAGAACCATTTATTTAAAGTTTCGTCATAGTCGCTTAACTGTCTTAATCGAGATATCTTATCGCCACCCGTGAAATACTTATTATCATTGAGAAGTTCCCGTGGCCATCTGTGGTCTTCTTCATCATATGCTACTTTCTGAATGCAAGTGCTTGATGAAAATACCAAAATCGCTATATGTATGCCTATAATTTTTGAGGAGTTCCCTCAATTCCTCATGGATCCCATCATCAGAACTGGATTTTGATAAAAATGGGACCAATCTGGAAGTATATCATTTAAAAAAAAAAAGAATTTTCCAAATCGGTTCGTAAATGACGGAGTTCTGAGGTAACAAACACAAAAAAAAATTACAACCGAATTGAAAACCTCCTCCTTTTTGAAGTCGGTTGAAAAGTACCTACGTAGCTTATGTCACTCTCCGTCCCATAACCCTATAAAAGGCAAAGGAAATGGACATACTTATAGAAATAAAAATACTTGTACCTACTTATAAGGAGTATTTATTTAATACAATTTTGGAAGCATCTTTTTCATTCATTGAAAAAAAAAAATGTCCCATATTATGGCAGCACCACCTAGGGCGTACGAAAACTCATAAAGCATGGAATTACTTACTTATATTTTAAATACAATATACAAGATAACACTATTTACACTAGGTATTCAAGTAAATGACTAACAACTAAGTATATAAATAAATAGAAAAACAAAAGAACACTTGGGCGTTGAAGTACTCGTCCCGCATCGCTGTCATCCAGAAACGTGCCCAGAAGACTGGCAGTATTGCCACGTTGAATGGCAAAGCTAATTCTATGGCCAAAGAACCGGAGGGCTGCAGCCCTCCGGTTCACGTGAAGTCTCGACTAGTCGGCGAGAAAGAAAGAAAAACGTTTATTTGGATACACTTCGTGAAACACAAAAACAAAAGAAAAAAAAATTAAAATAATGTTTTAAAACAAAAGTGTGTGCCTCATGGCTGCGCCAAAAAGGTTCACGAGAAATGGAATACTTTTTTTTTTTTTTTTTTTTTTATCTTTATTAATTTATAGAGGGTTTGATACTTATATAAAGTGGTATTTAACATCGTACGCAGTAATGAACTGTGTACTATGGGAATCCATTTGTTTTAATATTTTCGGAGAAAAGAAACGTATAGTGGGTTTATAGGGTGACTGGTAATTAGTGACCGATACCTAAACACATGATTGTGCTCATGATAACAAACGACTTTTACTATAGGAACAAACCTGAAATCGCGAAAAAAAAAAATCAGCAGTTACACTCATAGAATTAAAGTCTAATTACTCTAAGCTTACACTTATCTTCGCATATCTAGTCAAAATGTACGGAACAACTGCTTTTTAGAGTTACGTAGACATCAAGAAACCCTTATAGTTTCGCTATGTTCTTCTGTCCGTCCGCAGCTTAGCTCAGAGACTCTTAGGATATATTATTCATCACGCCGACAAAGTGATAAAATAAAATCACGAAAAAAAATTTTTTTAGGGTACCTTCTGTACACGTAAAGTGAAGATGTTTTTTTTTTTCTCGTCTACCCCATGGTGAGGGATGTTGTTAGATGGGTCTTTTAAAAATATTGCGGGTTTGTGAAAACAATTTTCCGATTTAGTTTTGGATGGGTGAAAAAATTCACGGTAGTAGTATATATTATATAACGAAGTTAAAAGGAAAACTTTCACAGCTAAGTAGGCTTTTCAAGTTTACGAGTAATAGTCAACCAACTAAACTAACTAACCAAACCAACCAACTAAACTAACCAAAGTTCATCACCGACCGTGTACTCGGTAAGGTCAACGCGCTTCCCTAATTGAAATCTAGTGTATTTTTACGAGTCTCTGAGTACAGTTTTGTGTAAATTCTATAGTATACAACAAGTGCAAAAACATGAACTATAAGTCAATTGATAAACTTATTCCATTGTGGTGATTTAAACAACTTAAAAATAAATTATTAATAAAGCTTCGTTTTGTGAGAACATTGAACGTGTGTGTGTTGAAACGCGTAAGCGACGGATTGTACCCGGCGCTTAGGACCTTTTGGTCGCGAAGTTCACTACTGAGACGATACGTTATTAGCGGTGGTGTGGGTACGTACGAATCACTTCCACCCATCTATATTATATATTTGAACCAACAATAATACCATGCCGAAGTGCGATAATTGTAACAAAACGATTACAACTAAAAGCCCAGGATTAGAATGTTGCAAATGTGGGAAAATCGTGCATGCAAATGTAACATGCACCGGGCTCACACAAAAGCAAATATTAGCTATTCGTAACTCGGAAACTTTAGAATGGACTTGCAGCGAATGTCACCGACATACTCCCGTCAGGAAATCATTTATCGTCCCAGAGGAAGACGATGATGAGGTTGATGAACCAACTTCAAGGCCGACCACATCATCTAACTTTCCGATAGATATGAAACAATTGTTGTCAAATATTTCCAAGGAGGTTCAAAAAATAGTTCAAAAAGAACTGGAGCCCTTACAGTCTTCCATTGAATTTTGCACTGGTAAAATTGATGATTTTGTGGAATTGATTAAAATGATGAAACAAAAGCTGAAGGATATGGAAAATAAAAATAACTATCTTTGCAATAAAATCACCCACTACGAAACCAAAATTTCTTCTTTGGAACAGCGTTTAAATGAGTCAGACCAAGATAAATTGAACAACTTTATTGAAATAACTGGAATCCCTTATGCAAAAAACGAAGAACTGTTGCAAATCTCAAGTAATATTGCTGAAAAAATGAGCATAGATAAGTCTGTGATAAAAAGCGTAAAACGTTCGAACACGCATCAGAACTTAGGCGTTCTGCAGATAGAACTAGGGAACACTAAGGACGTGAAATGTTGGATACGTTCCGCTAAGCAAGTTAATTTAACATCAGCTGATATATTGTCCAACGTGTCCAGTAATGAAGCGCCTGCAAAAATATACGTGCGATTCGCGTTATCACAAGTCAACAGAAAACTTATGTGGATGGCTAAACAACAACTGCGACAGGATTTTAAATATATATGGTTCCAAAATGGAAAAGTACTGGTGAAGAAAGGCGAGGTCGACAGGACTGGGAAAGACAAGATATTTAACATTAGATGTGAAGACGACATACAAAATCTCCTTAAAAATAAATAAGTAGATTATTTAGCTCAAATTAAAAATAAGCACAAATTCTTTTTCATGTATTTTAATATGTATCATGGCTGTATTTAGTAATATTAAGGAAATCTTTGATTGCATTGATTTACCTAACTACGTTAGTAAACTACCTAAAAACACAAATAACTTAAATGTAGTGCATGTTAACATTCGTTCGTTGATAAAAAATTTCGCTAATCTTATGAACTGTTTAATCTCGGTTAAATCACGAATTGACATTGTAGTTCTCACGGAAGTGGGGATATCGGATCAAATTGTATATATGTATCAATTGGATGGATTTACATTGTATAATATCTTGCGTAAAAGCAGAAAAGGTGGTGGGATTATTATCTATGTTAATAATAAGCATAAGTTTCAACCGATAAAGACTCAAACTAAATATTGTGAATGTATACTGGGTAAATTAACAACGCAGCAAAATCATAGTATTTATATATGTGCAGTGTATAGACCACCAAATGCAAGCAAGCACCTGTTTGTTAATGAACTGTCCAGTATGATTAATGTTGATTATATAAAAAATAGCGATCTTATTTTACTAGGAGATATAAATATGGACCTCAAAACTGCCAATAATGTAAACAGTTATTATCAGAGTAAACTTGCTGAGTGCGGACTTGAATGTGCGATATCAGATTTCACGCGAGTTGAAACCAAAGGTAACATAGTCACTAAAACTTGTATTGACCACATTTTCGTGAGATCTCGCCTTGATGACCTTTATTCGGCAGTTCTTGGGACTGTTCTGGCGGACCATCGCATGACGATTGTCACGCTTGCGTCTATACCTAAAAGTAGGGATCCAAAGTTCATTGAGTCTATTGATAATAAAAAAATAAAAACACTCTTAACTTGCACCGACTGGGAAATGATAGATGAGTTAAACTGCGCCAATGATATATATAAGTACATAAAAGAAAACTTTGTAAAGTGCTACAATGAATGTAAATACAATAAAAAAATAAATAACTCGAGCAAAAGAAATTGTGAAAAATGGGTTAACAATAAGATAAGGATAAGCTGCACCAAAAGAGACAAACTATTTATAAAATGGAAAAATGACCCGGATAATAAAACACTTAAATTAGAATACAATAAAACTAGAAATAAAGTTAATAAAATTATACTATACACTAGAAATAGTTATTACAGAGAAGAAATAAAAGAGAACAAAAATAATCCCAAAAAACTGTGGGAAATATTAAATAAACTTACCGGTAAAATAGTGAAGTCTGTAGATGAGGTGATAACGAACGCTTTTTTAAATCAATCTAATAATGAGTTGAGTATCGCTAATGATTTCGCAATGGAATTTGAAACTAGTGTGTCTGATATTGTGCCCGGGTGTGATAGACCCTTGTTGAATGAATGCGAATTTATGAAATCCCAGGATAAATCAATATATTTTAAAAAAGCTACTCCTCTTAAAATGATTAAAATCATTAAAAACTTAAATACTAATAAATCAGCTGGATATGACTCAATAAGAATCATGGACATCAAAATAATAGGAGATAAAATTGTGAATGCAATAGTAAAGTTAATTAATGCGAGTATTCAACAAGGCAAATATCCGTCAGAATTAAAAACAGGTATAGTTAGGCCCATTCATAAAAAAGGTAAATTCAATGACCTGGCCAATTATAGACCAATAACGATATTACCTGCCATAAATAAAATAGTCGAAAAATTTATATGCGACCAAATACACAACTTTTATCGGGACAATGACATAATTTCCAAAGCACAGTATGGCTTCCAAAGTAATAAGTCTACAGCTCAGCTACTTTCCAATTTTACTGACGAAGTTAACAACTACCTAAATGACAAGCAGCATGTGATACTCATATTCATTGATTTCAGCAAGGCTTTTGACACACTCGGGCACAATACACTATTAAAAACACTCGAAAACTCGGGTATAAGAGGAAAATTAGTCGATTGGTGCAAAGAATACCTTCGTGGACGAAGTTATCGCGTCAAAGTTGGTCCTAGCCTTAGCAGACCTGTGAACGTGACAAAAGGCACAGCCCAAGGTTCAGTGTCTGGTCCACTCCACTATCTAGCATACGTTAATGACCTAGAAAATATTATAGCACACTGTTCCCTTTATCAATACGCTGATGATACCTGTATACTATCTGCTAACAAAAATATGAATTTAGCCGCAGAATTTTTGCAAAAGGATTTTACATCTATGACTAAGTGGGCACATGATATGGGACTTGTTCTGAATCCACAAAAAACTAAAGTTATACACGTACATTCAAGTCACATAAGTACCTCACATCCCTTTCAAATCATAGCTCATAGTCATGATTGTCTGCATAAAAACGTTCCAGACTGTCACTGCTCGCCTATAGAGCAAGTCCCATATCATACCTATCTGGGATTGATAATTGATAACCGATTCAACTGGAGTTACCATGTGGAATCTGTGTGCGGCAAGTTACGTGCGATACTCACCAAATTTTCCATTATAAAGCGTAATATACCGTACAGAACCCTCCTTCAAATGTACACAGCTCTTGCTGAGTCCATAATATCTTATGGACTCACCAGTTATGGACGCACATTTAAAACTTACCTAGATAAAATACATAATTTGCAAACACGTTTGTTGAAACTTATAGTACCTACCTAACTATGTAAAAAATAAATACAATGACAATTACACAGGGTTATTTAAACATTGCAAAGTGTTACCTGTTCTAGCGCGAGCTGAATATCTGTTCCTCATAGAACATTTTGATAACAGTGATATTCAAATTCCAGTTAAATTTGAGGTGAACACGCGACAAGCGAAATCAAAATCATTCCAAGTGCCACGCAAAAATAACTTTTATGGCAGACGTACCGCTTCTTTTCTAATACCCAGTTTACTGAACCAAATACCTGTAGACATTAGAGACTCAATGAATATTAAAAATATAAAGCGTAAGCTTAAAGAGCATTGCATCGACTCGATTATAACTTAACTAGTTGAGTTGTAGTCGAGTTGATGTAGTGCTGTTAAACAGCTGTTAATAGCGCGTTGATCAATCTCAGGCCATGGCATGCTAGGACAGACCCCAGAGGTCTAATTGTGTGCTTTGCTATTACACCTAGTTAAGGAACTTGTAATTTATAAAATAAAATAAAATAAAATAATAAATAAAAATAATAAACTACGGAACCCATCATTGTACGTGGTCCGACACGCACTTGGCCGGTTTTTTTTTCAGCTTTGGACCCATAGTAAAGGGTACTACGCAAAAAATAACGTCAATCCGTTGCTGCGTGAAACAAGGACAAATTAACACACTTTCGCATTGCTAATTAGAATTAATACTAGAGAGAAAAAAAATAAGATAACATCATCATGGCTGTATTCTCCGAAGGTACGGTCAGCAACAGAAGTCGGTTAAAACGGCTACTTTTTGACATAATCTAAATTAACACAAAATGATTCGATTAGCTTGTTTTTTTTTCTTTAACTGTTACGAGTTAATATTCTTAAAATTTTTACTAAAAATTCCTGAACAGGGTCGATTTCAAAACCATTTTTTGTTTCATTTCCTAATTTCAGCACAAAATAATATGAAAATTGCATGTACGGTCAGCAACAGAAGTCGGTTAACACTGTTTGACATCATCTAGAAATTTAACAAAAAATGATTCGATAAACTGCTTTTTTTTCGTTTAACTCAATGTTAAATTGTTCTTAAAATTGTAAGTAGGTACTTCTGTTCCGATTTGAATTAAATATTTCGCCTAATAATTAAGATTAAAAAACTGCAAGTGTTTATCGACTTTTGTTGCTGACTGTACACTCAAACTTCGTCAGTTATGTTTAAGTTCCAAGTAATAGGGGGCGAGCCTATTGCTATCACCCGGGCACAAATCCGGAGACTGGGACCGCAACTAACTGAAACCGCGGTCACAGATTAATACAGATGGAACACTCCGCAGTTTAGGTATGAAGCTATAAGTACGCAGCGGGCCCATCTCACTGGGTCAATTCAGTGTGGGCTGTCGCGCACCGGCCGGCTCGCACGTTAGTTCGATACTCACTCACGCGCCGCGTCGTAAAAGAAGACAACCCTAACGAGTCAGAAGGTATAAGAGTAACGCGATAGAAAGAGAGGCAACTTATAGGTGAATATAACTGTAGGTAATGAAGCGCTGTGCGACCTGAATTGCACTTTATTGTGTCGCAGCAAGAGTCGCTTTTTATTTAAATGATTTCGCGTAGTGTCCCATCTGTATTAATCTGTGCCGCGGTCTCAGTTGCCGGATCCTTTTAATTCCGGCGACTGTTTTTGACTTGAACAATAGAAATGTTTATACAGGGTGTCCCATAATTAATAGATAACCTCTTAAGGAGTCATTGTACTCATCATTATGAACATCTTTTACTATAGGACCAAACATGAAATAGCGAAAAAAAAATCATCTGTTCCCTACATTTATTTTCGCATAACTCGTCAAAATGTAGGGAACTGCTGATTTTTTTTTCGTGATTTCAGGTTTGGTCCCATAGTAAAAGTTGTTCATAATGATGAGTACAATGACCCCGTAAGAGGTTATCCATTAATTACGGGACACCCTGTATACAGTTACGAGTATGGGTGGTCCCATTCGCCGGAAGAAAAATATTAAGATTAAATGGATCCGGCAACTGGGACCGCTGTTCCAGTTAATAGCAGTCCCAGTCGCCGGAAACCTCACAAATCCGGACTGCGGGCTGCTACTGAGAATTTCCAGATGGAAAACCCAACAAAACAACGATCCGATGCTCCGTTGCTTCGTGAAAGAAGTAAAAAATAAACAAACAAACAAACACGCACATTTTCGTACTCATAATTAGAATTAACTACGGACAAACAAATAAGATATTATTTACATAATTATTAACGGTCTTGAGTCGGTAAATGAAAGCAAATGCATGTATAAAGTTACTGTTTATATTGGACTAGCAACCCGCCCTGGCTTCGCATGGGTAGCACTGATTATCTATAGCTAGATAGATGACTTGTGGTGTACGATTGAAATGAATCTTGAATTTATGCAATCTTAGTACTTATTCTTAAGCTAGTGTGCTAAGTTTCATTCACATCCTATTCGTGGGCTGTTGTTATATTACTAATGATTGAAATATTATCTTGAATTCATGCAAGCCTAGTACTTTTCTTTATGCTGGTATGCCAAATTTCATTCACATCCTATTCGTGGGCTGTTGTTATATTAGTAATGATTAAAATACTTTCTTGAATTCATGCAAGCCTAGTATTTTTTGTTAGATTACTGCGCAGAAAAAAATATGGCCCAAAATTACCAAAAAAGCTAAAAAAAATCTGTTAATCCGATCGCTACCAAACTTCACAGGATCACCCGCTGGATTAAACTGAAGATTGCCTGAAAATTTTATCAAAATTGCTCCAGCCATATTGGAGTCGATAGGGAACATACATACATACATAAAACGACGCAACCCTATCGACATTGGGTTCGTTTTTGTAATCTTTGCAACCATTTAATTTACTTTTTACCCGACTATATCTGATAGCTCGAGTACGAGTACTAATTAATTAGGGATGTCCTAATGCGTTATCGATTAGATTTCTTATAACAGTCGACTTTATTTATGAAAAACTTTTAATCGATTAAACATATTTATATTATTTTTTTAAAGAAAAATACAACACCAATTTTTCGTTTATGGTTCGTGTCAGACTAAAACCCACCCGTGATCCTTCAGTTGCCCGTGCCAGGGCCACGGTATCTCTTTCGAACTACCCGCGACCCCGGCGGCATCGGCCCAATTGACCCCGTCACTGCTGACATCTCTTTGAGGCGCGCGTGGAACACAACGCGCCGTCGACCCGGACCTGGTCCTTACCGGACGGCGAGCTGCCCATTACTCGTCGTCCGCAAGCCTGCGCCTACGGTGGCCGGGAATCGGCAATCGATTCCCGCTGCCCAGGGCGTCTCCTACGGCGGCTAGGGGCGCGAGGGCGCGGCTGTTGCCTCTCCCTCACGCGTTCCGCTTCCTCGTTTATGGTTGCCTGTCAGTCTAAACAGAACAAGTCGCGGGAACAATCTGTGACTCCCGCATTCCCCTCTAAGGGAAAGATATATAAAACAATGGTTAGACCTGTTGTCTTGTATGGATTGGAATGTTGGGCCACAAAAGGGATGAATGAAAGGCTATTGCACACAGCTGAGATGAGAATGCTAAGAGGGAGCTGTGGTGTTATGGGTAGAATAAGAAATGAGTACATAAGAGGAAGTTTGAAAGTGGCACCGGTGACTGAAAAGTTGATCGGAAATCGGTTGTCATGGTATGGGCATGTGATGCGGAGGAATGAGGAAAATGTCGTGAGGAAAGTTTTGAGTATGAATGTCGATGGCTATAAGAGTAGGGGAAGACCAAAGAAACGATGGACGGACTGTGTAAAAGATGACATGGTAGAAAGGGGCTGACTACCGAGATGACGACTAATAGAGAAGTATGGTAATTTTATAAATTTCTCGTAGGATCTCTAGGATTTCATATGTTACAAACTAGGAGAGCCTATGATCAGTTATACATCATGCTTAAAATATGTCGTGGGATAACAGATGCTCCTGATCTCCATAATGAGCTGATTCGCCTTTACGTTCCAAGCAGCTATCTCCGTGGTAGAAAACACCGTCTACTAGCCGTGCCCACAACTCGAACAGTGGCCCGCGCCTCATCCCCTGTTCCTCGCGCCCTGACTGCACTTAATAACTTCATGGAAGCCAACCCGAACTGTGACCTATTTGCAGATGATCTCAAAACTGTTTTGTGCGCTTGTCTTCACTTTTGTGAGAGCACATAAAGGGAAACGCCTATTCTTGGCCATGTTTTGCCCATCAATGTGACAAATACAAAAAAAATACCCATTTAGTAACTAAAATATTGCTAGTACTTATTTGTATTTAAACCTCCGGAATTATAAGCCGATTTAATCAAGAAACTCAATCGTATTTACACTTCCGGTCGTTGGTCAAACCTGTCAAAGTAGAGATGACAACATTTACTGAAATAACGATACACGATAACGATATACGTATTTAGGAAAATCTATTTTTGACATTATATAGTTGTTTCGCTTTTATTTTCTTTAGAGACAAAAAAAATGTTTGTCTATTTTCGGGCTTCTAAATACGATCCATTTAACCGATTCCGTGTTTCAAGTTTTATAAAACTATAGATTTTTCGAAAAATCGATTTCTTATAGACATCCCTACGTCAATAATAATCGTAATTGACAACTGATTGACATTGACATTTCACATTTTGTTTGGTGCTGTTTTCTTGCGACTCGTGATTTTTTTCTCTACTGCGTTTTTCTATTTAATATTTCGACGACTTTGATTACGATTATGGACCCTGTAACCGCTTCCGATGACGAACCTTGGCTTTATATTGGATTCTGTACCCGCCTCTCTCGACGACACCGGCTTGCCAATGGATACCGTACCTGTTTCTCACGAAGGACCTGACGCGAATATGGAACCTGGGTTCTTGGGCTGGGCAAGGTTTCAATAAAATATGCCCCCAGCCCAATTTCTAGATTACGTGTTCGTCATATATTTAAATGAGAACGAATAATAAATCGGAATTCTTTAAGTATGTCTTTTATTAACCTTGAATTTTTATACTATGATTTTTAAAAGTCCAACCGAGTTCTATGTAAAAAATTGTGTTTGTATCTTTATCTATGATGTCAACCCTAATGCCTCTAATTTGTTTCTTTCGTGGGCGTCACTTGGCCAAAACCTCTTTATCAAATGGGCATTTCCCTTTAAAACTTGTGTTTTGTTTATAATATCTTTGTTCTATTGTTTTTTTGTTGTCTTTTTTATGATTATGTTATATTTACTGTATGTGTTAATGTAATTGGTCCACAAACCGTATTAACATAAATAAATAAATGGTAAAACGGGACATGTTGCACCGACCCCAAATAGATTGGTTATCCCAATCTATTTGGGGTCGGTGCAACATGTAAGCAGGGCAGGAGAATTATGATGATGGTTGCCTGTCAATAAATAAGGAACTTGCGTGCTTATGTTAAAAATAAATGTTTGGAAAGCGTATAAATGTGCTTTTGCTCACGTAAAAAATCTTACCTTCGATTTTACCAGGAACGGTCGGTACTTTATAGGAAAAGGCTGTAAAGATACATTATTCATGCATAAATCATCATCACAACCTTATAACATAGAAAGTATTCCACCAATCACAATGTTTCACTCATGATGCCTAAAACCGCACTTTATGACAGTATTTGGTATGCAGCATTTTAACGCCCCCATCAATCTACAGGCTTATGACGTCATAACATGGCGGCCATGTTTGAGTTTTATGCCGTTTTTCAACATTTTATTAAAATCATAATACCATGGTTTGAAAAATGAGGACATGAGTGATACTTTTCTTTATGAAGAGGAAAATAATGTTGGGTAAATTCCTGAATTTTTCATGCAACATATATTCGTATCTTTCTGTGGCTGATAGTTTAATGGGAAAAGTGACAACTGTAAAGTCGCCTGTGATAACAAGCTACGTTAACTAATAGTCCTATGAGTAACAAAGTTTTAAGAGGACTCCAAACATTTCCGACGCCAAACAGGATTTACTAAAGTTTTGTTTCTCTAACAAACAAGGCATCAACAGACTATAAGTGTAGGGCTCGTCGCTTGTTGAATTCACTATTAAAATACAATTACCTCATGGTACAGTCAGCAACAAAAGTCGATTAACACTTGCATTTTTTTAATCTTAATTATTAAGCGAAATATTTAATTCAAATCGGAACAGAAGTACTTACAATTTTAAAAACAACTCTTAACAGTTAAACGAAAAAAAAGCAGTTTATCGAATATTTTTTTGTTAATGATGTCAAAAACTAGCAGTGTTAACCTACTTCTGTTGCTGACCGTACATGCAATTTTCATATTATTTTGTGCTGTAATTAGGAAATGAAACGAAAAATGGTTTTGAAATTGACCCTGTTTAGGAATTTTTATCATCAGGAAAATTACAATGCATCGTATTTTGCACCGTTAATTTCACTAAAACAAGGATGTAACTATCGCAGTCAACTAACTTTTTAGCCTAGCCTTTTAAGTAAACGGTGCCGTTCAACTAGCAGCCTGGATGATACTCATAGGTTAGGTTAGAACTGTGACCGACCGCGCGCGAGCCAAATTGGTCGCAGTAACTATGTAAGCCAGGACACCCCAACCAAATGGGTTAGGTTAGGTTAGAACGATGACCAAACGCGCACGAGTCGAGCGAGCGTAGCGAGTGGTGCTGCGGCAGCGTCCGGCGAGCGCTACTTCCAAAGGCTGTTAATTAAACGGCTAATTGAGTTAGTTGGCTGCGACATATCTATGACATATAATTTTTTTTGTGGACCTAATTTGTCTATTTAAAATTGATTCTAAGGGCCTGATTCACTACCTACGATTAAGTTCCTATTAACTTACTTGGCAGATAATTTCATACAAATTCTATTCCATTTTTGAATTTATCAGGTAAGTAGTGGCTATTCGGCCATCGCGAAGGCCCTTAAACAAGCAAATTCGGATAATCCCCGTTTACTTCTAAACAAAAGCCGATCTCTTTCATTCTGCAAACCAAAACGCAAAACGCCGTAGTTCAAAGAACCCACGTCCTTACTTACACAGACCTTTGCAAAACATCAATTATTCCAATACTGCAGCTCGGGACAGAGCCTCGACGCAAACTAGGTACAGAAGTCCATGCAACGAGCGGAAACACACGTACACGTAGGCTAGCTTCACGTACAGCTAGTGTTACGCGTACATTACGCGTCTATGGCCATGTCACACCCAACTAGTTTAATTAGCTAGCCTTTGGAAGTAGAACTCGCCGGTCACTTCCGCGGCACCACTCGCTTCGCTCACTCGGCTCGCACGTGGTTGGTCACAGTTCTAACCTTTTTTTGTTTAAAAAAAACAAAACCACCCCGGTGTTCCCTCGTACACCTGCGTCGGGGGCTGTGGGTGCGAGTGTGACTTCCGCTGCCCCGGACTGGTGATGGCCACGTCCCATAGTGGGGAGTGAGGTGTTGAACTCCCCCGTTACGTCCTAGAGAGGCGCGCGTGGAATACTACGCGCCACCATCTCGGGTCCTATGGAATGAGGGGCGATGGATTTCCCCGAGTTTGTCGCCCCTGGACCCATTTAGGGGGGCTGGAAGAGGGCATAATTTGCCCTCCGCCGATGCCCAGTGCGCCTGCTGCGGGAAGAGAGAGCACTCGTGATCTCCCTTTCCTTTTCTGCAGCTTCCTCTTGCGAGATGACTGTTTCACAGAAGGATACCACCGCGTCCCACGATTCGGTGCTCCCAACCATCGAACGAGCGACGGCCGGTAGCGACAGGTCTGCTCCGACTTCTGATATGAGGGTCGGTAACGTATTCTTGAGTGAAGTTTGCGAATCGGCAAACGTAAGGTAGGACGCCCTCAGGCTAGGTGGAGCGACAATGTTCGCAGGGAGGCTGGTAGCGGCTGGATAAGAGTTCCCGAGAGTCAAGCTGAATGACGTATAATTGGAGAGGCCTATGTCCGTAGGCTGGTGGCCACGAGGAGTCTATGTTTTCGTGTACCTGTTTTCGCTTGTTGTTTGGAGCTGGTCTTCTGAATCAATTTGTTTCGTGGTTCGACACATAGCTCCCTTTCCAAAATAGAAGAGAACAAACCGATTTGTGGCTTTGTTGTGACCACACGAACCGAGCTACGGCGGACAAAAGGTAAACATTATTAGAAATTAAATAAATATTATGAACGTGGACTGAATTTAAATTTTGTTTATTTTTTATTAAGATGGAATTGCGGGATATTGGACTGGTTGAGTTTAAAATGAAAATGTTCATTGAAAGGAATTGGTAAAAAAACTTTTTTACAAAAAAATACAACCGACTTCCAAAAACAACACTACAAAGTGAAAAATAACTTTAATTTCGGAAGTAGGTGTCTGGTTAAATGTATTTTCGTTTTTTGCCACCGACTTCCAAAATTAAAGTTATTTTTCACTTTGTAGTGTTGTTTTTGGAAGTCGGTTGTATTTTTTTGTGAAAAAGTTTTTATTTTTCACTTTTTAGTTGTGGTACCTACCCTACACAAATTCTAATACCACTACCTGCAAAACAAACTAGAACATCATCCATATAAAAGTGGGGAAAAAATACGTACTATTGAAGCTAACTCAAAAACTACGCAAGTAAAGTTAATCAATTTTATATGGGACCAACTTTGATGTATACTCTCTCGAATAAAACAAAAAAAAAAACAAATCCAAATCGGTCCAGCCATCTTCGAGTAATCGGGGAACATACATAAAAAAAAAATAAAAAAAAAGGTTCCGACGAATTGAGAACCTCCTCCTTTTTGAAGTCGGTTAAAAATAATAATGAAATTGATAAAACTGGGGTCGGCAAACTGTCAACAAAATAATGCGTGGAGTTTCAAACAAGCTTACCTACTATACTGGTCCACTGAAAAATGTGTGGTTCTTCCTCAAAAGACCATCTCAGACACAGGTCTGTATGGTGCTCATAATGATCTGATGAAGACTATCTTGGTACCGAGAGAAGAGACTGTGAGACCGCTTAGTTTGTTTCTTCTCAGAGTACTCGGTTAGGAAAAACCGACTTATAAGAGTTCAGGTCGTTTAAAAAATTTTTTTATGACGTGTAACAGTGTTTGTTGAAACGAATTTGCAGAAATAAATAACATTAATTAATTCATACAAGCAAGTCGTTGGTTTGAACCCAAACAAGGCGCTTTATTTTGTGTAAATAATTTCATCACCACTGCTCTCAAAACAGTGAAGGAAAACATCGTGAGGAAACCAGCATGTCCTAGAACCAAAAAAATCGAAGACTGCAACTTGCCAACCCGCACTGGGCCCGCGTGGTGGATTACAGCCCACTCCCTGTCTAAGAGAGAAAGGAGGTCTGTGTCCCAGCAGTGGCAACATTATAGACTGAATATGCTTATGCTATGCATTAATTCATACTAGTACCGTAAAACAAGCCATAGCTACATAAAACTTTGTGATATTTTATGTTTTGCATTGGCTACAATACTTACCCACCATCTACATACCTTTTTAAAAGAGGACTTTTGGCCGAAAGGTGTCATATTTCGACGTTTCCGAGGACGGTTACGCGATACCACGCAGCGAAACACGACGTCGACGTTACGTGTATAATTACTATAATAAGATTTATTGTTATGTATTAGTTTATTATTATTGTTATTAAGATAATTTTGTGTATTTTATCTATGGCCCTAGATGCCTGATAATAAAATGATTATCATTATGAATACTTTATTTGTAATTTTCTCTCATTAAAATAGCAATAATTTTAATCATCATCTGCCATTCTGTTCCCAACTATGATGGGGTCAGATTCCAGTCTAACCCGATGAAGCTGAATACCAGTGTTTTACATGGAGGGACTACAACCCTGCTACTGGGTAGCAAGACCTTGGCAAGACTGGTTGTCAGACTTTTGGAATTCTGACTACCCGTAACGAACTACAAATGACTGGTCTAAAGGCTTGACAGCACGTGAAGCCATTCCGAGGCACGGATAGATCTCGGTATGTTATTCATGCCCGGGCTACACCAACGGGAAACGCCGTTGATTATCGCGATGATGGACATAGACCGTAGGTATAGCCACAACTTATCGCGATAATATTACAACGGCATTCACATTGCCGATTGATGTGGCGGTGTTCAAGTGTGGGCACTCAATTTATCGCGATAATCATTGGAATAATTACCGCGATGTTTATGGCGATGATGGGCATTTGATTCGTCCTCGTCAAGATTTGCGTAACCTTGAAGTTTGATCCGTGCGGCTTCTATAATATTATTTTAATGGTACATCAAATTGTTAACAAACACATTATTAGTTAGTAAGTAGGTTATATTATTAATGCAAACATTTTAGTATTCTGTTAGCAAAAAGCTTGTTAAAGGCCTAATTAGTGGTTAATATTTATTTTATTAAGCAAAGTATATTTTGCCCTAAAATTTTAGTGAGGAAGGAATACAGGGTGTTACTTTTAGCTTATGCCAATACATTAAAAAAAATAAAGTAAATTGCTTCATTTAAAGTCTAGATGCTAGAATTTTATGGCAGGAATAATTTATTTTTGGAACGAAGTTCTTTGACGCGGCTTGTGGGAGGAGTAAAGTGATAGAAATGGTGACGTAACGAAAAAGTGTTGTACCGTCAGTTTCAAGGGTCAAAGTTTTCGTTTATTAGATATTAAATAATCAAAATCAGCCTATGTTTCCACTGATAAGTTACAGGCCTGCTCTCGGTGTGAGGGATGTGGGCTGTAATCCGCCACGCGGGCCCAGTGCCGGGTTGGTAGATGTCACATGTCTTCGAATTTCTGGTCGTAGGGTTTCCCCACGATGTTTTTCTTCCGTCCATCGTTTTGAGAGCAGTGGTGATGTAATAATTTACATGAAGTAAAATAAAATTAATGTCGGGGTTCGATCCTACGACCTCGTAAATCACAGCCGTTACCACTCGGCCACCATCGCACTCTAATAAATAATATAAAATTAAAATCAACAAACAACATTCATATTAAAAAAATTAATAAAAGTCGGAAATTATCCCACGGGAACGTTTAACGTTCCCGTGAGATAATTTCCGACTTTTGAAATTTCCGACCGAGATGAAAAGTAGCCTATGTGTTAATCCGAGGTATAAGCATACCAAACTTCATCCAAATCGTTCTAGCCGTTTGAGCGTGAAGAAGTAACAAACACACACACACACACACACACACACACACGCACATACGTTCGCCTTTATAATATTAGGTATTTACCTATGAAATTGCCGTTCTGCAGTCATCTCAAATCGAAATAATTTTTGTTTGGCTAAGAATTCTAATTTCAAATTAATTTTATTTTAAAAACATGGATTTTTTTTTCCAAAAGTAGTCATTTGTTTATTGATTAGTGTTACATTTTCATCGCATTTCAATATTTTTCGTCATCATGGATACGTTAAAAATTCGAGTAATTATGGAATATGAGTACCGTCGTGGCAGCAACGCGGCACAAGCGGCACGCAACATCAACGACGTTTACGGAGCTAATACTACAAACCAACGCACCACTTGTTATTGGTTTGCTCGCTTCCGTTCTGGAAATTTCGACCTGAAAAATGAACCTCGCAGTCGTCCGAAGACTTTGGTCGACAATGACGAATTAAAGGCGATTGTGGAAGCTGATGATACACAATCTACGGCTGAATTAGCAGCAGCTTTCGACGTTAGCGTCAAAACAATATTGGTCCATTTGCGTCATATTGGCATGGTAAAAAAGCTTGACAAATGGGTGCCCCACGAACTCAATGATCGCCAGCGCGAAGTACGCGTCGAGACGTGCCTTGCACTGCTCAACAGACACACAAATGAAGGAATTTTAAACCGCATTGTTACCTGCGATGAAAAATGGATTCTGTTTGATAACCGCAAGCGCTCAGCAAGTTGGTTGGATCCTGGTTCAGCACCTAAAAAATGCCCTAAACGAAAACTTACCCCTAGAAAAGTGATGGTCACTGTTTGGTGGTCTAGCGCCGGTGTGATTCATCACAGCTTCTTACCAAACGGGGTGAGCATTACTTCAGATGTGTACTGTGAAGAACTGAACACAATGATGGAGAAGCTGGCACATCTCCAACCAGCATTGGTCAATCGCTCGTCTCCGCTGCTCCTCATACTGCACAGCAGACGATCTCCAAGTTGCAAGAACTGGGGTTGGAAGCTCTCCGTCATCCGCCCTACTCACCAGACCTTGCGCCTACAGACTACCACTTTTTCCAGAATTTGGATAACTTCTTGGCGGGAAAAAAATTCAATACCCGAGAGGCAGTACAAAATGCCTTTGAAGAATTTGTTGCCTCCCGTCCAGCTGATTTCTTTAAGGCATCAATAAACTGCCACTGCGTTGGCAAAGATGCATTGATTGCATGGGTGATTACTTCGATTAATACAAATAAAAAATGCATGAAAAAAATTCGTTTAAATTTTTTCATACAAAACGGCAATTTCATAGGTACCTATTATTAGTGTCATATTCTTTCGAGATTTGTGTTTGCAAATGTACCAAGACCCATCATTATAGAGGATTAGAGGTAAGTCATAATTGTCTTGCCCTCATTCCAATGTAGGTATTTGAGGTCAGCGCAGCATGTCTTATTCTTCCATATTTCTCCATTAGTCATCATCTTAGTATTCACCCCGTTCTAGCCAAATCATCTTTATGCAATCTGTTTAAAATATGGATGTTTGTAACTGATAACTAATTGTATTATAAACACATTCTGTAGATTATTTACTTTACTAAAACTTTAGTCATAAAACTCAATCATTACTTTAAGAATTACTGTTTAATTTTGTGAGCTTCAAAATTTTTTTGACCTTCTATTAAACCTAATAATGTTTTCTTTGTATAAAATATAACAGGTTCTTATATTTAGGATCTTTTGTCTTGCTAACAAAAAGGCTTGTAAGGAAAAAAGTTGGTTACAGAACAGTTTTAAACTTCGATCAATAATAGCACTAGATACAGGATCAGGAACAAAAATAAGTCGCTGTAGTGGCCACGTTTACACACACATAAACATTTACATTTGTTACTACGAAATATAGAAAAAAGTTTTATAATATTTACAACTTCAATTCATTATAAACCTTAACAATCAAACATAAAGTTTAATTACGATTGCAAAATATTTATATTTAAGTCCTTCTATCATCGGAGAAAGGTAAAAGCAATAAATTAAAAATGTCGCTTGAAAATAAAAGGTCATTTTTATAACATGTACAAAAATATTTATTCTAAAGTGAAACTTAAAACTTAAGCAATAAGGTTAAAAACATTTTGTTGAAAATTTTGTGCTTACTCTATTTTGGAACTAGACATAGTTCTTGGTATTTACATTTCAATGCTCAGAACACAGTAAGTATTGAAAGATGTAGAGTAGCAGAATAATAATATATTTTTTAGGCCAAGGTTCGTTTTATATGGTAGCAAATATTTTTGACCGATTTTTAAAAGTAGAAGGAGTAAATTAGTACAATAGTTATTTTAATTTTGATTATTAATTTGATAATTAATTATTTTAATAAAAATATTAAAACAAATTGTTGAATTTTTACAAGGTTTATATATTTCTTCTCCTCTTTCTTTCGCGACAATAGATACCCATTCTGCATTGCGAAATGGGTCACTAGGAAATCTTCAAACAAAAACAACATATAAAGTAACAATACTACTCCATGCATTTCCCTGTTCCCGAACAGTCGATGTTTGAAATAAGATCACAAAAGTATTTGTGTTTTTATTTTTCGGGCCGTTTTTGAAGCGCTTATCGGGAATCTAGTACTATTATTGATCGAAGGTTTTAAAGGTACTTTCCACAAATGGTAAAACGAATAATCCAAATCAATCGGTCTTTCTTTGGAACGCGCTCCCTCTGAACATCAGGACGGCAACCAATCGGTTGTCTTTTAAA
This sequence comes from Cosmia pyralina, assembly GCA_946251885.1. Taxonomy (NCBI): domain Eukaryota; kingdom Metazoa; phylum Arthropoda; class Insecta; order Lepidoptera; family Noctuidae; genus Cosmia; species Cosmia pyralina. The sequence continues at coordinate 4,150,737 of OX276362.1, read as the reverse complement.
GTGATGACACGTGAGTATATAAGTAAGAAGTTGGCAGAAGCATCCCTGCGCTGATTTGCTGGTTTCATTTTCTCCTCTACTGATCGTTGTTTCTCCTCTACCGATCGTTATTTCTCTTTACAAAGTTTATTCCGTTTATATATAATGTATTTATGTAGGTATATAATATCTACGTATTTATTCTTGTATTTTATAGTTATTTTTGTGTTATCTATCCTTTATGTTGCACCTGCCATTTTTTCTCTCTGCACCACCTAAGGTTGACTGGTAGAATTTTCTACCAAAGGCATTTGCCCTAGGCATTAAGTCCGCCTTTCTACGGTATTTTTTTTTACTTGAGCATAAAGTTTGAATAAATAAATAATCAAAAATTACTTGTGGATAGTTTTTCCGAGTCTAGGGGTATGTACGGTCAACCGCACGCCTTTGGTAACAATTTGACTCGGACAACTCCTACTTATAAGTCGTAGTGGCTGTCGTAGTTTACCAGTTGTATTTGTCAACATTATACCTATGGGTATGAAGCAACTACAATACTAATTCTGTTAAGGCCGTTTTTTTTTATTTACGGTGTGGAAATCCTCATAGATGTCCTCCGTCCTGGGGTGGGCAAAGGAGTCTGTCAGACTCTTACTGACTAAAACTGCCCCGTTGTTCACTCGTACACCTGCATCGGGGGCTGCGGGTGCGAATGCGACTTCCACTAACCCGGAGGCGCGCGTGGAACACTACGCACCACCATCTCAGTGGAATGGGGGGCGATGGATGTCCCCGAGTCCGTCGCCCCTGGACCCATTTAGGGGGGCTGGAAGAGGGCCTTCGATGACGCCTAGTGCGCCTGCTGCCGGACGGGAGAGCCCTCGTGATCTCCCTTTCCCTTTCTGCAGTTTCCTTCTGCGAAATGACTGTTTCGCAGAAGGATACCACCACGTCTCACGACACAGCGCTCCCGAACATTGAACAAGCGACGCCCGGCAGCTACTTCTGTTAAGAGGGCACGGCACGGCTCCTTCCATGCGGCAAACTCTGCCAGTGTCTGCCGCGCTGTATCCTCCCGACAGTGGATGCAGTGGTGACACCAAGCGTCCGGCTCCCTGTTTATGCGACACAGGTACTTCCCAAAGATATGTTTTGGCTTAATCCAACTTCTTGTGCATACCTTACCAATGCAGTAGACCATTTTGTTTTTGAGAAATGACGAAGTACAACCCGTTGTTTGCGTAGCGTTTTTCCTGTAGCACTACTAATAGTGTCAATGGTGTTTTCAGATTTCTCAGTAGCAGCTCGGAGTCAGGATCTGTGCCCGGTTGATGGCAATAGGCTCGCTCCCTATTACATGGGACTTGAACCTAGAATCGCGCGCGACACAAAGGCACTGCTCGTCGCGCGACACGCAGTGCCTTTGTGTCGCACGCGATTTTATCGCGTGTCGCGCCTGTTTAAAGGAACCTTAACCACTAGCACGAAAGCGGCTCTACACAAAAAGCAGTCCATCATACAGTCATGCGTACGCGCACCGTCACGTCAGCCGGTAAATCGCACGTGTTTACAAACAATGCCGAAGCGACGAAGATTCTTGGAATCTTGTAACACTCGAATGTTTTTATGGATGCCAGAGAACTGGACTTTAGCGTAGTGTATGTTTCGTTTGCATGTATGATCGTATAAAATTCACAAAAATAGGTATGTGAAGAGCATACACAGTTAGTTTCAGATTTCTAGATTTTAGATTTCTAGTTTTTCTACAAAGAAAAAACAAGCGATGACCTATATTTTTTATGGTTTAAAATGCATGCTGTGTTTACTGCCGAAATGTGGGTATACTATAGGTACATCTCTGGTTAATCCTTCGACCCCGAACATGAAAGACACAGGTGAGAGCTGAGAGAGGGGTGAGGGGGGGGGGTGAGGTGGTGGTTACAGGTGAGATGTTATGATGTTATGTTAAAAACAGATACTTATCTACTTCAGTTTCATTATTTTTACTTCACAAACCAATCAATTTATATACCTACAATTTGATTATACAAAAACTCGATACAGGAAGTAAGTTACGTACAGACAACACCACATCAGGATAAACCAAACCGTCAAATTTCTCTAAAATGATTTTAAACCTTAAAACTTTGATGGTTAAGTTCAAATTCGAATGAAGAAACTTGACCTGCTGCTGTGTGTACAACATCCGAAATTATTAAATTGTGCTCACAAAAAAATATTTGTACTAAACATTTTACGATGCACTCTCGGCCGTATAAAAGATAACATCCTACAAATATTGAATATTATGGTGCCCGTGGTTTATAGGCGTCCGTTACACACACAGTACAATAATATTACAGTAGTTTATCTTCAATTCTTTAGATTCAAAGGTGACAATTATACCAAACAGAAACCGAGGGATGCAACAAAAATTTTAATTCCATTTTGTAATGCAACACTAACTAAAAATAATGTTTATCATATGTGCATTAGAAGTTTAACAAATTACCAAAGTATTTAAGAGAACTCCCGTTTAAATATTTTAGAATAAAATTGCGCAGATGGTTAGTCGAAAATTGTTTTTATACACTGCAAGAATTTCTGCAGCATAGAGAAAAAAACATTATTTTAAGATAAATATTATGTAAATATTTTTTTTTTAAGATAAGGATGTTTTGTAGTTTTGTAATTTTCTAATAGATCATAATATTAAGGTTGTGTGTATTACTAGATAGTAAGGTTTTTATGAGATTGTATTAAGGTTATCTTGTAATTTACAGGGTGTCCCGTAAATAATGGATCAAACGTAACGGGTAGGTAGCTTACCTAATTTCCAACAACTAATTTGAATATTAAAAAAAAAACCGTTACAGTAACCAGGATATTAATTTTTTTTCGAATTTTACGATTTTGTCTTCCAGAATTAAGCTTTTTTAATGCTGTCGCTGCAAATGATGACATTTTTAGGTATGATTTTTATTTAACATTTCTGAATAGCTTACTAATGTTATAAGATACCATTTTTTTGAATACCGTTTTATTTGCCTTAGAAAAAAAATCTTGAGTTGAAAAGTTTTTTCTTTACGATGTTAGGACCAAAATTGAAAAAATTCTCCTGTAAAAAAAATGTATGACACCGAAAACCACCATTATTTTAAAAACTTGTACATTTAATAAGGTTTGCAAATTGGTGTAAAACTTACGTCTAGTCTTTATCGTTACAAAGATATTGCTATGAATGTGATGAAGACAGAAAATAAATTAAATTGGTACTATTCCATTTTTTCATTTTCGTAATGGCTTATGCTTGAATGCTTGTAATCGAAGCAGGTAGTTAAGCGGCTAGCATATTCCGACCCGATGACGTCATCTGTCCGGAATTTGGGACCGCTTCCTGTGGCGGAGTTGCACCTCAGTCAGCGTGAAGGGGATAGATAGCGCCGCTTTTGTATTTTTGGTAAATTGGTATGAAGTTGTACATTCTAGTCCTTGTCGTTACAAAGATAATTGCTATGAATCTGAGAGGTGCTCCAAATCAACGTTAATAAAAAAAATAAAAAAGTGTGTACATTTAAACTTTTTCTTTAAAATGTGTAACTGTAGTATTTCAGAGGCAATGTTCATTGAATTATTGAGGCGTATGAAAAGAATTAGGAGGCCGTACTAAAAAAAACAGTTAGTTCAAATAAATCGTTTTATTTGGTTTTTACAATAAATGTTCGAATTGCCTTCCCTCTACAAGAATGCAAAGTCTGCATCTCCTAATAAAGGAAGCTCTTATCCGACGGACAAAACGGCTTTGGTTTATTTCTGATACAGCAGATTGGATGCGCTGTCGTAATTCTTCTTCCGACGTTATTGGATTCTTGTAGACCCTGTCTTTTAAACATCCCCAGTAAAAAAAATCTAGGGGATTTAAATCCGGAGATCGCGGAGGCCACAAAATTGGTCCTAATCGGCCGATCCATCTGTCCGGATAACTTTCATCAAGGTGCGCCCTTACTGCCGTCGCATAGTGAGCGGGGCACCCATCATTTTGCAACCACATTGCTTGCCGTACGTCTTCTGGAACGTTTTCTAATAACCTTGGCAACTCATTCCTTAAAAAATGGAGATAATATTCGGCGTTTAGAGTAGCTGGTAGTTCAAAGGGCCCTATTATTTGCCCATTGATTATTCCCGCCCATAAATTTATTTTAAATTGATGTTGGCTCCTGTCCTCTCGCATCAAATATGGGTTTATCAGCTGCCAACTGTGCAAATTATGCAAATTTAAATATCCATCTCGGCGGCATGAAGACTCGTCACTCCATAAAATCTTGTTAAAAAACTGCGGGTCCGCCCGAATCATTCTAAGCATCCTTTGGCAAAATTCTATTCTTGGCTGGTAATCACGCGACGTCAGCGTTTGAACACGTTGCACGTGATATGGGTGCAATCGGCACCGTTGTAGCACTCGATGCACCGTCGATCTAGAAATTCCTACGCGTCGCGCTATGACGCGAACGGAGACTGACGGATCTTCCTCGATTTCTCGAAGAATGACTTCGTCATTAACTTGTCGCGGTCGTCCTTCACGGGTACCACCAACTCCGGTGCCAAGAATTCTTCCCTCAAGAAGCGCGTTATGCACTCTAATAAAGACGCGATAATCGGGATAACGAACCAGGTTCGGGTATCTTTCACGGTACAATCTTGCAGCCGCCCTGGCATTACCTCTTGCTTCTCCGTAGATAAAATGCATTTCGGCGTACTGCCGTGGCGTGTACTCATAACGAGGCATTGGGCTGAATAAGGTTTCAGCGCTACTGCACACACGTACAAGCACACACAAACGAATGTTTTCGGAGTCCGTAGGATCGCCAAGTCGTTTGTCCAATACGCAAAGAGTTCCAAATCGATAGGCAAAGCAAAGTCCAAAAACACAGCACAAGTCAAATTTTACAGAAGAAAACACCGAGCCACTGACCGGGAGCGAAAGTTGTCTGACGTAGCAACTCGAAGAGAGACTAGTTACAACTAAACTAATAAAATCAAGCAACAATGAAGCCTGTACGAGTGAAGGGCGCAGGAAAGAACAAAAGAACCTGCGCAACTTCATACCGATTTAACCGATTTACCAAAAAGCGGCGCTATCTATCCCTTTCACACTGACTGAGGTGCAACTCCGCCACAGGTAGCGGTCCCAAATTCCGGACAGATGACGTCATCAGGTCGGAATTATGCTATCCGCTTAACTACCTGCTTCGATTACAAGCATTCAAGCATAAGCCATTACGAAAAGGAAAAAATGGAATAGTACCAATTTAATTTATTTTCTGTCTTCTTCATCACATTCATAGCAATATCTTTGTAACGATAAGGACTAGACGTAAGTTTTATACCAATTTGCAAACCTTATTAAATGTACAAGTTTTTAAAATAATGGTGGTCTTCGGTGTCATACATTTTTTTTACAGGAGAATTTTTTCAATTTTGGTCCTAACATCGTAAAGAAAAAACTTTTCAACTCAAGATTTTTTTTCTAAGGCAAATAAAACGGTATTCAAAAAAAATGGTATCTTATAACATTAGTAAGCTATTCAGAAATGTTAAATAAAAATCATACCTAAAAATGTCATCATTTGCAGCGACAGCATTAAAAAAGCTTAATTCTGGAAGACAAAATCGTAAAATTCGAAAAAAAATTAATATCCTGGTTACTGTAACGGTTTTTTTTTTAATATTCAAATTAGTTGTTGGAAATTAGGTAAGCTACCTACCCGTTACGTTTGATCCATTATTTACGGGACACCCTGTATATAGATTAGGTATATTTTATAGTTTTGTAGTGTGTCCTACTAAAATAAATAAGTACCTACGTAGGTAAACTAATTTGCATGCCCTAAACAGGCAAAATATGGACTGTGCTTACACCACCAATTTTTACATCTGGTAAAACCTGTATTTTCTGCAAATTCTTATTCTTTATCTTCATAGAAAACGGCCGAAATGACGCAATTCGAAATCTCAGTATATACCAGTAGGCAACAGTTCGAGTGCGCGGCAATTACTCTCGGACGGACGCGTATTTATCTACCCAGCGGCAGTAGGTAATTAACCAATTAACCCTTCCGAAAAACCCCGGGGGGGGGGGGGGGGGTTGCGAACCCCATAGGTTCACAACTATGATGATTTTATGATGTTTTTTAACGTTTATATATATATCATATACGAGTATGCTTATATACCTGTTATATAAAGGATTTTTCCTTATGCACACATGGGGTGCAGTCGATACGTAAGGAGAAGATCACTGCCCAGATAAACTACTGAAGCTTTATTATTCTATGATATTAGTTTACTTGCCGATACTGCGTTTTGTTTTATAGTTTCAATGCTTGTTTTTTTTTTAATTCTATTATAGCGTTTATCACTACAGATGATGCCTTTTTATAAATACTAAGTACGTGAATTTTCTACTTGATTGCCTATTTTGTATCATTTTTTTCATAAAAATATTTCACAAATTTAAGAGGTTTTGGGGCAACATAAACTCCATTATTTTGTATTTTGTTTTATTTATACATACAAATACAGGTTTCATACAACATAAAAAAATACTATTGCGATGGATTATTAAGATTTATAAACATCTGAATGAGGCTGTCAAAAATTAACGGATTTACTTATACTTTTTTTCAAAATTATTTCGTGCTGGGGCGCCTCAAAGCCTTTTCTATATGTCGGAGGAGAATGTCAGCGTTCGTTGCCTGACTGCTCGTCGTCCATTGTTGTAGCCGAAATAAGACTCAATATGCACTCTACAGTTTTAATTAGATCGATTTAACAAACAATCGGTTAGAAAGTAGCACCCACGAATCGGATGGAACTGGATTCGTATCGGAACGCGACGAGGTCGGGGCGATCACGAAGTCCTCGTCAAGTACAGGAACCTTGAATGACAGCCGTCATCTCTCACCGTTATTTTCCCCCGCAAACTCAAAATGACATTGACAGCTCGCACAGTGATGCCAACCCCATTTCCGAACACACCCAAATCGGTACAACTTGACGTTCCGTTCAGAATCCACGACACGGCCATTCTGACAATCTCACACGTCCTCGTGTGATACGGTATCTGAAAGTAGAGATACACAACGAGAGTACAAGTCCACTCGGTTATCCTGACCCATTACAAAGCTATGGGTGAAAATAATAGTATCAGGCTAGCATAATAAAGTATTCACATCACCAAAACAAAACTTCTCGAAATATTGCATTGGCATTCATCACCAATTTCTTTAGATTAAAGCATTAGGGCACTCTGACTCTATCGCTCTAACGTCAAGACAACAATAGCACTCAACCAGTGATCTGCATCACTGCTTCACCAGCAGTGAAAATCATCCAGTACTTAACCAGTACTTTGGCAGTATGCTTAACCAACAGTGGAACAATAACGCTTAACCAGCGATAGTAAAAACATCATTGCCAAACCAGTGAAACCATCGGTTAACCAGTGACAACATCGCTTAAACAGGCCACTATAGTGAACTAACCATTTCATTCTACATCATCATTATGAAACTCTGTGAAAGAATTACTATCAGGCATTTTCCTCAATCGATCGTGAGCGTACTTATATGTGCTATACCTAACAATGTAACCATTTTTGCTGTTGTTTACCAGATAACCTAACTTTTCCTGATCAGCACAATACTTCATTTACTCATCCTTAGACAGCTTTTTACCAATATGCTATTACAAAAAAAAATTAACATCTCGACTCTAATTAAAGTTAAAAAGAGAAAAACGATTTTATTAATTTACAACAACAATAAAAACGTGAATCTGTGTGATTTTGACATGCCTCTTTGACTTGTATTCCTTAGTCTGAAGAGTCTACCAGACGTTGTTTTTGCCTAAAATAATATTAATTGCAGGGACACTTCTAACTATATTTAGCCACTAACTAACTCATAAAATATAAGGTCCCATTAAAATAGATGGACAAATTTTAACACAGCTTTCAGTACGTCTTACCAAAGATATCCAAGCAAAAAATAACACTGATTAAAGTGATTTTATTTTGACCTAAAATAATAAAAAAAACGCGGCGGGTGCGGGCGGTGACGTGGTCACGTACGCCTGCACATTTGTAGTATCAGAATTATGAGATAACAAAGACATGGATGTGTTTATGCCAATGCGTAACCAACATTTTTAGTGTACTTTCGTTAGCTGCTTTTTTTTTTAAAACGTATTTCTTTTTTTTTTTTACCTTTGTCCTTATTTTGATGGTCTGAATTATTTCTAAAAGTTTGCCCATCTATTTTAATGGGACCTTATATTTTACAATGTCCGACAAAACCCTAAAATTATGTTATCCATACTTTATGGGCATTTGTTCTCTACCTGTCAAGACCGCACTCTACATAGAGCAGATACGAAAAAAATGTGCTCTATGGTCGAGTCTGGGATTCCATTTACAATGGAAAACAAGTAAAAGAGGTATGTTCAATTGTCTTTTGTCCAAAGATAGAAAAAGGTGCTGTAATTATTAATTTGTAAATTACTTAATACACTTACTTACTTAGTTTTGGTATATTAAAACCTTATTGGGAAATACCCCGTTTCTTATTTAAGACAATGAGACACTAGTTTGATGTCTTAAATAATACTTACTCCAGAATCCATTACATAACTACAGTCTGATTTTTAATTCGACGGAATTCTGACAGCTGTAATTTTTTGACACTTCAGATATCATAAACCTTTTCTGTCTTGTCCTTTTTATAAGTTACATAAATGACTAGAATTTTTTGGATATAAAATAACAAAAACTATGAAAGAGAATGAGATCAAGTAAACTTTAAGACAGTGTAAATTGTGTTTGTTCTGAGCATTCAATGCACACTAACAAAAATATTAATTTTAAATGGCTAAATGGAAAAAAGAGTAAAAGAACATATTTTTTAAATTTATTTATTTATTTAGGTATCACTGATATCATCATCGTTGTCTGTCTGTAGTTACAAGAAGCGAAGATTTTACAAACAAAAAGGTATTTTCAAAAAAGGTTTGTAACCTATGGATGGACAGAGATTCCTGTGAAAGAAAAATAAGTACCTTACTAATTATTGTAACTTCATTAATTTGATAATAAAAAACCTGATTACCATTTTAAAATTATCAGTAAATCTTTAAGTATTAGTTTTTCTAATTGAAACCTTAAATTCAAGAAAGGTTTTTTTTAGTTTCGCTTAGATGCGTTCTGTTTTTAGTAGTACCGTTTTAATAATGGCAACACTTCTGAAATGTCAGAATTCCGTCGAATTAAAAATCAGACTGTAGACCCCTTCGTGCCTCGGAAAGCACGTGGTCCCGGCTGTCATTCGTAGATCTTTGACAGTCGTAACGGGTAGTTAGAAGCGCAAAAGTCGGACAACCAGTCTTACCAAGGGGGACTGGTGGTCAGACTGAGCTGTGGAGGTCAGATGGGCAGTTGCTCCGTGTACAACACTATTATTCAGCTGCATCCGGTTAGACTGGAAGCCGACCCCAAGATGTTGGGAAAAGGCTAGAAAGATTGATGATGGATGGTTTATTTACACTCGGCGCATTTTTTCTCAATTGTAAACATAATGACAAGGATAAGCAGGGACATTGGTACCAATTAAACAGGCTGACTTTGAATTCATTAGCAATTTTTCAGGGTGTAAAGTGACTCATGAACAACTTTTCACTATGAGTCCAATCGCAGAACAGATAAAAGAGGAACAGATAAGAGAAATCCCTTCTAGGGGTTATAGTATAGTTCAATATAGGAGGATGATATATTATATACATTTATTAATGTAAAGTGTAAGTATATGATGTAAAATGTCTGTAGTACGTTAAACTACACACCTGCCTGTTTTTCCGACACGTTATAATAGCGCAACACGGCATAATTCTTTTTTTCGAGGAGCTTCGTACGCTGTCAGAGTAAGAGCGCTATTATTAGCCGGTCAGAATTCAAATTCAAAATTCAAAATTCATTTATTTTGTGAACACAGGGTACAGTGATCTTATATAAATTGTTTGGTCCAACCTATGTTCCGCCAACAGGCATACAAAATAGTGATGCTATGATCAAAATTAAATTTAAAGAAAAAACAATGTCAGCAAATAAAATTGAAAAAAATTAAAAAATAGTACAAAAGATAAATCAATGTCAACAATATCACAGTCGTCAAAATTAATTAAATTAAAATAGTCTAAATGTCATAAAAAAAAATATAATGTCAGCAGAGATTGAAACAAATTTCGGCTGACATATGATCGTCTGATCACAAGTGCGGCGCTTGCCCCGCCTAAAAGGCACTTCTAACCTCTTTTATCTGTTTTGTGAATCCAACTCTAAAAAATTTATCAGTTAATAGATAATTTCGGAGAAGTAGATATTATATTTTTGTATGATAAATTAGCTAATATTATTACCTCAGCATGAGACATTCTGCCGCCGGGGTCGCGGGTTGTTCGAAGGAGATACCGTAGCCTTGGCACAGGCAACTGAAGGAACACGGGTGGGTTTTAGTCAGTAAAAGTCTGACACGCCCTGCCGCTCCGCTCAGAGCGGGAGAAGTCATATGATAGTTTCCCATCCACAAAAAAAAAAAAAAACGAGATGTTCTCAAAATACTGAGAGAAGACGTAGAAGGCGTGTAGACGGCCCCATTATGAATCCTGCTTACTACCTAATCTTCACATCATATCACGAGCCAAGAATAAAACAGCCTTTGTCTAGACACTTTTAAAAAACCGCACATCAACGACCAGCATCGTACCCAAGATATCTCATTACCACATTTCTGTCACCCCTCAAAGCTCACCACACGGGAGTACGCTAATTAGAAGAATGGAAAGGGACAGAACGTTTCGATAGGAACTAAAGAACGAGACGGATAGGGATGTGTTGGTTGCGTCTCGCATAACATAATTTGTATGCGAAAACTGAAGTTATTGCTTAGAGGTGTAGGGTGGGTATGTGATTTGTTTTTTAAGGGTATTCCCGTTCCAAGCGATTTCAAAGGTACAGTTTTCGATTGTAGTGATCTAGTACATAAGAGCTCGTGGCTCGTTGGTCTCGGCTGTCGCTCGTAGATCTTCCATGTGGACAATAGTTACGGTCGTCAGAAGCCCAAAAGTCTGACAGCCAGTCTTACCAAGGGGTATCGTATTACCTAGTAACTAGGTTGTGGAGTTCAGACAGGCAGTCCCTCCAATTAAAATACTGGTATTCAGCTGCATCCAGTTGGACTGGAAGCCGACATCAACATAGTTGGGAAAAGGCTACGCAGATTAATGGTCTAGTACGTTGCCCATTTTCCGTAACCAGTTTGATAAATTTTTATTAATGGTAGTAATTATTGTCTCTGATATTATACACAACTCAGGTAGGTACATATTTTTTATAGTAACTTTAAACGTAACGTAACTTTGTTACGTTTTTAACGGTAGGTATTTAACTACAGGTTCTTAGATTAAATTTAGAGAATAAAAGGAAATATCTTTGACATTGATTGTTTAGATATTGATTAATTTGAAGATATAAACTTTGAAGCAGAAGTGTAGGTTTCTGCCAAATATTTTCAAATAGAAAAGTTTGATTGTTGTCCTAAGTATAATAATAAACAACGAATTATATAAAAAAAAAAAAAACAAGCTGTTATTAATCTGGATATCATCTAGGACAGAGTTCTTGTCAAAACAAATCAAATGAGCCCAAACTCGTTAGGGTTGCGTCGTTTATACTGAGTTCCCACGACCACCTTCTGGCTCCATCATCAGATCAGCTCCTTGTCATAAAAATTCCATTCGATTTACAACATGCATGTAAAATTTCAGCTCAATCAGAAACCGGGAAGTGGGTAAAATTTAACTTGCAAGATTCGATTGCAGACAGACACCAGGAAAGTGGAAACTAAAATAAATGCTTGTAAAATCGTGGTGACCCTACTAAAAAGCGGTAAGCACACGAAACGTAATGAGACATCCCTCGTTTTATGGTAAATGAAACTATAACGTACGTACCTTTTTACATAGACGTTACATTATACATCGTAACAATGTTTTGTTCGATTTTCAGGTTCAGGCGATGTACTCGTGTTAGCATTTATGGTATAAATTATTATTTATAAATATTATTTATTTATTTAAACTTTTCGCACTAAAAATGTGCAAAGGCGGGGAGGGTTTTTGTAGTATTAATTATCATCATTTATTATATTTACATTATAATTCAATGTGCGTGTTCGCGTGATTTAGAAGGTGTATTGACTACTCTGTGATTCCCGCCAATATAGAAAGCCCGCCAACACTGGATTCTGAGGTTGGTACGCCTGATTGAGATGGCGGATTGACTAATCTCGGATTCCCGCCAAAATGGAATCATGTCTCACGCGAACACGAACATTTGGATTATTCTGTTTTTGGTGTCTAATCGAGAAAGGTGGATTTTAAAAGTGAAGAAGATTGCACTCCTTTGGGTGTCCTGTAAAAACTGTGAATAAACGAGCATTATTGAAGAACAGCTATATTCTCATTTCTAACCTTTAAAACTCGTAACGTGTTTTAGTAAGGAAATTCTTAAATCCATAAACTTATACCGTCTCATAAACGAATTCTAACTTTAATCCAAGCCCAAACCTTGAAGCCAGTTATTGTATTTTAAACTTAATTCTGATAACCGTAAAGTTCTTCATACAAAATTAACAACTTAGACTCGTGTCTAACGTTAGTTTTTATAGTTAGAGCTTTGACATTGTTGGACTAATATTCGAAATTCAAAAATGGTTTGATACTTTCAACCTGACTCCAAAGATAAACCTTGTTTTGTAGTAAGGCCGATAGTCATTTAAATTGTGTTTTAAATTTAAATAAACATTACAACATACGCTAATTTGCGATTTGTTTAGTTTTCTTCATGTCGCACGTGAAAGAAAGAAATCAAAGAAAAATATTTTATTTTGGTGCGCGCACAGGAAATATAAACAGTAAAAAAGAATGAAAAATATTTGATTTTGGACACGCACAGGAAATATAAACAGTTGGTAAAAAAGAAAGAAAAATATTTTATTTTGGACACGCCAGGAAATATAAATAGTAAAAAATAAAGAAAAATATTTTATTTTGGACACGCCAGGAAATTTTGGCCAAACTTCAAGCAACATGATAAGTAAAGATATGATGCGCGATAGGGCTAGGGCGTACCCCACAGGCGACGCGTAGAGGCAGCACCCGGCTCCTGCGGGAAGTGGACAAGGGTTGTTGCACCACCCCGGGCGGGGGCAACGTAAGAAGAGAGCTCGGGAAGAGAGATTGAGGTATGCAAGTTGGAATGTTGGGACGATGACTGGAAGAGCCAGAGAGTTAGCAGATGTATTAAAAAAAAGACGAATAAATGTGGCGTGTTTGCAAGAAACAAAATGAAAAGGAACGAAAGTGACAGAAATCGGTGAAGGATACAAGTTTTTCTACTGTGGAAGTGACGGGAAAAGAAATGGAGTGAGAATAGTGTTAGACAGTAATTTGAAAGAAGGCGTGATGGAGGTAAAAATAATTAATGATAGATTAATCAAATTAAAGTTATCACTATGTCCGAGAACAGTGTGAATACTCTTAAGTGTGTAAACTGTAACATAGTAATATGTGAAGTGTTAGCGTTTATTCGGAATAAACTGGACGTTATGGATAATGAAAGCTTAATAAGAATTTGTGTATCGGCATTCTCCGAAGAGGATATTGGCTGTGCAAAAAAGTTACTGTTTTCGTCTGTAAAAACAAAGCTTAAGCTTGTATCAAGACGTAAACAGAGAAAAGAAAAAGACCTCGAAGATATGCTGACAGTATTAAAAACAGCTGAGCCAGATCAACTACCGGTTTTTGTGGCCTATAACTTAGAGAAATTACCACCCGTTTGTTTTGATCATGTCGACGTAACAAAGTTGTTAAAAGATTTATTATTGTTGCGTGAAGAAATAAATCAGATAAAATCAAATTATGTGACGAAAGAAGAATTAGAAAAGAAACAAAAGAGGGATAGAAATTCCATAAATAGCCCTATGCCTTATATTAGTTCGAACATTAATATGCGGAGAGGAGGGTATTTGTTAGACAGCGGACCGGTGGGGCTGTCGCTTGTTTCTGAGTCATCACCGCCTGCGCTTGCGCCGTATAAAAGAGACACCGAGCCCTTGCTGCCGCCGCCGGTATTACAATCATGCGCCACCACCACTACTGTGGAAACAGGTGCCGGGACAGATATCAGCCTGCCGGACATAAACGGTTCGTTGCAATATCGTTCTCTCTGGCAGTCGAACGTAGCTGCGGATGGCTTTGTCGCACTAGCTCCCGTAAACTCAACTTTGTTAGGAAGGAATGTTACGAATTTTAACGATATTTCGAGTAAACATTTGACTATGGCTGAAGTAGTAAGCAAAGGTGAATGGAAAGAAATGGAACACGATGGCCAATGGACAGTTGTTCAAAATAAAAAGTTTAAGAACCGTTTCACAGGCAGGACAGGTAAGGCTCAGTCTGTTCCAGGGAATTTTAAAGCAGCGGAATCGTTTGTCCCGCTTTTCGTTTCGAATGTTGATAAACACACGACTGAAAGCGATATTTGTGAATATATTAACAGCAAGACTCAGATAAATGTAAAGCTGGAGAAAATTAATATGAAGACAGAAAGAACATACAATGCGTTTAAGGTATTCGTCTCTAAAAATAAGTTAGACACCTTTTTAGATGACAGTCTCTGGCCTGCAGGAATACGCTTTAGACGATTTATGTACTTTAAAAAGAATAAGGATTCCTTTAAGACTCAGCTCCCAGCTACAAACAAGACACCTACAAATAATGGCTCTGAGTGATAAAAGAATAACATTATCAACTTTTAATTGTAAAGGTGTGAACAGATCCGTGGATTGTGTGAGAAACTTATGCAAGAGTGCCGACATCATTGCACTCCAAGAGACTTGGATTTGGCCGCACGATATAGGGTTCCTAGGAAACCTAGATGACGACTTCGCGTACATCGGCAAGTCAGCCATTGACACGTCTGTAAAAGTGATTACGGGAAGACCGTATGGCGGAGTGGCACTATTATGGAAAAAATCAGTGTTTTCATCTGTATCAACAGTAAAATGTTTGAGTGATCGAGTAGTTGCGATAAAAGTTGAATACGAAAACCGTCCAATGTTGATATTTTCAGTTTATATGCCCTACGATAACGGTAAAAGTGACAATTTGATTTTATTTACACAAACCCTTAGTGAGATAATAGCTGTGATTGAAAGTAGTAGTATTGTGTGTGTAATTGTACTAGGGGACTTTAACGCCAACCCTGGATCGCGGTTTTTAACCGACTTCAAAAAGGAGGAGGTTATCAATTCGTCGGAATCTTTTTTTTTTTTTTTTATTTTTTTTTTTTTTATTTTTTTTTTTTATGTATGTTCCCCGATTACTCGAAGATGGCTGGACCGATTTGGATTATTTTTTTTTTGTTTGAAAGGGTATACTTCCCAGGTGGTCCCATGATCATCAAGTCAGGATCTGATGATGGGATCCTGGAGAAATAGAGAGAACTCTTCCAATTTTATAGGCACACTTGAAGCGATTTGGATAGTCTTTGGAAGAGTACTTTCTTGGAGTGGTCCCATTTCAATTTGGTGAAGATCTGATGAAGAACTTCTGAGATAGGCAACGGAACTCCTCAATAAATGATAGCAAATGGACTGGGATTGCTGAAATCTCATGTCTGTTTGTTGTTCACACCAGTTCATAACATAACATCACGCCAGTACGCTGTGAAGGGGTAAGCACATATGAACCACTAAAAAGTGAAAAATAAAAACTTTTTTACAAAAAAATACAACCGACTTCCAAAAACAACACTACAAACTGAAAAATAACTTTAATTTCGGAAGTCGGTGGCAAAAAACGAAAACACATTTAACTAGACACCGACTTCCGAAATTAAAGTTATTTTTCAGTTTGTAGTGTTGTTTTTGGAAGTCGGTTGTATTTTTTTGTAAAAAAGTTTTTATTTAGTGAACTTATCTCTGTTTGTAATGAGCAGACATGGTTTTGCGCCGACTATGAGCTTCTGCCGAAGGATACACATACGTTTGTTTGTCAGGCTAGCGGTTCGCGCCGTTGGCTAGATCATTGTTTGCTATCAAGTGCAGCCAAAAATTTGATCAGTAAAGCATCAGTCTTATATGGGGTTTACCAATCTGATCACTATCCTGTTTTGTTTGAATGTAATTTAACTATAATTAATCAAAGGGCGTCAGCCCTAATTTCTCATAGTAATAAAGTGCGATGGGGTGAAAGAAATGGGGAGCAAATTAATAATTATTATGAGTACTGCAATAATAAATTAAAATTAATAGATTTTCCCGAACAATGTATTACATGTGCTCACAAAATGTGTAATAATGAAGATCATTTATTATTGATAGACTAACTGTATTTGGAAATAATATCAACTCTCCAAGAGGGTGCCCAGTGTACATATGTAGGTAGTGACCGCATTAAGAGACAAAAATATGTTACAGGCTGGAACAAATATGTCAGCGATGCTCATAGGGAGGCTCGTACATTTTATCAAACGTGGCTATCACATGGTGCACCCACTCATGGGACATTGTATGAGACAATGCGTGAAACACGAAGGGCATTTAAGACTAAATTAAAATTTGTTCAAAATAATCAAGAACAAATTAAATTTGATATTTTGGCAAGTAGTCATTCGAAAAAAGAGTTTGCTAAGTTTTGGAAGTCGACTAACAAATTAAATGCCAAGCCGAGTCTCCCTGTGAGTGTGGCGGGTCTGAGTGAGCCGAAAGATATCGCCAACCTTTTTCAAAGACACTTTACAGTTCAGTCTCCTTTGCAAACAGGGCGGCGGGTGCTCGATGAAGGGGAACTGTCGGGTTCTGGTGAGATTGCCGTAGTGCTCTCAGCAAAACAGGTGGCTACTGTTATTAAGAAAATGACAAGAGGTAAGTCGCCAGGCCACGACGGCCTCAGCGTCGAGCACCTGAAGCATGCGGGGTCACATCTATGTAGGGTTCTAGCTTTGCTTTTTAATTTATGTCTCAGTCACCACTACTTACCGGAAGACCTTATGCACACTGTGGTGGTTCCGATTATTAAGGACAAGACGGGCGACGCCTCTGAGGTGTCTAATTACAGGCCTATTTCGTTGGCCACGATAGTCGCCAAGGTCTTGGACAGTTTGCTTGATCAACAGTTGGCTAAACATGTTGGACTCCATGACGCGCAATTTGGCTTCAAACCCGGTCTATCCACGGAGAGTGCCATCCTGTGCCTCAAGCAAAGTGTTCAATATTATACCTCCAGAAAAACACCTATTTTTGCTTGTTTTTTGGACCTATCAAAGGCATTCGACCTTGTGTCCTATGAGGTACTATGGGACAAATTGCAGAGTGAGACAACACTACCGAATGAAATTACATCCTTGTTTCGCTATTGGTACTACAACCAGAGGAATAGTGTTAGGTGGACTGAGGCTCAATCGGATGTGTATGAGCTGGAGTGCGGGGTAAGACAGGGGGGGTTAAGTTCACCTCGCCTCTTCAACTTATACATAAACCGGCTGATCAGTGAACTCAGCAGCACCAGAGTTGGATGTCATATTGACGGCGTTTGTATGAATAATATTAGTTATGCCGATGATATGGTGCTGCTGAGCCCATCGATTGGCGCTTTGAGGACGCTTGTGGCGATTTGTGAGTCCTACGCAGTGACCCATGGGCTTAGGTACAATGTCACGAAGAGCGAACTTATGATGTTTAAAGCGCGTGACATAAACTATTCAGATGTCCCCAGTGTCTTGCTCTGTGGCGCTCCTTTAACATGGGTGACTAAGTTTAAGTACTTGGGTCACTGGGTCACTGAGGATCTTAGGGACAATATAGATATAGAGAGGGAGCGCAGGTCGCTGGCCGTTCGATGTAACATGCTGGTTCGAAGATTTGCACGTTGTACTCATCAAGTTAAGGTAACACTTTTTAAAGCTTTCTGCCAGTCTTTTTACACGTGCAGTCTTTGGACCAGTTTTTCGCAGAGGATATACAGCGATCTGCGTGTCCAATACAATAACGCGTTCAGGATACTGTTGGGGCTGTCGTGGCGTTGTAG
The DNA here is from genome assembly GCA_946251885.1 of Cosmia pyralina. Classification (NCBI taxonomy): domain Eukaryota; kingdom Metazoa; phylum Arthropoda; class Insecta; order Lepidoptera; family Noctuidae; genus Cosmia; species Cosmia pyralina. The sequence goes on along the minus strand of OX276362.1, from coordinate 4,132,560 downwards.
TGCGTCCGGTATGTTTGCGGAGGCGCACACAGATGATTTTTACGCCATAATAAGTAAAAGGACAGCATCCATGTCCGGCCGGCTGCGCACCGCCACTAATAGTGTCCTGAGTGTGTTTCGAGATCGGTGGGACTCCCCTCTGCTGCGTCACTGGGTAAGGATTCACACCAGTTGAGGATAATAATATATTGGTACCTTTTTTATATTTTTGTATTATACTTACTAACACTAGTCTATAAGTAATTTTGTTATACTAACACTATGGACTCGTGTCTGAAATAAATAATTTGAATTTGAATTTGAATTAATCGTTGTAAAAGTTATGTTAGAACATGTAATGCTGAATATAATAAGTGTGTATGCACCGCAGGTAGGATGTGATGAAAGGGTGAACGAGAAGTTTAGGGAGGACTTTGACACAGTTTTGATGAACATTCCGGTGGATGAAGAATTGATAGTTGGAGGTGATTTTAATGGACATGTGGGAAGAATGCGAGGGGTTTATGAAAGAGTGCACGGAGGATGGGGATTTGGTAGCCTAAATAACGAGGGAGAGGCATTGCTGCAATCCGCTACCGCATTTGACCTGGCAGTAGCTAATACTTGGTTCCAGAAGAACGACGGACACCTAATTACGTATGAAAGTGGCAATCACAAGACCCAAATTGATTACTTTCTAGTACGACGCAAGAACTTAAAACACATCAAAGACTGCAAAGTGCTACCGGGAGAAGACCTAGTGGCATAGCACAGACTCCTAGTTATGGAAATGGTCGTAGAAATAAAGCCCGACCGACAAAGACAAAGAGCGACCTTCACCTAAAATAAAATGGCATATGCTGGAGAAAAATGATTGTGCGAAGAAATTTAAAGAGCGAGTGGTGGATAAAATTATAGATATGGGGGACATGAATGATCGAAGTGTAAATGAATGTTGGAATGAAATGACGGGGTATATTAGGAGTACAGCGAAAGATATTTTGGGAGAGACGAAAGGAAAGGGTACTATAGATAGGGATACATGGTGGAGATCGATAGAAATACATAATGTGTAGGATAAGAAGAGAAAGTTCAAGGAATGGCAGAGTGTAGAAAATGAGCACGTTAGTTTGAAAGCAGAAAAAAAGAGTGAGTATGATGCTCTAAAGAAAAAAGCCAAGAAAGCTGTAGCCATAGCGAGAGCAAAGGCCCAGGACAAGCTTTATGACACACTGGATAATCCAGCAGGCCAAAAACATCTATACCGGGTTGCTAGAGCTAGAGAGAGGAAGACGAGGGATGTCGGTCAGATAAAGTGTATAAGGGATGAAAGTGGAACAGTTCTTTCGGATGATGAGAAAATTAAGGAAAGGTAGAAGGGCTATTTTGAAAGACTGATGAATGAGGAGAATGACTGGAGTGGTGTGCTTGAGAATAAACTAGTAAATGAGGGGTTAGTGAGAATAATTAGTACGGATGACGTGAGAATAGCAGTTAATGGGATGAAGAATGGTAAAGCAATAGGTCCGGATGGAATACCAGTCGAAGTATGGAAGTTATTACGGGTAGATGGATGGACGTGGTTAGCTTTATTCTTCATTAAGTTGTTGCTGGAAGAAGCCATACCTGACGAATGGTGCAACAGTTCGCTGGTGCCCATCTTTAAAAACAAAGGTGATGTGTTGGAGTGCAACAACTATAGAGGAATAAAGCTAATGTCACATAGTATGAAGGCTTGGGAGAGAGTTATTAAAAGGCGACTAAGAGAAGAGAGTGAAATTTCGCAAAACCAATTCGGTTTTATGTCTGATCGAGGAACAGCAGATGCCATCTTTGCTATCCGCCAGCTGTGCGAGAAATACAGAGGTGCGCATAAAAACTTGCAGATGGTATTTGTTGACCTCGAAAAGGCATACGACCGAGTGCCTCGTGAAGTTTTGTGGTGGGCACTTAAAGAAAAATGTGTACCAGGGTAGTATGTGCAGTTGATTCGCGCGATGTGCAGTCGATGCAGTACCCAAGTCCGGTCTACAGTGGGCACTACTGGCAGCTTCGATGTGGCTATCGGCTTGCACCAGGGGTCTGCACTCAGCCCTTACCTCTTCGTGCTGATAACGGATGCTCTTTCTTCGGATATCCAGGAAGAGGCTCCCTGGTGTATGCTGTTCGCCGATGACATTGTGCTGGTTGCCGAGAGTGGCTTAGAGGTGCAGAGCAGATTGGAGGTGTGGTGGAGAAGACTGGAGACCGTTGGCCTGAGAGTAAGTCGGACCAAACCAGAGTATTTGTTTTGTGATTTTGGCGGTCTCTCCGGTCCTGTGCCCATATCTCTTGCCGGAACGCCTTTACCCATCTGCTCCGACTTTCGGTACCTCGGGTCGCTTGTCCAATGGGATGGCGAACTAGACCGACACATAATGCATCGGATCAACTCAGGATGGATGAAATGGCGACAGGTTACAGGAACAACTTGCGACCCACGGATGCCCCTCAAGTTGAAGGGGAAAATTTACAAGTCCGTGATAAGGCCTGTCGTACTTTATGGATCGGAATGCTGGGCAGTGAAGAAGACGGATGAAAAAAAATTGTATGCAGCGGAGATGAGAATGTTGAGATGGATGTGTGGAGTGACGAGAATAGATAAAGTGAGAAATGAGTATATAAGAGGAAGTTTGAAAGTGGCGCCAGTGACAGAAAAGTTGAAAGGAAATCGTTTGTCTTGGTATGAGCATGTAATGAGGAGAGACGAAACGCATGTGACTAAAAGAGTGATGAATATACATGTTGATGGATGGAGAGGCAGAGGAAGGCCAAAGAAAAGATGGATGAATTGTGTGAGGAATGATATGAAAGAGAAGGGAGTGAATAATAGCGTGACGGTTGACAGGGGAGAATGGAAGAAGAAAACGTGTTGCGCCGACCCCAAGTAATATGGGATGGGGGCAGGAAGATGAGATGACACGCCAGGAAATATAAACGGTAAAAAAGAAAGAAAAATATTTTATTTTGGACACGCACAGGAAATACAAACAGTAATAAAACACTTTTTTACAAAAAAAAACAACTGACTCCCAAAAAAATACTACAAAGTGAAAAATAACTTTAATTTCGGAAATCGGTGTCTTTGGATCTGTATTTTAGCTTTTTGCCACCGACTTCCGAAATTAAAGTTATTTTTCACTTTGTAGTATTTTTTTGGAAGTCGGTTATTTTTTTTTTATAAAAAAGTTTTTTAAATTTTCACTTTTTAGTGGGTCAGTCTGTAATTCATCTAAGTTACAATAGCCTAATGTCAACTGCTCATTACCTTTTACAAAATATTGCTTTTCCCGATACAAGGACGTTAATTGTTGAGGAGTTCTCCCAGTAAGGAACCAGGAGAACTGGATCTGATGGTGGAGCCACCATTAGCTCCATTTCAACAAATGTATTGTGACGAGCATAAATTGCTTAGCAATCATCGAATCGCAACAAGTGAAATACGTATTATTGAGTAGTTCCGATGGCCATCTCTGGTCTTCCTCATCAGTTACAGTTCACTAAATGGTGCTTTCCGGGAGCAAATGCACAAGTTACTATAAAAAATACCCAAATCGCTATAGGTGTGCCTATAAAATTTGAAGGTTCCCCTAGATTTCTCTGGGATGCCATCATCAGATCCTGCACCCTAATTGCGTAACACATTATCGATCGGAGTTGGTTTCATTTTGAAACAAATTGCTAATCCATTGCTTTATATGTTCGAAAAATTTGTCTGTTCGACAACGTAAATAACGCAATGAATGTTGTTGAACTGTCAAAATGAAACCAACTGCGATTGATAATGTGTTACGCAATTAGGGTGCTGGTTTCCTTATCATGGTATCACTATTGAAATATCTCCTTTCAAACAAAAAATGAATCATAAAAATCGGTTCATAAACGACGAAGTTATCCACGAACACACATAAAAAAAATATATATATACGGTCGAATTGAGTAACCTCCTTTTATTAAAAAAAGTAAGTTTAAAAACTAAAACCCGACTACCAAAAAGTATGAAACAAGAAAATATTCTCATCTGAAACACAGCTTTTTCTCGTAAGTAGATAACACAATAAATAATAATTTAAATAATAAACACTGCACTTTTCATAACAGAGCATCACATTAAGACCGAAATTGATAATAATTGTCCCCTACCCTTAATTATCGGGACGGGACAGGCCAGAAGGGGAGGGATGACGTGCAAAATATTTGGTCCATCAACAGTACAATAATGTGCCACTAATGGCCCGAGGAATTAGGCTGCCATCTTAATGGTGATTTATTTTAAGTAGGAAGACTATATTTTAAGTGTTTCGTAGGATAATTTAAATATATACAGGGTGTCCAGTACATAGCACGACATACTGCAGGAGGTGATAGCTTGGGTCAATACCTATCAAAACAACACAATATATGTTCAGCAAAATCTTACGGATTTACAGTTTTACAAAATTTTCCGAAATATTGAAAAATCTCTACCTTGGCATCTCGTAATGAAAAATTCATTTTCTAGTATTTTTTTTACATCAAATTATTTGTGAATACTTTACTCATTGATAAGTCTTTTTTTTATCAAAAACAAGAATGTTTTCAAGAAATAGTACTTTTTGTTTAAATTTTCACAGAACAATTTTCCTATCGCTTAACTTTTTAAATTTTGTAAAACTGTAAATCCGTAAGATTTTGCTGAACATATATTGTGTTGTTTTGGTAGGTATTGACCCAAGCTATCACCTCCTGCAGTATGTCGTGCTATTTACTGGACACCCTGTATGTAACAATTTAAGAATAACATTGCATAATGAAACTACATACTAACTATCTACCCAAGAAGGTAGTAGATTTTTTTTTTTTTGGATTCAGAACAAAGGAATACATAGATAACGCTCAAAGGTTTTCCCTTAGTGGACCAGTCACATTTAATTTGGCAAAGTTCGGTTTTTCCGAAGATAAACGATAGAACCTTTGAACATTGTCGTACTGTGCGTACCTCTTATTTTTCTGACGCAAGATCAACTGACATACAGGCATGAAACGAGCATTGCTCACCTTTATCGATCTGTGTTGGCAATTTCAGTTTTGTATAAGTGCAGCTTAGGTTTTTTCTCGATTTTTTTCCTTTATCATAGAAAAATAAAAACCTTAACGTACTTCGTATAGAAGCAAAACGTGACCTATTCCCATAGATTCCAAACGCATTCAAAATCGTGCTTTTAGACACGGTTTTAAGAGCCTATAATATTACCAACCTCAAATGGCTTAGCATGATCCTCCGTTATTTCGAAAATACTGCAGCATTAATATTGAAATAAATATAAATGGTAAAGTTGAGGATTAATGTTCAGCTGTTTGACGAAAACACGATTCCATAAAATTTTCTCGATAAAAAAAAATAGCAAAATAACCAAACCGAACAATAAACCGTTGGTATTCAAAAAATACTTCAAATTAGATCATGAAACTTTGCATATTAACTGAACTAAAGCAGGTCTTATGTTTTTTTTATTTTTTTTTATTACCATTTGTTTCACCGTAAAAGAAATGATAGTACATAAAATAATAGCGCCCAGCACCGCACTCAGTCTCGCTCTCAGTCAGTCCGCGAGCAGTATCGTGCGAGCGAGATAAAAAGCTGAGGTAGTATATGCGCTCTTAATGTAATGTTCGTAAATAATTCAAACAGACCGCCAGTTAGACTTGTTTATGAAGTGCTATTAATTATTTTCTGTGTCTTCGCTGCAAGTTAGTTATTTAAACAGAAATTGATAATAGATTAATGTTGATTTATAGTATTATGAAGGGGCTCGTGTCTAAGTAAAAACAGTCGCGCGGGTCGATCGATCAGATTAAACTACGCTTGCCGCTGTTGGTCCGTGGATGGGTGACCATCTTTAAACTGTTGGCCTCGGCTATCATCCGGTGGATCTTTGACAGTCGTTACGGGTCGTCAGAAGCCCGAAAACCTGACAACCAGTCTTACCAAGGGGTATCGTATCACCCAACATAGTTCGGGAAAGACTAGGCCGATGAGACGATAATATATTATAGTTATTAGATAGATGTAGCTTCTCCTTTTATGATGATCCTTTTTACCCTAAACAAGTTTTAGGAGTGATTTTTATGGTGGGTAGGTCAATATTAGACGAAATATTAAGAAGAGTTACGTTATGCGATTTTGTACCTTGTTAGCTGTCACCTTGATCTGTCATGCGCATTGTCCGTCTTTTTAATGATTATGGGATGGCCTGCTGGTATCGTGTTACCCAGTAAATGGGTTGTAGAAGTCAGGACCGGCAGTAGCTCCATGAAAAACACTAGTATTCAGCTGCATCCAATTAGACTGGTAGACGACCCCAACATAGTTGGGAAAAAGCTAGACAGTTTTGTTGGAAGATCAATCTGCCTGTCCTTTTTCCCAAAAGGACAGGCAGATTGATCTTCCAACAAAACTGCCCCCCTGCCCCCCTGCCCCCCCTGCCCCCCCCCTGCCCCCCTGCCCCCCCCCCCCCCCCCCCCTGCCCCCTTTCCCCCCCTGCCCCCCCCCCCCCTGCCCGGCCCAGCCTGGCCTGCTACTGGCCCCTGTTGCTTTTAGAGTTTTTTGTATACAAACGAGACTATCCCAAAACTGCTCAAAGCAATCGTCACCATAATTTATTACAAACAAAATGAATGATGTAGGTACATTTATAATGATCCCAGTCAAATGGTTTGAATAAGCAGAGAAGGTAATTGTTAGCTTTTTATTCGCCTTTAAAATAAAACATCTATCATCATTAAGTATTGTGTTTCGTATGGTGTGAAAGATGCTTTAAGTATTTTTTAGGGTTCCGTACCTCAAAAGAAAAAAGGGAACCCTTATAAGATCACTTCGTCGTCCGTCTGTCTGTCTTGCCAGACCCTTTTTTACAGAAATGTGTAGAGGTATAAAGTTGAATTAATATAAAACGCAGGTTTATGCTCCCTTGAAGCTCTACAAAAATCAATCTTCTAAGTCAGGGGTCTCCAAACTTTATAACCTTAGGGCCGTAACGATTTTTTGAGTATGTTCCAAGGGCCAAAGCAGTTTTAATGTTTCTGCCCCTAACTATATTTCTAGAATAATCGAAAAGTGCGCGACCTAAGCAAACAGGTACGCTTTTTTTGCATTTAAATTACCATTGTGTGTTAAGACACATAACGACATCAACAACTCAATTATTTGGTAGTTATTATTATGCTTAAGGTTAGATACTTAAGTTTTCTGCGTCATCATTTCTGTCGTTAAGTTTTACCTTGCAAGTAAATAACACCGAGTATCATTCTGTGTTTTCTTCTTCAACTTATCACAGCAATACTCGTAGTAACAACATTATGACATTGGCTGTCGCGGGCCAGATTGATGACATTAGTCTTAAGCTGTCGCGGGCCGGATTGATGGCACTGGCGGGCCGGTATGGCCCGCGTGCCGTAGTTTGAAGACCCCTGTTCTAAGTCAACGCAATAAAAAAATACGGTCATTATGCGACATATTTTTGATACTTGCAAATAAATCAAAACCTATAGGGTACTTACCGTTGACCCTAGAATCATGAAATTTGGCAAGAAGCAAGGTCTGAAAGTAAAGGAAAAAGCCCTAAAATTGTTAATTTGTAATTTTATCACTTCTTACTTCCTACTAATCTGAACCTACTTAATATATAAATGCGAAAGTTTGGATAGATATCCATAAAAAACGGAAAACGGATCTGCATGGAACAGAGATAGCTTATAGTCTGGATTAGTACAAGGATACTGTTTATCCCGGTAGTAGGGGTTTCCAAGGGTTAATTTTCGAACACTTGCGATTACAAACTTAAATTTGCAGTTTGAGAATTAACTGTGACGTATATCGAAGTATGGGAGAACATTTTTTCAACAACAATGCTAAGTTTGTTTTTGGGATAAATTTTTAACTACGGAACCCTTCATTGTGCGTGGTCGACACGAACTTGGTCGGTTTTTATTGTTACTTACGAAGTCATTTTAGGTTTTAGCAGTGATTTTTCAGTTTTAACTATACAGGGTGACTTTGAAAACATGCGACAAAATTTAAGGGGCTGTTCTACCCATCAATATGAGCAACTTTTACTACGGGAACAATTTCGGATTCACAAGAAAAATTCTACCTTCTTATACTTAATGGTCCAATCGAATATGTACGTAATGCGAAGGTAATTTTTTTTTTTTTGCGAATTCTATATTGGTCCCTTAGTAAAAGTTGTTCATATTAATGGGTAGAACACCCTCTTCAATTTTGTAGTATGTTTTCAAAGCCACCCTGTAGAAAATGGCTCTTTCTTAAAGCAAGCTTTTGTAAAGTTTTATTAGAGGGTTTAGGTTATAAAACAACTACCTTGATAGTACTGTGAGAACTCGAATTTCACAGGGGACGTAGGGAGGTAATCGAAGGAGGAGGCTATAAAGAGGTATATTATATTTTATTAGCTACCCGCACCCTAATTGCGTAACACACTATCAATCGGGATCGGTTTCATTTTGACAGTTAATAACATTCATTATGTTATTTTCTGTGTTGAGGAGACAAATTTTTCGAACATATGAAGCAATGGATTAACAATTTGCTTCAAAATGATACAGATTCCGATCGATTGTGTGTTGCGAAATTAGGGTCCGGCCCTGCTTCGGAAGTCTGGCATCGTTTAAACAGGTTTTTTGTTCTGACACAATATCACATTATTTATGTACGTTTATTTGACACAAACTTATTTTTTTTTTATTTAAAGTAAGTATACATCACACGTTGCAGTATAAAACTGATTTACGTCCGTCACCTCACACTTCGGTCCAGTTGAAAACCAGCGTCAGGCACTAGTTGTCTGGCATTTTTTTGCTGAACTGGGCCTTTTTGGCACAGCCGTGAGGCACACTTTCCTGCATTGTATTTTTTATTTAATTTTTTGTTGTTGTTGCATCGCAAATGTAGCTTTTTAAATTTTATTATTATTTTTTACTTTTTTGTTGTGCCTCTTTAATTTAGTCTGTGCTGAATAAATGTGTTTTCTTTCTTTCTTTCTTTCTTTCTTCGTACGGTTTTTTATTTTTACGATTTGACAAAACATGGTTTCATTTTTTTTAATAAGTACCTACGTTAAAGATTAATGTTACCAACCGACTGGAGCCGAATATACCCGATTCAGCGTCACCGACCAGCAGCGGGACAAATTGCATAACACACTTACAGTAGGAATTGGTTTCATTTTGACAGTTCATTAACATTCATTGCGTTATTTACGTTGTTGAGCAGACAAATTTTTTGAACATATGAAGCAATGGATTAGCAATAAGCTTCAAAATCATTCAGACTGTGATTGATAGGAGTGCCGAACGTGAAATTTCGTTCAGAAAGAGCGTAAAGTGCACCTACAGTCTATTTACAATTATTATACCTCTGACAGCAGTAACCCAACAGAAACCTTATTTTAAGGTGAATAGAGATCATTGTGATTTTGACAGTCCTGGCTGTAGCAGCAACCCAACAGCAACTTTATTTTAGGGAGAATAAAGATCACTGTGTTTTTGACAATAATGCAAAATCAGAGGTCAAATAAAACTAGCTCTTGCCAACCCTACAACCTTATGAGTAATATATGCAACGATGCGCGACGTACACTCGCGTACAACGTACAGATGTCAGGTACAATCGAGCACAGTACAATTAAACAGATAATGTTACACGCCGCTAGTTATTTCGGCTGGGCTTGTATTTTTAAATTGTTGTCAACTGTACTTGCCTTGTTGTACTGACGGTGTGAGATAAAAAGAAGTGAAGATTTCTTTTTGAAGTGAAGATTTCTTCACAGTCCTTTTCACAATGTGAAAGCCGAAATAACTAGCGGCGTGTAACATTATCTGTTTAATTGTACTGTGCTCGACTGTACCTGACATCTGTACGTTGTACGCGAGTGTACGTCGCGCATCGTTGCATATATTACTCATAAGGTTGTAGGGTTGGCAAGAACTAGTTTTTTTTAAAGTGAATGTAGAATTAGTAATGTTGAAGTTTTTTACTAGTTTGAGGACATATTTCATGATGTCTGTGTACTCGTAGCCACTACTTACCGAATGATTTCAAAAATGAAACAGAGTTTGTATGAAATTATCTGCCAAGTAAGTTAATAGGAACTTAATCGTAGGTGGTGAAACAGGACCTTAACCAACCCCCCCCCCCCCCCCTTGACCTTCCTTGCTTCCCCTTGGGCCTTCTTTTAAGTAAATCTCTTATAATCCTTCGTCATCATCTGCCTAGCCGTTTCCCAAGTATGTTGGGGTCGGCTTCCAGTCTAACTGGATGCAGCTCGCCGCCGATCACCTCCGTGAGAACACGGCGGTGCTCCGCCCAAGCCGGGCAGACTTCCACTGTATGCTCCACCGTGACCTCCGGCCGATCCACACAATGGTGACACCCGGAAGTACCTACTTACTATCTGTTTACTATGGAAACCTGATGATGACCATCTTCACCAATTCACAACAGGCGTCAAAACGGTCAATGACAAAATTGCTAAGCTCACCACTGTTTGTTTTGTTTGCAATTGTTATGCGCGCGCAAGTGCTAATCACCGCCGGAGGTATGTGAGCGGTGAGACGGGGGAGGGCGCGATTGCCAAGATTGGCAGACTGAGTTAGCTTAGCCTTTGTTTACCTCGCCCATCTCCGTCACCAGCAAAATGTTGTTGATTCTAAGGCCCATCGTCTACGACGCTACTCTTAACGTGTTACAAACTCAAATCACATGAGTAGCCAGAATGTCACAGCACTAGTTTTTCAATGTCGGTCCGTACACGGTAACGCTTTAGTAAATCGTGTCGTGTACGACTACTGATCATGATATTTGATTGATCATGTTTGAGGAAGATGACAAGAGGCTGATCCCCTGGGCATGACGGATTCAGCATTGAGCACCTGCAGCATGGTTCCCACTTGCCTCGGGTGTTGGCACTTTTATTTAATCTGTGTCTGTGTCACTCACATCTTCCTCCTGATCTAGTGCGAGCTCTGGTGGTGCCGGTGGTCAAAAGCAAGACAGGAGACGTATCGGACAAGTCAAACTACAGGCCTATTTCACTCGCCACTGTCATACCGAAGGTCCTTGACAGCGTGCTTAATTCACATCTAAATAAGCATGTGCGGCTCAGTGATGCTCAGTTTGGATTCCGGCCTGGGCTGTCAAGAGAGACTGCTATTGTGAGTTTGAAGCATGCTGTCAAGTATCACACAGATAGAAATACACCGGTTAATGCGGTTTTCCTTGACTTGTCCAGGGCCTTTGACCTTGTCCTGTACGATCTTCTTTGGCAAAAACTAGAGGAAACGGCGCTGCCTCCGTTGTTCGTATTACTTCTCAGGCACTGGTACCTGAACCAGGTGACTCAGGTGCCGTGGGCAGGAGAGCTATCGGAGCCATGCCGGCCGGAGTGCGGGGTGAGGCAAGGGCTTGTCCTCGCCTTTGCTCTTTGGTCTGTTTGTTAATGCACTGATTGAGCGACTCAGCAGCACGCGTGTCGGCTGCTACTTGGATGCAGTTTGTTTAGACAACATTAGCTACGCAGACGATATGGTGCTGCTGGCTCCCTCGATCGGTGCTCTCCGAAAGTTACTCAATGTATGCGAGTCGTACGCTGCGACTCATGGGCTAATTTATAACAGCAGCAAGACAGAGTTCATGGTCTTCAGGTCTGGCACCAGGTGTCCCACTACTGTACCTCCTCTTTAATGAGAGGTCTTCCGATAAAAAGGGTATATAAATTTAAATATCTAGGCCATCTGGTTACTGATGACCTGAGAGATGATATGGATTTAGAGAGGGAGCGCAGAGCATTGTCAGTTAGAGCCGAATATGCTGGCCCGCAGATTTTCTCGATGTACAGACGCATTTAAAATAACCCTTGTTAAGGCGTACTGCACAGCACTGTATGCGGGAGCTCTGTGGTTCACGGTTACCCAAAAGGCTTACAATGCTCTGCGTATCCAATACAATAACACATTCAGGGTATTGTTGCGATTGCCACGCTTCTGCAGTGCCTCGGTAATGTTGTTGGCTTTGATGCACTATGGGGTAAAAAATCTGCCTCGCTACTTCGCAAACTGCGTGACAGTCCTAACACTATCTTGCAATCGATAGTCGCCCAGGCAGATAGCCCGCTAGTGTGGGCGCTTGCAAATCGCACCCGGTCTGTTTTAGTTATTAAGTACTAACATAGGCTAAGCTATTTTGTTACTAACACTGTGGACCACATAGTAGTCTGATTAATAAAGATGAAAATTAAAATTATACCTTTCCAGTATAAGCCCGTGTGATTCTGTAAGACCTCATTCTAAACTTCGATTCTGAATCCACTGTGAGTTTCTTGATTGGCATTATAAAAACTCGGTTGATAATTCGAATTTACACTAGCGCTACCCTTGCGAGCGTGTCAGCGAGTTGAACTAAATTGACAGTTAGATTTTAACAGATAAAGTATCAGATGACGTAAGAAGTGGCATTCAGTAAAGTAATTCCCCCGTCACTTCTAGGCTCACTTCGCAATCGAACCCGATTCAAAGTGTCAATTAAAAAGCATCTATTTTACGAGTGAGAGTGAATAGCGATATGAGATGCAAGTTGTTGTTTGAATTTTAAAGAATCGACCGATCTGATCTCGCATTGTATAAGATTTTCTTACATTAAGAGGTCAGTGTAAACTGGAAATGTATAGCTTGATGTGTAGCCGTGTGTATCTACTGACCACTGTTGAAATAATGCTTTGACATTCTGACTACTTATTGTTAATTTGAGTTTGTAACACGACAGGCCTAAGGCTGCAAACCGACTGTGGTGGACCGACGATACCTCGGATGTTTTGTGACATAAAAATGTATTTTAAAACCACATTCGAGGTCGATTAATCGCGGTCTGGTTGCACCCTAAAACAAACCATAAGTCCTCAATGAACCCGACCGGCTAAAAACATCAAATAAAATAATTTTCTCTCTCGAGCCACCCCTGTTTTTCAGGGAAAGTGGGGCTAGTAATGTCGTGTGGATCAAAGGCTCTTTGTCAAGCCACATTTGCATGGACGAATATGTAATTTAATAAGCCACCTTCATGCTAAATTGTTGGTAAAAGTTGGGAGGTGCGTGCTAAGCTATTTAAATAAATTGCAGCTCTTTTTTAGGGTCCCGTACCCGGAGGGTGCCAAACAAAACCCTACTACTAATCCTCCGCTGTCCATCTATCCGCCCATCCGTCCGTCTGTCTGTCAGCGGGTTGTATCTCATGAACCGTTATAGGTAGACGGTTGAAATTTTCACAGAATATGTATTTCTATTGATTCTATAACAACAAATAATAAAAATAAAAAGCTTTTTACAAAAAAAAAAAACAACTGACTTCAAAAAAAATACTACAAAGTGAAAAATAATTTTAATTTCGGAAGTCGGTGTGTTTGGATCAGTATTTGAGCTTTTTGCCACCGACTTTCGAAATTAAAATTATTTTTCACTTTGTGCTATTTTTTTTGAAGTCGGTTGTTTTTTTTTTGTAAAAAAGTTTTTTTATTTTTCACTTTTTAGTGGGTCAGTCTGTAATTTATCTAAGATAAAATAGCCTAATGTCAACTGCTCATCACCTTTTATAAAATATTGCTTTCCCGATACTAGGACGTTAATTGTTGAGGAGTTCCCAGTAAGGAACCAGGAGAACTGGAACTGATGGTGAAGTCACCATCAGCTCCACTTCAACATATGTATTGTGACGAGCATAAATTGCTTAGTAATAATCGAATCGCAATCCGTGAAATACTTATTATTGAGTAGTTCCGATGGCCCTCTGTGGTCTTTTTCATCAGTCCCACCTCAACGAATGTTGCTTCCCGGGAGCAAATGCACGAGTTACTATAAAAAAATACCCAAATCGCTATAGGTGTGCCTATAAAATTTGAAGGTTCCCCTCGATTTCTCTGGGATGCCATCATTAGATCCTGGTTTCCTTATCATGATATCACTATTGGGATATCTCCTTTCAAACAAAAAAAGAATCATAAAAATCGGTTCATAAACGACGAAGTTATCCGCGAACACACATAAAAAAACCCGGCCCAGTGCGTGTCAGACCACGCACAATGAAGGGTTCCGTAGTTAAGATGAATTTATCCCAAGAAAAAAGTTAACATTGTAGTTAAAAAACATGTTCTCCCATACATTCCAACTGTAAATGTACGTTTGTACTCACAATATTGATAGATTTACCATGTTATTTTAAGACCACAGACTTCTTATAGGTTTTCCTGTAATCTACAGGTAAGGATCAATTTTCTGTATTTTTTTCAAAATTTTAGGCTTAGTAGTTTCGGAGATAAGGGGGGGGGGGGGAATGGTCAATTTTCGTATATTTTCTTAGATAACTATAAAAAAACTTATTTTAAAATTTTAAAAAATACATATTTGAGACCCTCATAGTAAGTTCTTTCATTTGACATGTCACACGGTGTAGTTTGCGAAACTTTTTTTAAAATTTTCTTATTTGTCCCCCAAAAGTGACCCCCATATTCAAATTTAATTTATTTACTTTACCCGTCCGTGTTTGGGTCACAGAAATACATATTGTGTACCAAATTTCAATTTAATCGGTCCATTAGATTCGGAGCAAATTGGCTGTGACAGACGGACAGACAGACAGACAGACAGACATACAGACAGACAGTCAGACACACGAGTGATCCTATAAGGTTTCCGTTTTTTCCTTTTGAGGTACGAAACCCTAAAAAATAAAAAAATATACATATATCGAATGTTCTGGTTTAAAACTGAAGTTAAAAATTAAACGGGATCCCTGTTTAATTTTTAACTTAAGCTCATACAATAAACTTATGATTTTAATTTTTTTTTATTTTTACCCTAGCCTGTGGGATGTCATTGTCTAGAACTCATCGAGTAGAGCACAATTTTTTTTAATTTTTTTTTATTTCAAAAATAAAGAAAAAGGGCCGCAAAAGTTGTCAGATTTAGACCATTTTTTACGAGCGTTTGAAACTTCTGTAAGTATATCATTAACCACATACTTTATTTAATCAACAAATACTAAAAACGTCGATTCATAAGAATTTTGTTTAAATATGGGCGTTTTTCTGCAACTGCAAAAAATAACTTTGTAATTCACATTATGAAATACAAAGTTATATTTGCGATTGTTAAAATTAAGAATGAAAAAATATCCTTCGTTTAGTTTTTTTTTTTTAAATATCAATCTGCCTAGCCTTTTCCCAACTATGTTGGGGTCGGCTTCCAGTCTAACCGGATGCAGCTGAATACCAGTATTTTACATGGAGCGACTGCCTATCTGACCTCCACAACCCATTAACTGGGTAATACGATACCTCTTGATAAGACTGGTTGTCAGACTTTCGGGCTTCTGACGACCCGTAACGACTGTCAAAGATCCACGAATGACAGCCGGGACCAACGGCTTAACGTGCTTTCCGAGGCACGGAGGAGTCTCGATATGTAAAGATGGTCACCCGTCCACGGACAACCCCGGCAAGCGTAGCTTAACCTGATGGATCGACCCGTGCGGCTGTTATTACTTAGCCACGAGCTCCTTTTTTTTTCAATATGTAGTGTTAAAATATTGTACGGTGGTATGAAACCCTTCATATGCGAGTTCGATACGCACTTGGCCAGTTTTTTTAATATGTTTTTGTTATTAAAATATAACTTTTTTTTTCTTTTTAGGGTTTGACGAAAAAGAAAGAAAGAAAGAAAAACGTTTATTTGGACAGAGTTCGTGAAACAGAAAACAAAAGAAAAAAAAACAATGTGAAAATAATGTTGCAGGTACTTGTTGTGGTTGTTCTAGTAGGAAGTTGCTTTTCTAATTAAAGACCTAGATATTTGTAGCGGCTCTTCGGTCTAAGGTTGGAATAAGCCAAAGAATCCACAAAATATTGTTGTAGTAACGTTCAACGTTAGAATTTCCAGAGCATCTTCCTTACGGTATTTAAATAATGAAATACGCTTTTTAAAATTCCTTTTGTTAACTTGTTAATACACTTAGCTTTAACATATCATATGTTTACTTTGTCAGAAGCTTCAAATAACAAAAAAATAGCGTTCCTACATATTCTCTTTACATAGTATATGAAATGAAGTCGCTTCCGCTGTCTGTTTGCTGAGATGTTTTCCAAATGTAGTTTTCAGCAATATATAGAGTGATTTAAGAGGAGAAAAATTGGAAAAGTTGCCGGGAAAATTTCGGAAAACTGAAAGTAAATTTTCTATGGGAATTTTGTATGTAGTAATTAAAAAGAGCTTTTCTCTTGTTACCTACTTATTTAGAACTTATATACTTATGCATAACATAACATAATTTATTTATTTATTTGTTTCTGGCCAACGAACAATTGCTTATACTGTTACATGTTAAAATAAACATTCTTATATCAAGGGTTAGTATAACAATCTCTTATAGGTTAGCACCGCATGCCCCATAATGTAACAGATGTTACCAGTTATATGAAGGTTTAAATCAAAATTTAAATCAGTAACAAAGTAAAAATCTAAATTAAATACAAAATCAAAATTAATACTAAATCAAAATTAAATCAATCTGCCTAGCCTTTTCCCAACTATGTTGGGGTCGGTTTCCAATCTAACCGGATGCAGCTGCATACCAGTATTTTACATGGAGCGACTGCCTATCTGACCTCCACAACCCAGTAACTGGGTGACACGATACCCCTTGGTAAGACTGGTTGTCAGACTTTCGGGCTTCTGACGACCTGTAACGACTGTCAAAGATATACATACGAATGACAGCCGGGACCAACTGCTTAACGTGCTTTCCGAGGCACGGAGGAGTCTCGATATGTAAAGATGGTCACCCATCCACGGACCAACCCCGGCAAGCGTAGCTTAACCTGGTAAATCGACCTATGCGGCTGTTATTACTTAGCCACGAGCTCCTCCTCCACTAAATCAAAATTAAATACAAAATCAAAATAAAATACAAAATAAAATTAAATACAAAATCAAAATGAACAACAGAATCAAATTTAAATACAAAAATACACTTCTGGACACATCTTTTGGCCCACCTTGTATTTTCAGTTTCGTTTGGTCCTAACTAAAATTTTATATTAGGTCGAGCAAAAAGTTTTTATGCAGTTTTGAACCTGGAACATTCACAATTTCATTCAATAGTCTTTTTTTGAATTTCGAACACAGAATTTAAAGAAACAAAAGACAATTTGGAGCCTGTTTGTTGATATCAAACAATCGAATACTAAGAAAACTTGGTTTTATTGGTTTACTTGGATTTGATTCTTGAAAAAGTGATTAATATCTTTGGTTTTGCAACAAACATTACTTATTCTTAACATTAAGGTGAGGTTCTATCAATAATCTATGGATACTTCACCTGAAGTCGCCGCCCAAGCTGTGGCACTTATTCAGGCCGGACACAGCCAAAGAAACGTGAGTGCTCAACTTAATTTAAGTCGATCTGCGGTCCGAAATGTTTATCGGAGGTATCTAGAGACTGGCGGCTTTGTTCGTCGCCAAGGAAGGCCACGATCTCGGGTCACAACTGAAAGGCAGGATCGATTCATCGTGACGACCAGCTTGAGAAATCATCACCTTACCTCCATTGAGATACAAAACCAACTTCGCGACTTCCACGGAGTATCTGTGAGCGCTCGAACTGTTCGGAGAAAGTTAAAAGAACGCGATATGGTACCACACAAGCCAGCTAATGGCCCCAAACTAACGCGAGCCCACCGAACAGCGCGCCTTCATTTCGCACGCAGTCATTTAAATTGGACACAGCAAGATTGGAGCCGTGTACTCTTTTCTGATGAGTCTAAAATTGTGTTACATGGCAATGATGGAAGGAAGAAGGTCTACCGACGTAAGGGAGAGCGTTTCGCACAATGCTGCTTTGAAGAGAGGGTTGCTTATGGCGGTGGCTCATGGACTGTCTGGGGCGGTATATCCGCGAGCGGCAAAACTCAACTTGAGGTTGTTACAGGACCACGGCTGCCAACATTAAATGCTGAAAGGTACATTCGTGAGTGCTTAGAACCTCACGTGATACCATACGCGGACTATGTGGGCCCAAATTTCCTTTTTATGCATGATAATGTAAGAGCCCATGCGGCCGGCATCGTCAGGGAATATCTTCGGGATGTGAACATCACAGTTATGGACTGGCCAGCCAGAAGCCCAGACATGAACCCCATTGAGCACATGTGGGACGAGCTAAAAAGACGTGTTAGGGCTCGTCAGCCAGTTGCCCAGACGATGCAGGAGTTGAAAACTGCCATAGAAGAGGAATGGGAGATGATCCCTCAAAATTTCATAGAGCGGTTGATAAACTCTATGCCTAATCGTATGAGAGCTGTGGTAGATGTTCATGGAGGCAACACGCGTTATTAAATTAAACCTTTATTTGATAAAACATGTTTTTTATTCAAAAATCAATTGCCTTTAACAAAGTGCATATCCGACTTGTTAGGCGTAGCTCCATGTCGTATGGTATTCTGAATTCAAATTTAAAACAATACGATCGAAAAAGATGGTAAAATGTATCAGGTTTAAAACTGCATCAACAGTTTTTGTTCAATCTAGCAATCATATTTCGGTAGGGGCCATCGAAACCTAAACTCTAAGGTGGGCCAATAGATGTGTCCAGAAGTGTAGATTTAAAAGCACAGTCAAAATAATGCAATTCAAAATCAAATTATAAATTGAAATGTCATAAAAGCAAATTCATAATAAAAATAACACGAAACCAAAATTACATAAAAATACAAATCAAATTACAGCCAATGTCAAAAAGAAATTATTATTATTATAATATTATAAGAAATTATTATTAATTAATTAATTAATTATTACACACTATTAAATAATCAGTCTATAATGTTCCCACTGCTGGGACACAGGCCTCCTTTCTTTAGAAGGAGTGGGCTATAATCCACCACGCGGGCCCAGTGCGGGTTGGTAGATGTCACTTTTCTTCGATTTGTTGGTTCTAGGACAGGCCGGTTTCCTCATGATGTTTTCCTTCACCGTTCTGAGAGCAGTGGTGATGAAATAATTTACACAAAGTAAATCGCCTGTCTGGGTTCGAACCTACGACCTACAACTCGTAAGTGGCAGCTGTTACTACTGGGCCACCACTGCTCTCTCTACTCTCTCTTATGACTTGTTATGAAATGTCACTATACGGGGCTTTTTTCCGTCTAAGATTTTTTTCCAACCGACAATTAGTGCTTTTGTGCCTTGGTAGGTAGATATTACATATGAAAAACACAACATAAACTCACGCATTCTTCCTATGGGGGTAGGTAGAAACTATCCTTACATACTCCTTTTGCCTAATTTACGATCAAACATATGTGGCCTTAGTGCGAGTTTTTATACTTACTCGATCGCGTTTACGTTAACGTTAACTTACTTCAAATTTGTATGGAATAATTGTGCTTCCCTTTATAGTCAACAGATGGCGCTTATTCAGTTTCAGTACAAATTGAAGGTTACGTAAACGCGATCGAGTAAGTATAATAACTCGCACTAAGGCCTCTGGTCACACACGCGCGCCAGTTGCGAGTACTACGCACCTGACTTTCTGATGTTCTCCATCACCAATGAGAGAGAGAGATATAGATCCTAGGGCAGGGGTGGCGAACCTTTATGGATCAACGTGCTATTTTTTCTAAATACATGTTTAATGAGGCTATACGGGCCGTCAAATAATTTTGACTTAGTGATTATTGGGAAAGTAATAAAATTGTAGTATATAAAAAGTGAGGACGTGCACGCCAGTCAGGCTTCCTTCAAAAACTGTGCCTCATGAAAAGGTTTACTTTGACGACCAATAGCATTTTATGTAAATTTTTGCTAACATATTTAATCATAGACGTCGACACTTTATTTATGTCTTTCATTGCACTTTAATTGCGGAAGTCGGTGTCTAGTTAAATGTATTTTCGTTTTTTGCCACCGACTTCCGAAATTAAAGTTATTTTTCACTTTGTAGTGTTGTTTTTGGAAGTCGGTTGTATTTTTTTGTAAAAAAGTTTTTATTTTTCACTTTTTAGTTGTGTACCTACCCCAAACACAAATTCTAATACCACTACCTGCAAAACAAACTAGAACATCATCCATATAAATAAAAGTGGGGAAAAAATACGTACTATTGAAGCTAACTCAAAAACTACCGAAGCAAAGTTAATCAATTTTATATGGGACCAACTGTGATGTATAAAATCCCTCTCGAATAAAATAAAAAAAATCCAAATCGGTCCAGCCATCTTTGAGTAATCGGGGAACATACATAAAAAAAAAATAAAAAAAAGGTTCCGACGAATTGAGAACCTCCTCCTTTTTGAAGTCGGTTAATAAATACCACTGTTCCAGAACTTAAAACTCACACCGCTTTGTCGCTTTTACTAATCATGCCGTATTTCTCAATATTTCATGGTGAACTTTGTTACTTTGAACTAAAATGCAAACCATTTCGATTGGTAGCGTACCCAAAATATTTTGTCGCGTACCATCAGTGGCACGCGTGACATTGGTTCGCTACCCCTGTCCCAGGGCGTCCCCTCCCGGCGTTCCATAGAATAGAGTTCTTATGTATTCTATTCTATAAAAAAAGCTAACATGATGCCCAAGTATACATTGAATAGAGTAGAATATTTTTTATTATGTACACCATAAATTATGATTTACAGATTTAAATGTAGGTGCCACAATGGGAGGTCTTAGTGGTTTGGCTGGTTGGTACTTTGGTAGAAGATGAATCATTTATTAAGACGCATAAATATAGGGTGACCGGTAATTAGTGACCGATACTCAAACACATGATTGTACTCATGATAACAAAACAACTTTTACTATGGGACCAAAACTGAAATCGCGAAAAAAAAATCAGCTGTTCCCTATTTTGACGAGTTATGCGAACATGAAGGTAGAGAAGAGCAGATTTATTTTTCGCGAGTTTAGTTTTGGTCCCCTAGTTAAAGTTGTTAGTTATCATAAGTACCTACAATCACATGTTTAAGTATCGGTCACTAATTACCAGTCACCCTATATACCTATGTGGGTACAGGCAGCTGTAAGGGCTCGTGGCTAGATAATATCAGCCGCACGGTCAGTCCGTGGAAGAGTGACCATTCATAACATATCTAGGTCCCGGCTGTCATTCGTAGATCTTTCACAGTGGTTACGGGTCGTCAGAAGCCCGAAAGTCTGACCACTAGTCTTACCAAGGGGTAACGTATTACCCAGTAACTGGGTTGTGGAGGTCAGATAGGCAGTCACTTCTTGTAAAATCAGTTTTTTCTGTTCTGTGTGTGAAATACTGTTATTCAGCTGCATCTGGTTTGACTGGAAGCCTACCCCAACATAGTTGGGAAAAAGTTAGGTTAGTAAAACTATGCTATTTAGAGACATCGTTTTAGTTTTCCTGTAATCTTTTCATGAACTTCTATCACATGGAATAATTTCAGATTTTTCTCTATGCAAACTTCGGAGCTATGGGGAATCGGTATTTTTTTTACATTTTTCATTTTACATGGGACTTACACATGGCTGGCGAACTGTGGGTGTACTATAGGTACACTTGTGCCTAGTCCTTTGGGGGTTACAGGCGTGATGTTATGTGTAAATATCCAAATATATTATTTAAATACTGGGTTATGGAGTCACAGATACCAATACTATACGCATACTCTCATACGGTGCCTCAGTGCTCCAATCCTTACGGAAAAAACTTTTTTACAAAAAAATACAACCGACTTCCAAAAACAACACTGCAAAGTGAAAAATAACTTTGATTTCGGAAGTCGGTGTCTAGTTAAATGTATTTTCGTTTTTCTATATTTTTCTATGCAAAAATAAAAAAACAAAAAAAAAACACATATTTCAAAAAGTATTTTAATAAAACAAGTATACTAAAAGATTATTAATTAAATTAACTTTAAAATGGTGACGGGTTCTTAAAAAAACACTTGATAGTTTTTGCGTGATTCTCAGTTTTTTATTCGCGTTAGACATAACTTCTAAAATATTAAGTTATTAAAAAAAATGCTCTAATTTAACATATATTTTTTTCCAAATCATTAACACTTCTCGTTTAGACGGAGCTTCAGTTTAAAATCATTAAAACTTGGTTATCGTTGCAGCACATAGGATGCATATCCGGTACCTACGGCTCTAATAATCCTTCCATATCCTATCTTCCCTATCATCATCGCGCCTCCCGGTCTACTCGTTAATATGCAATAGTCTCTGTAACCCCATGCAACATGAGGCTCCAGGGTCTAGTGTGAATCTTCTAGGGTTCATTCGAGTAATCGAGTCTGGTGAAAAGACTTTGGGGTCGGTGCATTTAATTAATTAATTAATCATTTCTTCACCACTGCTCTCAAAACGTCGAAGGAAAACATCGTGAGGACACTGGCATGTCCTAGAACTAAAAATCTTGAAACAAAACAAGAGCGTGTCGGACACCGCACAATGAAGGGTTCCGTAGTTGGTTGACTTTCTCGTAAACTCGAAAAACCTACTTAGCTGTGATAGTTTTCCTTTTAACTTCGTTATATACAACTACCGTAAATTTTTTCACCCATCCAAAACTAACCGTTTAGCTGGCAGAGGGTGGACACTTGGCTCTAACAAAAATTAGCACTTTAAAGCTTAATATTTCAGGAACGGATCCCTAAATCAAAAAATAGTTTTCACAAACCCGCAATATTTTTGAAAGACCCATCCAACAACACCACACAGCATGCGGTACACGAGAAAAAAAAACATCCCCACTTTACGTGTACAGAAGGTACCCTAGAAAAATTTTTTTTATGATTTTATTTTAACACTTTGTCGGCGTGATGAATATGTATATCCATACTAAATTATAGCTTTCTAGTACTAATAGTCTCCAAGCTAAGCTATGGATGGACAGACGGACATAGTGAAACTATAAGGGTTCATTAATGACCACGAAACCCTAAAAATTGGAGATTTATGTGACATCCACCAACTCGAACTGGGCCCGCGTAGTGGATTATGGCCCACATCATCTTGCAGAGAGGAGGCCTGTGTCCCAGCAGTGAGAATATTACTTACACTTACTTACTTATTACCCGACTACTTTTACATTCTGTGATTACTATAACTCACACACTGACTTATTATTATGTGTTAATTCTTTTTTAGGAAAATCATCTACTTTTACAATTTTTGTAAATATAATTTACCTGTCATTGCTTTATTTGTATTTTTTTTTTTTTACCTATTGCGTATATAAATAATGTACGTATACAAAATATTGTAAAAATATGTTAGAAGAGTAACGGTGTAGTTTCTTGCCCATTCTTCTCCACACGAAACTACTTTTTGGAAGGGGCGACTAGAATCAATTCCATTTTTTTGTAAATTTTCACATTTTATGTGCCTACTATCTGACCCGACAGACGTTGTCCTGTCTTAGCTATGAATATTCTAATGTAAACGAGCGAACTTAATAAAGTCGTTTAGTTTTCTGAAATTTTCCAATATTCTGCGCAATTTTCTTAATTTTTCTTTCTTTAAGAACCTGCTACAAAGTAATAGAAAACTTAAAAAATTAAAACTTAGAAAACTTAAATTAAATGGGTAAAGTCGTTCTTAACTTATGGCGTGAACAAGGGAAATAAGGATTAATTTTTATATGTACAACGTGTCGTTTTGCATCCTCGTCAAATTTAAGGGTGTGGTATATACCATCAATCCGAACAACATTTGCCATGGCACCAACATCGTAGTCGCGAAAAAATAATCAGCCATATACATTTGCGTCGAGTAGGTATTGAAGTTTTCTATGGGACAGTTGAAAATTTTTTCGCGATTACGATGTTGGCCCATGAAGAAGGTTGTTCAGTTTGATGTTCTGTATCACACCCTGAATTTGACGAGGATGCAAAACGACACGTTGTATAAATTTGAAATAAATGATTTGACTTTGACTTTGAATTATAGGCTGAGCTGTGCTAGGTAGTGATAATGGCTTTTTGACTATGAGTCAAAACACCATTTTCACGCTATTTTGCACACAACCTAGGTACCTAAGTTGTTTGCAAAATAGCGTCCACTTAATAAATAAGGTTATTTGAGTCTAAAATGGAACATTTATGTTAGTTAATTATTATTATTTATGTTAATCATATTTTACTCCTGGTAAACAATGCCCATTATTAGTCCCTCAACTACAGAAGACATTAAATTATTTAGGAAAGTTATAAAATGGATGTGTTGTATTCATATTGTGTCGTTACAAAACATAATAAAATGCATTTTAGTGTATGTCTGTATGTTTTTACATAAACTCCATTTGCAATAAGATTAGACATTAAAACAAACCTTTTTTTACAGTCCGTTCAACCGATTTTGACTTCTATTCCGTAGGCTTAAGGATGGCATTAAAGGCAAAAAAGTGGTTTCAGTACCAACTGTTTACTGCAGCTGCCTTTTGTCATGCCACCAACGCAATAGAAGTCAAAATCGGTTGAACGGACTGTAAAAAAGGTTTGTCTATATGTATAATTTTATTGTAAATGTTACAACGAAAACAATGGCCTATTTATAATGGCCCCACGTGTAACTTCTTTGCAAAAACAATAATTTGTTATAAACAACATCATCTTTTGCCTTTTGGGATCGGCTTCCAGTATTACCAGATGCTGCTGAATACCAGCATTTTACACGAAGTGACTGCCTATCTGACCTCCACAACCTAGTTACTGGGTAATACGAGATACCCCTTGGTAAGACTGGTTATCAGACTTTCGGGCTTCTGATGATCCGAAACGACTGTCAAAGATCCACGAATGATAGCCGGTACCAACGGCTTAACGTGCTTTCCGAGGCACGGAGGGGTCTTGGTATGTAAAGATGGTGATCCAACCGCGGCAAGTGTAACTTAACCTAATCGATCGTCCCGTTCGGCTGTTATTACTTAGCCACGAGCCAAGTCAAGATAAACGAACACCAAAAACCTTTTATGTAACTAATATTTCAGACAAGCCCCGGACACCAAAACTAGTCGTCCACCCAACTATAAACACATTTTCAGCACAATAGGAGGCCTTAAGCCTCCAGATTTAGCTGAATAGGCCTCCTAATTTACGGCAGCGGTTAAACCTACTACAAAAGCTTTAAATTCCACTATAGTGTTATTATGTATTCCTATTGTCTCCAAAGTGCTGAGATTTTCCAGTTCCATCATTTTGCTGTTGAAGTTAGTATAGGGTGGCGCAAAAGTTAATTTTCTATGGCAATAATTTTTTTTTTATCGAGGAGAAATGCTTTTTTTTGTGGTTTCTAGGGTTCCGTACCTCAAAACTACGAATTTAGACATCTGCGAGTCTCTGTCTAAATATAAAAATGTTTAATATTGCCCTACTCACCAGACCTTGCGCCTACAGACTACTACTTTTTTCAGAATTTGGATAACTTCTTGGCGGGAAAAAAATTCAATACCCGAGAGGCAATACAAAATGCCTTTGAAGAATTTGTTGCCTCCCGTCCAGCTGATTTCTTTAAGAAGGGCATCAATAAACTGCCACTGCGTTGGCAAAGATGCATTGATTGCATGGGTGATTACTTCCATTAATACAAATAAAAAATGCATGAAATAAATTCGTTTAAATTTTTTCATACAAAACGGCAATTTCATTGGTAAAGACCTATTAGATATAATTTAGGTGTCTCTAATGTTATATTTTCATTTCTTATGTCTTTTGTCCTTTAAAAACTTTAAAAATGTCCTAATTTTTCTCCAAATTTTACTTATTATTAATATTTTAACTTTGTTAGCTGTTGTTAACATTTTTGTGCATGCTGTGTTCTCCTGTAAGTGAAGGAGTACACTTACTTAATACCTGATGTTCCCTTCATTTATGTTTCATGTATTGTGTACATATTTTGTTGGAGATCCTAAATAAATAAATAAAAAAAATAAAAAGTAAAAACGGAACCCTTATAGGATCACTTCGTTGTCCGTCTGTCGGTCAGTCTGTCAAGATCCTTTTTTCAGGAACGCGTGGAGGTATCAAGTTGAAATTAATATCACATACGTAGGTCTACGAGTATGATCCCTTGGAACTCTAAAAATATCAAGCTTCTAAGTCAATGCAAAAAAAAACATGGCCATCTAAGCGAAATTTTGTTACTCGCAAATAAACCAAAACCTTTAAGGTACTTCCCTTTGACCTAGAATTATGAAATTTGACAAGAAACAAGTTCTCACAGGAAAAATAAAGGAAAAATTCCGAAAATTAATTATTTGTAGTTTTATCACATAATTTTTTTTTTGTGATTACAAACTTACATGTTTTTCAACTACAATGTTATGTTTGCTTTTGGGATACATTTTTCCCAACTACGGAACCCTATATTGTGTGTGGGCCGACACGCACTTGGTCGGTTTTTATTGTTACTTACGAAGTCATTTTCGGTTATATCAGTAATGGGTGGTTAGTTCCCGTTGTCCCCGTACGCAGTGTCCCCGTCCTACGGGGACAGCGGTACTTCAATTAAATATTTAAAAATACTTCCCGTTGTCCCCGTACACTGTCCCCGTTAATATAGTTGAATAAAATAAGTAAAAATCATTGCCCACAGTCCCCGTTTTTTTCTTTTTTGTGTAATATTATGTGTGAGTTATATCTTAGTTATTATCTTTTACCCATCAAACAAAGTTTTTTATTTGGTATTTTTAATCAAATGATTTATTACATCAAACAATCTTTATACAATAAACATTTGGTCTTTTTGGTCAAATGATTTGTTATGACAAAAAATATATAGGTTAGGTTAGGTTAAAACTGTGACCTTCTACGCACGAGCCAAGCGGTGCCGCGGTAGCGGTCGGCGAGTGCCAGAAACAACTAGATTTTACAGAATAAAAATGTGGAAAAAAAGAGATTATTTTTAACAGGCTATCAAGAACCGAACTAGTTAGTTAGAGGACAGCGACTCGTGAAAAGTTTGCTTCCCGTTTTCCTTGTTAGCCGAATGTACGTTATGGGGACAGCGGGAAATACAATTAATCACGTCCCGCTGTCCCTATGAAGGGGATATGGCATACGGGGACAACGGGAATAAACCTAATGGGTGACTATGAAAACATGCGACAAAATTTAAGGGGGTGTTCTACACATCAATATGAACAACTTTTATTATGGGGACAATTTCGAATTCGCAAAAAAATTTCGACCTTATGCAAAACGGTCCAATCGTAAACCTTTACCGGTTGTTTTTCTTCAGAAAGGACAGGTGCAGGTGCAGGTGGACTCGCAACCGGCGTCAGTGTATGACCAGATTTAGGAACGTACACGAAAAAAAGGATTACGAGTAAGTAAGGATCGTAGCAGGTGGCGTTCTGTGGTTTGTACCTGCCACATGGAAAGGAGGCGTGATTTTATGTGTATGTTTTTAGGGTTCCGTAGTCAACAAGGAACCCTTACCATGTCCATTCGTCTGTCTGTTTGTATGTCTGCGGCTTAGCTCAGAGATTCACTATGGAATCGAAAATGGTTGGATCGATTTTGTCAGGTAATCTTTAGTTTGGTACCGATCCGATGAACAGAATTTTTTTTTGGTTTTTTGGTAATTTAATTTTGTGTTTATAAATTGAGGAGCTCGTGGCTAAGTAATACCAGCCGCACGGGTCGATGCATCAGGTTAAGCTACGCTTGCCGAGGTCGGTCCGTGGATGGGTGACCATCTTTACATACCGAGACTCCTCCGTGCCTCGGAAAGCACGTTAAGCCGTTGGTCATGGCTGTCATTCGTGGCTCTTTGACAGTCGTTACGGGTCGTCAGAAGCCCGAAAGTCTGACAACCAGTCTTATCAAGGGGTATCGTATTACCCAGTTCATGAGTTGTAGAGGTCAGACAGGCAGTTGCTCCATGTAAAATACTGGTATTCAGCTGCATCCGGTTAGACTGGAAGCCAATCCCAACATAGTTGGGAAAAGGCTAGGCAGATTGGTAATTTTCTGTTATATTTTTTCTGAGCAGTAACCTAACAAAAAGTACAAGGCTTGCATGAATTCAAGATAATATTTCAATCATCCACCACAAGTCATCTGGCTATAGATAATTAGTGCTACCAGTGTGAAGTCGGGGTCGCTATAGTTCCTAAAAACCGGCCAAGTGTATGTCGGAACACGCACAATTAATGGTTTCGCAGTTGGGATGAATTTATCTCAAAAACAAACCTAACATTGTAGTTGAAAACATGTTCTCCCATACATTCTAACTGTAAATGTAAGTTTGTACTCACAATATTGAGAGATTTACCATGGTATTTTAAAACCACAGACTTTTATAGGTTTTCCTGTAATCTACAGGTAAAGTACTATTTTCTGTATTTTTTTCAAAATTTTAGAATCAGTAGTTTCAGAGATAAGGGCGGGGAATGATCAATTTTCGTCTATTTTCTTAAATATGGTATTTTAAAACCACAGACTTTTATAGGTTTTCCTGTAATCTACAGGTAAAGTACTATTTTCTGTATTTTTTTCAAAATTTTAGAATCAGTAGTTTCAGAGATAAGGGCGGGGAATGATCAATTTTCGTCTATTTTCTTAAATAACTTTTAAACAATTTATTTTAAAATTCTAAAAAAAATATATTTGAAACTCTCATAATGAGCCCGTTCATTTGATATGTCACACGGTACAGTTTGCAAAACTTTTTTTTTTAATTTTCTTATGTTTGTTCTTGTGTTTGTGCTCTTTTTATGTTCTTCTTAATGTTCTCTTTTTATGTTCTTCTTAATGTTCTCTTTTTATGTTCTTTTATGTTCTTCTCTTTCTTATGTTTGTGCTCTTTTTTAATCTTTAGTTTGGTACCGATCCGATGAACAGAATTTTTTTTTGGTTTTTTGGTAATTTTGTGTTTATAAATTGAGGTGTGTGTATAAATTGAGGAGCTCGTGGCTAAGTAATAACAGCCGTACAGGTCGATCCATCAGGTTAAGCTGCGCTTGCCGGGGTTGGTCCGTGGATGGGTGACCATCTTTACATACCGAGACTCCTCCGTGCCTCGGAAAGCACGTTAAGCCGTTGGTACCGGCTGTCATTCATGGATCTTTGACAGTCGTTACGGGTCGTCAGAAGCCCGAAAGTCTGATAACCAGTCTTACCAAGGGGTATCGTATTACCCAGTAATTGAGTTGTGGAGGTCAGATAGGCAGTCGCTCCATGTAAAATATTGATATTCAGCTGCATCCGGTTAGACAGGAAGCCGACCCCAACATAGTTGGGAAAAGGCTAGGCAGATTGATTTTTTGACCGCCAGAATCGACGCGCTTTTCTCAATGATATTATACTTGTCGGAACGTCAGGATTTACTCAGTTAGATTTAGACAGACACGTGGGCAGAAGATGGGTTTCGTGCAATGAAAACACACTGCGATACACGGTGTTTTAAAATCACTATCTAACACAATCACTAAGCACAACGAATCGAATACAGTTCCGTGGCGTAGTAACCCCGATGTTGCCCTGATGCGATCCGACACTAGACTGTTCTTCTCGCCATCAGGTTAAAACATCACGACTCTGTAGAAGCGCGCTGTAGGCGTGGGCACCTCACGTGATGTCGCCAGTGGCGCGCTTGCGATTCGTTACGCGTCCGTACTATTGACCGGATCCGACATACTTATAAAAAAAAAATAAGTTTATAGTTAGTTTTTTTTTTGTTTTTTAATATTGGTCTAGTGGTCGCAAGCGCTACTGCTGAGCATGAGGTCCTGGGTTCGATTCCCGGGTCGGGCAGTGTTATTGAGTTTATCCATCTGGAATTTCTCAGTAGTAGCCCGGAGTCTGGATTTCTGACCGGCTGATGGCAACAGGCTTTAACTTGTGAAATGTGGCTGTAATACAATTACACCGCTCCTTAACCCTCGAGAAATATAGGCGTGATGTTATCTTATATGTAATAATATTTTTCTATCCACTTTCCTTTCCTTACTAAAAATTACTAAAAAAACTTACTTAAAATTCAAATATATGTCGCGTTTTATTAATAATTTTTTATTGGCTTACATTTACTTCAACTTAAGGAACAGTGCAAGTTTGATGAGAATCGGTTCAGTAGTTTTCAAAATAATGGACTAATACTTCGGGTGCGGTGTCAAAGGAAAAACCGTTCAAAACTTGGGTGAAATTCTTGTGCAATATTTACAACAAAACTATTAACTAGGTAACACACAAATATTCCAGTTTTTACTTACAAATAAAAATTAATTAAAAAAAAATAAATTGACTTCAAAAGAAATTAACTCAAAATTATGAAATAGCTAGCAATCCGATGGCAAGAAACTAAAATACGGTACCTAAGACAGCTAGTTCCAAAATAAAAGATATTTCATTATTTTGAGTTAATTTTGTTTCGAAGTCGATTTTTTTTTCAAATTACTTTTTATTTTATCTTAAATTACAAATTATCAAAGTCGCGATGACATAAAACGTGATTTGTAAAAAAGAAATCATCTTCTACTGGGTCGTACTTTTGCGCCACCCTGTATAAAATCAAGACTTAAGTTTGTGTCGTTAGTTTGTCTCTATAAAGGTTTGCATACAATTTTAGATTAGTCGAGTGTTAAGCTTGAGTGATGAATAGTTTAAGTCTTTCTCAAGTTAAGTTAGGGTCGGATTTTAAACTTAGGTACTTACTATAATATCAACTGACTAACCTTTTCTAACTTAGAGTTTGCTGGGTTAGGTTAACTCAGCTTAAAGGCAAACGCAAACTTGTCCGCGCCGAACAATGATGACACGTGGAAGTAGGACGGCATGTAATAGGGGACGAGCCTATTGCCATCAACCAGGCACAAATCAAGTCTCCGGGCGGCTACTGAGAACTTTCAGATGGAAAACCCAACAACACTTTGCCCTACCCGGGAATCGAACCCAGGACTGCAGCAGCGACCACTAGACCAACGAGGCAGTCACTTACAGAGTTATTTTCGCATTTAAATATTTCTGGCTGTAAATGAGCCATTACAATTTAACTATTTCATATTGAAGCGATGTCCATTCAATAGATGTGTAGCGATACGAAGAATGAAATGACTTCGAATACCAATGTGAGGAACGGTACCCGTGTAGGGAGACCATGTTGCTTGGGAGATGCAGGACTTTCGGATAAAAGGTAAGATTTAGATAAATAGATGAAACATTTATTCAGTGCACACAAAAGACGATACTCAACAATACGGATTATGACTCAAATTTTTTTTTGTCCGTAAAAAATATTGGACACGTGTTTTTTCTTTTGTTACGTAATCAAAACATTACGGCGATACATTGCGTTAAAATATGGCATGACGTCACGTCTAACTAGATTTTATACGTAGAAGTGACGTAGCAAGCCCCCACTCCCCAACTTTAATGCGTGTTATCTAAGTCATTTTTTATTAATTATCTAGCAAAGCACGTTAAGCCGTTGGTCCCGGCTGTCATTCGTGGATCTTTGACAGTCGTTACGGGTCGTCAGAAGCCCGAAAGTCTGACAACCAGTCTTACCAAGGGGTATCGTATTACCCAGTAACTGGGTTGTGGAGGTCAGATAGGCAGTCGCTCCATGTAAAATATTGGTATTCAGCTGTATCCGGTTAGACTGGAAGCCAGCCCCAACATAGTTGGGAAAAGACTAAGCAGATGATGATGATCTAGCGAAACACCGCAGCCGTGATGGATACCGATATCTAAATATGATAAAACAAAAAGAAATTAATTTGATAGTGTTTTTTTTTTTGTCATCAACCGCCAGTGCCCCTTAAAATATCAATTTAAATGTCAGGTTTTTTAGTCATACTTATATCTAAAAAAAAAAAGAGAAGTCCTGACTGACTGACTAACTCAACGCCCAGTCCAAACCCTTAAACCTAGAAAGCTGAAATTTTGCTCAGAGGTTCCCTTTATAATCTAGACAAGGAATAAGGAAGGATTTCCCGGTTGTACGATCCCCTGGGATATTTCCCGATATCTACGCGGGCGAAAGCTAGACATCAATAATACCAATTCTGAATCATCCATTATTCTCCCATCTCATATTCCCAGATTTACCCAATTCATATGCCCCCTACAGACGACCGCAGGCCACGTAATAATGAGTGCATTACTTATAAAATTTGCATTTCTAAACGATTTACGGTTTTCAACAGACTTAATGAGCTTTTAATGACTACTATTTATATGACGATTTTTTTTAAGTTTGTAGCACTCATAGACAGGGTCGGTGGTGGACATGCATTCATCATTGAAATGGCCTCCACTAGTGGCGATACTACAAGGTGAAATTAAATTTGCTAGCGAAACTTTGCAGATGGTTTCGATATCTAAACACGATACTTTAAACAAACAAGGAGCAATTTGAGGATTTTTGTGACATTTGCCAAATAGGTCAAAACTGATTTCTGGTCAACCGTTAGCTATGTCGTAACTTGTGCTACTCTTACTGACACTGCGTTATGTCCATAAATGTCACAAACTTTTTTCGTGGCTTGTTTGCATTTCTCTTTTTTTTTTGTAATAAATAAATAAAAATAAAATAAAATACATTTATTTCGAGCAACCTTTACTCATGTGGAGTACACACAAATACAGAAAACACAATAAAAAGGATAATAAAAATAAAAACATACTAAAAGACTTATTATTATTGTGTTTTTTATATTTATTTTCTCAGGTTGATAGAACCTGGTATTTTTAAAATCTCACGGGTGTTAACCAAGGTGAGATTTTAAGTTTGAGTAGATGGTATATTATATGCATTGAAATTATTGTCTAAATCTAACTGTAGGAATTTCCGGACTATACGACATGTGTTTAATATAGCTGCTTTCTGAAGTGTGAGGTAAGTATATTTGGAAAGGTTTATTGCATTTAAGCTGTTAAATAACTGTTTTGGGACAATACAGTTATTATTATGTCGTTTATTTATTTTATTTCTTATCTATTTACATTTTTAAATATTTCTTAAAAAAAGGATATAAAAAAACATTTAAAAATATAAAAAAATAGAGGTCCGCCGGTGTCGGGAGCAGGGTCCACGCTACCGGTGGTTAGGGCTGCAGAGACAGGAACCTTCTCACAATGCGAGCCGTATCAAGGAGTACTGCCTTCTGAATCAGGCCCTTGATCCAACCGCCTAATGATAGCCTCGAGAGATGTTGTTCGAGGCTTTCGGCCATCAGGCCGTATATATTATTATTATTATCTTTTCGGCCCTGCTGACGGCAACATGCCTGTCACAGCAGTGCCGTATGTATGAGCTCCATCCGGTCCGCGATCATTGCCAGGACTGCATTGGTGCTGCCCCACACGCTACGTACTAGGAACGGTGGTGGTGGTGCTGATCCACGCGTCATGTTCGTGAACGGGCGCCGTCAGTTGAGACTGGTCATCTCTTATCTGCCAGAGCTTATTTTAATTTTTGACTTGTTTTTAAGTATTTTTTATTTTTTTTACATTGTTCTCACATGTAGAAGCGACAAAAATAATGTACCCAGGATGTTGTATACTTATCTTGATTTAAAAGAGTGTCCGTGGAGTTTCTTGCCCGTTCTTCTCCATTGAGATCTACGTTTTGGAATGGACAACTAGCTTCAACTTCCTGACTAACTGACCGACTCTTTGACAATTCAAAAGTGCCTGTAATTGGTTTAATTGAAATAAATGCTTTCAGTTTTGAGTTTGAGTTTGAACGCGCCCCGCTTCCGCATGCAATTGGTACGCGCCTCAGCAAACATACCTTTTTTTTTTTTTTTTTTTTGTGGATGGGAAATCATCAAATGGCTTCTCCCGCTCTGGGCAGAGCGAGAGGGAGTGTCAGACTTTTACTGACTAAAACCCACCCATGTTCCTTCAGCTGCCCGTGCCAGGGCCACGGTATCTCTTTCGAACTACCCGCGACCCCGGCGGCCAGCAAACATACCTGAGGCATGAAACAATGAGGTAATAAAACTTCAAAATGTATCAAACTTCTTTAAATTCACTCTTTTTGGTGGACATAAAAACAATTGAAAAATGGCGGTAAATCGTTTTTACTTTTCTTTTTTAAAATAGTATGGTAATTTCTATTTAATGGTATGAAAACCAGCCAGATACAACACCTAAAGATATTTCACTACAACTTTATACCTTAAGAATACAAAAAAACTTTTCCCCGACCTACTAATTAATCCAAATGACCTAATTATAACACATATGAAAAAAGCAACCAGATTAACGCCTGACTGCCTTAATTACCAAATAATTAACACTCCCTCTAATCCAATTTCCTACCTGCACTTCTGCTTACCACTATTCAGTTAATATTGTACCAATTAGCGGTTCAATTAATTAAATCCATCGTGTTTCAATATGTCAGCTGACCTATCATTTGTGGTGAGTGGTCAGCTAAACCAGTTTGTTTTATTTCTGGTCAATTGTGGTGACTAATTTATTTTATTATGTAATATAATTGGTTTTAGGTTTAATGTTGTATGGAATTATACTATAGTGATGGTAATAATGTGGAAATGAGAGAAAACACAGATTAGTATATTTATTCATTTAGTAGCACTTAAGTAAGTACATGTTATCAAAATATATCAAGAAACACATATCCACATTAGAAAATTTACAATAAGTTTGGACTTATGTACCACCTTTTGATACTTATTAGTTGTGGACACGCTGAGAACTGTACGCCGACTGGGAGTGATCCTTTTTTTATTTTTTATTTATGGCATCTCGTAGTGTGACCATGTGAGGTCTCGACTACTTAACGGAACTTTCCTGTGGGTGCCTTAAGCGAGCTCAAAGCCTCCAGCCAGGGGCATGTATACTAACTAACTTATAAACTAAGCGACTGCACGCTAAAGGTACCCCCCCTGTGGGGTACGGACCTCGGCTTAGGGCATCGCTGGGGGGAGGACAGCAAGGAGGGACAGGCTGGATCAAATCACTGGGGATGATCCACTCGTGAAATGCCTTTTCTATACTCTCGCCCGGCGGCGGCGGCGGGCCGCCAGAGACGGACGTGACGTCACGTAGTCCACTCCAGCACCACAGAACCACCAAAGTCGCATAGGTCTAGTCTGTTTATGTCTTTGCAGGCGCCAACCCCGAAAGTTGTGCGACAGTGACAAAAATAATGCTTAGCCAAAGCCCATGCTAAGTAAGTAACGTTTAAATTCCGGTCAGTGATATCGTTAGTTCCAGTTTTGAGCACTGCTGGTTCAGCTAAGTTTGTGGCGGCAACCGACCGACCACGGAAGATGGAACTGCCATTCCTTGCTTGCGGGGAAAACAAGCCATGCCCATCACACTACTATTTATTTTCAAGTTAGGGCCTTAACGTGCTTTCCGAGGCACGGAGGAGCTTGGTATGTAAAGATGGTCACTTATCCAGGGACCAACCCCGGCAAGCGTAGCTTAACTTGATGGATCGACCCGTGCGGCTGTTATTACTTAGCCACGAGCTCCTTAACTATATAATATAAATACATATTTTTTTATTTCTTAATATTGACTTTTCAAGTAAATATTTGATACCGCTGAATTACAGGAAATTAGGTGTTTTTTCAGGACTATAGGTGCTTTAACCTCCAAAACCATTTTTTTTTTCT
Organism: Cosmia pyralina; assembly: GCA_946251885.1. NCBI lineage: Eukaryota > Metazoa > Arthropoda > Insecta > Lepidoptera > Noctuidae > Cosmia > Cosmia pyralina. The sequence goes on along the minus strand of OX276362.1, from coordinate 4,096,868 downwards.
GAAGTACATGCTGTTGCTTTTTTCACCGCCCAGAAAAAATACCTTTTTATTTCAACCAAAAACCTAACTAAAATTTCACTCCCCCACACAGATAATATTTATCCCTCTCTCTAACAACGAAACCGCGCCGCATTCTTTCATAATTTCATCCCTACAAAAATTAATTAGTACGAGATTAAGAGTAATAAGCCTTCTGATTTATAAGGGTTGTGGCCAAATGATCCCAACCCTTTTAGGGGTCCACATACAAACGGTAAATAGAAAAACCCTTTCGTTATGTTGTCCCTCATTTAGTCATTACGGTAGGGTATTTCAATGCCTGCACTTACGTCTATTCTTTGGAGTAGCTTTTATGTTGTATTTCTTAGTAAAGTATATTTAAATGTGGGTCACATATAATGTTATTAACTGACGAAACGTTGGGTTATTTGATCGTTTACAAAAATACAGGGTCATATTAGCTAGCGAAACTTCACAGACTTGATGGATAATAAGGAAATAATAAAAGCGCTCTTCCTCTCTCCTACTTATAAGCTTGATTGCTGTGCCCGACACGGTCCATAACCTTAATTTAATTACTTACCACCTGTACGACATTCAATCTGCCTAGCCTTTTCCCAACTATGTTGGGGTCGGCTTCCAGTCTAACCGGATGCAGCTGAATACCAGTATTTTACATGGAGCGACTGCCTATTTGACCTCCACAACCCAGCAACTGAGTAATACGATACCCCTTGGTAAGACTGGTTGTCAGACTTTCGGGCTTCTGACGACCGTAACGACTGTCAAAGATCCAGGAATGACAGCCGGGACCAACGGCTTAACGTGCTATCCGAGACACGGAGGAGTCTCGGTATGTAGAGATGGTCACCCATTCACTGACCGACCCCGGCAAGCGTAGCTTAACTTGAGGGATCGACCCGTGCGGCTATTATTACTTAGCCACCAGCTCCTCCTCCTGTACAATATTATGGATCGCAATAAAGATTATTTGATTTGATTTGATTTGATCTAAACATGATAAAGCAAAAAATAAATAAATTTGATGATTTTTTTCGGGTCCATCAACAGCAGTGTAAAAAAAACGCCAGAAAAAAAAACCAGTAACAAAAATACAAGTTAAAAAAAATTGTGTTTTTTTTTTGTGTAAACTTCAAAGCCGTATCGCTATCCCGCTCTACCCAGAGCGGGAGAACTCATTTGATGATTTCCCATCCACAAAAAAAAAGAAGGGTTCGGAGATTGGCCGCTTAATCTAAAGAAAAATTGTTTTCTCCCTACCTAAATCTTAAAATTCTAATACAGGGTTATTATGTATTTTAAATAAACCCTGTATTAAATTCATTGCTCAAAGATAACAGGTACAGAAAGAAATAAAGAAGAAATAAGCATAAGTCGATAGGCGAAGCCAATTGCGCTTTATAACTTGCTTTTTAATTGGCTTGCACACCGTCGCCAGCCAATCGGAACTCGGCATAACTACCGGGTTATAAACTTTGGTTGGAAAACTGATGGCCTATCGTAATTGAAAAGGGCAAGTGGTAGTGCAGTTTTTGTTTTCAATGGGAAACTATAAATATAAAATCGTGAAAATGTTTGTGAATTTATTTATTTTAAATCGTTTCTTAAGTAAATTGTGAGTTTTAGACTATTTAGATTAATAGTTAGATTTACAGTGATTGGTAAAAAAAAAACAGCTGTGGCCTTAGTGCGAGTTTTTATACTTACTCGATCGCGTTTACGTTAACATTACCTTACGTCAATTTGTATGGAATAATTGTGATTCCCATTATTAGTCACCAGACGGCGCTTATTCAGTTTCAGTACAAATTAGGTTTAGGTTTAAGAACAACTTTATTTCTCATAAGAATTGCATACATAATTCACTTACTGAGAAACAATGTCTAACACTAAGATTGATAATTAGAGCGCACAGATGTACGTATAAATAAATTGACGTTTACGTTAACGTGATCGAGTAAGTATAAAAACTCGCACTAAGGACTCTGATTTTTTTTTCGCGATTTCAGGTGTGGTCCCCTATTAAAAGTTATTTGTTATCATTAGTACAATCATGTGTTTAAGTAGCATAATCAGCCTATAATGTTCCTACTGCTAGGACACAGGCCTTCTTTCGGTGAAAGGGGTCGTAATCCACCACGCAGGCCCAGTGCAGGTTGGTAGATATCACATGTCTTCAAATTTTTGGTTCTAGGACATGCCGGTTTCCTCACGATGTTTTCCTTCACCGTTTTGAGAGCGTGCGTTTAAGTATCAGTCACTAATTAATACCAGTCACCCTATATACCTACGTGGGTACAGGCAGCTGTAAGAGCTCGTGGCTAGATAATAACAGCCGCACGGTCAGTCCGTGGAAGAGTGACCATTCATAACATATCTAGGTCCCGGCTGTCATTCGTAGATCTTTCACAGTTGTTACAGGTCGTCAGAAGCCCGAAAGTCTGACCACTAGTCTTACCAAGGGGTAACGTATTACCCAGTAACTGGGTTGTGGAGGTCAGATAGGCAGTCGCTTCTTGTAAAATCAGTTGTTTCTGTTCTGTGTGTGCAATGCTGGTATTCAGCTGCATCTGGTTTGACTGGAAGCCTACCCCAACATAGTTGGGAAAAGATTAGGTTAGAAAAACTATGCTATTTAGAGCCATGGTTTTATTTTTCCTGTAATCTTTACATGAACTTCTATCACATGGAATAATTTCAGATTTTTCTCTATGCAAACTTCGGAGTTATGGGGAATCGGTTTTTTTTACATTTTTCATTTTACATGGGACTTACATTATGACTGGCAAACTGTGGGTGTACCATAGGTACACTTGTGCCTAGCCCTTTGGGGGTTACAGGCGTGATGTTATGTGTAAAAATCTAAATATAGTTTTTAAATACTCGGTTATGGAGTCACAGATACCAATACTATACGCATACTCTCAGACAGTGCCTCAGTGCTCCAATCCTTACGGAAAAAACTTTTTTATAAAAAAATACAACCGACTTCCAAAAACAACACTGCAAAGTGAAAAATAACTTTAATTTCGGAAGTCGGTGTCTAGTTAAATGTATTTTCGTTTTTTGCCACCGACTTCCGAAATTAAAGTTATTTTTCACTTTGTAGTGTTGTTTTTGGAAGTCGGTTGTATTTTTTTGTAAAAAAGTTTTTATTTTTCACTTTTTAGTTGTGTACCTACCCCACACAAATTCTAAACCTGCAAAAGAAACTAGAACATCATCCATATAAAAGTGGGGAAAAAAATACGTATTATTGAAGCTAACTGAAAAACTACCAAAGCAAATTTAATTAATTTTATATGGGACCAATTGTTATGTATACTCTCTCGAACAAAACAAAAAAAAAATCCAAATCGGTCCAGCCATCTCCGAGTAATCGGACCACATACATAAAAAAAAAAAAGGTTCCGACGAATTGAGAACCTCCTCTTTTTTGAAGTCGGTTAAAAATACATAACCTCGAGATTAACACTAGAATGTCACGATGCACTCGAACAAGTAACGGTAGCTAACCTCAACATAGTGACCCTGGAATGGATAAAAAGACACAGCGGATCACTGGGTAACGACGCAGCTGACGAACTGGAACGACATCCAGCACGCCTGTCTGTGGAGCTGAGCCAATCGTGCCCATTCCTTTCAACCAGTTACGCAGGTGGCTACAGGAGTTCACCCACACACAAGCGGAGAGTTGGTGGTCCTCGACACTAGGCTGCAGGCAATCCAGGGAGGCTATGCCATCCCTGGACGGTGCGCTTACCAGGCGGCTATTACGTCTGGATAGGAACGGGCTGCGCCTGGTGACGGGGACCATCACAGGACACTGCTCACTAAACAAACACTTCCACATAATAGGAATACTCGTAACAGATAGTCCTCTATGCAGGGCCAGCATGGAGGCTAAGGAGACTGTTGAGCATGTGCTCTTTGAATGCACAGGCGTCGCCCAGATTAGAACAGAAACTATCGGAATACCCCGATCTTTCACAGACCCGGAGATTTGATTAAAGTCTGAGGGAGGTGGGCTGGTTGGAATGACCCCCGACGGCCGCCAAGGCCCACACACAATGGTCCACTTGAAGGACTAAGCGCGGAAACCAAATCCTTAACATAGATAGAATGCTGGGTTATTGTATGTGTATAAACGTTAATACAAATAGGTACTACCTATACACAACCACATGCACGGAACCACTTTATAAATAAAGCTTACTTCTCCCAACCATTTTTTATTTAAGTTTAATTAGAACAGTGTCTTTGTTCAGCGGTAGAAAAGGTGCCATTTTACTTAAACCCGCTTTTAAATACGGACAGAAGTGTCCGGCTTTCATTATTTTATATTATTTTTTTGTTATTATATTCTAGAACTTTTATAGCGGGTTTTAAAAGGTAGTTATACAGTTAAAAATTTTGATTGTTGCCATTATAAGGAAAAGCTGTTTCAAATATACCTCATTTACAATAAGATTAGACATTTAAACAAACCTTTTTTACAGTCCGCTCAACCGATTTTGACTTCTATTCCGTAGGCTTAAGGATGGCATTTAAGGCAAAAAAGTGGTTACAATACCAACTGTTTACTGCAGCTGCCATTTGTCATGCCATCAACGCAATAGAAGTCAAAATCGGTTGAACGGACTGTAAAAAGGGTTTCTTTAAATGTCTAATTTTATTGCAAATGGATTATAGGTTATTATATAATAATAGCTTCCATGAGGTACAATTAAGCTATCAAGAGTTAGTTTTTTCGTACGTTTGAACGCGCTAATCTCTGGAACTTACAGTCGGATTTGAAAAAATCTTTTTGCATTTTATAGCCTAATTCTTGAGGAAGGTTATAGGCTATTTAAAATCATGCTAGGACCTTTAGGAGCCAAGCATAAAGAAAAAAAGTCAGATAGAATGCTAAGCGAAAACGAAGTAATAGCGCGGGCAGGCGATGCGATGCGACGGGGTGGGTCGGGGAGTAAGAAGTTTGAAAGTGGCGACAGTGACAGAAAATTTGAAAGGAAATTGTTCGGCTTGGTACGAGTATTGGCATGTGATGAGGAGGGATGAACGCATGTGACGAAAAAAAGTGATGAATATAAATATTGATGAATGAAGAAGGAGAGGCAGGCCAAAAAATCAAAATCAAAAGTCATTTATTCAAATTAGGCTGAGAATTAGCACTTCTCGAACGTCAAAATTACATGAGACAGCCCCATTAAAACGCCCTTCACCACCTCCTAGTGCTTAGCTGGGAAGAAGAAGTGGCGCAACAAGCTCCCCAGCAGCACAGCTGTCTGTTCAGTTAGAAGAACTTGATTCTATAGAATAAGTATGCAAAATTATTTAGGTACATTACGCAACACAAAACATTAAATTAAATTATTTGTAAAATAAAATAAATAATTTTACGAGCTTTTATCAAAGAAAAGATTACATGAGAAATGATATGAACAAGAAGAGAGTGAAAGATAGCGTGACGGTTGACAGGGGAGAATGGAAGAAGAAAACGTGGTGCGCCGACCCCAAGTAACATGGGAAGGGCAGGAAGATAATGATGACGAATTATAAAATGTATACGACTACCTAGTATTAAAACCACGGCTTCAGCTAATATCGTAAAGTACCTACGAGCAGATACAAAAAAAAAAAAAAATGTTATTTGAAATAAAAAATATCACTCTCCAAATAAATAAAACCTTTCCGGATTTTTTTGTTTCCGATTTTCATGACTATTATCACTTTTTAACCTTAAGACTATGGCAATAAGATTAAAAAGTGGTTCACCGCTAATGTCAAATGTTTGTTTTTTGGTTTTTTCCTCATCCGTCTATCTATAGGTTCGTTGCCATGGTTGCCGCTTTGTTGCGTCTGGTTTGTTATTTTTACACCTGTCCAAAAAAATCTATTCAAAAAACACTTTTAACCCGACTGCGGCGAAGCCCAAAAGGAGGGTTATGTGTTTCCCCTGTATGTATGAATGTATGTGTGTATGTCCGTCTCTTTGTTCCCTCGTAACTCCTAAACGAATGAACGGATTTTGGTAAATTATAGGTCTTTAGATTTGTCTTGATAGCGCAAGTGTCACTGGCTACAGTGACACTTGCGCTATCAAGGATTTGGGGTGCCATATTGTGGAGATTGAATTTTTTTTTTCTTCTAATACCATCGAGTGGGATATCAAAATAAAGGGTTTTAAAAGGCGATTACAAAAATATATGCATCTTATATGGTTAAAAGTAATTCAAAATGACAAATCGTAAAAAACACGTATAAAAAGGATTGGCTATTTTTGTGCACCTGATCCAAAAAAATTACTCTCACGACCAAAACTCCTTGCAAGAACTAAATCGTCTGCGAAATCTTTCACATTTGTAAACTAAAAAGCTGGAAATTGAAAAAAGTAATTAAAAAAACTAAAATACCCGACTGTGGTAAAAACTGAAAAGCTAAAAACAAGCCCATTTTAAAATAAATAAAAGTTGGAAGCAGGCGGGACCCATTCCATTTTTATATTTTCTAACTCAAATGGGTCCCGCCTGCTTCCAACTTTTATTTAATTTAAAATGGGCTTGTTTTTAACCGACTTCAAAAAGGAGGAGGTTAACAATTCGTCGGAACCTTTTTTTTTTAACCGACTTCAAAAAGGAGGAGGTTATCAATTCGTCTGAACCTTTTTTTTTTTTTTTTTATGTATGTTCCCCGATTACTCGAAGATGGCTGGATCGATTTGGATTGTGTTTGTTTTATTCGAGAGGGTATCACAGTTGGTCCCATATAAAATTGATTAACTTTGCTTTGGTAGTTTTTGAGTTAGCTTCAATAATACGTATTTTTTCCCCACTTTTATATGGATGATGTTCTAGTTTGTTTTGCAGGTAGTGGTATTAGAATTTGTGTGGGGTAGGTTCCACAACTAAAAAGTGAAAAATAAAAACTTTTTTACAAAAAAAATACAACCGACTTCCAAAAACAACTACAAAGTGAAAAATAACTTTAATTTCGGAAGTCGGTGGCAAAAAACGAAAATACATTTAACTAGACACCGACTTCCGAAATTAAAGTTATTTTTCACTTTGTAGTTGTGTTTGGAAGTCGGTTGTATTTTTTTTGTAAAAAAGTTTTTTTAGCTTTCAGTTTTTACCACAGTCGGGTTTTTTTAGTTCTTTTAATAACTTTTGTTTAACTAAAATAGGTTTACTAGGCGTTTTAGTTTTTTTTTATGAGTACGGTTTATGTCAAGAGCCTATCCATACTAACTCAAATGGCTTAGCATGATCCTCCGTTATGTCGAAAACATTGCAGCATTAATTTTGAAATAAATATATAGTAAAGTTGAGGATTAATGTTAAGTGCTATCTTTGACAAAAACACGATTCCATAAAATGTTCTCAATATAAAAAAAATACAAAGTTACCTCCAAACCGAACAGTAAACCGCTGGTGTTCTTATGGTAAAAATACTTCAAATTAGATCATGAAACTTTGCATACTAACTGAACTAACTGAAAACAGGTCTTGTGTTTTTTATTTTTATCAAGTAACCATTATTTTCACCGTAAAAAGCAATTAAGTATCTAAACTTTTTGTTACATGCTGCACCGGTCGACGTCATCGCGTCAACGCCGGCTATCGCTGAAAAGCAGCGCTGGGGCTCCGTTTCGCATGGGGTCGCGGCATTATGCTGAGCGGTAGCCGTTTTGCATAGATGTGACGCATATTTTCCCCAAAACTTGTTTTATAAATTGTTATTTTATTTTGTTGTCCTTTGCGTCATGTTTGCCGCAAATAAACGTATTTTCTTTCTTTCTTTCAAAAACTATCGGCGCCCAGCACCGCACTCAGTCTCGCTCTCACTCAGTCCGCGATCAATATCGTGCGAGCGACAAGCTGATGTAGTATGGGCTCTTAAGTAGGTACTGGTATTTAGTTGCATCCGAATAGACTGGAAGTCGACTGCAACATAGCTGGGAAAAGGCTAGGCAGATGATGAAACAGCAGCTTGACTCCGCAATCGTTTGCATCTAATAGAAAATTAAATATGCCTGGTTTTCCTTATAATTTAATCGAAATTCTACGCCTATTACAACCATATTTTTATGCATACCTTGGTTTGACGTCACTATGTCATTACAATGTTTCCATATCTCCGAGTCAAAGCTAAATGTACGTGGCATGTAATTTCACCGGCATCCATACCCTTCAAACCGGAACGCGTCAATGCTGTTTGATGTTGTGAATAATACTACCGGAAAGTACGACTTAGGTACATATACCGAAGTGGTATTTTCCGGTAGTGTTATTCAGTAAACATCACATCGAAATTGGAACGATGTCCAGATGTGAATTTGCGATGGTGTTTAATCAAAACTTTTTTGCTATTAAAACTTTTTTTGGAAGTATGGTGGTATTAGATTTTGTGTGGGGTAGGTACCACAGCAAAAAAGTGCAAAATAAAAACTTTTTTACAAAAGAATACAACCGACTTCCAAAAACAACACTACAAAATGAAAAATAACTAATTTCGGAAGTAAATGTACGAGTATTTTCGTTTTTTCCCACCGACTTCCGAAATTAAAGTTATTTTTCACTTTGTGGTGTTGTGTTTGGAAGTCGGTTGTATTTTTTTGTAAAAAAGTTTTTATTTTTGACTTTTTAGTTGTAAAAGTGGGGAAATATACGTATTGTTGAAGCTAACAAAAAGTACCCAAGCAATATTAATAAATATGGAATCAACTTTGAGGTATACCCTCTCGCCGCCGGGGTCGCGGGTAGTTCGAAAGAGATACCGTGGCCCTGGCACGGGCAGCTGAAGGAACATGGGTGGGTTTTAGTCAGTAAAAGTCTGACACGCCCTCCCGCTCTGCCCAGAGCGGGAGAAGTCATTTGCTGATTTCCCATCCACAAAAAAAAAAAAAATGGTATAGGTGCCCTCTCGAATAAAACAAAAATTTTCAAATCGGTCTACACTGTAAAAAGTTATGCGTGGTCATACATAAAAAAAATATACGTGTTGACTTGAAAACCTCCTCCTTTTTTTTCGTCCGTTAAAAAATTACTTTAAAAAAAGTAATAAAAACCGACTTCTAAAACCTAAAACTAATAAAATAACTTTCATAAAAAACTTAACAGCTTCTGAAGTCGGTGCCAAGCTAAGGTGCATTGAATAATTGAAGGCACCGACTTCAGCAGTTTTTAAGTTTTTATTAAAGTTATTTTATTCGTTTTAGATTTTAGAAGTCGGTTTTTTACTTTTTTTAAAGTAAATTTATTTTTCCAAGTAATAACAGCCGCACGGGTCAATCCATCAGGTTAAGCTACGCTTGCCGGGTTTGGTCCGTGGATAGGTGACCATCTTTACATACAGGATGAAATTTATAACATGCACCAAATCGAAATGGGAGATTGTACTCATAATTATGAACCACTTTTACCAAACCTGAAATAGTGATTAAAAAATCAGCTGCTCCCTACATTTTGACGAGTTTGATGTAGAGAAATGTACTGAACAGCTGATTTTCTTTTCGCGATTTCAGGTTTGATCCCATAGTAAAAGTTGTTCATAATGATGAGTACAATCTCCCATTTCGATTTGGTGCATGTTTTAAATTTCATCCTGTATACCGAGACTCCTCCGTGCCTCGGAAAGCATGTTGTTGTGCTGTCATTATGTTTGACAGTCGGTACGGGTCGTCGAAAGTCTTAACAACCAGTCTTACCAAGGGATATTATTTTACCCAGTTATTATTTATTATATTTATTTATATATACTATAGTGTACACCACAAAAATACATAACAAAACAGACATAATCAAACACTACAAAATATACAATGGGCGGCCTTATCGCTTTCTGCAATCTCTACTACTTACTTACTTGTTACTGGGTTGTGGGGGTCATATAGGCAGTCACTCCATATAAAATACTGGTATTCAGCTGCATCCGCTTAGACTGGAAGCTGACCCAACATAGTTGGGAAAAGGCTAGACAGATTAATAGGTGTAGCAAGAGTAAAACGAGGTTAATCTTGACTCTTCTGAAGCAGTTTTACCTGAGAAGTCATAATGCAGGTCTTAAAGAAAAATAACGTGTAAGTAGGTCTATAGACTTCGTGAATATGTGCACATCAAAGTTTCCAAATGTAGGAACAGAACGTAAACTTGATCTCTTCTGAGTGGTACAAGTTGAAAGATTTAGGCTTCTGTCCCACCCCTGACGAGGAGACGACAAACTATCAACTATATTCTCGCTCAAAAAATTACATAGCGTTTAGGTCATAGAAATATAAAAAACAGGAGAAGTGGCATGGGGGCGTGTTTGTGTCCACGCGTTATGCGCACGCTGTGCCTTTACTCGCCAAATGGCCGTCTCCGCGAACTAGTACGCTTTCGACCGTGGTCACGATAAATTATAAAAATGCCGTGTTCTTCAGTGGTTTCCTGCAAAAACCGAAGTGATATTAAAAACTTCGTATCTCACGGAATCACTTACCATATGTAATTAAAAGTATTTTACTGTATTTATCTTTAAAATCATAAAAAACAACAAATCGTAAAATATTTCTTGCTTTTACTACGTTTTTTTTTGTTTTCAAATATCGCAGCGGCTGTACTATTTTTGCAGCAAATACATTGCTCCTTAACCACTACCTTAAGTAAGTCGCTAAGCGACTGGACAAGCAATGTAAAAATAACAAAACGATACTTTATTTACGCGGAGCGTCGCATAGTACAGCCGCTGTGTCTTGCGGCGAGATAGTGATGAGGTTAAGATCCACTAAAGTAGGCTATCGATAATAATGTCGATTGCCCAGCGAATATTATATTGCTATTATAGTTTATTTTTCAATTTGTCAACCGTTTTAGCCCGGTTGGAACACTTGAAAAGATGACGTTTAAGTACGGTTGGAAAACCTTTGAGAATGTAAAATAATCTTTTTTACTGTTTTTGATTATTTTACCTAGTTGAGAAATGCATAACCAACGGTCGTAAAGTAAGTTTATTAATGTTTAGGTGGAGTGTTTTAGGGTTTAAATTATCGCATCTTCGTGCTATTTCCTTACTTTTTTTTGGTTTTGGTATTTTACTTCCGCTAAAGTCTTTAACTATGCACCACAAGATTCGAATGCGTTGTAGTAATCGGTATGGTTCAGATAAAATATTAGTGATTTTTGCTTAAAATAAGTCAACATATTCATGCTATTTATTTGTTATGCATGAGTATGGCATGTGTTTGTTTTCATATATTTAACCATTTCTTAACTAAGGGTTTTTTTTTAATAACAAAAGCCTATTCGCCTGTTGCCTGCTACCTGCTTACTCATCGTGAGGTTAAGAAGTATGAAAAGTGAAGCGGAACTAGTTGATCGCGCCTTAGGTATGTGAGCGGTGGGATGGAGGAGCGGGGGCGCATTACTCAGTACGTGCGTTGCGAACCGCCGCCTCACCCCTGTCTCAGCGGCCAACTAGTTCCTATAGACTATATAGACTATAGCTTAAGATACTTATTATGTAAATGATAAATAAGTTCATAAAGTACCTTTTTAGCTTCCCAAAAGATACAAATACAAAAAAAATAATGGATTGATGCCACAGGAAGGCCACCTAACTGGTTCCCAACAAAATGTAGCACCATATGCTCAATTCACTTTAAGGCAGAAATGTTCCAGCCTCTAAAGAAAACTCGCAGGCTTTTTGAATGGGCAATCCCAAAATTAAGAGTACGTCAAGTACTGAACAAATACCTCCACTTTACAGGTCAGTGAGTAAACACATCATAACAGGGTTCAACAATTCCTATAGTTTCACAGCCTAAACCAACTTAACTGGATTGTTTTAATTTATTGATTCGTGTTTTTTTTTTTAATATACATTTTTTTTAAATTTAAAATATATAATACTTTCTGGACATATCATTTTTTATTTTATTTTCAGGACCCCAAATTTTTCTTGTACAGTAATAAATGGAAGTATCGATAACTTTCCGATTTAGTCAATCACTAGCGTATATGTAAAATAAATTGCTTTTTGCACAACACAATAATAGCGCCAGATGTTTTTGTGTGAGTAAGTTGTACGGTGCATGGTAAATGCACGCTGTGTGTGACGAGTTAAGGTTTATAATTGATTGTGTAGTATGTTCTGATTTATGAATTGCAAGTGTGTGCGCGACTTTGTATCTATTGCTTTTAGTGAACTACATGTGTAGTAGTGGCGCGGTGGTGGGGCCAACCAAGCGACATCGGGTTCTGATACATTTTCAACTACCGGGCATATCTCCTTCTTTCATATATCTATGGTTTAGGTACATACGGCTACTTATCAAGCTATAATTTCCAGTTTACACTGACCTCTCGTTTTATGGAAATCCTATACAATGCGAGATCAGCTTATACTGGAAGTGTTTAGCTTGACATGTAGCCGTGTGTACCTACTTTTTGACATTTGATTGTCGCTGGTATGAGATTGCGACTTGAATTTGAACGTTTTTAGGGACGAGAATTGGCCTTCTGATTGTAGGTCCCATATAGAGACACAATCAAGTGCAATATTTTTATCTTACGACGGGACACGCGCTTTACTTGTGTTTACCAAGTGCTCAGATACGCTGTGAATGTGTGTGTAAGCGCAGGAGCTCTCGGTACCGTCCGAGACAATGGCGAAGTCGGAAGTGTGCGTGTGTGTGTTATGTGCTGACGCTACTCGTCTTCACGCATATTATACTTTCACAGCGTACGTGCGTGTGTGGACTGGTCACCCATCCACGAACTGACTGCGACAAGCGCAGCTTAACCTTCGATCGACCCGTGCGGTTGTTATTATTCAAAAATAATAAAATAATAATATTAAACAAACAAACAAAACAAACAAACAAAAACACAAACAATCAAAAACTCAAACAAACACACATGAGACAAACACATTACACACACACACACATGACACATGACACACACACATGTGTCATTATTTGACATATTTAAACAAACGGTTAACACACATGAGTTGGAATCACCTTTTAAGCAAGGAAATGCTTGTGTTAGGTGACTCCGCCCTTTCATTTAACATAATCATCACAGGTATGCAATTAGTAAACAAAAAACAAAAGAAAAGACCAAAATAATTAAAAAAAAAAATACAACAAATTATTACATTACAAATTATTTTGCTAATCTTTTTATAGCAACAGACTGCCTTTACTGACCATAAATTTCACATTTATTAAACAGCTGATCTCTCATACCTTCCTCCCTGGAATTACCTGCAAAATAGTGAAAGGGGCAAGCACCAAAACTTACTGTACCCAATTTTAAACTCTACTGCTTTTACAACTACACCTTCTCTTCAACTCAAACCCCACCTTCTGTCCTTCAAAACAAGGTGGAAATTCCTTTGTTAGACGAGGGATAGTTACTCGCAATGGGCGTAATATATCGGATTGTAAAACCTGAAGATTCGTGAAAGTTTCAGCCGCTAGGGAATGAGTGTTGGCTTACCTATAGCCGTTGTGTTCGTTTTGTCATAGTTCCAAGGCTTTTATGCTGTCTTAGTACTTTTAGTTGCATTATGTAAAAAGGGAACTGGGCGGGAATAAGAAAGTGACAGAGTATACTTCCACATGCGAAGAAAAGAGAGCGCAGCTTTGCGCGCTTTTTCTCAGGAACGCGATAAGGTATCAAGTTGAAATTATTATCAAATTCCCTTGGGGCTCTAAAAAAATCAAGCTTCAAGTCAATGCAATAAAAAAATGCGGCCATTTATGCGACATATTTTCATACTTGCAAATAAATCAAAACCTATAGGGTATTTCCCGTTGACCTAGCATAATGAAATTTGACAAGAAGCAAGTCGCACAGCACAAGTAAAGGAAAAAGACCGAAAATTGTTAATTTGTAGATTGATCACATAAATTTTTTTTTTTTTTGCTGTTTGGGAATTGACCGCGCGACGTATCCGGAGAATTTTTTTTCAAATACAAAATTAAGTTGAAAAATAATTCGTACCAAATAAGGAACCCTTCATTGTGCGTGGTCCGACACGCACTTAGCCGGATTTTCGTTTAAGGGGTCCGTTTGCGATATTAAGTTGCAAATTTTTGTTAGTCCCCCTGCCTGCTAAACAGTTGTTTTTGGATATATGAAAAAAATCATGGCATTCGTATATATAACGAAGTTACAAGGAAATCACAGTTAAGTAGGCTTTACAAGTTAACGAGTAATAGTCTACCAACATACATTTGCAGTTGGAATGTATGAGAGAACATGTTATTCAACTACAATGTTAAGTTTTTCTTGGGATAAATTCATCCCAACTATAGAACCCTTCATTGTGCGTGGTCCAACACGCACTTGACCGGTTTTGAACCATAATAATACAACATCTTTGTGCCCATATCCTGGAACAGTCCTACACCAACCGGAGGTCGTCCTTGGGTGCACTTGCATAATGCATACAGGGATAACTGTCGGTTAGTGCCTCATTTAATTAAAAGCATCGAACGGGCCTCAGCGAGCTGGCTTCGGCCCCTTGTATGCCTTCCAAAAGTCCGAGACCCCAGAGTCCCGAGATTAGAGTCGTTAAAATAATAATTATACATTTTCTACTCCTAAGTATGTAAAGAATTTCAAACGAACGTTCAGTTAGAAATAACAAAATAATTAAATAACATTCAAAAATAAAATTAACAAAATTATAATTTTGAACCCCAATATTGAATAAGTAGCTACGAATTACCAAATTAATGTGAGCGCCACTGACAGCGAACGAATGGAGAATTAATTGAGTGAACGAATAAATGAATGAACTGTTGAACGATTCAGGATTAAATGAAATATGGGTCGTCTGGGGTTCTTAATTTGTTTTCTGTGATGGCGGATTTAAATGGCATTTGTTTAATTTTTTATTTGTTTTATTTGAGGATTACGTTGTTTATTTATTTTGGTCTAGCAGTAACGTGGAAATGATAAAGGATTAATACTGGCAGTTTGATATTTTTGCAGGGCAAATGTCTTTTCTGATACAGAATTTTTTTTGTGGATGCATGTAATCGAGTAAGTCAGCCACAGAAGTCGATGTATGAACGTAATGTTCGTAGCAGTTGGCGTTCTGTGTTTCTGCCTACTCCCATGGGAACAAGGCGTAAGTTTACGTAACATTAAAAAAAATATTGAGCTAAATATCGAATTAAAATCGGAGCAGAAGTAAAATTAAAATAAAATTAACTGAAAAACTATGTATCGAATAATTTTGTGTAAAGAGTGAATTTAGATGATGTGTAAAATTTCATGGCACACTATAAAAATACCTAGTTAGCAAAATTATGAAGGGGGATGAAAGCTTGAGGCACACCTACGAGTAACGAAAAATCATGTACTTGTTGCGTTTTATAGCGTTTTCCCAACTAGTATGCAAGCTCCAAAATAGTTAGGAAAACGCGGAGATGCAGCTGAAAACCCATATTTTACATGGAGCGACTGCCTATCTGACTTCTACAATCCAATTACGAGGTACCACGATACCAAACTATTAGACTGGCGACAGATACATGCAGGTTATTTTGTAGTTCATCATACATAATGTATCTACTTCACACTGCAACACATAAATAGTAGAATTGCGTGACACTCATAGTTGGGAGCGACGTGACAGCGTGACACGTCACGATAATAGCACGCACGGGACGAGGGTCGACAGTGGCTCGTTTGGGACTGACTTTTAACGGATTTGAACTGGATTTCAGTTACTTTGTGGGTTGATATTTTGGATTGCTATTCCGGATACACGACGTGTTAGGAGAACATAATATTCTCGACATTAGAGCCATTCGGTCCGATGTCCATTTTTGCAACTTTATAAGAGAGCAAAAGTAAATATCAGCGTAATCAGCCTACAGTGTTCCCACTGCTGGGACGCAAGCCTCCTCTCTGTGAGAGGGAGTGGGCTGTAATTTACCACGCGAGCCCAGTGCGGGTTGGTAGATGTCACGTCTTTGAATTTTTGGTTCTAGGACATGCCGGTTTCCTCACGATGTTTTCCTTCACCGTTTCCAGAGCAGTGGTGATGAAATTAATTTAAACAAAGTAAACGCCTGTCTGGGCTCGAACCTACGACCTGCAACTCGTAAGTCGCGGCCGTTACCACTGTGCCGCCACTGGTCATAAACATTGAAAGATAGTAATCCTAACAAATTTTATAAATGCGAAAGTAAGTTTGTTTGTTTTGTTACCTTTTCACGCCTAAACCACTGAACCAATCCTGAAATTTTGCATATACGTTGTCAGGAATACAGAAACGGATATAGGGTACCTTTCATCCCGAAAAAAGTGCTGTTTCCGAGGAAAACAACAATAACGCTCTTATGATAATAGATGGCGCCATGTGTCTTTCGCATCATGATTGAATTATATTATTACATGCAGAGCACAGCCCAAAATTGATTGTCAAATTTTAAATTAACGCGAGCGAAGCCGCGGGCAAAAGCTAGTTGTTCTATAATCTTTAAGATCGAGGAGAACTCGGCTATAGTTATTTCAATCAATCTGCCTAGCCTTTTCCCAACTATGTAGGGGTCGGCTTCCAGTCTAATCGGATGCAGCTAAATACCATTATTTTACATGGAGCGACTGCCTATCTGACCTCCACAACCCATTAACTGGGTAATACGATACCCCTTGGTAAGACTGATGATCAGACTTTCAGGCTTCTGACGACCCGTAACGACTGTCAAAGATCTACGAATGACAGCCGGGACCAACGGCTTAACGTGCTTTCCGAGGCACGGAGGAGTCTCGGTATGTAAAGATGGTCACCCATCCACGGACCAACCCCGGCAAGCGTAGCTTAACCTGATGGATCGACCCGTGCGGCTGTTATTACTTAGCTACGAGCTCCTCAGCTATAGTTATTTATGCTCGGTTATATGAGATTTGAGGGTACATACTAAGACTCCTTCGTGCGTCGGAAAGCACGTTAAGCCGTTGGTCCCGGCTGGTATTCGTGGATCTTTGACAGTCGTTACGGGTCGTTAGAAGCTCGAAAGTCTGATAACCAGTCTTACCAAGGGGTATCGTATTACCCAGCTACTGGGTTGTGGAGGTCAGATAGGCAGTCGCTCCTTGTAACATACTGGTATTCAGCTGCATCCGGTTAGGCTGGAAGCCGACCCCAACATAGTTAGGAAAAGGCTAGGCAGATTGATATGAGATTTGAGGGTTGCCATTTTTTTTTTATACTTTCGGAAATAATCTAGTTTTTATATCCGACGATAGTTACATCAGACCAAATTTTTTAGGTCCAGCAGTAATATTTTTTTGTTGTTATCAGACCTTTTGGTTCTAAAAATATACTGTTTGTTTGGGTCTTGGGTTCAAAAATATGCTGATGTTAACCAATAAGTCCGTTATACACACACAGCCCACTATCACGGAAAACTTTTAATAATAAATAAATAATAAATAAATATGTTTGGACATATCACACAACGCCATCTAGCCCCAAGCTAAGCAACCTAATGTTTGTGTTATGGTAACGAGATGGCTGATAAACTACTTATATATATTTTTTTTTTTGTAAATACATACATATTATAGATAGAAAAACACCCAGACTCGGAACAAATACTTGTAGGTCGTACAAATATTTGTTCCGTGCGGGAATCGAACCCGCGACATGCGATAATATTATCAAGCTTTACAAAGGTAAAATTGGTTTTTCAAGACATCGCTAAGCGATTGGTCGAGTCCTTACGTGACCAGAGGGCTGGCCTATTTTTTAGCCAAAGAATCAGCATTGCCATACAACGTGGCAATGCTGCCAGCCTTTTGGGCACTTTTCCTGTTGACAGCGATGCGGACAAATTTTTTGATGCCCTATGATCCATTCCCCTCCCTTTTTTAACCGACGAAATAAAAGGAGGAGGTTCTCAATTCGACACGTATGTTTTTCTATATACTGTGTACATAGGTATTATTACAATAATTAAACCTATTAGAATTAAGGTAAAAGAAGAATTTTCATATTTGACCTGACTGTGTATAGAAATGAAATAAATCTTAAAATATAGCTTATTGAATTGTATATTAATTACGCTTATCACAATGGTAAAAGAAACGCAGGAAAAAAAGATATTTTTACATTTATTTAAGCTAATTCTAAACGTATTGTCATATTATGTTTCTTTCAAAACACAATAATACTCGTAGAAGAAAGCATCTCAATTATTGCCTTATATACTATAAATAGTTAAGATATACGTACTTACATTCCCCTTTTAGTTACCTGTGTTCTTTCAACATGTAAGAAATCTTGCGGTGACTATGGTCTTAGCGAGCTAGAGTTGTCACTGTCAAGTGTCATTCATAGCGTCTAAATTTTTGCCGCCAATGTATACGTAAAATATTTTCGCTCGATAATTTTAATCGAAAATGAGTAAAGTTTCAGTTAAAACTTTATTAAAAGTGAATAAGAATAGTGCTTGTGGTAAGTGATATATAGTGTTACGCTGATCGTGAGTCAGCGAAGTGCCGAAGTGGAGATCGATACCTCAAAATATATACATGGTCGCCAGTGCCTTTGGAGAGCAACCGTTTGTATTTCGATTCTCCTAAGTGCTGTAATGGGGAAGAACGCTCTTCCCACCGGCTAAAACCAGGGTAATGAGATCGAAATGATTTCCTGTAAGACCGACCTACTCTATGCACTTACCTACAACCGAATGAGTACTAAGAGTAGCCAAGTAAGTGTTAAGTTTCTGCTAACATGACACAATTTCCACATTATATCACCAAACCTTACTAAGACGACCTACTGACCTTACTCAGACACATTATCAATAAACTTCTAACCTGCTTCTTGCTATTATTTACATTAGAAGCGCATTGTTGTTTTCTAAACAACCCGGTTGTGTCTAACTAAATAGACAGAAATATTACAACTTAAAGATTTCAGTGCAAATTATGATAATTAGGTAGTAATTCCTAAAGCAAATGCAGAATGTCTATACTCCATTTATTATAACATTAGAAAAAAGAAGCTCGCAGAAGCAGGAGTACGAAACCTTTTATTTTCAAGTTAAGTTCAATTTTTTTTATAAATAATGTACTTATGTGCTAGTGTTTGCTTTATTCTATTTTTCTTGGGAGACAATATTTTAACCTTGTGATTAACGTTGGGGCCACGTTTTTTTCGCTGTTGACGCTGATCAGCGCTACCAGCAGTTTCAGAGCGTACATGTTGCGCTTCCAAGCCACTCAGGCCTGCACCGGGATCGTCCCTGTCCATAGTTCAAAAAAACGTACCGTTTTGTACAAACAAAACAAAACTAACACAAATAACGATAACAAAACCATAACAACAGAAAAACAGTAACAAATAACAACTAAACCACGAAAATTCAGCAATAACAACGAGAAAAGGCGTAGCATTCAAAAGTATCCACAAGTGAATGACAATTGACAACTGCAGATTATTTACTCAATTTGACGGATGGATGACATCATAAACCGACAAAATAAAATAACACGTGCTGCCACAACTTATGAAGGGAATATGTAACATTTTAGATTTGGTAGAGTTATACATAGTAACATGAAAAACGTTCACGGTACTGACCGCCCCTGCTTCTTTTAGATTTTAAACATTGACACGACAACATTTTATGTAAAAAATAAATAATAGTAAATGAAAGCCTTGTAATTTCAGAAGGTAGACAGGTTAGACAAGTACAATTAAGTGTGAGAGCTGTTATTTAAATTGATTATATTTAACTCCACGTCAATCTTTACTGTAATAATGTTTGTTGTACTTTTATTACAAAGTGTGCCCCTAAAATAGCCTTTTTTACCTTCTGTCTAATGCTATAGTAAATGGAGTATAGAGGAGCTAAAGCTATTCAAGCAGTTTTTGACATTCAACCATGAAAAGTTATAATCCGTTATAAGAAAACCTTACATTTATGCTCACTCACCCCATGTGTTTCACACAGTGCATTAGAAGTAAATGAGTACTTATGCCACTCAACAAAACTAAATCCTACTATTTAGCCCCCGCGGAGGGAGTTTTGGCTGGGATTTCTAATGTAGGTCTAGAGCAGGCAGAGCTAGCTGCTAAAGTAAGGTCTACAGGGACTTGTTATTTGGGCAGCAACCTACCCACTACAATTGTATCCTACTTTCCCTTTCGGAAGTCCAAACACTCCCATCGAGAAGTGTATTTAAATTACAATTTTATTGTTTATGCTTGCAGGTGGTATGCAATTGTTACTTTCATTGTAACAAAAGATAAGTTAGTTTTTTAAATCACTTTAAAGTAATTATTTGTATATATTTACTATTTCTGGTTAAGCTGTGTACTTTTTAAGTGACAAACTCACCACACTAATGAAATAAAGTTCTTTTGTAATATGTTATTAATGCATAAGTTGTTGGAGTACCTATATATAAATAAATAAATTAATTAAAGAGGTTCAGCACCTCTTATGAACTCTAATTTGCAATTAGAACATTAAAATACTACTAAATAAAGTTTACATCATGTTTTATAGGTACTTAACTAATAAGCAGTAAGTACTAAATAAAAAAAAAAAAAAATAATAATAATATAATTTAAAATGGTATACTGTATATTTTTTCTATATTTTGTAATAATTATGGAAATCTTATAATTATGAGCAGGATCATAAGTGCTCTATCAAAATTAGAAATGGAACAAATACAGCCACCAAACAATTTAAAACTGACAAGATATTATTTAGAGCAGGAATAGTTCTTTGATTATTTTAAAAACATGATAAATTGGATCATAGCAACAATAACTAGGCCAAGATTCATAATTTTGACAAGATTCAGGCTGCCTAGGGAACCATGTAAAAGCTTGGGAATGAAAGACTGCAAACCTGTTTCTGTTCCTGAAGATCATAACAGGAAATGAAATACTGAAAATATTAACATTCAATACAATTCTACTTTGAGCTATATATATTAAGTAATAAAGCTACTAGTTAAAATAATTAATACAAATTAAATCTATAATAGTCTATGCAGAAATCTAAGATTATGATCATAATCAAATAGCCTATTGTTTACACTCTGTTATTACTAAAAAGTAAGACGGAAGCAATGATATGTTAATGAAGGGAAATTGTTCACACGAGTTGACAGAACACCCTTTTGACATTTCTTCAGTGCCCTGGTTATGTGAAGCGGTGGGCAACTGAATGACAGAGAATTTGAGAGCCTGTGGTATCTGCATTCTTGTTTATTTAGTTTAGATAATTTCCTACTGGTCCACTAGGAAAAGATGCATTTTTGATTTCTGTCCCGGAGACTCTGGGTCCTAACAAAGCTTGGGTGACGAGTGAATTTCCTAAGTCAATTCTAAACCTCAATCAGGAGCTACAATATGTAGGCCTTCTTTTGAGCACTGCTACCAATCACAAGGCCCGGCCTGCAGGCAAGGTTGAAAGGAAGATAATAATATCAACACTTTGTTCCCTGAAACAAGTTCATAGTTCATTAACACAAAAATGTTGTTATCCCTGTATGGGAATGCTTGTTGCCAGACAAATATTTGAGAAGGGCAGACCAGGACAAATGGTATATTCATGCAAAGGGAGTCCAAAGGATGTCTTTAAAATATCGCTTTTAGTGATAAGACTGCCCATTGTGTCACCCTAGTGGTAAGGTGTACATAATAAAGAATATTCTATTATATCCTACACTAGTCAGGAACTTGACCAAACCAGAAAAAATTGTACTTGAACTTGCGAGAGATGTTTGCCATATATGCAGTATTGCCAAAAAGCCAGTTTTCAGAGTGCACATATTAGATTCAGAGTTCAATCCGACAACAGACCATTTGTCGCACATTTAAGATGAGCGAGGGATACGTCCCCTAGCGTTTCTGAACCTAATTTGCAAGATGGAAGTTAGCAGATTAGCTGAACACTCTGTTAGCGGTTTACCTCCCGGGGAGGTTAAAAGTGTAACAACGGGTTAGCCGACCGCTTATCTAGGAACAGACCAGCAGAAGTGGCTCCTGTTGCTCCAGGCCCCAGGCCTCGGAGGCCATGTTACAAAGTGGGGCGTCCCCGGCGTCGACGTTTTCACGTCAGATAAGTCGGCCGTTTGTGCGACAGTACGTCATATGGGACTCAAATGATGGCTTGGCAAGCTTCTGCGATGCTTTCAGTCAGAGGTGACAGCATCAACTAGCATGGGTTTTTCTTCGCCCGACTTAAGAGAGAGTGCTCAGTCATGTGAACTCGGAAAGGGGGACGGGGACGTACTATGTAGAGATCGCCCCATACTGAACCCAATGTGACTGGCTCCCGTATTTGGAGACGAGGCCTCGGAGAGTCAGTACCAGTATAAGATCTATGTAAGATCGTCTTAGACCTGATAAGCTGCAACTCCTACCCTGGAAAGTTGGGGGGGAGGGGGGCAACCAGGTTGCAAGGCTTGGTAGACAAGAACCTTGCTAAAGTGTAATTGGAGATAATTTACAGTAATTACTTATAAAGCTCCTATTCAGAGGTGAATGTCATAGTGTAGAGTGCATGGCATTAGTCCTAAATAATCTGATCCCAATTTATTTATATTTACGCATAAAGCACATAATTATGGTACCAACCAACAGATGTTAGATCTAAACAGTTTTGTGTCCATTGTTTCAAAAGCATTATCCTTAGCTAAACCACTACCCAGAAAGTCATGAAATGAAATTAATTCCAGAATGATGAGGCTGCCAGAAGAGTTTTACATACTCTAATATTGTAAGTCACAGCTTTTAAATGTTTAACCAAGTTTTGTTCACACCAAGGTGTGGTTCAATCAAGAAGTTTACTTAAAATCTACCATAATCGTTGTTGATTTTGATTTACAATAACGTGTGTGGCTAAGCTTGCTTGAAATATTTTTAAACAGACTAAGTTACGAAAAGCCTTCTGGAGGTACATAAAGTAGTCTGTGGTAGCCTTCGGGAGGCTGACTGGAGAATAGTTCATCAAATGAAATCAAACTGGAAGAGCCACTAGGCTTACAGAATTATTACTTTTGTAAAGTAGTAAAGGAGATGGTTACCTCTCAAGATAATTTAGAATGCCCAGCCTATAAGATTCCCACTTTTGGGACAAAGGTCACCTCTCTGTGAGAGAATAGGGTTTATCATTATGATAATTATTAATTCCCTATGAAAATATTTATAATATTTATTAAATATATTTGTGTAGAGGTACATGATTCACATTTCAAGACATTTTAATTGATAAATGAAGAGACTTATACTAGAATTCCTTCTTAGATCATTTACATGTGTCTACTACTTAGACTAATCTGTTGACCAAAGTACTTAGTGTAAAGAAGGGTCCAAAAATATATTTTAGTTTCAATGGAATTTTAACTGTGTCATGAATGACATTGATTTTGTTTTTTCCACATCTTTATAAAATTATGAGATTCAGAAATATTTGTTGATTGATCTCATAACTTCCAAGTACTCATATCCAACATTACCTAACTTGTGTTAATTAAGTATATGAGTGATCCAATTATCCTTTAGTAATGAGATTATGATTTTAATTCAGTTTTAGATCTTATTGATTTTGGATTATCATTAAAGCTTGATAATTCATGTTCACCTTAAATAAGGTACTTAAATAGATTTGATTCAACTGTCGACCAACCTCATAGAGGTTGGTAACAACAATATAGTGATTAAATTGTGTCTCATAACATGACAGTTGAACGTTTCTATAACATTTCATGGGATTTGTTCATTTTTGCAGTTTCTAGGATAAATAGATGGAAAACTCTTAATTATTTATTTGAATATTTAATGAATACCTACAGACCGAAATATTCGATCATTCCATTATAATATTATAATTCACATAGCGTCTACATCCTTCAGGTATTCTTTCACCAGCAGATATCAAACAGGTCTTCTACGAGTATTATTGTGTTTTGAAAGAAACATAATAGAAATGTTTTGCATTAAAACAAAACAGTTATTATGTTATGAAAAACACAATAATACTCGAGTAAGGCGCTTGCTGTTGAATTTTGAAGACTTCTATGAATGACACTTGACAGTGACAACTCTAGCTCGCTAAGACCATAGTCACCGCAAGATTTCTTACATGTTGAAAGAACACAGGTAACTAAAAGGGGAATGTAAGTACGTATATCTTAACTATTTATAGTATATAAGGCAATAATTGAGATGCTTTCTTCTACGAGTATTATTGTGTTTTTCATAACATAATAACTGTTTTGTTTTAATGCAAAACATTTCTATTTTGAACGCATCCAAACCATCAATTCTTTAAAACTTTCCATTTTACAAATTGCTGGTTGACCATATTTAAGTTTGTTCCTTAGTTTTATACTTATTTTACGTTTAATTCGACCAGTAACTATTTTTTTATTAGTCATGGGATAAAGTAAATAATTAAAAAATAACACAATAATTGAAATAAATTAATCATTCAGTGTTTCATTGAGTGTGCGCAAGTGAAATGGATTTTTTTGACATTTGACAGTTCTGTGATTTGCATCGGCGCAGTCCTTTGTTGTTGCGCTCGCGTCTCGTTGTGTACTGTGCCATTTTGTATGTGTTTCTTCTTATTACGATTCTTATTATGTGTTTATTCTTATTTACCGCCCCTCGACCCCGATATCTTCCTCATCTGACGACCTTTGCTTACCATACCTGATACCGTTGTAAATCCGTTCTGTTGACAATGCCGCCATCAGCAACAAGTCGACGTATACTTTGCATAAACTGCAATGTCTGCATAAATACGTTTCGACGTTATCTCGATCATGAGCTGAACACAAGAGTTATTTCATTACTTAGCGAGTGGATATCACCAGTAATCGTAAGTATTTTATGCTCATTACCTATTTTTAATCTAAAAATCATATTATGTATAAGAATCGCACAAAGCTCTTAAACAATGTGTAACATAACACATACAACTGTTCGAAACATGTGTTTATACAATGATTATTTACATTATATAATCTTAGTTTTGAACCTGTTGTTTATTGTTATGTGGAACTATTTCTTCAACATAACCTCCTGGTAATGAGCTATTGAATATTTTGTAATCAAAAGAAGTTTATATTGAGTTTCCTGTTTCAGATTACTGAGGAAGATTACATTTGTGAATGTTGTAATGAACTCCTCATGAGAACAGTAAACCAGCAAATAGCTGCCAGTTTACTAAACAGATTTGGTGTTCGTTTTCAGGATAGAAATGATGCTAATGAAATAGTGACAATTATTAGAGAGATAATTAATTTTGAAAATAATTTAGCCAGATTAGTTGAACAACTAAACATGAATAGAAGATCAACTGCTGTTCAGAGTATTACTGCTGACCAAGATAATTTATTTTTGTTTCCTAGATTAAGTTATAGTGAATTAATATTATTTGCTCTAGGTACTTACCAAATAAGACAAGGTCATACTATGGAGAACATATAAGATTTCACGGATCATATCGAATAGAAGTATGTAGGGATACACAAGACTTTTCTCAATATAATCTTAGAGGAAGTGGTGATAAAACACTAATAAGAGGAAAAATCAAGTCCAGGCACATTTCAAGAAAACAATATTATGTTTATATTTTAGTAGATAATAATGTGCCTGGCAGAAACGGGATAGTTGAATATTGTTGCAATTGTTTGGTAGGTCGACGAACTATCGGATGTTGCGCTCACGTGATGACGGTAGTGTGGTACCTTGGATGGGCTAGGTACGAAAACAATATATCTGCTCCAGCAGAATTTCTGGATGACGTAGTTATAAGAGATTTGGATGAAAATGATGAATATCAATAAACTATTCCACTGTAACATAGTGTTTTATTTATTTTCCCCGTTTCATTCAACAGGTATGTAGGTTGGTAAATAAGTGATCATTTTTGAAAACATGAATTAAGTTAGGCATTTTAGAGCTAGGTATATATAGAAACTATCTGACTAGATAAGGTGTCGTTTTTATAGGTACTAAAAATAAAATATAGGTTATTAAGTACTTATGAGTACCTGCTACTATTTTATACTGCTGTGTTATTATCCATTAGAACGCCACTGGGAAGTTATATAATATACTGTAATGTTATATTATACTGGGAAGATAAATAAATTAATCTAGTTAGTATATACCTAGGTATACTTAATTAAATTAAAAGCAATTATTAGTGTGATAACAATGTACTTATTTAACCACAAATTGTACATATTATGTGGTGGCCAGCAGGTAGGTAGGTAACCAAATGTTAGTCGTAGAAAATAAATAATTTGTTAGTAAGTACTGGAGAATGCAGTTTTCAACTCGACACTCATTTTATAGTGACAATCATGGAGTCTTAGCATTGACTTAGCCAGGGGCAGTTAGTTTCAAGGAATTAACTGAGTAAAAAAGATGTTTTAGACCATAGTTAGCTAAATATTCCTATTTTAGAGTAAACTACGAGCGTTATTAATTAGTTCATGCACGTTTGTTTCATTAATTCTGGTGACGGCAAATCCTAACCTAAAAAGAAACATTAATATTTTTTGAACTTCGTGGCGTTTAAATTGCCGAAATGACTATTAGACATTACTTTCTAAACTTACGGGAAGTATTTCTACTATATCTTATAACTATACATATACTTTCATCATCAGGTTTTTAAATGTATGGAAGGTGGGCATTGTTATTTGTTCCCCATACCTCATGAGGCTTTCACATAACTGGCGAAATTTGGGAGCGTTAAAAATTTTAAAATTTCACCCTATGCTTACTATTCCAGTCAAATTTTATTTTATACTTTTATTTCAGGACATGTTCCATAAAAAACAGTTAGTAAAGCTTAAAACTATGTTAGTAACTTATACCTATTTAATACAATTTAAAACAATTACCTAGCATTAAAAAGGACACCACCAGAGCTGTGTACCTTATTCCAGTGCCCCACAATAGGACACTCAACCCTTTCTGTTATGGTGTTTAGAAGGCCGTTGGAGCTGCCCCGCACACGGCGCATCAAGGAAGCCAGTCTCTTGCGCACTATTGCTCTAAAGCAATCGGTGTTGGCCTCCGCAAACATCCCCGATGCACTACAGTATCGCGACAACCCCATCAGCATTCTAAACCCATTATTGTAGAGAATCGGCAGGGCATTGACAGCCCTCTGCGTATAGCAGACCCACAGGCTGCAGGTGTACAATGTCTGGCAGTACGCCTTAAGTAGAGTAGTTTTAACATTTCTTGTGCACCTTGCAAACCTGCGCGCCAACATATTGCACCTCACTGCCAATGCCCTACGTTCCCTCTCAATATCTAAATCATCGGAGAGGTCCGCAGTGACCCAGTGCCCCAGGTACTTGAATTTGGTGACCCTACTTACCGGATTTCCTCCAAGTCTGACAGGTGGAATGGTAGTGGGAGTTTTATTTCCCGACTTAAACACATGTAGTTCACACTTTTTGGAGTTGTACCTGAGGCCATGTGACACTGCGTACCTCTCACATATGCCTAGGAGCATGTTGAGGGCTTTAACAGATGGGCTCAGCAGTACCATATCGTCGGCGTAGCTAATGTTGTTCATACAAGTGCCATCTAATGAACAACTGACTCCGGCCCTGCTGAGCCCATCTATCAGTCCATTCACGTACAGGTTAAAGAGCCGTGGTGACGTCAAGCCACCCTGTCTCACCCCACACTCAAACCTGTACTCTGTGGAACACGAGCCTGCCCACTTAACATTATTGGCTTGGTTGCCATACCAAAATCGCAGTATGTTGATCATGTCCCTGGGTGTGCTGGATTCTTCCCGGAGCTTATCCCACAGCACATTATAAGAGACAAGGTCAAATGCCCTCGACAGGTCCAAAAAACAGCCGTAAATAGGCGTTTTCCTTGTCATATAGTACTGGATAGTATGCTTGAGTCGCAGTATCGCAGCTTCCGTCGAAAGCCCAGCTCTAAATCCGAACTGGGCATCATGCAGATGTATATGCTTACTAAGGTGACCATTAAGCAAACCATCCAGCACCTTTGCGATCACAGTAGCCAATGAGATGGGTCTGTAGTTGTTCCCATCGGAGGCATTACCCGTCTTATTTTTTTTAATTGGATTTACTGTGGTCTTCATAAGCGCCTGGGGCAAATACGAATGTCCTAAGCACAAATTGTAGAACATGACCAACACCCTGGGCAAATGAGCACCCGCGTGCTGCAAGTGCTCGATGCTGAGGTCATCGTGCCCTGGAGACTTACCTCGAGTCATTCTATTAATAACCTGAGCGACTTCTTTTATTTTAAACCTGAAATGCTATCCATCTTCGCCCTCCACATCAAGCACCTGTCGCACACCTGGTAAGGGAGACTCAAACTTAAAACGTTCCCTAAATAGCTCGGCAATCTGCTGGGGCTCATTCCTACCCTCAACACAAGCAGACACACACAAATCAGCCTCCCGTTTCCTGGTATGCTTACGAGAACGCTTGAAGTCCTTGTCCTTGTGGTGTGTGGCTAAGATGTCCATTTTAATGTGCTCCACATTGTCTTGACACCACTTAAGCTTAGACTTAAAGCGCTTTCTGGTTTCACACATTGTATCATAAATAAGACTTGGGTTTACCATACAGCATTCAGGTCTGAATGCTGTTCCGTGCTTCCAGATGAGCCTTTTGTACATGTCTATTCCAACCAATAACCTGTTTCTGCCTCTCTTTTTTTGAGAAACTTCAAAAAGAAACTTCAAAACCGTTTTAAAAAATCTGTGTTTTTTTTTGTCTAAACTTCACAAACGTGATGGGTATTCATTACTATTGATATCTAAATACGATAAAAGATAAGAAAACAGTTTTTTTCAAGTCATACTTCAAGTACCAACACTAACAGCGGTTGTTGACCTCTCAAAAAACATTCAAGTCTTTTTAATTTTTATTTTATCGTGTTTAGGTATCAAAACCCATCGCGTCTGCGGAGTTTAGCTAGCCAATTTAAAATAACCCTGTATGTTGTATTAAGCAACTTTTAATTTCAATTAAATTGTATTTTAAGGGCGCTGTTACAAATGGGTAGTCAAATCATTATTTTTTTACACAAAAGCATGTTTATTAAATAAAATGCTTTACATTCTTAAAATGTGTTTTGGCCAAATTGTTGATAATTGTGCATGGTACGATTCTGAACTATAAATATAATTTTAGATAGGTACAGTTTCTCAATAATTGTACCGGACTGAAAATTTTTATTTCGGTATATTTATTGAGAAAATGTACCTATTTAAAATTATATATATACTCGTATAGTTCAGAATCGTACCATGCACATCTATCAACAGTTTGGGTAAAAAACATTTTAAGAAATGCAAAGCATTTTATTTAATAAACATACTTTTGTGTAAAAAAAGTAATGATTTCACTACCCATTTGTAACAGCGTTCTTAAATTAAATATGAAGAAGTTTTTTCTACCCGTCAGCAACAAATATGACAAACTTCGCAAAAGAAAACATTTATAACAAACAATACAAAAACATTTTCCTACTCCAACCACAAAGCTCCTCCGTATTCACTCAACGACGAACAGGCGACAAAGTTGCACAACTCAACTGAGCATTGGAACATTGAGCAATCTCCCAGTTTGCAACTGAGGCTCATTGCTCAGGGGTATTGTCAGGTTTAGCGGTTACTCAACTGTTATTGGTGCTGCCTGATAAGAGGTGAGCTTAGCCAAAGTATGATTTGTTCCAAAAGTATCTGATGAAAACATAAATGTTTCGGTAAGTGTGATTAATTGAAAATTATTAATAATTGTCTATCAAATTCAAATTTAAATTATTTATTTGCTTAAAACATGGTGTTTATAGGTCTCAAAATTAAACAGGAATACAAACATGTTTAGCTATTGGAACTATAGCTTGCAAAATCATGATCAATATCATTATTAATAATTACCGAAAGTCGAGGTAAAAGTAAGAAATTAATCACATTTACCGGTGATTATTAATAATGTAGTACCGATAAATGTAATAATTTTCACAGTTTATTTAGTATTTTAGTTCAGTACCTTTGAGTAATTTGGTAGGTATTATCAATAAATACCTATGAACAAAGAAATAGAAGAAGGATTTTAATTTTTAATGTTGATTTTACGGAGTCTATGACTGTACATACATTTTTAAGCAAAACCATAGAATAAACGATTTTGCATGTAAGTTTATTTTAGTTATGTATTTGTAAGTGCTGTGGTATTAAATAAATACCTACTGGCCAAATAACTTCGAGCCTTATTTTATTTTATTACTTTTACCAACGAAAGTAGTGAATTATTAATAACAACTGTTAAAAGTGATGAATTTCAATTTTATATTTACATTTACCAAAGCATGAGGTAATTAAAAAAAAAAAATTAAAATTTTTATTTCGGAACAATAACAAAAGACAGTACAACAAGTAAAACGATGATAGCTGCAAAAGTATAAACTGTAGCGGAGCTGACAACGCCCTTCACCAGATACAGAATGGAATAAATGTTCCATGCAGAGAGAGAATTTAGATAATTTAGATTTATAATAATAAAATAAAAAAAAAAAACAAACAAGACAAAAAATAAAAATACAGGACAAAAAATTCTTCGGGATTGGTTTTTAACGTATGATTGTGGGTGAGCGTTAAATGAAAGGTATGCGGTGTTTGTGATAAGTATGTTGTGTGCGGTGTGAAAGAGTGATGACGATGAGTATTTTACACTTCCACGAGTTTCTCTGTTTCATCATAATTTTGTGATTTTAACCAGGTTAATTATATAATGATGGATAATTATTAATTATTTTCAATTAATCACATTAACTGTAACATAAACAAATGAATTACAAAACGTACCTATGGATGCCAATTTTTATTGCCACTTATAATATCTGCTGTGCTGATCCATGCGTCATGTTCGTGAACGGGCGCCGTCAGTTGGGACTGGTCGTCTCTTATCTGCCATGGCTTATTTTTAATTTTAATATTTAATTTAGTTGTTTTAGTTTTTATCTTTTTATTACGGACGATTTTTAACGTGCACGTCTTTCTACATTGTTCTCACATGTATATTTTCAACATGAACGATGTAACCAATATTTTGTAAAAATATTATGATTTAAAAGAGTGTCCGTGGAGTTTCTTGCCCGTTCTTCTCCATAGGGATCTACTACGCTTTGGAATGGGCAACTAGCTTCATCTTTCTGACTGACCGACCCATTGACAATTCAAAAGTGCCTGTAATTGGTTTATTTGAAATAAATGCTTTGAGTTTGAATAGGGAAGAAAACTGCCAAAATTAGTTCCGCGTAGATGCAGGCGCTAAGTGTTTGTTACTTTCATTCTGCTGTCAATGGAGTTCCTTGCTGAAAACTTTACCGCAAGATGGCGCTAAGTATTTTTTCTTGTCGCCGATTGGTCGCTTTGTCTTCAAGATGACTTTGACAAATGACAAACACACAACGCTGTCGTGGCAAAAACAAATCTCGTGGCGATGCTTCGGTAAACAACCCTATAATATGGAGTGCTTTGATTTGATTATTTGAATACTTAAACCCGGAATCTTAATTTTAAATTACCAGACGTTTGTCATTTGATAATTGAGGTTAATTTTATAACCTCAATTTTTGTCGATAATTTTTTTATTAACTATTTAATAATGTTATTCAAACAGTGGTAAAATTTAAAGTTGGAACCTTTTAAATACATATGAATGTGTTACTAATTCCCTGTAATGGGTAACTACGCAAGAGTTTAACCTGAACAGGGTTTGTTTATACTTTCATCACATACTTTTGGAACAGAGTATAGATATTTGATGCTAGGAATCTAATAGGTAAAGTTATTTCGGTTTAGCTCGCCTTGAAGTTTGGCTTAGTTTGAAGGCACGGTTAGCTCAGTGGCTGGGATATTGACTGCTGTGCTACTCGTAGCGAGTTTGTTTGGTATACATTGACAGTTGTGAATACTTTGAAATCGCTACCGCGCATTGAGCCCTCTCTTCATGAAAAGAGGATTTATACAATTGGTCTAAGTTCCTATTATATTTCACGATGAGGAGGAGCTCGTGGCTAAATAATAACAGCCGCACGGGTCGATCCATCAGGTTAAGCTACGCTTGCCGCGGTTGGTCCGTGGATGGGTGACCATCTTTACACACCGAGACTCCTCCGTGCCTCGGAAAGCACGCTAAGCCGTTGCCGTTGGTCTCGGCTGTCATGCGTGGATCTTTGACAGTCGTTACGGGTCGTCAGAAGCCCGATAGTCTGACAACCAGTCTTACCATGGGGGATACGATAGTATTACCCAGTAATTGGGTTGTGGAGGTCAGATAGGCAGTCGCTCCATATGAAATTCTGGTATTCAACTGCATTCGTTACACTGAAAGCCGACCTCAACATAGTTGGGAAAAGGCTAGGCAGATGATGACTCGTCTATAAAACAAATTAATGGTGATAACTAGCCAACGCCAGGAAGCTTAATTAGTGTATCAATAAAACTGCGACTCATTAGGTATGTTAAATACTATTGAAAGCCGCTAATTACTCTCATCAATCATACGCACAATGACTGGGAATCATCCGAAATGCCCGGGAAAACTGGTGATTACAATTTATACATATTATAAATTAAAATCGCTTTTCATGTCTGTTTGTGTGGCCGCGTTGTTCTTCCAAACTACGCAACGGATGTTGATGCGGTTTTCACCATCATTTAGAGAATTTATTCTGGAAAGTATATGTCTCAATCAATCTGCCTAGCCTTTTCCCAACTATGTTGTTGTCGGCTTCCAGTCTAACCGGATGATTGGTAAGGCTGGTTGTCAAACTTTCGGGCTTCTGACGACCCGTAACGACTATGACACGAATGACAGCCGGGACCAACGGCTTAACGTGCTTTCCGAGGCACGGAGGAGTCTCGGTATGTAAAGATGGTCATCCATCCACGGACCGACCCCGGCAAGCGTAGCTTAACCTGATGGATCGACCCGTGCGGCTGTTGTTACTTAGCCACGAGCCACGAGGAAAGTATATGTCTATAACTATAATACATAAAATATTAAACGTTGCATATACATAATAAAGGTATGGTCAAATGTAAGGGTGTGATACAGACCATCAAACTGAACAACTTTCTCTATAGGACCAACATCGTAATCGAGAAAAAAATATGAGCTGTACAAAACCAATACCTACTCGACCCAAATGTATGGGACAGCTGATAATTTTTCTCGATTACGATGTTGGTCCCATGGAGAAAGTTGTTCAATTTGATGGTTTGTATAACACTCTTAAGTTTGACCACACCTTTTTGATATATCCTGTAATAATATATACAGAAATCTCGATATTTTTTGTCAAATTGTAAAAACCGTGCAAAACAAGGGTAGGTCACTAGTGTTTAGAATATTATTGACCTAATTAATATTCGGGTTAGCTATTTTGTTTTACATAGAAATTTAAGCTTTAAAAACCTTGATGGAGGAACTTTGGACACAAACATTAATTTATAATAAAATTATTATAACTAGTTGGGTTATCCTTACAAAATGTTTTAATTTTGCAAAATGTATTATAGCTATTCAGCAAATTATGAAATTAAATTAAATTGTTTATTCTGTAAATACAAGGTCAAGTTAAATTAGCTAGCAAAACTCTGCAGACGTGATGGTCTAAACACGACAAAATAATTGATTTGATGATTTTTTGGGGTCAATGACCGCTAGTAGTTTTGTTACTTGAAGTAAGTATTTGCTTGAAGTGTGAGTTGATAAAATCTGTGTCATCGTTACCTATCACAGCTGTGAAGTTTGCACAAAAAAAAAACAAGATTTTTAAACTGATATTTTATGTGACTGTGGTTGCTGACCCCAAAAAAAAACATTCAATTAATTTATTTTTTGTTTTGTCATGTTTACTCACAACGTCTGCGGAGTTTCCCTAGCTAATTAAATTTTAGCCTGTATATACCAATTCGATACGATATTGGAATCGCTTGTACACGTCATATGAAACAAAAAATAGTTAGATAGAGTCGAAACCTATCTGACTACCACTAGGAAGAAATGGGGAAACTTCAAGGGTCAAATTCTCTATTGAAGTCTAGACATAAACTAGGTCAGATCATGTGAGGATCATGTAGATTAGTCTCTGAAATGGTCTTTTGAGGAAAGAACTACACAGATTGAGTGGACCTGTCCAGTCAGTCGATGTTCGCATGGACTTAAAAATATCGCGGCGATTTTTTTTCGCGCACTGGATTTTCAACGCTCTGCTTAGCGCCGAGTTGAAAATCCAACAGTGTGTGTTTTTCGATGCACTCTGTTATTGTTAAGTTGGATTCTCAACGCTCGGCTCAACATCGAGGGTTGAAAATCCCGCCGCGATATTTTTACGTCCGTGTGAATGTCGGCTCTGTGCAAACTAAAACCGGCTACTATTTAGATTTCGAATCCATTGATAGTATTATTTTTTAAAGTTCATTAAATAAACAAAACTTCTCGTACTGTATACAAACGGCAAATATTTATTCAATAAAGAACAATTTCCAACCAAAACACACAAATGACATCATTTTTGAACGATATTATATTAATATTGACTGAATTTCCAAATAAACATTTCACCTTTTGTGGACCCTTGAGTTCCGACTGAAGTTTACTGACGTAGACTAAAACTATATCCCAGAGGAGACAATACTTTGAAAAGTTTTTTAATAGTTTTGTACGAATACCTTGTATGAATACGGACATACCGTCAGGTGTCAACATTAATACAAAATTAATGCGACATTATACTAAAATTTTCATCCTGAAACGGTGAGCTGCAATTCCACCTTAATCTAGGGATTGACACTATTGGCAGCTCACTTCAAATGTTTTAATTAGGTCTTTACCTATGAAATTGCCGTTTTGTTCGAAAAAATTTAAACGAATTTTTTTCATCCATTTTTTATTTGTATTAATCGAAGTAATCACCCATGCAATCAATGCATCTTTGCCAACGCACTGGCAGTTTATTGATGCCCTTCTTAAAGAAATCAGCTGGACGGGAGGCAACAAATACTTCAAAGACATTTTGTACTGCCTCTCGGGTATTGAATTTTTTCCCGCCAAGAAGTTATCCAAATTCTGGAAAAAGTAGTAGTCTGTAGGCGCAAGGTCTGGTGAGTAGGGCGGATGACGGAGAGCTTCCAACCTCAGTTCCTGCAACTTTGAGACCGTCTGCTGTGCAGTATGAGGTCGCGCGTTGTCGTGCAGGAGCAGCGGAGACGAGCAATTGACCAATGCTGGTTGGAGATGTGCCAGCTTCTCCATCATTATGTTCAGTTCTTCACAGTACACATCTGAAGTAATGCTCACCCCGTTTGGTGAGAAGCTGTGATTAATCACACTGGCGCTAGACCACCAAACAGTGACCATCACTTTTCTAAGGGTAAGTTTTCGTTTAGGGCATTGTTTAGGTGCTGAACCAGGATCCAACCAACTTGCTGAGCGCTTGCGGTTATCAAACAGAATCCATTTTTTATCGCAGGTAACAATGCGGTACAAAATTCCTTCATTTGTGTGTCTGTTGAGCAGTGCAAGGCACGTCTCGACGCGTACTTCGCGCTGGCGATCATTGAGTTCGTGGGGCACCCATTTGTCAAGCTTTTTTACCTTGCTAATTTGACGCAAATGGACCAATATTGTTTTGACGCTAACGTCGAAAGCTGCTGCTAATTCAGCCGTAGATTGTGTATCATCAGCTTCCACAATCGCCTTTAATTCGTCATTGTCGACCAAAGTCTTCGGACGACCGCGAGGTTCATTTTTCAGGTCGAAATTTCCAGAACGGAAGCGAGCAAACCAATAACAAGTAGTGCGTTGGTTTGTAGTGTTAGCTCCGTAAACGTCGTTGATGTTGCGTGCCGCTTGTGTCGCGTTGCTGCCACGATGGTACTCATATTCCATAATTACTCGAATTTTTAACGTATCCATGATGACGAAAAATATTGAAATGCGATGAAAATGTAACACTAATCAATAAACAAATGACTACTTTTGGAAAAAAAAATTCATGTTTTTAAAATAAAATTAATTTGAAATTAGAATTCTTAGCCAAACAAAAATTATTTTGATTTGAAATGACCAGTACTGCAGAACGGCAATTTCATAGGTAACCTAAGGTAGGTAGGTACCTAATATTAAAATTAATCTGTCTTTTCATACGAGTATGAAATTGACGATTTTTGATACCGGCTAGTGAAACAAATGAACAACTGATTTTTATTTTTAAATATCATGCTCTTAAATTATAAAATTAATTTGAATTTCGAATTCTAAATAGAATGATTCAATATTCTTCTTTCATTCTATTTAGAATTCGAAATTCAGTTGTTCATTTGTTTTCCCGCCGTTCGATTTTTTTGATATCGATGTTTCTGTAACCATGGAAAAATCGAAATAGTGGGGTTTTTTTGAATACGAGTTCCGTCGTGTCACCAACGCAGCACAGACAGCACGCAATATTAACGACGTGTAGTGACAAGGCATCGCAAGTGACCGCACGGTGCGATTTTTTTTTTTTATTTTTTTTTTTCTTTCTGGAAATTATGATCTCAACAATGAGCCCCGGGGAAAAATTTAAAAAAAAATCCAATGAGATGGCGAAAAAATTCTTTAGAAAATTCATCGTTTCTCGTCCCCAGGATTTCTATAGCAGAGGCATCAACGAACATTCATTAAAATGGCAAAAGCGCATAGACAATGTTTCTTTTAAAAAAAAATATTGATTTTTCTGTATAAAACGACATTTTCATAGGTAAAAACCTATTAAAATGCCTCGTTATAATATTGACTGCTTCGTAGGTCTAGTGGTCGCACGCGCTACTGCTGAGCATGACATCCTGGGTTAGATTCCCGGTTCGGGCAAAGTGTTATTGAGTTTTTCCATCTGAAATTTCTATTAAAGAAAGAAAGAAAGAAAGAAAAATATTTTATTTGGGACACGCACAGGAAATACAGTTAAAAAAGAGCATATAAAAGTAACAAAATAAACATTAAAAACAAAAAAAAATTAAATTAAATAAAAATTCAGACTAAAAAAAGAGACCTGTGCGAGGCCAAAAAGGCTCCCTTCTCAGCATAAAGCTGCGATATTTAAAAAATAAATACCGCAACGCTGGTATTCTGATAGGGCCTGTGTGATGTCACGGACATACCCACGGATATCTATTAAAAATCGCAAGGGGAATAAAATCAAATAAAATAAAATACAAACACTAGAATACTTGAAAAGAAAAAACAAAAACCGTCAATAAGGTGTAAAGTTCGATTCACGCTCTTAAAGGCTCTTAGGACTTAACCGGATAATAGCTTGAAGAACATTATTTATCGAGATTTCTGTAGAAGAAAGGAAGTGTAGGTACTTCATTTTCTTGTTACAGACGAGAAATTGGTATAAAGAAAACTTGCTAGAAATCCCAGGTCGGGCAAAGTAGTATTGAGTTTTTCCATCTGAAAGTTCTCAGTAGCAGCCCGGAGTCTGGATTTGTGCCCGGTTGATGACAATAGGCGCGCCCCCTATTACATGGGACTTAAACATAACTGGTACTGGTGTACTATAGGTACACCTCTGCCTGACCCTTCGGGATTACAGTCGTGATGTTATAATAATAATTGCTTTATTTTCAGACTACTAGGGCCCATAGCTAAATACACAAATTATTGGTACAAAATTATAAACTAATACATATAAAAACATTTAACAAACTTAAAAACTACTGCACACGAAGTGACGGCGTCGTGTTACGCTGCGAGGTGTCGCGTAGCTGGCCGCGGAAACGCCGATACAACACACCTTTCGGCCAAAACTCTTCCTTGAGGAAGGTCAGCAAATGGTGAGTCGGAACGCGCACCACGAACGACTTGAAATTGGTGTTATGGTGCGCCTCCAACTTCTCCACCCTCAAGGTCCATTTGGTCTTCACCCGTATGTAATCTACGATGTCCTCAGGCTTTGTAGAGTGGTACAACCGGGACACGTACAGCTGCGTCGTCGGTACTGCAGGACGTAGCAACATGTTAGAACCAGCCGGCGCCGTCCCACTCTGGTTGCGATAAGTAGGCTTCTTCTTCTTTCTCTCCACCTTGATGAAGCCGTCCTCGTCGCATGTGTGCTTCGGTGGAAC
Source organism: Cosmia pyralina (assembly GCA_946251885.1). NCBI lineage: Eukaryota > Metazoa > Arthropoda > Insecta > Lepidoptera > Noctuidae > Cosmia > Cosmia pyralina. The sequence goes on along the minus strand of OX276362.1, from coordinate 4,058,659 downwards.
CTGCTGTTCGTGGTCCATCACAGCGCCTTTAGTCGCGCTCGATGCTAAGCGACTCTGCTTTCCCCCTTTTGGTTTTCCTGCGTGTCGTTTCGTTATGTAGTATGAAATTAAAAAACACTTTTTCAAAAGTAAGAGTCGCACAACGATTGTCGCATCTGTAAACTTACTCTATGTAAGTGCAGAATTATTTTGTGATTTCCCAAAGTTACATACGTTTCATAATATTTATTTATTGCGTACATACGAATTGAATTTCCCCCTGCCTGAAAGTCATTTGCGTTCTGGGGGTACGATAGTAATAGAATAATGTTACGAAGTTTGTCGATTCGTTGATACGATTTTCTTGAGATTCAAGTATTGGGTGATTTGTAAAATATTTATTTGTTATTTGATTTGAAAATTGTGCCTATTTTCGAAAATGGGGATTAATCCGATGTGAGGTATTATAGGCCCATCTATACACTATTAAACAGCATAGCTGACTAATGACTTTATAATGGCGAAAATGTATACTAAAAGCATTTGAGTAGAATTTTAAAATTATATAGTCCAGCTTTTGGCTGCATGTGATACTACTAGCTGGTTTAGAAGCCCTAAGCTTGTAAACGACTGGTTAATACGAAAAATTCAACTCTCTTGTTTTAATTAAATTACGGGAATTAAACTACAGAATAATGCCACTGGCTTTTAATTGGTGTACAATAATTCTATTCTAATTCTACTTCAACGAGCTTCTTAATAATTGTTTAAAAGAGGATACAAATGCCGTTACATTTATAAGAGAATCATTATACACCCTGAGCTGTAAATTGGAATAGGTGCACTCCATCTTAATGCCAATGCATAAAGTGTAGCTGACAGCTATTTTATAACATTTGGCATTATATAAGAGTAGTATTATTAGTGTTTAAATTATGTCAGATTTGTTTTTTTTTTGCATACTGATGCGTCGCGACCTCAGAGTTACACGTATATTTATTATACTTAAGCGAGCCGAGCCGTCTCTTAACATATTATTTAAAAAACTTAAATCATATCTTCTGGGCCTACAAGGGTATCTCGAAAGCCGTTTATAGTACCTATATAATGAAATGGTTTTCTGTCAAGATTTCTTCATCCCTGAAAAGCTGTTGTATGCTCTCTCTTTATACCAGTACACAGTAAGAAAGATAATTAAAATCCTTTGTCCAGCCAGCATAATGCTATAAGCTGGTACATATATTTTGGTAACACCACTGTTCAGTAAATAGCTGTTCAAAAGAATTTATGAAGAATTTGTGCTGGATAACAAATGTACGCCATTTTAACCGACTTCAAAAAGGAGGAGGTTCTCATTTTTTTTAAATTTTTTTTTTATGTATGTTCCCCGATTACTCGAAGATGGCGGGACCGATTTGGATTTTTTTTATTTTATTCGAGAGGGTATACATCACAGTTGGTCCCATATAAAATTGGTTAACTTTGCTTAGGTAGTTTTTGAGTTATCTTCAATAATACGTATTTTTCCCCACTTTTATATGGATGATGTTCTAGTTTGTTTTGCAGGTAGTGGTATTAGAATTTGTGTGGGGTAGGTACCACAACTAAAAAGTGAAAAATAAAAACTTTTTTACAAAAAAATATAACCGACTTCAAAAAACAACACTACAAAGTGAAAAATTACTTTAATTTCGGAAGTCGGTGGAAAAAAAAAACGAAAATACATTTAACTAGACACCGACTTCCGAAATTAAAGTTATTTTTCACTTTGTAGTGTTGTTTTTGGAAGTCGGTTATATTTTTTTGTAAAAAAGTTATTTCATACAAAGACACTCAAAACCAACGTGAAAATAATTAAAAATATCTTTCCGCGCACTTTAACAAAAATAAATGTCGTCTGTCACATAATACACAAAAGAAATAAAACAATTTTTTTTTATTATTTATACTTTAATATACTTTGTTGCCAAGCCTCAAAACATTTAAAAGCTGTTGAAGAGAATTAAAGTAGCTGAATCTTAACATGCAATGGCTGTTGAATAGCTGTTTAAGCTATTGTACAGGCCTTGTAAAGCTGTTTCAATGATTATACTGCCGTTAACCAGCCACTGTAATGCTCAAGCCTTGGGGCCCAAATTAGAATTACAAGGGCTGTGTAGCTAACTACACAGCTCTTATGCAGGAAATAAAACAGCCATGAGTAGTCACAAAATTCTATAATCAAGCCACTGTGCAGCTGTCATGTGCTACTTGGGAATCGCTCCATGTGAAGTACTGGTATTCAGCTGTATCCAGTTGGACTGGAAGTTGACCCCAACATAGTTGGGAAAAAGCTAGGCAGATTGATTTTATGTGATTAAAGCGAACCAGTCTTTACTTAAGTACTAACTTAATAATACTTTAAGAGAGTAAGTAAATAAAATTATATTTACTTAACAATTTAATCTATAAGTAGACTTAAGTTATTGTATAACTTATATTAAGTTTCATAAGTATCGTGTTTTTCTCATTGGTGAACCAAGTTTACTTTGAGTTAGTAAGTTAAAGTATTTAGATTGGAATATCGATATTTGGCTTGTGGCTAAGTAATAAAAGCCGCAGGGGTCGATCAATCAGGTTAAAGCCTCGCTTGCCGTGGTTATTCCGTGGATGGATGACCATCTTGATGATGGTGTCATGACGGTGCACAGGAAGAAGCACCTATCGCGAATTATTTATTTATTTATTTATTTATAACCACTTAAACTACCATTACAGGGTTTTACCCTAAGGCGACAGTTAAGAACTTAAACTAATAACCTAAGCTACATACTTACAATAATTTAAATTATAAAAAATTAAAACTAACAACATTATTAAATTATTACACCATTCAAATCACGAAAACATAGTATACCATAATTAATTACGTCACATAGTACAAACTTATCAGTACAACTTAAACACAAACTTACTTTACTTACAGATTGAAGAAAAACTTAAGTATTATTTTGCTTGTAGCATAATATAAATAGTAATACCCTTGCGAATTCACTCACACAACATGCAAACACATCAATCTGAGTTTGAAGGTCATTGATTGTACGAATAGCTCTGGTAAGGGGTGCCTTGGCAAGCAAGTTAGTTCTGGCTGTAGGTACCAGTAGCAGTGGCGGGCTGCGCCGCCTCCAAACGTAGCGGTCAGGCACACACAGACTCAAGCGCTGCAATACTCCCGGGTTACTCTCCACTCCACGTAGCACCTTCACCAAGTCGGCAACCAGCGTAAACTCCCGTCGGACATGCAATTGGTTATAGCCAACCATGCCCAGGACAAACAGAGTGGGATACATCAGTGGGTAAAACGGATATACCCCATATAATTTCCTGTACAAATGGCGCGTGAACTTGTTCTGAACACGCTCCAACATTACAGAGTACTTAGCTTCATGTGGAGCCCATATGACCGCACTATGTTCCAGATGACTCCTGACTAGTGCATCATACAGGATCCTAACTGCTGTAATGTTTGTGAAGCTTTGTGTCTGTCTCAGAACAAATCCCAAGTTTCTGTAGGCCTTCTTACAGATCCTGGTTACATGCTCACGGAATGTCAGATCGGGGGTCATGAAAACACCCAAGTCCCGCACCTCCGTGACTCGTTGCATTGGTGCCGCGTCCACCTCGTACTCATAGAGCAGAGGTGCACGAGCACGGCATTAATAAGAACCGTTGCGGCAAAGCTCCTGCGGAGCCCGATAAGTGAGCTTGCGTGCCGCAAAGCCAAATACACCGGTGTACATCTTCCGCCTGCACTTCACCACTAAGGCGGAGGACATCGTGGAGTACGTGCGCCAGAAGACTAGGTACACGCCGAGGGTGCAGTTACTGGAGTCGCGCCGCAACGTCAACTTCAAGGCGTTCGTGGTGCGTGTACCGAACTGTTACCTGCCCCTCGTCGTGGAGGAAGACTTTTGGCCGCAGGACGTGGTGTTCCGTCGCTTCCGCGGACAAGTTCCACAGGGCAGCACTTAAAGTCAAGCTAGTGCAAAGAGGAGTGCTACTAACATCGTCTTAAGCCTATTTTATTAACACAAGTTTTGTTTATATTCAAATATGTATGTTTAGGTTAAGGTATTTATCTATGAGCCAGTGTAGCCTGAAATAAATGGTTTATTATTATTATTTTACATACAAAGACACCTCCGTGCCTCGGAAAGCACGTTAAGCCGTTGGTCCCAGCTGTCATTCGTGGATCTTTGACAGTCGTTACGGGTTGTCAGAAACCTGAAAGTCTGACAAACAGTCTTACCAAGGTATATCGTATTACCGAGTTACTGGGTTGTGGAGGTCAGTTAGGTGACTGCCTATCTATGGAGCGGCTGCTCCATATAAAATACTGGTATTCAGCTGCATCCGGTTAGACTGGAAGCAGACCCCTACATAGTTGGGAAAAGGCTGGCAGATGATGAGTATTATATAACGCCTGACGCCTGAGGACATCGTAGAGTACATACGGGTGAAGACCAATTGGACCTTGAGGGTGGAGAAGTTGGAGGCGCGCCATGACACCAATTTCAAGTCGTTCGTGGTGCGCGTTCCGACTCACCATTTGCTGACCTTCCTCAAGGAAGAGTTTTGGCCGAAAGGTGTGTTGTATCGGCGTTTCCGCGGCCAGCTACGCAACACCTCGCAGCGTAACACGACGCCGTCACTTCGTGTGCAGTAGTTTTTAAGTTTCTTAAATGTTTTTTATATGTATTAGTTTATAATTTTGTACCAATCATTTGTGTATTTTATCTATGGGCCGTAATAGCCTGAAAATAAAGGAATTATTATTATTATATAAGTGGTAATAAATAGCGTACAATAGGCGCAGTGGCGGCGGTTTGTCGGGTTGAAAACGCGGTGGTGAGTTTGATTACCCCCGTTGCACATGCAACAATGCCGTGAACTTATACTGTGTAATTTTAATCACCTCTTAACGGGTCATTGTACTCATCATTATGAACAACTTTTACTATGGGACCAAACCTGAAATTGTGAAAAAAAAATAGCTGTTCCCTAAATTTTGACAAGTTATGCAAACATAAATGTAGGGACAACAGATTTTTTTTCTCTACATGAATTGTATATTCTTTGCCTTTATGAGTATTTATCCAAAACTACATGAAATAATGATTTTTGAGGTTCGATTCTCAACTCTATTATTTATTAATTCTTGAATATTGTATTCTTTATCTCAAACATATATGGACGAAATGTCTGAAATAATAATAATTATTATTTTTTATTTTTTTTACCAATAATATTAGAAGAATCTAATATTATTAGAAGAATCTAATATTATTAGAAGAATCTAATATTATTGGTGGTCTTGGAGAACCAAGACACGTGTTCATGTCAGGAATACGTGTCGTGGAGATAATTATGCTTGTTGTGCAAAGGGGTTTGGATGACCACATCTACCTCATATCCAGTCCATGATGCCGACGCAATAACGCTGGACCTCGCCGCCCCGTTGCTAGACGAGAACTGTCGCATGGTTGCCGCAGGGAAAGCCGCTTCGTCACGTTTATCAGTTCAATAGAACTACTAGGGACCATGTCTCCAAAAGAGCATGATGCTGACGCAAGGCAAGAAAATCTACACATACTTTAGGCGAACATAATCAGTATACACCGGAGAACCCCGTAAAAGAGATAGAACTAGGCACCAATTCAACCCAAAAATAAAATATTTATGTATTTTAAAGCGCAAACAACACAAATAAAATAACATTAATTGCAGAAAAAAAAAACATAAAAATTTCGAGATAATATATTTCACCAAATTGCGGTATCCAACATCTTATCATCAACTTACAGACTAAACTAAAACGATTTTCACAGAATGATTACTGCATACTCCTATTAAGAGAAGAAGATAAAAAAAAATAAGTTTATTGTACAAGGAGATACACATTAACAGATACACTAAACATGGTAGTCAAAATCAGATAGAACAGCTGGCTCCTGAACTAAGTAAAAAGATACTTGTATCTCAGGAGGCAAGATTTTTGCAGTACTAAGAACAATTGCGATTTTATTATATACCTCAGGAAAATGTTACAACTCATGGACAGTACAAACAATATACCAACCTTTAAATGTCATATACTGGGTTACTTGTAATTCGACGTATTCCTTGAAGGACGTCATAGTAGGGGTAAAATGCAACAAATTAAACCACCAAATGTTCTACCAAAATTCAATAGTTTTTGAGTTAGTTATATTTTTAGTTTTTTGTTTTTATGAAAAATACAATTCAAAATTTATTTACGGCGCGCCTTTACTGGAATTTAAGTTATTATCATAACTGATGCCGTAGCATATCTTTGTTAAAAATTAAAAGTTGAAAAATGCCTAAAACTTTGGCAAAGATCACTAAATAAACATTTTATTTTTCGTAATTTATATTTTTCTTAGACAAAAATTACAAAAAAATACCGAATTTCGGTAGAACATTTGGTGGCATAGTTTGTTGCATTTTAACCCTAGTTATAACGTCCTGAAAAGAATACGTCGCATTACAAGTAATCCTGTATATTCAGTATGGTTCAATATCAGAATATAAGCTTTTAACCCTATACTATTAAATGAGCAATATTTCTTTGTATATATACCTACCCACGTTCTCGAAAGCAGCTCTAAAATAGAACAATATAATATATAATCTATTTAAAAAATGCTATAAAAGTTCTCACTAATGAATCCAACGTCTGCTGCCACAACAAAAGTCTTCCTTAGTCTTCGACATGGCTCTTTTTCGTCTTCCAGACCATAGAAACACACTTTACGATTAGTTTATATACCTTCTGCTTATAGTCCACTGAAAAACCTTGAATTCCTAGGCTGTGTCTGTGAAGTTTTATATTCTAAATCACTTTCCAAACAGTAACTGGCAACAGAAACTGGAGAATGTTGGCTTGAAAATCAGCAGAACCAAAACTGAATATATGTTCTGCGATTTCGGCGGTATCTCCAGTTCTGGAGGCATAGCGCTTGATGGCGCGCTTCTCCCAGTCTGCTCCGACTTTCGGTATCTCGGTTCACTCGTGCAAAGCGATGGCGAAGTAGATCGGACGGTTAAGCATAGGATTAACACTGGATGGATGAAATGGCGGCAGGTCACGGGGACAATCTGCGACTCCCGCATTCCCCTTAAACTTAAGGGGAAGATATATAAAACAATGGTTAGACCTGCTGTCTTGTATGGATCAGAATGTTGGGCCACAAAAGGGATAAATGAAAAGCAGTTGCATGCAGCTGAAATGAGAATGCTAAGAGGGATGTGTGGTGTTACACGAATGGATAGAATAAGAAATAAGTACATAAGAGGAAGTCTAAAAGTGGCACCGGTGACTGAAAAGTTGTGCGGAAATCGGCTGTCATGGTATGGGCATGTGATGCGGAGGAGTGAGGAAAATGTCGTGAGGAAAGTTTTGAGTATGAATGTCGATGGCTATAAGAGTAGGGGAAGACCAAAGAAACGATGGATGGATTGTGTGAAAGATGACATGGCTAGAAAGGGGGTGACTAATACCGAGATGACGAATAATAGAGAAGTATGGAAAAAAAGGACATGTTGCGCCGACCCCTAATAGATTGGGATAAGGGCAGGAGAATGATGATGACTTTTCAAACAGTAGTCATAGATTAATTTCGGTCTTGTTGTAAAGCTCTTGCTGTAATACCCCTCACAGTTGTCGAAAGACATGCTTTTTGAAAACGTGTCGAGGTGACAAGTGTGGGGATGGTAGCAACCGTCCGGCCTCATTCTGGATTCTAATAGGTACCAGGAGTCGGGGGGTGCTGGGTCCCACGGCGGGGGCCCCAGAAGTCAGCCTAAGCGAATAGGTTTGGCGACGATGATGACGTCGGGAGCTGATCGGGTGGTCTCGGTACTAATCGGGCGGCGGTCGGAGATTTTATTTTCTGTAACAAAAACGTATTTTTCATAGGAATCGAAGTACAAACATGGAGTTTGAAATTAATTGGGTGTTCATAATGTTGTATTAAAACAAAAAGTTTTAGGTGGTCGTTAATTGATAAAGAAAATTGTTAATTACATTAAGTCCTATGTTTTTAATCGTCTTCACAAAAGGTCTTATGTTTTCCTTGTTTATTTGTTGTTTAACTAAAGCATTAGGAAGTGGGTGAAGAGCGGGCGTTTTGGGGGACTGTCTTATGTTATGACGTTCGAAAATTTTGATTCTCAGCCTAGTTTGAATAAATGACTTGATTTTGATTGCAACTAGACTACCAGTATAAATTGTCCGTATATTAAATGAAAACCACAGATTATCACAGATGGGACAATCCGCAGTTTAGTTATGAAGCTACAAGTACGCGGCGGGCTCATCTCACTGGGTCACTTCAGTGTGGGCTGCCGCGCACCGGCCGGCTCGCACGTTAGTTCGATACTCACTCACGCAACGCATCGTAAAAGTGTTTAAAATACCAGTATGTTACATGGAGCGACTGCCTATCTGACCTCCACAACCCAGTTACTGGGTAATACGATACCCCTTGGTAAGACTGGTTGTCAGACTTTCGGGCTTCTGAGGACCCGTAACGACTGTCAAAGTTCCACGAATGACAGCCGGGACCAACGGCTTAACGTGCTTTCCGAGGCACGGAGAGTCTCGGTATGTAAAGATGGTCACTTATTCACGGACCAACCCCGGCAAGCGTAGCTTAACCTGACGGATCGACCCGTGCGGCTGTTATTACTTAGCCAAGAGCTCCTGGTACGTAACTACATAGTATAAATCATTAGTTTAAATACATATCTTCTTAATACAATTGGAATAAAATCAGATGAAACAATATCTTAGGTATGTCAAAATAAAAATTAGTTACATTAAACTATTCAGTAGGAACTATTCATGAGTTAATTTAGTGAACAGTGGCTTTCAAATCGAGACTTAACACGTTGCGTGCCGTGCGTGTGTTGCGGCCGGCGCGGACCAGTGAGCGCTCAGCTTTAATTGTATCTTGGTAGTGGTAGTTACCTGCTTCCTAGCCATTACCATCTTCCACAGAGTCCATTCATCTTTTCATTTGATCTAACTTCATGACTACGAAAGAGTTTATTCGAAAATTCTTGCAAAGATAGCACAACAAGATCTAATACCTAAAAAAATTCCTAAATCTAGGTCCTAATAATTAAGCATCCAATTATCTATGTTCCTTTTAATAAAATAACTTAAGATTAACTTGGCTAAGTGATTTCTGTTAAAGTAAGCTCTGAAATGGAGGGTACTTCAAAGGCACTCATAATTTTGTTTATGGCCCATTAAAACTTCAATCAGAATGACAAGTTATTATAAATACAGATTTTGAGGTTAAGGCTGTATTTCTAGATAGTTTAGAGTCAGTTTCTCGAACGAAAGTTATCGCTTAATTAAAGTGACGAATTGTCAAGCGTGCGTTAACTGCTGCGATTGGCTGATGGCATAGTACATTTTGATACAAGTGCAGAATGTTTGTTATTACATTCGAGGCGGAATTAAAACCCGAGCCGTAGGCGAGGTTGTTTATGAGCCGAGAAACGCAATAACAAATGTCCAAGTGTATCGAACGACGTTTTTCAATACACTTTTGAAGAAATAAAATAAAATAACAAAAAATATTTTTGTCATGACTTAATAGGAAATTGTAATAATCATGGTTTTGATGATATTCTATTTATAAACATTATTTAAATACTCAAAAAATATTAACGCCGTATAGATGCATAGCTCTTTGCCGTGAATAAAAAAAAAACATTCACCTTCGTATAGAGAGGACTGTTTCGCGCTAGATTAATTTTGGCACTTGCCGGTGCCAAGCAACGTGAGACGGTGTGAATAGAGACATTGAACCAATTTGGACTAAGTATAACATATACCATAAGTTATCTGTGGCAATTTTTATTCCCGCACACGTGTTGGAAAATGAAAAATCGCACGCATGTGAAATACATTGCATTGTGAACCTAATCGTAGTGCGATATGCACCAGTTTTCGAAGAAGTGTATTGAAAAATCATTTAATCACATCAATTTACGCGCGCTTGATAATTTATCACATTAATGTTTCGATCATTTTCGTTTGAGAAACTGTTCCTTAGCCATGGATTCAAAAATGTGTTAGATAATTAAGATGAGAGGAAGATTATTTAGGCTCAATTGCACCACAAATCCATGAAATACTTTTGGCGCTAAACGACTTTAAAACATCGTTCTTTTTCAGTCAACTGTTTGAAGACGACAGAGACGGAATGATATAACAGAGTGATGTGATATATGTTTAGCGTTAAACATAATATTATGTAGTAATTTGTGGTGCAAGTGGGCCTTAGTATTTGAATATAAATGTTTTAAAGTGGCGGATGGTCAAAAGACCACGATTTTTACCTAAAACCGTGAAAAAAACGTAATGGTGGTCATTTGTATTATTGGTTAAGGGGACACATCGATATATTTTGTTTTTTTTAAATTCCTATAAAACCAATTGTTTATGGAATCATTTGGATTTTCAATAATTATGTTATTTGACTATATTGCTATTTACAAGGTCCCATTAAAATAGATGGACAATTTTTCACAGGGTGTTCTACCTATGAATATGAACAACTTTTACTATGGGACCAAACCTGAAATCGCGAAAATAAAATCAGCTACTCCCTACATTGTGACAAGTACAAATGTACTGAACAGCTGATTTTTTTTCCCGATTTCAGAGTTAGCCCATAGTAAAAGTGGTTCATATTCATTGGTGGAACACCCTGTGAAAATTTGTCCATCTATTTTAACCCTTTAAACGTCGCATGAACACCTGGGTGTTCATAAGGAAAAATCCTTTATATAATAGGTGTATAAGCTTATATCATATATATGTAAACGTAAAAAAACATCATGCGATGGAATAAAATCATCATCAGTAGTTGTGAACCTACGGGGTTCGCAACTAACCCCCCCCCCCCCCCCCTCCCCTGGGGTTTTGGGTTCATAAATTAGTACATAATTTACAGTCAAAGGGTTGGGACCTTAAATATACTGGTATATCTACAGCTGCATCTGGTTAGACTGGAAGACGACTCCAACATAGTTGGGAAAAGGATAGGCAGATGAAGCCATGCCCATACAAGCACACACAGCTTAGCAGGAGAATTAGTAGGAATATTAGTCACAGCCAACATTTGGAATTAGGAAACCTAGGCACGCTATACCGTATAATCAATCATTGTCATTAGTCATTTATTCATTAACAATAATTTGTATTTGAATTTACAAAAAAGATATATAATAAAATTCTAATTAAATTAACATTAATAAATTAAATTGCAAACAAAACAAAACAAATACTTAACATTGATTATCCAAAATTAATTCAATTTCATAATTTAATTTTTTTTTATTTAATTTTTTTTTTAATTCTAAATAATAAAATTAATCAATTAAGCACCACAAATCTTCAATGGCATACAGACATTTGTCCAATAGAACATTTTTAAGTTTTGTTTTAAAAGAACTATTGTGGACCGTGCTTTTCAGATCTAAAGGCAACCCATAAAATTCATAGAAAACTTACGTGGTTTCGACTCTTGATGCGAAGGTTGCTTTAGGAGTTCAATGGTGATCTCGGAAGTGTTGGTGGTGGCAGGGTGCGAAGGCTTAACAATTGTGGCGCCCGAGTAGCCGAAGGTGGACAACCCTCGACTATTGTTGCCTGAACCTGCAGGTCAAAGATGAAGGTATAATTTTGCATCCCGGAAAGCACGCTAAGCCGTTGATCCTGGCTGTCAAGATCTAAAAAATATCTTTGATAGTCGTTACGGATCGTCAGAAGCCCGAAAGTCTGACATATCAAGGGGTATCGTATTACGCAGTAGCTGGATTGTGGAGGCAGTTACTCTATGTAAAATATTGATGATGTGTAGCCATGTGTACCTATATTTTCTAGTTTTCGGTGAGTTCTGAATCAAGACATATGTACCTGCACCTCGGTTGTTGAAATCATAATTTTGTACCTACACCATCAAGGCATCTTCCAGCCAGATTTGAACTCACTACATCGAAAATTTTGTTAATAGGGTCGAAACATCCAAGTGAAAGTGTAAAATTTCTTGAAAATTATTAAAATAGCGAAATTTTTTAAACTTTTGAGAATATCCCAACTTTAAATTTTTTAAATGATAGGTGGCCACCTCTGCTTTACCCTATTTGCCTTTAGGCCACAATGTTTGAGACACCCTCTATATACGTTCCCGCCTCTACTTTTACTTGTGGTGTTTGACAGTTGTGCGACAGTGACAAGAATAATGATTAGGTGAAGCAGTATATCCACCGCTACAGACGAGTGTCAGAACACTCGTCTGTAGCGGCGTATCACAAATCCACAAAAACACTGACACGGATATGAAATGAGTTAGGTATATAAGTAGTTTCTAAAATAATTAAGTTTATTGGTTTTGATTTCGTTTCTTCGACTTTAAAAACTGTATATTCCATTAAACTTTGAAAACTTACCGGCAGAACTGGGTGGAGGGTCCGTTTGATACAGACTCTCTCTCGTCTGACACCCTGATTCCATCGTATCAGGGGCTGACACATCTCTAATCTCTCTGTTATGCTCCCTATATTCATTCTCCTCCTTAATATTTTCATTCTCCTTTGTTCTGCTTCTCATTGATTCTTCTTTTTTACTCAAGTCGCTTTTTCTTGTTTTTCCAGTCCGTTCAATGCTGACATCTTCTTCAATTGGCATGCTGTCTACTTCTCGTCTCCATATTTCTTCGTCGAGGTCTAAATGGGTTTCTTGGTAATCTGATTCTATGCTGGATTGCTGAAAAATGGGGCTTTATTAAAAACTTTCTCCTTAGTTTTACCTGCATGTGTGACTACGTATAATAAAATAAAATACCTCCCCACATACTCCAGCTGAATGAAAGGAAATTTAAATCTTGTATAAAACGCACACTATGCAGCCAGGCATATTATAAGTTGGGGGATTACATCGCTGACAAAAATGCTTGGCTGAATGCTTGTCCTGCTCCACAAGGACGCATTAATTAATTGATTAGCATTCGGATATATTGTTGGACCTGCTGAAGATTAAGATGAGAGAAAACTTTCTTTGCATTGTTTAGATTCAATCTCTTAGTATTATATAATTGCATAGCACGTGTGAGCACTATGTAGCTACTATTAAGCTACCTTTTACTGGGTACGTCTTTCACTGACTTGAGTGTGCCCTGGCGGTTGAGAGTATGTCATGCTCACTCAAATGTCTCGCTGATGGTGGCGTGTGTGTTGGATCATTAAGTTCCCTTCAAAATGGTTGAGCTAAATGGTGCTGATCCATGCGTCATGTTCGTGAACGGGCGCCGTCAGTTGGGACTGGTCGTCTCTTAGCTGCCATGGCTTATTTTTAATTTTAATATTTAATTTAGTTGTTTTAGTTATTATCTTTTTATTACGGACGCTTTTTAACGTGCACGTCTTTCTACATTGTTCTCACATGTATATTTTCAACTTGAACGATGTAACCAATATTTTGTAAAAATATTATGATTTAAAAGAGTGTCCGTGGAGTTTCTTGCCCGTTCTTCTCCATAGGGATCTACTACGCTTTGGAATGGGCAACTAGCTTCATCTTTCTGACTGACCGACCCATTGACAATTCAAAAGTGCCTGTAATTGGTTTATTTGAAATAAATGCTTTGAGTTTGAGTTTGAGTTTGAGTTTGAGTATCTTATGAAGCTTCGTTCATCAAAAGCAGAGGTCTGATAATCCTAGATCATCAAAATTTGTTATCAATAGATGTTTTATTAATATCGATGTGGTAATTCGTGTAACTGTATTATTTTAATTTAAAAATAGAACACAGTATTTTCATCTATGATACCCGTTGTCAATCTGGGATCTTAGTTATGGCAACTCAAAAGTTAATCAATTATGTTCCCGATTGGTTAAATAGGCAGGTTGTTAAAGGCGTATACAAACGCGTGTAATGTTAATATAATTTGTCGTATCTATTGGGACTACGAGCATTACGTATAATGCTCGCTCTGATCCTTCGGCTGTTTTTTAGCGCGAACACAAAGGTTCTCGCAGTCAAACACATACAGGATTCGCGTTGAGTTTGAATGCCGTCTACACTATACGCATTACATTTCACGATACATTACATTACACGCGTATGTATATGGCTTTAGTAAATTGAAGATCAACTTAAAGGAGATCATTCGCCGTCCATACATTTTTGGGCTATATGTGAAAGTGCCCATACAAAAAAAAGCTATTTTCCGAAAGAATACGGTTTCCTCTATGTATTTCTGCTTTTGTTTTAATTTTTTTTACTAATACGTACTGAAAACAGTACTCTTCAAACTCATATAACAGCGCAGGGAATGGCCCTACAAATTTACTCCCAGACTAAAAAGTGAAGATAATAATATACGATGTTGTAACGGAATATAACTTTTGTTTTTGTTTGGCTTAAACTTTCATATATTTAGCCCAAAGTGAGTGATATTTAAATAAAACAAAACACGGTTATTAATATCGCCTACCTTATGTTTAGAGGAGAAGCTTCTCTGCTTCTTCCCCATTTCGTTGTTGTGGTTCTCTCTCTCCAGACTGGCTCGAGGCTTACTTTCCCCCTGCAGTCTCTTCGTGTCCAACGTCAGACGACTTCCCATCAAGTTCTCCAGCCGGTCCTCACATGATTGTCTTATGTGTTCCTGTATTGAGGATATCGTCCAGAAGAAAATATTCATACAGGGTCAAATTAAATTAACTAGTGAAACTTCACAGATATTATGAGTATTGATAAAGATATCATCATCACCTGAGGCTTCACAGCCATGGATGGACTAAGACCGATCCGTGGCTGCCTGGTTGAGTATATTTCTCCAACGTAACTTATAACCGGCTTTTTCTCTCCAATTTCTCATTCTAACAGTTCTTAAATCTTGGTCTACGCCATCTAACTATCTGAGTTTGGCTCGGGCCTCGACTTCTCCTACCATCTGGTTGGATGGATATGGGTTTACAGGATATAAAAAGATCCATCACATAGCCGTAGTCTAAGCTTTCTGTGTAACAAACTAAGTAGCATTGTACAAACTTAATTGCTGGAACTTGTTTACGTCGAGGAGCGCGAACCATATATTCCTAATTAATCCGCTTTACTGCTCTCGGGGACTTTTTATAACCAACGACAAAAACAGTACCGTGCTCGTGGTAAGGAAAAGTCCCACGCTCCGATTTGGTCGGGTGGTCGGGTGACATCAATGTTTGTAAAGAAAAGTTTGACCCACCTTAATAATTTTATTTTCCTTGTACAGTTTCCACGCGCATTTGAAGATGAACACGAAGGTCATTCCTGAGAGGATCAGCGAGAAGATAATGACAATTACTAAAATGTTGGTCTCGTATATTATCGGCTTAGTCGTTCTCTAAAACAATGAAAAATCATAAAGTTTCTTTGGTATTTGAATGAAAACAATATTTTTAAATTTTGAGTCATAGCCCGGCTGTGACTCAATATTTAATTAATAAAAATGGTCAATATTCAAAATATAATGAAATACAATAATTATAATATTTCACATAAACCTACAAAGGTGCTAATAAAACGTTAGAAGCTAGGTGCACGGTTCGTTTTCTATGGAGAAGACCATGAGAAATGAGCTGATGTATATATGGTCGAAAGGTTCAGGAGAACTCACCGCGTACAAAAAGACCTAGACGAGCAAAAAGGGGCCGAAGACTTGGTAAAAGTCGCGGGAATCCGCTGGATACGAAAAGCACAGGGCCGTTCTATGGGGCGTTTAGGACAGAACAAAGACCAGCCGTAGAATTTCGGTTGAATTATTATTATAAAACCTTGCATGTCGAGCCCGAGGATATATACTTACGGTACACAGCGTCTTATCCTCATCAGCTTTCAACCGACAGTGAGCGACGTTGTCGCACACTAGTGCCGGATTAATGCAGGTACTGTCCTCACAATCAAATTCACTTTCCGAACATTTATCTGTAAAGAAAAATAATGTAGGTCAGGAATAAAATTCAAACAAAGCTTCGGCTACACCTGAGCGACAAAAGCGTCTGTGAAGCGGGAGCGTCAGTCGCGCGGGGGACGCTGCCCGTGTTATCTTATGGCACCTTGCACACCTTCGCGACCACAACGCGGGAAGACCGCGTTGCAAAGCGGGACGCAGTTGGACGCACGCACAAAAGCGAGCAAATAGAAAGCGAGAATTTTATGAATAGTGACTATCATTTGTACCATTTATGATGTTAATAGCGCTTTATAATGTCAACCCTCAAATATTACACAATTATCGTGATTAAATACCCGGCTTTGCAAAAAAAAAAAAGTGTACCTAAGTCAGCAGTCGAATTAAGATTTAGGTAGCCTAAGTCTTAATTCATTATTGCAGTTATATGAAAAAATGGGAAAAGAGCTTGTATTATGCTGGTTACAAAGTTATTTCATCATACGAAGCCGTAAAGCAAAGGATACTATTATTTTTTAAATACATGTGTTAAAACAATACTAAAACATATTAAGTACATAAATTATTTAAACGAGCAAAAAGGGGCCGAAGACTTGGTGAAAGTCGCGGGAATCCGCTGGATACGAAAAGCACGGGACCGTTCTATGGGGCGTTAAATTATTTAAGTAAAAAAAATATTTTTATAAAAAAAATTGGTTGTTAATAATATATTTGTAACTATGAGATGTTTTTGCCAAAACATTACATTTGAGATTTTTGCTCGTAAGTAGCAATCTGTTTAATTTTCAGAATAAAGTAAATAATAGTATTAGAAAAATTATCTGTATTTTTTTTTTTTTTGGACATCCGAGCGATCAGCGATATTTTAGCATACAAATTTTGTGGTACCTGCTACAACTTTGCCCGTTGCTGTGAAAAAAAAAATACTACCTTCATGGCAATAATGTAACTGCCGCAGACAAAAACGGTGTCTCATGCATACTGAACAAAAACCGGCCAAGTGCGTGTCAGACTACGCAAAATGAAGGGTTCCGTATTTGGGATAAATAAAATTAATCCCAAGAACAAACTTAACATTATAGTTGAAAAACATTTTCTCCCATACATTCCAACTGCAAATGTATGTTTGTACGCACAATATTGAGAGATTTACCATGCTATTTTAAGACCATAGACTTCTTATAATGTTTAATAATCTAAAATAAGAGATAAGGGGGGGGGGGGGGGGGGGTGGTAATGATCAGTTTTCGTTTAAAAAAGTTTAAAACTATTTATTTTAATATTATAAAAAAAAATCACATGCAGCACATGACCTTCACATAACATTAGAAATGAGCTTCTGTCTTAAAAAAAAAAAATAAACATTCTGCCTAGCCTTTACCAACTGTGTTGGGGTTGCCTTCCAGGCTAACCAGATGTAACTGAATACCAATAACTACTTACTTTCCATGGAGTGACTGCCGATAACCCAGTTACTGGATAATACGATACCCCTTGGTAAGACTGGTTGTCAGACTTTTGTAATTTGCAGGTTAGTGTCAGGTTGTATCTTGATCAAAATATGATTCGCGACAGTAAAACATATGTATTTACTTAATTGTAACCACAAAAATTATCAATACATCTCTCTAAGTTACATTTGGCGTGGTTTGGTAACCACGGCAAATCTAATCATCTAAGTATTATGTAAATACATATTTTGTACTATCGCGAATCATATTTTAATCGAGATACAATCTTACACTGACCTGCAAATTGGAAAAATTTGGAAAATTTGAATTTGGCGGACTGCCATAGCGGATCAATATTAAGGTCGCAAATCACAATGACATGCAACCTGATACCGACATGCAAACAAACAATGTGAGAAAATTTAAACTTCGCGGGCACTCGACGCTGTTGCCATAATTTTTTTTTTTAATTCTACTTACCGTCTTCGCATACCAAGATTCCTCCGTGCTACGGAAAGCACGTTGAACCGTTGGTACCGGCTGTCATTCGTGGATCTTTGACAGTCATTACGGGTTATCAAAAGCCCAAAATTCTGCAAACCAGTAACTGGGTTGCGGAGGTCAGATAGGCATTCGCTTCATGTAAAATACTGGTATATTCAGCTGCATCTGGTTAGATAGGAAGCCGACTCCAACATAGTTAGGAAAAGGCTGGCCAGGTGACGATGACTTACCGTCTCCATCAAGTTTCCTATACGCGTTGAATGTAGCCCTAAAACTACTATCTTTTCGAGCATCCTTAGCGAGGTATAGCCTCACGTACATCACATTGCCATTTTGATGTACTGTGTTCGTCGACTGGGCTATGGACCCACAATATTCCGCTAAACTGTTGAATATAAATTAGATTATGCACAGTTTTTTCTATCATAATAGTCCGGTGATAGCAACAATATTTTGTTTTTTTTTTTTTTCTTTACGGCTTGTACTTTTCTTGAAAGAAATTGACAGCGACCTTCAAAAGCCTTGAATAGAATAATAATGTAATTATAATAATTATGCTTTATTGTACGCCATTGTATATCAGTCATACATACGACGTTCAGAAAGTGCTGATTCTCAAAATTCTCAAAATCAAGTCAAATTAGGCAATTTGAATAAAAATTACTTTTGATTTCGATTTTGACATACACAGTCGCTTCATGTAAAATACTGGTATCAAACTGCATTCGGTTAGACTTGAAGCTGACCCCAACATAGTTGGGAAAAGGCTAGACAGATTGACTTGCTATTACCTATTTTTGTCTTTTGGGGTTGTTCCTGGGGAGATAGATCAGAATAGTCTTCTTTTTTTTTTGTGGATGGGAATTCGTCAAATTACTTCTCCCGCTCTGGGCGGAGCGGGAGAGCGTGTCAGAATTTTACGGTCTAAAACCCACCCGTGTTCCTTCAGTTGCCTGTGCCAGAGCCGCGGTATCTCTTTCGAACAACCCGCGACCCCGGCGGCATCGGCCCTATTGGACCCCATTACTGCTGACATCTCTTTGAGGCGCGCGTGGAACACAACGCGCCGTCGACCCGGGCCTGGTCCTTACCGGACGGCGAGTTACCCATTACTCACCGTCCGCAAGCCCGCGTCTACGGTGGCTGGGAATCGGCTATCGATTCCCGCCGCCCAGGGCGTCGCCGGGCTCTCACGCGTTCCACCTCCTCCTTCGCAAGTATTACTGCTTCGCAAAAGGAGGTGACGGCCTCCCATGCACTCTCGCTCCGCACCATGGCCTGGACCAGGTTCAGACCACAATAGTCTAACTAAGAACTACTTACTTGTAGTCCAGCTCCTGGTGCTCTGTCTCAAATACTTGAATAATATTCTTGTTGCATTCATTCGGCTTCGCTAGAGCATATTGAGTAAAGTTTAGGTATATCTGAAATAACAAAAAACTATTAATTTTAATTTCCTCTTAAACATGGTGAATTTTTTAAGTGGGCGTGGAACGTGGATAGCGAAATCCAAAATTATGAGGAATAGCGAAAAGTACTCGAAGGAGTGTCGAGCTTCATTTTGATGAAAACTTAAACTGCATCATTGGATTTTTGAAAAATCGAACCCGTTGATTTTGAAAAAAAAAAACACACTGTATTATTACACCATTCGATAGTGTCGCTAATAAGGATCGAATAATGGGAAGTAATGACATACGGCAAACTAAAGAAAAGAGCTCATTTTTAACAAAATACTTTTTATTTTTCATATGTTACCTACCTAATAAACTTTAACTGATTAATTGTTCAAAATGATGACCATTGTTTTCAATACATAGCTGGATTCGACGTCTCAAGGATTGTACTGCATTCAGCATTACAATATTCCTCATAGTTTCGAATTTAGCCATCCACATCTACTTAAATACCCTGTGTTCTCCAGCCGCAAGACGTCCACTCTGGAGATAGGCATCCCCTGAGCGTACAGTGACCGATCTTGTACTTCCGTAATCTAACGGATTCCTGCATATTCCGCCAGTCGTGGATCCACCGTCTTTTTGAGAAACGGTATGCTTTCGCACAAGATGGATACCCCTGCCTGCTTCAATGGAGTACTGGATTTGTCTGTTACTACCTTACGTTTGTCGATTTGTGGTCTCCACTCAAGAACATTGTCTACCCTGCAGTCATCATGTCTACGGCTAATATGGGCTGCCATTGGTACTTCAGCCATTAGTTATTTTGTAGACAATATTAATTGGTCTAAGAAGACTTTGTTGGCTATAATTAAGATTGACTCTTATCAGACAACTCACCTTCATACCCACAGGCACCTTAATGGTCCATAAAACGTCTAAAGCTTGGTGAATGTTGCTTTTGCAAGAAGGGTCAATTTCCTCTGTATCTATGGTACCCCACGACACGTTAAACAGTTTGTAACACGATTCTGGTATGTAGTCTGCAAAAAATAAACGGTGGTTAGTCAGAAATTGGTGGCTATTAAATAAGAGTCTGGAAAATAAAGCAAATTATTAAAAAAAAAAAAAAACCCGATTGCAAAAACACATATAAAGAGAAAAACAAAAAAAATATTCTCATCTGAAATTTGAAAAAGACAGACAAATTAAAAATCCGGAGTCACACGTCATAAATCGGACAGGTAACGTGTGACTCCGGATTTTTAATTTTTCTGTCTTTTCTAATTTCAGATGAGAATATTTTCTTTTTACATACTTTTAGAGCGTGATTTTTCAGTAGACGGGTTTTAGTTTTTGTGCTTTCTTTTTATTTAAATTATTTTGGGGTTATAATTTCGTGATAGAGTATGTACAGAGCCGCAGAGCCGCTTTACATTTTTCAAACAAGAATAGTTATTATATAATGTATTTTGGGTAGATTTCGAGAGAAAATATGTTTGGCTCACATCTGAGGCGTGATTTTAGAAATATTCCCAATTATCGGGTACATACAAGCAAAGCCGGAACCAACTAACGATATACATATATATTTTTGAAATGTACTAATTAAGCCCTTTCAATTGATACCCAACACGGCATCATTGTTTTTTAAAATTCATGACATTATGTTATCTAGAGGACCATAATTAATTTAATGGGACGTCATATAACCAGCGGACAATCAAGACGCTTCCAATACTTCATTTGTCAAATTATGATAAATAGTTAAGAAGTTATGAGGGAACAGATGAACATACATACATACCGGTCAAAATCATAACCCTCCTTTTTGCTTCGTCGTAGTCGGGTAACAAGCATTATTATAATCTTAGAATTTTGGTAACGCAGGGGAGGCAAACAAAAGTTACCCATATTTCAGGTTATTGGTTTGTTGCCTGCAATACGAGTATCAAAATTCTATATGGATTATAAATCTTGTTTTTCTCTCTTCAGTTAATATGTGTTTTTTTGCAGTCGGGTTTTTTGTTTTTTTATAGTTTGCTTTTTTTCAAACTTTTTAGTTTTATTATACATATAATTAAATTTGTAATCGACTCATTACTAGCTTTTATTTGATACCAATATTGTTATAATTTATTCTAAAACAACACTCCGCTCCTTTTTTTTTGGATTTCCAGATACAATATACTACTTATAAGAATAAATATTATGTAGTCTACGTCGCTTCCGCAATCAAGACAAATCTAACGACATAATGTTAAAATCCATTAAGCCAAGCAATTATGTCTGTCAAACATGCCCCAAACACAATTAAATGTGTCTGGGGGATGTTTGACCGCTACGATTGATCTGGCTGCTTACAAATTGTATTGAAACAGATCTCCGAGTATCATTCATTACATGAAATTCAAGACTCTAACTATAAGTAACATGACGTCATTTTTTGCGAGTTTTAAAGCGTCTGGCGGAAAAAAACCACCGCCGGGAAGTGTCTGCAAGTATTGATTATTAATTATTAACAATATTCTGTAAAACATACATATACATCAGCAGTCAGACTTTAAAAAAAAAAAAAAAAAAAATAAAATAAAAATTATTTAATAATAAAATGTTTACAAAAAAGTGTACATTTAGCCAAACAGTAATAAAATTTTCCTATACAAATAAAGTTCCTAATAATAAACTTAAGCTAAAATATTTTTTTATTACTGGTGCAAGTAATGATGGTTCGGAGTTAGAACAATAGGTAGCGACCCGCCCGATCTAGGTTTAAACAAACCTGTGTTTCAGGCCATCACTTTACAGTTAAATTACATTGGACATTAAAATTTTAAGTAAAACCGATAATAATCTATTAACAACTATGAGAAAAGCATATTTGATACATAAATACCTAAAACTAGCATAATTATGTAAATACACAAAAATGAACTCACACTGACAAGGGAATAAAATTATCATCATGACAAAATTTCTAGAAGTTTTTCTGTGTCTGTGTAATTGAGTATCGCTAAATATTCTGATAACATAATACTACATTTTGTATAGCTTACCCTATAGAGGCTTAGCACCTTGTTGAGCCTATTATACAGAAAAGGTCCTAAAAATACATAGAATCGGTTGGCAAACGCATGATTTGTTTGAGGGTTTGATGTTTTGTTTTTTTTTTTTTTTTTAAGAAAAGAGAGTAATATTTTTACGTAACTTTAGTACCTATTGGCCGTTGGCCCAAGCTAGCAGGTTTGCGTACGTTCAAAGTAGGGGGAACGGTATATTTATTGGCCCTACATAGTTATTAGCCATTTCAACATCGCTACTGAAAAACTAGCAACCCACGTTACTAAATGGTACATTTCAAAATGCACTATGGCAACACAATTGTTGACTGTCAAAATGTTTCGGCAAAACACCGCTAGGTGGATTCGTTTTTTTGTACCCTGTGATTTTTTCGTGCCGGTATCGAAAATGGGTATGTTTGTTTATAAAATGTTAAGATCATACAATTTTAGAATGTGATATTTTGAAATTAATTGACATAGTTTATTGATTGAAAATCTGTAAAATAAATAGAGTGATATGCATAGTACGCGCATTTGAAGTGTAAAATGACAAAATCATAACATAACCTTAAAAAATGTAGTGGCCAATTACTGCATCAATAATTTAAAAACAAAATGAAAAAAAAATGAAATTAACTTCATCCAAAACAAAATGCGTTTATAGTGAAAAATGCTCTTCTGTCTGTTATAATATGCATTATTTCGTTTGTCACTAATTTTAGGGCTGTGTAAACAGTTATTGGCCTAGGTTTAGGTGGCTATTAGGCCAGCTTCAATCATACGATACGGCATCATTTTCTGGGGCAACTCTGTAGAAAAAGAGCGTGCTTTTAGAGCTCAAAAACGTTGTATTAGATCGATGTGCAATATACGCCCAGTGGATTCATGCAGACAACATTATACAAATTTACAAATATTAACGCTACCTAGTGTATACATATATGAAACTGTAATGTTCATAAAATCAAATCCAAGCTTATTTGAATGTTGCACTAGGGCCAGACACAAAGACAAGCTGCGCACCGTAGCCAGTAATACAAAGCTTTTAGACCAAAGCATCTTTTGTATGGGCCCACGTATCCTCAATAAACTTCCAACATTTTTCCGAACTACAAGTGATATAAATACCATTAAAAAAAAACTACATGAATTTTTAATAAGTAAATGTTATTATTCAATAAGTGACTTTCTAAATGACAACACAGTAGGTAAATAATTTTGTAACAACTAATTTGTATTTTAACATTCTTAAATATTATACTAATTTAATTATAATGTTTTGCATGATACTAATGATATAATGTATGTAATCTAACTTTAACTGATAATACAAATTTTGTATGCCTCAATGGCGGGACATAGCAGACTTACCTGTAACTAACAACATCTTATGAACCTGTGATCCACAATAAATGATTTGAATTTGAATTTGAATTAGGTTTTATTTTGGACAAGATCACTTACGCTTATTTTTCTGTTCTATGTCACGTAATTAACGATAATTCCGAGCCTTCTGATGATGAGGACATTTTTTAATTAGGTAGTTAGGGCTATTGATTTTTGTTTTTGTTTTTTTTTTAATGTTAAATATTATTTTGTTTTCTATGACCAATAACTGTAAGATTACATGGCCAATTATTGTGATTATGGTGGCCAATAACCAATAATTCTATATTTGTATCTTTATGTAGATTTAATTAAAAAAGTGTATGGAGAAAGAGTGTATATGCTATACGATTGAATAAATACGTTAATGTTATATATTTAAAAAATGTTTCATTTACATCTACCTGTTTTATATTTTTGTGTATTATAAATAGTGTCTTTCTTGAGGTAGTTTAACTTGCCAATAACTATACCGTTTACCCTACATACTAACACTACTCTATCCCATATATTTTTAACCGACTTCAAAAAGGAGGAGGTTCTCAATTCGTCGGAACCTTTTTTTTTTATTTTTTTTTTATGTATGTTCCCCGATTACTCGAAGATAGCTGGACCGATTTGGATTTTTTTTTTGTTTTATTCGAGAGGGTATAGATCACAGTTGGTCCCATATAAAATTGATTAACTTTGCTTTGGTAGTTTTTGAGTTAGCTTCAATAATACGTATTTTTTCCCCACTTTTATATGGATGATGTTCTAGTTTGTTTTGCAGGTAGTGGTATTAGAATTTGTGTGGGGTAGGTACACAACTAAAAAGTGAAAAATAAAAACTTTTTTACTAAAAATACAATCGACTTCCAAAAACAACACTACAAAGTGAAAAATAACTTTAATTTCGGAAGTCGGTGGCAAAAAACGAAAATACAATTAACTAGACACCGACTTCCGAAATTAAAGTTATTTTTCAATTTGTAGTGTTGTTTTTGGAAGTCGGTTGTATTTTTTTGTAAAAAAGTTTTTTGTTAATCAGAAAATAAGTAAAGTTTGGCGGCTCTGGAATCTTGGACTACATTATTAGACTTGTACTTACGGCTCGGTCCATCCTTAAATTCGACGTTAATCTTGAACCCCTCGTATTCTATCGTTTCATCAGAATGGAACTTCAGCCAGACGTTAGGCCCTTTAGTCTTCAAAGTTCTTGGAAATGACTGGCCACAAAACCTACCCATCAGGTTGGCGTATCCGTAGAAACCGTCTCGAATCTGGATAAAATTAAAAAAAATATATAAAATACTCTGTAACTCTTAAAATGTCGATTGCACACCATGTGTACAGATAACAATAGAATTTCAATTGTGTCTGCTAATTAGCGCGCGACGGGTTAAGCAATGCGCACATCACAGCGGCTAACTTGAAGTGTGCGTTTTGGTTCAAAGAAAATGTACAAAAAAACTGTTTTACAAAAAAATACAACCGACTTCCAAAAACAACACTACAAAGTGAAAAATAACTTTAATTCCGGAAGTCGGTGTCTGGTTAAATGTATTTTCGGTTTTTGCCACCGACTTCTGAAATTAAAGTTATTTTTGACTTTGTAGTGTTGTTTTTGGAAGTCGGTTATATTTTTTTGTAAAAAAAATTTTTATTTTTCACTTTTTAGTTGTGGTGCCTACCCCAAACAAATTCTAATACCACTACCTGCAAAAGAAACTAGAACATCATCCATATAAAAGTGGGGAAACATACGCATTATTGAAGCTAACTCAAAAACTGCCCAAGCAAAGTTAAACAATTTTAGGGACCAACTTTGAGGAATACCCTCTCGAATAATACAAAAAGTATTCAAATCGGACGTACTCTGTAAAAAGTTATGCGTGGTCATACATAAAAAAAAAAAAACATACGTGTCGAATTGAGAACCTCCTCCTTTTTTTTCGTCAGTTAAAAATGATAAAAGAGGATTTTTACGTTGGTTGCATTGCGGTGCAACCCGCCTCAATCTGTGCTGGCCTTTATGGTATAGCTTTTGCTTGCGACTTTGCCCGTGGTCGGACATTAACCCATGGAAATAAAAACCGGAATAAAAAGTATCCATGTTCTAAATTACCTGTGTGCCAAATTATATCCGGAAATCCTATTAGAATCATAATGCTGCAGTCAGACCTGAGCGTCAAGTAGCGGGACGCGGGATGCGAACCCGGAGATTCTTCAACGCGAAACTTTTACGTGCACACATGCGCGACTATAGCGCAAACCGCGAACCTCATTTTTAGTAAATACTCACTGAAGCCGCACGTCGATAGCTTAGTTTAACACCTATATTGTTGTCCAACAATAGAAAGTCGCCTGATGAAAGGACCGTAGACCCTTTGTTTTCGTCATTCGCGTGTCGAAGCTGATACACTTTTTTTTTTTGCAAATCCGGGTATTTTAATCACGAAAATTGTGTGATATTTGAGGGTTAACATTGTAAAGCGCTATTAACATCATAAATGGTACAAATCATAGTTACTATTCATAAAATTCTCGCTTTATTCAGAGAAGACAAGCTCTACACACGTCTAACCACAAGACGCATGCGTCCAAACGCGGTCTTCCCGCGTCACGGTCGCGCAGGTGTGCAAGGCGCAAATGATAACACGGGCAGCGTCCGCCGCGCGACTGACGCTCCCGCTTCGCAGACGCTTTAGTCGCTCAGGTGTGGCCGAAAAATACTAATGATTGAAATACTATCATAAATTCATGCAAGCCTAGTACTTTTTCGTAGGTATACTGCTCAGAAATTGTGCGCGACACCGACGCGCGACGTGTCGTGTCGTGAACAAAATACAGTCTTGTATGCATGCAATGTACTACCGGGATTAAAAGTATCCTAGGTATTAAATCCAGGTTTTAATATACCTGTGTACCAAAGGAGATGTCTCTCTCTCTCTCTCTCTCTCTATGTCCGCTTTTTGTATGGACGTTGGTTTTTTATTCCGAGTAAAATCGAACAAGCGTCAAACTACACCTAAATAAAAACGACAAAAATATGGAACTTAGAACCACTGAAATAATATTTTAATACCCCCCCATTTAAGAGAAAAATGATAAAATATTTAAATATTTTATTTATTGATGGCAACCCAAACAAATAAACCTCCCACACACTGTCAAATCATTATTGACATATGATTAATTCTATTCATTTGTCACATATGACATAAAATGTTTACTGGCAGGCATCAAAAAAATCATCATAAATCAAATATTGACTGACAGTAATGACAGTACCTACTGTGTGTCAATTTTGACAAGTTTACTATTTCTTTTGGAGTGTGTTCACTTTATTATCCTAGATAATTAGAAAGGTTTGTTCGTTTTAGGAGTAAATTCACACTAAAATAAAAAAACAATTTTTCTCAAAATTGGAGACTTAAAATTTATGATACACGTATAGTTAGAACCACTAGTTTTTGGGATGTCTATCTAAACATATTTAACTTATCCTTGTTAGAATTATTGAATAATAAAAAACCATTTTCGGACATGTCCTTTTATCCAAATCCTATTAGAAGCATAAGTGGTGGAAAATTTACCAAATGGCCCTGGTCCATATAAGATCATCAATTAATTATGATGTTCCCACTTCCCACTGCTGAAATTCTATCTTCCTCTCTGTGAGAGGGAGTGGGCCATAATCCACCGCGCTGGCACAGTACGGGTTGGATGTGACATATTTTTCTTTCTTTCTTTGTGGCTTTGAATTTTTGGTTCTAGGACTTATCGGTTTCGTCACGATAAATTCCTGTACTATGTTACATGTAAACCAAGTTATATTTACTTACTTCTAAATAGTCATAAGCGCACTCAGGGTGGTATTCTATGCTGAACACATCTATGAAAGTCAGCTGTATCACTTGGTCGTTTGATGTGGCTGAAACAAACAATTCAAGAAAACGTTTGACTATTAATAAAAACAAAAACAATAACTATAAGGAACACCATGTGAAAAACATAAAACTGTCTTTGCTGCTGCGCAGTCGGGTAAAAAGAATGAAGTATACGAAAAAATGGAGGAGCCTCTTTTTGTGAGAAATCGACTAAGGCGAAGCCTTTGCTTCTTTGAGGGTTATGATTTTGACCAGTATGTATGTTTATATGCATGTCGCTGGTTATAAGCTATGTGACGTCACAATAAATTCAATATGGCGCCCTCTAGAGGACATAAAATCATGAACTAAAATGAAAATGTTTTTTAATGATGCCGTGTTGGGTATCAAATGAAAGTTCCGAGTACGTGTGACTCCGGATTTTTAATTTGTCCGTCTTTTCCGAATGTTGCATAGAGAAAAATCTGAAACTATTATGTGTGATAGAAGTTTATGTAAAACATACAGGAAAAATAAAACGATGTCTCTAAATAGCACACTTTTTTTAGAAATCGGAACGGATCCCTCGGTGCGCGAGGCCGACTCGCTCTTGACCGGTTTTTTTTTTTAAATAAAAAATCTGCCTAGCCTTTTCCCAACTATGTTGGTTTCGGCTTCCAGTCTAACCGGATGCAGCTGAATATCAGTATTTTACATGGAGCGACTGCCTATCTGACCTCCACAACCCATTAACTGGGTAATACGATACCTCTTGGTAAGACTGGTTGTCAGACTTTCGGGCTTCTGACAACCCGTAACGACTGTCAAAGATCCACGAATGACAGCTGGGACCAACGGCTTAACGTGCTTTCCGAGGCACGGAGGAATCTCGATATGTAAAGATGGTCACCCATCCACGGACAACCCCGGCAAGCGTAGCTTAACCCGATGGATCGACCCGTGCGGCTGTTATTACTTAGCCACGAGCTCCTCTTTTTTTTAATTTT
Source organism: Cosmia pyralina (assembly GCA_946251885.1). Lineage (NCBI taxonomy): Eukaryota > Metazoa > Arthropoda > Insecta > Lepidoptera > Noctuidae > Cosmia > Cosmia pyralina. The sequence continues at coordinate 4,029,987 of OX276362.1, read as the reverse complement.
ATTTTTTTTATTTTAACAACTGACAAATTGCGTTTTTATACTGCCTTGTTGGTGAAGAGGTCTCAAGCTCTACTGCTGAGCATGAGGTGTTTCTATCTGAAATTTCTCAGTAGCAGCCTGGAGTCTGGACTTGTGCCTGGTTGATGGTAATAGGCTCGCCCCCTGTTAATTGGAACTTAAGAGCATTGATTGCGGAAGGGCTGGCAACGTCGCATTTCGAGAGGTTTGTCGTGATTATTTCATTAAATTTAAATCAAAGGACAATTTCCTCTGACATATTCTTAGATCGTTGGTATGCTATTTTTAGACAGTTATTTTGGAATTTACTCTTAAAAAATGACATATTGGTGTCGATTCTCTTGTCACAAATACCTCTAACTAAAATTTAGTTTATTCCTGTAAAACGAGGATTTCCCATTCTGAAATTGACTAAAGTGACACAACATTTTAGTTTGACAGCACTAATATTGTACCGAGTTATTAATTTAGTGAAAATGGGAATTTTGCTATTCTGAATTTCACTGTTTTCACATAAAATTTTTATTGTGAAACTAAATCAGACTATTTTTAATCACGATTAAAAAGATGTAGAATAAAATTAGTTATCATGAACTAGAACTCACACCAAGACCTTGACTTTAAGTGCAAAAACAGTACTGTATTTTTTTTTCTTTTGCTTATATCTCGAAAACACTGTGTCCTATCGCAAAAATAATGAAAATTTGCCCTCCCCCTTTATAAAACCCTTAAACCCCTAAACCTCAACATTGTACCAAAAAAAAAAAATCCATAAGAAACACGTTGAGCTACCCCCTCCCTGCTCGTTGAACAAAATATGACCAGCCTTGTCACTTTTCATAGTGATTTCGTTAGTTCCAATTAAAGCCACCGGGTCATATTATACTACGGGCACTATACCACGTGGAGTCACGATTGTCATACTCGATTATAGTTGTGTCAAAATTGTTTTTTAATTTAGCGGTTTTTTTTTGCAGAATAGTCTAAGATTCTCATAACCAAGGAAAAAGGCGCAAGGAAGCGAGGCGGAGGGCGTAAGGAATTTTAGTAATAGTTTAGTTCGGTGTACAAGAGAATCGGCACCATTGTCATGTATTTTCTATTACTTTTTTATTTCATTTATTTGGCTCACCATCAATTGAATACACTGATACAAAACTATGAGATACAACTTATAGACTAGTGTACCAATTTCGAACAGGTAAGCAAAACATGCATTACTTATTTAATTAAATCATTTATTTCAGACCAAGTCCATAATTCCACATAAAATACATTAGAATAATTAAAACAATAAAATAAAATAAAATTAAATCAAAAACAAAATTAAACATTAAACATACACAAAATCATCAATCTAAATAAATAATTAAACATGTCAAATAATACGAGGAGAGGCGCTAACATGAAGCTGCATCCACCTCTGTAACAGGGACAGGTCCCACCGCTCGGACAATACCCTCAGGAGACTGTTCGAGCTGCTTCGTAGGCGACTTAATAGTGAGGCGCTCCGCTTCCGTATGATCGCGAAAAAATCATCAGTCCGCGCCTCAGCAAACATAGTCGAAGCACTAATAAACCGCGGAAGCCCTAACAATATCCTGAAAGCATTGTTGTACTGCACGCGCAGTGCGCTATACGCCCGCTGCGTAAAGTTGGTCCACAGACTGCACGTGTAAAACGACTGGCAATATGCCTTATTTGATGATAAATATTGGGCGCCTAGGTGAGTTCTTATACACACCGAGCATAAATTATGTTATAGACCAAATTCTAAATTAAAATCAAAATAAAGCCAATATTAAGATAATATAAAATCAAATTAAAATTAAAATCAAGATACAATTAAAATTAACATAAAAATTAAAAATCAAAATAAAATCAGAATCTTAATCAAATTATCTAAGAGTAATTACCAAAATAACTGTCAAAAAATACCATACATACACTTATATACCATAATAATACACAGAGCACGGAACGGCCACGCAGACATCGTCTAGAGACGTCAGTAATAATAAAATTCATGGCACCAAAAGTGCCTAATTTATCTAAAACTTTAGAAAATACTTACTAGAAAAATAAAACAAAATAAACTTATACTAATCAATTCAAGTTTATCTACTGCATTGCTCTATTCTGTGACGCAACTTAGTGCCTACTCGAGTTCGTGAACTCATGAGCGGTGCGCTTGGTGCACGCGTCTCCCGCGCATCGTAATTTATTACGTATCGCTACACCTTGCGGGGGCTGCGGTAAACGTTAAATTCCTACGGCGCTCAGGTTAGCTCGCCTTAAATTCACCAATTCTGACACGGACCGCCAATCAAAGCCTAAACGTCATTTGTGTCGGAGTGCGAGCAAACAGTGACATCCTTGGTTTGTATGGAAGATGTTGACGGTGCCACCTCTATCAGCGGCCGTCGACGAGTCTTCTTGCTCTGTGGTAAATTATATGTAAAACTTACCATTAATTTTGGTGATACAATCAGAATTATTATAATAGTAATTATTTGCAGTATTCTTAGGATGTGGGTGTGTAATCAAGCTCTCCTTTTCCTCAAGTTTAAAAGATTCACATCTGATATCTTTTTTATCTCTCCTCACTCGACTCTTGACCTCCACACTACTAGGATCAAAATTCCTTATCCTAGTGTTCCTCATTTGTATAATACTTTTATGGTAATCTAGATTTCTTGTTTGTATATCAACGCCCTTATTTGTGTTCTTAGGTTTAACTTCGTCTAGGTTTTTGTTAATGTATTTCTTATTAATCTTATTGGTCCAATGACTCTCCATGTTTAAGTCATAGTCCGTTAAGTTTATTTTGGTTTTGGGTCTGCTGTTATGATTAGCTGCTTGTTGCGAAGTAAGCCCGATGGTTGAGCAAACTAGAACAAAAGAAAAACTATTTTTAAAACAAACGATAAATAAGTTTTTGTTGGAACTCAATGAGGTATTCCACTGAGAGCACTGATTTCAACGGGACTTGACCGAGCGGCACATAAGCTTGACATCTTTTCATGTACATATTTTCGTGTAATCCTTGTCGATCTTTACATCTTTATAAAGCTGAGCGTTCACTGGTCCACGTCGGCCGCAACGCACGCACGGCACGCAACGGATTTTGGTTTGTTTGTATGAAGAAATGTAAATGCGGGCGGTACCAATAGTGGACGCAGTGGATTCATACAAAGCAAACCAAAATTCGTTGCGTACCGTGCATGCGATGCAGCCGGCGCGGACCAGTAAACGCTCACCCCAAGGCTACTACTTACTACAATCAACGTATAAACTTTAAGACAAAATACAATGTAAATAAATGAAGTTTTTTTTTTTACTTTTAAATATGGAGCCATACAGCCGCCATATTGATTTTTTTTTAATTATAGCCAGTGTCACTCGAGATGATGTAAGGATTCTAACGATACCCCATACATTCAAATCTGTTCAGGCATTTCAAAGTTATGGTGGAATAAAAAACTCACATACAAACATATATCAACCTTGAAAACATTACACTCCTTTGGGCAGTCGTGTAAATACACAACAAAAAAAAATATGATAGTTCTGTTAGAGTAAGAGTCACTGTTCTGCTATGCACCTAATTGCACATAATATAATACCAATGTTAATTATGGATAAAGGACTTACCAAGAGCCAAGGAAAGCACAAGAAGTATCGGCGATGTCATTGACCTGCTGGCCGGAGGGCCCGCCCGCCCGCATTCGTGATGACGCTGCCAAAATCATCAATGTCACTACGCTAGCAAAGTATTGCTATTTTTACTATAATCACTGATACTCGTACGTTCTATATTCCTACTTTTAACTTTTCACTTTAATTAATTTCACTTTTTTATTTAGGAATACTTTTTTCGAACTGTTATTTTTTTACTAGTATTTTTTTTTACTTTTTGGAACACTTACTTTTCACTGTTATTTTAGTAAACTTTTTTGGAACACTGTTATTTTTCGCTGTTCTTTTTTTGATATCACTATTTTGATGCGCTTCTGTATTTTATTTACTATTCGTACCCTTTTTATCTTTTTAGATAAGAAATAAGTTTTTAAATTTGTTATTTCATTTGTTTCTTCCAGAAGATAATTAATTTTATGTCACTTTTTTAAACCTTAATTAGTGGCACTACTCGGCTTGTATCCTGCGAACAAAGAGAAAATTGCTAAATTATTTGTCTCGCGATGCATAATTTTTATTTTATTTTATTTATTGAGGGATAATAAACAGCTACAATATAAAATATAACATTTTGAAAAAATATATAAGGAGTGTTAACAATATTGTGGCCCACTACTTTATCCGCATATTACAAAACAAATATGGTAAAGAGTGCCACTAGATGAGCAATAAAATGAATTAATAATATTATACGACAGTAATAGAATAAAAAATAAATAATAAGAAGAAAAATAAAAGACTTAACAATATAACAATAAAAAAAAAATAGAAATATAAAATTAAAGGACTAACATTAATTAATAATATCATTATTACTAAATAGAAGTTTCATTACATTCCATTTGAATTGAGCTTTTGAGCATATAAAAATATCAATATCAATAAAGTTTTGATTGTAAGAATCTAAAGAATCAGCCACTGCTGAGACACAGGCCTCTTCTCTTCGAGAGGGAGTGGACTATAATCTGCCACGCGGGCCTCGAACAGGTTGGTCTCGCGATGTCTTATACTTAAGAGGGCTGTCACATTTTGCCACCTGTGTCGATCACACGGGACCAAATTTTTAAGAATGGTAAATGAAAACATGCTATTTTGAAAAATGTAATCAATTAAAGGACTAGCAAATAATGTTAATTTAATAGGTAACTATTAAATAAATAATAATAAACTTAGCTCGTGGCTAAGTAATAACAACCGCACGGGTCGATCCATCAGGTTAAGCTACGCTTGCCGGGGTCGGTCCGTGGATGGGATCTTTACATACCGAGACTCCTCCGTGCCTCGAAAAGCACTATAAGCCGTTGGTGCCGGCTGTCATTCGTGGATCTTTGACAGTCGTTACGGGTCGTCAGAAGCCCGAAAGTCTGACAACCAGCCTTACCAATGGGTATCGCATTACCCAGTTACAGGGCTGTGGAGGTCAGATAGGCAGTCGCTCCATGTAAAATACTGGTATTCAGCTGCATGTGGTTAGACTGGAAGCCGACCCCAACATAGTTGGGAAAAGGCTAGGCAGATTGATAATAGGTAACTATTAAAAACACATATTTATTGTGGCATTTATTTAACTCATCTCAAAAACAGATAATATTTTTTGAACTGAGTTTATTAGATAACACAATAGAAATGTGTTACTTTTGTAAAACAATGTTGAATGTATATGCTGTTGGTGGTCTTTATTAAATAAATAACGTAATAAATAAATTAATGTTAAGTCTCAGTCACATTTGCTCGACCTGCTGCGGAGCCAGCGCGACGCAGTCGCACATCCCACGGCGGCGCGGCGGCGCTCGTAGCTCACGCCGCGCCGCCCCATGGCCGCCACGCACGTGCGCGGGCGCGGCACGCAGCTAGTAGCCCGACACGGTCGGCGCGTGACCCTGAGCCAGGTCTCATTTTATCGCCATGATGTCTACCGAGAAGCTATCCATAGCAACAAGGAATTCCTCATGGCGCCAACCTAGCGACCCCAACTTTTAGATTTCTTGTCTTATTCATTTTTTTGTAAATAGTGGTGTGTAATTATAATTGTAATTAGTTTATTGTAGATTGCGTCAAAAGTATTATGCAGTATAGAGTTTTGTATAATAATGTTATGTGTAAATATACTAAAATACATAATATTAAGTGTAACTTCTAATAATATGAAGTGAGGGATTGTAAATATTGTAGGAACACATTATTTTCTAGGTTTACGTAAAATGTTTAAAGTTGATAAAAAAAATAAAATGCTAGGGACTGTTGTTATCAGTCTGTAAAATCAACTAAGCTATCCTAAAATAGGTACGTACCTACTTATAGTGTCTTTTTCAAGCAAAAAATAATTACCCTCAATTTTCATGAAAATGTGCTCAATTTGTCATTGTCACAATAATAAGTAACCACTGAAAAAAAAAAAACGATTTTCCAAAAATTTTACGTCTACACAGGTTTCTTAAAAAAAAATAACTAGTGATAATGTCTACTCACACAAAAACCAAGATCCATATTTCACGAATAGTTGAACTGTCTCCGACCAAACGGCGTCCTCGACCAAAATATGCCTAGGTTATTTTGATCTTAATAATCTGGCATCAACGAGAAAATTACCACAATATTTTAAAAACTAAACTTTTTAAGAAACTTCTCAGGCGTATATTTTAACACCTTTGCACGAAACAGTTGATAATTAAAAAGTTTGAAACGTCACTTTTGAATTCCATTACACGCGATTTTTTTTTTTTTTTGTTTTTTGGCGGGAGCACTCGGTTCGCTCGGGATTGAGTTCGCGACGCGACTGACTGAAGTCATAAGTACGAGTATAATAATAGTATAGTACTGCTCGATTTTGGCGACTAACTTTATCTTATTAATATTATAAATGCGAAAGTTTGGATGGAAGGATAGATGGATCTTTATTATTCATTCACGCCATAATGACTGAACGGATCTGAATAAAGTTTGGCACATCAAGCTACTACAATCTATCAAATTTCTTTAATGGATTTTCATTTTTATCGCTGAAGCATTAGGTTCAATGTTGATTGGGAAAATTTGACGGTTTCGGGTGGCTTGACCTACTGGCGTCTGTACATTATTGTCTGGAATATCGCTAGGCTACTTTTTATCTCGGAAAAATGTACGGTTCCCGTGGGATAATTTCCGACATCCACGCGGGCGAAGCCGCTGGTAATAGCTGGTACCGAATAAATTTCATTCCTAGCCACTCACGCGATAAATGTCCCAAAGCAGCTCGGAACGAAAAACTTCGATTGTACAAGTGCACCAAAGTTGCTTGGAACGAACGGTGAAAGCGCGCGTGTTCCGGCTCTTACTTTTTATTTTTTGAAATTTTGCGTGCGGACCCACCCCTTGCATTCTAGGTTCTTTGGAAAAGCGGTTAAGTGTAGTATATTTTTGCCGAAAGCCGTGAGGTTGTATCGGCATTACAAACAAAGGTAGTCCGTGATTGAAAATTAGTTTGCGGTTTAACGACATTCATACCGCGCCAACACCTTATGGGAGGATTTTTGGGATAATTTTCTACTCAAAAAAAATAGTCAGCTGCATGGAAGTGGGGGGAACATGTCAGTCACGTAAATGAACATAATTGTTGCAATGACACAACCAATTAAATACGAAACTATGGGCTACAGTTGAAAGTGGTCAAAGAAGCCATGATCTTGATTTTGAAGGAAAAGTCTTTAGCTGCGTTTTTTGTTTTTTGTAAAAGCTTTTGCCTCAAACAGGAATCAAACCCGTTTTTTTTACAAAAACAGCACCCTTTTTTAATGCACTAGCCGATAGTGCAGCTGGTATGGATCAAACGCCGTGACAAAATTAATATGTGACAAATCAAAGGAAATTGAATTTTTTCAAATTTCCGAGGCAAAACGGGCACCCTGCTCATTTTACTCCGCCCGAAGTGCCCCCGAGGTCATATAAAATATATGTTAACAATCACTCTGCCTAGCCTTTTACCAACTATGTCGGGGTCTGCTTCCAGTCTAACCGGATGCAGCTGAATACCATTATTTTACATGGATCGACTGCGGACTGCCTATCTGACCTCCACAACCCAGTAACTGGGTAATACGATACCCCTTGGTATTTTTGGTTAATAAATACGAAAAAATATTTGGTAGTTGGCTCATCACATTTTCTAGTTATTTTTTCACATAATTGAACGTAAGAATAAATTATTAAGTAAACTTAAGAACAAAAAATTTCACGCAACCATGAATTAGCTACAACACAGACTGGAACTGTGATGTCAAAGATCTACCGACGCCTCTGGTTTTGCAAAAAGATAGGTACAGGCGGCGCCCGGTGGTGATCACTACAACATTATTTTTAGTATATGCGAAACCTGAATATAGTTTGTTCAGAATAAATAACTGAATCGATTCCAATAATTTTTATACCAATATTTTTTATTTTCTTTATATTAAACATACTACGTTCCATTCCTCTCTGGCACGAACTAATTTTGTTTTTAATTTTATTCGTAATTTTCCACGTCTGACAGCGATAAGTTAGAGAGGGCAGAATGCATGAGTTTTGCATAGTTTTCTGTATAAGCTTTATGTGGCATGTTACTTTTAAATACTTTTTTTAGGCTCCAATATTTGCTCCACGCGTTTTTAATTCTACGCTCTATCTCCAGTCCATTACTGTTGCTTTTGAAACTTATTTGTTTACCAAGATAGATATACTGGTCCACATACTCTAGCGGCTCATTATCTAACTTAATACACCGTTTGATGATGTTTATCATGGATTTCGTTTTTGATAGGTTCATTTCCAATCCCACTCGCCTACTGCTTACGTGAAGTGTCTCTAACATGTATTGCAGGCCACAGCTAGTTTCTGATAACAATACTATATCGTCTGCGAATCTTAGATGGCTTAAGTATTTACCATTAATGTTCAAACCACATTTTTTCCAGTCCAGCTTTCTTATGATGATTCCCAGGACAGCTATGAAAAGTTTTGGCGATAATGGGTCACCTTATCTTACTCCTCTCTTTATAGGAAAGCTTTGGCCAGTTGTTTCCAATTTTACTTTACTAATGCTGTTATTATATATGTTTCTTATCACTTGTATGTATTTTTTCTCTACTTTTTGAACTTTTAAGGCTTCCCAGATACTTGTGTGAGATATTGTATCAAATGCTTTTTGATAGACCATAAAAAAAAAAGCATTTGATACAATAGACCTTGTCCATACATGTCGTTAATATTGTGTGCTGTCTGGTGCCGTGTCGAAACTTTGATTCGAAAATAGCGCACTATTTCGATTTTTCCATGGTTACAGAAACATCGATATCACGGATAAATCGAACGGCGGGAAAACAAATGAGCAACAGATTTTTTTAAATATTATGGTACATTATAAAATTAATTTAAATTTGGAATTCTAAATATAATGAAAGATATAATGATATTCACACTAGCCGGTATCAAAAATCGGCAATTTCATAGATAAAGATCTATTATATTAGTTGTCTTTGGTAACTACGTATTTTCAATGGTATTTTCTTGATATTTTTTCATTGATAGACAAGCTTACAGCATATTTTAGTACTCGGCTAACCCATTTGTGACTCAAGCGGCGACCGCACTGCATATCGTTTCTCAATAAAGTATAGATAGCAGCATAATGACCCTTGGAATTCTACAGAAATTTTTAATGGCTGTTGTATTTGAATAAATGACTAATTTTCATCTAGGCGCTCGGGGTTGGAGTGTATGTAAGGTATTGAGGAAAAAGAGCAATTTTTAAACAAAAGATATATTTTTCTCAAATCGTTAGTTTCTCGATTCTAACGTAAAGAACACCTAAATATAAGGCTAAAAGCCTCTTTGGTCTTTTGTCTCTGACCCGCCGTTTTAGTATAGATTAGGTTCAATTACCGTCACAGAACCGAGTTAGCCAACCCCGATTCCACGTGGTCCTTGTTTGCCCCGACAGCTATTTTATTGCCGGAGGCGCGCAAGGCAAGCCTCCGCCCGTTGTAATAAGGCGCACGCACCATGCGAGCCATAGCGGCCAAAGCTGCGAAGGCGAGCTCCTGAGAGGTCGAGGTCAGTGACCATACAAGTGAATTTTTGTGTGTGAGTGATTCATACAAGTGATTTCAAGGTCAGTGACCTTAGTCCTTAAAGAGACCATGAGCACTCGGAACCCACGACCCAAGGGTTTCAACCCCTAACGGCTCGAAAACATAGTTACCAATAAAGTTATTATATTTACGCCGCTTAAGGTTTTCCGCAGCCGCAGCAGCGGAGCAGCATAGCACGCTGAGCCGGAAAGATGGGATGGCCCAAGAGTATCGACACACGATGCGTCCCACATTAAAGGCCTACCCATTTTCCATGGAAATAAAGACATGCCGTCCGGTCTCTTGCCATTGTCGCGTCCAAGCCATTGGGTTCTAATACAGCTGGAACACTGACGGTAACAATAGCTCGTCGGATGATGCTATTAATGTTCGCGTGCCGCGCTAAGCGACTCCCCTTCGGCTGCAAGACAGGCCGTGGTGTCCAAGGCTGTTGACAACTTCGCCACAGTGACAGTGATGAGGAGAACAACATGGAGCTCCAAGTCGTAGGGAAGCAGCGAGGCGAAAAGTAGTGTCGTCGAAAAAGTGCCTATGTTCGACGCATAAAGAAATAGACCTGAGTCCCACTTACTCACAACCAGCAGGCGTGCATGCTCTGCAGTAGTAGCAGACGTGTTAAGTAAATTATTCTGTACCACTCTGCAGAGCGGCTCATTCCACCGTCTCTGGAAAGTTGGATTATCGGGTAGATCTGAGTTCGGACAAGCGAGTCTCCAGGCATCTATTGTTGAAGCACGGCCCATCAAAATTAGTCAGTGTGGAGGCTAGGATTTTCTTGATTATTTCTCAGTGCCGTGGACCGAGGATATGAAAGCCGGTAAACTAATACCAGAAATTTTGTGAAAAAAAAAAGAAGCTAAATCAAATCTTTCAATTTGATTTTATTTGTAGACAACAACATTTTGGCTGGGTGAATTTATTTAATTTACTACAGTTATTATTAATTCCGTATTTTTAACCGACTTCAAAAAGGAGGAGGTTCTCAATTCGTCGGAACCTTTTTTTATATTCCCCGATTACTCGAAGATGGCTAAACCGATTTGGTTTTTTTTTTGTTTTATTCGAGAGGGTATACATCACAGTTGGTCCCATATAAAATTGATTAATTTTGCTTCGGTAGTTAATGAGTTAGCTTCAATAATACGTATTTATTCCCCATTTTATATGGATGATGTTCTAGTTTGTTTTGCAGGTAGTGATATTAGAATTTGTGGGGTAGGTACCACAACTAAAAAGTGAAAAATAAAAACTTTTTACAAAAAAATACAACCGACTTCCAAAAACAACACTACAAAGTGAAAAATAACTTTATTTTCGGAAGACGGAGGCAAAAAACGAAAATACATTTAACTAGACACCGGCTTCCGAAATTAAAGTTATTTTTCACTTTGTAGCGTTGTTTATGGAATCAATCAATCTGCCTAGCCTTTTCTCAACTATGTTGGGGTCGGCTTCCAGTTTAACCGGATGCAGCTGAATACCAGTATTTTACATGGAGCGACTGCCTATCTGACCTCTACAACCCAGTAACTGGGTAATACGATACCCCTTGGTAAGACTGGTTGTCAGACTTTCGGGCTTCTGCCGACCCGTAACGACTGTCAAAGATCCACGAATGACAGCCAGGACCAACGGCTTAACGTGCTTTCCGAGGCACGGAGGAGTCTCGGTATGTAAAGAATGGTCACCCATCCACTGACCAACCCCGGCAAGCGTAGCTTAACCTGATGGATCGACCCGTGCGGCTGTTATTACTTAGCCACGAGGTCCTCCTTAGCCACGAGGTCCTCGGTCCGGCCCGGTCCTCGGTCCTCGGTCCGAGGTTGTTTATGGAAGTCGGTTGTATTTTTTTGTAAAAAAGTTTTTTACGACTATGATATTTGCGGTGCAGTTAAAATATTCGCGGTAATGCGGTGGTTGGTAATTTTCGTGGTGGTATTGTTGGTGTTAATCGCGGTAACGTTCAAGAGCGAACAGTTGTTCTTCTAATGTCGCCCGCACCATGCTGCAGCGCAAACAGTATAGGTTTATTAGAGTTCTTTATTACATAAATAAACATAACCTAAAAATAACAAAATGATATACTAACATAACTAAAACTATTAAAAAAAAAAAACTAAAATATGGCGTCGAAAAATTCCTCCGCATCGCTGTCGACTGGTAAAGTACCCAAGACACTGGCGGCATTGCCACGTTGTATGGCAATGCTAAGCTTCTGGCCAAGGTAAAAGCCAGCCCTTGGGTCACGGGAAGTGTCAACCAGCCATTTGGAGATTTCGTTGAACAAACTATGAGCACTCGGACTCCATGGCCCAAGGGTTTAAAACCCAAACGGCTCGAAAATATAATTACCAATAAGTTATTATTATTATACTTCCGCCGCTTGAGGTTAGAGTTTACAATAATATTTTTATGAAAGCAAAATAGGAGCTATTTGTAGTTCGAATAAATGTCCTAAGATATTGATAATTCTCAGATAGATTGATATAAAATATTTCATTCGGTTATGTTCAGTCAAGGGAGGGAAAACTAAATGCATAGCAAATTGAATTTCAGCCTGATTCGATGGATTCCGTTTGGAAACACACGTCTGCTAGTCTGCACGACTAAAATGTACACAATCTTACAAGTTTACAACCTACATTATGATAGGTTTTTATTTTTATCCTTTTTTTTATCATGAATGTAGATTTTTTTTATATTTTGTGAATATGAGAACGTAACGAACGCGTGTGGTTTACAAATCTACAGTCTATTATGATAGACTAACCCACCACCACCACCGTTTCGACCACCACCCACCACCATACCAACCACCACCACCACCACCACCATCGACCACCATTCCACCCCATTCCATACCACTATACCATCCACCATTCCACCACCACCTTCCACCCATTCCACCACCACCCACCACCCACATTTCCACCATCCATTCCATTCCATTCCCATTCCATGTTGGTTTTTGACCATTTTCTATTTCGTTAAATATCTGGTACGTGTTGACAGCCCTACACTGTCCCCCTATACATTGTATTTTTAAAAGCCATTCTACTTTGAAACCGTGGTGGAGCTTGTGGCTACCACGGGATGGTATAACAGCCGCACTGGTCGATCCATCAGGTTAAGCTACACTTGCTGCGGTTGGCCCGTGGATGGGTAACCATCTTTATATACTGAGACTCCCCCGTGCCTCGGAAAGCACGTTAAGCCGTTGGTCCCGGCTGTCATTCGTAGATCTTTGACAGTTGTTACGGGTCGTCAGAAGCCCGAAAGTCTGACAACCAGTCTTACCAAGGGGTATCGTATTACCCAGTAACTGGGTTGTGGAGGTCAGATAGGCAGTCGCTCCATGTAAAATACAACTATTCAGCTGCATCCGGTTAGACTTGTAGCGGACTCCAACATAGTTGAGAAAAGGCTAGGCAGATTTTTACTTTGAAAACGTGCATCTAGCTTCTGACGTTTGTTATAAGTGTTCATGTAGGTTTATGTGAAATAAAATATTTTGAACCTTGGTGTAAAAAGACCTTTTAAAAAAATCTTCTGTTCACGAAGCCACCATCTATGCATTCTGTACATAAAGAGCAATGGTAGCTTCCCATATATTGTTTTACTTGAAATTAAATTACACGTCTGGAAATAAAAAATATCTTATTTAACTCAGCGTCATTTTCTGAGCTAGTTTGTGCAACACTTTTAGTTAGAGAAGGCGCAGATTAGATATTCAGCGTCGAACTTTTGAACATTAAAGGACAGAGCACAAGCTTCAGCGGGGCTATTGCGTATCTCCGTTGAAAGTTCATAGTGATGATCACTTGGCAAAGTGTAAGACTTTGAATACTAGTCTTTTTAGTTCAGAATTGCCATAACATTTGATATTTTTCCTTCTTTACTTGCAACACTTGTTTCTAAGGAAGAACACAGAATAAACTTAGATAATTATACAAAAAAATAAATGTGTTAGTTATTCATTTACTCCATGTAAATTCATTAACAAACTAAAAATGATAACAACACAACGACAATTATGTTGAACCTACTATTTAGGAAAATAAATATAAAATGGCAATACTAAACCAATCCAACCAACAATTTCCGTATCTTTTAGAACGAAGTAGTCAAATAATTTTTCATTAAACATATATTTTTTTTTACTTGATTTTAATTAGATAACATGACAGTTTAAAAAAAAATTAGATAATTAATTGAATTTTTGTCGTATAAGTGTTACTTTTAGACGTTCTTTTTATTTCAAATAAGATTTCGCCATTGTCACCTGCAGTGCTATTCTGTACAAATCTCACGGTGAAAACTTAGGTGAAGTGAGCGTGAAGTGAGCTGTCAATAGTGTCAATCCAATCTAGCATTGTAGAATGACAACTCACTTCACCTAAGTTTTCACGGTGAGATTTGTACAGAATAGCACTGCTGCACCCTAATTGCGTAACACATTATCAATCGGAGTTGGTTTCATTTTGACAGTTCAGCAACATTCATTGCGTTATTTACGTTGTCGAGCAGGCAAATTTTTCGAATATATGAAGCAATGGATTAGCAATTTGTTTCAAAATGAAACCAACTCCGATCGATAATGTGTTACGCAATTAGGGTGCTGTTCTAATTGTAAGTTTAATGGTGAGAATAAACCATTTTTTTTATTTTTTTATTGTTCACTAAGTTATTTTATGCAAAAATAATTGCTGGGAAGGGAAACTCTTTACATTACAATACATATTGCGCAATGAAACTCACGCAAAACATAATAACAAGTTAAGTCACATAATATTTAAAATGTTAAACTGGTGATGTAATAAAAATGTTAATATTAATGTTGTTGTTGCTGTCTAATGTTAAATGTTATGTTTTGTATGTTGTTGTTGTTTATGTGTTTGTTGTTATGTTTTTTATCGTAAAAAACGTACAAAAAGTTGGAACATGACCATTACAAAAAAAAAAATCATATTATTACAAGACAGTGACTTTCGGCTTCACTATGGATACTCGTATTTGTACACCCGTTAATATTGACTTTTCCAACACCGTTACGATTGATATAACGACACTTGGTATAGCTCTCTGGAAAATAAAACTGACATATTATAAGAGTACTTTTCCTGAATGCGAGTGAAACCGTGGACAACATTTATAGTTTTTCATAATTTTGTCAAATAGTCTTTACAATAAATAAGGAAAAAATAACTTTAATTAGTAGCTGTTATGTATTATACCTACTAATTAAAGTTATTTCCTTAATTAATATCTTGAGTAAAATTCCCAGGTCGGGTAATGCGTTGTAAGGGTTTCCCATTAAGGCAAACAAAAATTATTTTGATTTGAAATGGCCAGTATTGCAGAGCGGCAATTTCATAGGTAAAGACCTAATATATACGTTTAAAACATATTAAATAAAGGTTTCTCCTCACGCGCCCCATGTGTGCGTTTGACATTTGGTCATGAAACGTCAAGGTGTGACAGATAAATAGTTTCAAGTTTTCAACCTTTGGTGAAGTTTCATTTTACTCCCGTTCTTATCAAAAATAGTAAAAATCAATCTGCGTATCCTTTTCACTATGTTGAGGTCGGTTTCCAGTCTAACCGGATGCAGCTGTACACCAGTATTTTATATGGAGCGACTGCCTATCTGACCTTCACAACCCAGTAACTAGGTAATACGACATCCCTTGGTAAGACTGATTGTCAGACTATAGGGCTTCAGACGACCCGTAACGACTGTCAAAGATACACGAATGACAGCCGGGACCAACGGCTTAACGTGCTTTCCGACGCACGGAGGAGTCTCAGTATGTAAAGATGGTCACCCATTACCCCGGCAAGCGAAGCATCGACCCGTGCGGCTCTTATTACTTAGCCACGAGCTCCTCTCTTATCAAAAATAGTAATAATGATAAAAAGCCCTGTCGCACGAATACGCGATGACACGATCTTTTAATTGAAATAATGACGTACATACGCAACTTGATTGATCGTGCATTTATGTCATCCTTCCTAACTACGAGTAATATTATAAACTAGCTTCCAACCACGGCTTCGTCTGCGTGGTATGTCGATGAAAAGTAGTCTTTGTCCTTTTCCAGGTCATGGTCTACCCGTGTGCCAAATTTCATCCAAATCCGTTCAGCCGCTTTAGCGTGAATGCATTACAAACAAACAAACAAACTTAAGATTAGGATAGTTAGGATGCGAAAGTGAGTTTGTTTGTTACGCTTTCACGGTAAAACGGCTGAACTGATTTGAATGAAATTTGGCACATGGATAGATCATGACCTGGATTAGGACGTAGGTGTCCAGGTAGTTCGTTCTCGTGGGATAATTTCCGAACTCCACGCGGGCGAAGCCGTGGACAAAAGCTAATCACATTATATTATCACACTATCACATCATCGCACTAATATTGTAAAGGCGAAAGTTTGTGAGTGTGTGTGTGTGTGTGTGTGATTGTATGTTTGTTACTTCTTCACGAAGAAACGGCTAAACCGATTTAGATGAAATTTGGTATGTAGATAGCTTATACCCTGGATTAACACATAGGCTACTTTTTATTACGGGTTACGCGGGGGAAACCGCGGGGCGCCGCTAGTAATCATATAAATGCATGCTACGATCGCGTGCCTACTAGCGCGACAATCTGACGCAATTCTTGCTAGTATGTTTCCATTTCCTGCGAGCAGCGGCTTTACAAATTGGCGATGAGGTATTCAGAAATGAGGGAATTTTTCACCCCCCACCAATTGTTGTGGGGGTTCAAGACCTATCCTAGGTATACGAGAGCATGTTATCCCTTCATATTTGCTTAAAAATACGCTTGTATGAACGTTTCATAGGTATTTATAGGGGTTTCCATCAGAAAAAAAAAACTGACCAAGTCCGTGTCGGACCACGCATAATGAAGGGTTCCATAATTGAAAATAATTTATCCCAAAAAAAAGCCAAACTTAAACCCGAAGGTTTAAGGCAGGGGTTCCTCTAGTAAACATTTCGTTAACTATATTTCAAGTCCTATGTAATAAAAGGCGAGCTTATTGCCGAGCACAAATCCAGGCTCTGAGCTGCTACTGAAAACTTTGAGGTGAAAAACCTCAATAACACTTTGCTCGACCCGGGAATCGAACTCAGGACCTCATGCTCAGCAGTGGCGCTTGCGACCACTAGATCAAAGTGGCAGTCTCTCTCTCTCTGTAGTCAGTCCCTCATGTCTGAGGATCGTGGTCAGCTTCTGAGTTGCACCTGGAGCGGATGATCTGCCTCCACCGGTTTCTGTCCAGCGCATCCCTTACTACCGTGTACAATTTAGAGGACGATGATTCCTTCACCTGATCGGTCCATCGTGTTGGTGAACGACCGCGTGATCGTTTGCCTTCGGTATAACGTGACTTTCTATTCTATTTTCAAAAAGTGCGTAGGAATATTAAAAATATCAGCAAGCGTTAATATTAAAACAGATCCTTTATAAATGGATATCACAAACTTTTCCTTCGTGAAACAGAAATGATATCATGAAAGTTGGTACGATTCATAATTTCGTTAAGTATTGTATTTCGGTTCCTTAATGAGGCTTTGATAAAACAAGAAATAATGAATTTATACTAACATAATAACGCTGAAAAATTTGTTTGTTTCAACGCGCTAATCTCTGGAACTAGTAGTTAGATTTGAAAAAATATATTTAGATCTTTTGATAACCCAATTTTTGAGACGCTAAAGAGCCGAGCGAAAAGAAAAAAAGTCAGAAAGAGCGCTAAGCGAAAACTGTGTGAAGTATTAAATGTGGTCTTACGACTTCCACGTGAATGAAGTCGCTGACAGAAGCTAGTAATGTTTAAAAACGTGAGTAGTTGTTGTCAACGAGTACAATTACGAACTCCCTCAGGCTCAGCGTTTCAAAAATTGCTTTCAAACTCAAACTCAAAGCATTTATTTCAAATAAACCAATTACAGGCACTTTTGAATTGTCAATGGATCGGTCAGTCAGAAAGATGAAGCTAGTTGCCCATTCCAAAGCGTAGTAGGTTCCTATGGCAAGAAACTCCACGGACACTCTTTTAAATCAAAATATTTTTACAAAATATTGGTTACACCGTTCATCTTGAAAATATACATGTGAGAACAATGTAGAAAGACGTGCACGTTAAAAAGCCTCCGTAATAAAAATATAAAAACTAACACAACTAAATTAAAAATTAAAAATAAGCCGTGGCAGCTTTCTTAGTGAGCCTCTAAACTATCTAAGAGACATTCATGTTTAATGTTGTTATTGGTATTGTTCGTCGAGTCGTTGAGCTCCTTAAGTTCTGAGTTGAGCTGTACGATTAATGACAAAAGAGTGCACCGCCTGGATAGGCCTACTTAAATCGGTGTGGTTCTTTCCTCAAAAGACTATTTCAGACACTTATTCACATGGTCCTCACATGATGTGACCAAGAATAAGTCTGGATTTTAAAAGAGACTGTAACCTCTGAGTCTAATTTGGTCTTTCCTCTCAGAGAAGTCGGATAGGAAAACCCCGAACTCATCTAGATCGAAAACATAATTTATTTTTTATGTTAAAGTGGTTGTACAAACCAACTTACAGAAAAAAAATATAATTTATCATTTATATTTTCAGTAGTAATTGTTTAAAATTGCAATGTCTGACACTAGACATTCAAAAGGAACACAGAAACACAGGAACCAATGCACCCAATGGGGTGCAATCCTTGAAATGGGTGATAGAGCTAATTTGAAACATGTTCAAACACTATGTGAATAGTTTTTTCACCATCGTTTTCGTGGTTTTCGAGGGTGTTGAAGCCGATAGTGAAGTCAAAATGAAAATCCAAGGTGGCGGCTGCGAAAATTTTGTTATTATTTTAAATCATACGTGAGAAGGAACTTCGTTTATGACGGCAGTCCCCCGACCGCACACTTTGTTTTTTTTAAGAACGTTCGCATTTTATTTTCAGTCTCAATCTGTCAAAAATATTTGTAATTTACCTACTTTTTAGTCGCTGAGACGAGACTGCGACTAGAGTTTTAACGTTTTTAAATACGGGAATTGGCCTTCTAATTAGTCACTACTTATGGTTACAAATCAAGGAGCTCGTGGCTAAGTAATAACAGCCGCACGGGTCGATCCATCAGGTTAAGCTACGCTTGCCGGGTTGGTCCGTAGATGGGTGACCATCTTTACATACCGAAACTGCTCCGTGCCTCGAAAAGCACGTTAAGCCGTTGGTCCCGGCTGTCATTCGTGGATCTTTGACAGTCGTTACGGGTCGTTAGAAGCCCGAAAGTCTGACAATCAGTCTTACCAAGGGGTATCGTATTACCCAGTTAATGGGTTGTGGAGGTCAGATAGGCAGCCGCTCCATGTAAAATAATGGTATTCAGCTGCATCCGGTTAGACTGGAAGCCGACCCCAACATAGTTGGGAAAAGGCTAGGCGGATTTTTATGGTTACAAAGCAATCTTCTTAATCTCTTCCCAACCATGTTAGGGTTGGCTTCCAGTCTAACCGGATGCAGCTGAATAGCAATTTTTTACATGCAGTGACTGCCTATCTGACCTCCACAACCCAGTTAGACTGGATATCACGAAACTACTTAGTTACAAAAGACACTTTAACATCACACAGGTTAACTTCTAATTAAAATCCCCGTTCTCCTAAACTCAATCTGTCTAGCCTTTTCCCAACTATGTTGGGATCGGCTTCCAGTCTAACTGGATCCAGCTGCATACCAGTATTTTACATGAAGCGACTTCCTATCTGACCTCCACAACACAGTAACTGGGTAATACGATATGCCTTGGTAAAACTGGTTGTCAGACTTTCGGGCTTCTGACGACCCGTAACGACTGTCAAAGATCCACGAATGATAGCCGGGAGCAACGGCTTAACGTGCTTTTTGAGGCATGGAGGAGTCTCTGTATGTAAAGATGGTCATCCATCCACGGACCAACCCCAGCAAGCGAAGCTTAATCTGATGGATCGACCCGTGCGGCTGTTATTACTTAGCCACGAGCTCCCGTTCTCCTAAACTGATGGTGTTAATAAAACGAACAGATAGTTCATAATAACAGGCGAATACCAAAGGCTTAGCACGCTGTAGCTACACGCAATATTAGTCTCATACATCACGACTGGAGAACGCAGCTTTGAGCAGGGTCGGGTCTGGGTGGCCGCGAGTTTATTATTATTTTTTGACCGCCGGCTCAAACTGGAGCCAAATACACAAGACCGAGACAAATGGGCATCTTTGGATGAGGCCTTCACCAAAACTTGGCTTCTTGCGGAAGAAGAGAAAAAAAAAAAAGATTACGTACCTACCAGAAATATGAAAATAGTGTATGCATAAAATAAAAGGCTTTTTAATTTTTATTTATTTACGTTCGTATGAAAGTTGTCCTTTTCAAAATTTGCAAGTTAAATTTGACCCACTTCCCGGTGTTAGATTGAGCAGTTTGGCATACGTATGTAAAATCTGTGACAATGCAATATTTTGGTACTATAAAGCTGATCTGATGATGGAACCGGAAGGTAGCCACAGGAATTCGGTAATAAAACGACGTAAGTCTATCGAGTTTAAGCTCGTTTGATTCGTCTTGAGAAGGGTCCTAAATGATATCCAGACAAATAAAAGCTTGTTTTTTTTTTTGTTAATTATAGACTTGTTTTTGAGGGTAGTTAGTTATTTTGGTAGTTGATTTGGATTATCATTGGAATAAACTTAAAGTCAAAACGTTTATTTAAAATAATATAGACTATTATTTTCCTTCTTAGCGTGTTGATGGCAAAAATATATTGAGTATTGAAAAATAACACGAAAAATTACATACAGTTTTTTATTTCGTTTGACTCAAAATTCAGCAACGCGAATGCCGTTCGCTGGCGCTCGGTCCTTACGTGCAGGTGACCGGGCATGCGGTGCAAGATGGGAGGTGAACCATTGTCTGTGGAGAGACGTCGCATACACACCGTAGATCTGAGCTGGCCATGAACTCCCACTTGTGGGGGTTGGCCTTGCTGCGGCCTGCTTATTACGAAGTCTTGAAAGAAGTATTGAAAGTTTTCCAAGGAGGCTACGGTAACTTAAGCCCGGATGGGTGGCTCTCTGATGGTTCAATAAAAAAATTAGAAGGTTAAGCAGTTCTTGCTTAAGATCACATCTATCTGTGGAGGGCTGGGGGGTTGCCATCGGCTGGACTCACGCACCCAAGAAATTTGTTATGGCATTTAAGCCTCTATGGCACTGGATTAAAGTAGTGCATTGGATGGCGTGGGTCATCCTGTAGCTTCGCCCTCTCAATGCGGCTGGCTATAGGCCTGGAAATTTCTGGAAGCGCGATGCCAGTCAGTGGAATAAATAGAAATGTACCATTTACACAAACTTTTAAATTATCAAGCTATCAGCCGGTCAGAAAGATGAAGCTACTCGTGTTTGCCCATTCTAAAGCGTAGTAGGTGCCTATGGAGAAGAACGACAAAAAAAACTCCATGGACACTCTTTTATATCGAAATAATTTTTATGTTACAAAATTTTCGTTACATCAGAATGATGCATATATTTTATGATTTTACGGTACTGTCTTTCATAGTAGCAAAGTCTTTGTAAAATGGCTCGTGTCAAGAAATACGAGTACCTGCTGCAATTACGTAATCCTCTGTCAGAAACGTGGCAGTGTTGCGTTCTATAAGATACAGGGGAAGTTTCTGTTCTAAGGTTGGCAACGTTTAAGTTGATTTTAGATTGCCTGCAACTTGCGGCTATATGAAATTAATTCAGAACTTTCGAATGTATGGACGTAAACGAAGCAAAAAGGATTATGTAAGGATCGTAGCAGGTGGCGTTCTGTGGTCTATGCCTACCCCTGTAGGAAGAAGGCGTGAGTTTATGTTTACATAATCAGCCTTTAATGTTCCCACTGCTGGGACACAGGCCTCCTCCTTTCTCCGAGAGGGAGTGGGCTATAATCCACCACGCGGGCCAGTGCGAGTTGGTAGATGTCACATGTCTACGAATTTTCGATTCTAAGATAAGCCGGTTTCCGTTTCCTCACGATGTTTTCCTTCACCGTTTTGAGTGCAGTGGTGATGAAATTATTTACACAAAGTGAAGCGCCTGCCTAGGTTCGAACCCACGACCAAAAATTCGTGGGCCACCACTGATCCTATTAGTTTATTAATGTATGTTTGGAATTGAAAGTCATAAAAAAGCCTGCAGTGGCACCACACCCCTTTCATATCTCTGAGCGCATTTAAATTATAAGGAAAAGTAAATTAACTAGTTCGAAAATTAGTTTCAATGCTGTATTTATAGGAAGTGTTTACCTTTAACTGGGATTACTATAATGTAAGTAAGATTGAAATAGTTACCTTAAATAAATAATTATTTCATTCAATCTGCCTAGCCTTTTCCCAACTATGTTGGGTTCTACTTCCAGTCTAACCGGATGCAGCTGAATACCATTATTTTACATGGAGCGACTACCTATCTGACCTCCACAACCCAGTAACTGGGTAATACGATACCCCTTCGTAAGACTGGTTGTCAGACTTTCAGGCTTCTGACGACCCGTAATGACTTTCATAGATCCACGAATGACAGCTGGGACCAACGGCTTAACGTGCTTTCCGAGGCACGAACCAACCCCGGTAAGCGTGGCTTAACCTGATGGATCGACCCGTGCAGCTGTTATTACTTAGCCACGAACTTCTCATTAATTCACTTTAGTTTACTTTGAGGTATTCCACTCAGAGCACAGATTTCAACAGCACTTGCCCGAACCGCACCTGAGTACTTCCACTGACCGCACTAAAACAAAATTTAGTAAAGTGTGGTTCGGTGGGACAGTTTATTTGATCAAACTGCAAGAGACCCTTGACAACAGCCGCACGGGTCGATTGAAGGAAGGTTAAGCTACGCTTGCCGCGATCAGTTTGTAGATGGGTAACACTGCGTGCCTCGGAATGGTCCCGACTATAATTCGATGATTTTTGACAGTTGTTACGAGTAGTCAAAAGTTCAAAAGTCTGGCAACCAGCACCCTAATTGCGTAACACACTATTGATCGGAATTTGAATCATTATGAAACAAATTGCTAATCCATTGCTTCATATGTTCGAAAAATTTGTCTGCTCGGCAACGTAAATAACGCAATGAATGTTTTTGAACTGTCACATTGAAACCAACTCCGATTGATAATGTGTTACGCAATTAGAGTGCAGACTTACAGTCCTACCAACTTATCTGTGAACTAAAAGAGGACGGCACCGTCGATTCAGTGTTGCTAATTAATATAAGGTGCCCAAAATTGAGTAAGTTTTCAAGAAGGAAATTTTACATTAGACATAATCGTTTAATAAGAATTACAGTTTTGACAAATTAAAAACAATGATACCTATATAAAAATAATAAAATAACATGACGACCGTAGTTCCAATTTTCGCCATTTCACAGATAAGTTGGTAGGAGTGTACCAAGGGGTATCGCGTTACCCAGTCACTGGGTTATGGAAGCCAGTTAGGCAGTAGTTCCTTGTAAAATACTGGTCCATCATCATACTAGAGCATCCGGTTAGACTGGTAGCCGACCCCAAAATAGTTGGGAAAAGGCTAAGCAGATTGCAGATTGTTGTATAGTTTGATCATACTACGGTTTACCGAAACTAGTCCTCATAAGTCACCCTTCACAACACTAGCAAAAACTTTAATCCTTCTACCCCGTAGTTTTGACATAAACAGGCCCAGAGGGCTGTCTATCAAAACGTTATTTTATGTTATTATGGCAGCAGTACGTGACAAACATACTGACACGGTTGAAAATGTATTTTATGTTTTAACAAGCCTACCGCTAAGCTTCCGGGAAACAACTCCGTTAGGCACTTAAAAAGCACTTTTGGACGTCAAAATTTACAAAAACAAATAATAGGTTGGGGAAAAAGTTTCTTCGCATTTTTTAAGAAAATTCAAAACATTTTTTAATATACATTATTTACATTTATCTAAAGTATGTAGGTACCATTTTGTTCGATAACTTTTTGCCATCTTGTAGGTAGGGACATGATCCCATTGCTATAGAAATTTTGGGACTTCTGATCAAAATACCGCGACAAGTGGTTTTGGCAGTCCTCTCGTGATGTTAACCTGACACTGCCTAAATAATTCTGAAGAGATCGAAACAGGTGGAAATCTGAAGGTGCAAGGTCAGGACTATACGGCGGATGCATTAACAACTCCCAGTCAAGCTCTCTTAATTTTTGCTGAGTGGCTAAAGATGTGTGAGGTCTAGCGTTATCATGATGAAAAACCACACCCCATCTGTTGATTAATTCCGGCCACTTTCTCTCAACTTCTTGCTTTAATCTCATCAGTTGTTCGCAGTAGAGTTCAGAATCGATGGTCCTGCCTGGTGGTAACAGCTCATAATGAATAATGCCCTTCCAATCCCACCACACACACAGCATCACCTTGTTGCGAGTTAACCCGGGTTTCGCCACAGTCTGTGAAGCCTGACCGGCCTTTGACCACGACCTTTTTCGCACGTTCTTGTCGTACGTGATCCACTTTTCATCACCAGCTATCAGCTTCTTCAAAAATGGTTCGGTTTCATTACGTCGTAATAAAGAATCACAAAAGAGTACACGGTTCATTAGGGTTCTTTCAGTGAGCTCGTGAGGTACCCAAATATCGAGCTTTTTTGTGTAACCAGTTTTTTTCAAATGCGCCAAAACTGTTTTGTAGTCAATTCCCAGTTCTTCAGCTACGTCGTAACTACTGATATGCCGATCTTGCTCCACTTTTTCAAAAATAGCATCCATTTTATCCGTAATATGGCGACTAGAGCGACGTGCATCTTTGACATCAAAATTTCCGGATTGAAAACGCTTAAACCAAATTTGTGCTACTCTCATAGACACTGCACTGGGTCCATAAACATCGCAAATTTTTTTCGCGGCTTGCGTTCCATTTTTACCTTTTTTGTAGTAAAATTTTAAAATGTATTGAATTTCTTCATTAGATTCACTCATCTTGACAGTACGAAAAACAAATGAAAATCACACATTTTCCTAATTTGAATTTGGAATTATGTTCTGTAAAATTTAAACTTTCAATGATACCAAAACCAGCCAGATACAAGTAGTATGGCCAAAGAGAATTTATTTTAAGTTTATACATACTATAATGCGAAAAGACTTTTTCCCCAACCTAATACAACCGACTTCGAAAAGCAACACTACAAAGTGAAAAATAACTTTGTTTTCGGAAGTCGATTTTCACTTTGTTGTATTGTTTTTGGAAGTTGGTTGTATTTTTTTTGTAAAAAGTTTTTATTTTTCACTTTTTAGTTGTAGTACTTACACCACACAAATTGTAATACCACTACCTGCAAAAGAAACTAGAACATCATCCTGATAAAAAGTGGGGAAAAAATACGTATTGTTGAAGCTAACTCAAAAACTACCGAAGCAAAGTTTATAAATTTTATATGGGACCATCTTTGAGATATACCCTTTCGAACAATATAAAATACTTTTAAATCGGACGACTCGGTAAAAAGTTATGCGTTGTCATACAAAAAAAAAAAATATACAATATAGAGGGTGGAATTTTGTAATGCCACCTGAAGGGAAAGTACTCTTAATACTGTAGATAGAAAATTTTACTCAAAGAAAACATTCCTTTATTTTTGAATAGAAAGAAAACTGCATTCAAAGATTTTCGAAAATTCGCTTGCCACACCGAATCGAACCGACTAAAATCTGTAAAAATTACACCCTGTATTTTTATTGCATTGATCATTAGGATCAATTATAAGGATGAAATATTTCTAAGAAACTTGATAAATTAAATGAAAGGAAAACCATGAATATAAGCAACAAACTACAACAACAAAATATAGTTGGGAAAAGGCTAGGTAGATGATGAAATCAGTGTATGAGTATATAATAAAAATTCATGTCATAAAAATATTATTGGGTTGCAATCAAGTTGGTAGCTTATCTGAGAGCCTAGACAAAGTTACATTCGATTAACGATGACCCAAGAAGAAAAGCCGAAAAATGTATGGGGTTGACATAAGCTATCGAAATGTCACGTGATCATGTCAATGTCACTTTGAAGCTGTTATGTAGCGATTGTAGAAATAGAATAGAATAAGAATGACATTTGTCTAGACCCTCAGATAGTACTGTAGAGGTTTGTTGCATTGGTCAACCTTATTATGTTGCGGGCTGACATTCTATCATTCAAACATCGAATATTTTTTAACGTAAATGACTAACTAACTAACTATACAAATAAATACAAAACAAAAGGACACTTAGGCGTCAAAGTACTCGTCCGCATCGATGTCATCCGGAAACGTGCCCAGAAGACTGGCAGCATTGCCACGTTGAATGGCAATGCTAATTCTTTGGCCAAAGAACGAGCCAGCCCTCTGGTCACGTGAAGCCTCGACCAGTCGGCGAGAAATTTTCTTAAAAAGTAGACGCGCACTCGGGCCCCATGACCCGAGCGTTTCGACCCCAAACGGCTCAAAACTGTAGTTACCTATAAGGTTACAGTATTTGCGCCGCTTGAGGGTCTCAGCAGCCGCAGCAGCGGCGCCAGCACAGCACGTCGTGCTTGGAACATGAGATGGCGCAAGGGTGTCGACACAATGTGTGACCTGCGCTCCTCCTCCAACATCGAATTACTTTTGAAAAAAAAACTTTTTTACAAAAAAATACAACCGACTTCCAAAAACAACACTACAAAGTGAAAAATAACTTTAATTTCGGAAGTCGGTGTCTAGTTAAATGTATTTTCGTTTTTTGCCACCGACTTCCGAAATTAAAGTTATTTTTCACTTTGTAGTGTTGTTTTTGGAAGTCGAATGTATTTTTTTGTAAAAAAGTTTTTATTTTTCACTTTTTAGTTGTGTACCTACCCCACACAAATTCTAATACCACCAAAACAAACTAGAACATCATCCATATAAAAGTGGAGAAAAAATACGTATTATTGAAGCTAACTCAAAAACTACCATAGCAAAGTTAATCAATTTTATATGGGACCAACTGTGTTGTGTACCCTCTCGAGTAAAACAAAAAAAAAAAATTTAATTCGGTCCAGCTATCTTCGAGTAATCGGGCCGACGAATTGAGAACCTCCTCCTCTTTGAAGTCGGTTAAAAAAGTGGTACCATAGCGGTACTAGCTTTTATTCAAGGATGGAGACAGATTCTAGCTAGGCCTACGATAGGAGTTTAATATTAAGTTGAAACTGAGTAATTTTATAATTTCATAGGTAAAGACCTATTATAACGGAGATCTCACAGTACCTAAGTGGTCACCGCTGACTATATCTATCCATACGTCCCGAAAATAATGGATCAAACGTACAGCACGTGTTCAAACTATTTGTTGGAAATCACGTGAGCTACATACCCGTGTCGTTTGACCCATTATTTTCGGGACACCGTGTATAAGCCAGTGGACATCGCTGGTGCGTTGCCATTCCATAGACAAAGCTGAAATGTTTAAATAACAACGGCAGCCAATGTGAATGCGGTGCTCCTGACCAAACCATGTCCCAGTGTGTAAGACGGTTAACGGTTCATTACTAGCTTACTAGGAACATAAGTATTAGGACACTCCGACCTAATAGGTTAGGTTAGGTTAGAACTGTGACCAACTACGCGCGAGACGAGCGAGCGAAGCGAGTGGTGCTGCGGTAGTGGCTGGCGAGCGCAGCGTCGAAATTGGTTGCAATAACAAAGTTAGGGTACTCTGACAGTTTTCATGTCTATAGCTAAATCCCTAGGGATATAACTATATCACGGCGACAACCGTCTAACTGCGTCTTACTGCATTTCCAAGGACCTAAAAAACGCCACTGATGCCGCGATTGGCGTGGCCTGCCGCCTTTTGGGCCCAACTCATATAACATAGTAAATTATTTTTACTTCTGCCGTCGAGTCGAAAAAAAAGTCCCGGCATCCGAGCAAAGGCGCTTGGCGGGAAAAATATGGTGGCAGTACTACACCGGACGAGATTCTTCATAAAGATCCAAAAGATCTCTACTTGTACGGACTTCGGGTGACATGAGCAGGCGCAGATCTACAACGTGTCGTTTTGCATCCTCGTCAAATTTCAGGATGTGGTTCAGAACATCAAACCGAACAACTTTCTCAATGGGACCAATATCGTATTCGCGAAAAAATTTTTAACTGTCCCATGGAAAACTTCAAGACCTACTCGACGCAAATGTAAGGGACGGCTGATTATTTTTTCGCGATTACGATGTTGGTACCATGGAAAAAGTTGTTCGGTTTGATGGTCTATACCACACCCTTAAATTTGACGAGGATGCAAAACCACACGTTGTATACAGGTTTTCGCCATGAAAGCCCTTTTAAAAAAACCATAGGCACCTTTTTTCTGAAAACTCAACAATGCCCCCCTTTTCGAGGATGTCAAAGACGTACCTATCTATAACTTAGTAATATCACAGATTAATACAGATGGGAAACTCCGCAAAATCATTTAAATAAAAAGCGACTCTTGCTACGACACAATAAAGTGCAATTTAGGTCGCACAACGCTTCAATAACTTCAGTTATATTCACCCATAAGTTGGCTTTTTTTCTACCGCGTAACTTATACCTTCTGACTCGTTAGGGTTATCTTCTTTTACGAAGCGGTGCGTGAGTGAGTATCGAACGAACGTGCGAGCCGGCCGGTGCGTAGCAGCCTACACTGAATTGACCCAGTGAGATGAGCCCACCGCGTACTTGTAGTTTTGGACCTAAACTGCGGAGTGTCCCATCTGTATTAATCTGTGGTAGTATTATACAACATACAAAGTAAAAATGTAGGTTATTAAAGCTATGTTTATATCTAATTTAGAGATTTAGACTCATTTTGGGACAACTGCACTCGTTTCCCCTCCCTATATCCGCTCCTGGACATGATTCACAAATCCCGGGATATAAGTCACGAGAACACGAGACTTTACAAAACAAACCTAAAACACATAACAAGAGTATCCTATGTCAAACGCGTTTACTCGCAACTTCAGTAAAGTTTATCAAATTTAACTGATGCTGCGATACAATCCGGTTTGGCGTCACGTTCTAATTGTTCTGTAAGTATTGTTACTTTGATTTCGCTAATGAGTTTTGTAAAGTATCTGTATTTGTTGCTTATTGTTCGAAAGGGAATTGGGCCATCTTTCCTCTTTCGATGGGTTTAATTGGTGCGAAAGGGATTATACCAAGACGATGGGCAGTAGGATCCATCAGAGCCAACTTTGGGCCCAGTTACAAAATCAAAATATTTTTTTTCACATAAACCTACATGGGCACTTATGAAACGTCAGAAGCTAGGTGCACTGTTCCAAATCGGTCGTTTCCTATGGAGAAGAGCCGGCAAGAAACTCCATGGTTAGTCATATAGAATTAATTGGCTTGTACAATATTTTCCAATCAATCTGCCTAACCTTTTCCCAACTATGTTGGGGTCGGTTTCCAGTCTAACCGGATGCAGCTGAATACCAGTATTTTACATGGAGCGACTGATCTGACCTCCACGACCCATTAACTAACCCCTCGGTAAGACTGGGTGTCAGACTTTCGAGCTTCTGACGACCCGTAACGACTGTCAAAGATCCAAGAATGACATCCGGGACCAACGGCTTAACGTGCTTTCCGAGGCAAGAAGGAGTTTTGGTATGTAAAGATGGTCACCCATCCACGGACCAACCCCAGCAAGCGTAGCTTAACCTGATGTATCGACCCGTGCGGCTGTGATTACTTAGCCACGAGCTCCTCCTTAGCCACGAGCTCGTCGTACAATATTTTCAAATAACAGTGTTAATTAATAGGTACGGAAGGACAATGTAGGCCTTTCAACAATTACCAGGTACTTAGAAAATAGTCAACAAATGTACAGTCTACTAGGCCTGCAACGTTCTCACATTCACAAAATAGAAAATAATCTAATTAGAAGACTAATAAAATAATAAAAATCTATGACATGACACAAATTACATGATTGCCATTACAACTACAGTAACAAATCTGAATAAATATCATGTTCACAGATATAAATCTGAATAAAATCGTGTTAAAATTGGAATTGTAGTTATACAGGGTGTTTGGTGCATCGTTTGCCAAATTGAATTGGCCGAAAGAAGAGGTCATTTGCTATCGCTTTAGGCTCAAGTACTCATTTTTGGCCACACCGGTTTTTTTATTACAACTTTCTAATTTTTATTTTGAAAAAATCCAAAACTCAGCATTAAAGCTTAAATTAAAAAAAAGTTTTAAGTGTAGTCGTCAAATTTCATTTTTATTTACATATGTACTGTTGTATGGCTCTATCAAATTTAAAATTACTTGCCAGTTACATCTAGTTTTTTTTTAATAAATCACAAAGTTTTTGGAAAAATAAAAAATGAACTTAAAACTCAACTTTAAATAGCTATAAAAAAAAAACTAAAAGCGATCGGGATCTTCGAATTATTTAAAAAAGTTCTCTAGTCTATCCCCTTTCCAACGGTATGCAATGTGTTAAAAAACTCTTTTAATATCTTTAATAATTAGCTAAATGTGTAGTCGAGACACATCAGGCTGATATTGGATATTACGTTTAAAACACTAGTTTTCGCATAAATTACATGCTATTAGTAGATAGATACTGTTATCTCACGTCTTACGTAGTCTCTTATCTCGTTCTTACATAGGGAACTTTCCTCGAAATTGAAAAAAAAATACATTATTACAAAAATAATCATTTATTAATAAGTAATTTAATTACATACTAATCTTACAAGTCTTGTTCAAACTGTCTACCACTATTGCGTATGCACGCGCGACATCTTCGTCTTATCTCAACTGTAGTGGTGCGTAAACGCATTTCTGCTTTGATCGTCATGAAAGCCGCCTCAATGCGTTGGACTAAATCATCTCTTGTCTCAACTTCCGTGGCGTAGACGAGTTCTTTGGCCCGTCCCCAGACGTAAAAATCCAACGGAGTTAAGTCTGGAGAACGTGGAGGCCAAGGAATAGGGCCATCCCTCCCAATCCATGAGTCCGGGAATGCATCATTCAAGTACTCCCTGACGGTTATTCTCCAATGAGCGGGACAACCGTCATGTTGGAAAACAAAAGACCTGTCTTCACTGAAAATTGGCAAATCAGCTAATAATAAGGGCAACTCTGTTTGCAGAAATTCTAATTCTTGTAAGATTAGTATGTAATTAAATTACTTATTAATAAATGATTATTTTTGTAATAATGTATTTTTTTTTCAATTTCGAGGAAAGTTCCCTATGTAAGAACGAGATAAGAGACTACGTAAGACGTGAGATAACAGTATCTATCTACTAATAGCATGTAATTTATGCGAAAACTAGTGTTTTAAACGTAATATCCAATATCAGCCTGATGTGTCTCGACTACACATTTAGCTAATTATTAAAGATATTAAAAGAGTTTTTTAACACATTACATACCGTTGGAAAGGGGATAGACTAGAGAACTTTTTTAAATAATTCGAAGATCCCGATCGCTTTTAGTTTTTTTTTTTATAGCTATTTAAAGTTGAGTTTTAAGTTCATTTTTTATTTTTCCAAAAACTTTGTGATTTATTAAAAAAAAACTAGATGTAACTGGCAAGTAATTTTAAATTTGATAGAGCCATACAACAGTACATATGTAAATAAAAATGAAATTTGACGACTACACTTAAAACTTTTTTTTAATTTAAGCTTTAATGCTGAGTTTTGGATTTTTTCAAAATAAAAATTAGAAAGTTGTAATAAAAAAACCGGTGTGGCCAAAAATGAGTACTTGAGCCTGAAGCGATAGCAAATGACCTCTTCTTTCGGCCAATTCAATTTGGCAAACGATGCACCAAACACCCTGTATAATGTCAAATAATGAGATGATTAATAATAATCTATTATGTCAAGGAAGAACGTAAAAATATTAAATTACGCCAAAACGATCCATTCCACTTCAAAATTTTCCACATTTTCCGAAGTTAATACTAATGATTTTGCGCTGATTTCTTATAGAAGAATTGCTCGTTGGTATGTGTTGCCATAACCGGGCGAAATTTGGTGAATAAATAAACAGTTTACCAATGGTGGTGATAACGGCAATACATGGCTGCGCTGACGTTCATACTCGGGGTCACCAGTATGGAGGTATGAGGAACAGGGATAAAGTTATATATCCTCCATAGAAAAGAGGGGATCCTCCGACCAGACGGGTGATGTGTCTGGTGGGCAACTGCCCGACGATTGATGTCGGGACGTGTCGGGTCGTTGTAAATAATTATGCTAGTAGTTCGGTAAACTCTAATTGCGTAGTTTACATGTGGCTATGTCGATGCCGCCACAGTTTTTAGTTCTTTTTAACCGACGAAAAAAAGGAGGAGATTCTCAATTCGACACGTATATTTTTTTTTATATGGATGATCTTTTTACAGAGTCGTCCAAATTGAAAAATTTTTGTTTTATTCGAAAGGGTTGGTTGGTTGTTGGTCCCATATAAAATTGATTAACTTTGCTTGGGTAGTTTTTGAGTTAGCTTCAATAATACCTATTTTTTCCCCACTTTTATATGGATGATGTTCTAGTTGGTTTTGCAGGTACTCGTAGTGGTATTAGAATTTGTGTGGTGTAGGTCCCACAACTAAAAAGTGAAATAAAAACTTTTTTACAAAAAAATACAACCGACTTTCAAAAACAACACTACAAAGTGAAAAATAACTTTAATTTCGGAAGTCGGTGGCAAAAAACGAAAATACATTTAACCAGACACCGACTTCCGAAATTAAAGTTATTTTTAACGTACTTCAAAAAGGAGGAGGTTCTCAATTTGTCGGAACCTTTTTTTTTTTTTTTTTTTTTTTTTTTTTTAATGTCTGTTCCCCGATTACTCGAAGATGGCTAAACCGATTTAGATTTTTTTTGTTTTATTCGAAAGGGTAGACATCACAGTTGGTCCCATATAAAATTGATTAACTTTACTTTGGTAGTTTTTGAGTTAGCTTCAATAATACGTATTTTTTCCACACTTTTATATGGATTATGTTCTAGTTTGTTTTGCAGGTAGTGGTAAGTATTAGAATTTGTGTGGGGTAGGTACACAACTAGAAAGTGAAAAATAGAAACTTTTTTGCAAAAAAATACAACCGACTTCCAAAAACAACACTACAAAGTGAAAAATAACTTTAATTTCGTAAGTCAGTGGCAAAAAACGAAAATACATTTAACTAGACACCGACTTCCGAAATTAAAGTTATTTTTCACTTTGTAGTGTTGTTTTAGGAAGTTGGTTGTATTTTTATGTAAAAAAGTTTTTTTTTTAATACCTAAAAGTCAAAGCTGTTTTGTTTATAATTTTGTTTTTAAATTTAATTAATCATTTTAATTTGATTTAGTTTACGAAAGTTGCTTTATGTAAATGTCGTGAACACTTGTAATTGGTATAATTATAAATAAGAACCCATACCTGTTAACTATTAGTATTTAAAGTACAATGTGTAAACTGTTGGCGTACTTAATATATATAGATAAATAAATAAATACATGAATATTGTCATCATACATAACACCCCCATCATAACTTACCAGAGGGCCAAGACCAATGGCATTCGCTTCGGAACGATTCTATTTCTAAAATCGCTATAACAACTTCAAACGTGACATTGACATGATCACGTGACATTTCGGTAGCTTAATGTCGATCCCTTCCTATTTTTATCTTTTTGGTTTTTCTACTAGCATCATCGCAAATCGAATGTTACTTTGTCTATGTCCTCTTTGTCTCTCAAAGGTGTTTGTACCCAATGACAATCTCAAGAATTCAAACTCATAAACAAAAACGAATCGTTTTCATAGCAATGGTAGTATTTTTTTAAATTCCAAACTGGGCATTTAGATGCGTAAGCTAATTTTACCTGTGATAGCTACTTCTCTATGGGAGGGTATACCATGCAATAGATATGAGGTCTTTGCTTCATTATTGGTAAAGATTAAAGAAAGAAAGAAAAAAAAATAAAAAAAATGCGTTTAATTGGCATTACAGCAAAAACTAAATACACCTTAAAATTATAAAAACATAAAACAAAGATTGTAATGCAAAAAGGGTTCAGCATATGTCAAATACGGACGGGTTAAGTAAATAAATGAATTTTGAATATGGGGGTCACTTTTGGGGGGCAAATAAGAAAATTAAAAAAAAAGTTTTGCAAACTACACCGTGTGACATGTCAAATGAAAGAACTTACTATGAGGGTCTCAAATAAATTTTTTTCTATAATTTTAAAATAAATTGTTCTAAAGTTATATAAGAAAATTGACCATTCCCCCCCTTAGCTCTGAAACTACTGAGCCTAAAATTAAAAAAAAAATACAGAAAATAGATCTGTACCTGTAGATTACAGGAAAATCTATAAGAAGTCTGTGGTCTTAAAATAACATGGTAAATCAATCAATATTGTAAGTACAAACTTACATTTATAGTTGGAATGTATGGGAGAACGTGTTTTTTCAACTACAATGTTAAGTTTGTTCTTGGGACAAATTCATCCCAACTACAGAACCATTCATTGTGCGTGGTCCGACACGCACTTGGCCGGTTTTTTTCTTTTACCCAGCTACTTTGGATGAAAAGATAAAAGAAAATAAGATATCATTACGAGATAATTATGTAGCCAATAAAAACAAATTGGTAATGATAGCAAATGGCCCGAATTGCTGAAGACTGTTGCCTTAATCTTTTATCTTTATCGCTTTTCTTACAAAATTGGATAAAATAATCATAATAACGTTTAAGAATGTACACGAGGCTCAGCCCTGTAGAAATTAGCGCCTGCGTGGTTTGGCACTAATTTCTGAGTTGGTTTATATGATAGGTGATATTATATTAAACTGGTTTAATGATACGGAATAATTATGATAGACTAAATTGATTATTTAAAACTACGAGTATATTGATTATTGGATTCTGGTTATAATAATTAAATGGTAAATCTTAGCTAAATTCTAAGATGGTTTGATTGGTTACGGTTTGAGTTACGCGATTGGTATCTGAATACGTACTGACTGGTGATCGTTGCGATACATGCATTTATGGAATGGAAATGCATGCAGGCAAAAGTGCTGAGCTGTTCGGTTGCAATTATGGTACCGAACATATTCCCGAGCACAAGATGAGATAAGAAATGAATGAAGAAATCATCAAATCACCTTAGTTAAAAATAATAATACTCGTACAAGTAGAATGGTAAACAACAGTAAAGTAAAAAAAAAGTAATTAAAAAAATTAAAAAACCCGACTGCGGCAAAAATGCCGCAAAAATTCCGCAGGCGGGTTTTTAAATTTTTTTGTGTTTCTGTTTTTTTTTATGTTTTTTTGTTTCGGGTTTTTTATGTTTTTATGTCATGAGTTAAAAAAACTGAAAAGCTAAAAACAAGCCCATTTTAAATTAAATAAATGTTGGAAGCAGGAGGGACCCAGACCATTCTCATTATATTTTTAAATGGGTCCCGCCCGCTTCCAATATTTATTTAATTTAAAATGGGCTTGTTTTTAGCTTTTCAGTTTTTTTAACTTATGTTTTTTACTCTCTCGATGATGAGCATACGTTGCAAATAGCTAATATGGATACCCGTACAAAACCCTTATATAATATTGGTTATCTTAATGAAGGGGTAACCCTTTCACTGGGTTTCAAGTATAGAACCCATTCAATGGGTTATCCATATTGAAGGGATAATCCTTTTACAGGGATTCAAGCTAAAACCCATTCAAAGGAAACACACACACATGATAAAGGGTTTTTTTTTTTTTTTTGTGGATGGGAAATCATCAAATGACTTTTCCCGCTCTGGGCAGAGCGGGAGGGCGTGTCAGACTTTTACTGACTAAAACCCACCCATGTTCCTCCAGCTGCCCGTGCCAGGGCCACGGTATCTCTTTCGAACTACCCGCGACCCCGGCGGCATCGGCCCAATTGACCCCGTCACTGCTGACATCTCTTTGAGGCGCGCGTGGAACACAACGCGCCGTCGACCCGGGCCTGGTCCTTACCGGACGGCGAGCTGATGATAAAGGGTAACCTCATAAACGGTTTACCCCTTCGAAAGACTTAACTCTTAACCGGGGTTGTACGGTCCCTTTCAGAATTGATGTAAGCTTAGAAAGCTCTTAATGATAATAGTTATCATTGCAATATGGGTCTAAACTATACACATATTCAGTTTTTGTCTATAGAAAAAGACCGGTTAAGTGCGTGTCGGACTACGCACAATGAAGGGTTCCGTAGTTGAAAAGAATTTAACTCAAAAACAAACTTAACATTGTAATAAAAAAAAAATATTTATGTGATAAAATTATAAATTAACAATTTTTTGACTTTTTCCTGTACTTATGCTGTGAGACCTTGCTTTTTGGCAAATTTCATGATTCTAGATCAACGGGAAGTACTCTATAGGTTTTGAATTACTTGCGAGTATCAAATATGTATGTCGCATAAATGGCCGTATTTTTTTACTGCGTTGACTTAGAAGCTTGATTTTTTTTGAGCTCCAAGGGACCTTAGACGATATTATAATTATTAGTTATTTGATATTAATTTCCACGCGTTCCTGAGAAAAAGTTCTTGACAGAGTGACAGACAGACCTACGCACGACGAAGTGACCTTATAATGGTTCCATTGTTTCCTTTTGAGGTACGGAGCCCTAAAAAAAACAGTACAGTATGGAACGACGCGGAAAGCTGAAACGCATCAGTTTGAACGGATGCGTATGCATCTCCATACAAAACTATGAATAAAAGCTGAATTGAGCTGATTAAGTGTAGTTAGTCCCTATAGACATAATTATGGAGGCCCATAATATTCAGTAGTGGATGTTGAATTTGATGCTATAATGAAAATTTTGCATCGGCCCATTGGCTACGGTGGACTTGATTTAGCACAAAACGCTTTTACGCTTAGGAACACGATGTATTCAAATAATCTTAATTCACCAAACTACAGACTGCATTCACTAATATCACGAAGACGACAGAGCGAGACAGTACCACATCAGTCCCTTTCTCTCCCTGAAACGTATACCTTTTCATTATGACTTCAGTCGCGTCGCGAACTCAATTCTGAGCGGACCGATAGCGCTCCCGCCCAAAAACGAGAAAAAAAATCATAATAAAACACGTGCAATCGAATTCCAAATTCAAAAGTGACGTTTCAACTTTTTAAATATCAACTGTTTCGTGCAAAGGTGTTAAATTATACGGACTGAGAAGTTTGTAAAAAGTTTAGTTGATAAAAAAAAATTGTGGTGACTTTGTCGTTGATGCCAGATTATTAAGATCAAAATAACCTAGGCATATTTTGGTCGAGGACGCCGTTTGATCGGAGACAGTTCAGCTGTTCGTGATATATGGATCTTGGTTATTGTGTGAGTAGATATTAAAACTAGATTATTTTTTTAAGAAACTTTTGTAGACGTAAAAATTATGGAAATTTTTGATGTTTTTTTTCAGTGTCACTTTCGTGACAATGACAAATTCAGCATATTTTTTTCATGAAAATTGAGATAACTATTTTTTCCTTGGAAAAGTTCATCTGCTTGCGTTAGGTAATTAATTATGGAAAGAGTTTGAAACTTATAGTCTGTTAGGTAGCAACGAAATAATTATCTGATAATATTTCTGAAACTGTATTATTTTGGGACGTTCCCTTAATATGCTTTGTACGTGTATCTACATGGTCCTCCCATGATCTGACCAAGATTATGCCTGGACTTAAAAGAGAGATTATTTCGGCCTTTCTTCTCAGAGTAGTCAGATAGGAACCCGTATCTAGTTTTTAAAATATGATTGACGTGTGTTTGTACAAATCCACTTAAAGAAATAAAAACATTTACCACTTTTATCACAGACCCCTACACAATTATGAATATTAAGGGCTGATTGTTCAATAGTCAGATAATTTTTATCAAAGGAATGTATATGGCAGCTTGACAGCTTTTGTATAGAAAATACGTCAAACTGCCACATTTATTCTTTAGATAAAAGTTATCAACCTATTGAAAAATCAGCCCTTAAACAACTAATTCATCCTATTTCATAAATGTAACAATGCCTTTGTCTATTTTATCTGAAATTATTTTTTCTTGCCAATATTCACTTAAAAAAAAAGACATTATAACTAAGAAGTTTTAAAAAGCTATTATTGTAACACAATCCAATTTTAATAATTTTTTTTAAGTTTTCAAGGCCAATTTTATCGAAATTAAATTGATTACTGAAGACCAAAGAAAGACATTACAAATAGGTATCTACCTATTTCAGGATAGCTTGGTTGATTTTACAGAGTGAAAACAACAGAACCTAGAATTTAAATTATTTGTGATCATCTGCCTAGCCTTTTCCCAACTATATTGGGGTCGGCTTCCAGTCTAACTGGATGCAGCTAAATACCAGTATTTTGTATAGAGCTGCTGCCTATCTGACCTCCACAACCCAGTCACTGGGTTTGGTAAGACTGGTTGTCAGACTTTCGGGCTTCTAGCGACCCGTAACAACTATCAAAGGTCCACGAATGATAGCCGGGACCAACAGTTTAGCGTGCTTTCGAGGCACTAGCGTTTAAATTATTTGTATTATCTTAAAACAATTTACTAAGCGTAACATCAAACAATCTGATTTTGAATCACTATAGAAAAGAAAAAAAAAATGTTTATTTCTCACCAGCATAGCAACAAGGATTACATACATAAAGGTACTTAATAATAATAATCTATAATTAAAACAAATAAAATATCTCGACTCACGAGGTTGTTGACATGTGGAATGTGAGCTTGGCTGTCATTGTGCCGATTGTCGTTACGGCCAATGGCCTGATGGCCGAAAGCCTCGACCAACATCTCTCGAGGCTCTCGTTAGGCTGTTGGATCAAGAGCCTGATTCAGAAGGCAGTACTCCTTGATACGGCTCGCATTGTGAGAAGGTTCCTGTCGCTGCAGCCCTAACCACCGGTAGCTTGGAACTTGCTCTATTTTTTATATTTTTAAATGTTTTTTTTTATTTCTTTTTGTTTAAGTAATATTTAAAAATGTAACTAATTATGATATAAAATGAATAAACGACATAATCTATAATTAAATATTAATATTCCAGCAGCATTTGTGGTGGTAAAGAGAGGTTAACAGGCGATTAGTATTATACCTAATTAGTATTAATTGATTTACAATAAATGTTCTCTTAGTCTTTACTGAAAGAAAATAAATACAATAATTTGACTGATAATAATTGTAACAGATCGATTCCATAGATCTGTGTATATAATAGTTAAGTGTATCAATCGAGCTATTTATTTATTTTAAAAAAAAACACATCACAAGAAATCCAATAGACTCGCCCCATATTACAATAAATCTGCCTAGCCTTTTCCCAGTTATGTTAGGGTCAGCTTACAGTCTAACCAGATGCAGCTGAATACCAGTATTTTATATGGAGCGACTGCCTATCTGACCTCCACAACCCATTAACTGGGTAATACGATACCCCTTGATAAGGCTGGTTGTCAGACTTTCGGGCTTCTGACAACCCGTAACGACTGTCAAAGATCCACGAATGACAGCCGGGACCAACGGCTTAACGTGCTTTCCAAGGCACTGATGAGACTCGGTATGTAAAGATGGTCACCCATCCACGGACCGACCCTGGCAAGCGTAGCTTAACCTGATGGATTAACCCGTGCGGCTGTTATTACTTAGCCACGAGCTCCCCATATGACATGGGGTTTAAAAATAAGTGGTGAAATGTGGGTGTCTTAGGCACTAAGATACAACTCTGCCCAACCTTTCGGGGATTACAGCGTGACGTTATGTTATGTTCTGTGTTATAAAATACCAATAACTTCTTCTATAAAATACTCCTTTAAAAATTATGAAAACAGTTTCCAATTTTTCCTTACTACCTCTAACCGCGACTTTGCTCCCGTGAAAATAGTGAATTTCCGGGATGAAAACATCTCTTTATATGCTAATCCAGGATACATTCTACCTTGCACCAAATTCCGTACATATCCGTTGGACCCGTAACGCGTAACCCGTAACCCGTAATCCGTAATATCGTGATTGAGGTAGTGCCTTATATCGGAACTTTTACATTATTGGATTCCTTTTATTGTTTTACGTCTTGAGGTAGCCTTTGGAATTAGATGAGTGAAAAATGTTCTTTAAATTGAATTATAATGTACTGTTTCTCGAAAAATTTGTTAGGTCATCTTTACATACCGAGACTCCTCCGTGCCTCGAAAAACACGTCAAGGCGTTGGTCCCGGCTGTCATTCGTGGATCTTTGACAGTTGTTATGGGTCGTCAGAAGCCCGAAAGTCTGACAACCAGTCTTACCAAGGGTATTACCCAGTTACTGGGTTGTGGAGGTCAGATAGGCAGTCGATCCATGTAAAATACTGGTATTCAGCTGCATCCAGTTAGACTGGAAGCCGACCCCAGCATAGTTGGGAAAAGGCTAGGCAGATTGATTGTAGAGGTTTCATACTAAGGGCAACCTTACGTGATACAGGCTGACATTCGAATCGTTTGACAAGTGTTGAACTATTTAAAAAAAAAAGTAATTCTAGCTTTTTTTATAAGAATAAGTGAGTCTCTAGACAGGACAGGGCTAGGCAGTGCGCGTTTTTCCTAAGAAAAGATATGTTACCGAAAGGTCGGGTTACTTTGACTCTAGGGCATAACTTTGGCCCAAATCGAGATAGCTAAACAAAAAAAAAAAAAAGCTGTATAAACTGCCCGACGTGACACGACCGCACAACCGAACGTCGTATGTCCTTCGGTAACTATTAGATGGTGATATAGACGCGTACTTGCGGAACCTTGTGTGGATTTAATGACAGTAAACATCTGTCTCGATTTGGGCCAAAGTTATGCCCTAGAGTCAAAGTAACCCGCACTTACTGTATTCATTTTAGGGCCGAGCTTTCAATCGTCAAATAACTTTTATCTGTGGAATGTCTTTGACGTTTTGACAGGTTTGAATAGAAAATATGTCAAACTGCCATAGGCACAGATAGAAGTTATCTGACTAT
Organism: Cosmia pyralina; assembly: GCA_946251885.1. Taxonomy (NCBI): domain Eukaryota; kingdom Metazoa; phylum Arthropoda; class Insecta; order Lepidoptera; family Noctuidae; genus Cosmia; species Cosmia pyralina. The sequence continues at coordinate 3,989,046 of OX276362.1, read as the reverse complement.
TGAAAAATCGGCCCTAATAGAAACAACAGATGGTTTTATCCTGTATCATTTGAGATTCGAATTCTCACAGTACCTAATTATTTTAGTTGGGGATAAATTGTGATTAGCCTTCTAGCTTTTCTTAGAAAGATTTTTTTTTTTTTTATTTGCCCCTTATCCAAATTGGTATTGGTTTTTCATTAAACATGATTGTGATACTTTAAGAGAAAATGACTCTTGAATTTCAAAATGAGTATAAATTATTACTAATATTTTTTTTTAGGTAAGTCATTTCATTGATTGTAATCTCAAAATACAATCTAGCACTAAAATATAAATATTATGTAAGTACAAGTATATATTACTGGCTTGTTCCCGCGGCTTCGCCCGGGTGGATGTCGGAAACTATCCCACGGGAACAAAAACCCGTCTACATTATAAAGGGAACCTCTGCGCAAATTTTCAGCTTTATAGGTTCAAGGGTTTGGGCTGGGCGTTTATGAGTCAGTCAGTCAGTCAGGACTGTTCTTATTATATATGGAGAAAGCTTCTGCCAAAATTCTGAAATTCTTTGCTGCTGAAGTTTCTTGTTCCACTACCCACCCCGTCACATCGCATCGCCTGCCCACGCTATTATTTCGTTTTCACTTAGCGTTCATTTTAATTTTTTTTCTTTTTGCTCGGCATATAAAAGTCCTAGATGCCGTTAAATATGCCTATAGTTTTCCTTAAGAATTGGGCTATCAAATGCAAAAATAATTATTAATGTCCGCCTGGTAGACTAGCTGCGCCCCGCAGTTTCACCCGCTAGACCGGGATAAAGAGTAGCCTACGCTATCTACACACAAAATTTCATCAAAATCGGTCCAGCCGTTTGAGCGTGAAGAATTAACAAACATACACACACACACACTCACAAACTTTCGCCTTTATAATATAATATTAGTGTGATAAAGGGGAAAGCTTAGGGGCATCAAAAAAATTCGTCTGCATCGCTGTCAGTGCAAAAAGTGCCCAAAAGGCTGGCAGCATTGCCACGTTGGATAATGGCAATGCTGATTCTTTGACCTAAAAATTGGCCAGCCCTCTGGTCCCATGAAGAGTCGACTAACCGCTTGGTGATGTCCCGAAATACTGGATGAGCAGTCGGAACCCAAAGCCCTAATGTTCCAACCCCAAACGACATTAGCGCCTTTTGAGGTTATCTGCACCTGCAACAGCCCTCCAGCACAGCTAGGAAGATGGGATGGCGGGAGGGTGAGGTTACATTCATTTTACATTTAATAACAATAATACCTACAAACCGTGCCCACCCATTTGAATAAAACTAGCGTAATAATAGTCAAGCGTAAGAGAGTCAGCGTCAGCTGTTGCGTTCAATATAATGCTGTACTAGTACATAGCGTCACTTTGTATAATGATTCTATGTAGGCCAAGTTAGCCGTAGCTAGTTTTTAGTTATGTTTCTAAAGAGTGGAACGGAAACATTTGACTTTGATGGCCTTAGCACACCTCCGCCGCGAAACAGCGAAACCGCATGATGTTTCGCTGATGTTCCTCTTCTCGAGGAGCGGAACATCATGCGGTTTCGCGGTCTCGCGGTGGAATATTTCATACAGTTACTGAGATCAAACTCTGTAATAAATGAACTTACGTCGTTGAGTGATTACTATAATGTCACGGAATTCTTATTTGCCTTTAATTAATACTAGTTTTTCGCCGCGACTTCGTCTGCGTGGACTTCAGAATTAATTCAATTCAATTCAAAATATTTATTTCGGATAAGGTATATCCATATTTTGGTTAGTGACAATATAGGTACTTACAAAACTATGTTAGTAATGACATATTATAATTAAACGTTAATTGGGCAACACCATGACCAACGAATAAAATTCTAATGTAGGTAAGAACTTCATCCACCAGCCACAACTTCACCCCGACCGCGTCCCTACAGACACCGTGTACACAAATGCGTATGTACCCAATGCCCAAGGAAGGGACTGTCGACTTTACCACTCAATGTCCTCAAGATAATATTGGAAGCCTCCCTCACTCTGCTCATAACTGAGGCGACTCTCTTGCGTAAGTTAGCGTAGAAATCGTCTTTTCGTGCACGCGCAAACATATCAGACGCACTACAGTAGCGAGGTAAACCCAACATTACCCTGAAGGCATTGTTGTATTGGACGCGCAAGGCGTTGTAGGTCCGCTGCGTATATTTCACCCACAGGCTAGAAGTGTAAAAAGATTGGCAGTAGGCCAGAGAGAAATGAAAAATAAAAGATAAACATATAAGCGTTGCTAAAGTTTAATAGATCTTTTTAAGAGAAATACTTCCGTAATATTATACATTGTTTTCATATAAATGTATTGGTTTACGCGGCGCACGTCAGTAAAGCTCCCAGTCGGCATGATTTTTTCCGACATCTTCAACAATCATCGTCATATTTCAGCCAATTTACCAAAACCTTAAGGCCTCTGCCTCGAATTTCGCGGGCAGCGGGACGGCGGCGGCGGCGGCGCGTCTCGCATTGTCCCGCCCCGCTTCCGCGCCGCTGTTTTCGAGGTCCGGTCCATTTGTTTTTACGCATAAAATCCTGCCGCTCCCGCGCCGCCGCCGCTGCCGCCCCACTTCCCGCAAAATTCGAGGCAGACGCCTGATGAATTAAACTTTCCTTGTGAATTACTCCGTACACTGTGCACTGGTGCAAACCGTATGAAAATCCGTTCGATAGTTTTTGAGTTAATCACGTTCAGACAGAAAGACGCGGTGGAACTATCTCCGGTCAAATTGCAAAAAACTTAAGAAAATTTAAATTTCGCGGGCCACCTTAGCGTATTCCTTTAAGGGGCATGCGCTGTGATGGCCCGCGAAATTCTTTTTTTTTAGGGTTTTGCAATTCGCAGTTCCGTGTCAGGTTGTATCTTGATCGAAACATGATACGCGGCAATAAAACAAATGTATTTATATAATTTTTAACCGACTTCAAAAAGGAGGAGGTTCTCAATTCGTCGGAACCTTTTTTTTTTTTTTATGTATGTTCCCCGATTACTCGAAGATGGCTCGACCGATTTGGATTTTTTTTTTGTTTTATTCGAGGGGGTATACATCACAGTTGGTCCCATATAAAATTGATTAACTTTGCTTCGGTAGTTTTTGAGTTAGCTTCAATAATACGTATTTATTCCCCACTTTTATATGGATGATGTTCTAGTTTGTTTTGCAGGTAGTGGTATTAGAATTTGTGTGGGGTAGGTACACAACTAAAAAGTGAAAAATAAAAACTTTTATACAAAAAAATACAACCGACTTCCAAAAACAACACTACAAAGTGAAAAATAACTTTAATTTCGGAAGTCGGTGGAAAAAACGAAAATACATTTAACTAGACACCGACTTCCGAAATTAAAGTTAGTTTTCACTATGCTTGGAAGTTTTATCTCTTCTCTAAATATTATAATCACTTCTCTCTACGCCTTTTATGCCTGGATGCTTTTATTTAGGTTCATACAATGGAATATTGAGGGCCATAATGCGAGGTAAACTATATCTTCTTATACGGCGATTAATATTCCAGCTAAAATACTCCTAGTTCTTATATATAATAATAATATTTTATATGGGTGTATTCCTAAATTAAAAATGATTTGATTTGTTTTTTTCTGATTTTGATAAAGTTCTGCTTACGTTTTTATTTTTTCAGCTTGCGTATAGTTTTAGATGTTTTTTTTTGTTGGTACCTATATTGACGTATGCTAGCTGACATACTTATGGCAAATAATTTAATGTTTTGTAATGTAAATTATTTTGCATAATATTCTATAGAATCAAAAATTTCTGAACTGAACAGACAGCTGTGCTGCTGGGGAGATTGTTGCGCTACTTCTTCCCAGCTAAAGCACTAGGAAGTGGTGATGGGCGGGCGGACTGTCTTAAGCCGTGTACGCACAAACGAACAAAACATGGTGAACACGAACATCGAACACTTTAAATGTTCAAAAGGGTCCTGAGTTTCTTCAAATATCCCGTGTTCGATGTTCGTGTTCACTATGTTTTGTTCGTTCGTGTGTACACGCCATTATGTAATTTTGACGTTTGAGCCTAATTTGAATAATTGACTTTTGATTTTGATTTGAAAAATTCTTCTTGTATTCGATAGCTCAATTCTTGAGGAAGCTTATAGGCTATTAGGCTAGGCTATTTAACATCACGCTGCAACTCCTAGGAGCCGAGCAAAAAGAAAATAAATCTGACAGAACGCTTAGCGAAAATGAAGTAGGTACTTAGGTAATATCGTGGCGGGCGATGAGATGCGATGCGGTGGGTCGGAGAACAAGAAATTTCACGCGGATGAAGGCGAGGGATAATTTAACATAAAATTTAACATATATACTAAGTAGTTATTGTCCTACCTTTTAAAAGATGGAGTCGACTCCCAGTATGAACATAAATATGCGGCTACATACCAAGTATTATAGTGTAGTACTTCGTGTAAAGGTCGCTCTACACTCGCGCCGCGAATGGGTGCGAAAGCCATGAATCATAGACGTATAAAAAAACGCGGACAGATTCTCGCTAACAAAAAACTGTGTCTATCGGAGTCAGCCGGCACGTACATTCACACATCAGTCAACCATTTGTAATATGGTAACGTATTCGTAATATTTTATTTAGTTTATTTTACTAATTTTAGGAAACCTTACAGCTAAAAGGTACAGTAAGCAAAAATTCAAACAAAATAAGGCCAATTACAAGTTTCCAGATGTACTTAAATCATATGAAACAGAAAATTGATCATAGTCTATTCATTACAACCAAAACAGAAAAGAAAATATCTATTAACGCTCGAAGAAGCTATTAGATAATTTTTCTTTCAATTTAGCAACACCAGTATTGAAAATGTCGATATCAGCTTCCTGGCAGGTTGCGTTGTGCACACGACTCGCTCTCACCATGTACGAGTTCCGTCTGCACGTAGTGGCTACCACTGGGGTGTGCAATACATGAGGTCTGCGTAAGAACACAGATGGCACTCGTAGCCCGATTTTGTGTAGCAACGTAGTATTCATAATACGGTAAGGCATAATATATATATAAGGTAAAAATACAGCATGTCTTGTGAAATGTGTGCCTGTAGGTACAGCGAGCTGGCTGACTCCGATGGACACAGTTTTTTGTTTTATTTTATTTTATTCTATTCAGAAAGGAACTCCAACAAAGTATTACATGCATTATTATACAAAGTACTTTGAAGATTTGTGCTCCTTCAGTTATAGGAGAACACATCATGCATACATCATCATTTTAAACATAGTTTAGAATTGTACGAGTTTAAGTAGTTAAACACAATAAAATTTAAATCAAAGAAAAATTAAACAATATTAAATTAAACAACACATGAACATAAAATTAAATTAAACATTTGAAGTTAATACACGGGTTAAATAGTAAACAATTGAATAGTAAAATTTAAAAAAAAATTAAAACATTAAGATATTCTAAAACACAAATAATACAATGAAAGAGGCAACAATGAATAGGAACTATAAAGAGCAATTATTAACGGTTATTGTTAGTGAGATCTGTCCGCCTTTTTTTATACGTCTATGCCATGAATCGCTAGTGTAGATTGTTTAGCGTATTTTCGCGCTTCGCGCCGTTCCCCGATCGGTGTCGGTTTTTTGTCACGCAACAAAGGGTTCGCGCTTGGTTCACGACGCGCGAACGTGAACCCATCTACACTCGCTGCTCTTCCGCCATCTTTTTCTCCAAGTCTTTTTTATTTTTGATACAAAGATAATTGTAGTACGCTACAGCACATAGCATCACAGCAGCAGCTACTTAATAGGCGTCCATTTTCTTTGAGATCGCGAACGAAACTGCGAAACTTTGCGAGTGTGGAGGGAGGGACACGTTTTCACGTGGAGTTCACAGCGCGAACAGCGGCGTGAATTCACAGCATGATTCGCGCGCGAGTGTAGAGCGGGCTTAAAGCGAATATTTATCGATCCGCACAGCTGCGCCGGATATTACTATTCTCATTTCAAAACAACATATGCACACAACGTATTTGATAGGTATGTAATGTTCTTGGTCAGAGTGTTAGTTAAATTGACGTCACTTTATTTTAATAATTAAAATCAATCTGCCTAGCCTTTTTTTCAACTATGTTGGGGTCGGCTTCTACGGCAAGCTAAGCTACGCTTGCCGGAGTCGGTCCATGGATGGGTGACCATCTTTACATACTGAGACTCCTCCGTGCCTCGGAAAGCACGTTAAGCCATTGGTCCCGGCTGTCATTCGTGGATCTTTGACAGTCGTTACGGGTCGTCAAAAGCCCGAAAGTCTGACAACCAGTCTTACCATGGGGTATCTTATTACCCAGTTAATGGGTTGCGGAGGTCAGATAGGCAGTCGCTTCATGTAAAATGCTGGTATTCAGCTGCATCCGGTTAGACTGGAAGCCGACCCCAACATAGTTGGGAAAAGGCTAGGCAGATTGTTGGGGTCGGCTTCTAGTCTAACCGGATGCAGCTGGATACCAGTATTTTACATGGAGTGACTGCCTATCTGACCTCCACAACCCAGTAACTGGGTAAAACGATACATCTTGGTAAAACTGGTTGTCAGACTTTCGGGCTTCTGACGACCCGTAACGACTGTCAAAGATCCAAGAATGACAGCCGGGAGCAACGACTTAACGTGCTTTCCGATGCACCCATCCACGAACCGACCGCGGTAAGCGCAGCTTAACCTGATCGATCGACCCATGCGGCTGTTATTACTTAGCTACGATCTCAACTTGAAAATGTTTTTCAAGTGAGCTATCATTCCCGTAATGCGAGGGATTGTCTCGATAGTAGCTCACTTCACCTTGTCATGGTGAGTTTTATTACAGAATAGATCGCTTGTTCGCTCTCAAAACAAAAGAAAAGTGCTACAAACAATACTTCACAGCCACGTTACTTCAAAGGTTCATAACGTCCGAGTGGACATTAATTTGGGTCAAAGTCCCCATTGTTTCCACAGAATAAGAACCACTGAGGGGTCATAATTAACCACTTGCCTAAAAGAGGGTAATTTTTGACCCGCGCTTACTTATTTAGGGGAGTTTCTCTTAACTCTTAAAATGTCGATTGTACACCATGTGTACAGATAACAATAGAATTTCAATTGTGTCTGCTAATTGGCGCGCGACGGGTTAATATGCTCTCTGCATCACCTAAAGGTTGACTGCCAGAAAATGCCTATGGCATTAAGTCTGCCTCTGTACATTTGTGTTTGAAGTATTAAATAAATAAGGAGACGATGTATTTTTAGGGTTCCGTTCCTCAAAAGGATAAAATGGAACCCATAAAGGATCACTCCGTTGTCCGTCTGTCAAGAACCTTTTTCTCAGGAACGCGTGGAGGTATCAAGTTGAAATTAATATCAAATAAGTACGTAGATCTATGATCTAAGTCAATGCAATAAAAAAATACGGCCATTTATGAGACTTATTTTGATACTAGCAAGTACATCAAAACCTACATATAGGGTACTTCCCGTTGTCCTAGAATCATGAAATTTGACAAGAAGCAAGGTCTCACAGCATAAATAAAAATAAAAAGTCCAAAAATTGTTAATTTATAATTTTATCACAAAAAATATATATTTTATTACAATGTTAAGTTAATTTTTGGGATAAATTCTTTTCAACTACGGAACCCTTCATAGTGCTTGGTCTGACACCCACTTGGCCGGTTTTTTGCTAGTGGTCGTTTGAATATTTGCTGGCAATGTTTCTTGGAAACGCAGAGTACAGTTTCAATAGAAACGTTTGTTAAGATCATGTTAAATCTTTTAGAGGCAAGACTAGAGGTAGATGGAGCTATTCCAATGATTTTTATTGGAACACTCTTAAGAATTCTTTTGGTCTAGTACTAACAGCCGCACGGGTCAATCGATCAGGTTAAGCTACACTTGCCGCGGTTGGTCCCTGGATGGGTGACCATCTTTATAAACCAAGACCCCTCCGTGCCTCGGGAAGCGCATTAAGCCGTTGGTCCCGGCTGTCATTCGTGGATCTTTGACAGTCGCTACGGGTTGTCAGAAGCCTGAAAGTCTGACAACCAGTCTTACTAAGGGGTATCGTACCCAGTAACTGGGTTGTGGAAGTCAGATAGGCAGTCGCTCCATGTAAAATACTGGTATTCAGCTGCATCCGGTTAGACTGGACGCCGCACCAACATAGTTAGGAAAAGGCTAGGCAGATTGACATATATAAAGAAAAATACTTCAGTTTAAACAAACACGTTTCTTGTGTTTTCACTCCCTTTAATTATTAATTTTATTTTATTTACTTATTGTTTATTTATTTATTTAATTTTAAAGAAGGCTTACAGACTAACAAACCAATAATACAGAGAATTTAATATAAAAAAAATAGCTAATAACAAGCCTCCACATATAGTCAAAGGAAAAAGTCGATTATAAAGAAAATACATACAAGTTAATATCATTATTTAAGAGAATATTAATATTATTATTTGTTGTTATTTGTCTACCTATTACGATTCATTGCCCGCTGACAGACAGACGGATAGATAGCGGACGAGGCTTAGATTAGGGCTCCGTTTGGCATCCTTCTGGTACGGAACCCTTTTTTTTTTGTGGATGGGAAATTATCAAATGACTTCTCCCGCTCTGGGCGGAGCGGAAGGGCGTGTCAGACTTTTACTTACTAAAACCCACCCATGTTCCTTCAGTTGCCCGTGCCAGGGCCACGGTATCTCATTCGAACCCTAAAAGTATCCTACGTTTATAAAGCCTACCTATATCTAATAGTACACTGCAATAGGCCGAGTTCGTTGAAACTTCAAACATTTAAAATTGACTCCACTAGGTTTCATAATAAACATCATCACACGCTCCATAAAGAGCAAACACACACATAAACACATATCTATAAAAAAAACAACTTCCGAATTCTGATTCAGCCACAACCAATTTTCAGTACGAATACAAAAACTTTATCAATTTAACTTTACCGGGCGAAATGTTTCCAATACCTATATATATATATTTGGTAAAAAATTAAGATCCAATGAATAATTCTTGTGGGTATCGTAAATTTAACCTAGGTCTCCAGGGAAGGGGTTTTTGGGCTAGAATTTAGAACGTAATTTTCTCTTGGCTTTAGTTAAGATTTCTTTAAGATAAGGTGAGAGTATTTTGAGAGCAGTGGTGGCCCAGTGGTAACGGCCCCGACTTACGAGTACTTACTTTGGTCGTGAGTTCGAACACAGGCAGGCGCTTTACTTTGTGTAAATATTTTCATCACTACCTACTGCTCTCAAAACAGTGAAGGGAAACATCGTAAGGAAACGGCATGTCCTAGAACCAAAAATTATTATAATTATTATTAAATATTTTAATTGGCGTCTGCAAAATTTCCAGTATTAGTTTATCCTCGGTCCACGGCACAGAGAAAATTATAGCCTCCACACTGGTTAATTTTGATGTGCCTTGTTTCACCGAAGCTATGGATGCCTGGAGACTCGCTTGCCCGAATTCAGATCCACCCGACAATCCATCTTCCCAGAGACGGTGGGATGAGCCGCTCTGCAGAGTAGTACAGAACAATTTACTTGATACGTCTGCTACTACTGCGGAGCGTGCGCGCCTGCTGGCTGTGGGTAAGTGGGAGTCGGGTCTGTGGCTTCATGCACTACCGTCGTCGAACATAGGCGCTTTATTGGACAACACTTCTTTCCGCTTCGCTGCTTCACTGCGACTAGGAGCCCCTTCTTGTTCTCCTCATCGCTGTCACTGTGGTGAAGTTGTCAACAGCCTCGGACACCACGGCCTGTCTTGCAGCCGAAGTGCGAGTCGCTTTGCGCGGCACGTGAACATTAATGACATCATCCGACGAGCCCTTGTCACCGTCGGCGTTCCAGCTGTATTAGAACCCAATGGCTTGGCACGCGACGATGGCAAGAGTCCGTACGGCATGTCTTTATTTCCATGGAAGGTGGGTAGGCCTTTAGTGTGGAACGCAACGTGCGTCGATACTCTTGCGCCATCTCATCTTCCTGGCTCGGCGTGCTGTGCTGGCACTGCTGCTGCGGCTGCGGAAAACCTCAAGCGGCGAAAGTATAATAACCTTATCGGTAATTATATTTTCGAGCCGTTTGGGGTTGAAACCCTTGGGCCGTGGGGTCCGAGTGCTCATGGTTTATTCAACGAAATCTCCACGCGGCTGGTTAACACTTCCCATGACCCAAGGGCTGGCTTTTACCTTGGCCAGAGGTTTAGCATTGCCATACAACGTGGCAATGCCGCCAGTCTCTTGGGTACTTTACCAGTCGACAATGATGCGGAGGAATTTTTCGATGCCACATTTTGGTTTTTTAATAGTTTTAGTTATGTTTGTAGGAACTCAACCTCAACTCAGAAATGAAACAACGATTATAGATAATCTTCGATATAATTCTCTCAGCTAAAATGTATACGCTCTGTTCGACAGTTCAATCACAAGTGCCACGCGGGTGCAAAAATCAAAACGTCAGAATTAAAAATAATGGTGGCAAAAGTATCAACTTCAAACAGCCAAGCCGTATTCCTTAAATAAGTCTATCACTACTTTAGTAACGGGTGTCTGTCAATGTTACCAGACGAAAAATACAAGACTATTTACGTGTCTATGACAGCTGACAGATACACGTCACTGCATGGTACAAATAATAACAATTGGATAACCTAAATCGCGAATACAATAATACTGTTAGTCTTACATGTTAGGATATAATTTTGTTTAAAAAATTATTAAATATTATTTTAAAATGTCTTTGACATATTTCGGGACCCTGGGGTCCCAGACCTTTGGAATGCGTACGAGGGGCCGAAGCCAGATTGCAGAGGCCCCTTAGGCAATTTTAAATTATAAGTTCTTCTCCCGAGAGATAGGGTCCGTGGGGTCGCTACTGCCCAACAGCTCACCACATGCTGCCGTGCGGGTTTCTGTATCTCTCTTGGTCTGGCTCCTCATCCTAGACCTGTGCCGGTAATGTAAACTTTACTGGCACAGATCTAGAATTCGGAGCGCGCAAGCCCCACCACGACCTCAACGCAGAGATACTGCAATGGGGTTATTTAATATTATTATTATTGATTACAGTTAAAGTTGGTCCCGGCTGTCATTCGTGGATCTTTGACAGTCGTTACGGGTCATCAGAAGCCCGAAAGTCTGACAACCAGTCTTACCAAGGGGTATCGTACCCAGTTACTGGGTTGTGGAGGTCAGATAGGCAGTCGCTCCATGTAAAATACTGGTATTTAGCTGCATCCGGTTAGACTGGAAGCCGACCCCAACATAGTTGGGAAAAGGCTAGGCAGATTGATTGGTTACAATTAAAGTTATGACGTCAGCTAACAAGTTGTCAAATTGTACAACCCACATTATCTAGCTGGAACTTTAACAAGTAAGGGTTGCACCATCTCATTTTAACTATAACAAACATCGAACTGAAGGTGCGGTGCTTGTTATAGTTAAAGTAATATGGAGCAACCAACCCTAACACCCCTATCTAACCCTTCGGAGAAATACTGGCGTGATGATATGCCACCTAGATGTCTTCGTCGAATAACAAGCCAAGGAAACAGCAATATTATCAAATTCTAAAGAACATCAGTGGACCCAGACTCCTTAAAAAATGTTACACCAAGAAATGTAAAGCAATTTTCACCAAAAACAAAAGAAAACACTACTGTATTTCGTAATGGCAACACTGCATACACTAGCTAGTCTTATTTTATTTTTCTCCTTGTTGCAAGTGCTTACTAATGAACGAAGATCAGACACTCGGCAAGGCGTCAGGGAATTCTCTCATTTTCCCAGCATTTTAACAATAGGAACTTATGTTTTTCTGAGAAATTCTAAAAGATTTAGAGTAATTCTTACATAGGTATTGTAAAATGCAAGGGCTCTCTCTCTCTGGCCGTTATGGCTGATTTAAATTTGCATTAGTTTAGAGACGTCAAGTGACAGTTTTTTGGGTTCCGTAGTCAACAAGGCCGATCATCACGTTCATCACGCCGACAAAGTGGTAAAATAAAATCATGAAAAAAAAATTTTTTTTAGGGTACCTTTTGTACACGTAAAGTGAGGATGTTTTTTTTCTCGTCTGCCCCATGGTGTGGGTTGTTGTTGGATGGGTCTTTCAAAAATATTGTGGGTTTGTGGAAACAATTTTTCGATTTAGGGATCCGTTTCTGAAATATTAATCTTTAAGGTGCTAATTTTTGTTAGAGTCAAGTGCCAGCTACTCCTGCCAGCTAAATGGTTAATTTTGGATGAGTGAAAAAATTCACGGTAGTTGTATATATAACGAAGTTAAAAGGAAAACTATCACAGCTAAGTAGGCTTTTCAAGTTTACGAGTAATAGTCAAACAACTTAAATTTGCAGTTGGAATGTATGGAAGTCCATGTTTTTCAACTACAATGGCCGATTTTTCATTGTGAAATGTCACGTACGTAAGGCATTCCCACCGACCGCTAAGTAGTACAGTCATTTGGTGCTCAAAATGGGGTTAACTGAAAAGTTTTCCGGGGGTTTTGGAAATTGATGATTTTATTGAGTTCGACGTGCTCTCTTTGAATTTTCACTTTGCCACCTCGTATCTTCGTCGCTAGCGCCGCCATATTGGCAAAATGGCGCCTAATAGCAGTATTTTGACAATAAGTTGATGTACGCACGGACGTAAAAATATCGCAACAATTTTTTTGCGCTCTGGATTTTCAACGCTCTGCTTGGCGCCGAGGGTTGAAAATCCAACAGTGTGTTTTTTCGACGCGCTAGAATATTCTAGCGTGTCGTAACAGAGTACATACTCTGTTATTGTTAATTTGGATTCTCAACGCTCAGCTCAACAACGAGAGTTGAAAGTCCAGTGCGCGATAAAATCCCGCTGCGATATTTTTACGTCCGTGCGTACGTCGGCTAACTCCTTTCCGACTCATTTTATGATAAAACATTAATTTACAAAATGTTTTCTATTGAATTTTTTCTATCGAAAAAATGTCAAGTAGCAGTAGTAGTGCAGTGCAGTGGTAGTAGTAGTTGTAGTGTGTGAGTGTGTGTGTGTGTAGTAGTGTGTATATTTCGGTTTTAGTACAGCAGTAGACAATATAGTCAAATAACACACATAGGGAACATCCAACCGATACATATTTTGGTTTTAGAAGAATTTTAAAAACAAAATTATTGATGTAACCCCTTTCATTTAAAAATTTGATGGTTTCTAAAATACTGCTATACTGACATTGCCAGTGTTTTCATATATAATTGTCGTACTGTTATCCTCACATGGCATACAACTAACTATTTATACTAAATTTGTCTAGTTAGGTTTTATAGTACATGAATTAGTTCACGTGAATGGAGCCCCGGGCACAGCTATATTTAGAATTAAATTATTTAGTACAGGATTTTGTACTATCACTAATATTATAAATGCGAAAGTAAGTTTGTCTGCCTGTCTGTTCCTTACTACCTTTTCACGCTCTTACCGGTACACCGATTATTATTAATATCTCAATGATATTTGTCTCACAGGTAGATCCTGGGTCTTTTTCTTCTACTTTTACGATAGCAATGTCAATGAGTCGGCCCAGAATTCGGCTACGTGTTTGGCACCATCAGTAGTGTCCATCAGGTTATATCAGTATTTAAATGATATTTGGCTCTCAGGTAGACTATAACCTGGGTCTTCTTCTTCTACTTTTACGATAGCAATGTAAATGTGGTCGGCTCAGAATTCGGCTACGTGTTTGGCGGGATCAGTGGCGTTCATCAGGTTATATCAGTATTTCAATGATATTTGTCTCTCAGGTAGACTATAACCCGGGTCTTCTTCTTCTATTTCTTCGATAGCAATGTAAATGAGTCGGCCCAGAATTCGGCTACGTGTTTGGCGGGATCAGTGGCGTTCATCAGGTTATATCAGTATTTCAATGATATTTGTCTCTCAGGTAGACTATAACCCGGGTCTTCTTCTTCTACTTCTTCGATAGCAATGTAAATGAGTCGGCCCAGAATTCGGCTACGTGTTTGGCGGGATCAGTGGCGTTCATCAGGTTATATCAGTATTTCAATGATATTTGTCTCTCAGGTAGACTATAACCCGGGTCTTCTTCTTCTACTTCTTCGATAGCAATGTAAATGAGTCGGCCCAGAATTCGGCTACGTGTTTGGCGGGATCAGTGGCGTTCATCAGGTTATATCAGTATTTCAATGATATTTGTCTCTCAGGTAGACTATAACCTGGGTCTTCTTCTACTTCTTCAATAGCAATGTAAACGAGTCGGCCCCGATTTCGGCTACGTGTTTGGCACGATCAGTAGCGTCCATCAGGTTATATCAGTATTTCAATGATATTTATCTCTCAGGTAGACTATAACCTGGGTCTTCTTCTTCTTAGCGTGTCGATGGCAATCTGAGTCGACCCAGAATTCGGCTACGTGTTTGGCGCTATAAGTAGCGTTCATCAGTTTCTATTAGTATTTCAATGATATTTGTCTCTCAGGTAGACTATAACCTGGGTCTTCTTCTTCTACTTTTACGATAGCAATGTAAATGTGGTCGGCCCAGAATTCGGCTAAGTGCTTGGCGCCATCAGTAGCATCCATCAGTTTCTGAAACGTGCAGTCAGCAGAAGACCTAGACAAATGGAGTTCGCTTCGGAGCAATTCAATTTCTGCAATCGCTATAGCTTCAAAGTGACATTATGTCAATGTCACTTTGAAGCGGGGTAACGTTGTAGTTTAAGCTTTTCGCTTTGTCTATGGGATGGCAACACACCAGCGATGTCCTCTGGCTTATACAGGATGTCCAATGAGTCAATCGTAACGGGTATGTAGCTCACCTGATTTCCAACAACTAATTTGAAACGTCCTTTGCGTTTAATCCATTATTTACGGGACACTCTGTTACGGATAGAAATAGACAGCAGTTCAGTAACCACTTAGGTACTATCTAAGAGGCTAGACAAATGGCATTCGCTTTGGAGCGATTCTATTTCTACAACAACTACAGCTTCAAAGTGACATTGACATGATCACGTGACATTTCGATAGCTTATGTCAACCTCATAAATTTTTGGCTGTTCTACTAGCGTCATCGCTAATCGAATGATACTTTGTCTATGCCCTCAGGATACGCAGGACATGATATTAAGTGTCCCGTCGTTTGTGGAACAGCACCACATTGGCGGTGTCATCTATAAATCTCCACCTGAACAGGTTTGCCTTTCTTCGGCCAACCTGTCTTGCCATTACCTGGGTTAGGACATACGATACTGTTTACCCCGGTAGTACGTTCTCGTGGAAAAATTTCTGACTTCCACGTAAGTGAAGCTGCGGGCAAACGCTAGTGTTTTATTAGTTTTGGCATGGACATGTTATTTGTACATACATTTATTGCTAACCACATCATTACACTGAATTTGTACTAACTAATATGTTTTGGTCCAATAAATACAACGTTTACCTTTTATTTAAACCCAAAATATTTACATTTAAAGGCTTTAAATGTTAATATTTTGTATTAGACTACTTAGAGTTTGAAACAGAAACTTTGGTGAAATTAATTTATTCGTTTTTAGGGTTCAGTAACTCAAAAGGAAAAAATGGAGCCCTTAAAGGATCACTCGTTTGTCTGCCTGTCCGTTTATCACATCCAATTTGCTCCAAATCTAATGGACCGATTAAGTTGTTGGTACGGTCGGCAACAGAAGTTTGTTAACACTGCTTCTTTTTGACATCATCTAAATTAACACAAAATAATTCGATAAACTGCTTTTTTTCGTGTAACTGTTAAAGATTAATGTTCTTAAAATTTTAAGTACTTCTGATCCGGTTTGAATTAAATTTTTCGCTTAATAATTATGATTACAAAACTGCAAGTGTTAATCGACTTTTGTTGCTGACTGTACACATGAATTTCTGTGTTCAAACTTCAAACATGTTTGCGTCTGGGATCTCCTTGCGGGGCTCAATGCAGTGAAGGAATCGACTGCCTCGGACACCATGGGACGCGACGATGCGAAGAGGCCAGATGAACGGCCAAACCTTATTGGGAGTAGATAGCACAAGGTTTTCACTGTTGCAAGCTTGGGTATAGACTGCTCTCAGGGAATCTAACAACATTAAAAAAAACCGGCCAAGTGCGAGTCGGACTCGCGCACCAATGGTTCCGTACCATTATCTGTAAAAACGGCAAAACAATCACGTTTTTTGTATGGGAGCCCCCTTAAATAATAATTTTATTCTGTTTTTAGTATTTTTTGTTATAGCGGCAACAGAAATACATCATCTGTGAAAATTTCAACTGTCTAACTATCACGGTTCATGAGATACAGCCTGGTGACAGACGGACAGCAGAGTCTTAGTAATAGGGTCCCGTTTTATCCTTTGGCTACGGAACCCAAAAAATCGTAGTAACATGCGCGTTTGTGTTGTTTGGTGTTGTTATTGACTAGGTTATTGTTAAGAAAATGCTGAATGCCAGTGAGACGTCAAAATATCGGATAGAAAAATTAGAAAAGTTGCCGGGACAAATGGAAAATTCAGGAAAACTGAAAGTGCATTTTCAACCGACTTCAAAAAGGAGGAGGTTCTCAATTCGTCGGAACCTTTTTTTTTTATGTATGTTCCCCGATTACTCGAAGATGGCTCAACCGATTTGATTTTTTTTTTGTTTTATTCGAGAGGGTATACATCACAGTTGGTCCCATATAAAATTGATTACCTTTGCTTTGGTAGTTTTTGAGTTAGCTTCAATAATACGTATTTTTTCCCCACTTTTATATGGATGATGTTCTAGTGTGTTTTGCAGATAGTGGTATTAGAATTTGTGTGGGGTAGGTACACAACTAAAAAGTGAAAAATAAAAACTTTTTTACAAAAAAATACAACCGACTTCCAAAAACAACAATACAAAGTGAAAAATAACTTTAATTTCGGAAGTCGGTGGAAAAAAACCAAAATACATTTAACTAGACACCGACTTCCGAAATTAAAGTTATTTTTCACTTTGTATTGTTGTTTTTGGAAGTCGGTTGTATTTTTTTGTAAAAAAGTTTTTTCTATAGGAGTTTTGTATACATTATTGAAATTTGGACAGGACAGGACTGGATCTGTCAGATCAGCTAGTAAGTTAATGAGAAACAAGTGGGCCTTTTGAAGTAGCTTTCTCACCCAGGAATCTTATCAGCATTGTAATTTCCTCAATAGCATATTTTTTTTATTCAGAAGTTATCTAAGCGTCACTGATAAATTCAAAAGATACAAGATACAAAACATATCACCACTTTCTTGTATCTTTTTGATTTACTGTTTCGAAAGAAAGATAAACTTATTTCTTCGCAATTCTTCGCAGTACATTAATTTGATTTATCGATAAGTATGAAAGATGTCTTTGGTGTTTAGTAATACATAGATTTTTTTATAAATTCCAACTTAAACTCAAACTCAAAGCATTTATTTCAAATAAACCAATTACAGGCACTTTTGAATTGTCAATGGGTCGGTCAGTCAGAAAGATGAAGCTAGTTGCCCATTCCAAAGCTTAGTAGATCCCTATGGAGAAGAACGGGCAAGAAACTCCACGGACACTCTTTTAAATCATAATATTTTTACAAAATATTGGTTACATCGTTCATGTTGAAAATATACATGTGAGAACAATGTAGAAAGACGTGCACGTTAAAAAGCGTCCGTAATAAAAAGATAAAAACTAAAACAGCTAAATTAAATATTAAAATTAAAAATAAGCCATGGTAGCTAAGAAACGACCAGTCCCAACTGACGGCGCCCGTTCACGAACATGACGCATGGATCAGCACCACAATTAATTTAATACTTGCTTTTGCTCGTGGAGGAGCTCGTGGCTAAGTAATAACAGCCGCAAGGATTGATCCATCAGGTTAAGCTACGCTTCTTTACATACCGAGGCTCCTCCGTGCCTCTGAATACGTTAAGCCGTTGGTCCCAGCTGTCATTCGTGGATCTTTGACAGTAGTTACGGGTCGTCAGAAGCCTGAAAGTCTGACAACCAGTCCTACCTACCAAAGGGTATCGTATTACTCATTTACTGAGTTGTGGAGTTCAGATAGGCAGTCGCTCCATGCAAAATACTGGTATTCAGCTGCATCCGGTTAGACTGGAAGCCGAAAATAGTTAAAAAAAGGCTAGGCAGATTGCAGATAGCTCGCCGTCCGGTAAGGACCAGGCCCGGGTCGACGGCGCGTTGTGTTCCACGCGCGCCTCAAAGAGATGTCAGCAGTGACGGGGTCAATTGGGCCGATGCCGCCGGGGTCGCGGGTAGTTCGAAAGAGATACCGTGGCCCTGGCACGGGCAGCTGAAGGAACATGGGTGGGTTTTAGTCAGTAAAAGTCTGACACGCCCTCCCGCTCTGCCCAGAGCGGGAGAAGTCATTTGATGATTTCCCATCCACAAAAAAAAAAAAAAAAAAAAAAAAGGCAGATTGCAGATTGATCGATTTTTCTTCAAAATCCTCTGGATTGTGATAGCAAAGGTGTGATGCAATCTGGGTGCTGGTTGGTATAATCAACGTTGAGTGTTAGGCTTTTAGATAACTAGTATGTTCTATAGACTTACCAGTCTAAAATATCTAAATCAGATGTCACATGTCTTCGAATTGTTGGTTCTAGGACACGCCGCTTTCCTCACGATGTTTTCCTTCACTGTTTTGACAGCAGTGGTGATGATACAATTTACACAAAGTAAATCGCCTGTCTGGGTTCGAACCTACGACCTACAACTCGTAAGTCGCGACCGTTAACACTGGGCCACCTCTGCTCTCATTAAAATTTATTTAAATATGTATTTGTTTCAAAAAGTGCAGACTATTAAACGTTTGATGTAAACTTATTTATTCTTATAAGGATAAATTTATTTATTTTTGTGGTTTATAAACAATATATTACAAGTTAACACTATTTACACTAGGTGCTAAAGTAAATGACTAACTAACTATACAAATAAATACAAAACAAAAGGACACTTAGGCGTCGAAGCACTCGTCCGCATCGATGTCATCCGGAAACGTGCCCAGAAGACTGGCAGCATTGCGACGTTGAATGGCAATTGGCCAAAGAACGAGCCAGCCCTCTGGTCACGTGAAGTCTCGACCAGTCGGCGAGAAATTTCCTTAAAAAGTAGACGCGTACTCGGGCCCCATGACCCGAGCGTTTCGACCCCAAACGGCTCAAAACTGTAGTTACCTATAAGGTTACAGTATTTGCGTTGCTCGAGGGTCTCAGCAGCCGCAGCAGCGGCGCCACCACAGCCCGTCGTGCTTGGAACATGAGATGGCGCAATGGTGTCGACACAGGTTGCGTCCCACACCAGAGGCCTACCCATCTTCCAAGGCAACAGCGTCCTATAAGGTATTTTCAAAAAACATATTTTGGGTTTTTCAGTCAGTTAATCATTAACTGAACTGTTTTATATTCAAAGAAGAAAACACATCGGCAATTTCCTATTAGAGTTTTATATTTTTCCAAAAAAATATTTTCACAAGTGATTTTTTTGAAGGTCTACACCTCATGGGACCAATATATTACTTCCAGACAACTCAGTATCGATTAAAACACATACAAGATACACAATTTACATTGTTTGTCCCCGATAGAACGGCGTGGAAAGTTGTCGAATTTGATTTTAATCGCATACAAAGTTTGTGTACACTTTTGGAAACAATATTAGCTTGTGATTGGCTTATTACAGTAAAGGCGGCTTTTGTGATACAGAAAGAATGAGGGTTGATCACGGTGGCTGCTCAAATCATCATTAGTGGGGGCAATAATGCTTTCTAGCCTACTAAAAGCATTGATATATTAGAGGAAGATATGTTACGTGCTATCATTGCAATCACTAAACCTGGACTCGGCGCACGACTACATGCACCGAAACTCGCACATCTGTGATCACAGTCGCAAACATAGACAATGATAGACATAGGAGCCGGCGCTGTCGTGCAATGAAATCGCGTTAAAGAGAAGAAGCAAGCATAATAACATAATAGCATATAGCATAATATTATTATAATTTTTAACAAATTAACATTTTTGGCTTTACTTATGAGTGAAAAGTAATCCCGTGGAACTTGTTTTTGGTTTTTGAACTATTTGTGCACATTTTGAAAACACAGGGAGGCATTGTTGCTGCTTATTTAGACGATTACGGCAATTTTGCTTAACGTGCTACATATGTGCTACACAAACGCCAGTTCAATTGTGACTGAGGTCACTTGTGTGTGTTAACACAATTTATACGGTCCCCACGTCAAGGAGCGCGAACCTTACCTTCCTAATATAAACATCAATGACTAAAAGGTGTAAATTTTCATCAAAAGGTTGATTGTATATTATTTACTTACTACTACTGCTATTTTTAACTTTCACACTCAAAAAACCGGTCAAAAGCGATATGGGCTCGCGCACTGAGGGTTCCGTTCCGATTTCTGAAAAAGTGTGCTATTTAGAGACATGGTTTTATTTTTTCTGTAATCTTTACATAAACTTCTATCACATAGAATAAATTCAGCTTTTGCTCTATGCAAACTTCATAGATAAGAGGGGGGACCGTTATTTTTTTTTTTTTTAAATTTGATCAAAAGTCGAAAACTATGTGGCCTAAAAAAATAAAAAAAAATGTTTGAGAATGTGCAAACAGCGCTTTTTTTTATGATACCCCACATAATAGCCCCACTTCAAATTTATAAGACCACCCAGTCCCTGTTGAACAAAAAAAAAATTTGTTTCTTATTTGCAAAATAAGTTGTTGGGCAAACGTCATCTAAAACTGTTCAAAATTCAAGTTGATAGCACCACCCTAAGGTTGGCTGGTAGAAAATGCCTCAGGCATTAAGTCCGCCTTTGTACGGTATTTTTTTTACTTGTGCATAAAGTTTTAATAAATAAATAAATAAATAAATTACTTAGTTCTTGAGTTAACCAGCTGTGACAGACGGACAGATAGACAGACTGAGTCGCATCATAAGGGTTCCTTTTTACCAGTTTGGTACGGAATCCTAAAAAACGGTGAAAGAAAACATCGTGAGGAAACAGCCATGCCTGAGAGATATTTCTCGACGGCATTTGCATGTGAAGCCAAGTCAGAGTTGTCTAACAATATTAAAAGTTACTCTCGTAACAGTAAAACACGTCCTTCAGTATCACCACTAAAAATAATTAGCAGAGCCTTAACGCACTGTTTACCGAACATTCCCGCAATAAACGAGGAACTCACCGTCAGGGACAATCGTAAACTTAGTTTTAATTATCTTTTAACGTTAACTGGGCGATCTGTTTCTGTTTAATTGAAGGAACGGACCCTAAAACCCGTACACCCGTACACACGGTTTTTACCGTAAAAAAATACGTTTGATTCGCCGTGTGTAGGCACGGTTCTTAGTGTTGCATGGATCACTATGGAAGCTTGTTGGCAGATACGGCGGTACTACGGCACCGTAACCGTATACCATACAATCGGTGGTTCGTTGTGTCATATAACCGGCCAAGTAAGTGTCGGACCACGCACAATCAAGGGTTCCGTAGTAGATAAGAATTTATTCCAAAAACAAACTTTACATTGTAATCCCAACAATTGTTTTTTTATGTGATAAAAATTACAAATTAACAATTTTCGGACTTTTTCTTTAACTTCTGCTGTGAGAGCTTGTTTCTTGCCAAATTTCATTATTCTAGGACAACGGAAAGTACCCTATAGGTTTTGATTTACTTGTGAGTATCAAAATATGTCGCATAAATGGCCGTATTTTTTTATTGCGTTGACTTAGAAGCTTGATTTTTATAAAGGACCATAAACTTACATATTATTGTTTGATATTAATTTCAACTTGATACTCTCACGCATTCCTCGGAAGCTCGTGGCTAAGTAATATGAGCCGCACGGGTCGATCCATCAGGTGGTCAGTGGATGGGTGCCCATCTTTACATATCGAGACTCCTCCGTGCCTCGGAGAGCACGTTAAGCCGTTGGTCCCGGCTGTCATTCGTGGATCTTTGACAGTCTTTACGGGTCGTCAGAAGCCCAAAAGTCTGACAACCAGTCTTACCAAGGGGTATCGTACTACCCAGTTACTGGGTTGTGGAGGTCAGATAGGCAGTCGCTCCATGTAAAATACTGATATTCAGCTGCATCCGGTTAGACTGGAAGTAGACACTAACTTAATTGGGAAAAGGCTAGGCAGATTGATTGACTTTCATGCGTTCCTGAGAAAAAGGCTCTTGACAGACTGACAGACTGTTGCGGTTGACAATAGTCAACAAGCAAGCTAGTCCCACTGCGGTTTTAATTTCGAACACTACGTCACATTTACGCCGGGAGCAGCACTTCTCTTCTTTGTGAATCTCATTGGTCAACCAAAACAAACCGGCTAAGTGCGTGTCGGACCTCGCACAATGAAGGGTTCCGTAGTTGGGATGCTTATCCCAGGAACAAACTTAACATTGTAATTGAAAATCAAGTTCTCCCATACATTCCAACTGTAAATGTAAGTTTGTACTCACAATATTGAGAGATTTACCATGTTATTTTAAGACCACAGACTTCTTATAAGTTTTCCTGTAATTTCCAGGTAAAGACCTATTTTCTGTATTTGTTTCAAAATTTTAGGCTCAATAGTTTCGGAGATAAGGGGGGGTAATGGTCAACTTTCATCTATTTTCTTAAATAACTTAAACAATTTATTTTAAAATTATAAAAAAAATATATTTGAGACCCTCATAGTAACCCCTTTCATTTGACATGCCACATGGTGTAGTTTGCAAAACTTTTTTTTTTTAATTTTCTTATTTGCCCCCAAAAAGTGACCCCCCTATTCAAAATTCATTTATTTACTTTATTCGTCCATATTTGGCTCACAGAAATTCATAGGTGCACCAAATTTCAACTTAATCTGTCCATTATAAGTTTATGTTTGCGCCAACATAAAGATGTATAAGATGTAAGTGTACTACTGAATAAATAAATAAATAAATAATTAGATTTGGAGCAAATTGGATGTGACAGACGGACAGACAGACAGACATACGAGTGATCCTGTAAGGGTTCCATTTTTTCCTTTTGAGGTACGGAACCCTTTTTTTTTT
The DNA here is from genome assembly GCA_946251885.1 of Cosmia pyralina. Classification (NCBI taxonomy): domain Eukaryota; kingdom Metazoa; phylum Arthropoda; class Insecta; order Lepidoptera; family Noctuidae; genus Cosmia; species Cosmia pyralina. Next base: position 3,965,883 of record OX276362.1, on the reverse strand, counting down.
TTTTTTTTTTTTTTTTTTTTTTTTTTTTTGTGGATGGGAAATCATCAAATGACTTCTCCCGCTCTGGGCAGAGCGGGAGGGCGTGTCAGACTTTTACTGACTAAAACCCACCCATGCTCCTTCAACTGCCCGTGCCAGGGCCACGGTATCTCTTTCGAACTACCCGCGACCCCGGCGGCATCGGCTCAATTGACCCCGTCACTGCTGACATCTCTTTGAGGCGCGCGTGGAGCACAACGCGCCGTCGACCCGGGCCTGTTCCTTACCGGACGGCGAGCTGCCCATTACTCGTCGTCCGCAAGCCCGCGCCTACGGTGGCCGGGAATCAGCAATCGATTCCCGCCGCCCAGGGCGTCTCCTACGGCGGCTAGGGGCGCGAGGGCGCGGCTGTTGCCTCTCCCTCACGCGTTCCGCTTCTTCCTTCGCGAGCATTACTGCTTCGCAGAAGGAGGTGACGGCTTCCCATACACTCTCGCTCCGCACCATGGCCTGGACCAGGTTTGGACGCGAGAGATCGCCGCCGCCGATCGCCTCCGTGAGAACACGGCGGTGCTCCGCCCAAGCCGGGCAGACCTCCACTGTATGCTCCACCGTGTCCTCCAGGTGATCCACACAATGGTGACACCCGGGCGTTTCCTCCCGCCTTATCCGAAACAGGAACCTCCCGAAACAACCGTGTCCGGTGAGGACCTGCGTCAGGCGGAAGGTGAGGACGCCGTGGCGCCTCCCAACCACTCCTCAAAGAGGGGACTTATCGCCGCAATTGTGGCGTGCCCAGCGCTGGGTTGCGACAATCGCACTCTCCATGTCGCCATGAGATCCCGCCGGAGCTCTGTCCGCTGTACCGTGATTTCTCGCGGCAGCGGAGTTACGCCCCGGCGTTTGGCCTCCTCGCGCCACTCCCACACGTGCGCGAGGACTTTTGCCTCCAGATCCCATGGCGGTAATCCGGCAAGGAGGCATGCCGCCTCACAGGAGACCGTGCGGTATCCCCGGACTAGCCGGATGGCCATGACCCTCTGGGACGCGTTCAACCGGCGGGCTGGTCGCAGCCTCAGGGAACGCGCCCACACCGGTGCCCCGTAAAGGGCCATGGACCGCACGACCCCCGCGTAAAGCCTCCGGCAGGAGGCGTTTGCACCCCCCAGATTGGGCAGGAGCCGCTTCAAGGCAGCCCCGGCCCGCTGCAGTCTGGGAGCCAAACGTCGGAAGTGCTCCACGAAGTTCCACCGGCTGTCGAGGACGAGTCCCAGGTACTTCATCGTCGACTCGACCCCGATGTGAACCCCTCCTACCGTTAATTGGGAACCCGACGGTGGCGCGTTCCGAGGACCATGAAAACACATGACTTCGGACTTGTGCAGGGCCACCTCGAGTCCCAACTGCCGGATCCTCTCTACGATTGTCGCAACCCCGCGTGTCGCTAGTTCGGCCGCCGCCTGGTGCGACCTCCCTTGCGCCAGGACCAGCGTGTCGTCAGCGTAGCATATAACGCTGACGCCGCTAGGGAGGTCGGCGCGCAGCACCCAGTCGTACCCGATGTCCCACAGATGTGGCCCCAGGACAGATCCCTGTGGGACACCGCACGACATCTCTCGCCGGTTCCACTCTCCCTGATGACCGGGGTAGATGACGGTCCTGTCCGTCAAATAGGCCTCGACCACTCGACGGAGGTAGGTTAGGTTAGGTTAGGCATTGGCGATGTCTAGAGACACCGCCAAGACGACCCTACCCCGGGCCACAGCATCCCCCGTCGTGAGGGCTTGCACGCGCATGATGGCGTCCACCGTAGAGCGCCCCCTGCGGAAACAAAAACTGGCTCTCCGCCAAATCCGGCCCCTCCTGCACCAGCCACCCAACGAGGCGGTCTGCAATGACTCTTTCAAAGAGCTTGCCCACCTCGTCGAGCAGCACGATGAGCCGGTAAGCGGACGGAGAGTCCGCAGGGCGCCCCGAGGTACGGAACCCTAAAAATACGTTTTGTCGCTCGGTTTGTGACAGCCACTGCCAGTTCTACAGCTGGCATGCCGTCCGCATCAGCAGGTGGCAGTTCCTACTTGCGTTTCTGCCTACGTTCTTGGGAATAAGGCGTGCATTGTATTTAAAACATCGATAAAGCCAGTACTGACTTCCTTCAATCCGCCTCGCCTTTTCCCAACTATGTTTCCAAGCTGAGTACCAGTAATTTACATGGAGCGACTGCCTATCTGACCTCCACAACCGGTAACACGATAACCCTGGGTAAAACAGGTTGTTAGACTTTTGACCCATAACAACTATCAAAAAAACCGGCCAAGTGCGTGTCGGACCACGCACAATGAAGGGTTCCGTAGTTGGTTGACTATTACTCGTAAACTTGAAAAGCCTGCTTAGCTGTGATAGTTTTCCTTTTAATTTCGTTATATACAGGGTTACTGGTAACTCGACGTATTCCTTGCAGGACGTCATAGTAGGGTTAAAATGCAGCAAATTAGGCCACCAAATGTTCTACCGAAATTCAGTAGTTTTTGAGTTAATTCGATTTTTAGCTTTTTTATGAAAAATCCCAGATTAAATCATTTGGAGCCAATTTAAAAATGATTTACGGCGCGACTGTACTGAAATTTAAGTTAACATCATAGCTGACGCCGTAGCAGATCCTTGTTAATAATTCAAAGTTCAAAAATGCCAAAAACTTTGGCAAATATCACTAAAGAAACATTTAGTTTTTTGTGAATTTTGCTATTACTTCATACAAAATGTTGTCTAGTGAAAATAAAAATTACTACGCCTGATATACAAATTACTAGGAAAATATCCTTGTCTTATCAGCTATTCAGAAAGGTATGATTGTCAATACTTTTGCATGTGTGACAGGGAAAGAATGAGTTTTATGAGGAGCAGGTAAAATTGCGAGACGGTCAACCTATTGTTTCATATTCGTATTATTCGTAGTTTTTACCTGCGCTTGAACCCCAAACACTCGGCAAGCTTTGTGATTGGTCACTATTGTTCTCCCGGCATGACACGGGGTGCGACTTTACAAAATCTGGTCGTCAGAGTCAGTTAGTTTCAACTCTACGTCGCGCAAGCTCGTGTTTTGTTATCTGGCTATTTCCTTAACTGATACTGCGTATCTTGCTCTTGTGCTGTGCTGTGCCTTCATAAGTGCTGACTATGGCTGCATATTCTAACCTTGAATACGCTGACATAATGTACTGTTACGGACTTAGTGACGGTAACGCTGCTCAGGCGCGGAGAGAATATCAACTTCGTTTTCCCAACCGCCGACTCCCACACGTTAGTGTTTTTGGATCGACTTATCGGCGATTATCTGAAACTGGCAGCGTCCAAAGAAGCAGGCAAATTGACACTGGTCGTTCTCGGAGATACACGGCTGAGGACGAAGAGCTGATTCTTCAACGTTTTATTGACGACCCCAACATATCGACAAACATCGTAGCGCGTGAGCTTGCTATGTCACAGTGGAAAGTCTGGTCTGTAGTTCACTTATCAGGCCGACATCCATACCACTATCAACCTGTCCAGTCATTAGAAGAGGGAGATCCGCCAAGACGGCTTGAATTTTGTCGTTTTATGCTAAATGCCGACGCCGAAAGCGAAAACTTTTTAAAAAACATTCTGTGGACCGATGAGTCATGTTTTGACCGTGATGGTATCACAAATTACCACAACTTACATTACTGGGCACCGAAGGCAGAAGCAAATCCTAAGAAACTGAAACCAACCGCATCCCAGCGTAGATTCTCGCTTAATGTTTGGATGGGTATTATCGACGACAAATTAATTGGCCCACATTTTTTACCCCAAACATTAAATGGGGAACTTTATGAAGATTTCCTAAGAAATCATTTAACACCACTGCTCACGGATGTACCGGAAGACAGAAGAGCAAACATGATGTATCAACATGACGGATGTCCAGCCCACTTCCGAATCACAATTCGACAATTGCTGGATGAAACCTACCCAAACCGATGGATAGGGCGCGGTGGGCCAATTCCGTGGCCTGCACGTAGCCCTGATCTTACGCCACTAGACTTTTACGTCTGGGGTCATATGAAAGACCTAGTTTATGTGACCCCAGTAAATTCAATTGAAGAACTAAGGGAGAGAATAAGAGATGCAGCGGACCAGATGAGGGCAACAATCACATCAAGAATCACAAAAACTGAAGTGAGGAAGCGAATAAGAACGTGTATTAGAAACCGAGGGCAGCACATCGAACAAGACGTGTGAAAGTGTAGTAAAAGTTTTTAAACTGATATTTTATTATTAAAAATAATGCTAATATTCACGAAATAGTTTTATTGATTTTCCGAATAATCACCTTTTTGTGAGACGCACATAATGTAGTCCTTAACTTTGTATTAACTTTCATACCTTTCTGAATAGCTGATAAGACAAGGATATTTTCCTAGTAATTTGTACATCAGACGTAGTAATTTTTTTTTTCACTAGACAACATTTTGTATGAAGTAATAGCAAAATTCACAAAAAAACTAAATGTTTCTTTAGTGATATTTGCCAAAGTTTTTGGCATTTTTGAACTTTGAATTATTTACAAGGATCTGCTACGGCGTCAGCTATGATGTTAACTTAAATTTCAGTACAGTCGCGCCGTAAATCATTTTTAAATTGGCTCCAAATGATTTAATCTGGGATTTTTCATAGAAAAGCTAAAAATCGAATTAACTCAAAAACTACTGAATTTCGGTAGAACATTTGGTGGCCTAATTTGCTGCATTTTAACCCTACTATGACGTCCTGCAAGGAATACGTCGAGTTACCAGTAACCCTGTATATTACTACCGTGAATTTTTTCACCCATCCAAACCTTACCGTTTAGCTGGCGGGGGGGGAACACTTGGCTCTAACAAAAATTAACAATTTAAAGCTTAATATTATTTCAGAAACGGATCCCTAAAACGAAAATACCCATCCAACAACACCACACACCATGGGGTAGACGAGAAAAAAAAAACATCCCCACTTTACGTGTACAGAAGGTACCCTAAAAAAAATATTTTTCATGATTTTATTTTACCACTTTGTCGGCGTGATGAATATATACTCGTATATTTATGCCAAATTATAGCTTTCTAGTACTAAGAGTCTCTGAGCTAAGCTGCGGGTGGACAGACGGAGATAGCGAAACTATAAGCGTTCCTTGTTGACTACGGAACCCTAAAAATCTACGAATGACAGCCGGGACCAACGGCTTAACGTGCTTTCCGAAGCACGGAGAAGTCTCAGCTTCCAAAGGATGGTCACGAACAGACCGTGGCAAGCGTATTTGAACCTTCGATCAAGTCGTGCGGCTGTTAACACTTAGCCATGAGCCCCTCACAACAACAACAACTACATACTTCCTTATACCCCTAAAACTTTCGTAAGCTGTAAGTTTCTAACAATAAAGGCTTATTACCATGAAACGTTCAACTGTTTCTGTTTAGTTTAACTAGTCATAAAAGGCAACATGGCCTCTGGGACTGGGTCGTGAGTTTGTAAGTTTCTGACCCATTCGACTAAATTTCGTCCCATGGGGTAGGCGTGGCTAAATAATAACAGCCGCTTGGGTCGATCGAATGTTTAGCTATGCTTGCCGGCCCGTGGTTGGTTAGTGGATGGGTGATCATCCATTATTTAACGTGCCTTTGGAAAGCTCGGAAAGCCGTTGGTCCCGGCTGTCATTCATTGATTTTTAACAATTGTTGCGCTTACGTTGTGGACATTGGAAACCGTTTAATTTCGATACATTTAAATATGTTTTTAGGGTTCCGTAGTCAAATGGCAAAAAACGAAACCCTTATGGATTCGTCATGTCTGTCTGTCTGTCTGTCCGTCCGAATGTCACAGCCACTTTATTCCGAAACTATAAGAACTATACTGTTGAAACTTGGTAAATAGATGTATTCTGTGAACCGCATTAAGATTTTCACACAAAAATAGAAATAAAAACAATAAATTTTGGGGGTTCCCCATACTTAGAACTGAAACTGAAATATTTTTTTTTTATCAAACCAATACGTGTGGGGTATCTATGGATAGGTCTTCAAAAATGATATTGAGGTTTCTAATATAATTTTTTTCTAAACTGAATAGTTTGAACTAGAGACACTTCAAAAGTGGTAAAAGAGAATGATAAAACAAAAAAAAATATATGATGTATAAATCGTCATAAATTATAAACCGTAATTTACCTTTCATTCAATCAAACGAACTACAAGAACTTTTATATTATGTTACTTGCTGCTACGGAACCCTTCATGGGCGAGTCCGACTCGCACTTGGCCGCTTTTTCAATAATTTGATTTTAAAGATTTCATAAATCATAAATCATTCATTTTATTTGAATGATGCAGATTAGACGTCAGGACGAGTTCTCAAAATGACTTTCTTTTTCGTAATTTTATTGTTGTTGATAATAACGCAAATGTTGATTTTTTTTATTATTTTTTTTTATTGTCATTTTAATTTGCTGTTATTATTTTGTGTGCCTTTTAGTTAGTCTGTGCTAAATAAATTTATTTTCTTTCTTTCTATATTTATTGATAAGGAACTTCAACGACTTACTCACTAAAACACACAAAAACAAGAATAACATACAGTTTTAGGTATTGTGAATTCGTCACTTACAGAAGTGCACATCACTGGCATTGAAACGATTAAGGGACGTGTACGAGTAAGATACCGTTAGTTGAGTTGGTTCATGTTACAAAATAAAGAAAAACATGAGCATGTTCACAAATACATAAGTACAATGGGAAGTACGTTTTTAACAGAAATATTAACAAAATAACAAAACAAAATAAAATGTATGTATATTTTCAAATAATATCGAAATATAATTAACTTTCCAAGTGTATTTGTATGGAGTACAGTTAAAACTATTTAAAACCAACCATTTACTCAAAAAAACTTTTTTACAAAAAAATACAACCGACTTCCAAAAACAACAGTACAAAGTGAAAAATAACTTTAATTTCGGAAGTCGGTGTCTAGTTAAATGTACTTATTTTCGTTTTTTGCCACCGACTTCCGAAATTACAGTTATTTTTTACTTTGTAGTGTTGTTTTTGGAAGTCGGTTGTATTTTTTTGTAAAAAAAGTTTTTATTTTTCACTTTTTAGTTGTGTACCTACCCCACACAAATTCTAATACCACTTATCTGCAAAACAAACTAGAACATCATCCATATAAAAGTGGGGAAAAAATACGTATTATTGAAGCTAACTCAAAAACTTCCAAAGCAAAAATAATCAATTTTATATGGGACCAACTGTGATGACCCTCTCGAATAAAACAAAAAAAAATCCAAATCGGTCCAGCCATTTTCGAGTAATCGGGGAACATACAGAAAAAAAAAATAAAAAAAATAAAAAAATGGTTCCGACGAATTGAGAACCTCCTCCTTTTTGAAGTCGGTTAATAAAATTACGATTTGAGTAATTTATTTGCTATAGAAGCAAATTTCCAACTTCGGTAATTTTGACCCCACACATCCCTCTTAGCATTCTCATCTCAGCTGCAAGCAATTGCCATTCATTCCTTTTGTGGCCCAACATTCTGATCCATACAAGACAGCAGGTCGAACTGTCACACTAATATTATAAAGGCGAAAGTTTGTGAGTGTGTGTGTGTGTGTGTGTGTTTGTTACTTCTTCACCCTCAAACGGCTGGACCGATTTGGATGAAATTCGGTATGTAGACAGCTTATACCCTGGATTAACACAAAGGCTTCTTTTTATCCCGAAAAGATGTAGTATTCCCGTGGGATGAGCAAGGAATTCAAATATATTTGTTACTCTTTCAAACTCAAACGGCTCGATTTTGATGAAATTTGGTGTGGAAATAGCAGACACCCTGTGTACACATAGCCACACATAGGCTACTGAAAAAATTTAGTGTTCCCGTGGGAAGAGCAATTTTTTTGTGAATACTTTTCTCACCGATGAAATAATACACGTTTTAGTTTATCTCGTAAGCCGCGGGTTTTATAAATCTTTCCCTTAAGTTTAAGGGGAATGCGGTAGTCACAGATTGTTCCCGTGACCTGCCGCCATTTTATTTATTTAGCCTCCACCTTTGTTGATGAACAAAATTAATGTGTTATCTAATAAACTCAGTTCAAAAAATATTATCTTTTTTGAGATGAGTTAAATAAAAGCCACAATAAAAATGTGTTTTTAATAGTTACCTATTAAATTAACATTATTTACTGACTAGCCGTATTTGTTCCACTGCTGGGCAAGGCCCTACTCCCCTAGGTCCCTACTCTCTTTGTACAGAGCTGCCAAGGATCAATTTTATTAAAGGAGTCCAGCTCATCCCACCATCTCCGTATGGGCCTGCCGCGATGATGTTTACCTCTTTGTCTTTTTAGCACGGTTTTATTAGCTTCACCTGTATGTATTTTGTAACAGAATCTTTGAACTCACTTTAAATGGTCAGATCAATTCGAAATTTTGCAAACATATCAAGGCCCGATGACAATACAATCATTTAAAAATGTTGTCCCATTAACCTGATCGGGATCATCAGGATTAATGATTTATCTCTAAAAAAAATAAAAATAAATTAATTATAGTTTAAAAAACTAAAAAACACGCTTTAATACCATTAAACTCAACTAAAAAGTAAAAAATATTTTTTTCAATAAAATGATAAAATGATCATCGAGAATATTAATGTCATTGTAAAAAAAAGCGGGGGGTGCTTTGTACGACATTCTTATAGGTACTAACTCTGTTATTCGAAAGCACTCAATTACATTAATTTTCTCGTTAATAATTTTATTATTTTATTGAAAAAAATATTTTTGACTTTTTAGTTCAGTTTAATGGTATTAAAGCTTGTTTTTTTTTTAATTTTTTTAAACTATAATTTATCTACATTTTTTAAATATTTTTAGTTTTTGTGAAAAAGGCCGGTAGTTAGTTATTCCATTAGTTCCATAAAACATTAATTTCCATACGAGCATAATTTCTATAATTTAAACACTTCCCCCAGAAACTTTGAAAGCAAAGCTCACAAAGCGAAACATTTTCTAAAAATAGATTTTAAAAAAATATTCTAATTGAAAGCGTTGGTAATTTCTCTAACTTTGTGTAGCAGACAGTTCTGAACACGATAGAAACGAAGTTAATTAAGTAAAGAAAATTAGTTTCGTTTCACCAATTTTGGTTAGTTTGTGTTTAGCATTTGTGGTCTTAAAACTGTATTTAGCTGTGAGTTTCAATAATGTATCGGGTGTGTATTGAACTCGCAACCTTTACCTTTATAAATTACTAGCTTTTGCCAGCGGTTTCACCCGCGTGGATGTCGGAAAATATCCCACGGGAACGTGCTACCGGGAAATCTTTCCTTAATTCAATCAAAATTAATTAATAATAATTAATTATTAATTTAATTTAATCTTTTCTTAAGTGATAATTGTCATCATCTCGCTATCATTGAACAGTGTATACAGAATGTAGGATGCTGTAACTTTGACGCAACTGCTTTGAGCTGTTCATTGATAGTGTGGTGAATATTCATAACTCATGTAATTAGTTTTAAGCTGTTGAGTTTCCTAATAAATAAATAAATAAATAAATTATTCCTTTTTTACATAATATAGGAAACCTCTGTTCAAAATTTCAGCTTGCTAGGTTCAATGGTTTGGGCTGGGCGTTGATGAGTCAGTCAGTCAGTCAGTCAGGAATTTTTATTTGTATTTATATAGATATAGATTGTGCCAGTACCTACCAGTGTCTATATCAGCGGCGTGCGCAGACTAAAAATATCGAAGAAATTTGTGACATTAAAACCCGCACTGTGCCCGCGTGGAATTATGGCTAACTCGCTCTCACAGAGAGGAGGCCTGTGCCCCAGCAGTAGGAACATTATAGGCTGGTTATAGAGGACGCAGACCAGATCCAAAAAGGTTTGTCTATTGTAGAAAGAACAGTTTTGTCAGGAGAGTGCGCGCCATCGTTGCTTTCAGAGATCCATATACAGGGTGTCTCAAACATGATGGTCGAAAGGCAAATGTGGTAAAGCGGAGATGGCCACATATGACTTAAAAATTTAAAAGTTGGGATATTTTTTTTTTTAATCTGCTTTCGCTAAAGTTTAATAAAAGTAAAAGTTGCTAGTTTATATAATATGTACATACAAATCAATAATAACAGCTGAATACCAGTATTTTAAATGGAGCCTATCTGACATCCACAACCCAGTAACTGGGTAACACGATACCCCTTGGTAAGACTGGTTGTCAGACGGGCTTCTGACGACCCGTAACGACTGGTTAAATATCCGTCGAATGACAGCCGGGACCAACGGCTTAACATGATTTCCGAAGCACGGAGGAGTCTCGGTATGTGAAAATGGTTACCCATGATTCCCATAGAAAATGCACTTTCAGTTTTTCCATTTTTTTTTTTTTTTGTAATATGGAAATTTAAATTATAAAACTACAAGTGTAATATTAAGCTTTATGGCTCTAATGTATTTAACACAAGATATTAAGTTATCTTAGCTTAGGTATTGGTAGCAACTCTAACATGTAAACATTTTAACTACCTTTTGGCCTATTTTATGTAAACCTGCTTTCTTTATGTTTAATTTTGAAGGTGCAAATAAACATTTTTATTATTTTTATTTTTTTTTTATTTTCACTTTTCCAATTTTTCTCTTCAGAAGGACTTTCCTTAAACATTACCGAATAGGTATTAGAAAAAAAAATTGCCGATTTGGTCCCGCCATTCTCGAGTTTTGCGCTTAGCAACACATTTAACCATCCATTTTTATATAAGTATTTATATAGAAGATAAGTATCCAAAACCCATTCAGTTAAATTGACCCATAAATAAATCAAAACACACTAATATCGACATAACAACTAGCTTGTAAACATTTGGCACATAACTTTACGGTCGAGTGAGCGTTCCCAAATATTATTACTAATTGCCGGAACACAATACTAAACAATTGTTACAAAACTAGCACTTCCCGTGCCGTTTTGCCCGCGTGGATGTCGAAAAATATCTCACGGGAACGAAAATCCTTACTTATTCCTTGTTTACATTATAAAAGGAACCTCTGTGCAAAATTTCAGCTTTCTAAGTCCAAGGGTTTGGGCTTGCCGTTGATGAGTCAGTCAGTCAGTCAGACAGTCAGTCAGTCAGTCAGTCACTCAGTCAGTCACTCAGTCAGTCAGTCAGTCAGTCAGCCAGTCAGTCAGGACTTTTTCTTTTTCTTTTTATATAATAGGTCTTTACCTATTGTTCATGCATTTTTTATTTGTATTAATCGAAGTAATCACCCATGCAATCAATGCATCTTTGGCAACGCAGTGGCAGTTTATTGATGCCCTTCTTAAAGAAATCAGCTGGACGGGAGGCAACAAATTCTTCAAAGGCATTTTGTACTGCCTCTCGGGTATTGATTTTTTTTCCCGCCAAGAAGTTATCCAAATTCTGGAAAAAGTAGTAGTCTGTAGGCGCAAGGTCTGGTGAGTAGGGCGGATGACGGAGAGCTTCCAACCCCAGTTCTTGCAACTTGGAGACCGTCTGCTGTGCAGTATGAGGTCGCGCGTTGTCGTGCAGGAGCAGCGGAGACGAGCGATTGACCAATGCTGGTTGGAGATGTGCCAGCTTCTCCATAATTGTGTTCAGTTCTTCACAGTACACATCTGAAGTAATGCTCACCCCGTTTGGTAAGAAGCTGTGATGAATCACACCGGCGCTAGACCACCAAACAGTGACTATCACTTTTCTAGGGGTAAGTTTTCGTTTAGGGCATTGTTTAGGTGCTGAACCAGGATCCAACCAACTTGCTGAGCGCTTGCGGTTATCAAACAGATTCCATTTTTCATCGCAGGTAACAATGCGGTTCAAAATTCTTTCATTTGTGTGTCTGTTGAGCAGTGCAAGGCACGTCTCGACGCGTACTTCGCGCTGGCGATCATCGAGTTCGTGGGGCACCCATTTGTCAAGCTTTTTTACCTTGCCAATTTGACGCAAATGGACCAATATTGTTTTGACGCTAACGTCGAAAGCTGCTGCTAATTCAGCCGTAGATTGTGTATCATCAGCTTCCACAATCGCCTTTAATTCGTCATTGTCGACCAAAGTCTTCGAACGACCGCGAGGTTCATTTTTCAGGTCGAAATTTCCAGAACGGAAGCGAGCAAACCAATAACAAGTTTAGTGGTGCGTTGGTTTGTAGTGTTAGCTCCGTAAACGTCGTTGATGTTGCGTGCCGCTTGTGCCGCGTTGCTGCCACGACGGTACTCATATTCCATAATTACTCGAATTTTTAACGTATCCATGATGACGAAAAAGATTGAAATGCGATGAAAATGTAACACTAATCAATAAACAAATGACTACTTTTGGAAAAAAAAAATCATGTTTTTAAAATAAAATTAATTTGAAATTAGAATTCTTAGCCAAACAAAAATTATTTTGATTTGAAATAATATGGCCAGTACTGCAGAACGGCAATTTCATAGGTAAAGACCTAATATTAAGAAGATGTTGTTTAGCAGTGACGGTATTCTATAACCTTAATTAGTTCATAATTTCATAAACTTCTCAGAAGTCGGACGTACACCAAGTGTACGTAAGGAGAAAACTTTATATAATCTATATAATTATGTATATATATAAACGTACTAGCTCTTGCTAGAGGCTTCGCCCGCGTGGAAGTCGGTAATTATCCCACGGGAACGTACTACTGGGAATTCCTTCCTTATTCCTTGTCTACATTATAATGGGAACCTCTGTGCAAAATTTCAGCTTTCTAGGCCCAAGGGTTTGGGCTGGGCGTTGATGAGTCAGTCAGTCTGTCAGGACTTCTCTTTTTATTTATCTAAATAGATGCCAATGAAAATATAATAATATTATCTAATAAAAAAATTGGACAGCTGTTCAGTTGTGATTAAAATTAAAAGATAAGTTAAGTTTTTCATTTATTTCCTTGCTGTGCCTGGCTTACGAGAACCGATGATAGAATTTTCTGAATGAGGTCATTCAACCGTCTGAGCAGAGTAGCCTCCAGTATCTAATTTGACCCGATTCGCCTTTAAAATGAGTTCTCGCTTCACGCTGCAGGCTGTGCTAACAAGATTATAGACTGCGAGCCAAAATCTAGCTATGAATCTGTCGCAAGACGTTCAGTAACGTTTTCAGAAAAAATGGTAGACCTTTTTTGTTAGAATATGAAATATACAAATTAATTAAGCGAACTCATAATAGTTTTAAAAACACATTCTAAACTGGTGTTAGATAAAGTTTTCCCCACAAATCCTAACTAGTCCTTATCAATCAATCTGCCTAGCCTTTTTCCAACTATATTGGGGTCGGCTTCCAGTCTAACCGGATGCAGCTGAATACCAGTATTTTACATGGAGCGACTGCCTGACCTGTACAACCCAGCTACTGGTAAAATTGGCAAAATTGCTACTAACGACCCGTAACGACTGTCAAAGATCCACGAATGACAGGCGGGACCAACGGCTTAACGTGCTTTGCGAGGCACGGAGGAGTTTCGGTATGTAAAGATGGTCAGCCATCCACGGACCAACCGCGGCAAGCGTAGCTTAACCTGATGGATCGACCTTTGCGGCTAACTTGTCCGTATCAATATTTTAAATGCGAAAGTGAGTTTGTTTGTTTGTTATACTTCCACGCTAAAACGGCAGAACTAATTTGGATGAAATTTGGCACACGAGTAGACCATGCATGACCTGGAAAAGGACACAGGCTACTCTTTATCGACATACCATGCTGGCGAAGCCGCAGGCGGCAGCTAGTTGATAATAAAGACAGATGGTAGGTATAATACGTTTAATAAAGTCATTTTGAATGATCATAACAGGTACGGTCAGCAACAGAAGTCGGTTAACACTGCTACTTTTTGACATCATCTAAATTAACACAAAATGATTCGAAAAACTGCTTTTTTTTCGTTTCATTGTTAAGAGTTAATGTTCTTAAAAATTTGAGTAGGTACTTCTGTTTCGATTTGAATTAAATATTTCGCTTAGTAATTAAGTTTCAAAAACTACGTGTGTTAATCGACTTTTGTTGCTGACTGTATAACTGGTATAAATGTGGTGGCTTTTAGAGATGGAGTCTCACAGTCATCTTGACAGTAACATATTGTTGTACGCTTGCGCGAGATTTTCTGATGTATTGCTGCTCTTAACAAAATTAAAAATAATAATCATCTACAAAACACAGCGAAGAAGCTTCACTACAGGCACTAGCTTCAATATACTACAGCTTTTAAAATCGTTATGAAACACCGATAATCTCCTCTTAGCTCCACTTCAACTATCTCTATAATCCTCTAAACACAAGCAACTTTAGTAGCTATAATAATTGTCAATGACACGATTACGCGCGGAGCGGTGGGCAGTGTTCCGCGTGTTACAAAAATACTTGACCTATATACAGCGCCGGTATTCCATTAGCTTGGTACTCACGGTATAGGACAGTTTACGAAACTGTCATCAAGTGTCGTGGATACAGGGTGAAATTTTAATGGTTGTTTTCCTCTTAAAAAAAAAATCTGCTGTTCAGTACATTTATCTACATTAATCTATAGAGGCATGAAGAACAGGGTGTACAGTTCACTCATCGTCCATAGAAAAGGGAGGATCCTCCAACCAGACGGGTGTTGCGTCTGGTGGGCAACTGTCCGACGGTTGATGTCGGGACGTTGTATATAGCTAATCGCGCGGTAAACTCTAATTGCGCGATGCAGGATGGCGTGACGTCATGTCATTGTGACGCGTAGTTCGTATGTGGCGATGTAAATGCCGCCACAAATCAATCAATCTGCCTAGCCTTTTCCCAACTATGTTGGGGTCGGCTTCCAGTCTAACTGCGACTGCCTATCTGACCTCCACAACCCATTAAATGGGTAATACGATACCCCTTGCTAAGACTGGTTTCGGGCTTTTGACGAACCGTAACGACTGTCAAATATCCACGAACCACAGCCGAGACCAACGGCTTAACGTGCTTTCCGAGGCACGGAGGAGGCTCGGTATGTAAAGATGGTCACCCATCCAAGGACCGACCCCGGCAAGCGTAGCTTAACTTAACCAAGTACATTTATCTACATCAAACTCGTTAAAATGTAGGAAGCAGCTTGTTTTTCGTGATTTCAGGTTTGGTCCAAAAGTAAAAGTTGTTCATAATGATGAGTACGATGACCCTTTAAGAGGAAATAACCATTAAAATTTCAGCCTGTATTATTATTACCTGACTGCGCGACGCAAAGGAGGGTAATGTGTTTATCGTCAGACTGTTGTATGTTTGTTCTTTTGTGGCGCTCTTAGAGAACAAACGTGTGGGCCAATTTTGATGATTCGATTTTTCTTAATCTTGTGAGTGTCGCTAAATCATAAAAGTAATCAAAATTCAATATGGCAAAAACCAGACGCCATATTATGAAAAAAAAAATGAAAGTCGACGAACTATATCAAGTATACAGGGTTACTGGTTATTGACCAATATCCTCTTAAGGGGTCACTGTACTCATCATTATGAACAACTTTTAATGTGTGCTGCCTACATTTTGACGAGTTTGATGTAGATAAATGTACTGAATAGCTAATTTTTTTTCGCGATATCAGGTTTGGTCCCATAGAGAAAGGTGTTCATAATGATGAGTACAGTGACCCCTTACGGGGGATATTGGTTATTAACCAATAACCCTGTATCATTGAATGGGTGTTTAAAAATCATCTTTATTTATTTATTTATCACACAAGTTTCCTTTGTCATTACAGATAAACTTAATGCGACAAAGTAACTTAAAATTAATTTTACACAACTACACCTTACATGCTACACAGTACGTGGCTCTTGTGAACTCACCCAGTGCACAGGTGAATATGTCGATGGCCTCCGCCACCGTGTTGAGAGTGCGCAGCGCACGAGTCAGTGGTGCGCGCCCCAGCAAGTTAGTGCGCGCACGCGGCACCACTAGCAGTCGCGGCTTGCGCCGCTGCGCCACGTACCTATCCGGTAAATTAAACCCTATTTCTGATAGTATACCTGAGTTTTGTATACTACCTTTTAAAACTTTGAAAAGATACGCTGCCAGTGCCACTTCACGCCTGATTTCTAATTTGTAGTACCCCACCATACTGAGAGAGAACAAGGTAGGATACAGTAACGGGTATCCCGTGTATATCCCATTTAAGATTATCTAAGCATTTTTCATTTTGAATGACCATTTGGTAATGGTTTAAAGTTGGCTATAGCAACTATTCTCACTAAAGTTTTCAAAACTTATAATAACGCTGTGATAAAAAGTTATATCGTATAACGCTCTTATTAACGTGAAAAATAATTTGTACAATATAATTCAATGTATAATTCTCAAAATCGAGCGACAAACCCAGAATTTAACTGCTATGAAAGATAATTTTAATGACCGCCTGAAGCGTTACATAATACGGCGAGAGAAAAATAATCCCAACTAAAAAAAATACTTTTTTTGTGATTACTCGTAACTAAAATAAATTAAGCAGTTACAGGAGCTCGTGGCTAAGTAATAACAGCCACACGGGTCGATCCGTCACGTTTAGTTACGTGGATGGGTGACCATCTTTACATTCCGAGACTCCGCCGTGCCTCGGAAAACGCGTTAAGCCGTTGGTCCCGGCTGTCATTCGTGGATATTTGACAGTCGTCACGGGTCGTCAGAAGTCCGAAAGTCTGATAACCAGTCTTACCAAGGGGTATCGTATTACCCAGTTACTAGGTTCGGAGGTCAGATAGGTAGTCGCTCCATGTAAAATACTGGTATTCAGCTGCATCGGGGTAGACTGGAAGCCGACCCGAACATAGTTGGGAAAAGGCTAGGCAGATTAATTGAACTAAAATAAATTAAGCAGGTACAGTCAACTACATCAGTGATAAGAGTTTGGGATTGATGACGCATTCATACCGTATCAGTCATGGTCAGGGCGCGGTCTCACTGGCGAAGGTATAAGGAAACACTAAAGATATGGCGAGATAGTGATTCCCGATCGGCGGCGGCAATCTCTCGCGTCCAAACCTGGTCCAGGCCATGGTGCGGAGCGAGAATGCATGGGAGGCCGTCACCTCCTTCTGCGAAGCAGTAATGCTCGCGAAGGAGGAGGTGGAACGCGTGAGGGAGAGGCAACTCGCGCCCCTAGCCGCCGCAGGAGACGCCCTGGGCGGCGGGAATCTATCACCGATTCCCGGCCACCGTAGGCACGGGCTTGCGGACGACGAGTAATGGGCAGCTCGCCGTCCGGTAAGGACCAGGCCCGGGTCGACGGCGCGTCGTGTTCCACGCGCGCCTCAAAGAGATGTCAGCAGTGACGGGGTCGCGAGTAGTTCGAAAGAGATACCGTGGCCCTGGTACGGGCGGGAGAAGTCATTTGATGATTACCCATCCACAAAAAAAAAAAAAAAGATAGTGCTTCCCAACCTCACCCATTAGTTCCACCTGCTGAAAATCCCTGGACAAGAATTACTTTGGCTTACTTGAAAGTCTTCAAATAGACTCCGGACCCAGGTAGGCCGAAAAAAGAAAAACATGCACAGGTGGAGATTCACAGATGACTCCACCCTTTTTTTTTTATCGTGGAGAAATGCTCATTCATTCTGCACTATACCACGGAGAGATAGTACAGTTATGTGGGACTCCAACCCACTAAAACTCCACGGTGTCCTGCTCTCTGCTGGTTACGGCGGGACCACGAGCATGCGTTAGCACTCGTCCGTGAATCCGCCGCGGCTGTCCATCACCGGACCCTCCTCTGGGGAGTACTCCCCATCACTAGCGCACCAGAACACATTGCACGCCATGCAGGGACCAAACCAGCACGTAGGCGCCAGACGAACCCATGTATGGGCACCCTTGGTCCCCCTGCGACGGGTCAGGTCATTGGAGATGACTCCGCCCTAAAGTGTAAATGTGGTGCTGTTCCTCAAACAATGGGGCACTGAATATCGTGTCCAGGGTATCCTATTTATTTATTTATTTTATTGCTTTCACGATACAGAAACTCTTGGTCGCTGTTGAAGATGCCAAGCTCGTAGTCAAATTCTGGGCTGACTCCATTTAGTTTTCCATCGACATGCTTATGTTACGGCTACTTTTTCGCGATAAAGCGAACTACACTTTGCACGCTCTTTGCTTCTGAGCGAGACGTCCAGCGGTATGCGAGAGAGAGCACGCGAAGTGTAGTTCGGCTTATCGCGACTATGTGACTCCAGCAAACATCCTATGCGGATTTTGCCTACGGTGACTATTTTTGTTTCCGACGAGGTTACGGGCATGTGCTCTGATGTGGGCTTGACAGTAAAGGTACGTGCACACTGCGGACACGTTAGAACATAGAACAGATAAAGAGACCTCTTTATCTTCTCTGTGCGTTAAAATGTCCTTGTGGCAATGGTACGAGTATTGTATATTGGAGAGTGGTTTATGCTTGAGGTGATCTCGCCTTCTGTCAAGATCTCTCCTCCAGTTTGGTTTCCGCAGGGGGCGCTCTACGGTGGACGCCATCATGCGCGTGCAAGCCCTCACGACGGGGGATGCTGTGGCCCGGGGTGGGGTCGTCTTGGCGGTGTCTCTAGACATCGCCAATGCCTTCAATACCCTGCCCTGGAGTTGCATCAGGGAGGCACTCCGGTATCATCGGGTGCCAACCTACCTCCGTCGAGTGGTCGAGGCCTATTTGACGGACAGGACCGTCATCTACCCCGGTCATCAGGGAGAGTGGAACCGGCGAGAGATGTCGTGCGGTGTCCCACAGGGATCTGTCCTGGGGCCACATCTGTGGGACATCGGGTACGACTGGGTGCTGCGCGCCGACCTCCCTAGCGGCGTCAGCGTTGTATGCTACGCTGACGAGACGCTGGTCCTGGCGCAAGGGAGGTCGCACCAGGCGGCGGCCGAACTAGCGACACGCGGGGTTGCGACAATCGTAGAGAGGATCCGGCAGTTGGGACTCGAGGTGGCCCTGCACAAGTCCGAGGTCATGTGTTTTCATGGTCCTCGGAACGCGCCACCGTCGGGTTCCCAAATAACGGTAGGAGGGGTTCACATCGGAGTCGAGTCGACGATGAAGTACCTGGGACTCGTCCTCGACAGCCGGTGGAACTTCGTGGAGCACTTCCGACGTTTGGCTCCCAGACTGGAGCGGACCGGGGCTGCCTTGAAGCGGCTCCTGCCCAATCTGGGGGGTCCAAACGCCTCCTACCGGAGGCTTTACGCGGGGGTCGTGCGGTCCATGGCCCTTTACGGGGCACCGGTGTGGGCGCGTTCCCTGAGGCTGCGACCAGCCCGCCGGTTGAACGCGTCCCAGAGGGTCATGGCCATCCGGCTAGTCCGGGGCTACCGCACGGTCTCCTGTGAGGCGGCGAGCCTCCTTGCCGGATTACCGCCATGGGATCTGGAGGCAAAAGTCCTCGCGCACGTGTGGGAGTGGCGCGAAGAGGCGAAACGCCGGGGCGTAACTCCGCTGCCGCGAGAAATCACGGTACAGCGGACAGAGCTCCGGCGGGATCTCATGGCGACATGGAGAGTGCGATTGTTGCAACCCAGCGCTGGGCACGCCACAATTGCGGCGATAAGTCCCCTCTTTGAGGAGTGGTTGGAGAGGCGCCACGGCGTCCTGACCTTCCGCCTGACGCAGGTCCTCACCGGACACGGTTGTTTCGGGAGGTTCCTGTTTCGGATAAGGCGGGAGGAAACGCCCGGGTGTCACCATTGTGTAGATCGCCCGGAGGACACGGTGGAGCATACAGTGGAGGTCTGCCCGTCTTGGGCAGAGCACCGCCGTGTTCTCACGGAGGCGATCGGCGGCGGCGATCTCTCGCGTCCAAACTTGGTCCAGGCCATGGTGCGGAGCGAGAGTGCATGGGAGGCCGTCACCTCCTTCTGCGAAGCAGTAATGCTCGCAAAAGAGGAGGCGGAACGCGAGAAGGAGAGGCAACAGCCGCGCCCTCGCGCCCCTAGCCGCCGCAGGAGACGCCCTGGGCGGCGGGAATCTATCGCCGATTCCCGGCCACCATAGGCGCGGGCTTGCGGATGACGAGTAATGGGCAGCTCGCCGTCCGGTAAGGACCAGGCCCGGGTCGACAGCGCGTTGTGTTCCATGCGCGCCTCAAAGAGATGTCAGCAGTGACGGGGTTCAATAGGGCCGATGCCGCCGGGGTCGCGGGTAGTTCGAAAGAGATACCGTGGCCCTGGCACGGGCAACTGAAGGAACACGGGTGGGTTTTAGTCAGTAAAAGTCTGACACGCCCTCCCGCTCTGCCCGGAGCGGGAGAAGTCATTTGATGATTTCCCATCCACAAAAAAAAAAAAAAAAAAAAAAAAAAAAAAAAGGGTGAAGAGGGGTAGTCAATTTTACAGGGCAAGTTTTACTGTGGGGCTTGATTAACTCAAAAATTGGTGGTAATAATCTTTTAGTGAAGTTACGGAAATATCCAGAGCGGTTTTTTTAAATTCCTCCCTTGTGGGGGTGAAAACAGGGAATACGGTTTATATGAAATATCTTATTCGTTTAATTAATTAACTTGAAACTTGGCACAAATACTTGCCTAAGCATGTAATAAAGTCATTCATAGTTATTCCTCCAGAGGAAAGGGTAGAGGGTGAGGGGAGCAGGGGAGGGGAAGGGGTACTGAGGAGGGCAAGGAGGAAGGGGAAGGTGATGAAGGAAGTGGAAGAGAGATAGGAGGGTGTGAGGGGGAGGGGGTACTAGGAAGATGGGATGGCGCGAGGGTGTCGACACAGGTTGCATCCCACACCAAAGGCCTACCCAACTTCCAAGGCATTATGGTCATACCGTCTGGTCTCTTCCCATCGTCGCGCGCCAAGTCATTGGGTTCTAAAATAGCTGGCAACCCGGCGGTGACAAGAGCCCGACGGATGATGTCGTTAATGCTGGCGTGCCGTCCCATCAGACCAGCATTTTTGCTGCAGGATAGGCCATGGTGTCCGAGGCAGTCGACTCCTTCACCGCAGTGACAGCGATGTGGAGCCCCGCAAGGAGCACCTAGACGCAAACATGTAGCGAGCCGGAATACGGTGTCGCCCAGCATAGTGCCTGTGTTGGGTGCCGGTAGCGCCTGAAGCCAGAGGCCCGATTCCCATTCACCCACAGCCAGCAGGCGGGCACGCTCAGCAGTATTGGTGGACGTATTAATAAGTTTATTTCGTACCAACCTGCAGAGCGGCTCATCCCACTGTCTCTGGGAAGATGGGTTCTCGAGCTGAACCGTATCCGGGCAAGCCATTTTCCAGGCGTTCACCGCATCGGTTAAACACGGCACTTCAGAGTTAACCTGAGAAAAGGCTAATATTCTTGTGGTTAACTTTTCGGTGCTGTGGACCGAGGACAGGAACGCCGGTAGGCTTATACTAGAAATTTTTCGGACGCCGAGCCCACCAAAACGAATGGGTAGTGTGGCTTACAGCCACGCGCGGTCGTCCAATGCCACATTTAAAATTGATGATAGGGTATTTCGAATAATATGATCGATTTTGTCTAAAAGTTGTGGATGCTTCCATAATGAGGAAGACCGGAGAAAATACATAAAATTTGGACCGAAACAGCAATATCTGATAAGAGTGAAAGCCGAATGTAAATGAATTTTAGAAAGTCTATCCGAATAATCGTTAAAATATTTAATTTTATCGTCAATGAATGGTGAAAAACTGTCTTCTAAAATTGGGGAACCTAGGAGGTGCAGTGAACTTTTTCCAAAATACAAATTCGAATTCAAATTCAAAAATTTTATTTCGAGCAAAGACTCATATAGGGTTAGTAACATTATTCCTTAACTAAAACTAAGTGTTAGTAAACAACACGAAACGATGGCACATGTAACTGACAGCAGTGGATTATGTACGGACAGTCCACTCTGTCAGCAATCATTTTCAGAACCCTGTTAGGGCTAGCCATGACTCGAGCTACCATGGATGCTGCGCGCTTGCGCATTATTGTGTAAAAATAATCTATATATATCTATATATATATATATAATCTAATAATCCCTGACGCACTACAACGCTATGGAAACCCCAACAGTTTTCCGAACGCGTTATTAAATTGGACACGAAGGGCTCCGTACGACGCCCACGAATACTTCTCCCACAAGCTGCACGTGTAGAATGTTGTACAGAATGCTCTAAAAAGCGTCACCTTTACGTCTGCAGTACAACGTGCAAACCTGCGGGCCATTATATTCGCACGCACGGAAAGAGCCCTCCGTTCCCTTTCTATATCAGCATTGTCCCTAAGGCCAGTGGTGACCTAGGTACTTAAATTGTTCCACTCGCTCAAGAGGAACACCATTTAACCGTATGGGAGGCACATCGAGATGGTACCTGGTCCCCCCTGCCTCAAAAACAATGTACTGACTTAAATGATATAACATTTAGTTTTATAGGAATTTTAAAACACAATTTTTCGTTGTATCTTCTTAACGTGTTTGATCGACCCTTGTGGGTGTTATTTCTTAGCCACGAGCCCCTAACGACAAAAAATGCATCTTATAAAGACGTTAAGTAGGGGATGAAAGTTTGTATGGAATGTTTGATGGGGAAATCCCATCGAGCGGGCGGCTTGTTAAATAATTCGGACCAATATAATTTTATCGCTTCTGAAGTTCCTATTTACCTTGTGAAATATGAGGAAAAAAAATTGTAACGTTAAATTATCATCTGTTATTACGACTGTTAGGTTGATTGTCTATCACCACGTCAACGGGACGGGGACGGAGAATGAGATGACAGCGCCGAAGTAGAGATACATACATTTATGATAGGGATGTCACCGAGAAACGAGATTATTCGAACCGAACGTGACGTCCCGTTTATGGACGGGCCATAAACGGGACGTCGTAAACCAACGTCCCTCTGACGCGGCGGTTGACAAACGGTCTTATTTATCTGATTTTTCAAGTTCCTTCTAAAAATTTTAAAAGAAATTTAAAAAAAAAATTCTTTCCAGAGAACAGTAGACAACCCTGTCATACACTTGGTTATAATAATCTTCCAGAAACAAAACACAATCCAAATATTAGAATTACATGACAAACAAAATCGTGTAGGACATATAATCGAATATCCAATGATTTGAGATCAGAAGGAATCATCTGAGGGTCTGACCCTTGTCATTGGTTCAAAGGATGACGTGTCAAACATTTGTAGCTATCGTGATGTAATATGACTTGTGCGTGATGATGGAGGTAACAGGGATGATTTCGTCTTCAAGATTGATGAATAAAATATATAAAGGGTGTTATTTTCTTGTAACTGCCGCAATGTGCTCGATAGAATTTTCCATCGGCAAAAATTGCGAACTTCCATTAAAACATTCACCCCCCTTTAGGGGTTGTATTTTCATAAATCGGTCCTTAAAGGCTATTATGTCCTAAAAGTCAAGGCAATAAGTAACTAAGATTTTCTCGCGTTTTTATTGCAGAAATCGGTCAATGGCTCATTTAAGAAGAAAAAACCGCAAGTGCTAGTAATTTAGAGGGTGGAAATTGGAGATAGGGGTGAAAATGCACCCTTTTTTAGTTTTTTCAATGAACGTTACATGTCATGCTTCTAGACTGAGCGTATTAAATGTGCGTTGTCTGATAGAGAGTGATTGACTTAATGACCATTAGATCTAATTTAGTAAAAATCATCTTTTTTTTTACTACGCTTTTGTTAGCTTCACCTGTATGTATGTTTGTATGTAATGGAATCTTTGAACTTGATTTTTACCCACTTTATATGGTCAGATTAATTCAAAATTTTGCACACATAACAAAGCCTTTAACTCTAAAAAAATAAAAAATAGTAAAAAAACAAAACAAAAAATAATAAAATAAAAAAATAATAGTAAGTAAAAAAAGCAAGAAATAAAAAACAAACAAAGCAAGCAAAGCAAGTAATAGTTTAAAAAACTAAAAAACACGCTTTAATACCATTAAAGTGAATTAAAATGAAAAAATATTTTTTCTAATATAAGAATACAGCAATTAATGAGAAAATTAATGTCATTGTAAAAAAAGCGTGGGGTGCTTTCCAATTACAAAGTTAGTGTAAGAATGTCGTACAAAGCATCCCACGCTTTTTTTACAATGACATTAACTTTCTCGTTAATCACTTTATTCTTATATTGAAAAAAATATTTTTTACTTTTTAGTTTAGTTTAATGGTATTAAAGCGTGTTTTTTTTTTTTGTTTTTTAAACTATAATTTATTACTAAGTTTTATTGAATTTATTTCGTTTATTAGTGTTTATGGTATTTCAATATTAACCCGACAAACTTTAACGAGTGCTTTAAAACACCGAACTGAATAACTTTATTATGGGATTAGCATAAGTAATCAGATTTTTTTTAATTAGTGCACTGTATAGAAAGTTTGCATGAAATAAAGAGACTTTTTAGTTTTTAGTTTTTAGTTTTGAATTTGGCCATCCACGTCAAGTTGAAAAATTCATCCTGTATTTATTGTATTTGTTTATGTAAAGCTGTTGGTTTTCCACATGATAAATGAATAAATAAATAAATAAAAATAACGTGTCAAAACAAACTCTAGTCACCATATGAGTAGCCAGAATGTCACAGCACTAGTATTTCAATGGCGATCAGTACACGACGCGACTTACTAACGCGTTAGCCGACGTTCGCATGGACGTAAAAATATCGCGGCGGGGTTTTATTGCGCACTGGATTTTCAACTCTCGTCATTGAGCAGAGCATTGAGAACAGAGTGCATTTTAGCGCGTCAAAAAAACACACTGTTGGATTTTCAACTCTCGGTGCTAAGCAGAGTTGAAAATCCAGTGCGCGAAACAAAATCGCCGGTATATTTTTACATCCGTGCGAACGTTGACTTACTAACTAGTTTGTGATTGGTTGTTTTGTGGAGGAAATATGTAGGTCTGTGCACAAAGAAGCTTTTGAAAATGACTTGCTGGTCCTGACTAACAATAAAGTAAAGTTAACATACGAACGAAGTCAGACAACAGTTAGTTGATGTTTGCACGGACGTAAAAATATCGCGGCGATTTTTTTTCGCACAATGGAATCTCAACGCTCGACACAACAACGAGAGTTGAAAATCCAGTGCGCGATAAAATCCCGCCGCGATATTTTTAAGTCCGTGCGAACTTCGGCTTAATTTAATCTAATAACAATGACACTCACTATTACCACAGTCTTATACATCATACAGTCGTCCGACGAAGCCCGAGCTGCATACGAAGTTCGGCGAACTACGTATGCAGCTCGGGCTCTCGTCGGACGACTGTACGATGTATAAACTGTGCTATTACTATCCACACACACACACAACTCTGGATACACGTAACTCTAATGAATTTGCTGTTCAATCCTAGACACGTCTCGATTACCACCGAGATCGGTCTTACCGATTAGATATCAAATTGGATTTCATTCTAATGGGATATCTTGGGGTATACGTATATCATGTTACCCCAACGTATTTTAGGACCAGCTTCAGGCTATGTAGGGCCTAAAGATGTCTGAGGTTTTGTTTACATTCTCACAAATTTATTATATTTTGTCGAATTAAGCTTTGCACTTTTTTTTATGTATTTTCATTGATATTTTCGTCAATGGTGAACCGATTCCTTTTTCATTGGCAGCCTTCTCTGTCACTCTCTTTCCACCGTTTGGGAGCCCGCGCGTTTTCCACACTAAACACACTCTTAAAAAAAAAGTAAAATGAAAATACAAACAAAAAGCCCTGTAGTCTCAGCACGATGCTGCGACATTTAAGCCAACTTACACACGGACGTACAAATATCGCGGCGGGATTTTATCGCGCACGGATTTTCAATTCTCGTTGTTGAGCTGAGCTTCGAGAATCCAACAGAGTGCATCCCAGTACGTCGAAAAAATAGACTGTTGGATTTTCAACACTCGGTGCTAAGTAGAGAATTGAAAATCTAGTCCGCAAAAAAAAATCGCCGCGATATTTTTACGACCGTGCGAACATCGGCTAAAAGTAAGTGTCGCTGGTATTCTGATAGGGCCCGGCTAAAGACATGTTACTTACGTTTCAATTTTAATTTCTAGTGCCTAAGATTTATATTCCCAAACTGTACATAATCTTGGCAAATATACAGGAATGACCAGTGAGAAACACGCTACTATAAAGTAACGTAGTTCACTTTTTTCGCGATTTACAGAATAAGGATATTTTGCTCCCGACGTAACGTCTCGCTCGCAGCATGTCGAAACTACTTGTTACAAATACTTGGCAGAATACCGCATGTAATATTGTTATATGAAAAACATTTTGTATTGAAACCGTTTTTATTGTGCGGTAAACATTTACGGTCGGTGTTATGTAAATGGGGAGTTTTGTGAGATTTCTGTGTGAATAAATGTTAGTGGGTGGTTGTAACGCGATATTTTTTACTTTAGGATAGAACAAGGTGAAATGGTTCACGTTTATTGCACCCAAATTATGTTAAAAAATAATTTGTAGGTACTTACGGACTAGAAAAAAAAAGGACTCCGCGCCACGCGTATCGAAAGTCAAGCACCTTACCGATCTATGTGTGCGACATTTGACAAAGATATCGTCATTTCACGTAATGGAGGACGCCTGGCCGGTCGGCATACTATGATGTAAATGTATGCGTGAGGCGCATGTTTGTACAAACGATCCCGGCATACTTACTGTGCTTCACTCTCGATATGCGTGGCGCGGAGTCCTTTTTTTTCTAGTCTGTGTAGGTAATGTAGAATTTCTATCGAATCGTCGAGTCGCTAAGCTTTTAAATTCTAAGTTGAGCTACACGGCTACTGACAAATGCGTACAATGACTCGACAGGTCCACTCAAATCTGTGTAATTCTTTCCTCAAAAGACAATTTCAGACACTAGTCACATGGTGCTCACATGATGTGGCCAAGATTATGTCTGTGACCTCGAGTTTGTTTCGGCCTTTCTTCTCTCCTCTTCTCTAGTCAGATAGGTATCATCGAAGTCATCTAGTTTTATAATTTATTTTTGACTTGAAAACGACTTAGGGCTAAAATGTCAGAGATACCTACAATCACGGACTAGAAAAAAAAAGGACTCCGCGCCACGCGTATGGAAAGTGAAGCATCTTACCGATCTATGTGTGCGTGATTTGTCAAAGACGTAATGGCGATGGCTGCCACCTGGCCGGTCGGCATACTATGATGTAAATGTGTGCGTGAAGAGCATGTTTGTACTAACGGTCCCGGCATACTTACTGTGCTTCACTTTCGATATGCGTGGCGCGGAGTACTTCTTTTTTTTCTAGTCCGTGCCTACAATATATTTATTTATTTATTAACTATGGATGACTTACAGCTAAAACAAACAGAATAAAAAATTGTATGTGAGACTGACAGCCAATTAAAAGTCATCACTTCTAAAAACAGATTAGAAAAAAAAGTGTTCCTACCAAAAAAAGAGAAAAAAATAAAGTAAAACAGTAGGTAGTTAACTAAATTCACATTTCATATTCAATACAAGAATAAAAACCTGAACATAGAAATTCTTAATTAAAGAAGCTAATGCTCAGGCACTTTCTGGCCGAGGACACACTTGTTACGAAAAGATCAAAATCACGCTGCTTACACATGTCATTAAAGTTTCTACTTGCACGCACAACAAATGAATTTTGCCTGTAATTCGTAGATTCTGTAATTAGTAAATGGAGCACGCAACGGTGCGTTCCATTGCTTCGACCTTCCGGGAACGTTAAAACAAAATTTGGACAGAATATCAGAGTTATGAATAGAATTATTAAAAATTTTAAATAATGAAATACAGTCAGAGATTGCTCGCCGATTAATTAGGGGTAATATATGAAATCTCTTACAGAGGTTGAGGTAATCTTCAGATCGGTATGGCACTTTCTGATGATAACACAAATACTCGAAGAACCTTTTCTGGGTGCTCTCTATACGATCAATGTACTTGTGATAACATGGATTCCAGGTTTCAGTTGCGTATTCCAAGTGGCTTCTAACAAAAGTACAGTAAAGAATTTTTAAAGCGTTGGCTTGAGTGAAGCACTGGGATAGTCGCATTATGAAACCTAGTGCTTTAGATGCTTTAGCGACTATGGCATCGACATGAAATTCAAACGTAAGCTTAGAATCGTGATATACCCTCAGATCTCGGATGCAATTAATTCTAGGTAGTACTTGACCATCTAATATAGGTATACGATGAAGGTATAATTGAGCGCTTTCGAGAATATGTTAGAACCGAACATTTAGCAGGGTTAAGATCAAGCTTACTCCCACGACAATATGTCTCCAAACGACGTAAATCATCCTGAAGTGCAATCACGTCTGCATGTGATAATATGTAGCATAGATTTTCATATCGTCAGCAAAACACAATAGTTTGGATGAAATCAAGCAAGAGTTGATGTTGTTTATATAGATAATGAAGAGTAATGGGCCGAGCAATGAACCCTGGGGGACTCCACTGGGGACAGGCACCCAACCAGACATATAATTGCTTAATACTACTGCTTGGGACCTGTTCTCCAAATATGAAGAAAACATTCTGAGTAAATCACCTCGTATTCCCATACCATATAACTTTGATAGTAAGATCTCATGGTCAATCCGATCAAAAGCTTTACTGTAATCAGTATAAACAACATCAACCTGCTAACCGTTATCCAATGCGTCAGTAATAAAATCATTGAGCAGAATTAAGTTGTTGACTGTAGACTTTCCTTTCAAAAAAACATGTTGAAAGGAATTAAACGAATTTTTAAGAGCACTATACACCTGATTATAGATGATCCTTTCGAAGATATAGATTAATGAAAAATGATTTTATTTCTTTATGGGCGAAATTTTACAATCGTCAGATAACTTTTATTTATGGAAAAAATATGGCGGTTTGACAGCTTTTGTGTAGAAAATATGTCAAACTGTCTTCAAATAAAAGTTATCTGACTATTGAAAAATTTGCCTATACAGAAATAAAATCATTTTTCATTATTCTATATATTGTATGTATCTCTGATATTTTGTAACTTACAGACAATAATATTATATAATAAAGAGGTAGATATCGCACTACCACGCGTAAATTGTAGCCGACAAATTCAGACAATTGTTGTAATTTGATTTAGTTGGCGAGCGAAACAAAGCATGTCCGTGGCGTGACAATAATATATCTAAAATGCCAAGCTATCTGTTTCTGTATCATACGTTCCGTATTACCTATCGCAGTCGTGGATGAAAACTACTATACACCTTTAAGTAAGTATATTTGCTAAAACAACGCAACGGTATCTGAACGCCGCTCATTATGAATGTAGCGTATCTTTCCTATATAATATCATTGCCTATATACCGTACAGAGTTATTTTACCTTTGATCTTACATCACTGTCAAAATGACAATGATCTTTATTTTTATTCCGATAAGGTCGCTGTTGGGTTGCAGCATAGACATTCTATGGTCTATGGCCACTGACAAGTCTGTCAAAATCAAAGTGATCTTTATCCTCGTTATAATAAGGTTTCTGTTGGATTGCTGCTGTCAGAGGTAAATTATCTGTGAACGATCTGTAATAGTCTGGCCGTCGAGTGAATGCAATCTTGACACCTGTCAGTTTCATACGAACGAATGCGTGTTTTGCGAATTTGATCCTTATAGTTACTAGAAATTGCCCAACTGACAGTTGAATTCTCTTGACTTAGTTTGATTGTAGTCTTTCCAAACTTCTGAATCGCACATTTTTTATAGAACTTTTAAATCGACTTGGCAGGGGTACCTACTTCCAACTAAGTATAAGTTTCTGAGTGGTTAGCCCTGAAGTTATAAAAAACGGTGAATTATTAATATAAAATCAGCTTCTTTTTGCCTCGAAGTTTTTTAAGATTATCGGCTTTCCCGAAAAAAAAGTAATTGCTGTGCTAGGAAACAAGTTGAGGCCTACATTAACCATTATTGCAGTCAAAAGTGATGAACTGGGCCTGCGTGGTGGATTATGGCCCACTCCAAACTCAAACTCAAAGCATTTATTTCAAATAAACCAATTACAGGCACTCTTGAATTGTCTTGGGGTCGGTCAGTCAGAAAGATAAAGCTAATTCCCCATTCCAAAGCGTAGTAGGTGGAGAAGAACGGGCAAAAAACTCCACGGACACATCATTCATGTTGAAATTATACATGTAATCCGTAATACAAAATAAACAAAAAACTATTAAAAAATTTTGTTACATTAAAGTAGCTAAGAGATTACCAGTCCCTACTGACGGCGCCCATTCATGAGCATGACGCATAAGATTATCGGATTTCTCGAAAAAAAAAAATATGCTGCTATTAAACTAAGTTTAGGCCTACACCAGATGCGGCGGGTTCCCGGATGAGTGGTAACGCGTGCCCGTGTTCCCACCGTAAGCGGCAGAGAAGAGGAAACCGTGGAGTTTTAGTGGGTTGAAGTCCCACATAACTGCACTACCTCCCAGTGGTATAGTGCAGAATGCATGAGCATTTCTCCACGATAAAAAAAGGCCTACACCGGATTAGCCATTACTGCAGTCAAGAAGTTCCAAGATTTGTGACGTTCACACACTACACACACCAACACATACACACATATACACACACACACACACACACACACACACACACACACACACACACTGGGGCACAGCAAATTAATCATTTGGGATACAGATTTGAGTGAGATTCAATCTGTTGGAAGACAGTGGATTACTCCGAGATCAACAGGTTTGAATTATTTTTTTGAAGTATTCAAATTTGGGAATGGTCTTTTACCTCTTTATAAAGTTTTAGAGCTATGAAAGCTAAATATTTTTTTTTTAAGGCTATGAAACACCTAATAACACACTTCACACTAATAGTTTTTAGAGGCTTTGTGAGTGTGTGTGTGTTTGTATGTTTGTTACTTCTTCACGCTCAAACGGTTAGACCGATTTAGACGAAATTTTGTATGTAGATAGCTTATACCCTGAATAACACATAGGCTACTTTTTATCCCGGTCTACGCGGGTGAAACCGCGGGGCGCAGCTAGTTACTTATAAATGCGAAAGTGAGTTGGTTTGTTTGTTACGCTTTCAGGCTAAAACGGCTGAACGGATTTGGGTGAAATTTAGGACACTGGTAGACCATGACCTGGATTAGGATATTGGATACTTTTTATCTCGGTACTACGGACCCGTGGGATAATTTCCAACATGCACGCCGGCCAAGCCGCTGGCGAAAGCTAGTCTCCGATACATTAATTAGGAAAATATAGCACAGACATGACAATAATCAGCCTATAATGTTCCCACTGCTGGGACATAGGTCTCTTCTCTGTGGAAGGGAGTGGGCTGTAATCCATCACGCGGGCCCAGTGCGGGTTGGTAGATGTCACATGTCTTCGAATTGTTGGTTCTAGGAGATGCCGGTTTCCTCACGATGTTTTCCTTCACCGTTTTGAGAGCAGTGGTGATGAAATAACACACAAAATAAAGCGCCTTTCTGAGTTCGAACATACGACCTTGACTTCGTAAGTCGCGACTGTTACCCCTCCCTGGCCCACCATCCCTGCTCTCAAAATCGTATGACGTCATTTAATTTAAAAAAAACCCGGCCAAGTGCGTGTCGGGCCACGCGCAGTAATAGGGTTCCGTAGTGCACGCCGCCGCCCGTCGTTATTCGAGCGTAAATATTATTCACTTTTAATAAGAATGTTATGATTTTCTTTTTGTATATTTTTAGTTGGTTTATAAACTTATATTCGCTATCTTTTTTACACAACTAACAACGTTAAAACAGTAATAATTTTAATGGAATTTGTACGAAGTTTTTACTCAAACTCACAGCATTTATTTCAAATAAACCAATTACAGGCACTTTTGAATTGTCAATGGGTCGGTCAGTCAGAATGATGAAGCTAGTTGCCCATTCCAAAGCGTAGTAGATCCCTATGGAGAAGAACGGGCAAGAAACTCCACGGACACTCTTTTAAATCATAATATTTTTACAAAATATTGGTTACATCGTTCATGTTCTAAATATACATGTGAGAACAATGTAGAAAGACGTGCACGTTAAAAAGCGTCCGTAATAAAAAGATAAAAAACTAAAACAACTAAATTAAATATTTAAATTAAACATAAGCAATGGCAGCTAAGAGACGACCAGTCCCAACTGACGGCGCCCGTTCACGAACATGACGCATGGATCAGCACCAATTAGCTCAACCATTTTGAAGGGAACTTAATGATCCAACACAC
Source organism: Cosmia pyralina (assembly GCA_946251885.1). Lineage (NCBI taxonomy): Eukaryota > Metazoa > Arthropoda > Insecta > Lepidoptera > Noctuidae > Cosmia > Cosmia pyralina. The sequence continues at coordinate 3,933,594 of OX276362.1, read as the reverse complement.
ACGCCACCACCAGCGAGACATTTCAGTGAGCATGACATACTCTCAACCGCCAGGGCACACTCAAGTCAATGAAAGACGTACCCAGTAAAAAGTAGCTTAATAGTAGCTACATAGTGCTCACACATGTGCTATGCAATTATATAATACTAAGAGATTGAATTTAAACAATGCAAAGAAAGTTTTCTCTCATCTAAATCTTCAGCAGCTCCAACAATATATCCGAATGCTAATCAATTAATTAATGCGTCCTTGTGGAGCAGGACAAGCATTCAGCCAAGCATTTTTGTGAACGATGTAATCCCCCAACTTATAATATGCCTGGCTGCATAGTGTGCGTTTTATACAAGATTTAAATTTCGTTTCATTCAGCTGGAGTATGTGGGGAGGTATTTTATTATAACATTTTAAACAGTACCCCATGAAGGATGAGTCTACTTTAGCCAGTCTGAAACCTGGTTGAACTAATTGGTCCCTATTTCTAGTCCTATAATTGTGACCTTCACCTCTTTTACTGAAAAGATTTAGATTTTTCCTTACGTACATGATGTTTTCGTAGATATATTGACAAGGTACCGTCATGATGTTAATATCTTTAAACAGTTCCCTTAAAGAATCGCGCCTGCGGAGGCCATATATTGCTCTGATGGCTCTTTTCTGCACAATAAAAATAGACTCTATGTCTGCAGCCCGTCCCCATAGTAAAATACCGTAAGACATAATACATAATACATACATAATACTATGAAAGTAACTGAAATAGACCAGCTTTGCGGTATCTACATCAGTGAATTGACGGATTTTTCTCACCACATATGCTGCTGAACTTAGCCGTCCTTCAAGAGATGTTAAATGCGGACCCCATTGCAGCCTTGAGTCGAGCGTGGTCCCCAGGAAAACAGTTTTATCGACGAATTCTAGTTTCTCTTTATTCAATACTATGTCACAATCAGTACTTTTAACATTTGGTAAAGCAAATTTTATAAATTTCGTTTTTTTCCCACTTAATACTAAATTGTTAGCAGTGAACCAATTATAGATCTGCAGTAGGGTGTTATTTACGTCGTCAAGATTTGATGCACGTCTATTTATCTTAAAAATAACACCATTTTTGGTTGGTTTTTTTAATAAATAGGGTATTTTTTTTTAATTTGAATTTGTAGCGTGAACTAAACTTTACGAAATGATTTTAAAAGTTCCAAAAACAGTTTGTTTACTAGTTTGGACACTGAATTGCAAACACAGTATAGGTACCTATTTGTCTCTTTTCCCGTTAGTCTCTTTGGGAGTTCGTTTATAATGACGTGACCTTATAAATCAGAATAATTGCCCACTTACATAATAGCCCTTTTCAAGGATGAATTTCTCACAAAATAATACGAGTTAAACCACGAGGACATATGAGGAATTAAGACCCATTAAATATTAATTTACTCAAAAACCTCACACCGTTTTCATGAAAGGCCTAAAATAAAAATAAACCTCCTCTATTTATGATTTTCAGGAATTGTAACGAAGCTGTTAAGAAAGTATCTACACAAATAATTATTTGCCCAGAAGAGAAAAGTTCAATTAAAATGCAAAAAGGGTTCGACCGCGGGGGTTTCAATTTGAACCTCATTCGGGGCGCAGCTGATCTAAAAATAAAATTTAATTATTTTTTTTTTTTGATTCCTACTTGACTCGAGTTTGTTGGTGATTTGGATTTTATAGAGAAGACTGTTTTTAGGGTTCCGTAGTCAACAAGGAACCCTTATAGTTTCGCTATGTCCGTCAGTCTGTCTGGCCGTCCGTCCGCAGCTTAGCTCAGAGACTCTTAGTACTAGAAAGCTATAATTTGGCATGGATATACATATTCATCACGCCGACAAAGTGGTAAAATAAAATCATGAAAAAAAATTTTTTTTAGGGTAGGTTCCTTCTGTACACATAAAATGGGGATGTTTTTTTTTCTCGTCTACCCCATAGTGCGGGGTGTTGTTAGATAGGTCTTTCAAAAATATTGCGGGTTTGTGGGAACAATTTTTCGATTTAGGGATCCGTTTCTGAAATATTAAGCTATAGATTGCAAATTTTTGTTAGAGTCAAATGTCCCCCCTGCCAACTAAATGATTAGTTTTGGATGGGAGAAAAAATTTACGGTATTAGTATAATATATAACGAAGTTAAAAGGAAAACTATCACAGTTAATTAGGCTTTTCAAGTTTACGAGTAGTAGTCAACCAACTTGTAAAATGTAGGTACTTTGAACAGTACTAATAGGAAAAAAATACGAAACACGGATTTTACATTGGAGTCTTCTCGTGGTGATATAAGCTCTAACTTAGAAGTAGCTCAAGAATTTGTACACTTCTTTACAAATATACCATCTAAAACGACGGAAGCTTTAAATTCCTCACCCAATGTCTTAATTGATTTATTAAGAGCGAACGTTCCAAGCTGCCCGGTTGAATTTCAATTTAAACATATAAACCTTATGGTAGTTATAAAAGCTTTTCGGCACATTAAAATCAAATTGACCGAAGATCTATGGGGAATGTCTATCAAAGTTTGTACATCCATAATCGAGACTATAGCACCATACAATATTTAATTTGTGTGTGGATGAAGGAGTCTTCCCGGATTTAATGAAATTTAGTAAGGTTATACCACTTTTTAAATCTGGGGACAGTAAAGACACCAACAATTATAGACCTGTATCCGTGTTGCCGGTATTCAGCAATGTATTCGAAAAGGTAATGCTTGATCAAATGCTTAATCATTTTAACACCAACCAAATCTTGCACGATCAGCAATTTGGTTTCACCAAAGGACGTTGCACGGCTGACGCGGGTGCCACTTTATTAAAACACATATTTTCAGCGTGGGAGGAGGCCCAAGATGCCATTGGAATCTTTTGTGACCTCTCCAAGGCATTTGACTGCGTAAATCACGAAACCTTACTCTTGAAACTTGAGCATTAAGGACGAGGTAAACTTGCGCTCAGTTTAGTAAAATCTTATTTAAATGATAGACAGCAACAAGTTCAAATAAATGGTGTCAATTCACTCGGTCTAAAAGTACAAATGGGTGTTCCACAGGGCTCGATTTTAGTAATTCTGAACTGATACAAAGTTGCTACAACAACAACAAGTGCAAAACAACTATCAACTATAAGTGCAAAACTTTAAAAAAAAAAATACAACAGCCTTCCAAAAACAACACTACAAAGTGAAAAATAACTTTAATTTCGGAAGTCGGTGTCTGGTTAAATATATTTTCGTTTTTTGCCACCGACTTCCGAAATTAAAATTAATTTTCACTTTGAAGTGTTGTTTTTGAAGGTCGATTGTATTTTTTTGTAAAAAAGTTTTTATTTTTCACATTTTAGTTGTGGTACCTACCCCACACAAATTCTTATACCTGCAAAAGATACTAGAACATTATCCATAAAAAAGTGTGGAAAAAATACGTATTATTGAAGCAAACTCAAAAACTGCCCAAGCAAAGTTAATCAATTTTATATGGGCCCAACTGTAAGGTATACCCTCTCGAATAAAACAAAAAAAAAAATTAAATCGAACGACTGTAAAAAGTTAGGCGAGAAAAAAAAACACATGTCGAATTGAGAACCTCCTTCTTATTTTTCGTCGGTTAATAATAACGTCAATTGCATTTGAAAAATTTAATCCTTCAGCGAAATCTTTATTCAAGATAATTCTCAGGTAGGTAGTCAATGTTCACATTACCCGCCACCACCTGGTCACGTTAACCGGTTGCTTCGGATAATAAATAGCTCCTTGTTGAGTCAGATAGCGGTTAATTAGATTGTAAATATAATTCAAGTTGGTATTTATTTTCAAGGCTTTGGAATTTAATGTTTTGTAAAAACTTAGCTTAGCTTTAAACTTAAGTTTTTTTTGAAACAGGTTGGTGATTTAGTCACCTGCATCCGTCAGGAGCTTGTGGCTAAGTGAGGAACTCGTGGCTAAGTAATAGCAGCCTCACGGGTCGATCCGTCAGGTTAAGCTACGCTTGCCGGGGTTGGTCCGTGGATGGGTGACCATCTTTACATACCAAGACTCCTCCGTGCCTCGGAAACCATGTTAAGCCGTTGGTCCCGGTTGTCATTCGTGGATCTTTGACTGTCGTTACGGGTCGTCAGAAGCCCGAAAGTCTGCCAACCAGTCTTACCAAGGGGTATCGTATTAAACAGTTACTGGGTTGTGGAGGTCAGATAGGCAGTGGCTCCATGTAAAATACTGGTATTCAGCTGCATCTGGTCAGACTGGAAGCTGACCCCAACATAGTTGGGAAAAGGCACAACTTTCGCTATGAAACTCATATCAATCTGCTTGCCTCTAACCTGCTTGCTGCTTGCTTGCTTGGCTTGCAGTCTAACCGGATGCAGCTGAATACCAGTATTTTATTTGAAGCGACTGCCTATCTGGCCTCCACTACCCAATTACTGGGGAATACGATACCCCTTGGTAAGACTGGTTGTCAGACTTTCGGGCTTCTGACGACCCGTAACGACTGTCAAAGATCTACGAATGCCAGCCGGGACCAACGGCTTAACGTGCTTTCCGAGGCACGGTGAGTCTCGGTATGTAAAGATGGTCACCCATCCATGGACCAACCCCGGCAAGCGTAGCTTAACCTGATGGATCGACCCGTACGGCTGTTATTACTTAGGCACGAATACTTCAAAAAATCACTTAACTCCCACAAAAAACCACGGTTCAACACAAGACTCAACATGATTTATATTCGCGTGACCTTCAGTTGACATTGAGCATATTATTACGTCATTTTCGCGTCCAAAATTTTCCCTGTCTCCGACATAAACGTTCCGTTTTCCTTTTGTGTCATGATTTGCATGGAAATACGAGAACAAGACCGTATCTAAAGGGATTGACCGATCAAATCAGATATTTTATTTTTTCTGCACGAAAGTTACTGTTGTCGTTGGACGCCTGAGGGAGGATAAAGCTTTCAGGGTCAATGCGCGAAGATCTAAATATTTTCTCAGGGAAGATATGGATGGTGATAGCGTAGAATAAGCTTAGGAGGCAAAAGAAAAGGTTCTAGTTCAGCAGTAAGACTTACATAACATAGGCAAAAATCTCGTTTTCTCGCTTTACCGTGACCCGTGTGATTCTGTAAGACCTCATTCTAAACTTCGAATCTGAATCCGCTGTGAGTTTCTTGATTGGCATTCTAAAAACTCGGTTGATTAGTCAAATTTATACTAGCGCTACCCTTGCGAGCGTGTCAGCGAGTTGAACTAAATTGACCGTAAAATTTTGACAGATAAAGTATGAGATGACGTAAGAAGTGGCATTCAGTAAGGTCACTTCGACGCTCACTTCGCACTTGAACCTGATTCAAAGTGTCAAATAAAAAGCATCTATTTTACGAGTGAGAGTGAATAGCGATGTGAGATGCGAGTTGTTGTTTTAATGTACTGGTAAAGAGCGCAGGAATTCGTTAGAGAAAAATGCTACAGGATCAGTCGATATTACAATGCAAGAGGGAATCCCGTGTTCAGTAGTGTACGTGTTTTGGATGAATAATGATGATGATTTGCAACTTTGACAAGCTTTTAAACTGATATATTGTCCCTTCATACCATCATGCAACCGAAAGACTTGATGGACATAAGAATGGGAATAACTTTTAATCTTTCAGAATAGGACTTCATGTACAACAAACCGGTCAAGAAGCACCGAGGGTTCCGTTCCAATTTCTGAAAAAATATGCTATTTAGAGACATCGTTTTATTTTTTCACTAATCTTTACATAAACTTCTATCAAATAGGATAATTTCAGATTTTTCTCTATGCAAACTTCCGAGGCAAGGCGAACGGTGTTTTTTTTACATTTTTTATCAACAGTCGGAAAATATGCTGCCTAAAAAAAGAAGAAAAATGTTTGAGATTGTGCAAACAGCGCTCTTTCATTTAGGATACCCCACATGGGCATGTAGCCTGACTTTGAATTTTCAGTCCCTGTTGCAAAAAAATTTAATTTTTTTTTCTTATTTGAAAAAAACTGTTCCAAATTTCAAGTTGATAGACAGAAAGATTGAGTCGCACCATAAAGGTTCCATTTTACCAGTTTGGTACGGAACCCTAACAACAAATAAGGTCGGTTGCTGGCTTCATGTAAAAACATTTAACTTCACATAATATTCATATATCCACAACGCAAAACTAATACCTCAATATTAGACATTCCCAAACTGAAGGCTACCTTTTACTAACAAGACCCGAAGGTTCACTAATCTATTTAACGTCAGGTATATTGACAGTTGACACCTCACGTTTATCATAAACCCTTCAGTTCATACAATATTCATGTATCATGTCAACCTGCTGAATATGGGCATTTCAATATTTACATAGTATCGACTCACTGGAACCTCCACTAGTCCTGGCAAACATCACAAGATACACGACTCAGCCCACTATCGACCTCAGGTCTCCAGAGAGGAGTGATGTAGGGGCATCTACGTTGCCACATGCGAACTACGCATCACACTGACGTCATGCACAATCCTGCATCGCGCAAGCAGAGTTTACCGCGCGACTATTAAGTATACAACATCCCGACATCAATTGTCGGGCAGTTGCCCACCAGACACAACACGAGTCTGGTCGGAAGATTCTCCCTTTTCTATAGAGGATGAGTGAACTCTGCACCCTGTTCCTCATACTTCTATACTCTTTACACTTAAGGAGGATGCGCTAAGGTAGCCCGCGAAATTCATATTTTCTTACGTTTTTTGTAATTTGCAGGTCAGTGTCAGGTTGTATGTTGATTAAAATATGAGTCGCGACCGTAACTAATATCGATTTACAGAATTATAATCATTAGAATCAGCAATACAACTCCATAAGTTAGAATTGACCTTAAATCTAGCGATTTCACGAAATCATGAGGTTTGAGGTTAATTCTAACTTATGGAGTTGTATTGCTGATTCTAATGATTATTATTATTATTTATTTATTTCAGGCTATGCCCATAGTGTTAGTAACAATGGTCTTAAATACTAGTGTTAGTAGAACTTACAAACTATTGAGTGTGGAGTTTCATCCAATGACGCAGCATTGGAGACTCCCATCTATCTGCGAATAAACTCAAGATAGTGTTGGTACTGCCACGAAGACGAGCAAGCAGAGAAGCGCTTCTTTTGCGTATGATGGCCGCAAAACCATCTATATGCCTTTCTGCAAACATCTTTGACGCGCTACATCGCCATGGCAGCCCCAACAGTATTCTGAGTGCGTTATTATACTGGGCACGTAGGTCACTATATGCACGCAAACTATAACTAGTCCACAGGCTGCACGTGTAAAATGACGAGCAAAATTCGAGATTATAATTCTGTAAAGCCATATTAGTTACGACCGCGAATTATATTTTAATCAACATACAACCTGACACTGACCTGCAAATTGCAAAAAACGTAAGAAAATTTGAATTTCGCGGGCTACCTTAGCGCATCCCCTTTAATAAAAAAAAAAACATCATTCTGTCTTTGTCAACTTCAAAAGATTGACAGAAAGAGATGTTCGAATTTATTTAGATATTAAATGATTGATGTTTTTCCTAGTGTGAAATCACGATATTTTTTTTTCACTTTTCTTATAGTGTCCTTTGCCCAGTAGTGGGACAATTCCAGACTGAAATAATAACACTAGTAATATTATAAAGGCGAAAGTTTGTGAGTGTCTGTGTGTATGAGTTTGTATGTTTGTTACTTCTTCACGCTCAAACGGCTAGACTGATTTGGACGAAATTTAGTATGTAGATAGCTTATACCCTAGATTAACAAATAGGCAAAATTTTATCCCGGTCTACTAGGGTGAAACTGCAGGGCGCAGCTAGTATTATATTAAGGCAAACCAAGGAAAAAGCTCTAAGGAAAACTTGTTAAAATTGCAATTTTAGTCTTAATCTTTGCAGACTTTTGCTCAACGAGTTGCTATTAAGATAATTGTAAGTAGTTATACTTTGGGGAAATACTAATGTCTGCGTTTTGAGGCCAGATTAGCTCAATCGAAGAATATTTTTAAATGTTTGAAAGTCTACTCCCTCTACAGTTTGCTTACTCTATAAGCTATATAGGTAACCTCGGTTGATTTCCGGATATTTTCATTTCTGTTCTAATCTTCAAAGAAACTCCGAGCATGGCACGCTCCATAGCGCACTGAGTGACCTTGAATTTGTGCCCAACTGTCAGTGTCCACGTTTCGGCACCGTATGACAAAACAGGCAGGACGCACTGGTTGAAGGCCTTTAGCCGACATTCGCACAGACGTAAAAATATCGCGGCGGGATTTTATCGAGCACTGGATTTTCAACCCTCGTTGTTGAGCCAAGCGTTGAGAATCCAGTGCGCGAAATAAAATCGCCGCGATATTTTTACGTCCGTGCGAAAGTTGACTTATAGTCTCAACAAAACTTATCATGTGATATTTATCCGATTATAAAACAAACCTTTCTTTTCCAACAAACAGCAACATAACAACCGTAACAAGAACCATAATGTAACCAACAACAACCTAAAGCGGCCCATTATTTACGACGTCACTGCCGGTGCCGCGCCCATGGCTTCCGGTTACGAGCCGGCTTTATTGCCAAGTTCTAGAGACAACGGTTTGAAGATTTGAAATTGTTATTTTTATTGCCAAAGGGTTGAGTTGGTGTTCGGTTAAAGCTTGGTCAGCGGTCATGGTATTTTTGTGCTTTAGGCGAAAGCGCCAGAGTAGCCCGCGAAAATCAAATTCTTACGTTTTTTTGCAATTTGCAAGTCAGTATTAAGTTGTATATTGATTCTAAATATTATTCGCGCCCGTACCAAATATTTATTTATAGAATTATAATCATAAAAATCATCAATATAACTCGTATTAGTTCAAATTATCCTATTGAATGACTATTTCATGACATCATGATATTTGAGGTCAATTCTAACTTATGGAGTTGTATTACTGATTCTAATGATTATCTTATAATATTAGGTTGGGGAAAAAGTCTTTTCGCATTATAGTATGTATGAACTTAAAATCAAATCTCTTTGGCTATACTATTTGTATCTGGCTGGTTTTGGTATCATTGAAAGTTTAAATTTTAAAGAACATAATTCCAAATTCAAATTAGGAAAATGTGTGATTTTCATTTGTTTTTCGTACTGTCAAGATGAGTGAATCTAATAAAGAAATTCGATACATTTTAAAATTTTACTACAAAAAAGGTAAAAATGCAACACAAGCCGCGAAAAAAATTTGCGATGTTTATAGACCCTATGCAGTGTCTGTGAGAGTAGCACAAATTTGGTTTAAGCGTTTTCAATCCGGAAATTTTGATGTCAAAGATGCACGTCGCTCTGGTCGTCCTATTACGGATAAAATGGATGCCATTTTTGAAAAAGTGGAGCAAGATCGGCATATCAGTAGTTACGACGTAGCTGAAGAACTGGAAATTGACCACAAACCGGTTTTGGCGCATTTGAAAAAAACTGGGTACACAAAAAAGCTCGATATTTGGGTACCTCACGAGCTCACTGAAAGAAACCTAATGAACCGTGTACTCATTTGTGATTCTTTATTACGAAGTAATGAAACCGAACCATTTTTGAAGAATCTGATAACTGGTGATGAAAAGTGGATCACGTACGACAAGAACGTGCGAAAAAGGTCGTGGTCAAAGGCCGGTCAGGCTTCACAGACTGTGGCGAAACCCGGGTTAACTCGCAACAAGGTGATGCTGTGTGTGGTGGGATTGGAAGGGCATTATTCATTATGAGCTGTTACCACCAGGCATTACCATCGATTCTGAACTCTACTGCAAACAACTGATGAGATTAAAGCAAGAAGTTGAGAGAAAGCGGCCGGAATTAATCAACAGAAGGGGTGTGGTTTTTCATCATGATAACGCTAGACCTCACACAACTTTAGCCACTCAGCAAAAATTAAGAGAGTTTGGCTGGGAGGTGTTAATGCATCCGCCGTATAGTCCTGACCTTGCACCTTCAGATTTCCACCTGTTTCGGTCTCTTCAGAATTCTTTAGGCACTGTCAGGTTAACATCACGAGAGGACTGCCAAAACCACTTGTCGCGGTATTTTGATCAGAAGTCCCAAAATGTCTATAGCAATGGGATCTTGTCCCTACCTACAAGATGGCAAAAAGTTATCGAACAAAATGGTACCTACATACTTTAGATAAATGTAAATAATGTATATTAAAAAATGTTTTGAATTTTCTTAAAAAATGCGAAGAAACTTTTTCCCCAACCTACTATATAAAATTCTCGTGTCACAATGTTCGTTCGCGTACTCCTCCGAAACGGCTTGACCGATTCTCATGAAATTTTGTGAGCATATTGAGTAGGTCTGAGAATCGGATAACATCTATTTTTCATACCACTACTTTTTATCCCGGTCTACGCGGGTGAAACCGTGGGGCGCAGCTAGTAATTCTATATTATTTTTTCACAATTACGATATTGGTGCCATGGAGAAAATTGATCGGTTTGATGGTCTATACCACACACTTAAATTTGACGAGGATGCAAAACGACACGTATAACATTTTCTTGATGCTGGATTATTTATGCAATAATGAGTTTTATTCTTCAATATTTCGTTTAATATATTACACATTGAAAACCAACCCAAATAGAAAATATAATTCAAGAGGATACTACATCAAAGGATGCATCAACTTCACAAGATCCAAAGGACTAAACGTACCAGATAATATGTATAACAAAATCTCCTCTCTCTGAACCCAAAGAAACACAAAGAACTATCCTTATTCCCTACGATATCTACCCAAAAAACATATCACGAACGAAAAATCCATTTCCCACTTAACATTCGTGAACCCAAGAAATGGATAGAAATACGTCACCCTGGTCCTTTTTAAGCCATCGTCGGGTGTAATAATAAAATCAGCTTTTATAAATCGGGGTTCCGTACCCCTGCAAGGCGATTTCAGTTACACAGAAAGTGAATTTGAGGGTGGCACACTTGTCAACCTTTTTGAGGCGGGGATAAATATTTGAAATACAACACCTTAGGTAATGGAATTGGAATAAATACAGGTTTCTTTGAGGTAGGATTTTTGAGGTCTGGTTTGGTAAAAAGAATGAAAAATTTTAGCTTTTAAGGTAAAAAAAAAGTGTGTGTGTCAGCTCCGACGCACGACTGGAGTTTACTACTATTTTTGTGCCGTTTCGACTTTCTTTTGACAACAAAACAAAGGACCTGGTCCTTTGTTTTCGTCCCTCGTCGGTTTCAATGAATTAGTGCTATACAAAAAGCAACTTTAAAGTGTGAAGGCGGTCGTTTTATTTTACGTTGCGCAGAAAATCGTGACACCACTTTGAGTTAAAACTTGTACTTCATTCCTCATAAAATTTCCATACCGGCCTTATTTTGAAATCGATTCTTAAGGAGTAATCTCTAGAAAGTTCCAGGTCGACGGTTTTTTATTATGTAAGAATGATGTTAAGACGGAACATTTGTTGCTATCTGAATTATTGAATTCAAAGAAATTCAGTTTATTGAAATTGAATTTCTTTGGCTCTTCCTAAAATCCGAATGTTAGTTGGTGGAGTCGGCCATTTTCTTTCTTCACCACTTCGCTGTCTCTGTATGAACTGTTTCGGTAACCGAATTTTGCATTATGTCATTCAATATCTACGCTTTCAAATTAAATTGCCTAGCGAAACTTCACTAACTTTATGGATATCGATGTCTTATCATCAGCCTATAGTAGAAGGGCTCATGGATCAGGTTAAGCTACGCATGTCGCGACCAGTCCACAGACGGGTGACCACCTTTACATACCGAGACCCCTCCGTGGCTCGGGAAACACGCTAGCCGTTGCTCCCAGTTGTCATTCGTGGATCTTTGACAGTCGTTACGGGTCGTCAGCAGCCCGAAAGTCTGACAACTAAATCTAAATACTGGTTTTCAGCTGCATCTGATTTTGGTATTTTTGAAACCATTCGCACAAGACGATCGAAGGCTAAGCTATGCTTGCCGCGGCAAGATAACCCTTCCATGCCTCGGAGAGGACGTTAAGTCGTCGGTCATTCCTAGATCTTTGTCAGTCGTTACGGGTAGTCAGAAGCCCAAAAGTCTGATAATCAGTCTCACCAAGGGGATCGTGTTACCCAGAAACTGGGTTTTGGAGGTCAGATAGGCCGTTGCTCCATATAAAATACTGGTATTCAGCTTCATCTGGTTAGACTGGAAGCCGACCCCAACATCGTTGGGAAAAGGCTAGGCAGATGATGATAATAAATGATATAGTAGTAGTCCACTGCTGGAGATAATCCTCTCTAATCACACGTTCTTCATCTCAATTCTTGGCAACTCTCATTTAGTTGTTATCAGCAATCTTATGAACATTATCGCTCCACCTAGCCTGAGGGTTTCCTACCTTACGCTTGCCGATTCATGATCAGCACTCAAGAACACGTCTACGCCAAAGATCATAACAAAAAAAAAAAAAAAAACCGGCCAAGTGCGTGTCGGACCACGCACAAAGATTGAGTTAGTCATGTATTTTAAATACCTAGTGTAAATAGTCAGTTGTGTTAAATATTGTTTGAACATTGAATTTTGAAGTCTACCCAAAAGTGTTTTCTTGAACTATTCTGCAGGAATAAATATCATTTATGTTCACCATTGTCAAAGACATTTACGCCTTAGACACAAGAAAACCAATAATTTGATCATGAAGCCACCTTATCGAGTTACCGAAGGAAACGTTATTATATTCGTCTACTTTATGTTTAGCTAGACATGTCGGTGTGTACGTGCCGAATCACCCGTCTGTCACTAATATTATCATAGTCTGCAAACTTGGTTACGTAAGATGATAATATACAGTTTAAGTTTTATGCCCTCTCGAAAAGTTTTGGAACGAAATTCCAAGTTATACTGTAGATACCTATATACTTGGCGAATCAGAGCTACTCGTAGACCGAAAAACGTGTAACATTTTGACCGTAAAGACACTTTAATTTGCTTTAACATAATGTGTGTTTATTTTTAAAACGAATTTTTTTAAGGCGGTTTATGGTCGGAGTTAACTAAATCGTTACGTAAGGAAAAAGCGTTAAGACGCGGACTGACTACGATTTTAAATGGCACACAACCGCGTACTATTGTCACCATTAGCTGGCTTGAAATAAGGTTAAAAATTGAAATTAATTTTTGTGTTGCCGTGATGTGGCTAAGCTGCGAATGGGCATTTATTTTCCGGGTTTTCTTTAGCTTATTCAGAATACACACTATAAATTAAATAATTGTCCGTTTAAATTTTTAAAAAAATATTTAAAAAAAGAATGTCGTTATCGCTGAAAATACAATTTTCGATGCTAAAGTTTATTTTTCTGGAGCAACTTCCAAATTTTTTATTGGGAATATTAAACTATTTTTTTTTTTTATTGGGTTAAAATTTTTCATTAAACCCTTCTCTGTCCATTGTATTGTTTGCGTCGGATAGTTTCATTGCGTTACGTCATACTCGGCAATCCAAGAAACCATTTTTTGTGATTATCCTAAAAATCATCAATACAACTCTCTAAGTTCATATTACCCTATTGAATGACTATTTCAAGAAATCATGAGATTTGAGGTCAATTCTAACTTATGGAGTTTATTGCTGATTCTAATGAATATAATTCTGTAAAGCCTTATTAATTAGCAGTGGTGCGCGTCTCACCAAGGGGTGTTGTGTTAACCATAGTAACTGAGTTGCGGAGGTCAGATAGGCAGTCGCTCCATATAAAATACTGGTATTCAACTACATGCGGTTAGACTGGAAGCCGACCCCAACATAGTCGGGAAAAGTCTAGGCAGAATGATTTGTATCTTGCTCGTTTTTTCGACGAAATATATCTACCACGTAATGGACGAAGCCTTTAACAGTTTCGCATTGCGTCGCATTTGTCACTCGGCCGCGGTAACCAAGCAATAAGTCTAAAATACCTGCTTCTAGAATGTTCTCTAAACTACACGTAAATATATCAAGAGCTCGAATGTCAGTAGTGTGAAGGTACCTAATAAATAGCCTGTATTAGAGAAAGATGGCTTCGGATTTTGAACCATGTTTGAGTATAGGTACTTTTAGGGTTGCGTCTTGTGTTATGAAAGGTATTAAGGTTCCTATTATACAGGGTAAAATTTGAATGGCTGCATTCCTATTAAAGTATCGTGAAAAAAAAATCTGCTGTTCCTTACATCAAACTCGTCAAAATGTAGGGAGCAACTGATTTTTTTTTCGCGACTTCTTGTTTGGTCCCATAGTAAAAGTTGTTCATAATGATGAGTAGGTACAATGACCCTTTAAGAGGAAAACAACCATTGAAATTTTGCCCTGTGTATGCTGATTCACACACTTTAATATCCTAAACATTATATTTGCAATAAAAACGTTATTATAAAAAACGCGTTCCCTATTTATTGAACACTTTGCCTGCTGACATCAGAAAGAAGATAATAAAGTAAAATTGGCACGTAAACTTAAAAAATATTTATTAGAGTCTATGTAAGCGTAAATACTAAGTATACATATATATAGGTTACAGATTTACCTGATAGAAATGTTACTTTGATAGAGACTCAATGATCTCACAGTTAAACTGCGTAAGCAGTTCTGTGGGGCAGTGTACCTAGCATTGAGGAAAAAATGTAAATTGAATAAAAATCATTCATTCATTCATTCATAAAAAAATATAACCCCCTTCCAAAAAAGCACTATACCTAAAGTGAAAAATAACTTTAATTTCGGAAGTCGGTGTCTTTGGTTTTTTGTTTTCGTTTTTTGCTACCCACTTCCGAAATTAAAGTTATTTTTCGGTTTGTAGTGTTTTTTTTGTACTTTTTTTTATTATCCACTTTATAATTAAGGTACTACCCCACAAAAATTTGAATACCACTACCTTTTAAACAAAATTGAGAATGGGTCTTCTCGCTATATTCCTTTTTACGAGGTAAACAGGTACCTACTTACGGGTCTTCGCGAGAAGACCCGTTCTTAATTTTGTTTAAAAGGTAGTGGTATTCAAATTTTTGTATGTATAATGTGTACAAATCGCGAAAGTTTAAAAAGTTTAAAACAACTACCTGCAAAAGAAATTAAAACATCATCCACATAAAAAGTGGGAAAAAAATACGTATTATTGAAGCTAACGCAAAAAATACCCAAGCGAAGTTAATAAATTTTACATGAGACCGACTTCGAAGTATATCCTCCGGAATAAAACAAGAATCAATAAAATCGGATTATTCTGTAAAAAGTTATGCGCGGTCATACATAAAAAAAAAATCACGAAAAAAAAAGAAGGGGCTTCCTATATCAAAAGTCGGTCAATAAAAATATTTATTATTTATAGAAGCCCCTTTTTTTTTTTCGTCGTTTAAAAACGCAATGAATTTAATGAAATAGTACCTATAATTAAATAAAAGCTCTAAACCTATACCTAACCACCCACACTATACCTTTCCTCTGTCCCACGATTACAGATTATTCATGGTTCTTTTAACTAGGTAGAATTTGAAGTTTCTTTTTTTTTTTGTAAAATATATTTTCACTTGTTCACAGGTATGTGCTTAGTGAACTTTTCGGATTGGATGAAGTGTTTGCGAGAAAATTAGCTGATGAACAGGTAAGATTAAAATTATTATTTTAAGTTTATTTGCGCATGTGACCATAATATGATGTAGCGCTTCCATTGGGAATGGAGCCAATACTAGGTAATAATTATATACCTGTAGTAATGAAAAGTGTTTCAGAGATCTAGCCGTTTCTGAAAAATAAGATTCATGGTGGATATTCAGGTTAACATACGATAAAAAGACACACGTAGTTAACGACAATAAAAAGTCACACGAACTAAAATACCGATTATTTGAAACCTAAAACTGTTCTTCACCATTTTAGATCAAAATAGTGTCTCACAAAATGGCCGTCCTGGAAAAACCCGCCAAACAAATAAACTGCCATTTGGGGATGTAACAGCACTGAACACAAACAATAACAAACATTTGAAATAATATTTACGAACCCTAGTAACTCGGCTGCCCCATATCAAGACACAGTAAGAGACAAATAAATAAAAATAAAAAGTAGAGAGGTGTTGATTATTATTTATTTATTATTTATTTATTTAGCCTCCAACTGGAACGCCATACAGCAATTACCCCAACGGAGCAAAAAATTACTTCATGTGCTGCTTTCCATCCATCCTGTGCGCGGTGGACATCGAACGGGCGGCCATGGGCCACCCACGCTTACGTTGTCACGCAGCGCCATGACATACAGGGTGTCCAGTAAATAGGACGACATACTGCAGGGTGTGATAGCTTGGGTCAATACCTACCAAAACAACACAATATATGTTCAGCAAAATCTTACGGATTTACAGTTTTACAAAATTTTCCGAAATATCGAAAAATCTCTACCTTGAAACAGATTTATAAGCATCTCGTAAAGAAAAATTCCTTTTCTAGTATTTTTTTACAACAAACTATTCGTGAATAGTTACTTTACTCATTAATAAGTCTTTTTTCTATCAAAAACAAGAATGTTTTCAAGAAATAGTATTTTTTGTTTAAATTTTCACCGAACAATTTTCTTTTCGCATAACTTTAACCTACAATGGTGAAAAAAAATCCGTAAGATTTTGCTGAACATATATTGTGTTGTTTTGATAGATATTGACCCAAGCTATCACCTCCTGCAGTATGTCGTGCTATTTACTGGACACCCTGTATGTTGATGTCATGGGACACCCGGTTGGAACGAAGTTCCTTTAGCTGTATATCAATCTGCCTAGCCTTTTCCCAACTATATTGGGGTCGGCTTCCAGTCTAACCGGATGCAGCTGAATACCAGTATTTTACATAGAGCGACTGCCTATCTGACCTCCACAACCCATTAACTGGGTACTACGATACCCCTTGGTAAGACTGGTTGTCAGACTTTCGGGCTTCTGACGACCCGTAACGACTGTCAAAGTTCCACGAATGACAGCCGGGACCAACAGCTTAACGTGCTTTCCGAGGCACGGAGGAGTCTCGGTGTGTAAAGATGGTCACCCATCCACGGACAACCCCGGCAAGCGTAGCTTAACCTGATGGATCGACCCGTCCGGCTGTTATTACTTAGCCACGAGCTCCTCTCCTTTAGCTGTATGTTAAGTATTATATTATACTAACATTATTTTTGGTTTTAAGTATAAATACTGAGTTTTGAATTAATCGCATTGCGCGTTAAATTTTTTCCATACAAACTTTGACACCCCTCAATTCCCCTTTAGAGAAAGGGTAGTTTAGAAAAACAAAAAATCATAAAAATCATAATTTACTTAGATAAATATTCGTGCCAAGTTTCAAGTTTATTAACTCAAGGACTAATTTTTTCATACAAACAATATCCCCCCTTTTCACCCCCTTAAAGGTCGAATTTCCAAAAACCCCTTCTTAGTGGATGCCTAGGTCCTAATTTCTTTGCTAACTTTCAGAATGCACAGCCTTAAGGCAATGTCCCATGCTTAACCCTGACCTAGAAAAAGGAAAATTATTTATTTAGGTACCTCAGTGATAGGACAAAAAAAACCGGCCAAGTGCGTGTCGGACCACGCACAATGAAGGGTTCCGTAGTTGGGATGAATTTATCTTAAGAACAAACTTAACATTGCAGTTGAAAAACATGTTCTCCCATACATTCCAACTGTAAATGTAAGTTTGTACTCACAATATTGATAGATTTACCGTGTTATTTTAAGACCACAGACTTCTTATAGGTTTTCCTGTAATCTATAGGTAAAGATCTATTTTCTGTATTTTTTTTTTCAAATTTTAGGCTCAGTAGTTTCGGAGATAAGGAGGGGAATGGTCAATTTTCGTCTATTTTCTTAAATAACTTTAAAACAATTTATTTTAAAATTATAAAAAAAATATATTTGAGACCCTCATAGTAAGCCCTTACATTGGACATGCCACATGGTGTAGTTTGCTAAACTTTTTTTTTTTAATTTTCTTATTTGCCCCCCAAAAGTGACCTCTATCTTCAAAATTCATTTATTTACTTTACCCGTCCGTGTTTGGGTCACAGAAATTTATATGTGTACCAAATTTCAACTTAATCGGCCCATTAGATTCGGAGCAAATTGGCTGTGACAGACGGACAGACAGACAGACAGACAGACAGACAGACGGACAGACAGACAGACAGACACACGAGTGATCCTATAAGGGTTCCGTTTTTTTCCCATTTGAGGTATGGAACCCTAAAAACTTAAAAAAAAAACGGTTTAATTTTCTAAATTATATTGACCGTTGTAAAATGAATTGAGAAAAGTTTGTTCTTGATTTCTACTTAGAACAGCTTTTATTATCAAGGTCACCCAGAATTGGCGCGGCAGATGCGTGAATTCGCTCATTACAGCTGAGGGGATAATCCTCTCAGCTGTCGCGATCTTACTGGTGATATTCTTCAGAAAGGTCAGTTGCGTAGTACTCGTTACCGGCTTGCATGTATGACCAGATGTATGAACGTAGGCAAAAGGATCGTAGCAGATGGCTCTCTGAATTTTCTGCCAACCCCTATTGGAAGAAGGCGTGAGATTACAGATTATGTATGTATGTATAGGGCAAATACACAAATTAGAGAGTTTTAAAAGGCGTTACAACTTAAAGTAAGTTACTGAAAGAGAGAGAGAGACTCAAATTGGCCGCACAGTTACTAAAAGCACCAGTTTGTAAGTTATGTAGAATGCTAAGTTTCTTGACCTCAGTCGACATACGAATGAAACTTTAAAGCGATTCCTAAAATTGTAGGAATTCTTTGAAAACCTACGTTCTTGGTAACACTATGAAGTATTCTTTTAATACAGTCTGCATTATAGGGATGTTCTTAACATTTGAAGAATATGGATTCGGATATTATTTTATTTATTATTTATTTTTTATTTATTTATTTACATAACACAACTATTATTACAGGTCTTAAATTAACCTAATGCAATAGTTAGTTCAATAAGTACTTATATCTAATGTAGGTAATAACAACTTCAACAACTTATTTCTAATATTATCCAATATCTATCGAACAGTCAGTAATATCGTCAGACGAAATAAAAACTATTTATTTTAAAATTTAATTTATCGTGCCTGTTTGTTCCTTGTTTTTTACATTAATCAGAGATGTACCTGAAGTATCTATAAACACATTTTGCCAGATGTTTCAGAGGCTACCGAGCGCTCAGTGGCGCCCTCATCGGTTGTTTGGTTATTTCTTTTAATTTAGAATGAAAATGCAGAAAATAAGGCGGAATAATTATTCCGGCTTGTTTTCTGCATTTTCATTAGCTACTATTTTTAATAATAACGCTTAGCTTAGCTTTATATTGTTAAGTTTTATTATAATCGTTAAAACGGAAAATAGTGGCCACTTTTTCCGTATAGTCTTGTGGAGCAATATTACTCCGGCTTATTTTCTGCATTTTCATTCTAAATTACAAGAAATAACCAAACGAACGATGAGGGCGCCACTGCGCACTCGGTAGCCTCTTAAGTCCCATGTAATAGGGGGCGAGCCCATTGCCATAAACCGGGCACAAATCCAGTCTCCGAGTTGCTACTGAGAAATTCCAGTCGGAAAAACCGAATAACACTTTGTCCGACCCGGGAATCAAACGCAGGACCTTCTGCTCAGCAGTAGCACTTGCAACTACTGAAGCAAAGAGGCAGTCAGTTTTTTTTAGAGTAATCAATGTTGAGAGAGTAATCAATGCGTAAATGTTGGTTAGTAAAATTTACTTGTACATACCCATTATTCAATTATGAAAGCGTCCCTATATTCAAAATATTTATTTGCACGCAATTTTTGTGAAAATCCATTCTGAACTCTTCGGTAAAAATCAAGCTAAAAGTTTGTGCATTTTTTAAAGCATGACGCAGTGTAAACTTTTAATGTCTTGCATTCGTATAAATTGCTCAAAAATGTTGCGAATTTAAAACTATAACAATAAAAAGCTGATGAGTTTGTTATTTTGTTTAAACGCGCTAATCTCTGAAACTGCCTGTCGTATTTGAAAAGTTCTTTTTGTTTTTGACAGCCAAATTGTTGAGGAAGGTTATAGGCTATTTAACATCACGCTACGACCCTTAGAAGCCGAGCAAAACCGAAGCAACAGCGTGGGCGGGCGATGCGATGCGACGCGGTGGATCGGGGGCCGAGGGTGTTTTATAAAAAAACTTTTTTACAAAAAAATACAACCGACTTCCGAAAACAACTACAAAGTGAAAAATAACTTTAATTTCGGAAGTCGGTGTCTAGTTAAATGTATTTTCGTTTTTTGCCACCGACTTCCGAAATTAAAGTTATTTTTCACTTTGTAGTTGTTTTTGGAAGTCGGTTGTATTTTTTTGTAAAAAAGTTTTTATTTTTCACTTTTTAGTTGTAGAACCTACCCCACACAAATTCTAATACCACTACCTGCAAATCAAACTAGAACATCATCCATATAAAAGTGGGGAAAAAATACGTATTATTATTAATCATTTTATTTCAGAATAAAAAAAAAACATTCCATACATTGTAAGTAAATAATACTTATACCTATGTTAGTACTTAAAATTATTAATTAATTATATATTTATTCAATATTATTCACAATTCAACTAATTATTTAATGTTAAAGAGGGCACCTCCGGAACCGTGGACGGCATTCCAGTGCCTCACAACCGGGCACTCAACCCTACCCAATATGGTATTCAGAAGGCCGTTGGTGCTGCCTCGCACGCGGCACTTCAGGGAGGCCACTCTTTTACGCACTATTGCCCTAAAGCAGTCTGTTCTGGCCTTAGCAAACATACCTGATGCACTGCAAAAGCGAGGCAACCCCAACAGCATCCTAAAACCATTATTGTACAGGACCCGTAGGGCATTGAAAGATCTACGCGTATTATTGAAGCTAACTCAAAAACTACCAAAGCAAAGTTAATCAATTTTATATGGGACCAACTGTGATGTATACCCTTTCGAATAAAACAAAAACAATCCAAATCGGTCCAGCCATCTTCGAGTAATCGGGGAACATACATAAAAAAAAAAAAAAAAAAAAAGGTTCCGACGAATTGATAACCAGCTCCTCCTTTTTGAAGTCGGTTAAAAATGTGGCAGTCATTTTAGTTATTTGTGCATCTTACGACTTCCACGCAAACATAGTCGCGGGATGAAGCCACACGCAGTAAAAATATTTAAAACCCTGCATTCGTACAAATTGCTCAAAAACGTTTCGAATTTAAATAACGTTATGGAACTGTTGTTGTTTCAAATGCTTTATACCATTTCATATCATACTCGTGTCTATATTTCTGGCATGATTGACAGATGGCCATATTATTTAAATCGCAGCTACACATGTGTGCCTATGCCTACCGTGATTTTGGTATTTTTGAAACCATTCGCACAAGACGATCGACGGCTAAGCTATGCTTGCCGCGGTCAGTTCCCCCTTCCGTGCCTCGGAAAGGACGTTAAGTCGTCGGTCATTCCTAGATCTTTGACAGTCGTTGCGGGTAGTCAGAAGCCCAAAAGTCTGATAATCAGTCTTACCAAGGGGATCGTGTTACCCAGAAACTGGGTTGTGGAGGTCAGATAGGCAGTTGCTCTATATAAAATACTGGTATTCAGCTTCATCTGGTTAGACTGGAAGCCGACCCCAACATAGTTGGGAAAAGGCTAGACAAATCGATTGATTCATTCATTGTAGGTACAAACGGCTGCATATCAAGCAGCCAGTAGTTTCATTTCCAGTAGAAGCTGACCTCTCACTGTACGGAAATCCTATAAAATGCGAGATCAGCTTATACTGGAAAAGTATAGCTTGATGTGTAGTATAATATGCATGTCTTCAGTGATTTTGCCATCGTTATTTTGGGAACAATTTGAGTGACGGTTATTTCGTTTTTGGCTATTTTAAAGCAGTTCGTTGAGCAATATTTCTTAAAGAAGCGTTAATAGCTTTTGTGTGAGTTGTTGACTTTCAGTCACAGTAAGAAGTACTTGCTGTTTGACGTGTTTAGTCTGTGAATCAGTTGGCATTCTTCGGAACGATTTAATTTTGCAAGACGTGTATTTTTATATCTTGTTGTTAAATCCGAGGAGCTCGTGGCTAAGTAATAACAGCCGCACGGGTCGATCCATCAGGTTAAGCTACGCTTGCCGGGATTGGTCCGTGGATGGGAGACCATCTTTATATACCGAGACTCCTCCGTGCCTCCACACGTTAAGCCGTTGGTCCCGGCTGTCATTCGTGGATCTTTGACAGTCGTTACGGGTCGTCAGAAGCCAGAAAGTCTGACAACCAGTCTTACCAAGGGGTATCGTATTACCCAGTGGAAGTGAGATACGCAGTTGCTTCATGTAAAATACTGGTATTCAGCTGCATTCGTTTAGACTGGAAGCCGACCCCAACATAGTTGGGAAAAGGCTAGGCAGATTGATTGTTTAATGTTAAATCTTAAAATTGTATGCAATTAGCTTTCGGATATCTGCTTAGTTCACAAACCTGTAAGGGTAACAGCCGCTGGTGTAACTTTTATATTCACGAGTTTAGAAACATCCTCAAAGCGGAGAAGGAAACACATTGTGAGGAAACCAGCATGCCATATAGCCAACAATTTAGTGGAATTCGGATATCTAGATATTTGATTTTCCAACTGCGTATCCGACTATCAGCACATACTCATACATATCCGAATATCCGCATTCCGCACCTGTCCCATCACTATCGGACATCCGGGAGGCACACAAAGTTCTCCACCAGCATTGCGCTGACATGCACTGCGCAATGCAAGCTAAACTTTTTGCGGTTACTCTGGCTTTTCCGTAATTAAATCTTAAAAGTGAATTGGAAACCAACTGACATAGTTTTAAGTGACTTTTGTAACAGTTGAAGTTATGAAGGGGAATATTTAATTGATACTCTAAAAGCATATCAAGCTTTTAGATATGGACAGTATAACTATTTTCTTATTGTCCCTCGGCAATCATCGCATCGCCTGCGACTTTACCAGCTATCCTTCCATTTTTAAAATACATTACATTAAGTTAAAAGATTATTAACAAATCTATAATTATATTTCCAAGTCGATTGAGAGCATCCGGTCTGCACCAAGTGCAAAGTGCAACTGATAGAAATCCGACGACTGGTGAAACAGGAAGTTTTCCGAGAGACATTAAGAAAACAGTTGTACTGTACACTTTTTTAAACTAATGAACCTCTAAAAACTTTTTAGGCTTCTAAAAATGCACCATTTTAAATAAACAAGCCTCTTTTTAAAATTTTTGACCGTTTCTCACAGATGGTCACGGTAACAAAGCTGTGGCACTCCAACCAAATGGGTTATAGGTTATATTGGAACTGTGACCAACCGCATGCAAGCCGAAGGAGCGAAGCGAGCGCTACATCCACGTTGGACGCAAAGTGAAGTCACTTGCATAGTGCCTAAGGGTGAATTCGATCAAACTTTTATACCCAATCAATCTGCCTAGCCTTTTCCCAACTATATTGGAGTCGGCTTCCAGTCTAACCAGATGCAGCTAAATACCAGTATTTTATATAGAACAACTGCTTATCTGACCTCCACAACCCAATTACTGGGTAATACGATACCCCTTAGTAAGATTGGCTGTTAGACTCTCGGGCTTCTGACGACCCGTAATGACTGTCAAAGATCGACGAATGACAGCCGGGACTAACGGCTTAGCTTGCTTTGCGAGGCACAGAGGAGTCTCAGTATGTAAAGCTGGTCACCCATCCACGGACTAAACCAAAAATGAAATTGAATTTTTGTGTGAAAAATTAGTATTGTTATTGTTATTTTTGATGAAATATTCATCATTCAGAAGAGCTCGTGGCTAAGTAATAACAGCCGCACGGCTCGATCCATCAGGTTAAGCTACGCTTGCCGGGGTCGGTCCGTGGATGGGTGACCATCTTTACATACCGAGACTCCTCCGTGCCTCGGAAAGCACGTTAAGCCGTTGATCCCGGCTGCCATTTGTGAAGCTTTGACAGTCGTTACGGGTCGTCAGAAGCCCGAAAGTCTCACAACCAGTCTTACCAAGGGGTAGGTATCCAGTTAATGGGTTGTGGAGGTCAGATAGGCAGTCACTCCATGTATAATACTGGTATTCAGCTGCATCCGGTTAGACTGGAAGCGTACCTCAACATAGTTGGGAAAAGGCTAGGCAGATTGATTGACGTAGGGTGTAAATTTACGTAATTTATTTCTCTGACTGTATTTCTTTTGTAATAATAATAATCGTTTTCAATAATAATAAAAGGGGCAAATTAACAATAAAGAAAAAGTTTCAAGCCCACAACACAGCGCTCGAGAAATTCTTTGTAAAATCTAGCAACAGAAGCCAAACTTCATTACCCCCTAAAGAAAAAAAAATAAATAACACTTCCCTTTCCATACAAACACATTAATCAAAGTCTCATCACCGTACCTTGATGATTGACACTCGCTTAACTGCTCACCCCCGAGAGTTACAACCGTGATGATACAGACATTAATCAATGCTGAACAAGACTTATCTCTTCTTCGACACTCATTGGGGACTTGGAAGCAGAAAATTAACTTACTTTGCATGTCTCGAAGGTATTTGAGATGAAAAACGCAGGTAAATTCGAATTTTCTTTTACGTGTTAGCAATTCCCCGTGTTTCCTTTTTTGTACGGCTTCTGATTGGTTCGTGTAAGTAACTAAAGCTCCATTTACACAGTGCAAGTTTCTGGAACGTTCAAGAGCAATAATCGCATTGGCATATTCAATTTTACTGCCATTCATGAATTGCATGAAAGTGTTTTCATGCTTGCGATTCTATAAAATGGCATACAGTAATTGAATGCAAGTTTTGCCATTCAATAAAATTGCATGCGACTAAAATTACCACACGATTATGCTATGCAAGTTTTGCCTCGTCTAAACACAGAGTTGCACGTCCTTGTACAATTGATTCAATTATTACCCGTAGTTGCTCTGCCAAATATTTCTAATAGTCGTTACAGGTCGTCAGAAGCCCGAAAGTCTGACAACCAGTCTTACCAAGGGGTATCGTATTACCCAGTTACTGGGTTGTGCAGGTCAGATAGGCAGTCGCTCCATGTAAAATACTGATATTCAGCTGCATCCGGTTAGACTGGAAGCCGACCCCATCATAGTTGGGAAAAGGCTAGGCAGATTATAAGTTAAGTTATGGTTTAAAAAAAGGGTTATAATTTTCTATTTCCAAATGCGAGAAATCAACCCAATTAACCCAAAAATTACGATAAAATGGAATATCGATTAAATTATAATCGAATAACGTTGACTATTTAAAAAAATGCTTTTACCAGATAAATAATTCAATTACAATAATTAAATCTATGAGAATTAACGTGTTAACAGTTTAAAAAAATAAAATGCCAATTATTTTTAAGTCCCATGTAATAGGGGGCAAGCCTATTGCCATCAACCGGGCACATATCTAGACTTCGAGCTGCTACTAAGAAATTACAGATGGAAAAAATAATCTAATAACACTTTGCCTGATCCGGGATTCGAACTCAGGACCTCGTGTTCAGCGGTAGCGCTTGAGTCCACTAGACCATCGAGGCATTCATATTATTTCAGCAACGGAGACTTTAAATTGATGCTGGCATTTTCTTTTTAATACAAAATGTAAGGGATGGCATGAATTTAAAGTCTCCTTTAACTAATGTTAGTCTCGTGCAACTCAACGTCAGTCAATTAAAACGGTACAGAACGCTCATTAGGTTCAACTGACACTTTATTTTCATAAATAGCGCAATTCGAGGTATGTATAGCTCTAATATGACGTCATCGTCAGGGACACTTAAAATAATTTGTAGCGTTATATGGAGCTAAGTATTACAAAGATAAAATATAATATAAAAAAAAATAAAAAAATAAATAAAAATGTTTATTTCAATTACAAAGTGCTTTGTCATAAATGTGTTGGAGATCTCCTTTTAAGCAATAGTTGCTTGTGTTAGGAGACTCCGCTCTTCCGCTAGGATTTTAACTATAATTGCAATTGAAAACATGATAAACTTGAACTTAAAAAAAACAGAAAGAAAAATAAAAAATCTAAATTAATAAACATTTTACGAAGAAAAAGGTAACAATGCGCGTGTATGTGTGGTGTAAACAAGTGTGTGAGTGTATGAGAGTGTGAGGATGTATACTGTTTGAATTAAAAATTCAAATATTTAGCACGACTATATATATATGAATAATGGTTCTGTAAAACATTACAGTACAATAGAATTTTGGCTGTGTAGTAAAGGCATTATTTTTTGGATATTTTGCTGATTTACACCCTTATGGTGACGATAAGCGACTTTTAATGATTTTAAACTAAGATCACGTCTAACCAAGTAGTGTTAATGATTTGGAAAAATATGTTAATCTATACACTACCATTTTTTAATAATTAAAAAAAAAATGGGGCTCTATCTGTACCCGTTACTGATCATATTTGTGTAGTCAAAAATCAAAAATGTCAAGTCCCAAAATTGTCCACGAAAATTTGTCATAATTGGTAAATTCATAATTTTCATAATTGAATCAATCATTAATTAAGTACTACTAGAAAATACTACGCGTAGTGCTTTTCCATGATTAATAAATACTACTAAGTAGCCTGTACAATATTTCCATAAACTGAGTAACATTTTGGGATATAAACAAACGCTAATAACTTTGCTGTTTATGAATATTATTTATTGGGACTTTACATATATAATAACAAGACCTTCTCTAATAAACCCTTTAAGTATTTGTACTAATTAAAAATTAGGGGTGTATAAATAAAAATTATAGTCTATAAAACTAAAAAACACGCTTTGATACCATTAAACTGAACTAAAAAGTGAAAAAAAATTTTTTTCAATATAAAATTAAAGTGATTAACGAGAAAATTAATGTCATTGTAAAAAAAAGCGTGGGGTGCTTTGGAATTACAGAGTTGGTGTAAGAATGTCGTACTCGTACAAAGCCTTCCATTCTCCCTTGTCAACCGTCACGCTATCATGCGCTCCCTTCTCGTTCATATTCAAGCTTAAGGGAATGCATTAAGTGTACCTAGATTAGTTTGATCTGACCATCTGAGTGTGTGTCAATCTGTTGTCAGATAAACGTAAAATCACGCCTTCTTCCCCTTGGGATAGGCAGAAACTACAGCACGCCACCTGTACTTAAACGAAGCATAAGGAATATGTAAGGATCCTCCTGATGACATTCCTTTTGCTTCGTTTAAGTTCATATACTTGGTCATACACGCACGCTGGTTGCGAGTACTACTCACCTGACTTCATCCCTACCAAACTATAAAAATGGTACGTTATCTGTGAAGTTTTCAGTAACGTTACAAATAACGTTATGTTTTTTAACCGACTTCAAAAAAGGAGATTCTGTATTCGACCCGTATGTATGTATCAATCAATCAATGTTTGTATGAATCAATTTTGATGGTTCTTTCACTAACGTGATTTACATACTTTCAGGAAGGTAATGTATATAATACATTATGTAATTATTCTTATGTACGAAGTTATATGCATAAATGTACTGTATCTCCGGCATTTCTAAGCCGACATTGATGATTCTTCTTTTCATTCATCCTGGGCTTATATATGTAACTAGCTGTGCCCGCGACTTCGTTCGCGTGCATGTCGGAAAATAATAATGTGTAGCTCAAATAAGGTATAGGTGTATCCTTTAAATCTCCACCAATGATAATGAAGAATCTTCCGATCTTGCCCGGTGGGAAGTATGTGCTTCCTTCCGCCAGGCAAGATCGGAAGATTCTTCATTCCTGGGGTTCTGTACCATAGCCCTTTCGAACGTAGTCACTGCGGTTTATAATGTCAAAGCGACGAAGTGTCACTTGTGATTTTTGAAAATATACAAATATCAAGGCACCTGCTCATTAACTGTGCACCTGCCGTACTCAATAAATCGACTGCTCGTCTGGCGGAGTGTGCTGAAGTGTTATCATGGTGAAGAAGGATCACGCTTTAAGAGCGCTGTTTAAAATTTCCCAAGAAAACACGCAAAACAACTATGAAATTATCAATATAATATTATTGTGATTTCTATTCTATGTGTAACCTTTGTTGGAGATCCAAATATAAATAAATTTCTTAAAAACTTGTTTTAATTAAGAAAATGCTTCTCTGTAAATGATGTTTGAGCTACAGTTGTCCGTGTAAACTGAAAAGCAACCCATTTACTGAGATCCATCTCTGGTTATGGCCGCCATTTTGGATGTTAATTTCCTGATATTCGGACCAGCGCCCTCGGTTGCTATATAGATGACACCCCCTTATCGAACATGTTGTACACCATTTTGATTTAGACCTCTTTTGACTCCTGAAAACTGTAAAAATTACACCCCCGCTTTAAAATTAATACAGTATTTTACTTATGTGCCCATCGTTAAAAAAAACTTATTCGAAAAACAATAAAACTGACTTCCTTATAAAACACTACAAAGTGCAAAATAACTTTAGTTTGGGAAGGAGTTAGCAAGGAATTACCGAAACTGTAACCGATTGCATTATGGTACACATGGCCACATATCAAGCTATACAGTTCCAGTATAAGCTGACCTCTCATTGTACGGAAATCCTATACAAAGCGAGATCCGTTTATACTGGAAATGTGTAGCTTGATATGTAGCCGTGTGTACAATACGTGCCACTAAAGATGAGACTTGACACACCACGTGGTTGACTTGTGCAGTAGACGATATAAAGATCTCTTTAGTGGTATGAGGTAAAGACGGGAAGGGACCGGGCGTCATCGCGCAGCGCGGGAGGCGCGGTACGGCGCTCGTCAAGTCTCATCTATCGTGGCGCGTATTATACCTACCTACCTCACACTACCTAAATCGTGTACCTACTTCTTTAAATTGATACTCAGCAACTTTTTTTTTTTTTTTCACATACCGTAGGATAACCCATTACAATAAGTATAGGTACTGTTCGTAATTGAGGAGTTCCGTGACAGTAGGGTTTCTTTGTGGAGGTCTGCCCGGCTTGGGCGGAGCACCGCCGTGTTCTCACGGAGGCGATCGGCGGCGGCGATCTCTCGCGTCCAAACCTGGTCCAGGCCATGGTGCGGAGCGAGAGTGCATGGGAGGCTGTCACCTCCTTCTGCGAAACAGTAATGCTTGCGAAGGAGTAAGCGGAACGCGTGAGGGAGAGGCAACAGCCGCGCCCTCGCGCCCCTAGCCGCTTAGGAGACGCCCTGGGCGGCGGGAATCGATTGCCGATTCCCGGCCACCGTAGGCGCGGGCTTGCGGACGACGAGTAATGGGCAGCTCGCTGTCTGGTAAGGACCAGGCTCGGGTCGACGGCGCGTTGTGTTCCACGCGCGCCTCAAAGAGATGTCAGCAGTGACGGGGTCAATTGGGCCGATGCCGCCGGGGTCGCGGGTAGTTCGAAAGAGATACCGTGGCCCTGACACGGGTAGCTGAAGGAGCATGGGTGGGTTTTAGTCACCAGAGCGGGAGAAGTCATTCGATGATTTCCCATCCACAAAAAAAAAAAAAAAGGGTTTCTTCGCAGTCCATGATAAGGTGACCACTGTTATGTACTTAACATATTGTGTGTTTCATCTTCCGTACGATTACCCATTCACAATTATGTGTACTGCTCGTCGATGAGGAGTTCCATGGGGTAAGTAGGTATTTACTTACCTACTTATTTTCAAAGTCTACGGATAGTAACTAACCAGTAATTTTCTTTGTTTTCTGTACAGTAACCAAATCACAGTAAGTTTACCTACTGTACGTTATTGAGGAGTTCAATTGTCAGATCTTCACCATAATAAAGGTGACCATCTCGGGAGAATTCTATCCAGTATAAGCTGATCTCGCATTGTATAGGATTTCTTTACAATGAGAGGTCAGTGTAAACTGGATGTATAGCTTGATGTGTAGCCGTGTGTACAATTAACTTACAAAGTGAAAACCAGTTTAATTTAAAAAAAGTTGTTATGATCATTTTATAGGATTGCATTGTTTATCACTCAGAATACTACAACAGTTAGTAACCTATTATCTTACATAGTTTCCTCCCGCGGCTTCACCCGCATGGTATGTCGATAAAAAGTAGCCTATGTCCTTTTGCAGGTCATGGTCTACCAGTGGTCCAAACTTCATTCAAATCCGTTCAGCCGTTTTAGCGTGAAAGCGTTACAAACAAACAAACTTACTTTCGCTCATTATTTTTGCTGCGGATTATTTTAAAACAGTTATATCTCCGAAGATATTCATTGAAATTAAATGATGTGAAAGGCAATTTTGTTAAAAATTAAATACTTGTGACGAATAACGTATTTATTTGGATAAGGATTAATACCATGTTTATGAAAACACCTTCGCAAATAATGCATTATTTTATAACAAATTTGATTACCATTTAAACAGTTATAGGGAGCCAGCCTTAAAAGATAGACATATGCTATCGAGATTTTTATTTAGAACTTTTTAAGAGGAAGATTTCTCTTATACACGATTGTTGCGTAACTTTAATAGTTTACGCAGCGCACGCAACAGAAGCTCTCAAAAGGAGTAAATTTTCCTCGTTTTTGCAACATCTTTCATTGATGCTACGTTCCTATTGGCCATAGCGTGATGTTTTATAGCCTATAGCCTTCCTCGATAAATGGACTATCCAACACTAAAAGAATTTTTCAATTCGAACCAGTAGTTCCTGAGATTAGCGCGTTCAACCAAACAAACAAACTCTTCAGCTTTATAATATTAGTATAGATTGTACCTAGTACCTACTCAAAATAAATTTACTTTAAAATAAAGAGTAAAAATCGACTTCAAAAACCAAAAACGAAAAAAAAAACTTTAAATAAAATAATTTTCAAAATAGCTGTTAAGTTTTATATGTAAAGTTATTTTATTCGTTTTTGGTTTTTGATGTCGGTTTTTACTTTTTTTTAAAGTTTTTGTTGTTTCAATCGTCGAGCCCATTCGCAAAGCTGTTATTTACTGCGCTAGTCTGATGGACCAAGCGGACTGTATTAACCGGATTGCTGAAAATAAAGTGTGAACCGTATTTATTCGATTCTGCTGCAAACAGAATGAAATAGTTAATACTACGGTGGGATATCGAGATGTGCAACGAAATTGTATCGTCAGCGACAGTAGATTCACAATTTTGAAATTTATTCAGTCCTAATCACGGACTAGAAAAAAAGAAGGACTCCGCGCCACGCGTATCGAAAGTGAAGCACCGTACCGATCTATGTGTGCAGGATTTGACAAAGACGCCGTCGTGCCACGTAATGGCGGCCGGTCGGCATACTATGATGTAAATGTGTGCGTGAGGCGTGTTTGTACAAACATCTATGCTTCACTTTCAATACGCGTGGCGCGGAGTCCTTCTTTTTTTACCGACTTCAAAAAGGAGGAGGTTCTCAGTTCGTCGGAACCTTGTTTTTTTTTTTATGTATGTTCCCCGATTACTCGAAGATGGCTGGACTGATTTGGATTTTTTTTTGTTTTATTCGAGAGGGTATACATCACAGTTGGTCCCATATAAAATTGATTAACTTTGCTTTGGTAGTTTTTGAGTTAGCTTCAATAATAGGTATTTTTTCCTCACTTTTATATGGATAATGTTCTAGTTTGTTTTGCAGATAGTGGCACAGAAAAGATAAAGAGGTCTCTTTATCTGTTCTGTGGATAGTGGTATTAGAATTTGTGTGGGGTAGGTACACAACTAAAAAGTGAAAAATAAAAACTTTTTTACAAAAAAATACAACCGACTTCCAAAAACAACACTACAAAGTGAAAAATAACTTTAATTTCGGAAGTCGGTGACAAAAAACGAAAATACATTTAACACCGACAACGACACCGACTATGTATTAGTTTATAATTTTGTACCAATCATTTGTGTAGTCTATGGGCCCTATTAGCCTGAAAATAAAGGAATTATTATTATTATTATTTATCATAAACAACATTGAATCTTTAGCCATTGCCTCATTCCTCTCTACAGATCCCTCACGAACTCGTCTTTAAATGAATAAATAATGGGGTAATCCTAACAAGGCGTTTTTATCTTCTAAATGCTGACCCCTAAAATAAAACCTTTTTGTTTTATTACGCCATTACTTAAACATTGAAAAGGAGCTTAGTTCAAGCTCTTTACTAATGTATGTGAAGAATAAAACTAGTCTATTCTTTTGGGGTAAGGAGAATTCTTAGAACCGAATCTTCTCTGAATTAAATAAAAATTTTTTTTTTATGCATTATATTATAAACTTAGGCTAAGTAATAACAGCCGCACAGGTCGATCCATCAGGTTAAGCTATGCTTGCCGGGGTTGATCTGTGTATGGGTGACCACCTTTACTTACCGAGACTCCTCCGTGCCTCGGAAAGCACGTTAAGCCGTTGGTCCCGGCTATCATTCGTGGATCTTTGAGAGTCGTTACGGGTCGTCAGAAGCCCGAAAGTCTGACAACCAGCCTTACCAAGGGGTATCGTATTACTCAGTTAATGGGTTGTGGAGGTCAGATAGACAGTCGCTCCATGTAAAATACTGGTATTCAGCGATATCTGGTTAGACTGGAAGCTGACCCCAACATAATTGTGAAAAGGCTAGGCAGATGATGCATTATATTATAAACTTTCCGGAATAAATTCTCTAAATAATGGTGGAAACTTAATCGAAATCTATTGTGAAGATTTAAACTAGTTCTTCTAAACAGCGCAGAAGGATCAACCTTTTGCTCGCCTCACAATTCTTCAGTGTGTGAGAGTGCTCTACTACATGTCGCCTTGTCAAAATTTTCTTACATAAAATCTTTTCTATACTCTCAATAAAACATGGAATTCATAATAGGTCTTTACCTATGAAATTGCCGTTTTGTATGAAAAAATTTAAACGAATTTTTTTCATGCATTTTTTATTTGTATTAATCGAAGTAATCACCCATGCAATCAATGCATCTTTGCTAACGCAGTGGCAGTTTATTGATGCCCTTCTTAAAGAAATCAGCTGGACGGGAGGCAACAAATTCTTCAAAGGCATTTTGTACTGCCTCTCGGGTATTGAATTTTTTTCCCGCCAAGAAGTTATCCAAATTCTGGAAAAAGTAGTAGTCTGTAGGCGCAAGGTCTGGTGAGTAGGGCGGATGACGGAGAGCTTCCAACCCCAGTTCTTGCAACTTGGAGACCGTCTGCTGTGCAGTATGAGGTCGCGCGTTGTCGTGCAGGAGCAGCGGAGACGAGCGATGGACCAATGCTGGTTGGAGATGTGCCAGCTACTCCATCATTGTGTTCAGTTCTTCACAGTACACATCTGAAGTAATGCTCACCCCGTTTGGTAAGAAGCTGTGATGAATCACACCGGCGCTAGACCACCAAACAGTGACCATCACTTTTCTAGGGGTAAGTTTTCGTTTAGGGCATTGTTTAGGTGCTGAACCAGGATCCAACCAACTTGCTGAGCGCTTGCGGTTATCAAACAGAATCCATGTTTCATCGCAGGTAACAATGCGGTTCAAAATTCCTTCATTTGTGTGTCTGTTGAGCAGTGCAAAGCACGTCTCGACGCGTACTTCGCGCTGGCGATCATTGAGTTCGTGGGGCACCCATTTGTCAAGCTTTTTTACCTTGCCAATTTGACGCAAATGGACCAATATTGTTTTGACGCTAACGTCGAAAGCTGCTGCTAATTCAGCCGTAGATTGTGTATCATCAGCTTCCACAATCGCCTTTAATTCGTCATTGTCGACCAAAGTCTTCGGACGATCGCGAGGTTCATTTTTCAGGTCGAAATTTCCAGAACGGAAGCGAGCAAACCAATAACAAGTGGTGCGTTGGTTTGTAGTGTTAGCTCCGTAAACGTCGTTGATGTTGCGTGCCGCTTGTGCCGCGTTGCTGCCACGACGACGGTACTCATATTCCATAATTACTCGAATTTTTAACGTATCCATGATGACGAAAAAGATTGAAATGCGATGAAAATGTAACACTAATCAATAAACAAATGACTACTTTTGGAAAAAAAAATCCATGTTTTTAAAATAAAATTAATTTGAAATTAGAATTCTTAGCCAAACAAAAATTATTTTGATTTGAAATGGCCAGTACTGCAGAACGGCAATTTCATAGGTAAAGACCTAATAATAAAACTTCCGAAAAACAAATTAACTTCCAGCGATCTTGGGTTGACTGTAATACTAACTAAGCTGTGTTAAAATGAATTACAGAAAAATCAATACAAAATCAATCAAAAATTTTGTTTTTAACAATCAAAAATGAGCTCATTAAAATTATAATTCTACGAAAAATAATCTATACTTTCAAATAATAAACTAAATTTTCATAAAAAATACTAAACTTCCGAAAAAAATACTAAGTTTCCGAAAACACAAATGTTCTGCTAAAATAATCGTAAGCTCTTTAAAAACCAGCTTAATTTCTATTATTGGTTATAGAATAACTTTTTCACCTCATTTAAATGAAAATAACTACCTACCAGTCGGCCCACGCGGGCGCTTCGTGCGTAATTCGGGTCTTTGGGTGACATCGGTTGCGTTCGGGTGCAGAGCGATAGGCGCGCTCACATGCGACTTATCACTTCGTTCGTTCGTTCGTTCATGTGAAAAGGCAAATTAGTGTTTATTCCGAACCTGACCCAAAAATCCTAACCCTGCTAAGTTAGGTTAGGTTAGGTTCCGAGGTTCGGTTTGGTTAGGCTCCTTCAAACTGTAAAAGAGTTAATGTAGAAAAAAGGTACGTTTTGCGAAAGGTGCAGGTGCATAAGTAATAAGAAAGGTGCCTTTTGAGAATGGTACGTACGTTTTGCGCATGGGGTGAATTGTGCGAAAGGTACATTCTGCAACTGAACGGTCTAGACATGCTTTATACTACAATGTTGACGTACCAACAATTAGATTGGCACGCGACGATGGCAAGAGACTGGACGGCATGTCTTTATTTCCATGGAAGTTGGGAAGGCCATTAGTGTGGGACGCAACTTGTGTCGATACTCTTGCGCCATCCCATCTTCCTGGCTCTGCGTGCTGTCCTGGCACTGCTGCTGCCGCTGCTGTGGAAAACCTCAAGCGGCGGAAGTATAATAACCTTATCGGTAATTATATTATCGAGCCGTCTGGGGTTGAAACCCTTGGGCCGTGGGGTCCGAGTGCTCATAGTTTGTTCAACGAAATCTCCAAACGGCTGGTTGACACTTCCCGTGACCCAAGGGCTGGCTTTTACCTTGGCCAGCGGCTTAGCATTGCCATACAACGTGGCAATGCCGCCAGTCTCTTGGGTACTTTACCAGTCGACAGCGATGCGGAGGAATTTTTCGACGCCATACTTTAGTTTTTTAATAGTTTTAGTTATGTTAGTCTATAATTTTGTTATTTTTAGGTTATGTTTACAGTTAAATGTAAATGATGTATATACTATTTAAAAAAAACCATCAATTACACCAATTAATAAAAAAAAAACATTAGATTCAGTAGTTCATGTACCTACAATTTTGTATATTTTTTCTGTAAGTATTAAATTAATTCATAATATACTGGGTTACTTTTATTTATGCATTCAACACGTTATATTTTATACATGTTGGTTAGAATACAAATATCTTTAGAGTGGCAGGTAAGTAACTGTGCGAATAATGAATGATATTGATTACAAGCACATTTTAATATTTCTTAGGAGTATCTATGGAATCACTTAGAAAAGTATTTTTATAATGTCACAATAGTTTAACAAGCGCCACAGTTTATAAAATGTGTAAGGTTAATTCTAAATTTATAATAGGTTAGTTACGATGAAAATGAAAGACTGTAGTTTTCGGTAAAAAGCAATTTAAGCCGATAGAAAACTATTACGTCAGCAAAAAACTGTATTATATGATTTTTCGGAATTTTTAGTATTTTATTCGGTCGATTCTTTATTTGTATTCGCATATAAGCTGTCGGAAAATTAGTATATAAAGCAGTAAATTTCATATTTTGAGTACGCTCATATTTTTTTTTTCGGAGCTTTTATTACTACCCTTTTTAGATCGTTAAACCTTGATAATAATATACAGGATAAGTTTTTAAGCAGTGCGAAAATGTTCAAAGGGTGTTCTACCTATGAATATGAACGACTTTAACTATGGGACCAAACCTGAAATCACGAAGAAACAATCAGCTGCTCCCCTACATTTTCACGAGTTTGGTGTAAACAAATAGTAGCTGTACTGAACAGCAATGTTTTTTTTCACGATTTCGAAGAAAACACTTTTCACAGTCGACCGACCGAACAATGACACGTCAGAGAAAAAAATATTTTTTAATGTCATAGACGAGTCTCAGTCAGTGTTGACGTATCTTAAATCGTTCGGAAATAAATAACGCATCAAATTAAATGCATAGAATTCGATATTAGTACTTAATAGTGATGGAACAACGTTAATAATTAAAAAAATATTTTCTTGGTATAGAACTCATACCACGTACAATATTAGGTACGGACCCGATTCACACCGCGTTCGTGTGAGCGGATAGTTAAAGTTGTTCATATTCATAGGTAGAATACCCTGTGAAAATTTGCGCACTGCTTAAAAATTTATCCTGTCAATCTGCCTAGCCTTTTCCCAAATATGTTGGGGTCGGCTTCCAGTCTAACCGGAAGCAGCTGAATACCATTATTTCATACCATCATTAAAAACTTATCCTGTATAACAAAAAAATATATATATATAAAAATTTACCTTTTCCGTTGGGAAGT
Organism: Cosmia pyralina; assembly: GCA_946251885.1. Lineage (NCBI taxonomy): Eukaryota > Metazoa > Arthropoda > Insecta > Lepidoptera > Noctuidae > Cosmia > Cosmia pyralina. The sequence goes on along the minus strand of OX276362.1, from coordinate 3,896,734 downwards.
GTGTCTATTTATCGTCACGATCCACGTCGTCACACACAATGGATTAACCTAAATCTTCTTCTATAATAAGTTTTCTTGCATCTTTCGGATGAGCCCTATTGATTTTCATTATCAAACTCATAACCGTCCAAGAGATAATATTAACAAAAATCGATGAATTGTCTTAAGTTTTTTTCCGTAAAATTTATAGTCTACATGTTTCTGTCTGTGAGGCGTGCACTTTGGATTTTCCAAATTTTTAATAGAAAGAAAAAGAAAAGAAAGAAAAATATTTTATTTGGGACACGCACAGGAAATACAGTATATATATTCATAAATACTAATAACAAATAAAACTACTACTACTACTACTGCTACTACTACTACTACTATACACTAATACTACTACTATACATAACTACTACTACTGCTACTACTACTACTACTACTACTACTATACACTAATACTACTACTATACATAACTACTACTACTACTACTACTACTATACACTAATACTACTACTATACATAACTACTACTACTACTACTGCTACTACTACTACTACTATACACTAATACTACTACTATACATAACTACTACTACTGCAACTACTACTACTACTACTACTACTACTATACACTAATACTACTACTATACATAACTACTACTACTGCTACTACTACTATACACTAATACTACTACTATACATAACTACTACTACTACTACTGCTACTACTACTACTACTATACACTAATACTACTACTATACATAACTACTACTACTGCAACTACTACTACTACTACTACTACTACTATACACTAATACTACTACTATACATAACTACTACTACTGCTACTACTACTACTACTACTATACACTAATACTACTACTATACATAACTACTACTACTGCTACTACTACCACTATACACTAATACTACTACTATACATAACTACTACTACTACTACTACCACTATACACTAATACTACTACTATACATAACTACTACTACTACTACTACCACTATACACTAATACTACTACTATACATAACTACTACTACTACTACTACTACCACTATACACTAATACTACTACTATACATAACTACTACTACTACTACTACCACTATACACTAATACTACTACTATACATAACTACTACTACTACTACTACCACTATACACTAATACTACTACTATACATAACTACTACTACTACTACTACTACTATACACTAATACTACTACTATACATAACTACTACTACTACTACTACCACTATACACTAATACTACTACTATACATAACTACTACTACTACTACTACCACTATACACTAATACTACTACTATACAAAACTACTACTACTGCTACTACTACTACTGTACTATTCTTAAGACCATTTAAGATAAAATTACATAGATACGAAATATACAAATAAAGCATATAAAATAGTCACGCCGTTCGTAATCCTGCAAAAAAAAAAAAAAACAAAATAGCCCTAAAATGTCCATACTGGGCGTATAGGACTACTCTTTACGAGGCTTAAGGATCGACAGAAGTCAGAAATTCTGGCAAACTGTACGACATTCGACCTTATGTCTCAGTGCAACGGCTACAATCAGAATTGGGAACCAATAGCATAAACATAGTGACTGCGTTGATTGTCAACAGGGTGGATGCCCTGGAACACACAAAGACTACATTGCTGTGAACTACATAGACATGAATTATGCGTTCGACCAACAAAGACCGCCTTGATGCACAAAAGCATACTTTGCATGGCCCCAAAAATATTTAATAAATTACCAAATGAAATTAAGGACTTAAATATTATTCAATTTAAAAACAAATTAAGACATCTATTATTAGAAAAATGTTATTATACTATTGACGAATTCCTTAATGATAAATTGTAAGTTATTTGACATTCATATTTATTTAATTTTGACAATGCATTATTATCTTAAATTCCATTAATTATTTATTTACGTGTACTCAATTGTTAATGTTTTGCTTGTTTTTTTCTGACTTAAGTTATGTTGTGTTTTGTTGTAATTATTTTATTTTATTAGATTGATTACTTATTCTTTTTTTTATAATAATTACGTGAAAGCGTGTACACCTTTAAGGTAGATTTTTTGAGGAACTATTTATTAATATTAAGATCTCATGTACCAAAAATCACACGAATAAATGAATTTGAATTTGAATTTGTGTACTGGTTCAAAAGGAATATTGGAGCCGGTAAAATCACAAGCACTTTCATAGTTCAGATGCTATGTAAGCTTCACACGACTATGACTGGTTAAACGTAGGACAAATTTGAGTGTAGGTATTCAGTATTCGATTCACGTTTTGAAAATTAAAAAAACCGGCCAAGTGCGAGTCGCAGTCGCCCATGAAGGGTTCCGTAGCAGCAAGTAACATAATATAAAAGTTCTTGTAGTTCGTTGTAACTTTGATCGATGTTTTAATAATAGACCAAAACTACTTAGTAGATCTCAATCAAACTAATTTTTGGTGAAAGTTTACATGGTATTGTACATCATATATTTTTGTTAGTTTTATGATTCTCTTATTTTAGAAGTTACAGGGGGCGACACACATTTTACCACTTTGGAAGTGTCTCTCGCGCAAACTATTCAGTTTAGAAAAAAATTATATTAGAAACCTCAATATCATTTTTGAAGACCTATCCATAGATACCCCACGAATGGGTTTGATGAAAAACAATTTTTTAATCAGTTCTAAGTATGGGGAGCCCCCAAAGTTTATTGTTTTGTTTTTCTATTTTTGTGTAAAAATATTAATGCGGTTCACAGAATACATCTGCTTACGAAGTTTCAACAGTATAGTTCTTATAGTTTTGGAAAAATGTGGCTGTGACGTACGGACGGACGGACCGACAGACAAACATGACGAATCCTAAGGGTTCCGTTTTTTGCCATTTGGCTACGGAACCCTAAAAAACCGGCCAAGTGCCTGTCGGACAAGGCACAATGAAGGGTTTCGTAGTTAGGATGAATTAATCCGTAACATAATGTTTTGATTTATTTGCGAGTATCAAAATATGTCGCATAAATGGTCGTATTTTTTTCTTGTGTTCACATAAAAGCTTGATTTTTTTTTACCGTAGACCTACGTATTTGATATTAATTGCAACTTGATACCTCCACACGTTCCTGAGAAAAAGGGTCTTGTCAGACTGACAACGAAGTGATCCTATAAGGGTTCCGATTTTTTTCTTTTGAGGTGCAGAACCCTAAAAATAAGAATAGTCTACTCATTTATTTTGTTGTTCATTTACGTTAAATGAGTCGCCCAACTTCGCTCACATTACATTTTATCAATCTCACTTAAATTACTTGTCATTGGATCAACACTAAACCAAGTTAGCTCTAAGTTGAGTTAACATCCCACTTCGCGTGAACTTAGAGCCAACTTAAACAACCAAAGTGCTTAGTACTTGCAGGGTAACTTACTGCAAGTTTGTGCAAGCTTACCCATTTGTGAACACCCTGTAAACGCTATAGGCTGTTGTTTAATTACTTTTGCACGAGTTTTGGATGGTGTTGCATAATTTTGGGGGTAGAAAATCATTGGCAAATCATAAGTTGGTTGGCATTGGTTAATGCTAAGTCATACCCGCGGCAGTGGCAACAGCAGTCTTAGCGTTGTGGCTGCCAGAATTGACTGCCCAATATTGTGGCATTGTGTGCAGTTGCGTATAAAAAAAACTTTTTTACAAAAAAATACAACCGACTTCCAAAAACAACACTACAAAGTGAAAAATAACTTTAATTTCGGAAGTCGGTGTCTGATTAAATGTATTTTCGTTTTTGCCACCGACTTCCGAAATTAAAGTTATTTTTCAATTTGTAGTGTTGTTTTTGGAAGTCGGTTGTATTTTTTTGTAAAAAAGTTTTTATTTTTCACTTTTTAGTGGGTCTGTTTATAATTTGTATAAGTTACAATAGTCTAATGTCAACTGCTCATCACATGTTAATAAATATTGCTTTTCCCGATGCTGGGACGTTAATTGTTGAGGAGTTCTGCTGGTAAGAACCAGGAGGACTCCTCAACAACCACTCACCACACGCATTGTGTGACGAGCGGAAATTGCTTAGCAACCATATTAAAGTAATCGAATCGCAACCCGTGAAATATTTATCATTGAGTAGTTCCGGTAGCCATCTGTGGTCTTCATCATCAGTTCCACTTCACCAAGTGGTGCTTTCCGAGAGCAAATGCACGAGCTACTATAAAAAATACCCAAATCGCTATAGGTGTGCCTATAATATTTGAAGAGTTCCTTCGATTTCTCCAGGATCCCATAATCAGAACTGGATTTTGACAAAAATGAGACCATAAAGAAAGTATACCCTTTCCAACAAAAAAATATTTTTTCAAATCGGTTGGCAAACGACGGAGTTATGCGCGAACAAACATAAAAAAAAAAAAATACAAACATCCGAATTGAGAACCTCCTCCTTTTTTAGAAGTCGGTTAAAAAGAGCAGCAACTGATGGACGAATATTATTTTTACTTGATTTATTTTTTGATTATTTTGTTGTTTTACTATTTAAATGAATTTCTTGCTTTACATAGGGTGACTGGTAATTAGTGACCGATACTTAAACACATGATTATACTTATGATAAAAAACAACTTTTACTATGGGACCAAACATGAAATCGCGAAAAAAAAATCAGCTGTCCCATACATTCATGTTCGCATAACTCGTCAAAATATAGGGAGCAGCTGATTTTTTTTTCGCGATTACAGGTTTGTTCCCTTAGTAAAAGTTGTTTGTTATCATGAGCACAATCATGTGTTTAAGTATCGGTCACTACTTACCAGTCACCCTATCTATTGTTGATTTTATATTATATAAATAATTTAAAATACTTCTGCATTATATATAATTTACTATTTACTAACATAATTCTTAAGTATAGGTACCTACTAACAAAAATATGGATAATTATGTCTGATTTAAATAAATAAATAAAAAAAAATTCTTTGGAAGTGTACAGCGTGATTCAAGGACACTTTATGACAACTAACGATTTCGGTTAGTTTTTTTTTTTTTTTTTTTTTTGAAGAAATAAGTACAGAAGCAAAACTCCGCAGACACAATATGTATGGATATCCAAACACGATGTAATAAAAAAAACCGACTAAGGGCGTGTGCGACCACGCACAATGAAGGGTTCTGTAGTTGAAAAGAATTTATCCCTTAAACAAACATAACATGATCTGTAATCCCACAAAAAAATTTTTTATTTGAAAAATCCTACTTCCAATAACACAATAAAATTCAAAATCGGTCCAGCCTTTTCGAAAATTAGCCGAAATAAACAGACAGGCAGACAGACAAACATTTAAAAAATGATTTTTTTTTTTATTATAAGTATCCATTTAAACTTTCATATTCATTTAGTAAAAGGCTGTTATTTTGTAATGACAAACAGACATTTCAATTTTATTTATTTGTGTACTGTAGATATAGGTATCCAGAAATTACACACAGTACAAAACAAACTGCCACTTATGGCTACCGACCAATCATAGACTATTTACCTCCCCCAAGCTCACAATTGATATTTTACCCAACTGCCAGAAGAACGTGGTGTTTTTAGGGTTCCGTACCAAAGGGTGCCAACGGGACCCTATAACTAAGGCTCCGCTGTCCGTCCATCTGTCACAGGGCTGTATTTTTTTAACCGTAATAAGTAGACAGCTCGTGGCTAAGTAATAACAGCCGCTCGGAACGATCCATCAGGTTAAGCTGCGCTTGCCGGAGTTGGTCCGTGGATGGGTGACCACCTTTACATAATGAGACTCCTCCGTGCCTCGGAAAGCACGTTAGGCCGTTATCCCGGCTGTCATTCGTGGATCTTTGACAGTTCTTACGGGTCGTCAGAAGCCCGAAAGTCTGACAACCAGTCTTACCAAGGGGTATCGTGATACTCAGTTACTGGGTTGTAGAGGTCAGATAGGTATTCGCTCCATGTTAAATACTGGTATTCAGCTGCATCCGGTTAGACTTGAAGCCGACCCCGACATAGTTGGGAAAAGGCTAGGCAGATTGAATAAGTAGACACTTAATAACAACTGCACGGGTCAATCGATCAGGTTAAGCTACGCTTGCCGTGGTCAGTCCGTGTATGAGTGACCATATTTACATACCGAGACCTCCCCCCCCCTGCTTCGGAAAGCACGTTTAGCTGTTGGTCAAACTCAAACTCAAAGCATTTATTTCAAATAAACCAATTACACGCACTTTTGAATTGTCAAGGGGTCGGTCAGTCAGAAAGATGAAGCTAGTTGCCCATTCCAAAGCGTAATAGGTCCCGCCTATCATTCATTGATCATTGACTGTCGTTACGGGTCATCAGAAGCCCAAAAATCTAACAATCAGTCTTACCAAGAAGTATCATATTACCTAGTAACTGGGTTGTTGTTTGGGTGTCTGGGTTGTGTTGTTGGTTGGGTGTGTTTTTGTGGATTGTTGTGGGAGATAGTCACTCCATGTAAAATACTGGTATTCAGCTGCATCCGGTTAAACTGGAAGCTGACCTCATTTGGGAAATGGATAGGCAGATGATGAAGTAGATACTTCAAATTTTGGTAGAGTGTATACTACAATGGCCATATATAAAATAAAGTTAAAAATTCAAGGGAGTCCCTGAACAGGCTTCGGGATGCTTTCCTCAGTCTTTCCTTTGCCTCCCTGGTTCATTCGGCGCCTCTTGCGCTCGCTCATCACTGTGAGTGCGACAAGCACAACGCATCGCTCCCGCCATCTGACGGCGTGAAGAAAAACAACTCAGTTCGAACTTAACCAAAAAGACCGGCCGGTCTAGCCGACGCGCGCGGTGAAAAACACAAAAATATGGTGAAATACGACTGCTACTGATATAGTGTGGTGATGCCCTGGCTGCCAGTATCCCGTGGGTACCTGACCTCTTTCAATTTCACATTCTCTAGGCTGTTTCTGAGTAGGAAACTTCAAAACGTGTCCTTGGCTAAACGCAAAACGTGTTTTTTTCGGCGCTTTTTTGCTCGATATCAATAATGCCAATGACTTTTTGTACGATAGTACGGAACCCTTCGTGTACAAGTCCGACTCGCACTTGGTTGCTTTTCTATTTGGTGTTCTCCCCTCCCAGTCTGTAAGGCAAACAATGAAATTGCCATAGGAAATAATATTACGGGCACTGGGAAAACATTTCAGTATGGTTTTATTAGTAAACGATTTTATTTGAGGTAAATAAATAAGGTATGGGAGGAGAAAATCAAGGGTATTGGAACGTGGGGTTATGGGTAAACAAAGCGTAATGGGGATGGGTAGTTGGGTCTTCCTAAAACTACCAAACATTTTTTTTTTAAACTTTTGTTGTTCAAAATTGCCTTTCATGTGTCTATTTTAAATAATATATGATTTGACTTTGACTTTGACCTGTTTACTAAAAGATATTGGAGTCAGCAATTTCATTAGCGCATGCCGATTTTAGCGATCGCTGTTTTATCCCTTTGGATGTAAATTATGTACTAATTTATGATCCCAAAACCCCAGGGGGAGGAGGGAGGGGGGGGGGGGGGTTCGTAGCAAACCCCATGGGTTCACAACTACTGATGATGATTTTTTTTCATCGCATGATGTTTTTTTACGTTTATATATAGCTTATATACCTATTATATAAATATTTTTTCCTTATGCACACCCGTGTGTACAGTCGACACGTAAGGAGTAAAGAGTTATATTTAAGTTTGATCCGCAATGGTAGCCCGTGAAATTCAAATTTTCTTGCGTTTTTTGCAATTTGCAGAGATAACAATTGTTACTATTGATCAAAATAATATTTGATTAATAGGATAAAATTGAATACCTTGAATTTTTTTATTAAAAGTAAATGGAAGAATAATTAAAATTAAAATTGATATTACTAATGCAATTACTCCTCCTAATTTATTAGGAATTGATCGTAAAATTGCATAAGCAAATAAGAAATATCTTAAGATAGTATCTCAATCAAAATATGATACGCGACACTAAAAAATAATGTATTTACATAATTTTAAACATAAAAATCATCAATACATCTTAGATAGTTAGATTGATGATTCTTATGCCAATAACAATAACAAATATGTACATATTTGTTAATGTCGCGAATCATATTTTCACTGATCTGAAAAATGCAAAAAACGCAACAATATTTGAATTGCGCGGGCTACGACTGCGCAATCACCTTAAGTCATAATGGCCCAGCGATTAAGGCCTCGCTTCTCATGTACGGCTGCAGCACGATTGTGGGTTCATATCCGGAAAGTACCAATGTGACTTTTTCAATTCATATGTACGTTATGTGTCGTTATGTGCTTATAAATGTACACTCTGAGTTATCTTGGACTTTACTGTCATCGGAATGAAAACATCGTGACTTTATAGTTAATATAAGTCTGAAATCGCCAACCCGTCTTGAGCAAGCGTGGTGATCAATGCTCGTGCCTTCTCTGTATGAGAAGAGGCGTTTGCCAAGCAGTGGGACAGTAGTAGGCTGGTATTATTATTTTATACTAGCTGACCCGACAGACGTTTCCCTGTCAAAATTTCAATTCATAAAAAAATCCTTCAGAAAATGCATTTTCAGTTTTCCCGAATTTTCTAATTTTTCGGACAACTTTTCCAATTTCTGTTTTCATAAGAACCTACCTCGGACTTCAATGAATATTTGAAAAAAAAAATTACCGAATTGGTCCAGCCGTTCTCGAGTTTTGTGCTTAGGAACGCATTTGGACATTCATTTTTATTTATTAGGTTGGGGAAAAAGTCTTTTCGCATTATAGTATGTATGAACTTAAAATAAAATCTCTTTGGCTATACTATTTGTATCTGGCTGGTTTTGGTATCATTGAAAGTTTAAATTTTAAAGAACATAATTCCAAATTCAAATTAGGAAAATGTGTGATTTTCATTTGTTTTTCGTACTGTCAAGATGAGTGAATCGAATGAAGAAATTCGATACATTTTAAAATTTTACTACAAAAAAGGTAAAAATGCAACGCAAGCCGCGAAAAAAATTTGCGATGTTTATGGACCCAGTGCAGTGTCTGTGAGAGTAGCACAAATTTGGTTTAAGCGTTTTCAATCCGGAAATTTTGATGTCAAAGATGCACGTCGCTCTGGTCGCCCTGTTACGGATAAAATGGATGACATTTTTGAAAAAGTGGAGCAAGATCGCCATATCAGTAGTTACGACGTTGCTGAAGAACTGGGAATTGACCACAAAACAGTTTTGGCGCATTTTAAAAAAACTGGGTACACAAAAAAGGTAGATATTTGGGTACCTCACGAGCTCACTGAAAGAAACCTAATGAACCGTGTACTCATTTGTGATTCTTTATTACGACGTAATGAAACCGAACCATTTTTGAAGAAGCTGATAACTGGTGATAAAAAGTGGATCACGCACGACAAGAACGTGCGAAAAAGGTCGTGGTTAAAGGCCGGTCAGGCTTCACAGACTGTGGCGAAACCCGGGTTAACTCGCAACAAGGTGATGCTGTGTGTGTGGTGGGATTGGAAGGGCATTATTCAATATGAGCTGTTACCACCAGGCAGGACCATCGATTCTGAACTCTACTGCGAACAACTGATGAGATTAAAGCAAGAAGTTGAGAGAAAGCGGCCGGAATTAATCAACAGAAGGGGTGTAGTTTTTCATCATGATAACGCTAGACCTCACACATCTTTAGCCACTCAGCAAAAATTAAGAGAGTTTGGCTGGATGGTGTTAATCCATTCGCCGTATAGTCCTGACCTTGCACCTTCAGATTTCCACCTGTTTCGGTCTCGTCAGTATTCTTTAGGCAGTGTCAGGTTAACATCACGAGAGGACTTCCAAAACCACTTGTCGCGGTATTTTGATCAGAAGTCCCAAAATTTCTATAGCAATGGGATCATGTCCCTACCTACAAGATGGCAAAAAGTTATCGAACAAAATGGTACCTACATTCTTTAGATAAATGTAAATAATGTATATTAAAAAATGTTTTGAATTTTCTTAAAAAATGCGAAGAAACTTTTTCCCCAACCTATTATAAAGAAGATAGATTATTGTTTAAAAAAGGAAATTAAATAAAAAATACGTGGAAAATATCTCATAACTACATATCTAACAGCTTAACTGTAGGTCAAAACCAATGGCAAAATAGTACTTATTTAAAGATTTAAAAAAAACCAAACCCTAGTGCTTGTCGCACCACATTGAAGGGTTCCGTAGTTGGGATGAATTTATCCCAAATAAAAACTTAACACTGTTGTTGAAAAATATCGATATACAATCTGCCTAGCCTTTTCCCAACTATGTTGGGGTCGATCGATATACGTTACGGTTAGCTCTCCAACTGCAAATGTTAGTTTTTAATCGCAAAAAAATTGTTTTTTAAGTGATAAATCTACAAATTAACAATTTTCGGGCTTTTTCCTGTACTTGTGCTGTGAGCCCTTGCTTCTTGCCAAATTTCATGATTGTAGGACAACAGGACGTACCATATAGGTTTTGATTTATTTACGAGTATCAAAATATGTCACATAAATGCCCGTCGGTATTTGTAGATTTTTTTTTAAAGCTCCAAGAGACCGTAAACCTACGTAATTGATATTAATTTCAACTTGATACCTTCACACGTTTCTGAGAATAAGGGTTCCGTTTTTTTTTCTTTTGAGGTACGGAATCTTAAACAGCGAAATAGCTCGGATCAATTCTCAGCAAATTCGCACACACAAAGAGCTAGCTAATTCTGAAAAGAAGAAAAGGTCGCAATCAGTCCCGAATTACTACACAAAGCCGCGTATAATATTAATCCTTATATAAATTATCCTTCAGATACGTCGTCTTACAAGAAATTGTCTCCTCGATAATCGGTCTTATAAGAATGAGCTGCCTAATTTCTTCACTCGGTCTAACATGGTCTCCCGAAATTAGTACCGTGATTTTTTTGCCCACGATTTTCAAAGAGAAGATTTATTCGGCAGTTCAACTTAAACTGGTCATGTCAATATATTGACTTTATCAGTGAATACATAGGGTGAAGGCTCAGTACAATTAATTAATCTATATACAGGGTGCCTTGTAATTTGACGTATTCCTTCCAGGACGTGGTAGTGTGTCCCATTTGCAACAATTAAGCACCCCTTAAAGTCTAGGCGAAAATTCATGGAATTCGAAAAATCCGATATTTTTTTGTATTTTTGGAAATTTCCCGGAATTCGCCACTAAATATAATTTTTCTCTAAACTCACAAATTGTATGGCCTTTATTACTATTCTATTGGATACCTAATATATATAAAAACCTTTAGATATAACCAAATGTTCTAAAACGTCAAACATTTTAAAGTTAAAGGAAGAAGTTTAAATCATTTTCAAAAATCATCTACGTACATGAACTTCGATACCAATTATCTAAAAATTTTACAATGACATTAAGATTACAAATTACGGCGAAGACATCTTCATTTAGTCAGCTATTTAACGAGGTACAATTATATTTATTAAAACCGATGAAACAGTCGATAATGCTGGTGTGACTCTTCCTAAAGTTTAAGGAATAATAATATACATAGCGAATCACCAACCATACCCACTTGGTTGGTTGGTTGTTGGTGATCACTTGATCACCAATTTGTTCAGTAGTTAGGTACTGATCTATAAGGCGCTTAGGACCTGATCCCGGCTATCGTAGGCGCGGGCTTGCGGACGGAGGCTATCGTTAGGCAGTTGGATCAAGGGAGGCAGTACCTACTCCTCGATACGGCTCGCATCATAAGGAGGTTCCTGTCTCTGGAGCCCTACCCACCGCTAGCTTGGACTCTGCTCCCGACACCGGCAGACTTCAATTTTTTTTAAGAAATATTTAAAACTAGCTGTGCCCGCGACTTCGTCCGCGTGGAATAGGGACGTTTCGGGCAGCATATTTTGAATTACATATACCGTCGTTTGGGTAGCTAAAAATTTACTTTACAGTAATGCTTCTCTGTATACGATATTTGACGTATGGCCATCGGGGATGAAAGCATACAGGCTCCTAGGATTGCTAACCCGTGACAGAGCCACATACAACTGACCGTGCGAGAAACAGCTGATACTTAGATCTACACCCACAACTTTCAGCGTCTGACCTTGGGCTTTATTAATTGTCATCGCAAAACATAGGCCGACTGGAAACTGGACTCGTTTAAAACTAAATGGAAAATTGTTTGGAATGAGAGGAATCCGCGGAATGAAAACACTTTCACCTTTTCCACACCCTGTTAAAATCTCTGCTTCTATCAGATTTCGTTGTAAATTGGTCACTTTTAACCTGGTGCCATTGCAAAGTTTTGGGGGCTTAAATTTCTAAGAAGCATTATGGGTACGCCTACTTTTAATTTTATTTTATGTGCTGGTAGTCCAGGAGCATTGAGGGATTCTAAAAATTCTACTGGGTAGCTTGTAGATTCTCCTTCTTCCATGACTCTGTTAATGGAGATATACTCAACATAATCCCCCGGAACATAGCTCAAACTTTCAGCGTTTATTGTTGCTGCTTGGTCGTTTCGTGGCGTCAGAATAGCTCTTTCGCAACGCCAGGAATTTTCGCAAGTTGGTATTTGCGTTGCGTTTCCATACACAGATGATATGAGGTCTCGCATTAATGAAACTATGTAGCAAAGGTTTTCATTAAGAACAACTTTTCCTTGTTCCTGCGGATACACACCGTTACCAATCTCAAGTAGCAAATCTGAAAATTCTTGAGCATTTTCGTTGCCTCCAATTTGCACACGCATATTTAATGTCAAATGCAAAGGGATAATGTAATGCCAAAGTCGAGAACTCTTTAGGCAGGCTCTAACTTCATCAGCCCTTGTTCCATGTGGTATTACAAGGAGACTCTGACGAAAATCGCCACAAAAAAGCATAGTAATGCCACCCATGGGTGATCATTTTGTTTAACATCACGCAACGTTCTGTCTACTGCTTCTACTGCTTTTCGATTGGCCATTGTGGACTCATGCCATATAATAAGGCTACAATCACGAAGAACCTTAGCTTTATCGCTGTTTCTTGAAATATTACAAACAGGGCTTTCTGTGCGGTCTAAATCGATCGGAATTTTGAACATTGTATGAGCAGTTTTCCCACCTGGCAACAATGTGGCTGCTATGCCTGATGAAGCGACAGCAAGCGCGATTTTACCTTGGCTTCGTACCTTCGCCAAAATAACTTTCGTAAGAAATGTTTCACCCGTTCCACCGGGTGCATCTACAAATAGCATTTCTCCCAAAGTACTATCAACGCTGCGGCACACCCGTTCAAATATCAAACGCTGTTCATCAGTTAGCCTCGAGACATCAGTTTGTAAAATTTCGGCCAGGTCAATTGGATCATAGTTTAACAAAAAGTATACGGCACAACTCGTCACTAATCTAAAAAACTGACGTATCTGACATTTTGGACTAAACCGGCCTAACTTTATTAATTTGATACATTTTCCAAGTCGAGTCGATCTGTCTAATCGGCGTATTTGTATGCCTTACCGTTTCCCATGATAATGCAAAAATCAAGACCGATGTATCTACCTGATCTTCTCAAAAATTCTATCTGATTATTGTATTCCGAACACAATAAAAACAACGATCTCACAAATTGACGTATCTGTATAAAATATTTATTATTAAAACGATATTAATACGATAACAATAGTAGTAATACCAATACAAAGATCTTAATCAGAACTACACACGTGCTCAATTTTTGTATCAAAGAATTTATATAGAGCAAGTTACCCTCAATCATAGGTATCAACTGCAAATAGCTTGGCCCTGTAAAATATGTTCCGAATCAGTTACGTCACTTAGATTAGCGACGAACTGTCAAACTAAAAATGCAAGATAAAGACGGAAAAATATCTAAGAAAAAGTGCGTGCTAAGTAACGTCAATTTTTCTCGGTCTATGAAATTTTTGCACATAGCGAACCGTGGAGTAGCAAATAATACAAAATATTTAATCAACAACTAAAATATTTATTAATTAGGTATGTTCAACATGAAATTAAAAATTGTTAATTAATCTTCTATATATAAATAAAAACCGGCCAAGTGCGTGTCGGACCACGGGGTTATGATATCTGAGGTTGAAACTAGTGTTGATCTTTTCTCTTGTAACAGCCTCGAAAGAAAAATTAAAAAGACTATTGAAGATTTTTTTTGATGCACGAGATAATCAGCAGAATGAGAATCAAGCCTCAATAATCCCAACTGGTTTAATAACATGGAATCGTTAGTAGCCAGATTATCAGACATCTTGGCTGTAATTTCAAAGTTTTGCAGAGAAAAAGAACTAGCTCCACCTTCAATCAGATAATGCCTCTCTTCAGGAACAGGGAATTCCCACACCTATCTTTAATGTGTCGAGAGCGACAATTATTCCTAAACCTAAAACCTTGTACTTTCGTTATTTTTTGTAAATTGTGCCATATGATATTTAATAATTAAAGATATTAATTAGTAGACTTTAAATTCATACTATCTCTTACATTTTGTATCAAAAAGAAAGTGACAGCATCAATTTAAAGACTCCTTTAAATTAATGTTGATTTCGTGCAACTCACCGTTACAGGATTATTAATTAAATATGTTAATGTGTTTATAGGCCTCAGTGACCTTGCGCATCTGGGTAGAGATAAACGCATTACTCCCGCGCACCCCCGTTCTTAGTATCAGTTATACGCGGCGCGCTACATCAAAACGACGATCAAAGAATAAGTACAATTTTTTGATCGTCGTTTTGATGTAGCGCGTTTTGATATATTGCGCAGAGATGCGCACGTAGGTCATCAGTTTTGCCTACGATTCCTGAAGGGAAGGGATGCAAGGCTATTACGCAATTATGGGACCAAACCTGAAATCGCGAAAAATATTCAGCTGCTCCCTACATTTAAATGTTCGCATAACGTCAAAATGTAGGGAATAGCAGATATTTTTTTTCGCGATTTCAGGTTTGGTCCTATAGTAAAAGTTGTCCATAGTAACGAGTACTTTGACCCCTTAAGAAGTTATCCATTAATTACGGGACACCCTGTATGTCCACAACTGTATATCGATACCCACTAAGTCTGTGAAGTTTACACAATATTTCAAGTGACTAAACTAACTGCGGTAACCCCCCAAAAACAAAAAACATCAAATTAATTTATTTTTTGTTTCATTATGTTTAGATATACCCATCACCTGCGGAGTTTCGCTAACTAATTTAATTTTACCATCTATCCAGTTAAAATCATGAAACGAGAGCTACCTTACCTTAGTATACATTTTGTAATTAGTTAAACTTTTTTTTTAATTTCAAACCATTACACAATTTATAATTATTGCTAGAATCTCAGAATACAAAAAGCAAATAGTAGTTGAGAAAAGGCTAGGCAGATTGATTGAATAAGGGCTCTTACTGCGTTCGACGAAGTTACATCTACTAAAACATGGACAATTTCTCACTTAGCTATGGTAATCTAATCACATTACCATTTTTAAGAGGATAATCCGAAAAATATCATTCTATTTTGATTTAAATTCAGGAAAATTATTATGCTATCTTGTCAAAACAAGCTACATTAAAAAAATATTGAGATCTTATAAATATTCAGCACTTTGATAAAAAATATATTTCAGGAAAAATAGCAATAGTGTTAAATTTTAAATTAATAAAAAATGCTTTGCAACTATGAGTGTTTTGGATCATGCATACTGCACGAAGACACATTTTTTGGGCGTGCCTATTGTTAAAAATAAAACGGGTGACGTTGCTGATAAGTGTAACTATCGGCCCATCTCCCTGGCTACTATTATCGCGAAGGTACTCGACAGTCAGCTGGACGCACGGTTGGGTAGCACGGTGCGATTTTCGGCCTCAAACATACGGTGCAACAATACACGAAACGTTCAACACCTGTGTATGCTTGCTTTCTGGATCTCTCCCGTGCCTTTGACCTTGTATCATATGAGGTTATGTGGAAAAAGCTGCGGGAAAGAAAAGTCCCAGCGGAGCTGTTGCGTATTTTCCAGTATCAATTTATATATTACAATCAGACGAACAGGGTGAGATGGGCCGATGGACTTTCTGTGTCGTACGGGCTAGAGTGCGGGGTTAGACAGGGGGGGATAACGTCACCAAAACTGTTTAAACTCTACATAAACGATCTGATCGTTGAGCTCAGCAGCAAGAAAATCAGATGTCGCATTGATGACTTTAGTGTCAACAACATCAGCTACGCTGATGATATGGTGCTGCTGAGCCCTACGGTTAGAGCACTTAGAGAGCTGCTTAGGTGTTGTGAGGGCCTAGTTTATAATGTTAAAAAAAAGTGAATTCTTGGTCTTTAAGGCTGCCGGTGCTAAATGTCCTGAGCATGTGCCCCCGATTAAACTAAATGGGAATGATATAAGGCGAGTGTACCAGTTCAAGTACTTGGGGCATTATGTAACCGACGACCTTAATGACCAAGTGGATATAGAGAGGGAACGTAGGGCGCTGGCAGTCCAATGTAACATGTTGGCTCGCAGGTTTGCACGCTGTAGCAAGGCAGTCAAAATAACGCTTTTTATTCAAGCTTATTGCCAACTGTTTTACACGTGCAGTCTGTGGACCAACTATACTCAGCGGGCTATCAGCGCCCTACGGGTCCAATATAATAACGGGTTCAGGATGTTGATGGGGCTGCCCCGTTTTTGCAGTGCATCTGGTATGTTTGCACAAGCACTCGTCGATGGTTTCCACGCCATCGTTAGACAGAAATCTGCCTCTTTGCTCTGCAGAGTGCGGGACAGCCCCAACTCTATCCTGAGGACCATAGCGGGGAGGTACGGTTCTCCTTTGTTAGGTGATGTTGTTCGAAGATGCATTTCGAACAACACCCTTGCCGCTAAATAGATTATAAGTTTACTAACATAGGTATATGTTATCTTTTTGTTTTTCTTTTTGCTTACTAACCCATATATGGATGATGCTTATCCGAAATAAAGATTATTTTATTTATTTATTTAAGGGGGATGCGCTGTGGTAATCCGCGAAATTCAATTTATTTTGGATTTTTTGCAATTCGCAGGTCCGTGTCAGGTTGTATCTTGATCAACATATGATACGAGGCAATAAAACATATTATATGTATTTATTTATTTTTAACCATGAAAATCATCAATACATCTCTCTAAGTTAGATTTCTCTCACTCTCTGCACGAAATCTAACTTAGAGAGATGTATTGATGATTTTTATGTTTAAAATTATGTAAATACATATGTTTTATTGCCGCGTATCATATTTTGATCAAGATACAACCTGACACGGACCTGTAAATTGCATAAAACGCAAGAAAGTTTGAATTTCGCGGGCTACCACAGCGCATGCTCCTTACAGGTCAATTCTCTAACCATAGAATTACCCCAGAATAATACACCGTATCGCAGAGAGCTGGAGACATAAACGTGCTATGCGGTAAGAACGGTGCTACGCTCTTAAAACAAGAAACACGCAGACGATGTCGCGGGCAGAAGCTAATTCATTATATTTCACTAACACACTGACTTATTGCTCTCTGGTCCGCAATAAAAGATTTTAAATTAATACTAGGTTGTAAAAATGCTAATTAATACAGATTTATCACCACTTTAAAGAAGTAACGGCCGAAAACTTTAACTTGAGCCAAAATGTCCTCGATGTTATATTATGTGACTAGTTGAAAAAGTAATGCAATGAAAGAAACATTTTTATTCACGTTGTTGATAGTGCAAAAGAGACAGTGCCTATTGGTATGTTTGAGCAATACCTACATAACTGCATAAATATATACCTAAGAAGAATTAATATATTTTTTTTTAATATGAAACAAAAAAAATTGTTGACAAAACAATTAGTCTTTTTAGGGTTCCGTACCAAAATGGTAAAAACGAACCCTTATGGTGCGACTCAGTCTGTCTGTCCGTTTGTCACAGCTGGATATCTCAAAAATTACTAGTGCTATCAACTTGAAATTTGAAACAGTTTTAAATGACGTTTGTCCAACTATTTTGCAAATAAGAAACAAATAAAAAAAAAATAAAGTATATATTTCTTTGCAACAGGGACTGAAAGGGGGTCTTAAAATTTTGAAGTGGGGCTACTAGGGCATGTGGGGGGGGGGAATGAAAGAACGCTATTTGCACATTCTCAAACATTTTTTTTTTATAAACCGCATAGTTTTCGACTTTTGATGAAAAATGTTATAAATTATACCGTTCCGCCCCCCTTATCTCCGAAGTTTGCATAGAAAAAAATCTGAAATTATTCTATGTGATAGAAGTTTATGTAAAAATTACAGGAAGAATAAAACGATGTCTCTAAAACTCACACGCACACTTCTTCAGAAATCGGAACGGGACTCGGTGCGCGAGTCCGACTCTCGCTCTTGATCGGTTTTTTTTATTGAGAGAAATATGAGCATTATTATTTATATCATCAATAATCATTATCATTCTAAAATGCTTATATACAACTAGCTTTTGCCCGCGGCTTCGGCCGCGTGAATGTTGCAAATTATCCCATGGGAACGTACTACCGGGAAATCCTTCCTAATTCCATGTAATAATATAATTCAATCAAGATACGAAAGACACGTGGCGCCATCTATTATCATAAGAACGATATTGTTGTTTTCTTCGGGAACAGTATTTTTTCGGGATGAAAGGTACCCTATGTCCGTTTCTGTACACCTGACAACGTATATGCAAAATTTCAGGATGATCGGTTCAGTGGTTTAGGCGTGAAAAGGTAACAAACAAACTTACTTTCGCATTTATAATAATAGTGAAAGGTACACAGGATGGAACCGGCACCATGTGAAAGAAATTAATTTACTAGCAATACTGGTCCACAGAAGTATAGCAAAATTAAATTTTAAATTATATTTTAAATTAAAAACCGTAAATTAAAAAAGTTATTTTTTCAAACAAAATAAATATCAAAATACATTCAGTAAAAGTAATCACTCTGTTTAGACAACCGAGCTGGCCACCTGCGGTGCACTACAGTGCCCAATCCATTGTTCGTCAAACAGGGTCTTTTTGGTTTCCACTCATGTTCAAGGATTCAAGGGTTCAAATTTACTCAAAATTAAAACCCTAATTTTTGATCTAATTACTGGACCGATTTCGTTAATATTTTGTATATCGTCAACAAAGGCGATATCAAGTATGTGGTTGGATTTATTGCATAGATTTGAGCTCCATACTGTATAACACAACTAATTATTTAACTACATAAATTATTTAATTACACAAATAAATACAAAAGAACACTTCGGCGTCGAAGTACTGGTCCGCATCGCTGTCATCCGGAAACGTGCCCAGAAGACTGGCAGCATTGCCACGTTGAATGGCAATGCTAATACACTTCTGGACACATCTTTTGGCCCACCTTGTATTTTCAGTTTCGTTTGGTCCTAGCTAAAATTTTATATTAGGTCGAGCAAAAAGTTTTTATGCAGTTTTGAACCTGGCACATTCACAATTTCATTCAATAGTCTTTTTTTGAATTTCGAACACAGAATTTACAGAAACAAAAGACAATTTGGAGCCTGTTTGTTGATATCAAACAATCGAATACTAAGAAAACTTGGTTTTATTGGTTTACTTGGATTTAATTCTTGAAAAAGTGATTGATATCTTTGGTTTTGCAACAAACATTACTTATTCTTAACATTAAGGTGAGGTTCTATCAATAATCTATGGATACTTCACCTGAAGTCGCCGCCTAAGCTGTGGCACTTATTCAGGCCGGACACAGCCAAAGAAACGTGAGTGCTCAACTTAATTTAAGTCGATCTGCGGTCCGAAATGTTTATCGGAGGTACCTAGAGACTGGCGGCTTTGTTCGTCGCCAAGGAAGGCCACGATCTCGGGTCACAACTGAAAGGCAGGATCGATTCATCGTGACGACCAGCTTGAGAAATTGTCACCTTACCTCCATTGAGATACAAAACCAACTTCGCGACTTCCACGGAGTATCTGTGAGCGCTCGAACTGTTCGGAGAAGGTTAAAAGAACGCGATATGGTACCACACAAGCCAGCTAATGGCCCCAAACTAACGCGAGCCCACCGAACAGCGCGCCTTCATTTCGCACGCAGTCATGTAAATTGGACACAGCAAGATTGGAGCCGTGTACTCTTTTCTGATGAGTCTAAAATTGTGTTACATGGCAATGATGGAAGGAAGAAGGTCTACCGACGTAAGGGAGAGCGTTTCGCACAATGCTGCTTTGAAGAGAGGGTTGCTTATGGCGGTGGCTCATGGACTGTCTGGGGCGGTATATCCACGAGCGGCAAAACTCAACTTGAGGTTGTTACAGGACCACGGCTGCCAACATTAAATGCTGAAAGGTACATTCGTGAGTGCTTAGAACCTCACGTGATACCATACGCGGACTATGTGGGCCCAAATTTCCTTTTTATGCATGATAATGCAAGAGCCCATGCGGCCGGCATCGTCAGGGAATATCTTCGGGATGTGAACATCACAGTTATGGACTGGCCAGCCAGAAGCCCAGACATGAATCCCATTGAGCACATGTGGAACGAGCTAAAAAGACGTGTTAGGGCTCGTCAGCCAGTTGCCCAGACGATGCAGGAGTTGAAAACTGCCATAGAAGAGGAATGGGAGATGATCCCTCAAAATTTCATAGAGCGGTTGATAAACTCTATGCCTAATCGTATGAGAGCTGTGGTAGATGCCCATGGAGGCAACACGCGTTATTAAATTAAACCTTTATTTGATAAAACATGTTTTTTATTCAAAAATCAATTGCCTTTAACAAGGCGCATATCCGACTTGTTAGGCGTAGCTCCATGTCGTATGGTATTCTGAATTCAAATTTAAAACAATACGATCGAAAAAGATGGTAAAATGTATCAGGTTTAAAACTGCATCAACAGTTTTTGTTCAATCTAGCAATCATATTTCGGTAGGGGCCATCGAAACCTAAACTCTAAGGTGGGCCAATAGATGTGTCCAGAAGTGTACTTTGGCCAAAGAACGAGCCAGTCCTCTGGTCACGTGGAATCTTACGTATTATGTAAATAGTACAGAACGAAAGGAGACATGCATTTTTGCTCCATGTCAACTTACATTTTTTGTTACTTTATTCCTTTAAAGATAACCCCCCTTAGGAGGAATAAGGTAACAATTTATTTTATATTGTACCTACTCATAATAAGAGCAAGTTTTAGTTATGGGACCAACCCTGTAATCGCGAAGTAATAATCAACTACTCCATACATTTTGTCGATTTGTGTGAACACAAATGAACAGGAGTATCTTAAGTTACAGTTTGTTTCTATTGCATGGCAACCCGACCCGGGAATCGAACCCAGGACCTCATGCTCAGCAGTAGCGTTTGCGCTCACTAAACCAACGAAGAACTGATTGATAGCGCGCTGTTCGATCTTCAACTTTCGGTACTGAGTCGAGCGTTGGAAATTCAACAGCGCGCTTTTATTTACGTGTTGCCTGTCTCTCAAAGGGCATACCTAAGTCTCCTGGGACATATCTATAGGGAAACACGGATTCCGGCCGTGAGTCCCACTCCTATATTGAGTATCCCGAATTGAGGGCTCCATGGCCTTTGTAACTCGCAAAAAAGCAATATACGTTCAAAAAAATTTTTGGAGGATTTTCAGCCCATTTTAGAAGTTCTGGGCTCTTCAGTAGAACTCAGTGGGTCAACCACATCCAAAAATTTTTTTTGTACATATGATATTTTAAATTGCATTTTTGCTTATCTCTAGATAATTATGGTGGTTTTGTAAGCAATTTGCCAAGTAAACGATTATTATTCTTTTAATCATTCATGGGATAATTATGATGGTTATAATGATGTTTTCTAAGCAATTTGCCAAGAAAACGATTAAAGAGTTCGTTCTTTTAATCATTCATGAGAAAATTATCAAAGGAGACTTTGATAATTTTGTATGCATTCACTTCAGTGCACAGTGCACACCATTCTTTTGATTTGCTGAGGTGATGATAATATTAGGTAGGTATCTTTATTTTGGTACTCATTTAAGGCTCCATCAAACAGGCGCGATACGGATCATTTATTTATTATTATTTATTTATTTATTTATTCACTCCAAACATACAAATATCCTTACAGGCTAGACCCAATGCGATATTGTAGCACACATACAAATTAGATACTTCCACTGCTTGTACCATAACAAATTCTATGGGTAGCTATTCTTTCAAATTCACCCAAAGTGCAACAGAATATGTCGACGTCATCAGCAATGAGGTTGAGAGCGCGGAGCGCGCTCGTCAGCGGCGCCTCACGCAGCAAGTTAGTTCGCGCGCGCGGTACCGCCAGCAACCGCGGCTGACGACGACGACCCACAAACCCGTCATCATCGCCGCGACACACGGTGCCTTTGTGTAGCGTGGGATCGCGTCACGTATCGCGCCTCTTTGTAGGCACCTTGCTTGTTGGTGCCTTTAAGAAAGCTCGATTTACCTGTTATAGTTATTAAGTTGTATACCTACATGTAAATGAGATTAAGCCAAGCAAAAGAGTATGTATAAGGATCGTAGAAGGTGGCGTTTGTACTCGACTGATCCAGAAGGAGGGTAATGTTTTTTAACTGTCTGTCTACCTCCATCAAACCTCCATCCGAAAAAAATGCGTGACTTTATGATGTGTGTATGAAATTAAAAATTTCTAGATATTAGTAGATCCCTCAGATTAATACAAAGTGCTGATCAGTTATTGAGAAAAGTTATGTGTACTTCCAGGTTTTGAATAACCTGATAAGTGTCAAACGTCGTCAAAAGTTATTTTTAGACTTATGAACCCCGGGGTCGTCATCGAATGATGGTATTTTACGTTTACATTTTTTTTTTAATTTATTTATATTTAGGATATACGTTTATATACATATAATTGTGGCGGCATCTACATCGCCACATGCGAACTACGTATCAAACTGACGTCACGCAAAATCCTGCATCGCGCAATCAGAGTTTACCGCGCGACTATGGTATAGTTAAAATCTCGCTGCAGACTCGGTCATAAATCATTCGAGTGTTTCGCTCTCTTTCCCACTCACGGGCCTTATGGGCAGGCCACGCCCACACGTAGTCCTGTGCATTACTGCAGTCGATGAGTGATATCGATAGTTTTATATATTTATAAATGGGTGATAGAAATAAATACACATTTTTTTTTATTTTATTACCAAATTTACTACAAAGCATAATAAATATATAAACAAAAGAACGTATTTATAAAACTAAAAATAGAAAATTAAAATTCTTCGTCTGAGTCATCGTCATCATCATCCACATGAATGATGAACTCTTCGCATAAATGTGCTTTTCTTAAGTCTTCATCAGTCTTTAGTTACCCTGCATACTTAATGAATGCAGTATGCTTACGTGATAACCTTAATGATTCTGTTATCGATAATGGCCTTGAGCGCGCGCAACTAGCGCACATCCCTACTCCGATTATGATTTATGACCAAGTCTGCAGCGAGATTTTAACTATACTATAGCATATGTATACAAAACCTGACATCAACCGACACGGGCAGTTGCCCACCAGACACAACACCCGTCTGGTCGGAGGATCAACAATTTTCTATGGAGGATAAGTGAACATACCCTGTTCCTCATAGGTCTATACTGGTGACCCGGAGTATGAACGTCAGCGCAGCCTTCGTGCAACTTCTTCAGCGTGACGTCATCATCATCACTTCCTCATGCTCTCCTAAAGTTTTCCCCTTTTTTTTTTTTTTTTTTGTGGATGGGAAATCATCAAATGACTTCTCCCGCTCCGGGCAGAGCGGGAGGGTGTGTCAGACTTTTACTGACTAAAACCCACCCGTGTTCCTTCAGTTGCCCGTGCCAGGGCCACGGTATCTCTTTCGAACTACCCGCGACCCCGGCGGCTTCGGCCCTATTGGACCCCGTCACTGCTGACATCTCTTTGAGGCGCGCGTGGAACACAACGCGCCGTCGACCCGGGCCTGGTCCTTACCGGACGGCGAGCTGCCCATTACTCGTCGTCCGCAAGCCCGCGCCTACGGTGGCCGGGAATCGGCGATAGATTCCCGCCGCCCAGGGCGTCTCCTGCGGCGGCTAGGGGCGCGAGGGCGCGGCTGTTGCCTCTCCCTCTCGCGTCCCGCCTCCTCCTTTGCGAGCATTACTGCTTCGCAGAAGGAGGTGACGGCCTCCCATGCACTCTCGCTCCGCACCATGGCCTGGACCAAAGTTTTCCCCTTACGTGCACTTGGTGTACGTCCTACATTTGAGATTTTTTATAGAATCGGATTAAAACATTTAAACACCCATATTTAGTTTTCCCAAACCCATTTCACAGAGGCCTGGACAGATAATAGACGAAATAACCTCCAGAAATTAAATTAATGGTAACGGTATTTGACATTCCGAGAACCTATTGGACTAAATAGGCCATTAGGGCCTGAAGTTTGTCCAATTACCGGGACAATGTCTGAATATTGATTTAGACCTATTTCTGTGAGCATTGGTAGAACGATTTAGTTTAGCAATTAATATTTTGTCGAATAGTTGACTGATGTCACAGATTAATACAGATGGGACACTCCGCAAAATCATTTAAATAAAAACTTTTTTACAAAAAGTGGAAAATAACTTTCATTTCGGAAGTCGGTGTCTGATTAAATGTATTTTCGTTTTTGCCACCGACTTCCGAAATTAAAGTTATTTTTCACTTTGTAGTGTTGTTTTTGGAAGTTGGTTGTATTTATTTGTAAAAAAGTTTTTATTTTTCACTTTTTAGTGGTTCACCTGTGCTTACCCCTTCACAGCGTACTGGCGTGATGTTATGTTATGAACTGGTGTAAACAACAAACAGACATGAGATTTCAGCAATCCCAGTCCATTTGCTATCATTTATTGAGGAGTTCCGTTGCCTATCTCAGAAGTTCTTCATCAGATCTTCACCAAATTGAAATGGGACCACTCCAAGAAAGTACTCTTCCAAAAACGATTCAAATCGCTTCAAGTGTGCCTATAAAATTGGAAGAGTTCTCTCTATTTCTCCAGGATCCCATCATCAGATCCTGACTTGATGATCATGGGACCACCTGGGAAGTATACCCTTTCAAACAAAAAAAAATAATCCAATCCAGCCATCTTCGAGTAATCGGGGAACATACATAAAAAAAAAAAAAAAAAAAAAAAAAAAAAAAGGTTCCGACGAATTGAGAACCTCCTCCTTTTTGAAGTCGGTTAAAAAGCGACTCTTGCTACGACACAATAAAGTGCAATTCAGGTCGGACAACGATTCATTACCTACAGTTATATTACCTATAAGTTGCCTCTCTTTCTATCGCGTAACTCTTATACCTTCTGACTCGTTAGGGTTGGCTTCTTTTACGACGCGGCGCGTGAGTGAGCGCGCCGCGCCGCCGCCGGCCGGCGCGTTCAAACTAACGTGCGAGCCGGCCGGTGCGCGGCAGCCCACACTGAATTGACCCAGTGAGATGAGCCCGCCGCGTAGGTACTTGTACCTTCATACCTAAACTGCGGAGTGTCCCATTTGTATTAATCTGTACTGATGTGCTTATCGCGGGTAATTGCGTAAAACACTTCAATGATAATGGCTTTCATTTTGATAGTTCAACAACATTAATTGCGCTATTTACGCTGTTGAGCAGATGAATTTTTCAGACATAATAATAATACGAAGGATTTTAAGCAATGGATAGGCTTCACAATTCTTCGGATTGTGATTAAATGAAAGTGTGTTACGCAACTGAACCCGTCATTTTGAAAAGGGCATGGGTCAAGTCATTAAAACTTTTGAATCAACGGAAATAATGTTTCTTGTAAAAAAAGTAATTGGTGCTGAAGAAATTGAATTTAGAGGTTGATAAATAAAAAAGATACATGATATTTTGGGATATTTATATATTAAAAAAAACCGGCCAAGTGCGTGTCGGACCACGCAAAATGGAGGGTTCCGTAGTTGCGATGAATTTATCCCAATAACAAACTTAACATTGTAGTTGAAAAATATGTTCTCCTGTACATAGATATACGTCACGGTCAATTAAATAATCTACGTTTTGGAATTGGCATCTAGCTTCAACTTTCTGACTAACTGACCGACTCTTTGACAATTCAAAAATGCCTGTAATTGGTTTAATTGAAATAAATTCTTTGAGTATGAGTTTGATTCTTCAACTGCAAATATAAGTTTGTAATCGCATTTTTTTTTGTGTGATAAAACTACGAATTAACGATTTTCGGACTCTTTTCTTTACTTTTGCTGGGAGACCTTGCTTCTTGCCAAATATCATGATTTTAGGTCAACGGGAAGTTTTGATCTATTTGCGATTATCAAAATATGTCGCATAAATGGCCATATTTTTTTATTGCGTTGATTTAGAGGCTTGATTTTTTTAGAGTCCTAAGGGATTATAGACTTAAATAGGTAGGTATTTGATACTAATTTCAACTTGATACCTTCACGAATTCCTGAGAAAAAGGGATCCGTTTTTTCTGTTGAGGTATGGAACCCTAAAAAAAGTTAATTTTTTGCACAGATATTTTGAATTAAAAATTTTTTGGACTTTTTCAGTCTGACTCGTGCCCTTTTGGAAACGACGAGTTCAATAAATTAGGCTGCTGGCCATGCTGATTGTATTTTTGTCGGGGTGTAAAGTACCGTTTTCTATTTGAATGCCACTTAAAAATATGTTTGGTAGATAAGTAATTCTGACAAAAAACTTTTCTGTAACAATAGGAATATATGATGACTACATTTTTTTTTTGTATTTTATGTAGTTTATTAAAAAATATTAGACATGTGTTTTTTTCTTTTTCACGTAATCAAAAGATTACTGCGATACACTGAGTTAAAATCATGACGTCACGCCTTGCTAGATTTTAAACGTAGTTGTGACGTAGCAATCCCCAATCCCCCACTTATTTAAGTAATTTTTTATTAATATTTTATGATAAAGCAAACAATACGTGTGTAATATTTTCATATAATCTGACTGACTGACTAAATAGAATTTTATTTTTTTACGTATCCCTTTACTGTCGAGTATATTTTTGACGACATAAGAAGATGCTCAGGAACCGTTGAATATAATAACATGGAACACAATATTTTAATTTTAAATTTGAACTCAGAATCTTAGATCATGATTTGGAACCACAAATTCAATGCCACGCACATTGTCATAACAAATCCTTTGCACCCAAGATATATTTAGGAACTTTTTATTACAAACGATCAAGTAAAATTCAACTTGAAGGCTACAGTAGACAGTTGAGTATTGAATGTCAATAACCTAGAGATTCTTAATTCAAATAGTGCCATTGTTGTTTATAAAATCAATAAAAGCCAATATTAATGCAGAACATATTAAAATGGACCACTGTTCAAAACGTTAAGGTCCTCAACCAATTTGCGCGCCATATCGGCCATCAGTGCCCAGTCTGGCCAGCGATTAAGCCATTCAATTAAAACGGACACGAAGGGACATTGATTCCGGCCTTTGCAAATTGAATTGCCTATAGATATACCTACGATTGGAGATTAGTACGTGTATTCCTGTTATGTGAGGTTAAATGGGGAGCTTGTATGGGCAGTTTTTTCTTGATACCTAAAACTTGAATTAGGTCGATTTTCAAAATTAAGATTTGTCATCATGATAATTATTTACATCGCCTGTCAGAAAAAGAAACGCTTCTTCAACAAAAAAATATTTTAGTCTTTGATGTTAAACATTAAAATCATGACCACTTCATAGTTCATACAACCTGAAACAACCAGGAGCCTTTTAATAAAAACCGTCAGGCGACAGGTGAAATTGTGACAATAGGTAATGTAAGATTTTTTTATTATTTTTTACTTTATAATATTAGTGTGATTTGGCAAAGTCGCATTGTCAGTTAGATTAAATGGAGTCCTGGTGGAAATCTAAATCTTCAAAGTTTAATCGATTCCCATGTTCCCATTCATCATTCTCCTGCCCTTATCCCAATTTATTTGGGGTCGGCGCAACATGTCTCTTTCATACTTCTATATTAGTCGTCATCTCAAAAGTTACTCCCTTTCTAGCCATATCATCTTTCACACAGAAAGACATTCATACTCAAAACTTTCCTCACGACATTTTCCTCATTCCTCCGCATCACATGCAAATACCATGAAAAACGATTTCCGCACAACTTTTCAGTCACCGGTGCCACTTTCAAACTTCCTCTTAATGTACTCATTTCTTATTCCAATATACCCATTAATCAAATTCATAAATACAAAAATCAAAATCAATCTGCCTAGCCTTTTCCCAACTATGTTGGGGTCGGCTTCCAGTCTAACCGGATGCAGCCGAATACCAGTATTTTATATAGAGCGACTGCCTATCTGACCTCCACAACCCAATTACTGGGTAATACGATACCCCTTGGTAAGACTGGTTGTCAGACTTTCGGGCTTCTTTTTCTTCAAATTCATAAATACAATCATCCTTTAAAAAACATTACACTAATTTTAATACATCTTATTGTTTATCTCAATTCCCATTTTCTCCATACAATTTTTTTTGCCGTCATTATGTATGTAGGTATGTCCCAAGACCCTAGCAAGACCGTAATTAGCACGATTCAATTAAATATATAGCTTACAAATCCCTACAAGGGATTATTAGGGGACTGATGACACTATAAAAAGGGATCTACCTCAATCAATGGGATTAATACTCCCTTTGATTCAAATAATTAGTATGTATGTGTCGTTCTTGGGTTCCGTGGCAAGGAAGGAAGCAATATCCGTAGATTTTACGACAGGGCTTATGAGACATCAGCACAAATAGGCATATGTAGAAGGTCGACTCCATACAACAAACGAAAATGCTCGCACTTAGCATAATCAGCCTATAATGTTCCCGCTGCTGGGACACAGGCCCTCTTCGAGAGGGAATGGGCTGTAATCTACGTCATGTTTTCGAATTTTTGGTTCTAGATTCTGGGTTCTAGGTTCCTCACGATATTTTCCTTCACCGTTTTGAGAGCAGTGGTGATGAAATTATTTATACAAAGTATAGCGCCTGCTTGGGTTCGAAATCACGACCTACAACTCAAAAGTCGGATCCGTTACCACTGGGCCACCACTGCTCAAATGCACGCACACATATAGTTACACAAGAAAAGGTATTCGCTTCGGTAATCTTTGTGTTTCCGAATTAGCACGAACGTTGCGCCACAGAGAAGCAAAACTTCTAAGTTCTCTTGCTGTTGGTTTAGCTAATCCAGTTCTGTCACTCAAAAGTATTGAAAAGTTTTTGGAATCGCCTAAAATTGTTTATCTATGAAAGAAAGAAAGAAAAGTATTTAATGTGACTCACACAGGAAGATCATCAACAAAACAAAAAACACAATATGTATTGTAAGTTTAAAAACAAAAAGCCACACACAACATAACAACAACAACACAATTACACACACACACAATAACACAACACAACTTAACAACAACACAACAACAACAATACAACAACTACAACTACATAACTTTGTAATTATAGGAATACGAAGCAAGCAAGTAATTCCATGAGAGTAACAGCTGCTACACAAGTTGTAACTTAAATAACACACCTCTTAAGGGGTCATTGTACTCATCATTATGAACAACTTTTACTATAGGATCAATCCTGAAATTGCGAAAAAGTTCCGAACAATTTGACGAGTTATGCTAACTTAAATTACATTTAAGTTGGTAAGGGAACGGCAGATTTTTTTTTTCGCGTTCTGAATTTTTTCATAATGATGAGTATTTTATTTTAATTATTGCGGGTTCGTATTTCCGAAGATGACGATGATTCTCGAAGCGCATACTTTACTAGGGATCGCTGTACACACGGCTACACATCAAGCTATAATTTCCAGTTTACACTGACCTCTCATTGTAAGGAAATCCTATACAATGCGAGATCAGCTTGTACTGGAAATGTATAGTTGGATCTGTAGCCGTGCGTATACATATTTCACGTACAGCGAGTGCAAGCGCACTTGTGACCGGCATTTGTTTGAGATACTCGTAGCCATACGTACGTGTTGTTGTGTAAAGCAGACCTTCTGTTCTATTCTGTGACATGTAAAGCTACGTTTACACGGTTCAAGTTTCTGGAACGTTCACGAACAATAATCGCATGCCTTAAAACATGTTCAATTTTATTGCAATTCAAGAATTGAATGCAACTGTTTACACGCGTGTGTTTCCATACACCGGCATTCTAAATAATTTAATGCAAGTTTTGCCATTCATTAAAATCGCATGCGATAATTCGCCGCGCGCTTTTGGCAGGTGCCGTCTCAGTGCTGCCAAAATACCCTCCTTAATATGAGGGTTTTATGGCAGCACAGAGACGGCACCTTTCAAAAGTGTCAAAGCGCCTATATTGTTTTAGTCATGACTGAATGATGAATGAATGGTGAATGAATGTTGAATGACATCATATATTTTATATTAATTTTCGAAACGGAAGACTCTTGTCAAAGTGGTGCCAACTGGTGGCGTGAATTTTCATGGAAACTCTCATTGTACGTGTTGCTTAGACGGTGCCAGTTAATTGCCTATCAATTTTATGGTATGCCACAGGCAATAAACTTGTACCGTGTAAATGGAGCTTAAGGGTTGATTTGTCGCTTATGAACTTTGATACTTGACAAGTTCTGAAACTAGGGCGAAGTTAATTTTGTCATATCATGAGAAACTAGTAAAGCGGTTAATAATGAGTACGTGTGATAATTATTTTTGGGGAAAGGAAAGCTTGTAATGAGGAAGAAGTAATGAACTATACTTCATGAATGATGCAGTGGATAGTCAAATGGATAGTATAGATATATACGTAGATAAAACATTCATTAAGGAGGATGCGCTATGCCCTTACCGATCTGCTCCAACTTTCGGAACCTCGGGTCGCTTGTCCAAAGGGATGGCAAAGTAGGCCGAGACATAACGCACCGGATCAACTCAGGATGGATGAAATGGCGACAGGTTACAGGAACAACTTGCGACCCACGGATGCCCCTCAAATTAAAGAGGAAAATTTACAAGTCCGTGATAAGGCCTGTCATACTTTATAGATCGGAATGCTGGGCAGTGAAGAAGATGGATGAAAAAATATTGCATGCAGCGGAGATGAGAATGTTGAGATGGATGTGTGGATTGACGAGAATGGATAAAGTAAGAAATGAGTATATAAGAGAAAGTTTGACAGTGGCGCCAGTGACAGAAAAGTTGAAAGGAAATCGTTTGTCTTGGTATGGGCATGTAATGAGGAGAGACGAAACGCATGTGACTAAAAAAGTGATGAATATACATGTTGATGGATGGAGAGGCAGAGGAAGGCCAAAGAAGGGATGCATGGATTGTGTGTGGAATGATATGAAAGAGAAGGGAGTGAATGATAGCGTGACGGTTGACAGGGGAGAATGGAGGAAGAAAACGTGTTGCACCGACCCTAAGTAATATGGGATAAGGGCAGGAAGATGATGAAGGAGGATGCGCTGTGGTTATTATAGAGTCGTTAGATTTCGTTCGTTTGACGAATCTGCACGAAATCTTACTTAGAGAGATGTATTGATGATTTTCGTGGTTAATATTATATAAATACATATGTTTTATTGCCGCGTATCATATTTTGATCAAAATACAACCTGACACGGACCTGCGAATTGCAAAAACCCAAAGAAAATTGAATTTTGCGGGCTACCACAGCGCATCCCCCTTAAAGGCGAAGACTGACTTTATCTTCGGAAAAACCGAAAAAAAGCGAAGTCAATGTAACTATCGACCAATAGGAGTTGATTTATACTCTCATCAAAATTATTATAGATTGACGCACTAATTCCGTCACTCCCTTAATGGACCAGTCATATTTAGTTGCGCGTCCACCGGGTCGAAATCGGTAAGTCCGCACCGTACGGAGCGTCTGGATTTACAAATCGCCGATAGGGTGCGTCCACTGCATTCGTTCGTTGCGTTCGTTTTGGAAGTCGGTTGTTATTTTTTTTTAAATGTTTTGAAAGTAATGTTTTCGCGTTCTCATTATGTCACTCTTAACAATGAGAGTTTCTATTTACTTTCCAGACAATCAGTCTGCCTAAACTTTTCCCAACTATGTTGGGGTGGGCTTCCAGTCTAACCGGATGCAGCGGAATATCAGTATTTTACATGGAGCAACTACCTATCTGACCTCCACAACCCAGTAACTGGGGTAATACGCGATACCCCTTAGTAAGAGTGGTTGTCAGACTTTTGGGCTTCTGACGACCCGTAACGACTGTCAAAGATCCACGAATGACAGCCGAGACCAACGGCTTAACGTGCTTTCCGAGGCACGGAGGAGTCTCGGTATGTAAAATGGATCGACCCGTGCGGCTGTTATTATTTAGCCATCAGCTCTTCAATTTACTTTCCACACATGACAATTTAAAAGGTGTTCCATAATAATTCATACTCTACCTAGATAACGCTTACCATCGCAGTTTCCAAACAAAACTTTACCTTGCTCTACGTGGAGTTTTAGTTTTAAAAATCGCATTTTCAAAAGTTCGCTTGCAAGCGAGAATCGTTGTAGAGCTCGACTCGACAAGGGGTTTGTAGAGCGGAAACCTCATTTTGGCTCTTCTTTTTATTAAAATATCTTTATTTCTTTTTTGTTCTCAGGTATGTGAATGTAGAGACTTTGTGACACGCTTTCAAGATGAAGTGTTAGACTTAGAAGATATTAGAATGGTAAGTAATTTATCTTTTAAAAAACGGAGTAAGTAACAAAAAATTGTATTTCATTTGTATTTCTTCTTGATAACTTATTCCTCATAACTTGACTGGTTCGTTGTTCTAGAGGTTGCTAGCGCTACTGCTGAGCATGAAGTCCTGAGTTCGAGTCCCAGGTCGGGCAAAGTTTTATTGTTTTTTTTTTAATTTCTCAGTAACAGCCCGGAGTCTGGATTTGTGCCCGGTTGATGGCAATAGACTCGCATCCTATTACATGACTTGAACATAACTGGTAAAAATGTCGGTATGCTATAGGGACACCTCTGCCCAACCCTTTTTTATGTTATAATAACATAGGTACAACAACCATTTGTGCTAACTAGAAAAGAACGTCTTTTATTGGATTGGACCAGCGTCGCGTCATACAGCGCCTCTCTTATTGGCTACTCTTTTCATAATAAAAATGCAGTTCTAAAAATATTTACTCATTCATAGCGTTTCGCCCACGGCTTTACCCGCGTGTAAAGCAGACTTTCTCATACAAATTTCTAGGAAAGAATTTTAGGAATCGGAACAATAGTTTCGGAGATTATAGCCCCTACATAAATAATAAATAAGCCCTTTATTCCGAAAAAAAACTAACATTTACACTTAAAAGCGTTAATCGCGAGCGAGTTGGCAACGTCGCATTTTTATAGGTTTTTCGTGATTATTTTGATAAAATTAAATCAACGACAATTTCCTCTCTCAAATTCTTACATCGTTGGTATTTATAAGTATGTCTGCTACTATTTGACAGTTATTTTGATAATTACTCTTAGAAAACAAGTGTATTATTTAAAAAATGTTATTTTTAAACATGCTTTTATTAGTCTGAATATCATCTAGGACCAGAGTCCTTGTCAAGACAAATCAAACGAGCCCAAATTCGATCAAATTCGATTTTCAGGCTTCATCATCAGATCAGATCTGTGTCATAATAATATTGCATTGTCATCCGATTTACAAATGCATGTAAAATTTCAACTCAATCAGAAACCGGGAAGTGGATTAAAAACTTGCAAGATTTGATTATAGACAAACATCGGGACAGGTGAAACTAAATAAAAGCTTGTAATAATAAAAAATAATTGGGTAACACTGTGTCATTTTCTAAGACATACTAAAATAACTTGTGCATCTAAACGAGCCCCCAATTTTCTCGAACCTGGTTGCAGGAACAACAAATTTATGTTTGTTCCTAGTATTTACATTATGGACGTCACAGTATTTTTTAAACAGATTCATATTTTTATGTATACAATACAAAAGTTTTCATAAATATACTGAGAAGCCACAGTCATTATATTAATCTCTTTAAATTTGTCTCTGAGGGAGTGTCAAGGGGGGTGTAATTTGTAAATTGAACGAATTGCCCTTTTTTTGTAAAACAAAACTTGTCTGAATATCGGCGGCATTTCCCCACAAAAGAATACTGTACGACATCACACTATGAAAATTGAATGGATGAATGAAAAAAACCAAAAAAAAAAAAAAAAAAAAAACCAAAAATTACCAAAGTATACTAAACGGTTTGTATTTGGACTTCACTATTTCCGACCAGTATTCATTTTTTTCCAATAATAGCGATCCTTTTTTTTTGTGGATGGGAAATCATCAAATGACTTCTCCCGCTCTGGGCGGAGCGGAAGGGCGTGTCAGACTTTTACTGACTAAAACCCACCCGTGTTCTTTCAGGGCCACGGTATCTCATCCGAACAACCCGCGACCCCGGCGGCAACCTTTTGCGATCCTGAGGATAATGTCTTTCGTCATAAGATCTTCAATGGACATGACTTGACCCAAGTATCTATATTATGTAGTCTTCCACGTATTCTACAGAATCACCTTGAATTCTGATGTTGAATTTTGTAGTGTTTGTCATTATTTTGGTCACCAAACTCACAAATTTTACCCTTTTTTATTAATATTAAAGAATAGAAGATTGCTACCTTTTTTATCTCCTTTTTTATTTTAGTTTGGACCACTTAGGGTAAGTAGCTGAAAACACAAAAAAGTTTCTTTGTGTGTGATTATTGGAAAACTTTTTCTGGAACTGAAAATAATGTTATTGGGCTTGTTCATCTCAGAAAACTAAAAAAACTTATACGTAAGTGAAAAAACGGGCAGTGCTTATCTATGTTTATAATTATTATAGTATGTCGCAGGCAGATTGTATGATTCGTCATTATACATACGGCGACGCTGCCGTCCGTTTGAATAATGTCGCCGTTATATATAATGCCTAAAGCAAATTGATGACGCTTCTGATCGCATGCATTTTGTCAGGAGTCATATAATAATAATAACAATTAACCATTTATTCCAGGCGACACTGGCCCATAGATAAATACCTTAACCTAAACATACATATTTGAATATAAACAAAACTTGTGTTAATAAAATAGGCTTAAGACTATGTTAGTAGCACTCCTCTTTGCACTAGCTTGACTTTAAGTGCTGCCCTGTGGAACTTGTCCGCGGAAGCGACGGAACAATACGTCCTGCGGTCAAAAGTCTTCCTCCACGACGAGGGGCTGGTAACAGTTCGGTACACGCACCACGAACGCCTTGGAGTTGCGGCGCGACTCCAGTAACTGCACCCTCGGCGTGTACCTAGTCTTCTGGCGCACTTACTCCACGATGTCCTCCGCCTTAGTGGTGTAGTGCAGGCGGGAGATGTACACCGGTGTATTCGGCTTTGCGGCACGCAAGCTCATTTCGGGCTAAGGAGGAGCTTTGCCGCAACGGTTCTTATTAATTCGCGAACGGCGCTTCCTCCTGTGCACCGTCACGAAACCCTCATCATTATCAGCCTTGTTCGACGCCTTCTCAGGCATAGGCTCCATCCTTGGAGCGCCAGGGACGCTCGCGGTGTCGCTAACGAAATTCTTTTGAAGGGCTTTCGCTAGGGCTGCAGACTCTGGCAGCGGGACGGGGCGAGGAGCTCGGGCGGCTCGGGCGCGGCATATGTTTGGGTAACCATGATTGAAGGAGAAATAAATAGAAGAGGTCGTCGAGATGTCTTTTTGATTCCCCTGTTTTATTCGATAGTGTAACAAAGTACAAAAATAAGTAAATCAGGGTTTTATTTTAGGAACTTAATAATTATACTTATGATGCATCCTCTCTCCTACTATTTTTGATGTGCCCGACAGGGTCCATAATGATCACATATAAATAAGTTACCATCAAAATATACATTGTGGAAAGCAAATAAATTATTGAGTATTGAGTACCTATTGTGTATACTTGAAAAATAATTATTAAAAGTCACGTTCATAATAATATTAGGATGATGTAACAAAAAATATTCTGAGTAGGTGTAAGGTACTAAACAATTGTTTCATTATCATCCATGTTCAATCATTGAACGTAAAAGAAACAAAGTAAAGAAAATTTGTCTTATTTTTTTTTTACTACACTTTGAGAAACATAAAAAAATAAATAAAAACTTTTTTAGAAAAAAATACAACCGACTTCCAAAAACAACACTACAAAGTGAAAAATAACTTTAATTTCGGAAGTCGGTGTCGGTCTTAAATGTATTTTCGTTTTTTGCCACCGACTTCCGAAATTAAAGTTATTTTTCACTTTGTAGTGTTGTTTTTGGAAGTCGGTTGTATTTTTTTCTAAAAAAGTTTTTATTTTTCACTTTTTAGTTGTGTAACTACCCCACACAAATTCTAATACCACTATCTGCAAAACAAACTAGAACATCATCCATATAAAAGTGGGGAAAAAATACGTATTAATGAAGCTATAATAACTCCAAAACGACCAACTGTGATGTATACCCTCTCGAAAAAAATAAAAAAAAATTCAAATCGGTCCAGCCATCTTTGAGTAATCGGGGAACATACATAAAAAAAAAATAAAAAAAAGGTTCCGATGAATTGAGAACCTCTTTTTCGAGTCGGTTAAAAATTGTAAATTAAATTCATTCATAACAACACTTCGAGCAACAAACAAAATTTATTTTTAATATTATTTTAGTAAACTAGGTAATAACATTAAATTACACATCGTATTTTGCATACCAGTACTACTCCACGGGAGTCCCCCGAACGCCAGTTTGAATGGACACGAGCGTATTTTACGAGCCAGATAACCATTAGGTTATAGTTTTAGGTTTGTTTATAGTAAACGTCTTTAAATCACTTGTTTCTTGCGGCACTTGTTTTTATCTTTATTTTCAGAAACACTTGCACTACTTGACGCTATTTTTTTTGTTTTGTTGAGCAACGCCACAAATTGTAGAAAGCAGACCTAGTTCGTATCAATTCGCGCATTATGTATACGGCGTTCGAATCATCAATTGAGTTTCAAAACAGAATGCCTAGGCGTTACAAATTTTGCCTTAGGCATTATACGAAAGAAAAAAAAGAAAGTAAAGCAAACGAAAGAAAGAAAAAAGAAAGAAATAAATAAAAAGAAAGAAAGAAAGTATCCAAACAGAGCGCGCCGTATGTGTAATAATGAATTATACAATCTGCCTGCGACTTATTATAAATTAAAGTCACTTTTTGTGTCTGTCTGTGTGACCGTGCTCTTCTTCTAAACTACTTAACGGATTTTTATGTGGTTTTGACCATCATTTAGAAAATTGATTCCAGAAAATTTAATATTTAAACTTGCATGAAATAAGGTAATCTCGATGTTGTGTCAACTCGAAAAAAACGTTTAAAGCAGGAGCAGGTCGCTAGTCGGAAATGAAAATGTGATGACTTATCTCAGAATTTCACAGAACTCATTAAATGTCAGTAGGTATGTGACTGAAATACAAATTTCGTCATACATTTTATTGTAAATAATTATGGAGTATGACAGCTACTGTTTTGAAGTGACTGCAGTTCAGGGCATTTCCGAGTTACAGTTATTTTAAGATGTTGGCAGGAAGTTTATATAACAGAACTATAGATGTGGTTTTTGAAGACTGTCATTACAAGTATTTGTTCCGAGTCTGGGTGTTTTTCTATCTATAATATGTATGTATTTACAAAAAAAAAAAATGTATATAAGTAGTTTATCAGCCATCTCGTTACCATAACACAAGCATTAGGTTGCTTAGCTTGGGGCTAGATGGCGTTGTGTGATATGTCCAAAACATATTATACATATTATTATACATATTATTATTATTTTAACAGTCGCTTTTGCTCGTAGTTTTAAAAATAAAACTATGCCTTGCGTCATTTTTGTCGGAAAAAAAGTAATCCAAGAAGCATTCATCCATTTTAGCCTACTCATCATCTGCTGCCTAGCCTTTTCCCAACTATGTTGGGGTCGGCTTCCAGTCTAACCGGATGCAGATGAATAACAGTATTTTACATGGAGCGACTGCCTATCTGACCTCCACAATCCATTAACTGGGTAATACGATACCCCTTGGTAAGACTGATTGTCAGACTTTCGGGCTTCTGACGACCCGTAACGACTGTCAAAGATTCACAAATGACAGCCGGGACCAACGGCTTAACGTGCTTTTCGAGGCACGGAGGAGTCTCGGTATGTAAAGATGGTCACCCATCCACGGACCGACCCCGGCAAGCGTAGCTTAACCTGATGGATCAACTCGTGTGGCTGTTATTACTTAGCAACGAGCTCCTCGGAAAAAAAGTATAGGTAGGTTGTGCATCCTTGCGGTATGAAGCAATAATACTATGTTTACCGGTAGTTCCTTGCATTAAACCCTTTAAGGCGAGTAGTGCTGCCAAGTAGCGCCACCATGGAGACAAAATCATAAGTCTGGAGATAAGTAACATTTTGTCCTATGCTCACATTTATTTTAGTCAGATGTTGTTCAATTTCAATTTCAATTCTAAGGTTTCGAAGCTAGGAGGTTGTGTTGATTTTTTTGATACAAAAAACTCTACCTCATCTGACTAAAAATGTGAGCATAGGAAATTTCAAAATGTTCCATATCTCCAGACTAATGATTTTTTTCTCAATGGTGGCGCTAATTGGCAGCACCACTCGCCTTAATCCGAAATACAGCTATGTTGCTTATCAGTAATAAAAGATGTGATTCTTTTCAGTCTTTAAAACTTGTGTACTTTGTGTTTTTTTTTTTTTTTTTATTATTTAATTTTAGATTTAATTTTAATTTTCTTTATATTACAATAGAAAACAAGTAAATTAAACTAATTGATTTGGAAGAGCGGAGTCTCCTAATACAGGCTTATTTGCTTAAAAGGAGGCTCCAATCACTAGTTGTTAAGATATTACTTGTAAAAATAATAAACCATTTTTCATTTTCATTTTCATTTTTTTAAAACTGTCAAGCATTCAACTAAAAACATTAAATATTTCTTACAAATAAAATAT
Source organism: Cosmia pyralina (assembly GCA_946251885.1). Taxonomy (NCBI): domain Eukaryota; kingdom Metazoa; phylum Arthropoda; class Insecta; order Lepidoptera; family Noctuidae; genus Cosmia; species Cosmia pyralina. The sequence goes on along the minus strand of OX276362.1, from coordinate 3,857,531 downwards.
GTTTATAGTTAAATTCTAATAAAATTCTAATTCTTTTATTGATCGAGCGAGCGAAGCGTCTCTGCTTCTGTCTGGCAAACTTTGCTTTTTTCTTTCAGTTTTATTGTGTTTACAGGTCGTATTTTGACAAAACTTGGTATACAGGTTTTACGACTTTATACTGAGAAACTCCTGATCTGAAAACCTGATAATATAACTTTGCTCGACCTGAGAATCGAACCCAGGACCTCATGCTCAGCAATAACGCTTGCGACCACCACACTAAACCGACGTTCGCACGGACGTAAAAATATCGCGGAGGGATTTTATCGCGCACTGGATTTTCAACTCTCGGTGTTGAGCCGAGCATTTAAAATGCATCCTAACAACAACAGAGTGCATTCCAGCGCGTGGAGAAAACATACTGTTGGATTTTCAACTTTCTCGGCGCCAAGCAGTGTTGAAAATCCACTGCGCGAAAATAAATCGCCGCGATATTTTTACGTCCGTGCGAACGTCTGCTAACAGGGCAATCACAACTTTATTTAAAATGTACCCGTAGCTGCGTATAGGCCAGGAGACAGACTGCTCAATTTTATTAACAGTACAGAGTTCGTAGATTGATTCGCGTAAATCGGATTACCCTGCGTCGAACACCATGTGAAATATTCGCAGTTCAATTTTATCCGATTATGCAGGCTGGAAAGCGAAGTTGTATGTTTTGAAGTTAAATTGGATTTTGGAACAGAAGATATTGAATGACTTGTGTGTTTGAGTTAAAGGATATTTTTTTACTCATACCTAAATAAATAATAAAATACTAACGAAGTCAAAACTGTACATTTAATAATAAAAAAATGTTATTGCTACTTGCGGAAACGGTATTAGAATTTTGGCCGTTTTTCAGTTTGTTTGAATGTATGTTTCGGATTGGTGCAAAAAAGGCTGAACGGATTTGGATAAAATTTGGCACGTTCACAGTTTATAACCTGGATTAACACATAGAGTAATTTTAATCCCGGTAGTACGTTTGCGTGGGATATCCACGCGGGCGAAGCCGCGGACAAAAGCAAATAAAAGGCGTAAAAAAAAAAATAGATTTTCATCAGAAATAAATTTTAGAAAGCATCATAGTGATGAATTATGAGCTGAAGGAAATACCACAATCTCATCCTAATGACAATCAATGTCAAAAATATAGGTAAATTAGAAATGTTTTGCATTAAAACAAAACAGTTATTATGTTATGAAAAACACAATAATACTCTTTGAAGAAAGCATCTCAATTATTGCCTTATATACTATAAATAGTTAAGATATACGTACTTACATTCCCTTTTAGTTACCTGTGTTCTTTCAACATGTAAGAAATCTTGCGGTGACTATGGTCTTAGCGAGCTAGAGTTGTCACTGTCAAGTGTCATTCATAGAAGTCTTCAAAATTCAACAGCAAGCGCCTTACTCGAGTATTATTGTGTTTTTCATAACATAATAACTGTTTTGTTTTAATGCAAAACATTTCTATTATGTTTCTTTCAAAACACAATAATACTCTTTGAAGACCTGTTTGATATCTGCTGGTGAAAGAATACCTGAAGGATGTAGACGCTATGTGAATTATAATATTATAATGGAATGATCGAATATTTCGGTCTGTAGGTATTCATTAAATATTCAAATAAATAATTAAGAGTTTTCCATCTATTTATCCTAGAAACTGCAAAAATGAACAAATCCCATGAAATGTTATAGAAACGTTCAACTGACATGCTATGAGACACAATTTAATCACTATATTGTTGTTACCAACCTCTATGAGGTTGGTCGACAGTTGAATCAAATCTATTTAAGTACCTTATTTAAGGTGAACATGAATTATCAAGCTTTAATGATAATCCAAAATCAATAAGATCTAAAACTGAATTAAAATCATAATCTCATTACTAAAGGATAATTGGATCACTCATATACTTAATTAACACAAGTTAGGTAATGTTGGATATGAGTACTTGGAAGTTATGAGATCAATCAACAAATATTTCTGAATCTCATAATTTTATAAAGATGTGGAAAAACAAAATCAATGTCATTCATGACACAGTTAAAATTCCATTGAAACTAAAATATATTTAGGACCCTTCTTTACACTAAGTACTTTGGTCAACAGATTAGTCTAAGTAGTAGACACATGTAAATGATCTAAGAAGGAATTCTAGTATAAGTCTCTTCATTTATCAATTAAAATGTCTTGAAATGTGAATCATGTACCTCTACACAAATATATTTAATAAATATTATAAATATTTTCATAGGGAATTAATAATTATCATAATGATAAACCCTATTCTCTCACAGAGAGGTGACCTTTGTCCCAAAAGTGGGAATCTTATAGGCTGGGCATTCTAAATTATCTTGAGAGGTAACCATCTCCTTTACTACTTTACAAAAGTAATAATTCTGTAAGCCTAGTGGCTCTTCCAGTTTGATTTCATTTGATGAACTATTCTCCAGTCAGCCTCCCGAAGGCTACCACAGACTACTTTATGTACCTCCAGAAGGCTTTTCGTAACTTAGTCTGTTTAAAAATATTTCAAGCAAGCTTAGCCACACACGTTATTGTAAATCAAAATCAACAACGATTATGGTAGATTTTAAGTAAACTTCTTGATTGAACCACACCTTGGTTGCACTGTTATTCAACATTTAAAAGCTGTGACTTACAATATTAGAGTATGTAAAACTCTTCTGGCAGCCTCATCATTCTGGAATTAATTTCATTTCATGACTTTCTGGGTAGTGGTTTAGCTAAGGATAATGCTTTTGAAACAATGGACACAAAACTGTTTAGATCTAACATCTGTTGGTTGGTACCATAATTATGTGCTTTATGCGTAGGTAAATATAAATAAATTGGGATCAGATTATTTAGGACTAATGCCATGCACTATGACATTCACCTCTGAATAGGAGCTTTATAAGTAATTACTGTAGATTATCTCCAATTACACTTTAGCAAGGTTCTTGTCTACCAAGCCTTGCAACCTGATTGCCCCCCTCCCCCCAACTTTCCAGGGTAGGAGTTGCAGCTTATCAGGTCTAAGACGATCTTACATAGATCTTATACTGGTACTGACTCTCCGAGGCCTCGTCTCCAAATACGGGAGCCAGTCACATTGGGTTCAGTATGGGGCGATTTCTACATAGTACGTCCCCGTCCCATTTCCGAGTTCACATGACTGAGCACTCTCTCTTAAGTCGGGCGAAGAAAAACCCATGCTAGTTGATGCTGTCACCTCTGACTGAAAGCATCGCAGAAGCTTGCCAAGCCATCATTTGAGTCCCATATGACGTACTGTCGCACAAACGGCCGACTTATCTGACGTGAAAACGTCGACGCCGGGGACGCCCCACTTTGTAACATGGCCTCCGAGGCCTGGGGCCTGGAGCAACAGGAGCCACTTCTGCTGGTCTGTTCCTAGATAAGCGGTCGGCTAACCCGTTGTTACACTTTTAACCTCCCCGGGAGGTAAACCGCTAACAGAGTGTTCAGCTAATCTGCTAACTTCCATCTTGCAAATTAGGTTCAGAAACGCTAGGGGACGTATCCCTCGCTCATCTTAAATGTGCGACAAATGGTCTGTTGTCGGATTGAACTCTGAATCTAATATGTGCACTCTGAAAACTGGCTTTTTGGCAATACTGCATATATGGCAAACATCTCTCGCAAGTTCAAGTACAATTTTTTCTGGTTTGGTCAAGTTCCTGACTAGAGTAGGATATAATAGAATATTCTTTATTATGTACACCCTACCACTAGGGTGACACAATGGGCAGTCTTATCACTAAAAGCGATATTTTAAAGACATCCTTTGGACTCCCTTTGCATGAATATATTAGCCCGTTCATGTAGGCTCCTTACCCTTCCTCCACGGAAAGTGTGGACAGGAAGTGGGTTACTCTACCCCTGTGTAAGTGAACTGAGCTGTGGTCTATCAGTAGCCTCTGGCCACCACATTAACTCTATGCAAACCAGCGGGGCAACCTTTTTCCATTTGTCCTGGTCTGCCCTTCTCAAATATTTGTCTGGCAACAAGCATTCCCATACAGGGATAACAACATTTTTGTGTTAATGAACTATGAACTTGTTTCAGGGAACAAAGTGTTGATATTATTATCTTCCTTTCAACCTTGCCTGCAGGCCGGGCCTTGTGATTGGTAGCAGTGCTCAAAAGAAGGCCTACATATTGTAGCTCCTGATTGAGGTTTAGAATTGACTTAGGAAATTCACTCGTCACCCAAGCTTTGTTAGGACCCAGAGTCTCCGGGACAGAAATCAAAAATGCATCTTTTCCTAGTGGACCAGTAGGAAATTCTCTAAACTAAATAAACAAGAATGCAGATACCACAGGCTCTCAAATTCTCTGTCATTCAGTTGCCCACCGCTTCACATAACCAGGGCACTGAAGAAATGTCAAAAGGGTGTTCTGTCAACTCGTGTGAACAATTTCCCTTCATTAACATATCATTGCTTCCGTCTTACTTTTTAGTAATAACAGAGTGTAAACAAGAGGCTATTTGATTATGATCATAATCTTAGATTTCTGCATAGACTATTATAGATTTAATTTGTATTAATTATTTTAACTAGTAGCTTTATTACTTAATATATATAGCTCAAAGTAGAATTGTATTGAATGTTAATATTTTCAGTATTTCATTTCCTGTTATGATCTTCAGGAACAGAAACAGGTTTGCAGTCTTTCATTCCCAAGCTTTTACATGGTTCCTTAGGCAGCCTGAATCTTGTCAAAATTATGAATCTTGGCCTAGTTATTGTTGCTATGATCCAATTTATCATATTTTTAAAATAATCAAAGAACTATTCCTGCTCTAAATAATATCTTGTCAGTTTTAAATTGTTTGGTGGCTGTATTTGTTCCATTTCTAATTTTGATAGAGCACTTATGATCCTGCTCATAATTATAAGATTTCCATAATTATTACAAAATATAGAAAAAATATACAGTATACCATTTTAAATTATATTTTTTTTTTATTTAGTACTGCTTATTAGTTAAGTACCTATAAAACTTGATGTAAACTTTATTTAGTAGTATTTTAATGTTCTAATTGCAGATTAGAGTTCATAAGAGGTGCTGAACCTCTTTAATTAATTTATTTATTTATATATAGGTACTCCAACAACTTATGCATTAATAACATATTACAAAAGAACTTTATTTTATTAGTGTGGTGAGTTTGTCACTTAAAAAGTACACAGCTTAACCAGAAATAGTAAATATATACAAATAATTATTTTAAAGTGATTTAAAAAACTAACTTATCTTTTGTTACAATGAAAGTAACAATTGCATACCACCTGCGAGCATAAACAATAAAATTGTAATTTAAATACACTTCTCGATGGGAGTGTTTGGACTTCCGAAAGGGAAAGTAGGATACAATTGTAGTGGGTAGGTTGCTGCCCAAATAACAAGTCCCTGTAGACCTTACTTTAGCAGCTAGCTCTGCCTGCTCTAGACCTACATTAGAAATCCCAGCCAAAACTCCCTCCGCGGGGGCTAAATAGTAGGATTTAGTTTTGTTGAGTGGCATAAGTACTCATTTACTTCTAATGCACTGTGTGAAACACATGGGGTGAGTGAGCATAAATGTAAGGTTTTCTTATAACGGATTATAACTTTTCATGGTTGAATGTCAAAAACTGCTTGAATAGCTTTAGCTCCTCTAGACATTCTGCATTTGCTTTAGGAATTACTACCTAATTATCATAATTTGCACTGAAATCTTTAAGTTGTAATATTTCTGTCTATTTAGTTAGACACAACCGGGTTGTTTAGAAAACAACAATGCGCTTCTAATGTAAATAATAGCAAGAAGCAGGTTAGAAGTTTATTGATAATGTGTCTGAGTAAGGTCAGTGGGTCGTCTTAGTAAGGTTTGGTGATATAATGTGGAAATTGTGTCATGTTAGCAGAAACTTAACACTTACTTGGCTACTCTTAGTACTCATTCGGTTGTAGGTAAGTGCATAGAGTAGGTCGGTCTTACAGGAAATCATTTCGATCTCATTACCCTGGTTTTAGCCGGTGGGAAGAGCGTTCTTCCCCATTGCAGCACTTAGGAGAATCGAAATACAAACGGTTGCTCTCCAAAGGCACTGGCGACCATGTATATCTTTTGAGGTATCGATCTCCACTTCGGCACTTCGCTGACTCACGATCAGCGTAACACTATATATCACTTACCACAAGCACTATTCTTATTCAATTTTAATAAAGTTTTAACTGAAACTTTACTCATTTTCGATTAAAATTATCGAGCGAAAATATTTTACGTATACATTGGCGGCAAAAATTTAGACGCTATGAATGACACTTGACAGTGACAACTCTAGCTCGCTAAGACCATAGTCACCGCAAGATTTCTTACATGTTGAAAGAACACAGGTAACTAAAAGGGAATGTAAGTACGTATATCTTAACTATTTATAGTATATAAGGCAATAATTGAGATGCTTTCTTCAAAGAGTATTATTGTGTTTTGAAAGAAACATAATAGAGGTATTATGAGACTATTTTTATTCCGAGCTTTCGGAGTCACAATGAAAACGAGAGATAAGGAGACTGCAACACATCATTTTATGAAAGACTAGCTTTTGGCAGCGGCTTCGCCCGCGTGAATGTCGGAAAATATCCCACGGGAACGTACTAACGGGAATTCCTTCCTTATTCCTTGTCTACATTATAAAGGGAACCTCTGTGCAAAATTGCAGCTTTTTTTTAAAAAAAGAAAAAGTTTATTGATAACATAAAACATGTTTACAATATTGGTGTGACACTGGATCCCGCACTAGGATACCCTGTGTCGCAGGATCCAGTCTCTTTCGACGATGATATGAATTTCAGAAGATATGTTAACAAATGCAACAGTTTCAGTATAATTACTTAGGTCCAAGGGTTTCTGCTGGGCGTTGATGAGTCAGTCAATCAGTCAGTCACGACTTCTCTTTTTATTTATATAGATAATTGATTAATTTATAATTTCAAAATATTTATTTAAAAAAAATAATAACGTATAAGTTAAAAAACATTTACAATCTCCAAAGACGTTGAAAAATCCCCAGAGAATTCCTTTGAGAAACTTCTCAAGTATTTTTAATTTAGATACTATTTTCGAATTAATTGTCGATTACCCACATAAAAACACTTAAACCTTTAAAATAATACTTAAACTCAGTGCAATACCTATCTGATTACCTCACAAGTCGTAAACCCGTTGAAATTTATCGTAATGGGTGAAACGATCTAACTGATTGTGGATTTGTTGAACTAGCTGGAAGATTCACGACTGGAATCGAGCAAACGGGGGAACGTTGTAATAGCTTTGAAGGAGAGAGTTTACAGATATTATCGTACTTACCACAGGTGAGGCGATTTATTTTAGAATCGGTTTATTTGAAGGCGTTACAGAACTGTGGAATATTTGGATGCCTACATTTGAGCGCAGCCGCACTTAAGGGGATATATCGATAACTTTGAGTGTTTAAAAATCCAATTGAAAATACGTTTGGGGCACATGCTAGGTGGACATTCAATCTGCCTAGCCTTTTCCCAACTATGTTGGGGTCGGCTTCCAGTCTAACCGGATGCAGCTGAATACCAGTATTTTACATGGAGCGACTGCCTATCTGACCTCTACAACCAATTAACTGGGTAATACGATACCCCTTGGTAAGACCGGTTGTCAGACTTTCATGCTTCTGACGACCCGTAACGACTGTCAAAGATCCACGAATGACAGCCGGGACCAACGGCTTAACGTGCTTTCAGAGGCACGGAGGAGTCTCGGTATGTAAAGATGGTCACCCATCCACGGACAACCCCGGCAAGCGTAGCTTAACCTGATGGATCGACCCGTGCGGCTGTTATTACTTAGCCACAAGCTCCTCATGCTAGGTGGACATTATTGCAGACACAATAAACTGCGGTTAGATACTGCTTCAAATTTGGTGGTTATCTGTTAGTAGACTTGTACAAGCCATGTCCTTCATGTAAAATACTGGTATTTAGCTGCAACCGGTTAGACTGGAAGCCAACCCCAAAATAGTTGGGAAAAGGCTAGGCAGATGATGATGATCTTTTAGTAGACGGCGGTGGTAGACAAACGCTCTTATTGGTGAAATGAAATAATAAAGTGGCATTCACGCGTCCTAACGCGAGAACACCAAATAAATATTATTCAAAAACTCTTTGTCATAGCAATAAAAAGCTTAGCCTTTATCTTGAATAATAATGATAAGACAAACGTTAGGTATTGATAATTGGCACGCTCGTGCTGTAGGTACAAATGCCTAGTGTATTTACTTCGCCAAGAATATTTTTTTTACTGACATGGTAGGAATTAAGGGATAATCGATGATTTTGAGTTTTTAAAATTCCTATAAAACCAAATGTAATTTATATGGTTAAATTATTAGGATTTTCCATGTGTGTTATTTGACTATATTGTCTACTGCTGTACTAAAATCGAAACACGATTGCTTGAAATTATTTCGATAAAAAAAAATTCCACATTAGCACCGTCTATTTTCCGTTTTATACGATGATACGTAAACAATTAAATGAACACAACAACAAACAGTTAAATTTGCTTTAAATCGAAGGTATGTTAAGAACTTACTAAGCTAAAAATCTACATTTAAACGAAGCTCGTTTAAATTCCGGTGCGCGTGAGACTCTTCTATCTCGCGCGTCAAACTATAGTATAGTTAAAATCTCGCTGCAGACTCGGTCATAAATCATTCGAGTGTTTCGCTCTCTTTCCCACTCACGGGCCTTATGGGCAGGCCACGCCCACACGTAGTCCCGTGCATTACTGCAGTCGATGAGTGATATCGATAGTTTTATATATTTATAAATGGGTGATAGAAATAAATACACATTGTTTTTATTTTATTACCAAATTTACTACAAAGCATATTATATATATATAAACAAAAGAACGTATATATAAAACTAAAAATAGAAAATTAAACTTCTTCGTCTGAGTCATCGTCATCTGTCATGTCATTTTGTTATCGATAATGGCCTTGAGCGCGCGCAACTAGCGCACATCCCTACTCCGATTATGATTTATGACCAAGTCTGCAGCGAGATTTTAACTATACTATAGACAGCCATAACGCCGTTTTACTTAAGACACTGAGCTGAACCACGCTTCGATGTATCCTCTTAATGATATCTCGGACTCTAATGGAACAAGTGATCTGTTTGTGGATGAATGGACGAAGATATTATTGGCATGTCAGAAGTACTGTGAGAGGGATTCATGAAAGTGTCGCTGTTCTGTGTTTCAAACCTAAAACACATTCAAGGAGTTACACATGTTAAAGGCAACCTCATAAACTGCTTACCCCTTCGAAAGACTTAACTCTTAATCGGGGTTGTGGCTTATTTACGTGTGCGACAGTGTGCGTGCGTAGATTTTTAATGTGACCACAATTTTCTCCTACAATCAGTGTACACTATACTTACATGCCATGTACATCACCCGGGCAATATCCTATCCGGATGTACGGAATGTGGGCCTAATGAACCGGGTAACGGGCAAGGAATGGAGCTCAATAATAAATGTCTGTACGCCTGACTGGCGTAAGTGCGGATTTCAAGACGAGATTTCGGTAAAGATAAGTGTGGCTCTTGGACTACTTCGTTGTACTTGTTCTAAAAGGAAAATTTTAATGTGAAGTTTGACCTTTTTCTTTGCAACTTTTGAGGTGCTTACAGATTTACTCGATTTTTGACGATCGCTATTGTGAATTGTTTCCTTTACGTCGAGCGCTGAGAACATCTCGCTTTTATTCCTTCTGTCGAGCATATGATTTCTTCCTCGCTTTTATTCCTTTTACGTCGAGTGCCGCAAGTACAGTCGGAATTAAAAGTGAAATACAGTTAATGTTTTGTTCTACACATTTGTTATTAGTACCTATAGGCAAGTTTTAAGATGAAGGGCTGATTGTTCAATAGTCAGATAATTTTTATTTGAGGAATAAATATGGCGGTTTGACAGCTTTTGTATTGAAAATATGTCAAACTGTCACATTTATTCTTCAGGTAAAAGTTATCTGCCTATTGAACAATCAGCCCTAAATATTACTAGTACTACAGCTATTAGATAATTAATTATGTATGTCCATAATTATTTTTTTTTTTATGAACAGGCAAGTAAAAATGTGATTTTTAGTAAAATTGTATGCTTTTTATTTTTTTTTCCCGTATCTACCTTTCCACCTCGATGTAAAGGGAATAGAAAGCGTAAACATCAGTATCCTTACAGAAAAATAGCCGTTTTAAGACTCGACGTAGAGTGACTCGACGTAAAGGGAATAATTCCTTATTGTCGCTCGATATGCTGTGTTTTGCCGATCAATATCTTGTCTGATCTGGTGATCTTGTTGCTTACTTATTTACTCGATTTTTTTTATCACTGTGTCGATCGTCAAAAAACGCTACGTGAAATTAGAAATTGTAACGTAAAAACTAATAATGTTTTCGATAGGAGCATTTTTCTGTCGAATAAACGAAACGTGTGCTCTGTTAACACCATCTACATCGCCACATGCGAACTACGCATCATACTGATGTCACGCAAAATCCTACATTGCGCAAGCAGAGTTTACCGCGCGAGTTGCATATACAGGGTTATTGGTAAAACACCAGTAATATTTTAAGCGGTCATTGTACTCATCATTATGAACAAATTATACTATGGAACCAAACCTGAAATTACGAAAAAAAAATCAGCTGTTCAGTACATTTATCTACTTACATCAAACTCGTCAAAATGTAGGGAGCAGCTGTTTTTCTTTTTCGTGATTTCAGGTTTGGTCCCATAGTAAAAGTTGTTCATAATGATGAGTACAATCACCCCTTAAGATGTTGCTGGTGTTTTACCAATAACCCTGTATACATACAACGTCCCGACCTCAATCGTCGGGCAGTAGCCCACCAGACACAACACCTGTCTGATCGGATGATCCTTCCTTTTCTACGAAGGATTAAAGGATTAGTGAACTTTACACCCTGTTTCCGCATACCTCTAAATCTTTAATAACATCAATTTAGTGTACAAAGTTAAGTATCACTAGTATTAGTATGTATGTGTGTGTAACCACTCCTTATTTAGGATTAGTCGAGTAAGCATTATATTAAGATCATGTACGCTCAATATATGTGAACACACAATAAATCGAGGCGTTATCTAGAGCGTCTTTCATTTTCCTCGACACTTCATAGCGACCCTGACATTCAAGGTCACATCGCGAGTGAAATGTGGACAGTAAAAAAAAAATTAGATTATATAAAAACTTTTTAACAAAAAAAAAACCGACTTCCAAAAATCACTACGAAGTGAAAAATAACTTTAATTTCTGAAGTCGGTGTCTGGTTAAATATATTTTCGTTTTTTGCCGACTTCCGAAATTAAAGTTATTTTTCACTTTGTAGTGATTTTTGGAAGTCGGTTTTTTTTTTTGTTAAAAAGTTTTTATTTCTCGCTTTTTAGTGGGTCTGTTTATAATTTGTATAAGTTACAATAGGCTAATGTCAATTGCTCATCACATGTTACAAAATATTGCTTTTCCCGATGCTGGGACGTTAATTGTTGAGGAGTTCTGCTGGTAAGAACCAGGAGAACTGCTCAACAACCACTCATCACACTCATTGTGTGACGAGCGGAAATTGATTAGCAACCATATTAAAGTAATCGAATCGCAACCCGTGAAATATTTATCATTGTGTAGTTCCGGCAGCCATCTGTGGTCGTCATCATCAGTTTCACTTCACCAAGTAGTGCTTTCCGAGAGCAAATGCACGAGCTACTATAAAAAATACCCAAATCGCTATAGGTGTGCCTATAATATTTGAAGAGTTCCTACGATTTCTCCAGGATCCCATCATCAGAACTGGATTTTGACAAAAATGGGACCATTTGGAAAGTATACCCTTTCCAACAAAAAAATAATTTTTCAAATCGGTTGGCAAGCGACGGAGTTATGCGCGAACAAACATAAAAAAAAAAAATACAAACATCCGAATTGAGAACCTCCTCCTTTTTTAGAAGTCGGTTAAAAATCGGACATTACTACAAAATTAGTGGTTTTGTGTTGTAAATCATGTGTCAATCTCCTCAAACGAAAGAAGAGACGATCATCAATGGATTTTATTTTTATAAAGCTGGAAAAATCTAACACAAATTTAACACACACAACCTGACTGGTCTTTTGGACAAGAAAAAACACGTGCTTTTCGGACACGAGCGACTTGCATTTTGCACTCGCTTCAATTTCGTACCTTCCTAAATAAAACATTCGGCCTAAATCAGCGAATACAATTAACAACATTACAACATTAAATTAGGTATAAGTAAAGAGCTAGATATCGCACTAACACGCGCAAATTATTGCAGACAAATTCAGACAATTGTAATTTGATTTAGTCGGCTAATAGCAGCGAGCGAAACAAAGCAGTCCGTGGCGTGACAATAATATATCTAAAATGCCAAGCTATCTGTTTCTGTATCATACGTTCCGTATTATCTATCGTAGTCGTGGATTAAATCTACTATACAAATTTAAGTAAGTACATTTGTAATAACAACGCAACGGTATCAGCCGTATGATTCTGTAAGACCTCATTCTAAACTTCGAATCTGAATCCGCTGTGTTTCTTGATTGGCATTTTAAAAACTCTGTTGATAATTCGAATTTACACTAGCGCTACCCTTGCGAGCGTGTCAGCGAGTTGAACTAAATTGACCGTAACATTTTGACAGATTAAGTATGAGATGACGTAAGAAGTGGCATTCAGTAAGGTAATTCCCGTCACTTCGACGCTCACTTCGCACTCGAACCCGATTCAAAGTGTCAAATAAAAAGCATCTATTTTACGAGTGAAAGTGAACAGCGATGGGAGATGCGAGTTGTTTGAATTTTACAGAATCGACGTACTGAATGCCGCTGCTCAGTATGAACGTAGCGTATATTTCCTTTATAATAGCGCATCTACTTTGCGCCGCAACACACATGTCATTTGATTTTCATAGCTTATACTGTCGCGTGATTTAAAAAAAATCTGCGGGACATCTTTAAACGTTGTTTAATTTTGTATAAATAAATATAAAATATATAGGAAGAATGTGTGCCACCTCAAACATTCAGAGATGAGGTTGCTCACGCGAACGTGTTAAGGCGCGGACTGACTACGATTTTAAACGGCACACAACCGCGTAATCTATTGTCATCATTATCTGACTTGAAAATTGAAAATAATATCTGTGTTGCCGAGATGTGTCTGTGAATGTGCATTTATTTTCGCGGTTTTCTTTAGATTATTCAGAATATACACAATAAATGAAATAGTTGTCTGGTTAAAGTTTAAAAAAATGCTAATACTATTAAATTCTTAAAAAAACGAATATCGTTATCGCTGAAAATACAGAGATGTTCGACGCCAAAGTTTGTTTTTGTGGAGCAACTTCCAAATTTTTTATTGGGAATATCAAACTATTTTTTACAATTCTATTCGAATACATTTTTTTTTTTAAACCCTTCTCTGTCCACTGTATTTTTTGCGTCGGATAGTTTCATTGCGTTACGTCATACTCGGCAATCCAAGAAACGAATTTTTGTGAATATTGAGCTAATACCGCGCCTTAATGTACCTGTTCATAACGCCTCATCTCAAAAATCCGCCTTGTACTCGTATATTTGACGAAAGAAAGTCTGATCAAAAGGAGAAGGTAATGGGAAGGGGGAAGCTATCCAATATTTTGTTCAACGCAACATCCACCAACCTTAATCGGTAGTACCAATTCGGTACCAATAATCTCTGGTCTAATAAATATTAACTCTTTAAACCGATCTCCATATTTCAAGTCATGCATAAATTAATATTTCCCATGGAACACCATGCCTTGTTCAAACATGGCGCCAGCGTGTTGCGGTTGGCAAGCTATTATTTATACCTATAGTATAGCTTGGCTTATGCGCTAACAGGCTAATAAAGGCGAGGCGACGTATCGACATACTTATGTTATGTATTATGGAGCTCGTGGCTAAGTAATAACAGCCGCACGGGTCGATCCACCAGGTTAAGCTACGCTTGCCGGGGTTCGTCAGTGGATGGCTGACCATCTTTACATGCCGAGACTCCTCCGTGCCTTAGAAAGTACGTTAAACCGTTGGTCCCGGCTGTCATTCGTGGATCTTTGACAATCGTTACGGGGTCGTCAGAAGCCCGAAAGTCTGACAACCAGTCGTAGCAAGGCGTATCGTTTTACCTAATTACTGGGTTGTGGAGGTCAAATAGGCAGTCGCTCTATGTAAAATACTGGTATTCAGCTGCATCCGGTTAGATTGGAAGCCGACCCCAACATAGTTGGGAAAAGGCTAGGCAGGCAGATTGATTGTACCGGTACAGTCAGCGATGTAAATTGATGTATGTTTTGGTATTCTGAATTTGATTTAGTGTAATTAATTTATTCTTATAATTCTCTGTTATAATAATTATAAATTAATTACAATTAGAAGAAGAGCAGTCTAAAGTTCATGAACTTGATTTTGAAAAAACCTAAACCCGGATTTTAAGCTTTAACCGACTTCAAAAAGGAGGAGGTTCTCAATTCGTCGGAACCTTTTTTTTTTAAATTTTTTTTCTATGTATGTTCCCCGATTACTCGAAGATGGCTAGACCGATTTGGATTTTTTTTAAATGTTTTATTCGAGAGGGTATACATCACAGTTGGTCCCATATAAAATTGATTAACTTTGCTGTGGTAGTTTTTGAGTTAGCTTCAATAATACGTATTTTTTCCCCACTTTTATATGGATGATTTTCTGGTTTGTTTTGCAGATAGTGGTATTAGAATTTGTGTGGGGTAGGTACTACAACTAAAAAGTGAAAAATAAAAACTTTTTTACAAAAAATACAACCGACTTCCAAAAACAGTACTACAAAGTGAAAAAATAACTTTAATTTCGGAAGTCAGGGGCAAAAAACTTCCGAAATTAATTTTATTTTTCTTTGTAGTGTTGTTTTTGGAAGTCGGTTGTATTTTTTGTATAAAAGTTTTTATTTTTCACTTTTTTGAATAATCTTGTTTAGGCAGCAAAAGAACCCGATAATTTTCACATTCAAATTTCACCCTTTACTGTTTCACCTAAATTATTGCAATAGTTTGAAAACCTGCAAAGCAATCATCATCATTATTTTCTTCTTCTAAAATGCGGCGCGTGAGTGAGTATCGAACTAACGTGCGCCCCGCTCGGCGCGCGGCAGCCCACACTGAATTAGCTCGACAAGTCAAGCCCGCCGCGTACTTGTACGAGTAGCTTCATACCTAAAATTCGGAGTGCGCCTGACCTGGTTATACATAAAAGAAAATGCTTTTTTCGAAGTACTACTCGTATTTGATCAGTTCAAACACTTATTTTTATTCTGTCCGTACTATCCACAGAACAGATAAAGAGATTATTATTACCTCTTTATCTTTTCTGTGGTACTATCTAAAGGCAGAGACCGTGTAAATATGAAATACGTGCTTCAAGTATTAAGACAATGTGTTTGTCTTTCTGCCGAACAAGTCGACGACAGTATTTTCATTTCACGAAGCGACACTTGTGGTTACCAAATGTTCAAACATGCTGTGAATGTGTGTGTAAGCGCAGGAGCTCTCAGTACCGTCCGAGACAATGGCGAAGTCGGAAGTGTGCGTGTGTGTGTTATGTGCTGACGTTACTCGTCTTCACGCACACATTCACAGCGTGTTTGTACGCTTGGTTAACACAAGTAAAATGCGAGTCGCTGTTTGAGATAAAAATACTATACGATATTTCAGAGTTCTCTCTTATCCCGTGGTCACAAGCGACACGCGTCTTGTGACAGTGACTGCGGAGAAAAAAAAAATTTTTACAAAAAAATACAACCTTCTTCCAAAAACAACACTACAAAGTGAAAAATAACTTTTATTTCAGTAGTCGGTGTCTGGTTAAATCTATTTTCGTTTTTGCCACCGACTTCCGAAATTAAAGTTATTTTTCACTTTGTAGTATTGTTTTTGGAAGTCGGTTGTATTTTTTTGTAAACAAGTTTTTATTTTTCACTTTTTAGTTGAACTCTCTACCCCACACAAATTCTTATATCACTATCTGCAAAAGAAATTGGAACATCATCCACATAAAAAGTGGGGAAAAAATACGTATTAATGAAGCTAACTCAAAAACTACCCAAGCAATGTTAATAAATTTTATATGGGAGGTCCCATATAAAATTTTGAGGTTTACCTTCTCGAATAAAAAAAATTTTTTTTTTCATATCGGACTTCTCTGTAAACAGTTATACGTGGTCATACATAAAAAAAAAACAAATCCTCCTTTTTTTTGTTGGTTAACAAATGACAGCTGAATTTGCTTAAAGGATGCCACGAGTTACCGCGACGTGACCTGCGGAGTGACGGACGGAAACAGGGGACGCGCGCGCGTGTCGCTTGAGGCAAGACACATAGCTACTAGCATCGCTTGAGGCTGTGAACGGGACCATAAATTAATGCCTTGATCATAAAGTACACTGACTAAATACACTGTTTTTATTATGCAAAGTATCTTATAATGTATGCGAATATTAAAGTTGAGATGCGCGTTAAGGCTAGGAACACACGTTACTATAAAAGACTATTTTACATGATGTTAAAATTATTATCGGACCCTTTAGAAAGTTATATTATATTTATCAGTTTTTATTAACTTGGTAAATTTAAATTAGCTAGCGACAATCCGTAGTAAACAACAAAAAAAAAAAAAAGATTTTCTGAACTCAATTTCAAGTTCCTACCTAACTACACTACCAACGGACGTTGACCCCGTAAACAACGCTGTAGTTAGTTGAAATTAAGGCTAGGTTGTTCGGGCCTGTCGGCCTTTGAAACGCTACCTCCGCCTCCCCCAAATGTAGCGCGACGTGTTTATTTATGACGCGCTGCCGACGATTTCGCGGAAAATCTATGCTACAGTGTAAAATATTTCCAGTTGATCAACTTAATTAGTTTTTCTTAGGTCGATTTTTTTTCCTTAGGTTTACATTTTATGGTGTCTACGGTGGAGTGAACAAAGATTATTACATAAAATGTCGTTTTGTTTTCACATTATCAGATAACTATACCAACACGATTCGATAACAATAGGTACAATTATTATCAGCCCCATGATATTGGTGAATATCGATGACCGTCGCGACACGACAATCAACCACACTACTAAGTCGGCGGCAGTTTGAAAAAGTTTGCTCAATTGAAAGAATGCCCGCTACTCTCACCCCGCAGATATCGTGCCGATATCGGTATCGGTGTGTGTGGAAATCGGTTATCATGGTATGGGCATGTGATGCGGAGAAATGCAGAAAATGTCGTCTGGAATGTTTTGATTATGAATCTGGATGACTATACGAGTAAGGGAATACCAAAGAAACGATGGATGATCTGTGTGAAAGATGATGTGGCTAGAAAGGGAATGACTATCGAGATGACGACTAATAGAGAAGTCATCATCATCATCTTCCTGCCCTTATCCCATTACTTGGGGTCGGCGCAACACGTTTTCTTCTTCCATTCTCCCCTGTCAACCGTCACGCTATCATTCACTCCCTTCTCTTTCATATCATTCCTCACACAATCCATCCATCTTTTCTTTGGCCTTCCTCTGCCTCTCCATCCATCAACATCTATATTCATCACTCTTTTAGTCACATGCGTTTCGTCTCTCCTCATTACATGCCCATACCAAGACAAACGATTTCCTTTCAACTTTTCTGTCACTGGCGCCACTTTCAAACTTCCTCTTATATACTCATTTCTCACTTTATCCATTCTTGTCACTCCACACATCCATCTCAACATTCTCATCTCCGCTGCATGCAATTTTTTTTCATCCGTCTTCTTCACTGTCCAGCATTCCGATCCATAAAGTACGACAGGCCTTATCACGGACTTGTAAATTTTCCCCTTCAACTTGAGGGGCATCCGTGGGTCGCAAGTTGTTCCTGTAACCTGTCGCCATTTCATAGACTAATAGAGAAGTATGGAAGATAAAAACAAGTTGCATCGACCCCAAAAAAAATGGGATAAGGGCAGGAAAATGCTGATAATCGGTATCGGTCATTGTCTACGACGATATAAGTGACATTAAAACACAATGTAAAAGCTAATTATTCCATTACTTCATTGGGCTGAGTACGAATATAGCAGATAGTTACAGATTGAACCTTTAAACGGCTATTTTAGTAAACTTTCATCAAACCAAATAGCTTAACGGTTTGACGACTGCTTTGCAAACCCGTGGTTAAAAGTTTGATTCTCAACTGTTATATTTTTTTCGATTCTTTTTTTATATTTTGTTATATACCTACTGTTATTTGATAGTTCGCATAACGTTCACAGAAAACATGAAGCCTCTTATACCATCTATATTTATAATAAAAATAAATATTAATGGTTAGCTGACAGTTAATGAGAAATCCCGTGTGTACAATCTACTGTTATATTTTTTAGCGATAGCCGGGTTCGTCAGAAATAATTTGTAAGAATCACTCAGTGTATTCGTGTTATGCCATTAGGTATTACGCCTGTTCGTGTCGTTCCTGCATAGGAACGACACGAACAACCGTTTGTTTATTTATCCACTAAAAACGAAAAACTTCGCAAGCAGTGGGAAATTGCTACTGAAGGCTGCGCGTTTCGACCTCAGGACAAGCTGCTTCGTCGTCGGTCGCTTGCTCCCGCGTCACCAGTCCTAACTCTCTGTGTAGTTTGGCTGCTGAGAGAGACTACAACTACAAACGTACTGTAAAGGAAAGTTTTATAAAATGTGGCTGTTTGTTTAGTATATTGTGTGTCTAACTTGCATCCCCTATAACCCCTTTAGTGACTGAATAAAAATTTTTTTTTTTTTAGAATGGGCCAAAAATGGTCGTACTGTTTTGCTTATGCTGCAAACATATTCTTTTGTTTTTGATGTTGACCACTGCTCATGAAGATCAGTAATTATTGACAATTACATATGAAGGAACAATTGCCGTACTTTATTATCAAGGGATGTACCTACTGCTACAGCTATAATTAATCGAATCTACTATTCTAAGACATCAAAATTAATTTAGTATATTGTCTAACCGGCCCCGCTCATGTGGGATTGCCGTCCCATAGGACTATTTACCTAAACAAAAGTGCAAGTATCAATATGTTAAAAGTTACAAACCAACAATAGGATACGTCATCGACGAACTTGCTTTAGAACATGGGCACTGAGTGACACGGTTACCGCCTAACCATGGCTACGTTCACAAAGCGCTATTTTTCGAATGTATAGAACACGATATTTTATCGTATACTGTGACTTTTTGTACTCAAAACTGATCATGGGGTGTCGTTTTTATGGTTTTCGAGGGAGCCAAAGCCGGTAGTGAAGTCAAAATGAAAATTCAAGATGGCCGATGTGAAAATTTTGTGTTTGTATTTTAAATCATACGTTATAAGGAACTTCATTCCTGACGGTGGTCCCCGACCGCACATTTTTATTTTTTTCTAATTTTCACTGTTGTTGCCAGAGTGAAAGTTGATTATTATTAGTGTCCAACCGACAACCGGACACATTGTATTTATATTATGTGTAATTTATGTAGGATATGGTAGTAGACTAGTAGTGAAGACAGTGCGATGGAGAGTGAAAATACTAATGTGGATGAATCTGATGAAAAATCTTAGAAAAATGTGTTTTAAAACTTCTTCATAAAGGACCACGATAAAAAATTATAAACTACTCGCGCTTGACTACAATTTTATCGATAATAATTTGCAATGTGTCTTAACACTATCGTAAGATGACAATTAAACGTCATCATACCACATATAAATAATCACATTTTCGAAAACGATATTATGAATTAAAACTATAATATAATTACGAGATATTTTTTCTGAGCTGTCGCAATTTCATATTTAATGTGTTCGTCTTTTGTTTGAATTTTTTTGAACAAGAGCAGGGGGAGCAAATTTTTAAAAATTTTGACACAGGTCCAACCTCCATGACGTCCCGCAGGACTCTGAGCGCGAGCGGATTTAGCTATATTAACTAATTTTGAGTTTATTTTAAAAAAATCTATTAAACTCAAAAATCCAACCGTTAAATTCCCTCCGAAATACGATTACCTCATGATACATGCAATTTTCATATAATTTTATGCTGTAATTAGGAAATGAAACGGAAAATGGTTTTGAAATTGACCATGTTTCGGATTTTTTTTTCATCGAGGAAATTACAACTTATCGTGTTTTGAACCGTTAATTTCCCTGAAGCAAGGATGTATCTATGCCATATATTTTTTTCAGGACCTTAATACACTAATTTGACTATTTAAAATTGATTCTGAAAACAGGAAAATTCGGATAACCCCCCGTTAAGAGGTAAGTTTTTTCTTGTTTTATCGTTGTTAGGTATCGACCCGTCACCGCTGCGGAGTTTCGCTACCTAATTTGTATGTGTATGTCCCTGACCCTGTATGTGTATTTCAATTTTAAAATCATTGCCATTACTGAGTTTCTTTTGCTATTAAACAAAATGTTGGCTCCTCTGTATTCGTACAGCAAAAGCCGTACCGCAGAATTACAGATTAGTCGTAAAAATATCGCAGCGGGATTTTATCGCGCACTGGATTTTCAACTCTCGGTGTTCAGCCGAGCATTGAAAATCCAACTCAACAACAACAGAGTGCATTCTAGCGCGTCGAAAAAACTGCTGGATTTTCAACGCACTGCTTAGCGCAGCACAGCGTTGAAATTACAACGCAAATTTTATACCATGTACCATATTACCTATGTTCAACAAATAAAATACTTTGACTTTGACTTTGAAAATCCAGTGCGCGAAAAAAAATCGCCGCGATATTTTCACGTCCGTGCGAACGTCGGCTTACACTTTTATTTAAACAAATACAGCAAGCTTTTCTCGCGTTTCTACAATACCCGCTCACACGGCAGGTACGCCCGCTTAAAAAACTAGTCAAGTGACCACCCGCTGACGTCATTCGGGCCGCGGCGCGCGTTTGTTTACATAATGCGATAGCGGCATAGTTTCTAAGAATTCTGTAGCTCCAATTCTTTACTTGGAAACCCAATGAGTAAAGCGCCATTATATTGAATGTTTCATTTGAATTTGTTATTGTTTACATTTCTAGAAATGGTTAAAAAGACGAACAAAGACAATTTAGCTTCAGATTTCAAAGAAATGGCTCTAGTAAGAAAAAACAAGCGATGGCGATGGTGATGTTTTAAGGTTTAAAATGCATGGTGTGTTAATTCTTAACATGAACATAAATAAACCAACTTACCACAGTACAATTAAACTATTAACTGATTAAAACACTTTCACACTCGACCGACCGAACAATGACATGACAGAGAAAAAAATATTTTTAATGTCATAGACGAGTCTTAGTCAGTGTTGACGTATCTTAAATCGTTCGGAAATAGATAACGCATCAAATTAAATGCATAGAATTCGATATTAGTACTTAATAGTGATGGAACAACGTTAATAATAAAAAAATATTTTCTTGGTATAGAACTCATACCACGTACAATATTAGGTACGGACCCGATTCACACCGCGTTCGTGTGAGCGGATACGCTTCAAATCTAATAGTGCGTTTTGTCTTATCCTAGACTCTAGGGGAACCTGACTAGACACTGGAGGGAACAATTAAGAGTGGAGAACAGATCGCAAATTGCACTTTTGAAATGCTCTTAGCTCCCGTCGTCGACTGTTTGTAGGATTTTAGTTGGATTTTGCTGTATTTTATCACCTAGGTACTGCTTTTTTTAAAGGAATAATAAAATCATTTCTTTTTACATTTTATTGCAAGAAAATTTATTCGGGTATATTATATGGGTCGATAGAAGATTAAGCTACTGTTCGTGGATGGGTGACCATTACATATCGACCCCATTGCGCCTCAGAAAGCACGTTAACCCGTTGGTCCCGGCTATCTTTATTTATTAGTTGACAGTCGTTACGGGTATGTAGAAGCCCAAAAGTTTGACAACCAGTCTTACCAAGGGGTATCATGTTATCCAGTAACTGGGTTGTGGAAGTCAGATGGGTAGTCGCTCCATGTATAATACTGGTATTCAGCTGCATCCTGTTAAAGAAAGAAAGAAAGAAAGAAAACACATTTATTTAGCACAGACTAAATTAAAGAGGCAAAACAAAAAAGTAAAAAATAATAATAAAATTTAAAAATCTACATTTGCGATGCAACAACAACAAAAAATAAAATAAAAAATACAATGCAGGAAAGTGTGCCTCACGGCTGTGCCAAAAAGGCCCAGTTCAGCTAAAAAATGCCAGACAACTAGTGCCTGACGCTGGTTTTCAACTGGACCGAAGTGTGAGGTGACGGACGTGTTAGACTGGAAGCTAACCCTAATATGTCGGCAAAAGGCAGGCAGATTGATTTTTGTAAGCAAAATGCACCTTAATTGCGTAAAACATAATCCGAAGGATTTTAAGGAAGTTCTTAATCGATTTGCTTCATAAATGCTCGTACTCAACGTTAATAACGCATTGTTGTTGAAATTGTTAACCGCTGATACGAAAGCGACCGCTAAGAAAAACAGTCAAGCGTCCGCGTTCCGTGACGTCAGCAGCCACGTTCGCACGTGTATACAAACAATTCCCATAGCGACGAAGATTCTTGGAATCTCGTAACACTTGAATGTTTTTATGGATGCCAGAGAACAGGACTCTATCGTAGTGTGCGTTTCGTTTGAATGTATGATCGTATAAAATTCACAAAAATAGGTAAGTATGTAAAGAGCAAACATAGTTAGCTTCAGATTTCTAGATTCTAGATTTTATAGAAAGAAAAAACAAGCGATGACCTACTTATATGTTTTATGGGTTAAAGCATTCCCATTGTTAGGGTCTTACGCAATTATTATTATCCTGCTTATACAGAGTGTACCCGAAAGGTGTGGTCAAATTTAAGGTTATGGTACAGACCAACAAACTGAACAACTTTCTCCATAGGACCAGGATAGAAAGAGTGGCAACTTATAGGTGAATAAGGTAGGTAATTAAGGCTGTGTAACCTGTAATGCACTTTCTTGTTTCATAGCAAGAGTCGCTATTTATTTAAATGATTTTATGGAGTGAATCTTTACTTGTACTATTATATATTCTGTGGTGGGGGTTCGCTACGTCACATCTACGTGTAAAATCTAGCTAGACGTGACGTCATGCCAGATTTTAACTCAATGCATCGCCGTAATCTTTTGATTACGTAAAAAAAAAAAAATGTGTCCAATATTTCTTAATAGCCGACATGACGGGCAAAAAAAATTTTAGTCATCATCCTTATTCTTGAATGCTGTTTGTACTGCTTGAATTGAAATGCACCTATTAGTCGAGTTGAAAAGTCGTATAAAAATCTTCCGTTTCTAACCAGCTTTTTCATCACAATTTTCTTATGCCTAAATCTTATGGTGAACAATAAATTCAAATTCAAATCTCCAGCTTCAAACCTATTCCTATTAAGCAAAGTCAACCCCTGCTTTATCTTAACCGGCTCGTAAAATCCAGTGTGATCCGGATTTAAAACCACCATTTTACTAGAGCCGCGGTTTTGAAGAAAATGTTTGAAATGAGGGGTCAAGATAAAAAAGTTTTAATGGCAACTGTACTGAAGAAATATTGATGATTTTCTTGAGTCGGGTAATTATATGGGGATTGGATATGTGTGTGAAGATTAATTTGGTAAAAAGGAAGGAAAGAGTTATCTTTAAAGTAAGATGTTGTGAAACATGTAATCGCAGGCACGTGAGATATAAGGGCCAAATTAAATTAGTTAGCAAAAATACAGAGTTTCGCTAGCTAATTTAATTTGACCCTATCTTTTACGCGCACATTCTAGGAAAAACAGGTGTCTGCGAGTGACCAGCGCTGACTGTAATAATAATATTTATTATTACACACACAAGATTCAAGATACACAAGTACAAAACAACAAAACACGGATATGTACATATATCTAAACAGTTCATGTAACCCTGTTCTCCTAAACTAGGTAGTCCTGTATCTTTCAGAGGAGAAGGCGTCGGGGAGGCAACCGCCTCGATGCCTAACACGCCGAAACCCCACCTGCATCCTTTAAGGCAGGCGGGAATTTGGGGTCACGGGCGCTCAGAGTGGGGACTCTGTCCATCCACTGAGTGTACTCAGGGAAGACGGCGCACAGTGATCACGTGCTGTCTTGCTCATTTGCATAGCCAGGTTTCGGGGAGATCCTTTTACAGTCTCCCCAGAGATGTGCCCTAACAGGCGTTGCACAGAGGGGGTTCCGGATTGGTCTTTTGAGAGGCAACGGTGCCCCTTCCATGTGCAAATGATGACCACCGGGGTGGTTTTAGTGAGATAAAAATCCCACACTCCCCGGTCTTATCCCTAAAGCCTGGGCGCCTTTTCCCCCTGAAAACAAAAAAACAAAAAAAAAAAGCGGCCAAGTGCGAGTCGGATTCACCCATGAATGGTTCCGTAGCAGCAAGTAACATATTATAAAAGTCCTTGTAATTCGTTGTAACTTTGATCGATGTTTTAATAATAGACCAATTTATGACTTATTAAAAAAAAACTACTTACTAGATCTCGTTCAAACCAATTTTCGGTGGAAGTTTACATGGTAATGTACATCATAATATTTTTTTTAGTTTTATCGTTCTCTTATTTTAGAAGTTACAGGGGAGGGGTACACACATTTTACCACTTTGGAAGTGTCTGTCGCGCAAACTGTCCAGTTTACAAAAAAAATATATTAGAAATCATCATTTTTGAAGACCTATCCATAGGTACCCCACACGTATAGAATTGATGTAAAAAAAATTTGAGTTTCAGTTCAAAGTATGGGGAACCGCCAAAATTTATTGTTTTTTTTCTATTTTTGTATGAAAATCTTAATGTGGTTCACAAAATACATCTACTTACCAAGTTTCAACAGTATAGTTCTTATAGTTTCGGAAAAAAGTGGCTGTGACATACGGACGGACAGACAGACAGACATGACGAATCCATAAGGGTTCCGTTTTTTGCCATTTGACTACGGAACCCTAAAAAGGTAATCCTGTATCTTAGGAGACAGAAGATTGAGAAGAGATTGGTGCGCTTGCGCGCGCGTTACATAAAGAATAAAGGTGAATTTGCTATGTTACCTTTTTGATTGACGCTTCGCTGCGCTTCGACTCTACATTTGTATGAACCGACCGTAAGCAATCATAACATACTTACCTTTCATGCGCAATGTACACCAACCATCGTTATCTGTCGATTTCCATGGAAAAACAATCCTTATATCAAAAGCATCGATATCAAAGGAAGTGGTAACTTGAGAGGAACTCTACAGATATTGACTGCATTCCAATTAATATCCCATGGGATATTACGAAGACGGATACCATCTTACTCCCATAGAATATTTTTTCTTGGAAAAATATAAGTGACTTACAAGATATATTTCCAAGCAAAAATATACCATCATACAGGTAAAGAAATTGAAACGGCATGAATAACAAAATACTAAGTTAATACTTAAGGCGCTTCCCTAACCGGACACCGTAAAACGTCCACTTTTTTATTGCAAAAGTAGCCGTATTGCTGTACACTATAAGCCCCAAAAAACAAGACATTGGCACAACAACAAGTGTATTGGCAAGTCATACAAAGATATATAGAAACGATTTAGCATCTCGAAAAAAAATTCGCAAAAAAGAGACGAAAAGAGTTTTTCGTCTCGAAATGCTCAAATTTTGAACGACAACCATTCATCTTTTTGTAACTATAAAAAAGGAATTTTAATAAATAAGAGAGAAGTATGTGAAAGAGTTTTAACTTATTGGTGTATTTTTTTTTAAATTCGATTAAAACTGCGAAATAATACACATATTGGCGGACACGAGATTCAACTAAAATCAAGCGCATCGCCATTATCAACCGTATTTGTATACCTTTGGCAGTAGCGCTTGCGATCCCAGGTTCGATTTTTAGGTCGTGGAAAGTGTAATTAAATTTTTCCATCAGGAATTGCTCAGTAGCCCGGAGTCTGGATTTGTGCCCGGTTGATGGCAATAGGCTCGCCCTCGATACGATTAATAGACAATAAATTAAATATTAAATCAATTCTCATCCGCACTTTCTCTTCGTTACCTACGTAAAAACATTGACATTTTAAATCTATCTATATAAATAAAAAGAGAAGTCATGCCTGACTGACTCATCAACGCCCAGCCCAAACACTTGAACCTAGAAAGCTGAAATTTTGCACAGAGGTTCCCTTTGTAATGTGAACAAGGATTATGGAAGGATTACCCCGGTAGAACGTTCCCGTGGGATATTTTCCGACAACCACGCGGGCGAAATCGCAGGGAAAAGCTAGTCGGAAATCAATATTGAATCATTGCTTTTATCAGGTCTTGCTCCTTGTGTGTCCTAAACCTAGCTTCACCATACCATGTTAGTTAATTTAATCTTCTGTTAAAATGTTAACGGGTTTTAAGAGTAGCGAGCGTTTCACCATGCGCTAATCCATGACCCTTTGAACGTCGCATGAACACCTGGGTGTTCATAAGGAAAAATCCTTTATATAATGGGTATATAAGCTTATATCATATATATGTAAACGTAAAAAAACATCATGCGATGGAATAAAATCATCATCAGTAGTTGTGAACCTATGGGGTTCGCAACTAACCCCCCCCCCCCCTCCCCTGGGGTTTTGGGTTCATAAATTAGTACATAATTTACAGTCAAAGGGTTATGTCGGAACGAAAATACCATTAACATTATCGATGTTTATTATAATGGCTGATTTACTAATGTCCGATTATGAACAGTTTGGTGAAACCTTAGGTACTTAAAAACTACTAGATAGAGAAGTACGTATTTTTAAGTCCATTTGTGCTTAAAAAACTTGCCTCAACTTCAAAGAAACCAATTACAGGTACTTTTGAGTTGTCAAGGGGTCAATCAGTTAGAAAGATAGAATAGAATATATTTATTGTAAAACATGAGTATACATCATAATAATATGTGCAAGGTCTTAAGATAACAGGTAGATCTGCATGTTTTGCCACAATCAATCTGCCTAGCCTTTTCCCAACTATGTTGGGGTCGGCTTCCAGTCTAACCGGATGCAGCTGAATACCAGTATTTTACATAGAGCGACTGCCTATCTGACCTCCACAACCCAGTAACTGGGTAATACGATACCCCTTGGTAAGACTGGTTGTCAGACTTTCGGGCTTCTGACGACCTTGATAAAGTAAACATTGGCTCCTGTCAAAGATTTTCTAAAAATTAATAGAAATTAAAGCTGTGCAGTGAAAGTGTTTGGTGAACAGTTATAACAATTATAGTGAAGGAATGTCTGCGTAGAAACGTTATCTAAGACGAAATAGCCCTGTGACAAAAGTTATTCGTGCTGAGATCATACTGACTTAAACTACTTTTAACCCCATTTAACTGCTGTTCTATTCTTTCCTTAAATAGTCAAGCAGCAGACAAGCAAGAAACAAGACAAAAATGTATTGTGAGTAATAACTTAAATCCATAATTAAGTGCTGTAAACATTTTTGTAAAGAACAAGAAAGAAAAAACCTAGTGGAGAATAGTGGTATCAACGATTTTGAACTGCATTCCGTTACGAAGAATTGTTCCCGAAACCAATTGTAGATAGCGACACTGTCTTCGTCAAAAATCAATAAACGCCATAACGGACACCTAGCGGTGAATAGCTGAATGTATAAGTCATAAGTTATAAATCAAAGCGATCAGATAGATGACACCACTTTATATGGGTTTGTCAGTGACACCTATCGGTAAATAGCTGAACCTTGAAATAACAGACTTGACTAAAGAATTACGGAATTCAATTGACTCAATTACTTAATTACTTATATCCAGTTCCGTAATCAAGTTTAGTTGTCCTACAAAACGGGATTGCCAAGACTAATAACTTCATTACAATGAAAAAATAACGAAAAAAGTGACATATGTTGGATTAGTTACTGACGTCATTGAAATCACAATAGAAACGCAGTCTTTGTCTAATCTGTACCTGAGTGATTTGAGCAACGGTTTGAGGACTTGCTCTCTATGCACGAGGCTACGCGTTCGAATCCTATGAGTATTTATTTTTTATTTAAAAAATAAAATAAATAAAGATAAAAAAAAAATGAATTATCTGAATAACATAACATTCAGGCGCACTCGCACGCAGTCAGAACCGAACAATGATGATAGTGATATTGTCTCACAAAGTTTAGATCATACGACAAATAGTTTACCAGAAGTATCGGAAGACGAAGATAGTAATGAAATAAAATTATTAAAGGAAAAGATAGACATTTTAACTTCTCAACTAAATAGCGCACACAAGGAGATTGAATCATTGTCACTAGAAAATTGCAATCTGAAGAAACAAAACGAAGAATTTACTAAGAAGAACGAGATACACACATCAAAAGTGTCTAGGGATCAACATATATTTTTGCAATAACTTTTCTCCTGATTGATATTAATTAAAATTTTCTTTAAGGATTCATCAAATAAAGTGTTTTCGTTTGTCACAGTAACGATAAACCAAGTCACCTTTGCATTAATAAAGAAATTTGCCATTTTCCTAATAAAGGGATTTTTGACATTTGAACCACTAACATTAAAGTTCGAAAAAAAGACTGAAATAACAGTTTTCTTTAAAATTTTATTGGGTAACTTAAACAATTAATAATCCGTGTTTCTACCGCGAACACTAACAACACAAGAACATCGGTTTGGCATACTCAAAATGAGTTCATCCAAATCACGCTGTGGAATGGCCGCCCATGTTCGTTGCAACAACAAAAACAGGTCTTCTTGCGACTGGATACCCTCCATATTCGGCAGAGCTCTTCTCTGTAGCATATCCCATGCATGCTCAATCGGGTTCAAGTCTGGCGACTGAGCAGGCCAGGGCAGGACATTGATGTTAGCTGCGGCGAGAGTCTGTCTTACAACTCTTGCGGTGTGCGGTCGTGCATTATCATGCATTAACTGAAATAAGGGACCGATTTGCACTTGTAGAGGAACGATGACGTC
This sequence comes from Cosmia pyralina, assembly GCA_946251885.1. NCBI lineage: Eukaryota > Metazoa > Arthropoda > Insecta > Lepidoptera > Noctuidae > Cosmia > Cosmia pyralina. The sequence continues at coordinate 3,828,304 of OX276362.1, read as the reverse complement.
TGATACAATCGTCTCAGCATAAATTTGAGCGTTGAGGTTGCCTCTGATCCAAATCAACTCAGTTCTTCCGCCGATCTAAATACCCGCCCATACCATGATGGTTCCACCACTATAAGGATGGACTTCCTGGCAGGATTTTAATCGCTGTTGGCGTCCAGGGGTTCTCCAGTGTCGTATACGTCTTGTATCCGGTCTCATACCAAAACGAGACTCATCAGAAAAGCACACGAAACGCCATTGTTCTTCTGCCCAATTTCTGTGTTCAAGAGCCCATTGATATCGAATCCTACGATTGTGCATTGCTATAGGTGGTACCCGTAGCGGTCTTCGGGAATGAAGGTTCACTTCATGCAAGCGGTTTCTGACTGTTTGGTCGCTAATTAAGTTCCCTGAAGAGTGATGAAGCCTCACGGCTAACATCATGGCGGTTATAGTTGGAGCTCTTCGAGTTAAGATTTGAATGTATCGGTCTTGTCTCCGTGTGGTGCAGCGATACCGTCCTCCATGGCGCTCAGCCACGGTACCAGTGCTTCGGTAACGTGTCCAAAGTCGACTGATAACACTCTGACTTGTATTCAGAGCTAAAGCCACAGTACGTTGCCGGGAACCAGCTTCTATCATTCCCACGGCTCTGAGCATTTCTTCCCTGCTTAAATGACGTCGCCGCTCCATAATAACGTTGGTTTTAATCAGTAGTAGGGAAACAGTAGCACTAATAATGTCTTCAATGCGTTGTATGTTTTTATAGGGAAAATATTGACAGCTGATTTTCATCTTTTACTCGAATTTGATTCACAGTTCCTGATTCAAATTATGAAATGCACCAAAAAGGATCCATATAAATTTATAAAATCATAAATTTATTACAAAGCCACATCTCAATCTCAAGAAATCCGCATAAAAATGCTTGATCCCTAGACACTTTTGATGTGTGTATATAAAAAAATAGCCAATAGTCCAGCGAAAAAGTAACGACACCCAAAAATATTATAAAAAAGCTTACAAAAACCAAACAAACTCAGACAATTGGGTTTACCGAAACTGACTCCACATCGAAAAATTGTTTAAATAATGGAAATGGCAGCGGCTTAGGCATCACAACTACACAAGAATCAATAAATAATTCAGAAAGTATTCTAGCAGGCCAGCCAATACAAAGTATACACAAACACTCAGGTTCTTCTCTATCACCAAATATAACAGAACATAATTTACGATCAGAAAATAAACAAAATGTACAGGAAATTAAGCGAAAGAATAAACTTTGCATTATAAGTGGTAATAAGAATAATAAGATCTTAACAACAGCCATGGATGTATTCTTGAATTATTACGATATATGTCATTATTTAAAGCCTACATGCGGAGTTGAAATGTTGTTAACAGGTCTAAAGTCTAAATTACAACAATACACTATGAATGACTACTGCGTCATATTGATTGGCCCTGAAGATTTTGAAAGGACGAAAGATTACTTTGAATTGATAGCTTTTATAAGAAACACCCTCAAAGACATAAATAACACAAATATTATTTTGTGTCTACCCACGTTTAAATTTAATTACTACACAAATATGTTTAATGGTAGAATTGAAATTTTTAATAACTTACTTTGCCTAGATGTAATGTCGCATGAGTATGCATATGTACTCGACTCTAACTTAAATCAAAACTATGATTATACCTCGTTTAATAAGTGGTCAGGGGCAATTAATAACAATGGTATTATCACAATATTAAATGATGCTCTGGAGCTCATCACTGAGATAAATATGTTTAATAATGTTTCTCTGTCGCAGTCCAAGTCTGTTCTGTCCACGAATGACAGTGATAGTCATAGTTTTAATGTCGAAAACCAGGCCAGTAACAAACATTTTTTTCGTATATAATAATCTAACTGTTATGCATCAGAATCTCAACGGATTGATAAGCAAATCGGACGTATTGTGTGTAAATATTGAATACCTAAAAAAATCAGAGAAAGAAGTTGATATTTTATGTATTACAGAACATAATATGACTGACTCAGACCTTATGTACCTAACCATACCGAATTTCACTTTAGCAGCAAGTTGTAATAGGCATAACAGAAATGGTGGATCGTGTATACTTGTAAAAAGTATCCATAAATATAAAGTTCTTCAAGATTTTGTTAGCATTAGTGTTCCTAATGTAGCGGAATGTTCCGCCATTGAACTTCTGGGTCATAATGTGGTGATTATATGTATATACCGACCTCCAAAATCTACACAACACGAACTTAATACATTTTTTAACATACTCCAAACAATCCACTACAAATTACGCAATCGAAAATCAACTAAAACTATTATTTGCGGTGATTTTAACATTGATTTGTTAAAAAGAACCTCCATTTCTCTGAAACTTACACATATTATTTCCAGCTTTAATATGAAAATTGGTACACACAATCCAACAAGGCCAAAGAGTAACTCTTGCATTGACAATATTTTCCATAATATTAGAGGTAGCAAATGTGACGTCATTGACTTAGGTATGTCAGATCATACGGCACAATTTTTAAAATTTCCTGTTAAAAAAACTTGTAGTGTCAACTTCTGGTATACAAAAAGGCGAGACTTTAGTAAAGAGAACCTAACTAAATTTAAAGAATGTTTAATGAGCTTAAGTTTTCATGATGTTTACTCAACTAGTGATCCAGAAGTGGCATACAACATATTTTTCGACCATTATAAACTTTTTTACGACCTTTGCTTTCCAATTATAAAAATTAAAAACACTATTATTAAAAAACCTAAATGGATATCTAAGGGAATAAGCCAGTGTTGTCGGCAAAAAAGAAAACAACTGTGGAAGTATAGACTAAATCCTAGTGAAGACAAGAAAATTGCTCTCAAACAACATAGTTCTCGTCTCAAAAAAATTGTTAAACTTACCCAAAAATCTCAAAATAATTACCTAATATCCAATGCAGAGAACAAATCGAAAGCCACATGGAAAATTATAAACTCAAACAAAAGCCAACTTCCAAAAGAAAATATTAATAAAATAAAAGTAAACAATGATACAATATCTGACCCACAAACAATTGCTGAAGAATTTAATAATTACTATATTAATTTAATAAAACCAATAAATTCACTCTATAACAATAATTCATCAGTTCCGGACAATTTTAATAATAATAATCCTAATTTAAATTTGACATCTTTCAATAACAAAATGACATTACCCAATAACTCATATAAATCTTTGTTTTTAAACCCTGTAATACCTTATGACATCAATATTATAATTAAATCACTTAAAAATACTAGAAGTGCTGGATATGATGACATTACAACATCCTCAATAAAGGAAGTTGCTCCCGTTATCAGCCCAGTACTCAGTCATATATTTAACTTATGTATTAAACATGGTGTGTTTCCGACTAAACTTAAAAAATCCATAGTGAAGCCACATTTTAAGAAAAAAAACAAGGAAGATATGGCATGTTACAGACCAATAGCACTTATCCCTATTTTTTCTAAAATATTTGAAAAAATTATATATAATGCAATAAATACTCACTTCGAGAAGTTAAATCTATTTGCTAAAGAACAAAAAGGTTTTAGAAAAAATAAGTCAATTAATTTAGCAATTTATGACCTTTTAAAAACAGTTTATACTAATATTGATAAACATGTTCCTGTCTCTGCAATGTTTATGGATATGACAAAAGCGTTCGACTATGTGCACCATGGAACACTTTTAAATAAATTGTACAGTTATGGAATAAGGGGTAACGTTCATAAACTTCTAGAATCTTATATAAATGATAGATATCAGGTAGTAGAAATAAATAATATTAATCTTTTAAATAATACCGAACAAAACCATACATCCATGCCCAAAAAAGTACTATATGGAGTGCCACAAGGTAGTGTGTTAGGTCCACCGCTATTTCTCATCTACATAAATGATCTGCCTAAAGTTTCACAATATCCCATGGTCCTTTTTGCTGATGACAGCACAGCCATATTTACAGGTAAAAATACTGATACTTTTGAATATGATATAAATTCCACTCTTTGCAATATAATTAACTGGCTGACGGATAATAACTTAATTATCAATTTAGAAAAAACTAAATTAGTCAATTTCGGGCGTAACCATAAAAATAACAACATTAATATTCATTACAATGGGACGAAAATTGAACAAGTCAGCTGCGTTAAATTTCTAGGGCTTTGGATAGATTACGATTTGACTTGGCAAACACACATTGACACAATATGCAATAAACTTAATCAGTACTCATATGCTTTGTATAAATTATCCAAAACTGTTGATCAATCAGTTCTTTTGACCGCATACCATGCTTACGTTTCGTCGACACTGAGATATGCAGTCATATATTGGGGCAATGCCACTAATAGGGATTTAGTGTTTAAAGCGCAAAAAAGATGTGTACGTGCGATTGCTGGTATCCGTGTCCCTGACTCATGTGAACCATACTTCAAAGAATTTAAAATATTGACCTTTCCTGCAATTTACATTTATGAAGTAGCCGTATTTATAAAAACAAATGAGAATCTATTTGATAAACTTAAGTCGAAAAGACACACGTTAAAACTTTCTAATGTACCACATAAAACGGCTCTATTTAACAAAAGCTTCTTTGGCATTGCATCAAAAATATACAACAAAATACCTATTGACATTCTCAGCATTAAGGAACTTCCAGTATTTAAAAATAAATTACGAAACTTTTTAATTGATAAAGCATACTACACGATCCAGGATTTCTTAAATTATTGATTTTATTGTTGACCATGTATTAATTTAATTGTATTTTGATATTTATAATAACTAAATTTGACATGTAAAATAATTTTAAATTTAATGCCAATACTTAATTATTGTATGCCTATTAGGCAGGACATATTGAAACTTTAATTTACTGTTAAGACCTTAACTAACATATGCCCACAATAAAGATATTTTGAATTTTGGAATTTTGAATTTTGACCCGTAACGACTGTCAAAGATCCACGAATGACAGCCGGGACCAACGGCTTAACGTGTTTTCCGAGGCACGGAGGAGTCTCGGTATGTAAAGATGGTCACCCATCCACTGACCAACCCCGGCAAGCGTAGCTTAACCTGATGGATCGACGCGTGCGGCTGTTATTACTTAGCCACGAGCTCCTCATGTTTTGCCACAAGATGAAGCCTAATTCCAAGACGTATAGTAGATTCCTATAGAGATGAACGGGCAAGAATCGCCATAGAGAATTAGCTTTGCCAAGTACCTACTGTACTTACAACACAGTAAAAAAAATAAACTCACGCTCACTAGCACACTCCAATAAAATACATAAGTAGGTACTTGTACCTACTTACTTTTCGTCCTCACTCAAAAACAAAATGGTTCCTACTTTCCTTACAAACCCGCGGGCGAGTCTATCGTATAAAACTTTCACGTCGCTTACGTGACTTTGTTCTGACAGCCAAGAGCTCTGCCTACCCCGCCGGGTTACAGCGGAATATGTTCCGAGCTTCAAAAGTTTGGCACTGATAGTTCACAGAATAAAAAAAGGTTGAACCAAGTGTGAAGTGTAAAGTTGGATGGGTTCTGTAGCAGTTTTAAAACGGAACGAAGCATCCAATGACACTAATATTATAAAGGCGAAAGTTTGTGTGTGTGTGTGTTTGTGTGACTGGACCGATTTCGATGTTATGGTATGTAGATAGCTTTTACCTTAGATTAACACATAGGCTACGTTTTAACCCGGTCTATGCGGGTAAAACCGCGGAGCGCTGCTAGTACTCCGTGTATGCATGCGGGCTTTGTTTTCCTTTTCCCCTCATCCCCATATTTATAAGTGACTAGCTGTTGCTCCTGACTTCGTCTGCGATCCAGGATGAAAAGAAGACTATGTCCTTCTTCAGGTCAAAGTCTACCTATGTGCCAAATTTCATCCAAATCCGTTCAGCCGTTTTAGCGTGAAGGCGTAACAAACAAGCAAACAAACTCACTTTCACATTTTTATAATATTAGTTAGGATTATCTAGACATAAATTACCTGTTCATCTTTGGAAATAGCTACTTACGTTCAGACGATCAGTATTTTAAGCCTTTCTGCAAGTAATGTTCAAATATTAGGTTCAGGGGTCAAGCTTTATATATAGACTGCCATATTTTTTCAGTGTGAGAGAGAGAGATGAAGCTACACAGAAAAATTTATAACCCAACTAGCTACACCCCGCGGTTTTGCCCGCGTAGGCCGGGATAAAAAGTAGCATATGTGTTAATCCAAGATACGAGGGGGGATCAAAAAGTAGTGAGAACGACGTACTCCTTGGTAAGAAAAAAAATAAATACTCGCAGGCATAGCTCAGATACATATTTGTAATATTAATAAAGAAAAAAATCTTCGATTCTCTTTTGTTTTTTTCTGAATGTAGTCATTTGTTTGCTTCGTGTCGGAACGTGTTCTCGAAAATGGAGACAAACGAAGTGCGAGCCGTTATTAAATACCTCTGTTTAAAAAAGTTAACGACGCAAGAGATTCATTGCGATTTGGAGGCAACATTAGGAGAGTCTGCTCCGCCTTATTCCACTGTCGCAAGGTGGGCTTCTCAATTTCGAGTAGGGAGAACGAGCACGGAAGACGAACATCGTTGCGGCCGTCCTTCGACGTCAGTCACCCAAGAAAATGGTGCGAAAGTCGAGAAAATTGTATTGAGCGATCGAAGAGTTACCATCCGATACTTAATTCAAGAAACAGGCATTTCATATGGAATTATTCAATCCATATTGAAACAATCTTTGAATATGAGAAAAGAGTCCGCAAGATGGGCGCCGAGAATGTTAACCGACAGTCAGAAACAAAATCGACTTGACATTTCGAAGATATTGTTGGACAAGTTTCAAGAAGATTCTGAAAACTTTTTGTCTCGTTTCGTAACAATGGACGAAACATGGGTCCATCATTTTGATCCCGAGACAAAACAGCAATCTTCGCAATGGAAACGGCCAACATCACCGACCCCGAAGAAGTTTTGTGCCGTGGCATCGGCTGGCAAGGTTATGGCCTCAATATTTTGGGACTCAGAAGGGATATTGTTGATTGATTACCTGGAGCGTGGAACCACTATTATAGGCCAATATTATGCAGCTTTAATTCCTAAGTTGAGGAATGCCATCAAAGAGAAAAGGAGAGGGAAACTTCGAAAGGGCGTGCTGTTTCATCACGACAACGCACCCGCGCACAGGTCGGCAGTTGCGATGGCTGCCATTCAGCAAGCTGGCTTCGAATTGGTTGACCACCCCCCTTATTCACCAGATCTGGCGCCTAGCGATTTTTATCTGTTCCCCAAATTGAAAGAATACTTAAGGGGAAACAGGTACGAAGACGATAACGAGGTGATGGATGCCGTGGAGAGCTTTTTGCAGGACCAAGACAAAACTTTTTTTTTGAAAGGGATTGAAGTCTTGGAAAAGCGCTGGACTCGGTGTGTAGAGAGACTCGGAGACTATGTAGAAAAATAAATTATTAAGTTATCAATAGTCATTATAATCTATCTCATTCTCACTACTTTTTGATCCCCCCTCGTATAAGCTATCTACAAACCAAACATTCAAATCGGTCCAGCCCTTTGAGCGTGAAGAAGTAACAAACATACAAACACACCCCACACACACACACGCACAAACTTTCGCCTTTATTATGATTCCTTTTTCAAAATATAACGAGGATGGCTTTGTTAAGTCTTCCTATACTTAAGTATGGCTGCAACTTGCAGACCGTATGACTCAATTTTTGTTATCTCAAGAAAGTATAGCAATCCAGAAATTTAATAAAACTACTATTTTATTAGTAATCAGCTACCGGGTCTCTTTAGTGTTCAATATTCAGCCTATCTCCCTTCCGCTGTATCGACCATTTTGTCGAATCTACGCGCTTGTGTCGGTACTTCTGGGTGGTCTCGCGCGATATCGGCGCGTGTGATTAAAATGATGATATCTCTAAAGTTTGTGTTTTAGAGACTTGACATGTGACGGTATGCCATCCTTGTTCTTTACACTTTGAGCAAGTTAGAGCAGTAAAGATACAGATTATTAACACAATAACGGTCAAAATGTACGTCAGAGCCGCGCGGACTGGAAAAGTCTTCGACACAAAATATGACTATAATGACCGCGGAGCGGAGAAGGTTTTTCAACAACGGATCTACAAACATTTTTAATTATAGATGTTTTGTGCTAGTAAGGAAATAAAAAAAAATATATTGTTGAACGTTGAATAGAAAATAATAATATTGACTCGGTCGACTCTACACGGGACCAGAGGGCTGGCCTATTTTTAGCCCAAAGAATTAGCATTGCCATCCAACGTGGCAATGCTGCCAGCCTTTTGGGCACTTTTCCCATTGACAGCGATGTGGACGAATTTTTTGATGCCCTATGAGCTCTTCCCCTTTTTATTTTTTTATTATATACTTGTACATAATATATATATTTTAGTGTTAGCTTGTACATTGTAATTAAGATAAATAAATGATTTAGTCTAGCTATAATATTGTGAATACGAGTTTAACCTACATAATAGACTAGGTACGTAAATAAGCCGTTAATTAGAAGCCGATGAAATACACAGTAAATTCATCAATACAGTTTGTAATCATTATTACGGGGCTGCTGGAACCATATCGTAGCTCGGATAATCAATACTGGAATCACAATTCATAATCTAGTTAACGGCTCATTTACCTACGTACGAGGCACTGAATTAGCTAATTGCGAACCTATGCGTAATCTCGTACCTGATACTCTATTATACTGCTGAAAGTGCCCGTGGCTAGAACTACTCTACTGGCGAAAGCACCCCTCACCCGAACAATCCGTGTGGTGAACGATGACCATGAGAGACTGGATATTTTTTCGTGCTCTTTGTTTTAATATGAGCCCATACGCTTTTTGTCTCGCTCGCACGATACTGCTCGCGGACTGAGCGCAGTGCTGGGCGCCGATAGTTTAGGTAATTGCTTTTTACGGTGAAAATAATGGTAATTTGAAAAAAATAAAAAACAAAAGACCTGCTTTATAGTTAGTTCAGTTATTATGCAAGGTTTCATGATCTAATTTGAAATATTTTTTTTATTACCAGCAGTTTATTGTTCGGTTTGGAGATAACTTTGGAATTTTTTTCTATCGAGATAATTTTATGGAATCGTGTTTTCTTCAAACATAGTACTTAACATGAATCCTCAACTTTACCATATATTTATTTCAAAATTAATGCTGCAGTATTTTCGACATAACGGAGGATCATGCTAAGCCATTTGAGGCTCTTAAATGTAGTTAGTTAATTATTATTATTATTTTTTTTTTAAGTTGATAACTACACTGTCACATTAGGTTAAGGCCTGTAATGATAGTTGTAAGGATGATCAAATTAATAAATAAATATTTTAATGAAGGCAGTACACAACTGTGATAGGAAAACATTTGATAATTTATTTATACAACGTGTCCGTGGATGGGTGACCATCTTTACATACCGAGACTCCTCCGTGCCTCGGAAAGCACGTTAAGCCGTTGGTCCCGGCTGTCATTCGTGGATCTTTGACAGTCGTTACGGGTCGTCAGAAGCCCGAAAGTCTAACAACCAGTCTTACCAAGGGGTTTCGTATTACCCAGTTACTGGGTTGTGGAGGTCAGATAGGCAGTCGCTCCATGTAAAATACTGGTATTCAGCTGCATCCGGTTAGACTGGAAGCCGACCCCAACATAGTTGGGAAAAGGCTAGGCAGATTGATTGATTGATTTATACAACGTGTCGTTTTGCATCCTCGTCAAATTTCAGGGTGTGATACAGAACATCAAACCGAACAACTTTCTCCATGGGACCAACATTGTAATCGCGAAACATTTTCAACTGTCCCATAGAAAACTTCAATACCTAGTCGATGTATGGGACGACTAATTCTTTTCTCGCGATTACGATGTTGGTGCCATGGAAAAAGTTGTTCAGTTTGATTGTCTATACTACATCCTAACATTTAACGAGGATGCAAAACGTCACGTTATATAGATAATTTTCTCCGTAGATCTTATGTGCAAATCCAGAACATGGTTCATCTGTGTTTTGAATTTTATTCAAATCCGTTTCTTCAGCCGTGATCTTCAGCAAGTCATCTTGCTGAAGATCACGTCTTAAACGAGTAGTGTTATTGATTTGGAAAATATATAAAAATATGTTAAATAAGAGCATTTTTTAAATTATTTAATATGTGAATATTTTAGATTATGTTTATATTGTGTCTAACGCGGATAAAAAACTGAGAATCACGCAAAAACTATCAAGCGTATTTTTATGTTACCTTCATCATTTTAAAGATAATTTAATTATTTATATTTTAGTATACGTGTTTTAGTTTTAGATGATGCCTTTTGTTTTATGTTTATTAAATTAATAATGTGTCTATTTTGGGACAGCGCTTCTTGATGGGCGAGTCCTAGTACTGGCTGGACACACGACGACAGCACAGAACACGCAAGCTATAGCCACTCAAGGCCATGCCATATACGCGTCCATATATGCGTCTTAACACAAGATATTGGCAAAATTTATTATACAGAAATAAAACCTTTTGTATCTTATATTATTATTATTCTTGCCATGAGTGCTCCGCCCATGAGTGCGATAATTATAGGCTTTTTATACAAATAAATAAAATTGAAGTGTCTGTTTGTAATGTCAAAATAACAGCTTTTTACTAAATGCATATTAAAGTAAATGTATATACGGTACTTATAATAATAATAATAATTAAACTATACTGCTTCAGGGAGGGCAATACACGACCACGAGTGATGCGCTTTGTGAGGCAGGCATTCTCGGGGACTGGAATCAGCCCTCGAGAATACATGTCCAGTGTCACAGAGCGCATTGACTTCCTGAAGCAGAAAGTTTGTGCATGGGCGAGCCGTATTCGGCGGTATAAGCGGCGGGTTGATCGTTACACGCAGAATCGCATGTTCCAGAGCGATGAGAGGTGGGTATATAGAACTTGGGAGCGACCTGAACAAAATGTGACAGACGTATGCCGCCCGGATGATGCCGCTACGAGTGAATTTTGGCGCAGCATATGGTCGGTACCCGTCTGTCACTCTGAGGCTGACTGGATGCAGGATGTCGAGCGAGTGTGTGAAACTATACCAGAAATGGGAAAAGTCGCAATTACACCATTAGACGTAGCCAGAGCAGTCCGTCCGTTACCGAATTGGAAATCACCGGGACCGGACGGACTGCACAATTTTTGGTTGAAATGGCTAAGTAGTTCACACACTTGCCTGGCATCTCAGTTCCAGTCATCCTTAGAGTCTGGGTCGCTACCGCCGTTTCTAACAACAGCCGTTACCCACCTGCTCCATAAGTCAGGTAGTCCCGTGGAACCCAAGAATTATAGACCGATCACGTGTTTGTCAACGGTCTATAAACTTCTTACATCCATTTTGAGAGCGAAAATTAATACGCACATTGACAGTAACACGATTATGTCTACCTCTCAAAATGGATGTAGGAACGGGTCTCGCGGTACTAAGGAGCTACTCCTCATCGACATGGCCATTAGCCAACAGGTTCGTCGATCCCGCAAGGATCTGTCGACATGCTGGATAGATTATAAGAAGGCCTATGACTCGGTGCCACATACATGGCTCATAAAGGTGTTGGAGTTGTACAAGATTGATGCGACTCTACGCTCCTTCCTTGAGTCGTGTATGGGGCAATGGAGGACGGTCCTTCGCTATCCTGGATGTCGACAGATCCAAGGGAATGATGATCCTGTATGGACTAAACGGGGAATATTTCAGGGCGACAGTTTGAGTCCACTTTGGTTCTGCTTAGCCCTGAATCCTCTAAGCACACTGTTGGAGGATTCAGGTCTAGGCTATCGGTTGAAGAGAGGTGGTCAGGTGATATCTCACCTCCTCTACATGGATGATTTGAAACTCTTTGCCCACAACAAATTGCGGCTGATGGAGCTACTTAAGGTTACTGAAACTTTCAGTAGCGCCATCAGGATGGAATTTGGTGTGGACAAATGTGCAATCATGCATGTAAAACGAGGTGAGGTTATGGAATCCGATGGAATTCAACTTTCGGATTCCATACATCTTAGATCCCTCTCCTCATCCGAAAGCTATAAGTATTTGGGTATGTCGGAAGCGTTAGGCATCAACGTTGCTGACATGAAGCAATCGTTGAAGGAGCGCTTCTTTGGTCGCCTGAAGAAGGTATTAACCAGTCTTCTTTCAGGCGGAAACAAGGTGCGCGCTTTCAACGGTTGGGTCATGCCGGTTTTGATGTACTCTTTCGGCATACTCAGATGGACTCAGACTGAACTCGACGCCCTGGATAGAAGGGTCCGTACACTGCTGACTGCAAACCGGATGCATCACCCACGATCATCGGTGATGAGACTGTACATCCCGCGGAAGTGCGGGGGTCGAGGCTTTTTAAATGCAAAGACCCTCCACAACCGCGAGGTGTGCAGCCTCAGAGAATATTTTTTAAAAATCGAAGTGGGTATGCACCGTGATGTGGTTGCAGTGGACAAGGGGCTCACCCCGCTGTCCATGGCTAAAGAGAACTGGCGCAAACCTGTAGTACTTACTACCGATGACCGCAAGAAGGTATGGCAAAGCAAGGAGCTCCACGGGCGCTTCTATCGGGCTCTTCATGAGCCCGGTGTAGATTTCTTAGCGTCCGTATCCTGGCTACGTTTCGGTGACCTTTTCGGGGAAACTGAAGGTTTCGTCTGTGCAATTATGGACGAAGTTATCTTGACGAATAACTATCGGAAACATATTATGAAGGATGGGACGGTTGACGTGTGTCGGGCATGCCACCGTCCGGGTGAGTCCATCAGACATATTATCTCCGGTTGTTCTCGTCTGGCTAACGGCGAGTACTTGCACAGGCATAACCAAGTAGCTAGGATTATCCACCAGCAACTTGCTTTGAAATATAAACTAGTCGATTCTGAGGTACCATACTACAAGTATGTGCCCGACCCAGTTCTCGAAAATGACCATGTCACTTTGTACTGGGATCGGTCTATCATTACTGACAGGACTATTGTCGCCAATAAGCCTGATATAGTAGTGATAGATCGGTTAGTGCGCCAAGCAATGATAGTCGATGTTACCATTCCACATGACGAGAACCTCGTGAAAGCTGAGAAAGAGAAACAAATAAAATATCTCGACTTAGCTCACGAGGTTGTTGATATGTGGAATGTGAGCTCGGCTGTCATTGTGCCGATTGTCGTAACGGCCAATGGCCTGATGGCCGAAAGCCTCGAACAACATCTCTCGAGGCTATCATTAGGCGGTTGGATCAAGGGCCTGATTCAGAAGGCAGTACTCCTTGATACGGCTCGCATTGTGAGAAGGTTCCTGTCTCTGCAGCCCTAACCACCGGTAGCTTGGACCCTGCTCCCGACACCGGCGGACCTCTATTTTTTTATATTTTTAAATGTTTTTTTATATCCTTTTTTTAAGAAATATTTAAAAATGTAAATAGATAAGAAATTAAATAAATAAACGAAATAATAATTATTATTATATTATTTTTTTTTATAATAATTATAAAAAAAAAACGTCTGTCTGTTTGTTCCGGCTAACCTCTGAAGCGCCTGGACCGATTTTGACGGGACTTTCACCGGCATATAGCTCATATTATAAGAAGTAACTATAGGCTGCTTTTATTTTATAAAAATAATTAGGATTCCGCGCCAAAAAATGAAAACCCATGAAATTGTGAACTTAATCCGATTTAAATAGGGGAGTATTGACATCCACGCAAGCAAAGCCACGGGCAAAACAGCTAGTTTATTATAAGACCTCAAAACATGCTGTAGTATAAATACTTCTAATAATAAAACATCAATACGAAAACCGCTGACGAGAACATCGTCAAAACGTCCCCATTCTCAGAAAACACAATCGTTTTACCAATACAGTTACGGGACCCTAAAAATAAAAACTGTCGCACTGCAGTGTGAGCCGGTCAGCGATTCTGATTTTACGAGCGAGCCCCCAGCGATGTGCCCTTCGTGTTATTCTTATGTTTTGGCTTTTTATTTATTTTAGAATTGAATTTTTTGTATGTAGTTTGTGAGGAGGAATGTGATGATGTAAAGGCTTTAAAATTTACCATATTCAGCATAGCGTCTGCAATTTACCGTCGAATGCAAAGATTATAATAATAATCACGGGTCGAATGACATCACTGACCATAAACCTGTCAAAAATTTAGGTTATTTATTTATCTAAGTACTGTAGAGGTTTCATGTTTTTGTCAAACCTTAGTATGAAGCTGGCTGATATTCTATTATTCAAACATCGTATTACTCTTAAAGAAAAAGTGAAGCTCGTTTTTCTTCAAGGGTGTGAGTCAAAATCATTTAGGAGTATATATATGTTCTGTGCTTTTAGGGCTTTGCCTAGGTCCCTCCCGTCCAAACCTGGTCCAGGCCATGGTGCGGAGTGAGAGTGCATGGGAGGCCGTCACCTCCTTCTGAGAAGCAGTAATGCTCGCAAAGGAGGAGGCGGAACGCGTGAGGGAGAGGCAGCAGTCGCGCCCTCGCGCCCCTAGCCGCCGCAAGAGACGCCCTGAGCGGCGGGAATCTATTGCCGATTCCCGGCCACCGTAGGCGCGGGCTTGCGGACGACGAGTAATGAGCTGGGTCGACGGCGCGTTGTGTTCCACGCGCGCCTCAACGAGATGTCAGCAGTGACGGGGTCCAATAGGGCCGATGCCGCCGGGGTTGCGGGTAGTTCGAAAGAGATACCGTGGCTCTGGCACGTGCAACACGGGTGGGTTTTAGTCAGTAAAAGTCTGACACGCCCTCCCGCTCCATCCAGAGCGGGAGAAGTCATTTGATGATTACCCATCCACAAAAAAAAAAAGGGCTTCGCCTTAGATGAATGATAGGTCTCACTGCGTCGACCGCAGCGAGACCTATCATTCATCTAAGGGCTTCGCCTAGGGAGTGAATTACTTTAAGTTTGAAGCAGATAATAAAACGCCCAATTGCTTTAATCTTTATTTCAGTAGCTAGCCTCAAACTGTGAGGTTCAAGCCCTCAGAGTACCTACCTTAATTTTTTGACTGATTGGTACCGAGGTTTTGATGCGAACTTTCTTAAAAATACGGGAATTTTCCCTCAGATGCTCAATAAACTTACACTGTAGCATCGCTTACCCTAGTTACGTAAACTTTTAAGCCACCACGAGACAGGAACCTAGAACTGCGCAAATTAAAATAGGTAGAAAAAAAAGTGGTCAAGCGCGAGTCAGACTCGCACACGAAGGGTTCCACATCACGTTAACTTTTGTAAAAAAAAAAAAAACGCACTTTGAGCAGTGGTGGCCCATTGTAACAGCCCCGACTTACAAGTTGTAGGTCGTGGGTTCGAACCCAGGCAGGCGCTTTACTTGGTGTAAATAATTTCATCACTACTGCTCTCAAAACGGTGAAAGAAAACATCGTGAGGAAACCGGAATGTCCTAGAACCAAAAATTCGAACACACGTGACATCCACCAACCCGCACTGGGCCTGCGTGGTTATTATAGCCCACTCCCTCTAGAAGGGAGGAGGCCTGAGTCCCAGCAGTGGGAACATTATAGGCTGATTATGCTAAAAAAAAACGCCAAAAATATTAGTTTCTTGTCTCAATTTAATTTTCAACTTCATATTTAACCGACTTCAAAAAAGGAGGTTCCGTATTCGACCCGTATGTATGTATGTATGTATATGTATGTATGTATTTATGTATTTATGTTTGTTTGTCCGCGATTTTTCTCAAAAACTAATGAACCAATTGTGATGATTCTTTCACTAACGTGATCTACATACTTTCAGAAAGGTTTTAGTATATAATACATTATGTAATTATTCTTATGTACGACATTGCACAAATGCACTGTATCTCCGGCATTTCTAAGCGGATTTTGATGATTCTTCTTTTGGTTCGACTTGGGCTTACCTAATTATGTAATTGAATATTCAATTAAAAATGGAAAAATAAATTTACTTTAAAAAAAGTAAAAATCGACTTCAAAACCAAAAACAAATAAAATAACTTTCATAAAACACTTCACAGCTTCTGAAGTCGGTGTCTTCAATTCTTCAATGCACTGCAACTTGACACTGACTTCAGAAGCTGTGAAGTGTTTTAAGAAAGTTATTTTATTCCTTTTTGGTTTTGACGTCGGTGTCTACCATTGGGGTCAGCCCCAATGCCATCCTGGCAATGATCGCTGACTGGCTGGACTGTCCTTATGTCCGGCATGGCTGTGGCAGGCATGTGACTGTTCCAATGCCGATTAGAGAATTATAATTATAATGTATGTATTTAATTTTAATTTGATATAATTTGATGTAATTTTGATTTTATTTTAATTTGTTAAGATTTTAATTTAATATAATTTAATTTTATTAATTTGATTTAATTTATTTTACTGTATTTGTTTATGTATTATTGTTGCAATTGTGTAAATAATGAAAATAATAATGAGTCTATGTTACTTGATACTGAATAAATAATAATAAAAAAAAATTAAAGTAATTTTTTATTATTTTTTGTTATAGCGCCCGTGGTACATAGGTACACACTGTGTAAAATTTCAAATGTCTAGCTAATACCGTTCAAAAGATACAGCCCTGTGACAGACGGACAGCGGAGCTTTAACAAAAGGGTCCCGTTGGCACCCTTTGGGCACGGAACCCTAAAAAAACCACCTGATCTATTAAAACTTCCAGCTTCATCCAATCCTTTAGAAAAAAAGTTTTCCAACAAAGTATCTTGCACAGCAAAACAGGTCCATTTTCTCTTTTCTTAACCGCTATAATGAATAACACGGTACCCTATCAGCGATTTAAAATTAAATTATCTTGCTGTGAAATTTTTAATATCTGCCACGCGATCGTGCGCAGAAAGATTAAAACGTTAATGAAAGTTAGCTACGTGGTTGAATGTCGAACTCATTGGTAGGTAGTACCGTGTTTTATGGTGTATTAGTGGGGGTGGATGCCATTATGTTTATGGATAGAGTGGGCTACTGCAATAATTGAAATGCATTTTGTTTATGGTTCCCGTGTCTCAAAAGGAAAAGAAACCGGCCAAGTGCGTGTCGGACTACGCACAATGAAGGGTTCCGTAGTTGAAAATAATGTATACCAAATGTTAAAAAACTAGAAATCTCAAAAAAAAAATGTCAATCTGCCTAGCCTTTTCCCAACTTTATTGGGGTCGGCTTCCAGTCTAGCCGGATGCAGCTGATTACCAGTATTTTACATGGAGCAACTGCCTATCTGACGTCCACAACCCATTAACTGCGTAATACGATACCCCTTGGTAAGACTGGTTGTCAGACTTTCGGGCTTCTGACGACCCGTAACAACTGTCAAAGATCCACGAATGACAGCCGGGACCAACGGCTTAACGTGCTTTCCGAGGCACGGAGGAGTCTCGGTATGTAAAGATGGTCACCCATCCATGGACCGACCCCGGCAAGCGTAGCTTAACCTGATGGATCGACCCGTACGGCTGATATTACTTAGCCACGAGCTCCTCAAAAAAAAAAAAAAATGTATTGGATAAAATTACAAATTAAATTTTCGAACTTTTCTCTTTATTTGTGGTGTGAGACCTTGCTTCTTGCCAAATTTCATGATTCTAGGTAAACGGGAACTACCCTACAGGTTTTTTTTTATTTACTTGCGAGTATCAAAATATGTCATATAAATGCCCGTAATTTATTACTGGTTTGACTTAGAAGCTTGCTTCTAAGGAAGCATAGACCTATGTATTTGATATTAATTTCCACTTGATATCTCCACGCGTTCCAGAGAAAAAGGGTCTTGACAGACTAACAGACAGACAGACGGACACCTTTTCCTTTTGAGGTACGGAACCCTAAAAACAGACGGACATCGAAGTGACCCTATAAGGATTCCGCCCTTATAGGATCGATCTCGTGCTTTAGAACATCGAACTAAATAACTTTTACTATGAGACCAACTTTGGAACCGCAACAAAAAAAAAGCTGTTCCATACTATTTAGAACGGTAGAAACTTTAGTATGGAACAGCAGATTTTTTTCTATGTAAGTAATTTAGTCATTACCGTGTGAACGTGGAATGAAAGAAAAATAATTATTAACAAGTTCGTGTTGGACTACGCATTATGGGTTCCGTAGTTGGGATTAATTATCCCATGAGCAAACTTAACATTGTAGTTGAAAAACATGTTCCCCATACATTTCAACTGCAAATGTAAGTTTGTACGCACAATATTGAGTGATTTGCCATGTTATTTTAAGACCATAGACTTCTTATAGGTTTTCCTGTAGTATAGAACTATTCTCTGTATTTTATTGAAAATTTTAGGCTCAGCAGTTTCGGAGATAGATCAATATTCGTCTTTTTTCGTTAATAATTTTAAAACGATTTATTTTAAAATTATAAAAATTAAAAAAAAATGAAATTTTCATAACAAACTCTTTCATTTGTTACCTATGTCACACGGTAAAGTTTGAAAAACTTTATTTTTAATTAAAAAAAATTCTACTTAAAGTGAACCCCATATTCAAAATTAATTTATTTAGGTTTTTAATTATTTACTCGGTTACTCGTTCATGTGTTGGTCACAGAAATTCTATGTGTACCAAATTTCAACCTAAGCGGTCAAGTAGATTCGGAGCAAATCGACTGTGATAGACGGACAGACACGAGTGACCTATAAGGGTTCCGTTTTTTCATTCGGACGTACAGAATCCTAACGAACATTCTCCCGACTGAATCTTCTGATACCAATAAGCTTAATTAAGAGATATTAGCCAAATGTTTACTCTTGCCCATCAGACATAACTAACAAGCTAGGCGACTTTATTCCTTTTCCCAAAAACAGGGTAATTATGAAGCAAAATAATTAACTTAGCCTTATTTCTACGAAGTTCATTAGGGGTCTTATTACAAACTAAGTTTAATTAACACGTCTTTCTGAGAAAAATTAAATAACTAGGCAATTACTGGAGCTTGACCGAACTCGCCAATTGAGCTGGTTTCATGTTGAGCGGTAAAGACCCTATATTTGAGGAGGTTTGTTTTAAAACTTGATTTCTCTTTTATTCAGAGTGTAAGTGTAAACACTGTCATCCTTTTAAGGGGTTGTACTCAACATTATGAACAACTTTTACTATGGGAGCAAACCTGAAATCGCAAAATAAAAATCTGCTGTTTCCTACATTTTGACGAGTTATGAAACATGTACCTACGGAACAGCTGTTTTTTTTTCGCGATTTCAAGTTTGGTCCCTTATTAAAAGTTGTTCATAATGATGAGTACAATGACCCTTTAAAAGGATTACTTTGTTTACACTAACACTATAAATTGTTGACGTTTAAACTTTTGGTCTCATTCGGAAAATGTTGAAATCGTGACATCCAGTAAACAAACGAGAGGTGTCGTGGGACACCCGCGCGTACCCGTTTCGAACGAAATTGCTTTCGCCGTTTTTTTTTACCAAAAGCCAACCAACCAAAAGTCTTTTATTCAAATTAGAACGAGAACCAGCACTTTTTGACCGTCAATATTACTTAACATTCCCCCAAAACGTCCGCCCTTCACCACTTCCCAGTGCTGGGAAGCTGGGAACAAGTGGCGCAACAAACTCCCCAGCAGAACAGCTGTCTGTTTTCTTTTTTAATAATCTAAATCTATGTAAGTCTGAAAGTCGTAGATTTCTTACCTAGCAACAATAAAAACAATCAAAATGAACAGAGAAATTAATAAAAAAACATCTTCGATTAATAATCTTCGCACACAATTACTTTAATCTGACGAAACAAGTTATAAACGTCAACATTAAAATTCTCATTACGGAGAAAAATAAGAGATTTTAATACGAATTTTTCATACAAATAATTTTCTCTCTCAGAAATCCCTTTTGGAAAAACTATTCGAAAATGGACCTTATTTCCTGCTGATAAATGTTTCTGGTACATATTTTTGAAGTTGATATTATAATCGGTCCCTATTGTACATTCAATGGTTTTGTTACATTAATTAGCCTTTGAATTGTTCATTAATATAATTTTATGCTTTTGTTTAATATGAAAGCACCGTTTATTTCGTATATTGTGGAAATAAAGAAAACAATTAATGAGGCAGTTTAATTGGTTCCCGGGAATTATTACGCTGTAGACCGCAAGTAGGTACTCAAAATGATAAGTCGACTAGGATGTAGAATAAATTTATTGTTAACGATAACAATTAACTCATCATTCTCCTGCCCATACCCCAATTTATTTGGGGTCGGCGCAACGTGCCTTTTTCTTCCATATTTCTCTATTAGTCGTCATATCATCTTTCAGTCCATCCACCGTTTCTTTTGGCATTCCCTACTTTTTTAGCCATTCTCTTTCATATTCATACTCAAAACTATCCTCACGACATTTTCTTCGATAACAATTAACTAAAGAAAGAAAGAAAGAAAGAAAGAAAGAATAATATTTTATTTGGGACACGCACAGGAAATACATTTAAGAAGAAGCATACATAAAAGTAACAAAATAAACATTAAAAAAAATATCAAAAAAAGACCTGTGCGAGGTCAAAAAGGCTCCTATCATAAAGCTGCGATATTTAAAAAATAAATACCGCAACGCTGGTATTCTGGGGCCTGATAACTACCTATATATTGCGTTTAAAATAAGGTGGACCCGGATCTTTTTGATCTGTTTTGGTTTTTGGTGTTTTGGTATCAAGAATATCTCCTTCTAATGTTATCCTGAATTTCGGAATGTAACTTTTTTAATAAGAAAAGTATTTATGTTTTTATAAAGACACACGCTATACTTAATGAGAATCTACAAAATAAATCATACATTTGAACATTCTGTAACTGTTTGAGGTGTTTTTTGCATATTGAAAAAAGGAAACAAAATATGTGGAACAATTAATATTTAAGACCTTTTATGTATAGTCAACAAAAGAGATATGTATACAAGGTATACCAACATATTTGTATGTGAATTGCTTCATGTTCAATTTCGTGAAAATATAGAATTTTGTGTTGGTGTGTTACAATGTAGGAGTATTGCAAAAACATAGTATAGATATAAAATGAACATAAAGCAATTCATATACAAATATGTTAGTATACCCTGCCTAGATATCTCTTTTGTTGACTGTACCACATTTTATGCAAACTAGAGATATTCTATTCCATTCTAACAATTTAAAAGCTAGTCGCATCTTAAAAAAAAACTGAAAATAAAATGCAGTCCAATATCCCGGCCTTCAATGGTAGTAGCAAGGCCTCAAGGCGACAAGACCCACCCATAAATAGGGCTGCGACACGATCTTAAGTCCCGCGATTTACGGAAACACTTACTTCTGTAGACGATTTAAGTATGCTGAATATTTACCTAAAGGGTAATTGACACTTCAAAATGTAATATTGTGAACAGTCATTTTGGTTAAACACAGCATTAATTGTTGTTTAATTTTATTGGAAATAATACCTACTTGAAATGGACATTGTTATATAATATACTGTGGTATTAATTGAAACTTGCCTTCAAAGTGTCAATTTTAATCACAAATAGGGATGGGACAACGGAATTTCAAATAGCCCCGGGTTCGGACTTTTTACCTTGCTGTGTGTGAAGTTTCCAAGAACACAGGGTTTCATGCAGTCAGTTTCATGTTTTTGCGTCGTTACACGTACGTTTTCAGCCTTGGCTACAAAGGTTTTTGTGAGAGGTGAGAGAGTACCTTCTCGTTACAGAATTTCTAGTTCGTTTTCTAGTGTCAAATTTTTTACGTGATGAAAATATCTTACTTTTTGATACCTTTCATTTAGAATATTTTCTGTACCCACCGCTGGCATGGAAACAGCTTTTATATATTTTTAATACGCTTTTATATTAACTTCACCTGTATGAATATTTGTATTTAACGGAATCATTGAACTCGATTTTTACCCACTTTAAATGGTCAGATTAATTCGAAATTTTGCACACATAACAGCGCCCGATGAAAATACAATAATTTAAAACGTTTGTCCCATTATCCTGATCAGGATCATTTGGATTAACGATTTATCTCTAAAAAAAAATTATAATAAATTATAGTTTTAAAAAATTAAAAAAAACGCTTTAATACCATTAAACTGAACTAAAAAGCAAAAAATTAATTTTTCATTAAAAAAATAAAGTGAGTAACGAGAAAATTAATGTCATTGTATAAAAACCGTGGGGTGCTTTAACTCTGTAATTCGAATGCACCCCACGCTTTTTTTACAATTTATTTTTTACTTTTTAGTTCAGTTTAATGGTATTAAAGCGTATTTTTTTGTTTTTTTAAACTATAATTTTAAGTACCTGCTGATTGATAACTAGTAGGTATTGAAGGAATCATTTTTTTTTATTTATTTTAAGGGCTGAGCGATAACGTCGCCCTGTAATATCATCACAGTCAACTAATTCAAAAAACATACCGAGCCTAGAATTAATTAAATATTTATTAATCCGAGTCCTGGTGATTGAGAATGCGCTTAAAGCACATGCTAGGTGGACTTATTGCAGTCAAAATAAACTGCGGTTAGATACTGCTTAAAATTTGGTGGTTATCTTTTTGTCTTCTGTCGTTATCTTTTTCTTTTTTTCTCTTTCTTTTTTTCTGTAACAAGTTTGCTCTTGATATTAAATTAAGGCCAGGTTCCTCAAAATCGACCTATTTTTGATTCAACATTAAACAATCAAATATTCTTAGTTTTGATTTGGTAAAAATATATGTTGTACTTTAATAAACATTCTTGATTATTCTCCGGTTCAAAACACGATATTTAAATTTTCACTCGATCATAAAAAATCGCGAAAACAGAGATATTTGTGATCGTTTTTCAAGTCGTACTTGAAGTAGACCAAACTTTTACTCAAAAAAAAATATGTCAAAAAATAGGCAATAACGTTTAGGAGAACATTCTCCGGTTACTTTTTCTCAAAACAGTTTTTTATTATTTTAACAAATGATTATATAACTAAGCGGCGCACGCGCTTCGCTTCAGTAGCCCGCTAGGCGTTTCCGAGGCAGGACCTGTGTCGTTTTTGCTGGCTCGCTGCGTCCCTCCGCTAATCGATCGAAATATTTGTCATATTATTGTTATTTTCCGTGTTTGTTTATTAGTTTTAAAAATCAGTCTGTAAATATTGTTGTAGTGTATAATTAAACTGTAGATCTTAGTTTAAGTTGTATTATAATTATAGTGGTAATTAAGTTTAAATTATGGGAAAATTATTTTGCAGAGCGGGGTCAGCGAGTTCATTTGAACTGCGCGTTCGCGCGACTTGCCACGCGGGGTGGGAGGTAACGCTAAATGCCTACTGCGCTCGAATATCCTGGCCTTAAATGCGAAAACATGTAATTGGTTACGAGTTGATTAATTTGTGAGTTGTTAATACTGTTTGTTTTCCTATTACAATAAAATTAAATAAATCTGTTAGTAGACGGCGGTGGTAGACAAACGCTCTTAACGGTTAAGGGAAAAAAAAAATATTTTATTGACACAAATAATAATAAGATTTGTTACAAACAAATATTCATAGATTACAAGTAGGCTATTATTAAATAATACATCAAGAGAGCATCTGCAGCCGAACTTGGTGTAAACCTACCAAAGTCTATAGAAAAATATTATTCAAAAAAACTCTTTACCATAGCAACAGAAAGCTTTGCCTTTATCTTGAACTAGCTGCACCCCGCGGTTTCAACCGCGTAGACCGGGATAAAAAGTAGCCTATGTGTTAATCCAGGGTATAAGCTATCTGTATACCAAATTTCATCCAAATTGGTTCAGCCGTTTGAGCGTGAAAAAGCAACAAACATATACACACACACACACACTCACAAACTTTCGCCTTTATAATATTAGTGTGATGTGATGAGACAAACGTTAGGTATTGATAATTGGCACGTTCGTGCTGTAGGTACAAATGCCTAGTGTATTTACTTCGCCAAGAATATTTATTTTACTGACAACGTAGGAATTAATACTGTTATAAGCAAACGTGGGGAAAAAAAACAAACAGAGAAAAATCGAGGGAAAGTAACACGTGCGTAGGAATATCGGTTATATTAGCTTCGTTTTTGGAAAATGATGTCTTACATTAAACACGTAAAGGTAAATTCGGCTTCTGTTGAACTTGATCTCAAAGATGGCTGCAAAAAACGAAAACAAACCTTGGTTTTTGATGTGAAAAGAAAGAATTCCAGAATGGAAGAAACATTTTTAGTGATAATCATTACCTATACTCCATTTGAAATACGATTAGACCTTTTTACAGTACGTTCGACCGATTTTGACTTCTATTCCGTAGGCTTAAGGATGGCATTAAAGGCAAAAAAGTGGTTACAATACCAACTATTTACTGCAGCTGCCATTTGTCATGCCCCAACACAATAGAAGTCAAAATCGGTTGAACGGAATGTAAAACAAGTTTGTTTAAATGTTTAATGTTATTGCAAATGGACCTAGTCTTAAAATTTCTTCGCAACTATGGAAAAATTAAAGTTGGCATGCAATTCCCTGCCCGAATGTAAATGTTTTCGCAAAGAATAGAAATCTAATAGAAACAGATACAATTTTTTCAGCCATGTTTTTACATTTAATTGAATAAGGAAACGCAGTTAAGGGGGATGCGCTAAGGCAGCCCGCGAAATTCAAATTTTCTTACGTTTATTGCAATTTGCACGTCAGTGTAAGGTTGTACATTGATTAAAATATGATTCGCGGCCGTATCTAATATGGCTTTACAGAATTATAATCATTAGAATCAGCAATACAACTCCATAAGTTAGAATTGGCCTCAAATCTCATGATTTATTACAAAACAAGGTTCATCTTCAAACCAGGTTTAAACCCTTTTTTGAATTTCGAATTATATTCCGACACATTGAGTTGTCAGTTTTGTACAAAGAACTGTATTTCTATCACAGCTAGGTTCTTATTACAAAAACTGGCTCGATGGTTTAATCCATGACAGAAGAAAAACCTCGTTTTGTAATTAGACCGAGAGAGTTGTATTGATGGTTTTTAAGATTATAATTCTATAAATAAATATTTGATACTGCCCCGTGACCCATATGTAGATCAACATACAACCTAAAACTGACTTGCAAATTGTAAAAAACGTAAGAAATTTTTAATTTTGCAGGTTACTCTAGCGCATTCGCCTTAACAGATTGTTTTTCAACTTCAACTTGTCCTTGGAAATTACTACTGAATTTAAAGTAGTTTTATTTTGTTTTTCTGAGACTTTTATCGACTCTTAATGGATATTGTATTATTTCTTGTAGCAATTGGCAGTCTAACCGTTACAGCCCTGCAAACACACCCGCGTCTACCGTTTCACGCGGCTTAGACCTCTATTATTACTAATAAATAATGGATAATATGTATGGGCAGTTTCACTCTATGGCCTGAAGGATATTCTCGTCGTCTAACTGATTCAAAATCATAAATATCGTTTGAAAATTTGAAAAACAGCACGAGCTTGAGCGGTTAATACGTTTACATAATATATCTCAGGTTCTACATCCACTTTCCAATTCTCAAATCCCGGGATTCACTTGGGGTCAAAGCACATCACTAAGTCCTTAAAGACGTTAATTATACCACATTGACAACACTGATGTTCTGGGACGGCTGATAACTTGATTTTCACGGAGTTTCTTTTTTAAATCCCAATCCGAAACCCCGGTATTGCCACAGCACATCACTAACCTATCAATAGGTCCCTTCAAAGACTTGACTTCATTGTACATTTACTTTATTCCGTACCCTCTGACCTAAAGCTCTTCCCTATTTATTGGGGTTCCGAAGACGTTACCAAGGTCCAACGTAATTTAGTTTGTCTTTCAAATTCCGTAGAAGAGATATTGCGGTTTCTCGTGTTTTTAAATGTTTTGTTCTATGCATATTCAGTGTCCTAGTCGTTTGTACTAAGGACAATGCATATAAACTCACACCTTCTTCCCATGGGGATAGGCAGAAACTACATAACACCTCCTACTACGATCCTTACATAATCTTTTTGCCTCTCTTACGGTCATACCTACTTGCGCGACCGCGGGAAGTTTGTTCCCCGACAGTAGATTGTCCGTGGGAACAAAGTTCCCAAGACAATCTTTTTTACTTTTAACCTTGTTCCACCACTATTAAGTAGTAATATCCAATTCCATGCATTTACTGTGATAGATTATCTGTGTTCGAACCTTTTGAGATACGACAACACTCACTGATCTAGTCTATGACATTAAAAAAGTATTATTTTCGCTGTCATAAAATCTAAAGTAAACAATCACAAGTTTTTGTCTCAACTTCGGAAGCTTGTAATTAATGAATATTGTACTAAGGTAAGTGGTTTGTTTTATTTATGTTTCACGTTGAAAGTTAACACAGCATGCATTTTAAACCATAAAAAATATAGGTCATCGCTTGTTTTTTCTTTGTAGAAAATCTAGAAATCTAGAATCTAGAAATCTGAAACTAACTGTGTTTGCTCTTTACATACCTATTTTTGTGAATTTTATACGATCATACATTCAAATGAAACATACACTACAATAGAGTCCAGTTCTCTGGCATCCATAAAAACATTCGAGCGTTACAAGATTCCAAGGATCTTCGTCGCTTCGGCATTGTTTGTAAACATGTGCGAAGTGCCAGCTGACGTCACGGTGTGCGTACGCATGACTATACGATGGACTGTTTTTTGTGTAGAACCGCTTTCGTACTGGTGGTTAGATCTGTGGTCATACACGCACGCTGGATGCTAGTACTACGCACCTGACCTTTCTGAAGAACATCACCAGTAAGGTTACTATGTCCTTCTAGTTATTTGTACAAAGGACAATGCTTTTATGGCTCAAAAGGAAAAAACCGAACCCTTATAGGATCACTTCGTTGTCCGTCTGTCTGTCAGTCTGTCAAAACCCTTTTTCTCAGGAACGCGTGGAAGTATCAAGTTGAAATTAATATCAAATACGTAGTTCTATGGCCCCTTAGAGTTCTAAAAAATCAAACTTCTAAATCAATGCAATAAAAAATACGGCCATTTATGCAACATATTTTGATACTCGCAAGTAAATCAAAACCTATATGGTACTTCCCGTTGACCTAGAATCATGAAATTTAGCATGAAGCAACATCTCACAGCCTATGTAAAAGAAAAAAGGGTGAAAATTATTAATTTGCGATTTTATGACATAAAAAAAAAATTGGGATTACAATGTTAAGTTTGTTCTTTTCAACTACGGAATCCTTTATTGTGCATGGTCCGAAACGCACTTGGCCGGTTTTGTTATTAAAACGGCAAAATCAAGTATACAGAGGTTTCCAAGTGAATAGCTTAGAAAATACATGAAAATATAAGGTCCCATTGGTTGTGACCAGGTTTTTAAAATCACCACAAAAACTCATGATTGCGGTAGGTTACATAAAGATTGCCTAAAAACCAGTCAAGTGCGTATTCGACCACGCACAATGAAAGGCTCCGTAGTTGAAAATAATTTATCCCAAAATCAAACTTAACAGGGGTAGTTGAAAAACTACAAATCACAAAAAATAATATATTTATATGCGATAAAATTACAAATTAACGATTTTCGGAGTTTTTTCTTTACTTGTGCTGTGAGACCTTGCTTCTTGCCAAACATTATTTTAGGTCAACGGTAAGTACCCTATAGGTTTTGATAAACTTGCGAGTATCTAAATAGTTTATACACTACTATTTTTTAATTAGTAAAAAAAAATGGGGCACTATCCGTACCCGTTACTGATCATATTTGTGTAGTCAAAACTTTTTTACAAAAAAATACAACCGACTTCCAAAAACAACACTACAAAGTGAAAAATAACTTTTATTTCGGAAGTCGGTGTCTAGTTAAATGTATTTTCGTTTTTTTGCCACCGACTTCCGAAATTAAAGTTATTTTTCACTTTGTAGTGTTGTTTTTGGAAGTCGGTTGTGTTTTTTTCTAAAAATTTTTTTATTTTTCACTTTTTAGTTGTGGTACCTACCCCACACAAATTCTAATACCCACTACCTGCAAAACAAACTAGAACATCATCCATATAAAAGTGGGGAAAAAATACGTATTATTGAAGCTAACTCAAAAACTACCCAAGCAAAGTTAATCAATTTTATATGGG
Organism: Cosmia pyralina; assembly: GCA_946251885.1. Taxonomy (NCBI): domain Eukaryota; kingdom Metazoa; phylum Arthropoda; class Insecta; order Lepidoptera; family Noctuidae; genus Cosmia; species Cosmia pyralina. The sequence goes on along the minus strand of OX276362.1, from coordinate 3,800,040 downwards.
ACTAACTGCGATGTATACCCTCTCGAATAAAACAAAAAAATCCAAATCGGTCCAGCCATCTTCGAGTAATCGGGGAACATACATAAAAAAAAATAAAAAAAAGGTTCCGACGAATTGAGTACCTCCTCCTTTTTGAAGTCGGTTAAAAAGTAAAAAAAATGAAATACCAAAATTGACCACGAAATTTGTCATAATTTCATAATTGAATCAATCATTCATAATAATTGCTACTAGAAAATACTACGCGCAGTGCTTTTCCATGATTAATGAATACTACTATGTAGCCTGTACAATATTTCCATAAACTGAGTAACATTTTGGGATATAAACAAATGCTAATTACTTTGCTGTTTATGAATATTATTTATTGAGACTTTACATATATAATAACAAGATCTTCTCTAATAAGCCCTTTAAGTATTTGTACTAATTAAAAAATAGTGGTGTATATCCGTATTTGTTTATTGCGTTGACTTAGAAGCTTGATTTTTTTAGATCTCCAAGGGACCGTAGACATATTTGATATTAATTTCAACTTGATCTATCTCCACGCGTTCCTGAGAAAAAGGGTCTTGACAGACAGACATACAGACAGACGGACAACGAAGTGATCCTATAAGGGTGCCGTTTTTTCCTTTTTAGGTACGGAACCCTAAAAATAAACAGAACATGATAACAAAATTCACATTGTTACTTATCTGATTTTTAATCCCGCAACTTTTTATAAAACTCGAAGTGAATTTGAAATAGCTTTCGGCAATCATTCTAATTTATACCTTATTACAATGGATAAGAGTATATTGCATTTAACTTACTATTTTGAGTAATGCTGTTGGAATAAAACCGTGAGTGCACGGTGTTTACTGTGACAAATAAACCTATTTTTTCTTTCTTTCTTTATTGAGTGGCCTCCAAATTTTAAGTCGCGTCATTGGTTTTAGCTAGAGGGTTTAGGTCGTTGAAAGACGGTTTTACACTATTCAAATTTGACCGTTTATGTCTCATTACGATGCAGGGTGTAGGCTGTAGCCTTTGATCTATTTTGATCACAAGAAAAATCCTCATCAGAATCTACCTAAAAACAACAAAAAATTAGCAACTTGTTTAAGATTTTAATTCATGGAAATTTACTAGGTAATTATTAAGAGAAAGAGGTTTGTGATATGAAAAAACTGGCCAAGTGCATGTCGGACTACGCACAATGAAAGGTTCCGTAGCTGGGATGAATTTATACCAAAAACAAACAACATTGCTGTTGAAAGACATGTTCTCAAATACATTCCAACTGTAAATGTAAGTTTGTACTCACTATATTGAGAGATGTACCACGTTATTTTAAGACCACAGAATTCTTATAGTTTTCTGTAATTCATTCAAAATTTTAGGCTCAGTAGTTTCGGAGATAAGGAGGGAAATGGTAAATTTTCGTCTATTTTCTTAAATACCTAGAAAACAATTTATTTTATAATAAAAAAATATGTATATTTGAGACCCTCATAGCAAAAACAAAACTGCAAAACTTTCTTTGTTAATTTTCTTATTTGCCCCCCAAAAGTGACCTTCATATTCAGAATTCATTTATTTACGTTACCCATCCGTGTTTGGGTCACAGAAATTCATGTGTAGGTACCAAATTTCAACTTAATCGGTCCATTAGATTCGGAGCAAATTGGCTGTGACAGACGGACAGACAAACAGACACTGGAGTGATCCTATAAGGGTTCCGTTATTTCCTTTTGAGGTATGGAACCCTAAAAAGATACATGTTACGCCGACCCCAAATAGATTAGGTTAAGAACAGGAAAATTATGAATCTGTATTTATTTCAAAATTTTAGGCTCAGTAATCAAAAAGCTATATTTTACCGACTGAAGTGACAGATGCATTGATAGTGATAAATAAAAAACAACAAAAACAAACAAAAACACAAAAAAAAAAACGCAAAAACACACAACACTTAAACGCACAAAAACAAAAAACATACAAATAAAAACAAAACACACAAAAAACATACATACAAATACATAAAAAACACATACATATACATAAAAAACATACTAGAAATACATAAAAAATGCCCCCACCTACTACTACGTTACTAAACTACTGACAAACTACTCGTATCAGTAAAATTCTTCTCTCCCAAAGTAGGGCTAGCGCACTACCCTAACAATCCACTTGTACTCAAGACATAAGCATTCCTCATATTTGCGAGCACCCTCACAATGTAATATTGGGGACTAGCATTATCATAATCCTTGACCCTTAGGGCACCCGCACATTGTCGATTGTCAGACCAACTAAGTTTGATCCGTCTTCAGTGATAAATCTGCCTTTGCCTTATGGTTGCACGATCAATGTCAACACTAACCCCGCGTCCTAATTAAAATGACTGGTCGCGCGACAAGGCGTTTTTTGAGTTCATATGTCACTTATTTGTTTGGAAAACCGGAAGACGCCCTCTGTCGACGCGACGGGATTCGCCAAACAAAATATACGTGACGGGCGCGTGTGCGGTGATGATTACTTTGGTTAGGACATTAGGTTGCGCTATCAATATCAAACATATAAGGCCTCCTGGAATCCAGTCGACTGTCTGTTGATTACTGGAAGGTATACAGGGCATCCCACGACTTTGCCACATGGAGGGAAAGTACTTTAAATACTGTAGACAGAAAGATTTACTGAATGAAGACTACATTTTTATTTTAAAAACAATATGAACTGCATTCAAAGAATTTTAAATAATCCTGTCTGAACCGGGAATTGAACCCGCTAAATAAAAAATAAAAAAAAAAAAAACAATGAAGGGTTCCATAGTTGGGATGAATTTATTCCAAGAACAAACTTAACATTTTAGTTGAAAAACATGTTCTCCCATACATTACAACTGTAAATGTAAGTTTGTACTTACCATATTGAGAGATTTACCTTGTTATTTTAAGACCACAGACTTCTATTTTCTGTATTTTTTTCAAAATTTTAGGCTCAGTTGTTTCGGAGATAAGGGTAGGGAATGGTTAATTTTCATCTATTTTCTTAAATAACTTTAAAATAATTTATTTTAAAATTACAAAAAAATAGATTTGATTTATAGTACGCCCTTTACCAAATTTACACTTAAACGGTCCATTAGATTCGGAGCAAATTGGCTGTGACAGACGGGCAGACAGACAGACACACGAGTGATCCTATAAGGGTTCTGTTTTTTCCTTTTGAGGTGCGGAACCCTAAAAAACCTGTAATTTTACTATACCGATCGAAAGGCTTAATCAAATTTCTTCTAAATAACATAGTATCTAAAATAAAAGAATGAAATTTATTTTTAACAGGAAGGTATTGTGAGAACACAGAATGAAAGAAAATTTCAAAATCAGTGTGATGGACAACTGTTGTGATTTTTACTACAATCAAATACATTTTCTCAATATGGCGAAGTAGACCGAGACTTAACGCACCAGATCAACTCAGAATGGATGAAATGGCGACAGGTTACAGGAACAACTTGCAACCCGCGGATGCTCCTCAAGTTAAAAGGGGAAAATTTACAAGTCCGTGATTAAGGCCTGTCGTACTTTATGGATCGGAATACTGGGCTATGAAGAAGACGGATGAAAAAAAATTGCGTGCAGCGGAGATGAGAATGTTGAGATGTATGTATGGAGTGACGAGAATGGATAAAGTAAGAATAGAGTAAATAAGAGGAAGTTTGAAAGTGGCGCCAGTGACAGAAAAGTTGATAGGAAATCGTTTGTCTTGGTATGGGCATGTGATGATGATCGAGAGACAAAACGCATTGACTAAAAGAGTGATGAATATATATGTTGACGGATGGAGAGGCAAAGGAAGGCCAAAGAAAAGATGGATGGATTGTGTGAGGAATGATATGAAAAAGAAGGGAGTGAGTGGGAGTGACGGTTGACAGGGGAGAAAGGAAGAAGAAAACGTGATGCGCCAACCCCACGTACCATGGGATAAGGGCAGGAACATGATGATGAAATAAATTTTCTCAATCCCAATCGTTTAGTCAGATAGACATACACTTACGGCTATTTTAGCAATTTTTTGCTGCAAGCAACGGTACGGTCAAAACTACAAAAAAGGAAGAGCAGTTCACGCGATTGGTTCAACTATTTTTTCAGAGCTCGGCTGCAATCGTAATCGATTCAAAATTGAGTTGGTGTCGAGTGCGTTCTCATATACATTCCAACGATTTTTATTGTGACTCTGTTTATTTAACCGACTTCTAAAAAGAGGTTCTGTATTCGACCCGTATGTATGTATGAATGTTTGTATGTCCTCGATTTTTTCAAAAACAAATGAGCCAATTTTGATGATTCTCTCACTACCGTGATCTACATACTTTCAGGAAGGTTTTAGTATATAATACATTAGGTAATTATTCTTACGTACGAAGTTATATGCATAAATCTACTGTATCCGGCATTTCTAAGCGGATTTTATGATGATTCTTCTGTTCGTTCGTTTTGGGCTCATATAATTGTCCTAATTGTATATTCAACTAAAAATTGAATAATAAATTTACTTTAAAAAAAGCAAAAACCGACTTCAAAACCTAAAACTAATAAAATAACTTTCATAAAAAAACTTACTTAACAGCTTCTGAAGTCGGTGTCTTCCATTCTTCAATGCACCTTAGCTTGGCACCGACTTCAGAAGCTGTGAAGTGTTTTATGAAAGTTTTTTATTCGTCTTAGGTTTTGAAGTCGGTTTTTACTTTTTTTAATGAAAGTTAATTTTTGTAGCTATCTTCCTTAAACTGTTTGGGCCCAGTAGTGGTCACGCTTATTGCGGCGTCAGAGGCGTTGTTCTGATCGTCACGGGTGCAGGTGAATGGACATTTGGGACACTAGTAGATGGGAAATAGCCTGAGAAACTTCTTTGTTGGTCTAGTGGACGTAACCGCGACTACTTAGTATGGTCCTGAGTTTGATTCGCAAGTCGGTAGCAGCCCGTAGTCTGAACTTCAGCATCATCAGCATATAGCAGTCCACTTCTGGACATAGACCTGTGATCTACATCGCCACATGCAAACTACACATCAAACTGACGTCACGCAAAATCCTGCATCGCGCAATCAGAGTTTACCACGCGATTAGCATATATACAACGTCCCGACATTAATCGTCGGGAAGTTTCCACCAGACACAACATCCGTCTGGTCGGAGGATCCTTCCTTTTCAACGGAGGATGAGTGAACTTTACACCCTGTTCCTCATGCCTCCATAGGTCTCTCCATCTGCACGGCATTTAGCTCGATTCTCGACAATTCATCCAGCTGCTGCCAGCCACCCTGCGAAGATCGTCGCTCAGCAAACGTAAGGTAGGATGGCGTCAGGCTAGGGTCTAAGGGTGCCCTACCTTTCCTTTGCTGATTTGCGATCTCCACTCAATAACACGTCTGCCCCAACGGTGATTGGTTCTACGGCTAATATGGCCGGTCCATTGCCACCTCAGCTTGCTTATTCTATGAGCTATGTCGACAATATTGGTTCTCTGCCGTATCACCCTCGCTCCGGATTCGATCCCATAGAGAGACTCCAAGCATAGCCCATTCCATAGCTCGCTGAGCGACCTTGAACGTGGACACTCACGGTACGGCTGGTTTATGGACCAGCCAGTTCTCCGTAAGTCATAACAGGCAGGTCGCACTGATTGAAGACCTTCATATTTAGGCTCAGTGGAATACACGACGAGAAGACTCAGCGAGACGAGTGTTCAGCCCAGCTGAATTCTTCCGTTAACTCAGCTGAATTAGTCAACTTCAACAACTCAACTTAGGCGCTGTTAATAGCATTAGGCTTGTCGCATATTCATGAGACAAACTAAACTGCCGAAATGTGGGTGTACTATATATAATAATAGACCTCTGACTATTCCTTCAAGAAATACAAGCGTAACGTTATGTTATGTAAAATTGTCGTGACAGTCGACCGTCTGCGAACGCCCTAAGGCAGCCACTGTCAGAAGAAAAAGGTAAATAATATTCCGTATAAGCATAATTAGGTAATAAGGGACGGACGGACATATGTAGTTCTTGTGTTAGTAAAAATATTATGGACAATAAGAACAAGATTATGGATGCTCGCGACAAGAGGGAGTAAAGAAATATGGACTACGAAAGGGAGTAGTGACGCTTGAAGGTCAGTAGTATTGGGCCTTATTTTTGACTTGGATGAGAGTTAAGAGGCCGTACACGAAATTTTGCCAATTTCGCTGATTTACGTGATTTTACAGTCCTCCTAATTGGGAGAGGGACCACGAAGGTCCGATGTCAAAATCGTTCCTGTCTGTGAATCGGACCCCAGTAGTCCTATCGGCTCCCGACGTTGTTTTGACTGTTTTTGAATTTACTGTTCTCACTTACACAAAGTGTAGGGAAAAAACAAGGATGGCACACCGTCACATGTCAAGTATCTAAAACAAACAAACAACGATAACACCCAGAAATAAGCGAGCGAAAGCGAGACCACCCAGAAATACTCTCACACAAAAAGCCCACAAAAAACAAAATGGCCGTCACAGTGAATACTGTATGTGTTTAAGTTTTAATGCACAACATAAAAGATCAGATTTGATTTGAGATTTGTATGTCTGTATGTCTACTTATAAGATCCTTGATGGTGATACCTATATTTAACAAATAAATCTACATCTTATACATTAGGCAAATATACATTTATAAAGTAAAAACAGTGATATTCATAATATTAACACCAGAAATAAGGACAAATTACGTGCTCCATTCTACCGGCTTCATAAGATTCATAACTCATTTGTTGGGCTGGGTATAACTTTTTATAACAAGCTACCCTCTTCTTTGCTAGATTTGCCTTTTAATGCGTTTATAATTAAAGTAAATTCCAACCTTTGTTCAAAGGCATACTATTGTATCAACGATTACTTAAACGATAAGGTCGCTGTGATTAACTCAAGACAATGTTTATGTTTTTTCTCCAGAATTAGTTTCAAAGTCAAAAGTCAATGTCAAATCGTTTATTGCGAACTAAGTGTACAATATTGGTGTTATTTATGTTAGTAGGTATTTATGACTTAGCAGCCTTTTACAAGCATTGCAATTATCATTCACCTGCCCTTTTCATCCTAAATTAGCATGCATTAAACAATTTTTTTTTGCCAGGCTTCTGGGCACGTTTCCGGATGACATCGATGTGGACGAGTACTTCGACGCCTAAGTGTCCTTTTGTTTTGTATTTATTTGTATAGTTAGTTAGTTAGTCTTTTACAATAATAATTGAATTAAATTAAAATTGTGTGAAATTTAAAAAAAAATCAATTATTTTTTTTGTATTTAGTACAATTAAATTAAGAAATTATAGTTACGTCAAAATTAAATGTCAATATTAATAAATTTAATACAATTTTTCAGCAATATTAATGTCATCCTTTGTCTAATACAAATTATAATTTTACATGAAGTTTAGTAGGCTTACATAATGACAGGTTATAAGAGTTCCTAAAGTTGTTTATTTTATTTGACAAATAATATAATTTAATGTTTTGTGTTGCGTAAATTATTTTGCATACTATTGTATAGAATCAAGTTCTTCTAACTGAACAGACAGCTGTGCTGCTGGGGAGTTTGTTGCGTCACTTCTTCTTCCCAGCTAAAGCACTAGGAAGTGGTGAAGGGCGGGCGTTTTGCTGGGACTGTCTATGTAATTTGGACGTTGATAAAGTGTTGATTCTCAGCCTAATTTGAATAAATGACTTTTTATTTTGATTTTTATTTTGAAATGATTCAGATTCTGATAACATTTTTGTATTTTTCTCATGTATAATCAGCTTTTTATTGGTCCCACTGCTGGGAGACAGGCCTCCTCTCGGTAAGAGGGAGTGGACCGTAAATGCACCACGCGGGTTCAGTCCGGGTTGGTAGATGTCACATGTCTTAGAATTTTTGGTTCTAGGATATGCTGGTTTCATCATGACGTTTTCCTTCACCGTTTTGAGAGCAGTGGTGTTGAAATAATTTACACAAATTAAAGTGCCTGGTTGGGTTCAAGCCCACGAGACTTCGTAAGTCTCGGTTGTTACCACAGGGCCACCACAGCTAATTCAGATTTTTCTCATGCACTGAGATTGAATCGCACTCCCCGAGTAAATGATCCCCAAATAGACAATAGTCAATACACATTGATACATCATAACTAGAGATGAAACGGATAGCAGTTTCGCGCAGTTTAGCGGATATTCAGCAACCTTGTCACCGGTTAGCCGGATATTCTGCCGCCGAATATCCAACATAAAAAAAAAAAACAATTCCAAAATCTATTTTTCAGCACCTTGCAGCAGTGTGTACAGCGAGACTTTTTTCTGAAGCTGGCCTTATTTGCGAAGACAAGCGGAACCGCTTGCTACCTTTGAATGCAGAGAAATTAGTATCCATTCACCATAATTTCCGCTAGTGCAGTATGAGTACTAATTAATTTTCTAAGTTTAGAAATTATCTTTATCTTTTGATTACTGGTTGTATTTCTTAAGTGATACTAACTAAATAAAACAATTAAACATCAATTTTTTTTTTGTTTAAATCCGGTATTCGGCCGAATAGGCGCTAGTTATCCGGTATTCAGCCGGATAGTATTTAGGCCGCCGCATAAGCCGGATACTGGATAGTTACCGGATATCTGTTTCATCTCTCATAATCACCTTCAATAAAACTCGAAAATAAATGAAATATAACGCATTTCGGAGCTAAAGCTGGATTTAAAAGGAGCTATTACACTCAGTGAGACAGGGATTTATCGAAACTCGATAAATCTTCTGAGAGAGTTGTCGGCTGAATGGCGGACTATCGATGCCTAGTGATGTATGTAGGCGAAGTGACGTGATTTAGTGAGTGAATGCAATGCCAGAATACGGGATGGTTCTGCATATTTTTTAGTTCTTTGGATCTGTTCCGTTTGGGATTTTCACGGGTAAACTTCCAACCGAATTTTTGGAGGAAAACGTTGTTTGGCATTTGTAGGTAGAGTATTTTTATTTGTTATTTGTAAAATTCGAGACTTTACACCTGGGCGGGAGGCGTGAGCTAAGTGCTCAATATAAATTCCTACTCCCTATTTTATCTCACATTAACTATTCTTTTAGTTCGTGCCGACTAAGAAGAATAATATGCTCTTGTGAAACTTTTGCTACACAGAACGACAGTGTGGTGAAGTTATTGCTTACTAAAAGCTAGTGGTCTTTACTTACACACACCGCAGACGTGATGGTTCTATACTCCATTTACAATACGATTACACATTTAAACAAATCTTTTTTACAGTCCGTTCAACCGATTTTGACTTCTATTGCGTTGGTGGCATGACAAATGACAGCGGCAGTAAACAGTTGGTACTGTAACTACTATTTTGCCTTTAATGCCATCCTTAATGCCTACAGAATAGAAGTCAAAATCGATTGAACGGACTGTAAAAAATGTTTGTTTTAATTTCTAATCTAATTGTAAATGGAGTATAGAGGTACCTAATTGGGACAAAACATAATTTTGTTTTTGGATCTGTGACTGCTTAAAGTGTTGTTATGTACTTGAAGTTTGAGTTGATAAAATATGTTTTATCGTGTTGAGATATCGGTACCCATCACTTTTGTGAAGTTTAGACAAAAAAACTGATTTTTACACTGATATTTTAAGTAACTGATAAAATAACACTACCCCAAAAAGAATACGGTTCCTTTTTTGTTTTATATAATAGGATTTAGATATTAGAAATTGTTTTAATTTATTTATGAATATATTAATTTTTGTTGTTCTTTATTGAATTCTGGTAATTTATTATATATTTTACTTGACATGATTAGTGTACTTGTTGCGTGCATTTTTAGCATAGAGCTTGGTAAGTTTAACCTATTTTTATGGCATAATGTATAATTTTACTGTTGTTTAGATCATTTTGAACAGTCTGTTCGTCCCAACATTATTGACGTTGACTGTACACCCACATTTTGCATGTAATAGGGGCGGAAGCTATTGCCATCATCCAGATTTCCAGACCAGACTCCGGGCTTCTACTGGGGAATTCATGTTAGTAAAACCATTAACTGACTGTTTCAATTTAAATATAATGACAATATACATTCGTCTATATCTAGGAATACTCCCAGACTATTCACACTCAACCTTAACAGAAAATGAGCAATATTGCCTCTTTTATTAGCCACAGCTATTTCGAAACAGGATATGGTCTCCATAAAAGGATGACGGGATATGATGCCGATGCCCTCTTTGTAATATTTTGACCCCTCTCGAAACGGATACGTAGGTTTTTTTAAAACAAAATCGCTTACGGCAGTTTGCACGATATCGCAGTGTTTCATATCTGACTGGACGGAATTGAAGTGTGATAAGACTTTTAAATGATTAGATATTTTTTGGCGATGATAAAGGAGTGAAAAGGTTTGATTATTATGTACTATTATTATCACACTAATATTATAAAGGTGAAAGTTTGTGAGTGTGTGTGTGTGTGTATGTTTGTTACTTCTTCACGCTCAAACGGCTGGACCGATTTGGATGAAATTCGGTATGTAGACAGCTTATAATCCGGATTAACCCGTCGCGCGCTAATTAGCAGACACAATTGAAATTCTATTGTTATCTGTACACATGGTGTACAATCGACATTTTAAGAGTTAACACATAGGCTACTTTTTAGCCCGGAAAAATGTAGTGCTCCCGTGGGATGAGCAAGAAATTCAAATATATTTGCTACTCCTTCAAACTCTAACGCCACGACCGATTTTGACGGAATTTGGTGTGGAAGTAGCTGACACTCTGGATCAACACATAGGCTACTTTTTGTCCCGAAAAAATAGAGAAAGAAAGAAAAAGTATTTATTGTGACTAGCACAGGAAGATCACCAACCAAACAAAAAACACAATAATAAAAGTTTGAAAACAAAAAAACAAAAATAAATAATCACACTATCACATCACACTAATATTATAAAGGCGAAAGTTTGTGAGTGTGTGTATGTGTATGTTTGTTACTTATTCACGCTCAAACGGCTAGACCGATTTGGATGAAATCCGGTATGTAGACAGCTTATACCCAGCATAAAGACATAGGCTACTTTTTATCCCGAAAAAAATGTAGTGCCCCCGTGGGATGAGCAAGGAATTCAAATATATTTGTTACTCCTTCAAACTCAAACGGCTCAGCCGATTTTGATAAAATTTGATGTGGAAGTAGCAGACATCCTGTATACACATAGCACACATAGGCTTCTTTACATCCTGAAAAAATGTAGTGTTCCCGTGGGATGAGCAATTTTTTTGTGAATACTTTTCTCACCGATTAAATAATACACATTTTATTATATCTCATAAACCGCGGGTAACACCGCGGGGCGCAGCTAGTTTTATGATATAAGTAAACTTTTAATTCAAATTGATATTATATATAAGTTAATATAATATCAATTTGAGTTAACATTTTTGCGACTAATCTAATCTAATAGAACTTTGAGAAAGTTCATTACGTGGAATCAATCTGTAAGGTCACAGCAAATTATCAGGTCAAACTTTTACAAGTCACATAAAACAATGAATATGAACAACTTTCTTTTTATCCGACGAATAAAAAGAATGAGGTTCTCAAGTTGACACGTATATGTGACCACGCATAACTTTTTACAGAGTAGACCGATTTTAATTTTTTTTTTGTTTTATTCTAGAATATCTACCTCAAAGTTGGTCTCATATTATAAAATTTATTAACATTGCTTTGGTAGTTTTTGAGTTAGCTTCAATAATACGTATTTTCCCCCCACTTTTTATGTAGATGTTCTAATTTCGTTTGAGTGAAAAATAAAAAGTTTTTTACAAAAAAATACAACCGATTTCCAAAAACAACACTACAAAGTGAAAAATAACTTTAATTTTGGAAGTGGGTTGTAAAAAACGAAAATGAATTTAACCAGACACGTTATTTTTCACTTTGTAGTGTTGTTTTAGGAAGTCGGTTGTATTTTTTTGTAAAAAAGTTTTTTTTATACTCCTTTTGCCTCATTTACGTTCATTATTCTGGTCATACACGCACGCCGATTGCGACTACTACGCACCTGACTTTTCTGGAGAACACCACCAATAATGTCACTATTTATATCCTCCTAAGGCGTCCCCTCCCGGCGTTTCCACTCATATCTGCCTTGTAAACACCTTTTGTTACCCTCCCTTCATTCATTTCTCTACAACAACGACCCTGAACGTGGTTTATATTAACCATTATCCTATAACATGGAAAGTTTGGAAATTCCAGTAGGTATAAGAAAATTTACTTTGACACTTCGGCTTTTAAAACCTACGACTCCCAAGTGGTCCGGTAGTCACTGGCCCCCAAACGAGGGTGTTATTTTAAATGATTCAAAAAATAGCCCCTAACCATAGAAAAAATTTAAACGAATTAAAATTACATTTTCAAAATAAAAAGATCACAAAGAATATTAAAACCTTTTTAAGGCTGATTCACACGTTATCGCGGTCTGAAATCGTTGGTCGAACGCAAATGGATGTGTTAAGCCTTTAGGCCCAATTGTTAGCCAGCACGTGAATATTGGGGATTTGAATTCGATTCCCAGTTGATGACAAAAGTTCTATTTTAAATTTCTAGGTATATCAATTATTCTTTTTTCGGATTTACCTTATTGCGTACTCCAAAAATAACATATGTTTGGTTATATATAAAAGTTGTTTATAATTATGAGTACAATGACCCTTTAAGAGGTTGTGCGTTATTTAAGTTACAACTTATCCCTTACCCCCCCCCCCCCTTACCTTTTACCTTTCACCTTATATGAAGATTGTCGGCCGCAGCCTCTCCTTGCGTCTTTTCGTTGAGCTGTTGCAAAATGTCACATAGTGTGTGAGGTGGTTTACTGAACTATTTGCCAATTTGCCCCCAAATAAACATGTTCATTGTTTTAGTTCACTCATTCATTCATTGATTTTGCGTGAGGCAGCGTTATTGGAAATTAAATGGGTAGGTTTAAACTATAATAACATGGATTTTATGATTATACCAAGCCATACGTGCGTGATGGGGTTTTCCAGCGGCAAAAATGACAAATTTCCGCACGAATTTTCATACCCTGTTTATTATGGAAAGGATTTTCAAAAATTCTTCCTTATTAGTGCTCACCTTCATTACATGGTTTCTTTTTTTTTAATCATTATTTATTTAGATGCTTAACCTTACGTACGTCAGCCTCATCATATCCTAATCTAACTAATTATTACCCGTAATTATAATATGATGAGTACAAATATATTATTGCGTAAGCGACGGAGAATAGAATAGAATATAATAAATTTATTAAAGAGGTCGTATGTTGTTATGGTACATAGATTGCGTTCTGGTCACTTTCCATCCAGGAAATTTGGATAACTAATGAAAAAAGTCGACTCCCCTAATTGCCAAGTGTGTAATAAAGTCGAAGATGTCCAACATTTGCTGGTGGAATGTGTAAAGAACAAGAGAGAGAGGGTGATAGTGATGCGGGAGTTAAAAGTCAATATGGAGATCATATATATCTAGTAAGTAGTTTTTTTTAATACGTCATAAATCGGTCTATTATTAAAACATCGACCAAAGTTAAAACGAACTACAAGAACTTTTATATTATGTTATTTGCTGCTACGGAACCCTTCATGGGCGAGTCCGACTCGCACTTGGCCGCTTTTTTGCAAGCATGTCAGCCTTCTCGTTTCCATATATGAGATGGAATCCATTGCAGCCTCAAATTTCAAATTTCTTAGATAGCGAAAGGGAGCACTAAGAAAGGATTTCTAGACCCAGCGGAATAGGTTGTGCGAGTGTGCGTTGTCTGTCAGTGAATGAGTTTAAGGTTTTTATTAAAACAGTGTGTTGTTTTAAACAAACATTGTGGCCCGTACCAAAGCAATAGTTTTCAATGTGAAGTATAGTTTATAGAAAGTACGATCGTTAAAGGAGTTGTTCATGAGAAATCCTGGACTTGAACGGTCTTATTACAAAACGAGGTTTTTCTTCCGTCATGGTTTAAACCGTCGAGCCAGTTTATGTAATAAGAACCTATCTGTGATAGAAATACAGTTCTTTATGCAAAACTGACAGCTTAATGCGGTACTAAGTTGTCTGTTTTGTAAAACTGACAACCTAATGTGTCGGAATAAAGTTCAAAATTCAAAAAAGGGTCCTTATTTAAAAACTTGGCCTTATTTGTAATATTATTATTACAATGATTTACTTAGCTTATAAATATATTAAGCCCCACAAAACCATGTCCATAGTTTGACTGTGGGGGCTGGCGAGTCTTTATTATTATTACTTTACACATTAAAATCTTAAACTCTTTACTTTAGGACTTAGGTAGCACTGTAGTTAACGTTTCCAAATAATGGTGCCGATTCTGTTGTGCACAAACTAAACTTAATTTAGGCTATTGCTAACTTTTTCTCTCTATTATGACAAGAAAGGGACGGAAGTAAATTAGAGCTGTCAAATTAGTTACAACTATTTTTTCCATAGACATTTAGACGACACGTAAAAACATGTCGACTAAAAAACACGGTGAAGCGCAAGGCGTGAACTAGTATGACATCTCCAACTTAGTTCATAGCTATAGCTGTCCTTTTCTCGCGCTGCCTGTTAGTAAAAGATAGCGATTCTCTAATTTTAGTTTAGTGCGTTCACAAGAGAATCGGCACCAATATCTTTTTAATTTATTTCTGAACCTGTTTGCATTGGCTTCGCTCCTTATGTCTGCCGGCAGGCTATTCAATAGGTATGGTATTCGTTTTTTTAAAGTTCTGTCACCATAGTAATTGGTGACTCTGGGTACCTTGAATTTGCCGGCAGCCATAGATCGCGTATTATATACATTGAGTACATGAGATAAGTTATGCTCTTGAGAACCATGATGGTTTACTGCTAAAAGATATTTATGTTTATAGCTGATCGGTAGAATTTTACAAATTTTAAATAAATTCCTATAATAGAAAGAAAGAAAGAAAGAAAATACGTTTATTTGCGGTAAACATGACGCAAAGGACAACAAAATAAAATAAACAATGTAAAAAGCAAGTTTTGGGGAAAATATGCGTCACATAATCTCCTTTACAATAATTTTTCGTAAGATAATAAGACGGGAATGGTTTGAAATTCCTAAGAATGAGCAAACATGTTTGTTCCCCACTTTAAATGAGAAGTTCCATAATTTTAATAACATACTCTGTAGGTTTAAAGATGATTCTTGTAGAAACCATCTTATTTTTTTTTCAGATGTGAAAATATCATGTTTTCTCATTCTGTTTCAAACTTGCCCTCACGTACCACTTAAAGGGTCACGCCCTTTATTTAGTAAGGAGTCAGATCCCACAAAAAAAAAACCGGCCATGTGCGTGTCGGATCACGCACAATAAAGGGTTCCGTAGTTGACCAAATTTATCCCAAAAAAAAAATGAGATAAAATTCTGCTCTGAGACCTTGCTTCTTGCCAAATTTCATTATTCTAGGATCTAGGTCAACGGTAAGTTTTGGTTTAAGGTTTATAGGTTTTGATTTAAGACTTACGAGTATCAAATTATGTCGCATAAATGTTTTTTTATTGCGTTGACTGACAAGCTTGATTTTTTTAAGAACTTCAAGGGACCATAGACTTACGTATTTGATATTAATTTCAACTTGATAACTCCACGCGTTCTTGAGAAAAAGGGTCTTGACTACCTAACAGACGGACAACGAAGTGATCCTATAAGGGTTCCGTTTTTTTCCTTTTGAGGCACGGAATCCTAAAAACTCGCATCTCAAATTAAAATCATTCCCGAAAAACTCGCTCAATATTCTAACCAAACCCTATTCCGGGCCAGACTTACGTCACGATCATAACCCTGCAAAAGCTACGCAGTGTTCACGCGAAATGTTGCCCAGTATCCGGTTTTATCAGCTTTTATTGGCAAGAGTCGTCCGGACGCAGTTTCCCTTGCTGTTACGGAAAGAGAGAAGCCATTTTTATGTGGCCGCAGACTTCGCAGAGTGTGGGTTAATAGAATGACGTCAGCGTGTTTGCGATTTTAAAAGGGTAAGTTCTAATGTGGGTTGTGAAGTTTGAGTTTTAAGTGAAATGTGAGCGTGTTTTCATTTGTCAGGTTTATTACTGTGTTGTGACTTGTGAGCTCATAGGGTTTGTGTGCGATGACACTTTATATATGCACTGTGAAAATGTTGACCATCTTTTCTTCGAACCATAGAATAAAGAAAAAAGTCAGAACTATAAATGATTAGATTAAGAGATTGAAAAAAAAAATGGCAAGTGCACCCAAATCAACATTTTAAATATATGTTTTTTTTTTATATATATGTCGGAACGTCAGGATTTACTCAGTTAGATTTAGACAGACACGTGGGCAGAAGATGGGTTTCGTGCAATGAAAACACACTGGGTTCGATACACGGTGTTTAAAATCACAATCTAACACAATCACTAAGCACAACTAATCGAATACAGTTCCATGGCGTAGTAACCCCGATGTTGCTCCGATGCGATCCGACACTAGACTGTTCTGCTCGCCATGAGGTTAGAACATCACGACTCTGTAGAAGCGCGCTGTAGGCGTGGGCACCTCACGTGATGTCGCCAGTGGCGCGCTTGCGATTCGTTACGCGTCCGTACTATTGACTGGATCCGACTTATATATAATATACAGGGTGTCCCGTAAATAATGGATCAAACGTAACGGGTAGGTAGCTTACCTAATTTCCAACAACTAATTTGAATATTAAAAAAAAAACCGTTACAGTAACCAGGATATTAATTTTTTTTCGAATTTTACGATTTTGTCTTCCAGAATTAAGCTTTTTTAATGCTGTCGCTGCAAATGATGACATTTTTAGGTATGATTTTTATTTAACATTTCTGAATAGCTTACTAATGTTATAAGATACCATTTTTTTGAATACCGTTTTATTTGCCTTAGAAAAAAAATCTTGAGTTGAAAAGTTTTTTCTTTACGATGTTAGGACCAAAATTGAAAAAATTCTCCTGTAAAAAAAATGTATGACACCGAAAATCACCATTATTTTAAAAACTTGTACATTTAATAAGGTTTGCAAATTGGTGTAAAACTTACGTCTAGTCTTTATCGTTACAAAGATATTGCTATGAATGTGATGAAGACAGAAAATAAATTAAATTGGTACTATTCCATTTTTTCATTTTCGTAATGGCTTATGCTTGAATGCTTGTAATCGAAGCAGGTAGTTAAGCGGCTAGCATATTCCGACCCGATGACGTCATCTGTCCGGAATTTGGGACCGCTACCTGTGGCGGAGTTGCACCTCAGTCAGCGTGAAGGGGATAGATAGCGCCGCTTTTGTATTTTTGGTAAATTGGTATGAAGTTGTACATTCTAGTCCTTGTCGTTACAAAGATAATTGCTATGAATCTGAGAGGTGCTCCAAATCAACGTTAATAAAAAAAATAAAAAAGTGTGTACATTTAAACTTTTTCTTTAAAATGTGTAACTGTAGTATTTCAGAGGCAATGTTCATTGAATTATTGAGGCGTATGAAAAGAATTAGGAGGCCGTACTAAAAAAAACAGTTAGTTCAAATAAATCGTTTTATTTGGTTTTTACAATAAATGTTCGAATTGCCTTCCCTCTACAAGAATGCAAAGTCTGCATCTCCTAATAAAGGAAGCTCTTATCCGACGGACAAAACGGCTTTGGTTTATTTCTGATACAGCAGATTGGATGCGCTGTCGTAATTCTTCTTCCGACGTTATTGGATTCTTGTAGACCCTGTCTTTAAAACATCCCCAGTAAAAAAAATCTAGGGGATTTAAATCCGGAGATCGCGGAGGCCACAAAATTGGTCCTAATCGGCCAATCCATCTGTCCGGATAACTTTCATCAAGGTGCGCCCTTACTGCCGTCGCATAGTGAGCGGGGCACCCATCATTTTGCAACCACATTGCTTGCCGTACGTCTTCTGGAACGTTTTCTAATAACCTTGGCAACTCATTCCTTAAAAAATGGAGATAATATTCGGCGTTTAGAGTAGCTGGTAGTTCAAAGGGCCCTATTATTTGCCCATTGATTATTCCCGCCCATAAATTTATTTTAAATTGATGTTGGCCCCTGTCCTCTCGCATCAAATATGGGTTTATCAGCTGCCAACTGTGCAAATTATGCAAATTTAAATATCCATCTCGGCGGCATGAAGACTCGTCACTCCATAAAATCTTGTTAAAAAACTGCGGGTCCGCCCGAATCATTCTAAGCATCCTTTGGCAAAATTCTATTCTTGGCTGGTAATCACGCGACGTCAGCGTTTGAACACGTTGCACGTGATATGGGTGCAATCGGCACCGTTGTAGCACTCGATGCACCGTCGATCTAGAAATTCCTACGCGTCGCGCTATGACGCGAACGGAGACTGACGGATCTTCCTCGATTTCTCGAAGAATGACTTCGTCATTAACTTGTCGCGGTCGTCCTTCACGGGTACCACCAACTCCGGTGCCAAGAATTCTTCCCTCAAGAAGCGCGTTATGCACTCTAATAAAGACGCGATAATCGGGATAACGAACCAGGTTCGGGTATCTTTCACGGTACAATCTTGCAGCCGCCCTGGCATTACCTCTTGCTTCTCCGTAGATAAAATGCATTTCGGCGTACTGCCGTGGCGTGTACTCATAACGAGGCATTGGGCTGAATAAGGTTTCAGCGCTACTGCACACACGTACAAGCACACACAAACGAATGTTTTCGGAGTCCGTAGGATCGCCAAGTCGTTTGTCCAATACGCAAAGAGTTCCAAATCGATAGGCAAAGCAAAGTCCAAAAACACAGCACAAGTCAAATTTTACAGAAGAAAACACCGAGCCACTGACCGGGAGCGAAAGTTGTCTGACGTAGCAACTCGAAGAGAGACTAGTTACAACTAAACTAATAAAATCAAGCAACAATGAAGCCTGTACGAGTGAAGGGCGCAGGAAAGAACAAAAGAACCTGCGCAACTTCATACCGATTTAACCGATTTACCAAAAAGCGGCGCTATCTATCCCTTTCACACTGACTGAGGTGCAACTCCGCCACAGGTAGCGGTCCCAAATTCCGGACAGATGACGTCATCGGGTCGGAATTATGCTATCCGCTTAACTACCTGCTTCGATTACAAGCATTCAAGCATAAGCCATTACGAAAAGGAAAAAATGGAATAGTACCAATTTAATTTATTTTCTGTCTTCTTCATCACATTCATAGCAATATCTTTGTAACGATAAGGACTAGACGTAAGTTTTATACCAATTTGCAAACCTTATTAAATGTACAAGTTTTTAAAATAATGGTGGTCTTCGGTGTCATACATTTTTTTTACAGGAGAATTTTTTCAATTTTGGTCCTAACATCGTAAAGAAAAAACTTTTCAACTCAAGATTTTTTTTCTAAGGCAAATAAAACGGTATTCAAAAAAAATGGTATCTTATAACATTAGTAAGCTATTCAGAAATGTTAAATAAAAATCATACCTAAAAATGTCATCATTTGCAGCGACAGCATTAAAAAAGCTTAATTCTGGAAGACAAAATCGTAAAATTCGAAAAAAAATTAATATCCTGGTTACTGTAACGGTTTTTTTTTTAATATTCAAATTAGTTGTTGGAAATTAGGTAAGCTACCTACCCGTTACGTTTGATCCATTATTTACGGGACACCCTGTATATTACCTATATTTTGCACTATCCAAAACTTTTAAAATTTTTGCCGATTGACGATAGCAGTTTAAAAAATTACACTTAAGCACCGACATCAAATGGTTTTTAATATTTAAAAATATTTAAGTTCTCTCCAACCTTTGGCTGATTTTCGCCAATAGTGCAGATTAGATTTTTTTTATTTATTTATTTATTTAGTCCATAATGATACAATTTTATCTTTCACAGAGCAATTTGTCGGCAGTAGGTTCATTTACCCAAAGACAAGACAGAAAATGGAATAAACCAGACTTAATATTAACAACTCATGTGAAGGCAGAAAAGATTTCTTAGCTAGTCCAATACTAGTCTAAATGACTGATTTAACAAATTAAGGCCGTCCACAAGCGAGCAACTTACCACAACCACAAGTGGCGAGACACAAACTGGCCACTTCATTATTCATACATTCTGCAGTGACTCGCGGCTACACGCTGCGTTCACAAAATGTTTGAATAATGCAGTCTGCATTGTTGATGGCCATTTTTGGTTGGGGTTAGTGACTCGTGTGAGGGAAGCTTAAGCCGTTGCTGTACACGATAGTTTTATTTAGGTGTTTTTTGAACGGCAAAATGGACTGAGAGTTTGGACTTTCAAAACATCAAATTGCAATGGACCCAAATTCGTATTTTCTGGATTGTTTCCAGTGTTTCAGAATGCTTAGAAGATTATCATATAAAATAATATTTTGCCTTGTAGGTCTATGTGGGGACGACAGTAAATGAAAATACTATCAATACAAGTACATAGGAATATTTTAAAACCATCAAATACATAAACCTCACAACGGTAAAAAGTCAGGTGGCTTGGGACAACCGGGTGGACCAAATTTCCTTTCGCTGTACCTATGTTATCAGAGCCATCTAGTATGAGTTTTTAGAAGCTAAAAACTTATACTCGATAGCTCTGTATTAAAATACAAAAACAAAACTTTTGTCACTTGAAACTGACTTTTTCGGGCATAACACTTTTTCGTTAAGGCGCTACCCTGAGCAAAGCCTTGCTTTGATTAAGGTGATTGCGCAGTAGTAGCTCCCGAAATTCAAATTTTCTTACGTTTTTTTGCAATTCGCAGGTCAGTGTCAGGTTGTATGTTGATAAAAATATGATACGCGGCTATAAAAAATATGTATTTACATAATTTTAATCACAAAAATCATCAATACATATTTCTAAGTTAGTTTTCCTGCCTATTCGTCTAATTTCTGAAATCAAATGAATACGCAGGAAATCTCGTCAATATAATAATATAATCTTTCTAAGTTAGATTTCCTGCGTATTCGTCTAATTTCCCAAATATAACTTATTAAGATGTTTTACTGATGATTTTTGTGGTTGAAATTATGTAAATACTTTTTTGTTATAGCGGCGTATCATATTTTTATCAACATACAACCTAACACTGAGCTGCAAATTGCAAAAAACGTAAGAAAATTTGAATTTCGCGGCTACTACTGCGGATCCCCCTTAAAAGAAATAAACTACATATCCCCTCACACGAGTGCGGTGTGAATCGGGTCCGTGAGTCATTTTACCTAATATTGTACGTGGTATAAGTTCTATACCAAGAAAATATTTTTTTATTATTAACGTTGTTCCATCACTATTAAGTAATAATAAAAAAATATTTTCTTGGTATAGAACTCATACCACGTACAATTTTAGGTAAAATGAGATTCACACCGCGCTCGTGTGAGGGGATCTCAAAGTACATTATTTATCCTGTCATCACATTTCACGTTCTCATTTTTTTTATGAGTTTTAAATACATTTAAAATCTCCTCATAAAAAAATTACTAAAACTATTGATTGCATGCATCTTTTTTATTAAGTCTCTCATGACAGGTACCACGCAACACCAGTAGGTACCTAAAACCCGTTTGACTGAAGTACGAGCCATAACGAGTTAAATGTCCGACAACTTATTTCTGCACCTAACCCTTTCCAAGTTCACAGAGTTTTCAGCCAAGTAATGCGAGGGTTACGTGAGCATTTTAGGGCTAAAGGTCCATCCGGAAATGTGTTTCATGTTTTTTGTGGGGTTGTCAGTAAATAGATAAAAAATATTGGTGGTAAAATTAATTGCTTGCCTGTCCAGTAAAGGGTGTCCCACGCACGGCAGAGTTAGGATTTCCAAATAAAATAAAAAAACCGGCCAAGTGCGTGTCGGACCACGCACAATGAAGAGTTCCGTAGTTGGGATGAATTAATCCCAAGAACAAACATAATATCGTAGTTGAAAAACATGTTCTCCCTATTTCAACTGCAAATGTAAGTATGTACGCACAATATTGAGAGATTTACCATGTTATTTTAAGACCATAGACTTCTTATAGGTTTTCCTGTAATCTAAAGGTAAAGAACTAATTTCTGTACTTTTTTTTTCCAAATTTTACGCTCATTGGTTACAAACGCTACAACTAAGCATGAGATCCAGGTTTCGATTTCCAGGTCTGGCAAAGTGTTATTGGGTTGTTTCATGAGGAATTTCTGCGTAGTTTATGTCCGTTTGATGGCAATAGGCTCGCTCTCTATTATATGGGACTTATAAATAATTGGTACGAGTACACCTCTGCCCTCCGGGGATTACTGTTTTGAGGAAATCCTGGAGTTGAATCGTGCTTTGGAAACCTGAAGTGACAAACGAGAAAAACTTAACAGCTTCTGAAGTCGATGTCTTCAGAGAGTGATTGTCTTATTATAATCGTTTTAAGATTTTGAAGTCGGTTTTTACTTTTTTTAAAGTAGGTAATTTAAAGTTCACTTTGTACGCAGTCGGGTTTTTGATTTTTAAAATTTACTTTTTCAACCCATTTCATTAGTTGCTCAGTATAACTCATCATCATCTTCCTGCCCTTATCCCATATTACTTGGGGTCGGCGCACCACGTTTTCTTCTTCCATTCTCCCCTGTCAACCGTCACGCTATCATTCACTCTCTTCTCTTTCATATCATTCCTCACACAATCCATCCATCTTTTCTTCGGCCTTCCTCTGCCTCTCCATCCATCAACATGTATATTCATCACTCTTTTAGTCACATGCGTTTCGTTTCTCCTCATTACATGCCCATACCAAGACAAACGATTTCCTTTCAACATTTCTGTCACTGGCGCCACTTTCAAATTTGCTCAGTATAACTATTCCGCAAAAAAAATCTCGTTCGAAACAATAGTATTCAAGTAAACCACTATTATCGCTTGCACGGTCCAGTAGTTTTAATGGCGGCCATTTTAAATTTATTTCTGAATTCGGTTGCAGGTATCTGGTTCGGATCAGCGCAAACCGGTTTAAAGTGGTTAATGAGACGGATACGGAATGTAAATGTTTGTATTATTTTACGAGGGATGTAGTGTTAAATAATATTATGTTATATATTATTGCTTTTCTGGGAATTGATAAAGCTTCTGTTTTTCCAAAATAAAAGGATATAAGTTACCTACTACTAATCCTCGCTTGCCAGGGACAGTTGTTTTTTTAAGCCCATAAAATAACATAGTAAACGTTGTAAAAGCCATTTTATTTTATTTTTTTATTTTCATATTGTACTATTTACTTATTATTATTTTTATTTATTACGTAATTAATATTTATTATTATCGCTAAGGTAAGTTAGACGCTACATTTATTTAAAAAAAATATATATTTTTCGTATTATGAGCAGGTAGGCTTATCTTTTGTAGTGAGTATTTGTAGATACAAATGGATAACTATGAAGTTACTTATAATTTATCATTTAAGTATTTGCTTAGACTATAGTAGCATTTGCTTACAAGGAAAAGCTTCAATTTATTGATAAAGATACAAGTATTGTATTTGTTTAAATTCTTTATTATTTCGGGTAACTTATTATAAATTTTTATGGACATGACAAAGATACTATTGGAGTGCATTTTTAACCACGATGTTAGTAAGTTTAGTCTATTTTTATATCTTGAAATCGTTTTTGTTTGTATGTCCCCTCTTTTTGTAAAGAATTCTGGGTACTTACGCACCAACTTACAAACTTCAAATATATAGAGACAGAGTAGGGGTAAAATCTTTAGTTCCTGAAAATGGGGTTTACAGCTATTGGTGACTTCAATGTTTACTAAGATTCTGATTAGTTATTTTTGTAGGGTAAATAGCGTGGGCGCGTCAGTGCTGTTGCCTCATAATATGACACCATACTTGAGCCATGCGTAGGCGTACGCATAGTACGTTACTAGTGCAGTTTTAAGGTCTGTAGTGTTTTTGCTCTCGCAGAGCGCATATGGAAATTTTGATATTTTAGCTCTTACTTTCTGAATTTGTGCCTTCCAATTTATGTGTGCATCAATGTTTAGGCTTAATAGAGTGAATTTATCAACTACTTCTAATATATTGTTTCTAAAGCTAAAGTTTATATTTATTGGTATTTTTTGACGAGGGTGGAATGGAATTATTTTAGTTTTTATTGAAGTTGATTTCTAGGTTGTGATCCAATTTACTGTAGAATCTAGTATGGAATTTAATTTATCATTTAAATTTGTAATGATAAACCATTTTCATTGCATTAATTATGTATTTTATCTTGCACACATACAAACATAAATATGGCTGTCTTATACAGCCATATTTAACAAACTATTTAATTAGGCACTCGATAAATATCAGTATAGACTAGATTTCTAGACAACCTTTAGGATCCGAGGCTCGAAGCCAATTAATTTAGCAACTAGGCGACGGCGACGCTCCAAATATCATGTTTTCATTAGGTACTACCATTCTGCTAGCAAAAACCAGAACTTTTGGCGGCAACTTTCAAATGAAATACTTTTTAACCTCACCAATACACAGATACAAAATCATTTGAGTCCACTTTCAACTCTTTATTTAGTATTTTACATCAACAAAACTTATTATTATTTGGAATTCATGACAAATTTGTGTTATTGTCGCATGAGGTGAGTATAGATATGTCATCCACAAACAGCACACATGGCTCATTTATATGAAGCCATTTATAGGAAGGTCCACAAGAAATAAGAAACGCCCTATTATGCTTCCTTGCGGGACTGAGGCGGTAATTTTTTTGCTGTCAGATCTGATTAATTCTATTTCATTTTTGCTATTGTTGTAATGTCCGATTGGTTGGCTCTTTCGTATGGTTGTAATAAACCGATTTAGGTGCGCCCAACGCACACTTGGCCGGCTTTTACCGATTACCCAGACAAAGCTTTTTGGTATTCCTCTTAGGTACTTTAATTAAGTTTTTTAAATATTTTCCTCAAAAGTTCACTGCGTCACGAGATGAAAAGATCTTCTCTAATGATCGATAAAAACGATCGGAAGCAATTTATTGTTTATGGAAAAGTTTTGTGTAAGTAAATTAATGTATTTATTTATTTGGGATCTCCAACAAAGGATACGCATAAACTATTTATATTACAATATTAAAAAGGTTCCATTAAGTGTGCTCCTTCAATTAAAGGAGACCACAGCATGCACATGTAACTAGGTCTGAACGGGATAACATTAAAAATATAAAATCATTCATGAATATTACAAAAAAAAAAAAACTAATAATAATAATTAAATTAACATGTCAAAGTTGAGCATTCTTATTATAAATGTTTAGTGGTGGCGGTGGTTAAATTGTTTTTATATTTTGAGATGGGGAGGGTTATGTCCAGGATACAACGCTTTGACAATTCATAGTGTTACTTACAGAGTCTTGGGAGAGCGGCGAAATGTCCCAGATTAGTTTTAAATCCTGCGACGTCAAATCAAATTCATATACTTTTACCCCGTGGCTACACGCTCAAGTAACACAGCGACTGTGGAGAAAACAAAATGAAAGAAGTTGTTTAGAGCATACCACTAGTCATTGCGACGCGACTGCGGAGCGATGGACGGAAACAAATGACGAACGCGTCGCCAGTTGCATCGCTCGAGGCCGTGAACATAAAGGCTCCATTAACATAATGCAAGTTTCAGGAACGTTTAAGAAAAATAATCGCATGCCATAAAGCACGTTCAATTATTTCCATTCAAGAATTGCACGCAAGTGATTTCCATAAAAATGGCATACAATAATTGAATGCAAGTTTTGCCGTTCAATAAAATTGCATGCGATTTACACCAAGGCAATTTTATTGCAAGGCGATTATTGCATGCAAGTTTTGCTTCATCTTAACACAGAGTTGCCCGTATTTGCTCCACCAAATATTTCATTAAAATTTTATTGAACATCTCAAGATTTTTTTTAACTTGTTTTATTCGTTCGTACTTGCAGAGCTGAATGCGATTTTATTACAAGTGCAATTTTATTGTACTTGCTGTTTACACCTGTACCAGTTTTGCCTGTATCGTGCAACAATTATTCGTGTTGTTTAAACGGTGCCAGTCAATTGTTGCTTAAATTTTATGGTATTGCACTGGCAATAAACTTACACCGTGTAAATGGAGCTTAAGGGTTGGACCTCATCTAGCAGCACGGAATCGCCTTTTTCCGTCGCCCTTTCTCTTTCTGTCGCTTAGAACTGCCATTGGCTAGACCGACACAGAAAGCATAATGCGATAGCACGCGGCGGAATCCTCGAGGCGATCGGCATCACGGACAAAATGCAATGGTCGGCAGGGAGACTCCGGAACGCTGAAGTGCGCGATAGCATGCTAACGCATCCTTTCACCGCCGATCACTTGCTATCGCATGCTGTCTCACTCTATCGTACAATGGCGCACGCGGCCGCTCGTCAGCTCAGTGCAGCCTTTTTTGTCTGCGGTATGCGACAGCGCGCGTTCGCATGCGGCAGCATACTGCAGCACGTGGTAGCACAGGCGGAACAAATGCGATTCCGTGCTGCCAGATGAGGTCCAACCCTAATGAGTCCACCATTAATGATGTATTTATTATGCCCCCATTTCGAGAGAAAAATAGGATACCATAATAGGGTAGAAGTCTTTGTAAAGGAGCTCGTTCTATCATTATACGTACATATTTATGCCACTAAGCAGTTTGAAGAGTATGGCTCGCAGTCCGGAATTGCACGTTTTTCTGTATTACCTGTCAACGGAAGACTTACATTTTTTAAACCTTTATTTTAAGAAGTCTAAGACACTTCCTTCCTTTCAAATGTATTTGCCTTTGTTTTTTATCGAGTGTTATTTCCATGGCAAATCGGAGCGTATCTCACGACACGGAAAGATTTATCTGTACGTCGTCATGACGTATGGCCGCCATCTTGTGTAAACCGGATGTTGGCGTTTGTTACTTGAAAATGTGTCTTTTTTGTCAAGGATGGTAAAATAACGTAGACCAGAGGATTTAGACAAAGAAACATGAATGATGGAAAAGTTAAAATTGTACTACTGACGTCATTGATATATTAGAGGAAGATATGTTACGCGCTAACATCGCAATCACTAAACCTGGACACGGCGCACGACTACATGCATCTAGACTCGCACATCTGTGATCACAGTCGCAAACCTACAGTTACCGATAGACAAGGACAGAGATAAGAGCCGGCGCTGTCGTGCAAGCGAAATTGCGTTAGCCGCCGAATATTTACGATTATGAATGACATTGCATGTCTATCTCGCTCTCACAAACATGGCGAATCAAACATTAAATGTCATTATAATTTTCAACAAATTAACATTTTTGGCTGTACTTACGAGTGAAAAGTAATCCCGTGGAAGTTGTTTTTGGTTTTTAAACTATTTGCGCACATTCTGACACACACAAAGAAACACATAAAGGCATTGTTGCTGCTTATTTAGACGATTACGGTAATTTTACTTAACTAGCTACATAAACGCCAGTTCGATTGTGACTAAGGTCAATTGTGTGCGTTAGCAAAATTTATGCGGTCGATGTCGAGGAGCGCGAACCTTATCTTTCTAATTTATACATCAATGGTAATAAAACTCGAATTCGCTAAACACATAATTATTTGTTTGCATGAAACTGACAAGTGTCATAAACTTATTCTCTCGTCGGCTGGACTGCAATAATCTAACAAAAGTGAATCATAAACTATAACTACTAATAAATAATAAGATTACTTGGGAGCAGTATAAATAAAAAAAGTAAGAGCCGGAACGCGCGCGCTGTCATTGTCCGTTCAGGCTCACTTTCATGCACTCGGACAATCCTGGGTTTTCGTTCGGGCTCACTTTCATGCAATGGTCGATCGAGTGGTTAGAATCAAAAATTCGAAGACATGTCATATCTACCAACCCGCACTGGGCCCGCGTGTTAAATTACGGCCTACACTCACTCACAGAGAGGAGGCCTGTGTTCCAGCAGTGGGAACGCTATACGCTGATTATGGATTAAGATTTGATTCAATGTGTAGTGAAGCTTTTATTAGTTTGTTCAATTCCAACTCTTGACACAGTATATAAAGCTTATTAATGCTCGATCTAGTTTATAGAGGCATGAGGAACAGGGTGTAAAGTTCACTCATCCTCTATTGAAAAGGGAGGATCCTCCGACCAGACGGGTGTCGTGTCTGGTGGGCAACTGCCCGACGGTTGATGTCGGGACGTTGTATATATGCTAGTTGCGCGGTAAACTCTGATTGCGCGATGCAGGATTGCGTGACGTCACTGTGACGCGTAGTAACGTAGTTCGTATGTGGCGATGTAGATGCCGCCACATCACTCCCCTCCTGAGACCGGAGGTCGATAGTGGGCTGAGTCGTGTATCTTGCGATGCTTGCCAGTGCCAGTTGTGGTTCCAGTGAGTCGGGAACCGGGTGCCGCATAGTTCACGGTGAGTCGGAACTGTTTGCGGTGATTCCCCAGTGAGTCGGGGTGATGGCGCTGCGTTATGCTCCAGTGAGTCGGAGTGTACAGCGCTGAGTTGAGGCTGACTGCTGGTGTCGACCAGGAGAGGTAGGGCTCTTCTTGTGGACCGGCCGAGGTGCAGTGTGCTGTGCCAAGGTTGCTGATGAGGCTGAGGGTGATGACCAGGAATGCGCGTTCGCTGCATGCTGGTGGTCAGGATACCCGTTGAAGCCATGGGTGCTGGCTGGCTGCGTGACTCGCCGCTCGAAAGCTTGAGGAAGTGATGCTGATGACGTCACGCTGAAGGAGTTGCACGAAGGCTGCGCTGACGTTCATGTTCGGGGTCACCAGTATAGAGGCATGAGGAACAGGGTGTAAAGTTCACTCATCCTCTATTGAAAAGGGAGGATCCTCCGACCAGACGGGTGTCGTGTCTGGTGGGCAACTGCCCGACGGTTGATGTCGGGACGTTGTATATATGCTAGTTGCGCGGTAAACTCTGATTGCGCGATGCAGGATTGCGTGACGTCACTGTGACGCGTAGTAACGTAGTTCGTATGTGGCGATGTAGATGCCGCCACAAGTTTAACTTCGTTGACGTAATATGTAGGTTAGGTAGGCTATTCTCGCTCATAACTCTTTCATAACTTGAATTGATGAGAAGGCACGAGGCATTGATCACCACGCTTGCTCAAGACGGGTGGGTGATTAGTTTTATTTTATTTTATCCTAGGCTAGGGATATTAATCTGTCCTCCACAGATACAATCACAGTTATGTCTCTAATTTTGTGACAATCGTTTGAAGTTGTTATAGACAGAATTTTCTTAAAAATGATTCGCGCTCAAAAGCGATTCGCGGTGAAATGAAAGATCTTATTAGTAGTTACGTCTGCAGTACTGGGCAGTTTTATATTAAAAAAAAAAACCAGCCAAGTGCGTGTCGGATCACGCACAATGAAAGGTTCCGCAGTTGAAAAGAATTTATCCCAAAAACAAACTTAACATTGTAATCCAATTTTTTTTATGTGATGTAATTACAAATTAACTATTTTCGGGCTTTTTCCTTTATTTGTGTTGTGAGACCTTGCTTCTTGCCAAATTTTATGATTCTAGGACAACAGGAAGTACCCTAAAAGGTTTTGATTTACTAGCGAGTATCAAAATATGTGGCATAAATGGCCATTTTTTTTATTGCGTTGACTTAGAAGCTTGTTTTTTTTTTAACTCACGGGACTATATATCTACGTATTTGATATTAATTTCAACTTGATACCTCGACGCGTTCCTGAGAAAAAGGGTCTTGACAGACTGACAGACAGACAGACGGACAACGAAGTGATCCTATAAGGGTTCCATTTTTCCTTTCGAGGTACGGAACACTAAAAAGACTACAATTCTCCCAGACGTGTCGGGTATCACTATAATTAAGTATAATTACAAATTATAATAAACCCTTAACTGAAAACTCATAGAAACCTTCTGTAATATATTAAATTATTATCATATATTGTTTATTAGTAAAATAGCGAATTTAACGCCTTTAAATTCAGCGATACATCAAAGCCTGTTTATTATTAAGGCATTAATGAGCGCAAATTGATATATGTATGTATGTTCTCGTGGGATTCAGCTGGTCTGAGGCATGAGCGGAGCGATTTGCTGACACTATAAAGGGGTAGAATTTAAATAACTTTAAATTCGGCAGACCAATCTTTTACCTGAAAAAGGTTATTTGAAAAACCTTTCGGCCACCTTTAGGTGTATGTACTTCGCAATCATCGATTTCTGTTATATCTGACGACTAATTGCGCCCCGCGGTTTTACCTCGTAGACCAGAATAAAAAGTAACCTATGTGTTAATTCAGGATATCAGCTACCTTCGTACCAAATTTTATCAAAATTGGTCCAGCCGTTTGAGCGTGAAGAAACTTAACAAACATACAAACGCACACACACACACAATCTTTCGCCTTTATATTATTAGTGTAAAGTGGGATAATCAATATTAAAAACGTTTACAATCATCTGCCTAACCCGTTCTATATGGGGTCTCTTCCAGTCTAACCTGATGCAGCTGAATACCAGTATTTTACATGGAGTGACAACCTATCTGGCCTCCACAACCTAGTTACTGGTTAATACGATACCTCTTTGATAAGATTGGTTGTCAGACTTTCAGCCCTCTGACGACCTGTTTGAAAACTATTACAATGGAATCCTGTAAATTGGAGAATATCTTAAGAAATTATTATTATAAAGAAATAAAATTATAGGTTTCTATGTATGTAAGAGTAGGCAAGGCGCGCACTGCATTTTAGGTACGTGGCGGGCTCGACTTGTCGAGCCAATTCAGTGTGTGCTGCCACGCACCGGGCGGCTCACACGTCAGTTTCAATACTCACTCACGCGCCATGACGTAAAATAAAACAACCCTATCGAGTCAGAAGATATAAGATTTAAGACACTTTTGAATTGTCAAGGGGTCGATAAGTCAGAAAGATGAGGCTAGTTGCTCATTCCAAAATATATCTGCTATGTCATCTTCTGGAGGCACCCGGCAATAATACAAATGCACTGCGCACAGATGCCCCATCAGGTGACCTTCAGTCTTACTGGCAACAAAGACAAACATACGACAAAAATTACAACTAGTAAAAACCAGTGTGAGTTAAATTAATCACGGAATGTAAAATCAATGTCAGGAAAATAAATAAATGAAAATAAACGCACTCATAATCCCGTTTTTAGGGTTCCGTAACCAAATGGCAAAAAACGGAACCCTTATGGATTCGTCATGTCTGTCTGTCCGTCCGTATGTTACAGCCACTTTTTTCCGAAACTATAAGAACTATACTGTTGAAACTTGGTAAGTAGATGTATTTTGTGAACCGCATTAAGATTTTCACGCAAAAATAGAAAAAAACAATAAATTTTGAGGGTTCCCCAAACTTATAAAATATAACTGAAACTCTAATTTTTTTTTTATCAAACCCATACTATCTATGGATAGGTCTTCAAAAATGATATTGAGATTTTTAATATATTTTTTTTCTAAACTGATTAGTTTCCGCGAGAGACGCTTCCAAAGTGCTAAAATGTGTCCCTCCACCATGTAACTTCTAAAATAAAAGAATGATAAAACAAAAAAAAAACATATGATGTACAATAATTACCATGTAAACTTCCACCGAAAATTGGCTTGAACGAGATCTAGTGAGTAGTTTTTTTTTTAATACGTCATAAATCGGTCTATTATTAAAACATCGATCAAAGTTACAAAAAAACTACAAGAACTTTTATATTATGTTACTTGCTGCTACGGAACCCTTCATGGGCGAGTCCGACTCGCACTTGGCCGCTTTTTTTATTACTAGAGTTACCGCTACCTGCAATAACTTACGCTAGACCGCATTGATGTCTACAACAGAAATTGAATATGGCGCCTCGGAAGAAACAGTGTGTTTGTAATAAGCAGAACAAATATTAATATCAAAATAATTATTGCACAAGCTCGCATTCATCAGCAACTTAATGTTAATTAATTAAGTGGTTGCTATACGTAAAGTTGACGTTAATTTACCCGCTTGTTAACGGGATACTTCGATAATGTTGTGTTTTTAAAATTCTTATAAAACTAAATGTATACTGTTTTCCTGATTTTCCATATGAGTTATTTGACTATATTGTCTATTTATTTACTAAAACCAAAACTGATTGCTTGAAATTTTTTCGACAGACAAAAAATTCCAAAGTAGCACCTGTCTATTTACTGTTTTATTCGATTAGACGTAAACGGTTCCTTATTGTGCAGTAAAATTTGCTTTAAATCGAAGGTATTTAAATATGTTAATAACTTACTAAGCTAAAAATGTATTTAAATATAGCATTCTGTCATAAATCTACATTTAAACGAAGCGCGTTTAGTTCTGGTGTGTGTGAGAGTCTTCCATCTCGCGCGTCAAACTAGATAGCCATAACGCCGTTTCACTTACACACCGAGCTAAACCACGCTTCGATATAGGGCCTTAAGAGTAAGGGTAAATGTATATATGTATAACTAGCTGAGCACCGCGGTTTTACCCGCGGTTTATGAGATATACTAAAACGTGTATTATTTAATCGGTGAAAAAATATTCACAAAAAAATTGCTCATCCCACGGGAACACTACAGTTTTTCGGGATATAAAGTGGCGTATGTGTTAATTTAGGGCGTTAACTACTTCCACACCAAATTTCATCAAAATCTGTCTAGCCCTTTGCGTTTGAAAGAGTAGCAAGTAGGTATATTTGAATTCCTTGCTCATCCCACGGGAACACTACATTTTTCGAGATATAAAGTAGCCTATGTGTTAATCCAGGGTAGAAGCTGTCTACATACCGAATTTCATCCAAATCGGTCCAGCCGTTTGAGCGTGAAGAAGTAACAAACATACACACTCACACACACTCACAAACTTGCACCTTTATAATATTAGTGTGATTATCCAATTATTGGTGACTTTTTTGTAAAAACAGACTGCCTCGTTGGTTGCGACCACTGCAGCAAGCACGATGGGTTCGTTCGT
Organism: Cosmia pyralina; assembly: GCA_946251885.1. Classification (NCBI taxonomy): domain Eukaryota; kingdom Metazoa; phylum Arthropoda; class Insecta; order Lepidoptera; family Noctuidae; genus Cosmia; species Cosmia pyralina. The sequence continues at coordinate 3,766,933 of OX276362.1, read as the reverse complement.
CGGGTCGGGTAAAGTGTTATTGTCATTTTCAGCAGCCCAAGGTTTGAGTATATGCTCGGTTCGTGGCTTTTATGTCAGAATTTAACATAGCTGCTGAAACGTGAGTGTAACCTCTTTGCCTAGACCTTGACAACAGGGGCAATGTTAAATTATAATATGTTAAAAAAAAAAAAAAAAATTTACTAATAAATATTTTTCTGTTTAATTCAGGGGAATAGTACGCAGCTCCTATTTAAGAGCCCTACTATCACAAATATGCGTTTTCATAGATTATTTATATTGAAGCACAGCGACGCATCGCAATAAGTAGCAATTTGGAAGTTGTAATTACGTTTATTTTGAGTATTATGTAATTTTTTTTCTAAAGAAATAATTTTTAATTTCTTGTGATTTAACGTTTATTCTGGTATAAATTTTACGTAATAATTTATTAATATAGTAAGGAGGAAAATTACAGTTGAATCTGAGCGTTTTATGGTTTTGAATGGGATTTTTTTAATAGCTACTTATTCCATTCATATTTCAAAATTCTGAGGCCGCTATGAACTAAACCACTATTTAAATAAAATAAAATAAAAATAAAATAAAATAAAATAATCTTTAATAATTTCTTTAAATAATTTAAGAGGGCTGTCACATTTTGTCACCTCTCTCGCTCATACGGGACCAAATTTTTAAGATTGTTAAATGAAAAAATGTTCTATTAAAAATTGTAATCAATTAAATGACTAAACTTTTTAAACTTTCGCGATTTGCACACATTATAAACAAAACTGTGAACGGGTCTTCTCGCGATATTCCTTTTTGCGAGGTAAACAGGGACCTACTTTTTTCCCGACGTTTCGACCGCCTTGCAGCGATCGTGGTCACAAGTAGGTTCCTGTTTACCTCGTAAAAAGGAATACCGCGAGAAGACCCGTTCTCAGTTTTGTTTATAATTAAAGGACTAGTAAAAAAATCAATCTGCCTAGCCTTTTTCCAACTATGTTGGGGTCGGATTCCAGTCTAACCGGATGTAGCTGAATACCAGTATTTTACATGGAGTGACTGCCTATCTGACCTCCACATCCCGGTAACTGGGTAATACGATACCTCTTGGTAAGACTGGTTGTCAGAATTTCGGGCTTCTGACGACCCGTAACGACTGTCAAAGATCCACGAATGACAGCCGGGACCAACGGCTTAACGTGCTTTCCGAGGCACGGAGGAGTCTCAATATGTACACATGGTCACCCTCTACGGACCGACCTCGGCAAGCGTAGCTTAACCTGACTGATCGACCCGTGCGGCTGTTATTACTTAGCCACGAGCCCCTGTACGGGCCTAGAATCATCTGAATTCATGGTAAAAGTTTGTACGCCGGAGGCCCTATACCGTGTATTATTTAGCTATTAATATGGCACAATTTTGTAAGTTAACTCGGTGTAAAATTTATTAGGCTTGTTGCCATCGATGCAAAGTCCTACTATTTATTACTTTTACAGTAAGGCTGGGTTTCCATTAAGCTAGATGATGATTTTGTGCATAATAAACGTTTTGCCGGGTCTATTATAAAAACAACGTGTCATTTTGCATCCTCGTCAAATTTCAGAATGTGATACAGAACATCAAACCGAACAACTTTCTCCATGGGACCAACATCGTAATCGCGAAAAAAATGTTCAACTGTGCCATAGAAAACTTCAATACCTACTCGACGCAAATGTATGGGACGGTTGATTATTTTTTCGCGATTACGATGTTGGTGCCATGGAAAAAGTTGTTCGGTTTGATGGTCTATACCACACCCTTTAATTTGACGAGGATGCAAAACGACACGTTGTTTAATGATAAATTAATCTAAGTATATAAGTAATGCTGCATATAAAGAAAACCTACCCCATACCTACCCCCTCCTCCCCCTACCCCTCCCCCTACCTAGTTAGAAAGAAAGAAAGAAAGAAAATACGTTTATTTGCGGTAAACAGGTTTGGGGTTCTCTTTATATGACGTTTAAAAAAGTGGTTATTTTACTTGTATCTTCCCACATATTTACCTTGTAATAAATCAATCTACCTAGCCTTTTCCCAACTATGTTGGGGTCGGCTTCCAGTCTAACCGGATGCAGCTGAATACCATTATTTTACATGGAGCGACTGCCTATCTGACCTCCACAGCCCAGTAACTGGGTATACGATACCCCTTGGTAAGACTGGTTGTCAGACTTTCGGGCTTCTGACGACTCGTAACGACTGTCAAAGATCCACGAATGACAGCCGGGACCAACGGCTTAACGTGCTTTCCGAGGCACGGAGGAGTCTCGGTATGTAAAGTTGGTCACCCATCCACTGACCAACCCCGGCAAGCGTAACATATTTATATACATATTTACCTTGTAATACTTACCTATAAATAATGTACCAAGAAATGATGGACGATGAAGAAAACAGATACATTTATTCGCTGTATAACGTACAATCAGCGACAAGAGGGAAGATGGCGCTGCCGTCACGTAAATTATAGCTCCGTGTAAATGTGTTGTTTAAAATATAAAGAAACGAAAATCAGTGACAAAACTAACGTTAACGGATAGACCGTGGTGCATATATTAATGAGTAATGTTAGTGGAAGGATTCATTAAGAAGAAGATCAGTTAAGTGAAAATAAAAAATAAAAAATGCCTAATCATCTGTGACGAAAAAGTGCAAAGTCAACTAACATATAAAGGCAAGGTATTGATACACTTGGACGATATTGACGTTTCACATTTCAATCACAGCAGCATTGGATATCACATTCACAAATTGGACGGATAGAAAACTGAGAAGTAAGAAAAGAGTACCCATAACATCGTTTTTTTTACATTGGTTTTTGAATCAGCTGACAGCAGTGAACGAATTCACAGTGTTACAAGACAAATGAATGTAAAAATTTTAAAAAAAGAGCCATCTAGTAGATAAATAAGAAACAAAAAATAAAGTGTTACCAGAAAAATAAAAAAAGACCCTATTATAACTGTAGAAAAGTGCCATCTAATGAGCAGAATTTAAATCAGTACAGCATAGGTATATCGGCTACAATTACGATATGCGAAGCTACGGTTCAAGTGGTCTAGAGGTGTAAGACCCTACCTGTGGTGCGACATAGTGAGCGTTCGGATCTCAGATACAGTAAAACTTTGTGATCACTTTTTGACACAAAATAATTCCTGAGATGAATTTCTTCGACAGTTTAAATGTAACATTTAGGCGTCCCAGGCCCCGTTCACAATCGGAATCACCAACTATCGACGACTGTGACACTGTAATTCCTAACACACTGGAGTTCACCACAAGTAGTATGCCTGACTTGTCTGATAATGAAGACGACCAAGTCAAGTTATTAAGAGAGGAGATACAAAACCTTGCAAAACAGTTAGATAGCGCTCATAAAGAAATAGAACTATTATCGGATGAAAATAATCAACTAAAGCGTGAAAATGAGAATTTGATAAGAAAAAATATCGTGTATAAAAAAGTGGCTACAAATAGTCCAATTAAAACAAGCCAAAATACGCCAAGAAAAAAAACCCAAAATAACTATAAAACAAAACAGACACAAACGGATATTCTAGAACGTGAAAGAACCGATATAACTATTAACACAAAAAATCAACTAAAAACTTCCAAAAATGAACAGGGGACAAAAACATATATGAATAAGTCAGACATAAAAGAAATACATAATTCTAAAGGAACCAAAACCAAAATCCAGACCGAATTTCACCCTCCACAACAACTTAAACAAAACAAATTGTGTATTCTGAGTGCTAATAAACAAAATAAGATCCTGTCTTTAATAGAAGAAACTTTTGAGAAACAATTTAATTTTTGTCACTACCTAACAACAGACGGAGCTACATGTGACCTCCTGCAGGGGATAAACACAAAACTTACGGATTACACAATGAGTGACTACTGTGTGATTTTAATTGGTGAACAAGACTTCAAAATAGCAAAAAATTACTCTAAACTCGTATTAGACATAAGGAAGACTCTTAGTGAAATAACTCATACTAATATTATTATCTGTCTACCCACATATAAATATAACATGAACTCAAATATGTATAATTGGCGAGTCATGAACTTTAACTATTCTTTATGTCAAGATATCTGGACACATAAATATGCTCATGTATTGGATTCAAATGCAAATATCGACTATGATTATAACACATTTTTCAGGAAGTCTGGACAACTAAATAATTTTGGGTTCCATTCCATTTTTGTTAATCTTCTAGCGTTAATTAATGACAATCAATGCATCAACATTTATAATAATAAAACAGTAAATACTCCCCTAATAACATTAACGTCTCACAATCCCACACACGTATTAGAAACAGAAAAGCAGTTTTTTCTTCACTAAAAGCCTTAACGTGATGCATCAAAATATAGCGGGGCTTTTAAATAAGGTCGATGCTTTAAATGTTTGCTTAGATGAATTGACAGAAAAGGACATTATTATTGACGCGCTGTGTGTTACAGAACACTTCATGAGGTCAGGGTACGAAGGCCATTTAAATATCCCCAATTATTCTTTAGCATCATTTTTCTGTAGGAAAGAAAGTAAACGAGGTGGGGCTTGTATTTTGATTAGAAACGGACATCAATGGAGAGAAGTTCCACATATAGCTGGGGCATCTATAACTGGTGTAGTTGAATGTTGCGGTGTGGAGCTCATACAACACAATATTATTATTTTATGTGTCTACAGAGTACCGAAACAAAATAATCTAAATGTATTCTTTGAAACCATAGGAAAAATATTACAAAAAATATGTAAAAAAAAGTATGAGCATATTATAATGGCGGGAGATTTTAACATTGATATAATGAAGAAAAATAATGTTGTTTTAGATTTCGAATGTCTGTTACTAAATTTCAATCTTAAGTTAGCTTTAAAGCAACCAACCAGAACTCATAGCCAAACTTGCATTGACAATTTCGCACATAATTTTGGAGCCAAATGTAAAACAGACGTTATTGAATTTGCGCTGTCAGACCACACAGCGCAAATAATAAAATGCCCGGTAAAAAAAACGTGTATGTTAAAATACTGGCGCAGAAAACGACGGGACTTAAGCGTAGAGAATATGGATAAATTTAGAGACTGCTTAAAACATTTGACTTTTTCGGAAATATATGAAACTGAAGATCCAAATACCGCTTTTGACATATTTATTGACAACTTTAAACTATTTTATGACCTCTGTTTTCCATATAAACTGACAACTATAAATGTAATTAAAAAGTCAAAATGGATATCTCATGGCATTAAATTATGCAGTAAAAAGAAACGTCAATTGCTCTGGAATTACAGATTAAAACCAAATATGACGAACAAAAATATTTTTAAGAATTACACAAAAAGGTTTAAAAAAGTTATGAGATTGACTCGACATGCTCAAAATAATTACTCAATTAAAACTGCAAAAAATAAATCCAAAATGACATGGAATATAATAAATAAATCGAAACCGTTTTTACCGAAAGAATCCATTAACTATATAAATGTCGATGACAAAATAGTAAATGACCCTCTAGAAATTGCTAACGCGTTTAACAATTTTTTTGTAGATAAAATTCAACCAAGGCAAGGTTCGGGAAGCAAAGTAACAACGAATATTATAAAACAGAAAGACTCAATCTTTGTTGCACCAAGTATACCTATAGACATATTAAACATAATTAAAGCTTTAAATACTACAAATAGTACAGGTTATGATGGTATTTCTACAAAGGTGGTAAAGTATGTTTCTGAAACCATTTGTACCCACTTAAGCTACCTAATTAATCTGTGCATCAGCTCAGGTGTATATCCGGATGCCCTAAAAGTTTCAAGAGTGAAACCATTATTTAAAAAAAATAATAAGGAACACATGGATAACTATAGACCAATAGCCTTAATTCCTATAATGTCCAAAATTTTTGAAAAATACCTTCATAAAGAACTGTACTCATACCTTGAAAAGAAAAATATCTTTAGTGAAGAGCAAAAGGGGTTTAGACAAAACATGTCAACCAGTATGGCCATTTATGACTTTTTATATACCGTAATGACGAATATGGACAGGAGAATCCCGGTGTGTGCTATATACTGCGACATGACACAAGCTTTTGACTACGTTGACCATAGCATTTTGCTACAGAAATTAGAAGCTTACGGCATAAGGGGAAACATTCTAAATCTTATTCAGTCATACCTAACTAATAGAAAACAATACACAGAAATTGAGAGAATTAATGTTAAAACAAAAAAAGAGGAAATTTATATATCAAGCGAACGCACACCTACATACGGTGTTCCTCAAGGCAGTGTAGTCGGATCTTTATTATTCATAATATACATTAATGACATGCCTAATGCTATTGAACACCCCATGACTCTTTTTGCCGACGACAGCACTATGACTATAGCATGTAAAAATAAAGACTTATATGAAAGTGACATAAATGAATCTTTAAATTTAATAATATCATGGTTAAACAGAAACAACCTAAAAATAAATCTGGATAAGACAACGATTATGCATTTTAGGCAACGGACCCAAGCTATATTTGACATTAACGCAATTTACAAGGACACTGAACTTAATAAAGTTGACGCAACAAAATTTCTAGGAATTATTATTGACTCTAAATTGAACTGGAAGGCACACATAGAATACCTAAGTAAACGGCTGAGCACCTCTGCGTACGCTTTATATAAACTGGCCCCAGAGCTAAACATAGATGCCTTAGTAACAAGTTATCATGGTCTAGTAGCTTCGTTATTGCGCTACGGTATTATATTTTGGGGGAATTCCACAGACAAAGCAATAGCGTTTAAGGCCCAAAAGAGATGCATTCGTGCTATGTTCAATATGAATTCGACCGACAGCTGTATGCCATTATTTAAAAAACACAAATTATTGACTCTACCATCGCTGTATATTTTTGAAATTGCGACATTTGTTAGGGCAAATCAATTTCTATTTCCACGACTAGCTGACACCTTCCCCCGTAACAGACGTGACAATACTCAACTGTGTTCGCATACAGCAAAGACTGCATTAATGGGTAAAAGCGTTTTCTGTATGGCTCCTAAAATTTATAATAAAATACCACAGTCATATAAAGCATTGCCGGTAAAGTTGTTTAAAAAACAGATTCGAGATTTATTAACAGACAAGTGTTATTATAATATAAATGACTTTTTGAATGACACTATTTGACATTTTTTTTATTTTATTTTATTAATCCTTAAACTTTGTGACATTTTAATGATTAATTTATTTTACTGACGTATCAATGTTTATTACTGACTATTATGTACCTACCCTCTTAGATTGTCTTTAATAATTTGGTTTTTATTTTGTAATTTAGTTTTTGATTTTTTGTAAATTTTTAAATTTGTACGCCTTACGGGTGAAACATGTACGTACAAAATATAAATTAATATTGTGACATCCTGCATGCATAATTTGCATGTACACGCATGTTTTTGACAAATAAAATGATCTTTATCTTTATCTTTAAAAATATGTATGCGTTCATCGTTTGAATCAAATGTTGTGATATTAAGCAGTAGCATAATTATTTTGAGTGTTCAAAATATTACTGAGAGCACAAGTAGCTCATAATTAAAATACCCAAAATAAATTAAATAATATTTATCTTATATGATAATCATAATTTTCATTATTTCGTCAAATAACACCTTACTAGCGAGCTAGCGACGGGCCCTTGATCGCACGGGTGCAATGGCTGCATGTCGAAACATCGAGATTTCTGTTATAAACAGGATGTGGCGTAAAAGTGGTCCACAGAATAGGGATCAATATATTTAGCTGTCACATAGACCACAATTTGAACCATTTTTTTTTTCATAGGTTTCAGAATAAAATAATTTTTATTCTTTTTTGATAAATTTACACCTTGCTTTACTAATTTGGCTGTAATTGATATAAATGACATTATTTTTTGTGTATCTATTCCACAGTTCTAAACAAAAAAGAAAATTAAAAAATAATATTATTTATAGAAATTACAGCCAAATTAGTAAAGCAAGTTGTAAATTTTTCTAAAAAAATAAATATTCTAAGACCTATGGAAAAAATTATTCAAATTATTGTGATATGTGATCTGATAGTTGAATATACGGTGTATCTCTCGCAGGCGATTTGTATGATTCCGCTTTTTACAAACGGCGTCGTCCGTTTAAAAACGCTCGCAGTTTTGAAATATGCCGAAGGCAAAATGTAAATTGCTTTGTCACTATATAATATATGCCACAACATTTATTTTGATGGACAATTCCAACACCGTTTACAAAATGCCGCGGCAAATTGAAGTATTTAGTTCTATTTCTCAAGGCTCTCGCCGGCCACTGCAGCGGCACCGCTCGCTCGGCTCGCACGCGGTTGGTCACAGTTCTAACTTAACCTAAACCATTTGTTCGGGATGCTTAGTTACTGCGACCAATTCGGATCGCGCGTGGTTAGTCACAGTTCCGACTGAACTTACAATAGCAATCAATGTCGAAATTATAACAATTGAACGAGTTGCCAATTTTCCTTCGGCATATTTCATAACTGCGAGCGTTTATAAACGGACGACGCCGTATGTATAATATCGAATCATACAATCTGCCTGCGACATATCGACCCCATAACGTTGGTCCACTATTTACGCCACACCCTATATATCGTCATGACCGAAGGAGGGGTACTTAACTGTTTTGACAATATAAGTGTAGTTAAAAATCGTGAAAATTTAAAGTAATGTTGACTTAAATTACTTCCGGAGAAAATACACACGTTGTTGATTTTCAGTAAGTATGTACATCTTTTTGACCGTGACTGTACAATGTAGTAACATGCCAAGGGAGATGTAGTCGATGACGAGGGAAAAAAGCCACCGGCTCGTAAGTTGTCGGGTATTGTCGTGTGGTTTCGGGTTTTGTAAAACATGGGGTTTGTAACTTATTGTATGTTATGGGGTTTTGTAAGTGGCAGTTTTAGATGCAAGGGCGATAAGGGCATAATATCGATATATTGGGCTGTACTTATGTCATGTTTTTACGCCTTTGTGTTGGAATTTTGGGAGCGATTTTTTTTATGCAAGTCAGGGCAAATAAATATTGAATAAAATTCATTAAATCTGCCTAGCCTTTTCTCAACTATGTTGGGGTCGGCTTCCAGTCTAACCGGATGCAGCTGAATACCAGTATTTTATATGAAGCGACTGCCTATCTGAGCTCCACAACCCAGTCACTGAGTAACACGATACCCCTTGGTAAGACTGGTTGTCAATCTTTCGGGCTTCTGACGGCCCGTAACGACTGTCATAGATCCACGAATGATAGCCGGGACCAACGGCTTAACGTGCTTACCGAGGCACGGAGATGTTTTGTTATGTAAAGATGGTGAGCCATCCTCGGGCCCACCGCGGCAAACGTAGCTTAAACTGCTCGATCGACCCGTGCAGCTGTTATTACTTAGCCACAAGCCCCTCTACAAAATTCCCTATATCATAAGTTGATACTTTAATCTTACCAATAATCCTGTTGCTCCAAACATTTCCTCTACTACAGCAATTGATATCCTGTAACCAATGTATTCTACACTCAAGCATCCAAGACAAATATTGGGGTGAACTCACCACTAAACTGAATCAGTAGAGAGATGAATTCTTTTATTAAACTTGTACCAGATATTGGCTTATACCATGATTCCATAAAAGTCTTCAAAATCAAAATATTGAAGTCCCGAAATACGCAATCTGATTAATTATTATGTTAGTTAGTTTGGAAACTCCTCAATTTTTTACCTTTTAAATGTAATTTTAAACTTTATTTTAGAAGCTATACTTTCCATTATGATCTCATTTCTATGTCAATTTATAATTCAATCAATCTGCCTAGCCTTTTCCCAACTATGTTGGGGTCGGCTTCCAGTCTAACCGGATGCAGCTGAATATCAGTATTTTACATGGAGCGACTGCCTATCTGACCTCCACAACCCATTAACTGGGTAATACGATATCCCCTTGGTAACTGGTTGTCAGACTTTCGGGCTTCTGACGAACCGTAACGACTGTCAAAGATCCACGAATGACAGCCGGGACCAACGGCTTAACGTGCTTTTCCGAGGCACGGAGGAGTCTCGGTATGTAAAGATGGTCACTTGTCCACTGACCGACCCCGGCAAGCGTAGCTTAACCTGATTGATCGACCCGCGCGGCTGGTATTACTTACCACGAGCTCCTCATATCAATTTATAATTATATATTAAATAAATAAAAATAAATAAATAAATTATTTATTGAGGCTAATAAGTTTTGTCTTGGTCGTAAGTATGTAAGTGGGCCAAATTGCAATATTGTTCGTATTGTAATTTTATTTTACCTAATGTTAATGTTAATCAGTTCAAGAAGTATTTTTCCTTAATTTCTAATTATTTTTTTTAGTTTTCCTATTAGAATGTGTTATCATTATCACTTAGCTCTGAGAATGCTGGTTAACCTGTAATTGGCGACTGTGTAAGTCCGAGGCGATTGTTACCGTAGTTCTTAAGATACATTATACAACATCAGTTTTAGTTTATGCGAAACACGTGTCTAGTATTTTTATGTAAAGAATCTATGTACAAAATCTTTAGTCTTCATTTGTTTTCGTTGCTTATATTTAGTATGTATGTACGAATTTGTATGTATTTATTATTTAGGTTATGTATGTATCTATTTTAGTATAATATTGTAAGTAGGTACTTATTATTTGCACCAAAGTCAGCCCCATTTCATGTCCAGGCAAATCACTGTCCATTCTATGGTTGCCTGGAAGAGATTGCAGAAAGCGATAAGGCCGCCCATTGTATATTTTGTAGTGTTTGTGTCTTTTTTTTGTTATGTATTTTTGTGGTGTACAATAAAGTATATATAAATAAATAAATAAAATTTCAAAACTGTATCATGAAAAATCACAAAGTTCTAAGCTTGTTATGTTACCTGGTTGTCCGTACAAAAACATGATCACCACGCGGCGCCCGCTTTGCGCCCGTGCCTAGTGCCGCTATGACCTGGCTGTGACTTGTGTTCATCGCGCGGTGTCCATATTGTAACCTTTTTTAAAGATTTTTGGGGCAAAATATAACACGGTATAAAAATTATTGGAATCGATTCAGTTTTTTATTTGAAGCATTCCCATGAGAACACCTATTTTAAGAGCACCAAAGGTGTTCCCATCAGAGCACCAATCAATATTATAACGTGGTGCTCAAAAGGGAACAATAAAAAATATACAACTTTATTCCCTTTTGAGCACCTACGGTAGCTTCTAGTGATGGGGTGTTTAATAAAACATGTCTTCTCAAATTGGTAGTACTTTTGAACATCATCACCTACCTCGAGGATTTTGACCTTGACCTCAGGGTCATTGACCTTAAGGTCAAGGTCAAAAATCCGAAAATCAAGATCGTTTTTTCCTAAGGTCATTGACTTTGACCTCAGGGTCATGGACCTTGAGGTCAAGGTCAGAACTCCGGAAGTCCAATTCGCTGTTGGTCCAATTCGTGGTTGGTATTTCTGTGTAAAAGGTTTAAAGTAACCTAACCAATACCTAATCTCGGGGTGTCTTTTGCTCTCTGTTGCATCTTTGCCATGTCGAGCGAAGGGCACCCCGAGGTTTGGTTTGGTTTTAATTTTGACCTTTACCTCTAGTTCAATGACCTGAGGTCAAGATCAGTGACTTTAGGAAAATCACGAATCTTGACTTTCGGAATTTTGGCCTTGACCTCAAGGTATCCCATGGTGGTCAAAAGTACTGCCAATTTGTATCGATATGTTTTATTAAACACTCCATCACTAGAAGCTACCGCACCGTAGGTGCTCAAAAGGGAATAAAGTTAAATATTTTTTATTGTTCCCTTTTGAGCACCACGTTAAAATATTGATTGGTGCTCAGATGCGAACACCTTTAGTGCTATTAAAATAGGTGCTCTCATGGGAAAGCTTCATTTATTCTGAACATACTATAGTTATTCAGGTTTCGCATATACTTAAAATAATGTTGTATACAGAAGCTGTTGGTGTACCTTTTTAAAATAAATATATGAATAAATTGTACAAAATGTAATGTCTCTTCCAAATACATAATAAACTTTTTTATTAACCTGTAGCCTTTCCCTTAACTAACCTATAATCCTAGTAATAACTTGTTTGCTAGTTATAAAAAGGTCATAAACATTTAACGTCCAGTAATCAGCCGCTTCCAAGTGGTTATACCGATTCTCGGGAGAAATTGCCGACGAGGGAAATATATTTTTTTGGGTATAATTTTCTTAGCCTCTTTAGGTAGGTTCTCCATCCATCTTGTTTAGTGACTACGTAAATGGTTCATTAAGATATTCCCAGTCGTTTTTTGAGCTGCTTTTTTAGGTTGAAACCTTATGAGTACTAATAATTAGTCTTTTTAATAGGCACTTTATAAGTCTAAGGCCGTTTGTCCACCGCCACGTCCCGTCATCGGAAACGAGATGACGGCGCCGAAGTAGCGATATATTTACTATGGCCGCGTGTCCACTGCACGCCGTCACCGGGACGTCACGTTCGCTTCGAATTTCGAAATTCAACATACCGTTGACGTTGTGCGGTGGACAAACAGTGTAAGACTCATCGTTGACGGCGCTGCTGAAAAGTAAAGTGTTATTAACTAAAATCACCAATTAGTATCCAGAATGTCACAGCACTAATATTTTAATGGCGGTTGAACATTTGGTACGACGTCCTGCAAGAGCTACGTCGAATTACAAGTAACTTTGTGTAGTCACGGCTGACCCCAAGGATCATGCTGGAAGAAAACATCATGCATAAAGTACGACTGATTTGAAAAAGCCTTAGCGCTGCGTGGTGATAATTACTCTGATACCAAGTAAGTGGATTGACGTTAGAAGTCTTTTGTCATTAGCATACTATATTGACCGCTACCGCTGTACCGCGCCTTAGATAATTATGTGCGCGGCGAGACGAGGGAATAGTGCAGGCCGCTTATTCGTCAACGCTCACGGCGACCCGCTGCTCGTTCGTTCAACGTGGGGATGCGGTAAGCTAGCCCGCGAAAATAAAATTTTCTTACGTTTTTTGCAATTTTCAGGTCAGTGTTAGGTTGTATGTTGATTTAAATACAATTCGCGGCCGTAACTAATATGGCTTTACAGAAATATAATCATTAGAATCAGCAATACAACTCCATAAGTTAGGATTGGCCTCAAATCTCATGATTTTATGAAATAGTCATTCAATAGGGTAATATGAACTTGGAGAGTTGTATTGATGATTTTTATGAATATAATTCTGTTAATAAAAATTTGATACGGCCGCGAATCATATTTATCAACATACAACCTAATACTGACTTGCAGATTGCAAAAACGTAAGAAATTTTGCATTTCGCGGGCTACCCCGGCGCTTTCGCCTTAACGGCGTCTCGCCTCCGCGGTACAGCGGTAGCGGTCAAACTATAGAAGATGCTGCTACTCGATCATAATTATGTGAACATTTAGAAAGTTTTACACAGTGGCAGACTAAACTAAAAAAAGCTATTGATGCGCTATGTCACCATTTAAAAATGCTTTTAAAAATATAGTCTTCGATTTTCATAAAGACTAAAATAAAACAAGCATTCCGTTCAACACGAACCCTCAACTTCTACTTCTAAATTCAAACTGGACAACACAAACACGTGTTACTACCCAAATTTTCATACAGACTAACTACGAATTACCAACCAAACTGACATTTTAGCCAGCGTCCCGTTTTCGAGGGTAGTTTACAATTTTAAGTTGTGTACATACGCGGGTAGGAACAAAAAGATTCTGTGTTTGAAATAGGAAGCCTGTCACATGTTAGTCTGGTGGAATACAGAGAAGCATTTTGGGAAATAGTGTACTAGCACTTCCCGCGCGATTTCGTCCGCGTGGATTTGGAAAAAACCCTGATAGTCCTTACTCTTTATTTTCGGTCTGTATAAATACTGAGTTTCGAGTTAATTTGACCGCACGTTAAAATTCTTCCATACAAACTTTGACAGCCCTCAGTAGTACTTTAGAAGATAAAAATGACAAACTTTATAATTAATTTACTAAGATAAGTAGGTATTCGTGCCAAGCTTCATGTTTACTAAATCAAGGAATAAGATTTTTAGTACAAAGAAATCCCCCCTTTTCACCCCCTTTAAGGTCGAATTTCCAAAAGCCCTGTCTTAGTGCTCCCCTATATTACATAAGGAAGCCGTGTGCAAAATTTCATGTTTGTAGCTTCAGCGGTTTAGGCTCTGCGTTCATGAATCAGCTGTTAGTTAGTGAGTCAGTCAGGACAAGTAATGTATATCTTAGACATTGGGCATTGCCATACAACGTGGCAATGCCGCACAGTCTCTTGGGTACTTTACCAGTAGACAGCGATGCGGATGAATTTTTCGACGCCTTGTTTTAGTTTGTTAATAGTTTTAGCTATAGGTTAGGTTATATTTTTGTTATTTTTAAGTTATGTTTTTACACTCAATTAAAACATCATTTTGATATACTCGTATACATATACACTACTATTTTTTAATTAGTACAAAAAAATATGGGGTCTATCCGTACCCGTTACTGATCATATTTGTGTAGACAAAAATAAAAAAAAATGAAATCCCAAAATTGTCCACGAAAATTTGTCATAATTGGTAAGTTCATAAATTTCATTATTTAATCAATCATTCATAACAATTGCTACTAGAAAATACTACGCGCAGTGCTTTAACATGATTAATGAATACTACTAAGTAGCCTGTACAATATTTCCAGAAACTGAGTGACATTTTGGGATATAAATAAACGCTAATAACTTTGCTGTTTATGAATATTATTTATTGAGACTTTACTTAGATAATAACAAGACCTTCTCTAATAAGCCCTTTAAGCAATTGTACTAATAAAAAATTAGTGGTGTATATTAAATAGATGTATTGTAAGTTGGATGTTTATGTGGACAACAAAGGACTTCATTTCATTTATTATATGTAAATTCTCAAAAAACTAAACATTTCAAACAAAAACATTACCAATAACAAAAATGGGGCAACTCACCAGAAATATGGCACGCTACCTGAAAAAGTACATCGGGTGTTTTTCCCGAAAAATTATAAAGTTTTAACGTGTTCCAAGCCGCAGGGCACATCCATGTGAGCCTCGTTGCCATGAAAGCCGACCCCAAATACAGGGAAAAGGATGGGATATTCTTTTTCAAAACAAAACTTAAAGTCTACCTTGCTTCCATGACAGAATCTATGACGCTATTTTTCGCAAATGGAAGGGTTCTAGGCGCTAGCGTTATCATGAAAATTAATATATCATACTTATTTTACATCAGCTTAGTAGTCAGGGTATAGTGTTCGCATTGCTGGGACACAGCCCTCCTCTCTGTAAGAGGAAGAGGGCTGTAATCCATAACTCGGGCCCAGTGCTGGTTGCAGATGTCACATGTCTTTGAATTTTTTATTTTAGCGGTTTCCTCATGATATTTTTCTTAAGGCTTTATGTTTCATGTACGCGACGCCGCAGTCACACCGTCGCTGGACCGCGTGCAGTCACACCGGAACCGTGCCGAAGCCGCACCGGAACCGCGTGTAGGTACACCGTATTGATGCTGAGTTCAATAGTAAAACAACGATCACATTTCAGTAACGCGTTGCCAGCGAAACTGTAAAGACTGAGGAAATTAATTATTTATATAATATATTTAGTATATTTGACTTCCAATCAAAAAGTTTAATAATTTTAATATAAATAATCATCTTAATCCAATCCAATCCAAAAATCCAATCCAATCCAATCCAAAAAAAAAAAAAATAAAAAAAAAAAAAAAAACCTAAAAAAATTAAAAAAAAAAAATCCAATTTTTTCTTTCTTTCATTTTAATATTGATAAAAATATGAACACAAAACAAAACAATAAGGTTTTGGCGCGGTATGAAATTACTTTTTTATAAGTTTTATTTTACAACTTTGACATGCTGTAACTTTAGATTCTCTCTTGGGTGCGGCGACTGACTCTCACATGCATGACTAATGAATATTAAAACTACTAGAAATTAAATTTATTCGTTACCTATAAAATTGGTCGCAAAAATCGAGCAGTACTTCCCCTACTACTCGTATTACTGAACTGTGACTGACTGTGACTGTGTGATCGTTGCTTTACTTTTTAATTCGGCATCAATGCGGTGTACACACGGCACCTGTGCAGTTTTTATTCGTATACACAAACATGCGGTCCGGCGCCGGTGCAGCTGCGCCGACTTGTACATGAAGCCTTATAATAAGCTTTTCCAGCTTAGTATGAATTAATCAAATTCATTAAGCAATTAGCCTAATAGCGGTTAGTGGCTGTCATAATAGTATATCTTAATTAATGATTCAGGGTTGTTAGGCTAACCGTTCGACCACGAAACTAGGGATAAGTACATGAGTACTTAACGCGGTCGGAACCAAATAATTTGTAGCTCCGGCGCGTCACAGTATAATAAAATAAGCAATATTACATGCTCATAGAAAACGGCCGAAACGACGCGCTTTGAAGTCTCAGTATACAGGGTGAAATTGCATTCATGGGCAACATTTTAAGGGGTCATTGTACTCATCATTATGAACAACTCTTGTTTTGGGAAAAAACCTGAAATGGCGAAAAAAAAAACTCTGCTGTTCCATACATTATGCTCGCATAACTCGTAAAAATGTAAGGAACAGCAGATTTTTTTTCGCGATTTTAGGTTTGTTCCCATAATAAAAGTTGTTCAGAATGATGAGTACAATGACCCTTTAAAATATTGTCTATGAATTCAATTTCACCCTGTATACCAGACAGTTCGAGCGCGCGGCAGTTACGTACGGATAGACACGTATTTATCTACCGAACGGCCGTAGGTAATTTTATTAAAATTATTATTTTATTAAATTATTTTATTGTTATTATTTTAAATTTTAAGGTATTGACTATATTGTTTTATTTACATGTCGAAATGATATTGAAGAAATATTACATTTTATTTTTTATTTGTTAATGTAATTTATAAAATTCAAAAATGTAAATTATTTTAGTGTATATGCTTTAATTGTGTAATTTAATGTGTAAATTCAAATACAATTTATTTGTTTATGAATAAATGACTATGACTAATTAATTGAAAGCCACTGCCCAGTTAAACTACTGTAGTTGTATCGTGCTGTGGTCGCTTATCATAATTACAGAAACAATTTAAAAGCCACTGTATCCGAACCTACAGGGTTCATACAACATGCAAAGACTTAAGTCACTAGTGGATTACTTTTAAGCAAGCTTTCTTGACCTTATAATCACCTAATAATGCCGCGGCCACACTACAACGTCAACGTCAATGCCCATAAACCCTTTAAACATCGCGATAATTAAATCCGGTCAAGATTCGGTCAAATTATTGCCTACAAGTGGTGGCTACACCTACGGTTATCGCCCTTCAACGCGATAATCAACGGAGATATCTGTATAATGTGGCTTCGGCATAACAGATGAGTTAGACAAACGTAAGTTATGAGTTTCATTTAAATAAACCTATCAAAAAACCGACTACAAAATTAATTTAAAAATATTTTAAGTTTCGCAAACCATCGCACCTCATCATCAACTGCCTAGCCTTTTCCCAACTATGTTTGGGGTCGGCTTCCAGTCTAACCGGATGTAGTTGAATACCAGTATTTTACATGGAGCGACTGCCTTTCTGACCTCCACAACCCAGTAACTGGGTAATACGTTAACCCTTGGTAAGATTGATTGTCAGACTTTCCGGCTTCTGACTGTCAAATATACAGGAATTACAACCGTGTTTAACGTCTTAACGTGCCTTCCGAGGCACGGAGAAGTCACCTATCCACAGACCAACCGCGGCAAGCGTAGCTTAACCTATCGACCCGTGCAGCTGTTATTACTTAGCCACGAACCCCACCAATACCGAAAATGATCGCACCTTTGCATTTCCTTCTCCTTCATTGAAGTCGATTGAAAATATTTAAAAAATATAATGAGTTTATCATCATAACTCCAAAAAACAAAAAAAAAAACAAAAGTCATAACTCCAGCCTTTAATTTCACCATACATTTATTACACCACACAAAAGCATTTAAAAAATCCAATTCCAAAGAAACACAGAATAAACAAACCGTACGTTTACGATGTTTTCCTGTCATTCCCGAATTCAAGTGGGATTTGAAATAAAAACCTGCCGTAATCCCGGCGGTGAAGTTGCCAACCCACGCCTACCAAATCCGGCCATGTTGTTATAATTACCGAATACCAGCTTATCTTGCTCGACAGTTTGCTGTAAAAATAAAAGGACAGAAGGCTTAGAGGCTTTTTTTTTTGTTTCATTACCTTCGAATAGATTCTGATTAAATCTTACATCACATTATTTATTTTTTTTTTTAATTGGGAAAATGTTCCCATGATGATTACCTGTAATGACAGGTAATAGACGAAACATAAAATAGAATTGAAAATTCTGTGCCCTGCTAAGTAATTAATCAATCTGCCTAGCCTTTTCCCAACTATGTTGGGGTCGGCTTCCAGTCTAACCGGATGCAGCTTAATACCAGTATTTTATTAGGTCTTTACCTATGAAATTGCCGTTCTGCAGTACTGGCCATTTCAAATCAAAATAATTTTTGTTTGGCTAAGAATTCTAATTTCAAATTAATTTTATTTTAAAAACATGGATTTTTTTTCCAAAAGTAGTCATTTGTTTATTGATTAGTGTTACATTTTCATCGCATTTCAACCTTTTTCGTCATCATGGATACCTACGTTAAAAATTCGAGTAATTATGGAATATGAGTACCGTCGTGGCAGCAACGCGGCACAAGCGGCACGCAACATCAACGACGTTTACGGAGCTAACACTACAAACCAACGCACCACTTGTTATTGGTTTGCTCGTTTCCGTTCTGGAAATTTCGACCTGAAAAATGCACCTCGCGGTCGTCCGAAGACTTTGGTCGACAATGACGAATTAATGGCGATTGTGGAAGCTGATGATACACAATCTACGGCTGAATTAGCAGCAGCTTTCGACGTTAGCGTCAAAACAATATTGGTCCATTTGCGTCAAATTGGCAAGGTAAAAAAGCTTGACAAATGGGTGCCCCACGAACTCAATGATCGCCAGCGCGAAGTAGGTACGCGTCGAGACGTGCGTTGCACTGCTCAACAGACACACAAATGAAGGAATTTTGAACCGCATTGTTACCTGCGATGAAAAATGGATTCTGTTTGATAACCGCAAGCGCTCAGCAAGTTGGTTGGATCCTGGTTCAGCACCTAAACAATGCCCTAAACGAAAACTTACCCCTAGAAAAGTGATGGTCACTGTTTGGTGGTCTAGCGCCGGTGTGATTCATCACAGCTTCTTACCAAACGGGGTGAGCATTACTTCAGATGTGTACTGTGAAGAACTGAACACAATGATGGAGAAGCTGGCACATCTCCAACCAGCATTGGTCAATCGCTCGTCTCCGCTGCTCCTGCACGACAACGCGCGACCTCATACTGCACAGCAGACGGTCTCCAAGTTGCAAGAACTGGGGTTGGAAGCTCTCCGTCATCCGCCCTACTCACCAGACCTTGCGCCTACAGACTACTACTTTTTCCAGAATTTGGATAACTTCTTGGCGGGAAAAAAATTCAATACCCGAGAGGCAGTACAAAATGCCTTTGAAGAATTTGTTGCCTCCCGTCCAGCTGATTTATTTAAGAAGGGCATCAATAAACTGCCACTGCGTTGGCAAAGATGCATTGATTGTATGGGTGATTACTTCGATTAATACAAATAAAAAATGCATGAAAAAAATTCGTTTAAATTTTTTCATACAAAACGGCAATTTCATAGGTAAAGATCTATTATATGGAGCGACTGCCTATCTGACCCCCACAACCCAATTACTGGGTAATATGATAATATGATAATATTACCCAGTAATTGGGTTGTGGGGGCCAGATAGGCAGTCGCTCCATATAAAATCACAACAAACAACAAATCTGACAACCTGTCAGACTTTTCGGGCTTCTGACGACCTGTAACGACTGTCAAAGATCCACAAATGACAGCCGGGACCAACGGCTTAACGTGCTTTCCGAGGCACGGAGGAGTCTCAGTATGTAAAGATGGTCACCCATCCACTGACCAACCCCGGCAAGCATAGCTTAACCTGATGGATCGACCCTTGCGGCTGTTATTACTTAAACACCTATTAAAAAAAAAATATAATATTTATATTCACGTATGACAATTTCCCCCAAGTTGTTCTTTTCGTGTTTTTGTTCTTTCCTACGTCATGTTTACCGCAAACAATCGTATTATCTTTCTTTATTTCTTTCTTACGGGGTTGTTTGTGACTGGATATGTTACATCTTGATTCTTTTTATCCTCCTTTCATGATATACAAATGCGACGAATGTCTGCCTGTCCCTTCGAGTAACGCACACGTTTAAGCACTCCAAAGAATCGTCATCTCCTCAACTCAAGCCAATTAGATTCATAAGGATTTTCTATACTTACCTTAGTTTTTTTTGTGTCCTACTAATATTATAAATGTGAAAATTTGTGAAGATGTTTGGATGTTTATTACTCAATGACGTAAAAACGGCGGAATGGATTTGGATGAAATTTGGCACACAGACAGTTTATGTTCTGGATTAACATATATGATTCTTTTTATCCCGGTAGTAGGTTCCCGTGGGATAATTTCCGACATCCACGCGTGCGAAGCCGCGGGCAACGGCTAGTTTATAATAATTCACCACCGTCACTTTGCCCACACAGAGCTGCAAGCATAGTTCATAAAATATAACGCAATTACAATTCTAAGGCCCACTTGCACGCTTAGTCGGGTTTGTAAACTCGGAGTAATTAACATTTTAACTCTTAGTACGCGTTGCGCTACTAAAAAGTAACACCGGGTTATTTTACCTCGCATTTGTGTATTTTGAATTGGGAACATTCAACAAACGGAAATTGTATAGCCATCTCTTAAGGATGCTGTTACAAATGGGTAGTCAAATAATTACTTTTTTACGCAAAAGTATGTTTATGAAATAAAATGCTTTGCCTTCTTAAAATGTTTTTTGGCAGAATTGTTGATAGATGTGCCAGGTACGATTCTGAGCTATAAATATTTTTTTTTTATGAAACAATTTCTCAATAAATGTACCTTTCTAAAATTATATTTACAGTTCAGAATCGTACCATGCACATCTATCAACAATTCAACCAAAAAACATTTTAAGAAGGCAAAGCATTTTATTTCATAAACATACTTTTGGGTAAAAAAGTAAATTATTTGACTACCCATTTGTAACAGCGTCCTTAAATACTACATTACGATACTTAATACTTTCTTGTCTTTGAATTTTATGACATGCCATTTCATTTTAATGGTATAGTATGTGGTTTCCATGGTGATTTAGTTTTTTGATTGACAAAAACGTCAGGAAAGGAAAAATACACACACAGCAGAACACTGACTCCAGTCCCAGGATCACATAGTTTAGGAGTCAGAGTTTACCTTATCCGTATGACCTTTAGTTAACCAAGTTATGTATCCTAGTCTTAAGCAATGTCAAAGGTTTTTATTTATTTATTTATTTATTAAAACTTTATGCACAAGTAAAAAAATACTGTACAAAGGCGGACTTAATGCCTGAGGCATTTTCTACCAGTCAACCTTAGGGTGATGCAGAGAGAAAACATGGCAGGTGCAGCATAAGGGATAGATAACTCGAAAAAGAATAAATACTAATAAATAAACACATATATACATACATATAAACAGAATAAACTTTGTCAAGAGAAATAACGATAGGTAGAGGAGAAAAAGAATCCAGCAAGAATCAGCGCTGAAGTGATTCTGCCAACTTTATACGAATATGTTCACGAGCCTTCATTTTGAACGATAGCTGACTATATAGCTAGCTGGCTGCTATATAGCTGGCTGCTGGCTGGATAGCTGGCTGTTTTTGTATCATTAAAGTTTTTTTTTTATGTTTTGAGTTTTTTTTATAATTTGTGTTTTTGTTTTTATATGAGTTCATATGAGGAGCTCGTGGCTAAGTAATAACAGCCGCACGGGTCGATCCATCAGGTTAAGCTACGCTTGCCGGGGTTGTCCGTGGATGTGTGACCATCTTTACATATAGAGTCTCCTCCGTGCCTCGGAAAGCACGTTAAGCCGTTGGTCCCGGCTGTCATTCGTGGATCTTTGACAGTCGTTACGGGTCGTCAGAAGCCCGAAATTCTGACATCCAGTCTTACCAAGTGATATCGTATTACCCAGTTAATGGGTTGTGAAGGTCAGATACGCAGTCGCTCCATGTAAAATACTGGTATTCAGCTGCATCCGGTTAGATTGGAAGCCGACCCTAACATAGTTGGGAAAAGGCTAGGCAGATTGATTGATTGTTTTTATATGAGTTCATGAATTACGCTGATATACTATTTCGTCGACCGTCAAAAAAATTTAAACTTCTGAAACCTTTTTGCTTAGTGGTTTAACCCTTAAAATTTCTACCCAAATATGTCGGCAAACTTTGTTATCATTTAATACGTTTTCTTTTTTTAAGTCAAAACAAATACTTATGCCTGATTGTGACTTTGTTTAAATACCAATTATTTGGTGTAGCTTTTTGGTAGAATATTGGATTGTGTTTGCCTTGTTCAATTTTAAATAACACTCGACCCAAAAAAACTGGGTGTAGGTAAGTTTAAAACTTTTATCCGTCTGTCTGTTTGACATTTACTCAAAAACTTATAGCTCGATTTTGATTGAATATGATTTTTTAATAATTGCTTGAATTGTTTTCTCAGTGAATAGTAATTTTGCTCTGCCCAAACTGAAGCGAATTCCGAGCGTGATGCGAGACGAAATGCGCTCGCGCCGATTGAGTCAACTAACTTTTATGGAGATGGCACAGTCAGCAACAAAAGTCGATTAACACTTGATTTTTCTAAATCTTAATTATTGAGAAAAAATACTTCATTAAAATCGGTACAGATGTAAATTTTAAAGAAAATAAACTCTTACCTAATAAATTTTCATTAAAAATTAGCATAATATGCTAAAAAGCAGGTTATCGTATCATTTTGTGTAAATTTAGATGATGTCAAAAAGCAGCAGAGTTAACCGACTTCTGTTGCTGACCGTACAAACTAGCGCAAGTAGTCGCAAGAATTCTTTGTCTGTAAAAAAAAACGACTTCCAATAAAAATTCTTTAAGTTTTAGTTAGTAAGTTTGTGCTGGAGACACATTTCTTACCTAAAAACAAAATGAAAATAGTCGTTAGACATTTTTGTTGTTGCAAGAAAATCTTCTTTTTAGTGGTAAAACATAATAATACCCTGGTCACACTGAGGCGAATCCCGCGTGGAACAAGTGACGTCACTGTATGCGTCGATTGTTTTTACGGGGATACAACGATAATTTTGTGTTTTTAAAATTCCTATAAAACCAAATGTTTCGTTAAATCATTTGGATTTTCCATATGTGTTATTTGACTATAATTATTGTGTACTGTTGTACTAAAATCGAAACATTATTACTTGAAACTTTTTCAACAGAAAAAAAACAACAAAAAAGCACCGTCTATTTTCTGTTTTATACAATTATAAGGAAACAGTTCCTTATTGTGCAGTAAAATTTGCTTTCAATCAAAGGTATTTAAATATGTTATAAACTTACTAAGCTAAAACTTGATTTACTCGTAAGTATATCATTTTGTCATAAATCTATATACAACGAAGCGAGTTTAGTTTCGGTGCGCGTGAGATTCTTCTATCTCTCTTGCGTCAAACTAGACAGTCATAACGCCATTTCACTTACACACCGAGCTAATAAATCACGCTTCAATATATCATCTTAATAACTGACGAAAAAAAAGGAGGAGGTTCCCAAGGCGACGCATTTATTTATATTTTTTTAATGTATGTACTACGCATTACTTTTTACAGAGTACCTAGTCCGATTTGAACGATTCTTGTTTTATTCGGGAAGGTACCTATACCTCAAAATTGGCCCATGTAAAATTTATTAAATACTAGCTGCGCCCCGCGGTTTCACCCGCGTAGATCGGGAGAAAAAATAACCTATTTGTTAATCCAGGGTATAAGCTATCTACATACCTAATTTCATTCAATTCGGTCACGTCGTTTGAGCGTGAAGAAGTAACAAACACACACATACACACACACTCAGAAACTTTCGCCTTTAAAAATATTAGCGTGGTGTGATAATTTAGGTACTAGTCGGTCGGGTAGATTTTGAGTAAGCTTCAATAGTACGTATTCTTCCCACTGTCTATGTGGATGACATTATAATAACTTCCTGTCACTGTCAATTACAGTAGGTTTGGAGGTTGGGTAATGGATTCGAATGGGGACGGCAACTGTCAAAATGGCGCTGTCGTAGCTAGTTCCCAACACAAGCTAATAATACAAGGCGTGAGGTGGTTTTATTTTATTTTTGCGAAAATGGCGCGTTGTTGGGTTACTAAATACTCTGAAATTGGAGTCCACCATTTCCCGAGAGACCCTAAAATTATCAGATTGTGATTAATACTATTAAAAAAATTAAACAAGGTTTGAAACATTTTGAAGAAAGTGATACTTGATTAAAAATATTTAAATAGCCGAAAATAACAAAATAGTGAAATAAAATCAAACTCATGAATTAACGAAATGTCAAATTTAGACCTAGCTATGAGGAGCTCGTGGCTTAGTAATAACAGCCACTTAGGTCGATCCATCAGGTTAAGCTACGCTTGCCGCGGTCGGTCCGTGGATGCCTCGGAAAGCACGTTAAGCCGTTGGTCCCGGCTATCATTCGTGGATCTTTGACAGTCGTTACGGGTCGTCAGAAGCCCGAAAGTCTGACAACCAGTCTTACCAAGGGATATCGTATTACCCAGTTACTGGGTTGTGGAGGTCAGATAGGCAATCGCGCCATGTAAAATAATGGTATTTAGCTGCATCCGGTTAGACTGGAAGCCGACCCCAAGATAGTTGGGAAAAGGCTAGGCAGATTGACTGTAGGAACCTAGCTATGATCACGTCATCTATGATCTCATCATCTCTCGTTCGAGCGACAAAATATCCTTGTCCTTGTTATGTGTAGTAACCAATTTTGTTAGCAGATAAATAATTATCAGATGACACGCACATCACTTGTTTTTAATTTCCAATCTCAAGCATGTTGTGTATCTTTAACTAATTTCACAATCAATTATTCTGCCCTATAACCAAACGACAAAATGAAGTTTTTTCATTAATTTTTCGCATAGATAACAGTATGGTACCAAACTTTTAAAAAATGGTATTTACAATCTCGTATTTCATTATTTTCGGAATAATAAACTATACAAATGGGAACCCTGCTTATAGACAAGATTCTGATAATGAAGAACCACAATATAGCCTCAGGACGATGAGGGAGGAGCTTCCAAAACAAGGTAAATACGATGTAATGTTAAACTACTACGAAGATCGCCCGGAGAATCATCATGAGGATACAACAAAAATAACTTATAATGGTGACAAAACTAATAATCACTTTTACAATGACAAATACCGTAATGCAGAGTTGTACCAAGGCGTACGTGGAAAGAACTCGAACTACAACAATCAACCAAGCATACATGATGATGATACTGAGACGATAAACTATTCAGAAAACGACAATGATGTTTATCTCAAACCTAAAAATGTTCTTAAGTACCTAAACGATCTTGATAAAACTTTAAAACTAGATGAAAAAAACGACATAGAACTACGTTGCTATGGTAACGGTTGTGGCGTTACTAGAGTTGACGATTATCGCAGCAACAGCGACAGAGATGTCAGCGGTGACAGGGATTATAATTACAATAATATCAACGAAAATTATAACAGACATCTGCGCTGCAATGGTAAGAGATGTAGCATGGACAGAGATGATGACGACAAGAATTATGGAGATAATCTGCGATGTTACGGAAACACGTGCAGAAAAACTAATGACAGAGATGACGAGGATAGTGAAGTCAGAAACAATGAAGATGGTTTTTACAATGATATCAACTACATTTTGCGTTCGAACAAAGATGGCGGTGACAGAAATGGTATTAATTCCTTCCGTTGTATTGGAGATAGGTGTAGTCGAAACAGAAATGATGATGATCGCAGAGATACCTTGCTTTGTATTGGCAACCGATGCAGTAGAAACAGAGGTAATGACAGAGTTGATAGTGATAATAATAGGGACGACAGCGGATATGAGGCAAGAAACGACAGATATGATGACAGGGTTGTCAGAGATGGGTTGCGATGCGTTGGGGTCAGATGCGGTAGAAATGGAGATGATAATGAACGATACTGTAATGGAAATAGTTGCGGTAGAAGTAGACCTCATGAGAAAAATAAGTCAAAAGCTAAATCCAAAGCGGAAGCGGATGCAAATACAGTTCTTGAAACGATGCTAAAGATTAACAAACACTCATATATGGAACAATTTAAAAAAAGCCAGGGCATTGTAAAAAGTGGAGTACTTGAAATTATTCAAATGTTGCTGCATTCAAATAATGTGAAGCGTGTTCAGTAGAGAGCAAAGCAGTCAAATACAGCAGTGTAGTATTTAATTAATATTTTCGGGAGCGCACTCCATGAAACACCAAGTCAACGAACAGACTGTTTATTTGCGATCTAGCCGCAACTTAAAATAAGTAGACATATACCACACGTCCCCTCTAAAAAAAACGAACATATTGGGTATCTACTTATACAAATTGCTTTAACCGTTGTAAAACAACTGTAAGCAGATATCAGAGTTGGATACAATATTATAAGTATTGTATACAATACTGATATTTGGAAAGATATAAACTAAAGCATTGTTTCGCTCAAGGAATAGGATCCGTAACTATCTACATATGCATTTTACAAATTTAAAGTCATTCTCTTATAAATAGAAAAGTGATAATATCGAACGAATTTGGTACATATACTACATAACAAAACAAAACATATTTCTGACACAGAGTTCCTATAATTTAGAAAATAAAAAATTATCAAAACCTTATATTTAGCTGACCATTCGATATTTGTACTTCTTGATTTGAGGCTCGCGGGGCATTAGAAATGTCTTTTTGGGATTTTGTCAGTTTCGTTGAACTACCATCCTGATCGTCGGTATCGTCCACGATCGCGTCCTCTATAATGACGCGGTATGAATCATCGGGCGTAAATACGGAATGCTGTTTAGTGGTGCGAGACCATCCCAATGCGTAGCAATTAATCAATGTGTCTTTTCCAATCTTTCCCGTCTGCACAACGCACTCAATAGGTTAGCGGTGCCAACTTGTCAGCGCGCGCACGGTAGCCTCGCCGATAAAATTTTGTCACTGCCGTATCAACATCGACCGTCTTGTACGCAGCTTTCTTCATTGCGTGCTTTACTGACTTGACCGCGTTACCCGCCGGTCTATAGGGACTAGTAATAATGTCAGTGATAAAATTTCTTGTAAAAAATTTGCTAGCTCTGCTGATCGAAAAAGCGGGCCGCCGTTGCTCATAACCTGTGAGAGAAGACCGAAATGAGCGAACAATTCCCTTAGCTTACCTATCGTCGCCGTGGCAGTAGTGCCTGACATTTTCTGTACCTCGATCCACTTATTATTAGCGTCCACGGTGACGAGATAATGTTTACCCTGAAATTCGCCGAATTCGATATGTAGTCTTTACCAGGGTAGTTGCGGGGAACTCCTACAGATGTAGAAGGGAACGTGGAGGTGCGTCACGCTGCTGGTGATGAGCATTACAATCTCTCGCTAGAGTCTCAATTTCGACATCTAATGTTGGCCAATAAACGTAACTCCTTGCTATATTTTTCATTTTAACTACTCCTAAATGCCCTTCTAGTAATTTGGTTAGAACTGGTTTTCTTTATGGCTCCGGCATGATTACCCAGTCATTTTATAAAAGACAACCACGATTTAATGCTAAGGGTGCACCATCTTACTTTAACAATAACAAACATCGCACTTTCAGTTCGATATCTTTTATTGTTATAGTAAGATAGTGCAACCCATGTTTGTTAAAGTTCCTGTCAAACAAAAAATGGACTGTTCCATTTGATAATTTGTTAGCTGACGTCATAACTTTAAGTGTAATCTTAACCGCCCACGCTTCGCTGGTTAAAGTTACTGTTAAATATCTTTAATTTCTGTCAGACGCGTAGAATGTCATGTCCCTGCTCCGAATTTTATCTTTTACATTTGACATGACGTTGCAACAGCAGGTAGTCCTTCTATGGTAATTTTAACATTGACGGAAACTATAACCTAGCCCTTGGTGCAATCCACAGGTCAAACCCACCCTAAATTATCTTTCCGGTTGTAATAAGGCTTTTTAACTCGACTGTTATTTTTGTTGGCCAGCCAGTGATAGGATATTTTTTTTTTTATTTAAAACGCTGTCTTTCTTTTCCATGAAGCCATACCTCTTCAGCAGGCCTAACATGACACACGCGACAATTTCTCGCTCTCGCGTGAGTAATTTTAAGACAGCTCAACACTTTTCTCGTTTTCTGACAGCACTGCCATACAATGTTCTGTCAAACTTGATGTTTTCTCGACAAACCCTAACATGACACCTAAGTTATCTCGAATTTTGACAATTCAACACGAGATAATCTCCGATTCTTCTCTCGTTTAGTCGTCCTCGATTTTGACGACGAGAAGAGTAGACAAAATTATGATACAAAAAAGAAAAACTGAAATGACATGGCAGTCGCATAATTACACGTAGATACTTTTTTATTATCCTAATAATGAAAACTGGATGAGTATCACTTTCAGTAGGTAATAACGAGTCACTTCTCCAATTATGATATTAACGAAATCTAGCAACATAATTACTAAAAGGGTGGTGATTAACAAAATTTGCAACATAATCGGTTTTATACCTTCGTTTTGTCAAATTGTGATCTTCAGCCCATGTCATTTGTGGTGATTATCAAGTGAGTGTAATGTAGCAGCGGTGGCCCAGTGGTAACGCCTCCGGCTTACGTTACGAGTTGTAGATCGTCGTAGGTTCGAACCCCGACAGGCGCTTTACTTTCAGAAGGAAAACATCGTGAGGAAACCGGCATGGTCCTAGAACCAAAAATTCGAAGACATGTCACATCTACCAACCTGCACTGGGCCCGCGTGGTGGATTACGGCCCACTGCCTCTCACTTAGTGGACGCCTACGCCTGTGTCCCACCAGTGAGAACATTTTAATTTCCGCATGCCAAGGATACATACATAAATATTAAAAGAGGTGCACGTAAAATCATAGTACATACTAATTCCATGCAAAAAACAAAAAATCGAGTGAATGAAACGGAACCTCAAGCCGACGCTGCTATGATAAAAATTATTTGTTTTTAATAACTTGCTACATCGTTCTCTCGTCGCGAGGCAGAGAAGTGTCAAAGTGCCTTTTTCGAATTTACTCGAGCTTAACGGTCATGTTAGTCATTAGAATAACGTCAGAATCGACGACAAATTTCGACAAATCGTGATATCTCATCTTCTCGTGCTTGTCATGTTAGCCCTACTGCACACTGATTGGGATTGATTCCACGACATAATTTACATATGATACCGAACCCAAAAGTCATCACAATATACCCGTTCATGTGACAGAGGCAGTCGCGACATTGCAGTTATCACTCGATTTGACGTACCTACTCAATCTCAAAATTATAAGACGCAAGCCTTGTGGCATATCTTTGCAGCCTACTAGCTGCCGTTTGCGGCAACCCAAATTTCGATCCAAAAATAAAAGTTAAGGCTTTATGATCTGTTTTAATAATAAAATGATGCCATAAATATACTGATGATGCATGATCACGCCAGCGATAATTGAGAAGGCCTCTTTGTTCAGCTGGCTATACGATCGTTCAGCTGCATTTAAGACGATACCAAAATAAATAAGGGGATATTTGTAGCCATTTATTTCACAATGAAACATGTATGGATTTAATTTTTGGATATATGTTTATTGACTATTTGATTAATACTCTGACTAAAGGAAAACACAATTGGGTTAAATTTCCTCGATATAATTTAATTTCGAAAACACCTCTACTTTTAGTTTTTTTCTGTAATTCTAAAATCCTAAGTAATTTCATTGCAACATTGCATTCAAAATGTGCGCATTAGGTAATTGAAAACTTTGACTGAGCATATTTTTGATAGATAGCTTAATTCGTTTTTAAACAATTTTTGTATATAGGGTTACTGGTAATTCGACATATATCCGTCAGGGGCTGATAAGGAGCCAAAATGCAACAAATTGAACCCCCTTATGTATGGCCGAAATTCAATAGTTTTCGAGATATTTGAATTTTAAGAGTTTTTCGATATTTACCCAAAATTTGACATTTAAGTCCAAATAAAAAAAAATACATACTTGAGTGGGTACCATTAAAAATGATGTTGTAGCTAGCGTTGATTAAGCTATTGACATAATTAAAACTACTTAGTATAACAAAATAATTAAAATAATGAGCGATTTAAAAATAACATCTTATTAATATTTTCATTTTACGCATCAAAAATGTTGTCTCATCACAAAAATTACTACAACATTAATCGTACAAATAACTAAAACAATTTGCCTATTCTGTAAGCTTTCCAAAAAGGTATAAAAGTCAATTTTAAAATACATAATTCGTGGCATGGCATGTGTTTGAACCAGCGCGGCGGCGCGCGGTGCGGGGAGAGAAATCATCTGTGTTTTTAGTTTATGATCCTCGCTAAAACAACCGATTTTACTGGCGAAATTCTTCGTGATGGGGCGAGGTGTGCGGGCGGGGGAGTACACGGCGTCTGCTGCGCTCGCGTCGCCTTTTTTAGTAAGTTTCGACTCTTCGCCGCGCAAGTACGTGTGTTGTTATCTTGGTATTACCTACAATAAGACTGGTTGTCAAACTTTCGGGCTTCTGAGACCCGTAACGACAGCCAAAAATCCACGAATGGCAGCCGGGACCAACGGCTTAACGTGCTTTCCGAGGCATGGAGAAGTCTCGGTATGTAAAGATGGTCACCCATCCACAGAACAACCCCGGCAAGCGTAGCTTAACCTGATGGATCGACCCGTGCGGCTGTTATTACTTCGCCACGAGCTCCTCCTGTTTGGGTCTGAATGCAAACCCTGCTTATACATACTAATATTATAAATTTGAAAGTAACTCTGTATGTCACCTTTCCACGCCTAAAACTCTGAACGAATTTCGATAAAATTTGGCAAGGCGATAGAGGGCATCCTGGAGAAGGACATAGAATGTATTCAACCGCAGGGAGGCGCGGAGGCCCCGCGTGGGTAATGATTTGTACCGAGATTATTATTTGTATTTTTTTAAATACAAATCTACACCCGCGCGGGGCCTACGCGCCGCGCTGCGGTTGTATATGTCGCAGGCAGATTCTATGATTCGTCATTATACATACGACCCTCGTCCGTTTAAAAACGCTCGCAGTTATGTAATATGCCGAAGGAAAATTGGCAACTCGTTCAATTGTTATAATTTCGACATTGATTGCTATTGTAAGTTCAGTCGCAACTGTGACTAACCACGCGCGATCCGAATTGGTCGCAGTAACTAAGCACCCCGAACAAATGGGTTAGGTTAGGTTAGAACTGTGACCAACCGCGTGCGAGCCGAGCGAGCGGTGCCGCGGCAGTGGTCAGCGCGAGCCTTGAGAAATAGAATTAAATACTTCAATTTGTCGCGGCATTTTGTAAACGGTGTTTGAATTGTCCATTAAAATAAATGTTGTGGCATATATAGAATTGTCTCTCCTTGTCCCCATACTCCATCCAAAGGTTGTCTGTAAAAGATCGCTTTTAGCGATAAGACCGCCCATTGTGACACTCGTATGTAAAATTTCAACATTGTAAAATTGTAACCAGCAATTTAAATGGTGTGCATAATAAAGAGTATTCTATTCTATTCTATTCTATTCTATTCTATTCTATTCTATTCTATATTATATAGTGACAAGGCAATTTACATTTTGCCTTCAGCATATTTCAAAACTGCGAGCGTTTTTAAACGGACGACACCGTTTGTAAAAAGTGGAATCATACAAATCGCCTGCGACTTATACATGCTATGTCCTAAAGTTTTAACTTTGTGTGAACAATGGTAAATATTATGATTTATAATGAAGTTTCAGCTACTGTACTCAGGTTGGTTCCAATCTAAGCAACTGTTTTGATAGCCCGGGCGGTCTGCTTTTGATATATGTCTGCTAAAATTAATATCGCGCAGAATATTCTAGAAATGAATGAATTATTAATTAAGTTATTTTACTATTTGATTAAACAGAATTAAATTATGTTTCATGTTTTCATGAGGGGCTCGCAGCTAATAGATATCAGCCACGCGGGCCGATCGAAGGTCAAGCTACGCTTGCCGTGGTCTGTTCGTGGATGGGTGACCATCCAATACATATCGAGATCCCTCCGTGCCTCGGAAAAAACGTTAAGCCGTTAGTCCCGGCTGTCATTCGTGGATCTTTGACAGTCGATACGGGTCGTCAGAAGCCCGAAAGTCTGACAACCAGCCTTACCATGGGGTATCGTATTACCCAGTAACTGGGTTGTGGAGGTCAGATAGGCAGTCGTTCCCATCCCACACCACCCATCCACTGACCAACCCCGGCAAGCGTAGCTTAACCTGATGGATCGACCCGTGCGGCTGTTATTACTTAGCCACGAGCTCCTCACGAGAGACGTGCTCCTTTAAAGCGGTCCGTAATAAAAAGATAAACTAAAAACAATTAAATTAAAAAACAAACGTTTAAGTATAAATAAATGTAATTAAATTAAATTGTCACTCAAAGAGTTGACAATATAAATTAAGCTGTATTAAAACGCAGCTTGTGTTTTTCCCAGTTCTGTTGATTGATTGAGCAATTGCGCTGTACAATAAATACCTATGTCGTTTTCAGTTAATTTGGAACGTTTATGTTTCAAATGTAGCTGAAATGTTTTCGCGGCAATTTGTTGGAATATTTTTTTGCTATAAAAGTGTACACATTATAAACAAAACTGAGAATGGGTCTTCTCGCGATATTCATTTTTACGAGGTAAACAGGTACCTACTTGTTTCCCGACGTTTCAACCGCCTTGCAGCGATCGTGGTCACGGGAGGACTGATGACAGCTCAGCGACGTCTTCGTTTAGTGCGGGTATGGGCAGCTACCCTCACTTGGTCTTCACAATTTTTATTATTGTCACTGTCGGTACCACAATCGCTGCAAGGCGGTCGAAACTTCGGGAAACAAGTAGGTACCTATTTACCTCGTAAAAAGGAATATCACGAGAAGACCTGTTCTTAGTTTTGTTTATAATGTATAAAAGTGTAGTGTTTAACGCTAATAAAATTTAAGCTGGAACTGCTTCGTTAACCTAGTGGACGCAAGCGTTACTTCTAAGCTTGAGGTTCTGGGTTCGATTCCCTTGTCGAGCAAAGTGTTATTGGGTTATTCCGTCTGGAATTTCTCAGTAGCAGCCCGGAGTCTGGATTTGTGCCCGGTTGATGGACAGACGGACGAAGTGATCCTATAAGGGTTCCGTTTTTCCTTTTGAGGTACGGAACCCTAAAAAAATACTGGTTTCTGGAGTAATGTTAACTCAAACGTAAATACCAGTATGTACCGGAAAACCACAAAGCTTTTATAATAATAATAATTATTATTAATATGCCTATGTAAGGGAGTAACCACATTTAATTTTATATATTATAGCCCGTGGCTTACCGGCTTAAATAAACATCACGATCATTTATTATAGAGGAGGAATAATAAAGTTAAAATTAATTGAATTTGGTTGTTTTTACACATTTAATATCCACTCCAGCACCCTACCCTGCGTATTTTGAAACAAATTGCTAATCCATTACTTCATATTATGTTCGAAAAATTTGTCTGCTCGACAACGTAAATAACGCAATAAATATTGTTGAACTGTCAAAATGAAACCAACTCCGATTGATAATGTGTTACGCAATTATTTTTATTTTATTTATTCGGAAGAACAAACAATTACACATTATATATTACAAATAAATAGAAAATAAGGAGTTATACAAATGTGCAACCAACAACGTTCTCCACAGATACACAAAAAGACAAAGACAATATTGATAAAGTAAAAGTCGGACAGAATAGAAAAGATAGACATAAATTACAGCAGCAAGGAACACTAGAGAAATTTATCTTCTTAAATTTTCCAACGGATAAAGCAAATAGATCCAAGTTAGAGAAAAACTTATTAAAATTGCCTGTAAGGCGACGTAGAGGTGCCCGCAAGCCTGCATTTGTACGACTAGGAGTGACGGCGAAAACAGGTCGTGTGCGCACCCCACGTCCCTGAATGGTTCTAGGGACAACATAGCATAGCTTGTTACAAATATCCATACAATCATATGAATTGTTACACAGATCGTATAGAAACATAGTTTCTAGAAAGGTACGTCTAGACTTCAAAGAGAGCAAATTGTATTTTTTCAGTAAATCGCTATAGGGAAAGTAAATACGACTTCTAGAACAGCGGTAATGCATCGTTTTTAAGAACAATTAGGGTGCTGATTTCCCCAAAGAATTGGGCAGAGGTAAAATAAACCGGCCAAGTGCGTGTCGGACCACGCACAATGAAAGAAGTTGTAAAGAAGAAGTTCCATAGTCGTAAAGAATTTATTCCAAATTGTATTTGAAAAACATGTTTCCCATACATTGATATACGTCACAGTCAATTCTCCAACTACAAATGAAAGTTTGTAAAACCAAAAAAAGTTTTTTTTATTAACATAAAAAAAAAATGTTTTTTGGGATTACAAACTTACTTGCTCTTGCGTATTACGCACCCTAAGAGTGCGCTAGACATTTCAGGGGAGAATTTATTCCGGATGGTTTATGTGTATACTTTTTGATTTTGATTAGAGCGTTATCACACTGGCGATTTGCAAACGATTTCAAAGCGAGGCGAAACCGTAGCGTGCAAACTCGCAGCGAGCGAGTTTGCAACAAACACATAGCGAGCACACCACAAGTGCGCAACATGTTCGCCGCGTTTGCGTAACGAGAGCGATTGACGCGAGTGTACAAGAGAGAGCGAGACAAACGCGTGTAAAATTATTATGAAAACGCGGCGAACACGTTGCGCACTTGTATCAGCACGCAGCGAGCACGTTCACAATTCGTTTCGCTGGAAACACAACACGCTTGCAAATCGTCACTGTGATAGGCCGTTAGTGATTTGTCAAGTCTAAAAAAATATGCGAAGCAGGGGCGTGTCACTAGTGCTTTATAATGCTGTAATTAATTATACTTACCTACTGTTTAAAAAATAATAACTTAAAACCGATTTTTGTAAAATATTTATAATTTAAAGCTTGCACCCGAATTTTATAGTACCCTTTTAGAGGTTCAATAAGACACATGGTTGGATGTTATAAATTTCGTTAATCTGTTCGGCAACTATTGTTATAAATGATTATTTTTAAATGAAAATCCTGGAAATGTATGGTGCGCAGGTATAATTATAACAAGGAAGAAATTACACTCATTATTCAGTTGGATAAAACTTTTTTACAAAAAAAAAAAAAACAAACGACTTCCAGTAAAAACTGTCTTTGTGTTTGTATTTTCGTTTTTTGCCACCGACTTCTGAAATTAATGTTATCATTCACTTTGCAGTGGAAGTCGGTTGTTTTATTTTTATTTTATTTTTCACTTTTTAGTTGTGGTACCTAGTTACCTACCCCCCACAAATTAGAATACGGACCTGCAAAATAAATTAGAACATCATCCACATAGACTAAGTGGGAAAACACGTATTATTGATGCTAACTCAAAAACTACCCGAGCAAAGTTAATACATTTTACATGGGACCAACTATGAGGTATACCCTCTCGAATAAAATAAGAATCTTTCAATTCGTACTACTCTGTAAAAAATTGTGTGTCGTCATACATAAAAAAAAAAAAAATATTTACCTACGTGTCGACTTGAGAACCTCCTCCTTTTTTTCATCGGTTGAAAAAGATTTAATTTTAGAATATTTTGGAATATTTTGGTTTTTTTTTTAATTTTTTTTTTATACAAACGCAATAACCAAAAAAAATGCACCAAAAAACTTATCATCACGCAATGTTCGTAGCACTGCGCTACGACGTAGCAAGCTGTGCTACGAAGTCGCTACGGCGTAGCTCAGCTTAATATGCTACGTTACCAATATTATTAAGAAGACTACAGAACCTAATGCGTGGTCTCTAACGGACTGCATAGAAAAGAAAGAGAAGCAGGATGACACAACCCTGGTAATTTATTGCAAAATATGAAGCAATTATCTATTTACAAAAAATCTGTTGATTTGACAAAAAAAATAAAACACTAATAGCTTCTAAAGTAATTTGACAGAAAATCAGAATAATTTCAGGTTTAACAATAATTTTTAGTTAAGTTTTTAATCGTTAAAATATTTTTTTAGAGGTATCTTCGTGATTTTTTTACAACGCATCAAATTAGTTGTATTATGTTTTCAACACACTATCTTAAATCCTAGCCTATATCCGGCAAAATATCATATACTTTTCTGAGTTTGTTTACTTCAGTAAAACATAAAATTTTAGGCATTATAAAACCTGCGTTTAGTTGCGTTTAGGTCCTGTAGTCCCTTAAGTTAGATCTCATCTAATAGTTTCACAAGTCAGGGTAAGTATTATACGAAGCTATTTAAAAGTCCAGTTCTTTTTTCGTAACAAATTATAATCATAATCATTTATTAATTTCCTTATATGGGTACACAAGAAAAAGGTCTTAAATAAACAATAGTGTCCATTAGCCATATCCTACCATCAGGCATGCAAATTTACAAAATAAACAGTTATCTATGAAATTAGAATTTAACAGTAAAAAAAGAAAAATTAAAAAGACATCATTTAAAATATTGTATCAATCTGCCTAGCCTTTTCCCAACTATGTTGGGGTCGGCTTCCAGTCTAACCGGATGCAGCTGAATACCAGTATTTTACATGGAGCGACTGCCTATCTGACCTCCACAACCCATTAACGTGGTATTACGATACCTCTTGGTAAGACTGGTTGTCAGACTTTCGGGCTTCTGACGACCCGTAACGATTGTCAAAGATCCACGAATGACAGCCGGGACCAACGGCTTAACGTGTTTTCCGAGGCACGGAGGAGTCTCGATATGTAAAGATGGTCACCCATCCATGGACAACCCCGGCAAGCGTAGCTTAACCTGATGGATCGACCCGTGCGGCTGTTATTACTTAGCCACGAGCTCCTCCCATCCATTTAAAATATTGTATGCAGGAACATTATATATTAGAGTAACATTATACAATACTGTTACAAACACTATTAGATCTAAATTAATTCAGCTCAACTACTACGTCTACATTATATTTTGATCTAGTTATTTTTAGGGTTCCGTACCTCAAAAGAAAAAACGGAACCCTTATAGGATCACTCGTGTTTCTGTCTGTCCGTCTGTCACAGCCAATTTGCTCCGAATCTGATGGACCGATTAAGTTGAAATTTGGTACACATATGAAATTCTGTGACCCAAACACGGACGGGTAAAGTAAATAAATGAACTTTGAATATAGAGGTCACTTTTGGGGGGCAAAAAAGAAAATAAAAAAAAAAGTTTTGCAAACTGCACCATGTGGCATGTCAAATGAAAGGGGTTACTATGAGGGTTTCAAATATATTTTTTTATAATTTTAAAATAAATTGTTTTAAAGTTATTTAAGAAAATAGACGAAAATTGACCATTCCCCCCCTTATCTCCGAAACTACTGAGCCTAAAATTTTGAAAAAAAAAATTTAAAAAATAGATCTTTACCCGTAGATTACAGAAAAACCTATAAGAAGTCTGTGGTCTTAAAATAACATGGTAAATCTATCAATATTGTGAGTACAAACTTACATTTACAATTGGAATGTATGGGAGAACATGTTTTTCAACTACAATGATAAGTTTGTTCTTAAGATAAATTCATTCCAACTACGGAACCCTTCATTGTGCGTGGTCCGACACGCAGTTGGCCGGTTTTTTTTACAATGGTATTATTATTGAATGAGCAGTGGCAGTAGCGGCACCGTGTTATTCGAACCCATGCATTTTAATTTGTGTAACATAGGTCATCACCACCGCTCTCAAAACGGTGAATGAAAACATCGTGAGGAAACCGGCATTTCGTAGAAATAAAAATTTGAAAACATATTGTGACATCCACTGCACTGGCACTGGGCCTCACGGTGTATTCCCGTTCGTCCCCTCGACTTCATCCCCCTAGGGGGACGAACGGGAATTCGTTTTTTTTTTCACGATCTTTCCCTGATTTTTTTGGTGGGGACGAACGGGAATAATTTTTTTTTTTCGTGTATTCCCGTTCGTCCCCCTGACTTCGTCCGCCTGGCGGGAGTTCGTTATTTTTTTCCCCATCGTCCCCTGAGTTTTTTGGTACGGGAATAATTTGTTAATTTTTTTTTTGAGTCCCATTGGTCGCACCAATTAATTTCAGACTGGTCGTTAGTAAAAAAAAAAACAAATTTTAAAATGAACATCAGTCATTTGTTTTTTTTTTTTTGTACTTTGTGCCAATAACCCACCGACCTTATTTAAGAATACTACAGGGAGAGGATGTCAGGTAAAAAAATAGGGTTCATGCAAATGAAACAATGTTATCGGCACTCTTTCGCCGGCGCGTCTCACCCGAGCCATGTAATATGTATACAGAACAATTTATTTTGTAAAATAATTATTAAATCCAACCAAGTACTTAACTAATTTGAAAAGTAAACTTCAAAACAACGATTAATATTTCTATGCACAATATTATTTAGTGGGGACGAATGGCACTAATCTAATAACATATTCCCATTCGTCCCCTCTGAAATCCCGAGGGAAACGATCGGGAACAAATTTTTATATTATTTTTGTAAATTTCCCTTGAGGGACGAAGTTGAGAGGACAAACGGGAGTACACGGGCCTCACTCTCTCCAACAGAGATGAGACCTGTGTCCCAGCAGTGGGAACATTATAAGCTGATTATGCTATATGTTATTCTCGTGTAAACTCATACGATTCATGCACACCCAGAAAGTAAAATTTATTTCTTCTCTTCTTTCTAAATACAACAACAACGCACAAAGTACGAAGCCCTTCTTTTCTTTTGTTACTAAGCTAAAAATAAACACGTCCAAACATGTGGTTAATTGGTACGTTACATATCAAAGATAAACATCGCATTTGTGGCTTCAATGTTGTTCTGCGTGTGGTGTGAGTTAGAGCGAGAAAACACGACGACATTAAAGAACATAAGAAGGTGTTATAAACCATGTTTCATTCGTTTGCAAACAGTACACTAAGTAAAGTATATCTAGTGTGTATTATAGTGTGTGTGTGTGTATGTATGGGGGTGTGTGTGTGTGTGTAGTGTGTGTATGTGTGGGGGTGTGTGTGTGTCTAGTGTATCTTTGTGCCTTGACACCAAAAATCTTTACTAAAAACTCTACTTTTTCCACTATTACTATTTATGCAAGTTGCAGATGTGAGGGCCCCGGGAGGGTTATGATTTTAGCAGTCTACGTAAGAAAGTGTGTATGTATGTATTAAAAAAAATATATATATATAAAAAAATTATTACGATTTTTATTTGTATTTACGTGTATTCCACCGTAGCGTCTAAACTACTAAACAGATTTGGATGAATAAGGTATCAATAGATTCGTAATAATGGTCCAGGTGACATAGGCTATACAGGTTGTAAGTGAAAACACCGTTATCCTTTTAAGGGGTCATTGCACTCATCAGTATGAATAACTTTTACTATGGCACCAAAACTGAAATCGCGACAAAAAAATCTCCTCTTCCCTACATTTTGACGAGTTGAGCGATCCTAATGTACGGAACAGTCGTTTTTTTTTCATGTTTTCAGGTTTGGTCCTATAGTAAAAGTTGTTCATAATTATGAGTACAATGACCCCTTAAAAGGATAACGGTATTTACACTTACACCCTGTATAAATTTCCCCTAAATTTAATATGATGGACTTTACACGTAAATTTCTGACCAAGAAAAAAATTTAATTGAAATGATCATTACATGTTTGGTATAAAAAAAAAAGGTCTTGACAAATACATTACAAATATGTATATATATTAAATTGTCTAAGTAAATAAATATGTTTAAATTGTTAAAAAGAAGCAAAAGTGACAACAAAACAATAAAAACAACAAAAACAACACAACATGACAATAAAAACATGATTAAAACGATACCAAGGCACAGTTAATCTTGTCTTAATAAATAGTAACGATTTGTAATGGAACTTTTAAGAAGAAAAATAACAAAAACAAAACAAACTTCAGAAGAACGTGAACTTATTAGTGATGTTCTTCAGAAAGGTCAGGTGCGTAGTACTCGCAACCGGCGTGCGTGTATGACCAGATGTATGAACGTAAACGAAGCAGAAGGAGTATGTAAGGATCGTAGCAGGTGGCGTTCT
Organism: Cosmia pyralina; assembly: GCA_946251885.1. NCBI lineage: Eukaryota > Metazoa > Arthropoda > Insecta > Lepidoptera > Noctuidae > Cosmia > Cosmia pyralina. The sequence goes on along the minus strand of OX276362.1, from coordinate 3,726,247 downwards.
GTAGTTTCTGCCTACCCTCATGGGAAGAAGGCGTGAGTTTATGTTACATACTTGCGTATTATTTATTAAGTTTCATCAGATAATACAAAAAAAAGTTCAAACATCAACTTTTTTTTTCAGCATAGTTTTTGTTGCGGCTTGAAACAGCTTGTATAACTTAATTTGAACTGTAATCTCAGTTGTTCTAGAAGTTTTCCGAACAAAGTACAGATTGGGTTGTTTGCAAACAAGTTACAAATAAAAATATACACTTTTGCTAGCACAGAAAACATTTCGTGTTTGCTAAGGAACGTATATGAATCGTTAGGACATGAAAAATAGAAAGTTTAGGTGCAGTACTTTGAGCACAGGTTGATTTTTTTTACTACCATTTTGCATGTTGTTTTGAGAATGTTTCAGCTTTATTTTTTTGCAAAGTTATTGACTAACAAACAAGCAGGCTCTGGTCATGAAAGGTGTACTGAAGATTATTCCAACGAAAGCCTTATTAAGATTTGATAGACTCAATAGTTGTTAGTTATTTATTTATTTAACATGTGGAAAACCAACAGCTTAACTTATAAACAATAAATATACTGAAATAAGAAACATGAAGCCAATTACAGGTTTTCACGGCTAGCTATACAGTAATACAAGACATCAAGAAAAGATGAGCACCAATCGTCAAATCGGCACCGCCAAACATAAGGAATAGATTACAAAAAAAAAAAAAAAAAATAAGAAACAGAACTATTATTAACACTAAGAATTAATTTTGAAAAATTCCAGGTTCAGCCTATTGCGTACGCTTGAGCCTTTGGTTGAAAACAAGTCAAAAGAGAACTGCTTGCATAGGTCATTAAAGTCTTTACTCACTCGCACTAAATATGAGTTTTGCCTGTAGTTGGAAGAAGACAACGGAATAGCTATAGGAGGATTAAATCTGAGAGTTCGCTGGGGAACATTAAAATACAGCTTTTTTTTTTTTTTTTTTTTTTGTGGATGGGAAATCATCAAATGACTTCTCCCGCTCCGGGCAGAGCGGGAGGGTGTGTCAGACTTTTACTGTCTAAAACCCACCCGTGTTCCTTCAGTTGCCCGTGCCAGGGCCACGGTATCTCTTTCGAACTACCCGCGACCCCGGCGGCTTCGGCCCTATTGGACCCCGTCACTGCTGACATCTCTTTGAGGCGCGCGTGGAACACAACGCGCCGTCGAACCGGGCCTGGTCCTTACCGGACGGCGAGCTGCCCATTACTCGTCGTCCGCAAGCCCGCGCCTACGGTGGCCGGGAACCGGCGATAGATTCCCGCCGCCCAGGGCGTCTCCTGCGGCGGCTAGGGGCGCGAGGGCGCGGCTGTTGCCTCTCCCTCTCGCGTCCCGCCTCCTCCTTTGCGAGCATTACTGCTTCGCAGAAGGAGGTGACGGCCTCCCATGCACTCTCGCTCCGCACCATGGCCTGGACCAAGTTTGGACGCAAGAGATCGCCGCCGCCGATCGCCTCCGTGAGAACACGGCGGTGCTCCGCCCAAGCCGGGCAGACCTCCACTGTATGCTCCACCGTGTCCTCCGGGCGATCTACACAATGGTGACACCCGGGCGTTTCCTCCCGCCTTATCCGAAACAGGAACCTCCCGAAACAACCGTGTCCGGTGAGGACCTGCGTCAGGCGGAAGATGAGGACGCCGTGGCGCCTCTCCAACCACTCCTTAAAATACAGCTTACGTAGAAGCTGCGGACAGTCCACCTCATTTGATACAATTTTGAGCAAAAATGTACAATCTATATAAGTGGTATTTATTTTAGTAGTATGTATGTATTTAAGTATACAGGGTGGAATTTTGCAACCTCACCTGGATGGAAAGTACTCTACATACTGAAGATAGCAAATTTTACTCAAAAGAAACATTCCATTATTTTTTAAAAGAAACAAATCTGCGTTCAAAGATTTTCGAATATTCGCTTGCCATACTCGGGAATCAAACCGGCTAAAAAACATCATCAATAGCTTAATCTCTTTTTATGGTTTTACTTTCATTTAATGCGTCATGTTTGTTAGAGAGATTTGATCCTCATGATTGCCCCTATCGATTGATGCCATAAAAGTACAGGGTGTTATTTTTTCGGATTTTAGCCGGTTTGATTCCCGAGTGTGGCAAGCGAATTTCCGAAAATCTTTGAATGCAGATTTGTTTCTTTATAAAAATAAAGGAATGTTTTCTGTAAGTAAAATTTTCTATTTCCAGTATTTAGAGTACCCCTAGATACCCCTTGGTAGAACTGGTCTTCAGACTTTCTAGGTTTTGATTTATTTGCGAGTATCAAAATATGTCGCTTAAATGGCCGTACTTTTTTAATTGCGTTGACTTAGAAGCTTGAATTTTTTAGAACATCAAGGGAACATAGACTTACGTATTTGATATTAATTTCAACTTGATACCTCCTTGAGTTCCTTAGAAAGGGCCTTTACAGACAGACGGACAACAAGTGAACCTATAAGGGTTCCATTTTTCTTTTGAGATACGGACCCTTATTTTTTAACGTGGAGAAATTCTCATGCATACTGCACTCCCACGGGGAGATAGTTCAGTTATGTAGGACTCTAACCCACTAAAACTCCACGGCGTCGTCCTCTGCCGCTTACGGCGGGAACACGTTCACACTTTAGCACTCATCCGTGACCCCACCGCGGCTGTCCGTTACTGGACCCTCCTCTGGGGTATACTCCCCATCACCGACCTAGGGACCAAACCAGCACGTGGACACCAGACGACCCCGTGTCTGGGCACCCTTGGTCCCCTGCGACGGGTCAGGTCATTGGCCCCGCCGCCTGCCAATTTTCGACCGCAGGGGATAGGGAGAGCGGCCAACGTCATACCGACTCTGATCCTCCCCTGCGGCCCCACCGCGTCCGCCATCAGACGGTGGCGACCCCGTCAAGGCCGCGGAAGGTAGGGATAAGCGGCGCACCACAATTCCGGCACTCCTCTGCCGCCGCAGCCTCTTATACGACATCGCGGTCCGCCTCATTTGCGATGTCGCCCAAGCGGCACCGCAACCTACTTATTGGCCGCGTCTGCTTACCGACAAAAGCCCTGACGAGCGGCCCCTCCTCGGGTTCCTCTTTGTTTCACCGTGGGTAACCAAGCCATGGCTAGTGAGCCACCCCGCCTTGACAGTGCGGGAACTCATCGCTGTACCAGGGGGCAGATACGGAGCCCTTTTTTTTTTTTTTTTGTGGATGGGAAATCATCAAATGACTTCTCCCACTCTGGGCAGAGCGGGAGGGCGTGTCAGACTTTTACTGACTAAAACCCACTCATGTTCCTTCAGTTGCCCGTGCCAGAGCCACGGTATCTCTTTCGAACTACCCGCGACCCCGGCGGCATAGGCCCAATTGACCCCGTCACTGCTGACATCTCTTTGAGGCGCGCGTGGAACACAACGCGCCGTAGACCCGGGCCTGGTACTTACCGAACGGCGAGCTGCCCATTACTCGTCGTCCGCAAGCCCGCGCCTACGGTGGCCGGGAATCGGCAATCGATTCCCGCCGCTATTACTACTAGCTTCTGCCCGCAACTTCGTCCGCATGAAATTTCTTGTCCTTGTGTTGTTGTGAATTTGTTGTCGTTGTTTGTTGTGTTTTTTGAGCCCTGAAAAGAAAAATATACTCCCCGCTATAACTGTGACGGCACCTCAGTAACAAGGATGTAAATACGTAACGTTTTCACGGCGTTGTTTAACATAATCAACAGTTATGTCCCCAACTGTTGGCTGACGAAATTAAAGATTTTATCTCACTCCGTACCTACATGTTTTGGTTAGAAAGTTTTTTAGGTGGTTGAAAGTGGAAGTTAGTTGATTTTGTGGGATTATATTTAATTCAGAGATCATTTTGGTTACCCATTGAAAGGGTTTTCAATAGAGTTTTTCTAAGCAGTTAAACAAAAACCCATACGATGTAGGTAACCCTTCTGAATGGCTATAAGGGTACATTTTTGTTATTCATTGAAAGGGTTTTCAATACGGTTTTTATAAGCAGTTAAACAAAAACCCATAGGATGTGGGTAACCCTTTTGAATGGCTTTAAGAGACCATTTTTGATATTCATTGAAAGGGTTTTCAATAGGGTTTTTCTAAGCAGTTAAACAAAAACCCATACGATGTAGATAACCCTTCTGAATGGCTTTAAGGGACCATTTTTGTTATTCATTGAAAGGGTTAATCTAAGCAGTTAAACAAAAACCCATACGATGTAGGTAACCCTTTTGAATGGCTTTAAGAGACTATTTTTGTTATTCATTGAAAGGGTTTTCAATAGGGTTTTTCTAAGCAGTTAAACAAAAACCCATAGGATGTGGATAACCCTTTTGAACGGCTTAAATTCAAGCCGTTCAAAATGGTTTCACTCTCTTAAAAACCATAACAGCATAACATTCCAACTCGGAGCAATGTAATATGATCTCTCGATGATGGGCATACGTTGCAAATAGCTAATATGGTAACCCGAACAAACCCTTATATTATATGTATAGGTTATCTTAATGAAGGGATGACCTTTCACTAGGTTTCAAGTATAGAACCCATTTAATGGGTTATCCATAATGAAAGGATAACCCTTTTACTGGGTTTCAAGCCTAAAACCCATTCAAAGTGTTACACATGATAAAGGTAACCTCATAAATGGCTTACCCCTTAGTAAGACTTAACTCTTAATTTTATTTATTTAATTACCTAATTGGTAAAGTAGGAATTACTTTTTTTTAAATAGAAAAAGGTCAAGTTATTCAAAATAAAAATAAAACATTTGAGGCTAAAACTATTATTCGTTTTTTGTAGACAGTGCGGGTTGGGGTGATATCGCATGTCTTCGAATTTCTAGGACATAGGTTTTCCTTCACCGTTGCGACTTGCGAGAGCAGTACTGATGAAATAATTTACACAAAGAAAAGTGCCTGCTTGGGTTCAAACCTACATCTCGGGCCTCGGCTACGCCAATACTATCATACCTAAAGAGCTATTATTTATTACCGAGCTGGTAATATGGTTGGACTAATAATGACTTAAATGTGAACACTAAGAGGGTTGAAAATGAAACAACAAAATGGCGCCTGATCTTAGCTCGTATATTTTACAAAAAAATAATGAGACCCCAACCAAATCGCTGTCAGCAAACGATAGCGCGATCTATTTCGACGCCAACGCCATCTATCGAGCTTGAAATCAAACTTTTAGAATTTAAAATAATGGCTACTATTGAACTACGGATTCTTCATGAACAGCTATCCTGTCCACAAAAGTGTGGACTGGATAAATTAAATTAGCTAGTGAAACACTGCAGCCGCGATGGTTAACGATATCCACGATAAAATAAAAATAAAAAAGGTTTGATGTTTTTTTTGGGGGGATCAATGACCGCTGGTGGTGGTCTTGTTATTTGAAGTATAAGTAGAGAAAATCTATTTTATTTTGTTTGATCGTATTTATGAATATCGATACCAATCCCATCTGTGAGGTACCTATACACAAAAGAAAACTGTCTTTTTAATGATACTTCTTTCAAGTTACAACACTAACTGCGGTCGATGACCTCAATCAAATTAATATGTTTTTGTATAATCATGTTTCGAAATCGATGCCCCATCTCATCGGCGGAGTTTCGCTAGCAAATTTAATTTGACCCTGTGTAACTTTCCATTCTCTTTAACTTTTGGATGAGGTATTCTCTTTCGTTACTATCTGTGATTTTACATAATTATTACGTACTCTTAGGGCTGATATTTCAATAGTCAGATAACTTTTATCTGAAGAAGAAATATGACAGTTTGACATATTTTCCACAAAAGCTATCAAACCGCCATATTTATTTCATAATTATAAGTTATCTCAATCAATCTGCCTAGCCTTTTCCCAACTATGTTGGGGTCGGCTTCCAGTCTAACCGAATGCAGCTGAATACCAGTATTTTACATGGAGCGACTGTCTATCTGACCTCCACGACCCATTAACTGGTTATACGACACCCCTTGGTAAGACTGGTTGTCAGACTTTCGGGCTTCTGACGACCCGTAACGACTGTCAAAGATCCACAAATGACAGCTGGGACCAACGGCTTAAAGTGCTTTCCGAGGCACGGAGGAGTCTCGGTATGTAAAGATGGTCACCCATCCACGGACTGACCCCGGCAAGCGTAGCTTAATCTGATGGATCGACCCGTGCGGCTGTTATTACTTAGCCACTAGCTTCTGTAATTATATTATATATAATTCTAATGATATATATTATGTATATATATATATATATAATATATATATACCCGCCGCGTCTTAGTATGTTAGTATGTATTACTTGTTGTTGTGTTGTTTTGTGTATATATATATATATGTATATATATATATATATATATATATATATATATATATATATATATATATACACCACAAAACAACACAACAACAAGTAAAACATGTTCAGAGTAACAATACTAAGACGCGGCGGGTACATCTCACTGGGTCAATTCAGTGTGGGCTGCAGCGCACCGGCCGGCTCGCACGTTAGTTCGATACTCACTCACGCGCCGCGTCGAAAAAAACAACCCTAACGAGTCAGAATTTATAAGAGTTACGCGATAGAAAGAGAGGCAACTTATAGGTGAATATAACTGTAGGTAATGAAGCGTTGTACGACCTGAATTGCGCTTTATTGTGTCGTAGCAAGAGTCGGTTTTTTAACCGACTTCAAAAAGGAGGAGGTTCTCAATTCGTCGGAACCTTTTTTTTTTTTTTTTTTATGTATGTTCCCCGATTACTCGAAGATGGCTGGGCCGATTTGGATTTTTTTTGTTTTATTCGAGAGGGTATACATCACAGTTGGTCCCATATACAATTGATTAACTTTGCTGCGGTAGTTTTTGAGTTAGCTTCAATAATACGTATTTTTTCCCCACTTTTATATGGATGATGTTCTAGTTTGTTTTGCTGATAGTGGTATAAGAATTTGCGTGGGGTAGGTACACAACTAAAAAGTGAAAGATTAAAACTTTTTTACAAAAAAATACAACCGACTTCCAAAAACAACACTACAAAGTGAAAAATAACTTTAATTTCGGAAGTCGGTGGCAAAAAACGAAAATACATTTAACTAGACACCGACTTCCGAAATTAAAGTTATTTTTCACTTTGTAATGTTGTTTCTGGAAGTCGGTTGTATTTTTTGGTAAAAAAGTTTTTATTTTTCACTTTGTAGTTGTGTACCTACCCCACACAAATTCTTATACCACTATCTGCAAAACAAACTAGAACATCATCCATATAAAAGTGGGGAAAAAATACGTATTATTGAAGCTAACTCAAAAACTACCGAAGCAAAGTTAATCAATTTTATATGGGATATTTTTCGGAGTGTCCCATCTGTATTAATCTGTGCTTTATTGCAACTAGAAATTCTCTGTGGCTAAAGCATTTTCCTGTACTTAGTACTTACACCCACACAGCTTCTGAGTTTATTTAATGTGTGTAGCTACGTAAAGGTACCCACCTACTTCTCATTAAAGCTCCTACTTCTCAAAGGCACTTTGGGGTTAATTAACTTAAATCTTTCTTAAAGGTACGTACTAAATTGTTCCTAATGAAATCACTTATTATGTACGATGATTAATTTTGGGGTGTATTATCTATACTAAAAATAAAGCTGTGTTTGTTTTTTTTTTTTTTTGTTTGTTTTTATGTTTGAACGCGCTAATCTCTGGAACTACAAGTCGGATTTGAAAATCTTTTTGTTTTTGATAGTCCAATTCTTTAGAAAGACTATTTCACACATACGACACGACCACGCTATACCTAAAGGAACCGTGAAAAAATAAAAAAAGTCGAAATAACGTTCAGCGATTACGAAGTAATTGCGCGGGCGGGCGATGCGATGCGACGGGGTTAGACAGGGAACACGAAATTTCACCAGGACGAAGTCGCGGGCAGAAGCTAGTAATATTTATGAATAGCTTTTAATCGCGGCTTCGCCCGCGAGGATATCGGAAAATATCCCCGTCCTACCGGGAAATCCGTCCTCATTCCCACATTATGAAGGGAACCTCTGTGCAAAATTTCAGCTTCCTAGGTTAAAGTTTTTGGGCTGAGCATTGATGAGTCAGTCAGTCAGGACTTCTTTTTTAGGGTTCCATACCCAAAGTCCGTCTGTCACCAGGCTGTATATCATGAACCGTGATAGTTATACAGTTGAAATTTTCACAAATGATAAATAAATAAATAAATAAATAAATAAATATGTTTGGACATATCACACAACGCCATCTAGCCCCAAGCTAAGCAACCTAATGCTTGTGTTATGGTAACGAGATGGCTGATAAACTACTTATATACATTTTTTTTTTTTTTTTTGTAAATACATACATATTATAGATAGAAAAACACCCAGACTCGGAACAAATACTTGTAGGTCGTACAAATATTTGTTCCGTGCGGGAATCGAACCCGCGACATGCTGCGCAGCAGTCAATCGCTCAACCACTGCGCCAACCGTGTCGTCGATGTATTTCTGTTGCCACTATAACAACAAATACTAAAAAACAGAATAAAATAAATATTTAAGGTGGCTCCCGTACAACAACGTGATTTTCTTGTGCCGTTTTTATAGATAATGGTACGGAACACTTCGTGCGCGAGTCCGACTCGCACTTAGCTGGTTTTCTTATTTAAATAGATAGATAGACTCCACCAGTAGCGATACTAAAATACGTGTGTGGGACGCACCCTGATGGGTAGCCGGTTCCCTGTTTTGCCGACTGACTTGGCTACAGGACTACAGAACATAATCATCATTCTCCTGCCCTTATCCCAATCTATTTGGGGTCGGCGCAACATGTCCTTTTTTTCCATACTTCTCTATTATTCGTCATCTCGGTAGTCACCCCCTTTCTAGCCATGTCATCTTTCACACAATCCATCCATCGTTTCTTTGGTCTTCCATCGACATTCATACTCAAAACTTTCCTCACGACATTTTCCTCACTCACTACAGAACATAAACGTAAGTAAACACAAGTTTTATAATGCCTAAAAGTATATTAAGGAAAAATGTACTTCATAATAAAGTTTTTTCTTTAAAATTATTTTATTTATCTTTTCTTCTTTCGCTATACTTTCTTCACTTCGGTTTCAAATTCAAATTCAAAACATGCCAGAATCATTCCATTGCCAGAGCATTCGCGAGTAATGGTACATTTAATTACAAGTGGAGCGCATTAAACAAAATAAAATTTGTTTTAAAGAAGCAATTTGTCTTTTGTCTGCTTCTTTTCTAACTCGATATTTGTTTTTGTTTTCAGGTAAATCATCACCATCTCAACTTCTCAGCGCAAATGCCATGTAAGATCTCATTTCAATATGTTATCCTAACTATCCTAACTAATATTATAAATGCGAAACTAAGTTTGTTTGCTACCTTTTCACGCCTAAACCACTGAACCGATCATCCTGAAATTTTGCATATACGTTGTCAGATGTACAGAAACGGACATAGGATAACTTTCATGCCGAAAAAAAGTACTGTTCCCGAGGAAAACAACAATAACGTTCTTATGATAATAGATGGCGCCACGTATCTTTCGAATCATGATTGAATTATATTATTACAAGCAGAGTACAACCCGAATTGACTGTCAAATTCTAAATTAACGCGAGCGAAGCCGCGGACAAAAGCTAGTTCTTGTATAGTCCGTGTTAATACAAGAAATAAAACCGGCCAAGTGCGTGTCAGACCACGCACAATGAAGGGTTCCTTAGTTGGGATGAATTTATCTTAAGAACAAACTTAACATTGTAGTTGAAAAACATGTTCTCCCATACATTCCAACTGTAAATGTTAGTTTGTACTCACAATATTGATAGATTTACCATGTTATTATAGACCACAGACTTCTTCTAAGTTTTCCTGTAATCTACAGGTAAAGATCTATTTTCTGCATTTTTTTTTCAAAATTTTAGGCTCAGCAGTTTTGGAGATAAGGGGGAATAGTAAATTTTCGTCTATTTTCTTAAATAACTTTTAAACAATTTATTTTAAAATTATAAAAAAAATATATTTGAGATTCTCATAGTAAGCCCTTTCATTTGATATGCCACATGGTGTAGTTTCCAAAACTTTTTTTTTTTAATTATCTTATTTGCCCCCCAAAAGTGACCTCTATATTCAAATTTAATTTATTTACTTTACCCGTCCGTGTTTGGGTCACAAAAATTCATATGTGTACCAAATTTCAACTTAATCGGTCTATTAGATTCGGAGTAAACTGGCTGTGACAGACGGACAGACAGACAGACAGACACACGAGTGATCCTATAAGGGTTCCGTTTTTTCCTTTTGAGGTACGGAACCCTAAAAACGGTCAAGTGCGTGTCGGACCACGCACAATGAAGGGTTGCGTAGTTGAAAAGAATTTATCCCAAAAACAAACTTAACATTTTATTAAAAAAAAAAAAAATTTTTTTGTGTTTAATTACAAATGAACAATTTTCGGACTTTTTCCTATAGTTGTGCTGTGAGACCTTGCTTCTTACCAAATTTCATGTTTCTAGGTCAACGAGAAGTACCCCTTAGGTTTTGATGTACTTTTGCGAGTATCAAAATATGTCACATAAATGGCCGTATTTTTTTATTGCGTTGACTGAGAAGCTTGATTTTTTTGGGACTCCAAGGGATCATAGACCTACGTATTCCATATTCATTTCAATTTGATAACTCTACGAGTTCCTGAGAAAAAGGGTCTTGCACGACTGACAGACAGACAGACGGACAACGAAGTGATCCTATAAGAGTTCCGTTTGTTTCTTTAGAGGTACGGAACCCTAAAAATGAGGAAGAGTTTACAAATAGGAGAAATATGAATAGAATAGAATAGTTTAGACAAGACAAGTTAATTTCGGTCATTATTCATATAGCTGTCAACAAATAAAATAACATGTTGGCTCCTCGTCATTTCTCTCAACTTATTTGGCGCCAACTGGGGAACTATATGCCAAACATTCGCCAGTGTGATCTGGCTTTACATTATTTCCAAGCTTATGTTGGCATTGTAGGGTTAATGAACTGTGTGGTTTGTAACGTAAAAACTAGAAACATTTGCATAATATTCTCCAATACAAGATGAAATTGAATTGAGCATCTTTTTAAGGGGTTATTGTACTCATCATTATGAATAACTTTTATTATGGGACCAAACTTGAAATCGCGAAAAAAATCAGCTGTTGCGATTTATGAGGACATAAATGTAGGGAAAAGCTGAAATTTTTTTTTCACGATTTCAAGGTTGTCCCATAGTAAAAGTTGTTCATAATGATGAGTACAATGACCCCTTAAATGGATGTCCATAAATTCAATTTCATCTTGTATATTCAAAGTTATATACTCCTCCCGAGATCCTTCCAGTCTGCGACATATCTATTGTTGGATTACTTAACACTTTTCGAACTTTCAGAAGAAAATTACGAAAAAAAAAATTGGCTAACTATGAAATATTGGTAAATTGATAAACATTTGAAGATTAGTACCAATGTATTATGATAATAATAATACTTATTTAAGTAAAATAGTAAATAGGTTTAATTATAAATGTCGAGAACATCACGCCGCGCCGGGCGACTGCGGGCGGAGGCTGCGGTCGCGGAGGGGCCCTTCGAGCCGGATCATGAAGAAGAGTGGGAATATCCTCCTGGTGGTATGAGGACTAAAACAACTCGTATAACTTTTAACAATGGTGGACTGTATTACGATATTCTACATGGAATTCAAGAACAAACGGTAAATTGATTGGCAATGGCGAGAGATTAACGTAGGTATGTACGTGGTCGCTCAGTAGCACGGACAATGACGCAGTGGCGAGCCGGCCGGTGCGCGCCCGCTGCTCGAGGGCCCCTCCGCGACCGCAGCCTCCGCCTGCAGTCGCCCGGCGCGGCGTGATGTTCTTGACATTTATATTAAATACGTAGATAATCAAAATGTGGATATCAATGATCAGTTACAGTGGACGGAGATATCGCGGATGACCATTCACTTTATGTTACAGATGCTAATACAACATACAGGTGCTCTACTGCACAACTGTACTCGGACTGTAAAGTACTAACAGTTCGTCAGCTCTATGTGCTTAAATCCATACTGAGGAAACACCCGTCTGTGCCCATACCCGACCCAAGCAGACGCAGCAAAATGCCTGTTTGTCCACGTGCCCCCTGTAATACTGCTTTGGCCAGTAGACAGTCTAGCAGCACAAGTAATAGACTGTACGACAGTATCAACAAGAAGCTCAGTATTGTAGGACTTTCCAGACACAGAGTTAAAAATATTGTTGCTGGCTGGCTCCAGCAACTAGACTATCAAAGTACCGAAGACTTACTTGCACACATCGCATAATATCTTTTAACTATAACATACACTGACAACTCACCACACCCCACACACACACACACACCCTCATACACACCCACACGTAAACGCGCACTCGCACCCGTACTCGCCAGTAACAAACTAATATGCTGTACCTAATATCAATAATTTATGTCACGACATTCACGTTGGCACAATCTCCCTGTAATGCTCATGTTTGAAGACTGATTTCCAAAATACAAGCGCTAGCTTAGTTTGGGTAGCAGTTTCAGTACCTAAAGCAAAAATAAATGAATAATGTATGTATGTACCAAATTCTTGTGAATGCTCTCATAAGTGACAAATAAACTTTTTACTTGTTTTTACCTTCTTAACAAAAGAAGCCTTTGCCCCGGAGTGACACTGCGTTGGTTAGTAAAAAAATAAAATAGAAAAACGGGGAAGAAGCTATTAAGAAATAAAAATATTTGTTTTACATAATATAAAGTGATCTATCATTAAATCTCCTGATTTGAAATATACATTTCATAATTAACACATACGAAAAACATCGAAATTTAAATGGCTCAATCTATTCTATGCGCGGAAATTATTTGTAACATCGATAGCAGCAGACCTTAAAATTCATACTACCGCATCACTGAACCACAGATAATTTCGAGCGGCCATTGTTGTTTACATATTTGGTAAATTTGAAAACCTGAACTTTACGTTAAAGTTGCAATCATGCAAGCAAAATTATGCTACATTCCCAAATAATTTTACATTTCTACAAAACACAACCAAAACCTCGTACCATCGTATCTATACGTTGGTACGAGGTTTCTACCCTCTGTGGTAAGTAGCCACCTACTTTTGCATTGCATTGTACATTTCCGTACAGTCACGTATCAACCATAACTCATAGATGTGATACGTGATCATTGGCGTAGAAAAATGCTTCTCATGTCAGCAATTGCTGCTCTGATTGTGTTAAGAGAAATCTCTGAAGGAAACTGATGTGTGTTGTTATGTTTTGTGGGGTTTTGGAAAAAGGGTATCGTGAAAACGAGTAATAAGTCCGAATGTGCGATAGTTAGAAGTTACAAATCAGATGTTTGGCGTTCTGTACTAAATACAGTTATTACGTCATACTAAAGTAATTTTGATACAAGTGGAGAATTTTTGTTATTGCATTCGAGGTGGAATTAACACCCGAGCCGTAGGCGAGGTTGTTTTTGAGCCGAGAACTGCAATAACAAATGTCCACGTGTATCAAACGACGTTTTTTTCTTTTGAAGAAATAAAGTAACGAAAAATATTTTTTTATTCTATTCTATTCTATTAGGAAACTATGACTTAAATTTTCTTTATTTTTCCGCGCTTTGCTTTCGCCAGGTTGAAGGAGAAGCAAAAGTATAATATAATAATAATAATAATACATTTATTTCAGACCATAAGTCCATAAACAACACCCAATACAATTTTATACACAAAAAACATACATAAATACATGAACACACATAACTACACTAAAAATACACTAAAACAATTTACTTAAAATATTGGAATGACGCACGATGAGTGGTCATCCATTGCCACATCAATGGACTGTCTGTCCTGTCGGCTAGTGTAGCCACCAAGCTGTTGGAGCTGTCGCGCACTCGCCGCATCAGGGATGCTATCCGAGTCCGCATCAGTGCGTAAAAATCTGGCACGCCATTTTCCGCGAACATCCCCGATGCACTGCAAAAGCGCGGCAGCCCCAACATAACTCTAAAGGCGTTATTGTACTGGACTCGCAGAGCATTGTACGAGCTTTTTGTATAGCTGACCCATAGGGCACACGTGTACATAGATTGGCAATACGCTCTAAAGAGTGTAATTTTCACCTCCCTAGTACAACGTGCAAACCTACGAGCCAGCATGTTACATCGAACTGCCAATGCTCTGCGTTCCCTCTCTATGTCCACATCGTCGGACAGACTATCGGTGACCCAATGCCCCAGGTACTTGAACTTCGTGACCCTGGAAAGCTGAGTGCCCCCCAAGGTGACTGGTGGGACAGTATCATAATATTTGTTACCCGCTTTGAAAACCAGTAACTCGCTCTTGGTCGCATTGTACCTGAGGCCGTGAGCCACCGCATAGTCCTCACAGATGCGAAGAAGCCTCCTAAGTGCACTGATCGATGGGCTCAGCAATACCATATCATCCGCGTAGCTGATGTTATTGAAGCAGTGCCCGTTAATGGAGCACCCGATATTGGTATTGCTGAGCTCACAGACCAGCTCGTCTACATACAGGTTGAATAGCTTGGGTGAGCTGATTCCCCCCTGCCTCACACCGCACTCCAACCCGTATGCATCCGACAGGACACCCGCCCACCTAACATAATTGTATTGGTTTTTATACCAATACTTTAGCATCCCAATGATATCGCTTGGGAGGTTCTTAACATTTGACAATTTCCTCCATAGGCAGTCATAAGATACGAGGTCGAAGGCCCTGGAGAGGTCCAGAAAACATGCATACACAGGTGTTTTCCTACTTGCATAGTATTGAACAGTCTGTTTGAGGCATAGTATAGCTGTTTCCGTGGATAAACGTGGCTTAAACCCAAACTGGGCGTCGTTGAGTGTTAAGTGTTTATCCAGCTGCTGATCAATCAGACTGTCCAACACCTTTGCAATTATGGTAGCCAGGGATATAGGCCTGTAGTTGCTCTTGTCACTCGCATCTCCAGTCTTATTTTTAACAATGGGCACAACAATAGTTTTAAGTAAATCAGCTGGAAGATACGAGTGACTCAGACACAAGCTAAAAAACATTGCTAGCACTCGCGGTAAGTGCTTACCAGCATATAGTAAATGCTCTATACTTAGGCTGTCATGACCCGGCGACTTGCCTCTCTTTAAGTTGCGTATGACAGTAGCTACCTCCCTGGCCGTAAACCTAATAGGCATGTCTTCGGACCCCCCCACCACCTCCGGCCCGCCAGACGACGTACCTAGGGGAGCCCCAACCTTAAAGGCTCTGCTGAAAAGGTTGGCGATATCATTAGGATCACTAAGGCCCTCAACACTCACAGGGAGACCCGACCTGGGATTCAACCTGTTCGTGGCTTTCCAAAAACTACCAAAATTCTTCGCGTCATGATGACTTGCAATGATGTTCATTTTTATTTGGTCCTTATTATTTTGACACCATTTTAATTTATTTTTAAAAACCCTTCTACTTTCCACCATTTTTTCATACAAATCACCATTTTTCGGCCTACCAAACAACGTCCAGGTTAGAAAATCAAGCCGAGCCTGTCCGTGTGCGTCCTTCACATGCTTATTCCAGCCCGTTATGTAACGCTTTTTGAGCTGTATTCCGTTCTTACAGTTACTGGTGATTGTACCTTCACAGAGAATACGCACAATTTCCGCATACATATTTTCTAAAATGGTTTCATGTTCCTTATTTCTACACCTACTTTTAGTACATTCAGTAAATTCCAACGGAAAGTCTAAATGTTTCAAGAGATCATTACAATATTTGCTGTATAACTCAGTCTGTTGCAAGTCTCTGTCACCCCATGTCACTTTGTTACATTTAGGTAGTTCAGGTGCAACTTTTGGCTTTAATAAATTAAGATCACACATTACAATTAGAGGTAAATGGTCCGACCAAGACACGCCATAGAGCACACTAGCGTCTCTAATAGTGTTCCACGCTGCATCCGTCACTACGCAGTGGTCTAACCAACTAGTAGAACCATGTGCATCACTTACGTAGGTATACGTGTCCGACTCACCACCAAGCAGGCAAACGTCAGCGCACCGCCACTGTACTTCAGCCGAAAAACTCAATAGTTCCTTGCCGAATAGACTATTCGGTTGAGCATTAAAATCCCCCAGAATATAGACCGCGTCTACACCACTACTTTCTATCACTGCGTGAATCTCACTTAAACACTCGACAAATTCAACAAGATTATCCATCGACTCTGTCGGCATGTAAACCGAGAATACTAAAAGAGATTTACCGCCTACCGTTATTTTGATAGCCACAAGACGCACACTTTTGCACTGCACGAAAGACACATTTTCATAGGCGCTCTTGCGCCATAGTATAGCAACTCCGCCATAGGGTCGCCCTCGTAGGATGCCCGACGACGTATCTACCGCCGATTTTCCCACGAAGTCGAACTGAGCATCTATGCTGCTCAGAAAAGGAATGTCGTGAGGCAGCAACCAGGTTTCTTGCAATGCTATTATATCAGATGTTTGACATAATAGTCTGACATAATCCACCGATCTAGTAATTGATTTACAATTAAAACTTACAAGTGTACTTGTTTTTGAATTAATATCGTTATTGATGCGATCCATTGTTGATATTTATGTGAAATCCTTCGGCTCGTTCTTTAAAGTCTATGTATCTACGAAAAGAAATTCCTTCTGGCCATAAATTGTCGTCTAAAAATAGTATAGTATAATATGTATAGTCGTATAAAGCCGATAAACAGCCTAATATGAATAATAGAAAATTCAAATATTTTTGAGTTTAGAACAAAAATAAATGTTAATTTGTTCATAAACGTTTTTTTTATTGTAATAATAATGGTTTTTGATGATAATCAATTAATAAACATTATTTAAATATTCAAAAAATATTAACGCCCTAAAGACGCTTAACTCTTTGCCGAGATTAAAAAAAACATTCACCTCCGAATAGAGACGGTGTGAATAGAGGCATTGAACCAATTTGGACTAAGTACTAAGTATAGGGATAAGATATTTGTGGAAATTTTTATTCCCGCACGAGTGTTGGAAAATGAAAAATCGCACGCGTGTGAAATACAATGTATTGTAAACCTAATCGTAGTGCGATATGAACCAGTTTTCGAGGAAGTGTATTGAAAATATTATTTATGTAGTAATAATGGCCCTGTGGTTCAGGCCTCGCCATTCACGCAGGTTCAAATCCCGGCCAGTACAATTTGACTTTTTCAATTTATAAGTATTTGTACGTCAGGTTCGTGAAAGGGCGCTGTCAGTGGAGGCTGGTCATATCTTGGCTGCCACGGTTTATTTAAATTTAATTAAAATTTTGAATTGCTTTTTTTTATGTTTTTATTATGGACTCTTTTAACGTTCTGCACCGGTCTCACATGTATAATTTCAACATGAATGATGTAACCAATATTTTGTAACCATATTTTGATATAGAAGAGTGTTCGTGGAGTTTATTGCCCGTTCTTCTCCATAGGGACCTACTACGCTTTGGAATGGGCGTCTAGCTCCGTCTTTTTGACTGACCGACCGGCCTTGACAATTCAAAAGTGCCTGTAATTGGTTTAATTGAAATAAATGCTTTGAGTTATATGCAATTCATATTGTGAGATCGCTTTTATAATCCGTCTAACCATTTATTTTACTTTAGCGTCCATGAAGTAGTACATTTTTTCATCTATGGTTGCCTGTCAATAAATAAGAAACTTCATATAGCATCCATGAAGTACAGTCCTACCAACTTATCTGTGAACTGAAAGAGGACGGCACCTACGATGCGTCGACTCAATCGAATGACATGCGTCGGCACAATCGAATGACATTTCAACATGACGGCCGTAGTTCCAATTTTCGCCATTTCACAGATAAGTTGGTAGGAGTGTATTTATTTGACTTTTGAAATAAGCACGCCTTGCGGTTCCTTATTTATTGACAAGCAACCATAGACAAAAAAATGCAATACATCATGGACACTATGAATTTCCTAATTTATTGACGGCAACCATAGACGAAAATTTAAATTTTAATGATTCCTTTCTTATCAAACTTCTTGTACTTACCTAGTTATTAAGTGAATGATGTGGTCGCCTATAATTGGAAGCGCACATTTGTATTGTCTGTATAGCCTCTGTTGGCGATCCAATTTTTTATTTTTTTTTTTTTTTAATGCAAAGATTGGAAAGATCATAGCTTTACTAGTTCTAGGAAAAAATCCTGTAACTAGGGAATGTACTACTGGATCACAGAAAGGTCCTTTATCATTGACTGCCAAACCGCATGTTGTTTTCCAATTGAAGTCTAGGTGCCGGAATAATGACAGGACCATGTGCATGTAATTACACAACCTATGCTCTCCGAGAATTTGTGTTTGTGTTTATAGCAACGTATCGGTCGGCCCTTTGATATTGCGCATGTAGCAGGCATCGGTAATCACTTCTTCAGCAGTGGTGGCCCAGAGGCAATGATCCTGGCGTACGATTTGCTGGTCGTAAACCTATTACCTACCTACCTTATGTTATCTTATGATCTCAGATAAGTGGCTCTTTTGTTTTTTTTGAGAATAAAGTACTCTTCAAGTGCAGTTGTATATTAATTTATAAACCCAAAACCCCCAGGGGGAAGGGGGGGGGGGGGTTCACAACTACTTAGGATGATTTTTTTTTCCATCGGATGGTGTTTTTTTACGTTTATATATATAATATATAAGCTTATATTCCTATTATGTAAAGGGATTTTCCTAAGGCACACATGGGGTGCAGAAAGCCTTTGGGGGTTAAATCTAAGCCAGGCCAGGCAGGCAGGTAACCGCGGCGGGTTCACGGATGAGTGCAAACGCGTACCCGTGTTCCCGCCGTAAGCGGTAGAGGAGGAAACCGTGAAGTTTTAGTGGGTTAGAGTCCCACATAACAGCACTATCTCTCCGTGGTAGTGCAGAATGCATGAGCATATTTCCAACATACAAAAAAAAAGGCTGGCATGTAACGAATAATAATGTT
Organism: Cosmia pyralina; assembly: GCA_946251885.1. Lineage (NCBI taxonomy): Eukaryota > Metazoa > Arthropoda > Insecta > Lepidoptera > Noctuidae > Cosmia > Cosmia pyralina. The sequence goes on along the minus strand of OX276362.1, from coordinate 3,707,115 downwards.
TATATAGACAAAGTAATATATAGACATAGGTTGAGCGCAGTGGTAGATATACTATAGTCAAAAAGATACATAAATCTATATAAACAAAATTTTAAAGCCTGTCTCTGAAACTAGGAGGCCTGTCTCTTAAGAGACAGTTCGGCCAGATGGTTGCGTAAATTAATTTGTACCCTTTAAGTGCTTTTAAAGCTTTTTTAACTGCTCTCGTAACAGTGAAAAAAAAGCATAGTAAGAAAACCGGCATGTCATAGAACTGATAATTATTCAAAGACTGTAATAAGTCCACCAACCCGCACTGTGCCCGCGTGGTGGATCACAGCCCACTCCCTCTCACAGACAGGAGGCCTGTGTCCCAACAGTGGGAACATTTCAGACTAATTATTACGTAAGATAGCTAGACACACACGAATGGATAGAATAAGAAATGAGTACATAAGAGGAAGTCTGAAAGTGACACCGGTGACTGAAAAGTTGTGCGGAAATCGTTTGTCATGATATTTGTATGTGATGCGGAGGAGTGAGGAAAATGTCGTGAGGAAAGTTTTGAGTATGAATGTCGATGGCTATAAGAGTAGGGGAAGACCAAAGAAACGATGGATGGATTGTGTGAAAGATGACATGGCTAGAAAGGGGGTGACTACCGAGATGACGACTAATAGCGAAGTATGGAAAAAAGGACTTGTTGCGCCGACCCCAAATAGATTGGGATAAAGGCAGGAGAATGGTATTATGTAAGATAGCTTAGTTAGCTTGTTTGCAAACTCAGAAAATAAAGTAGCGTTTTAGGCCAAACTAAAATAATGTGACTATGATCCGGTGTCCTTTTATCCGTCAAGTGACAAATTACGCGCCATTAGCGCCCGCCATGTTAGCGGCCATCTTGTCGAATTATTTATGAGCGCCATTTTGTGGAGCTTATCGCGGTGTAGTGTTTCAGGTGGGAAATATTTTTAAACGTTAATTTATCATTATTTTTAATCTTCGAGGAGAGGAAAAGGAGGAAGGTCCTAGGACGAATATTCTGTTTTTAATAGATTTTCTTTAATATTCAGATAATTGTTACAAATTCTTTTTTGACTGTCGTTAGTGTTCAGACGAGCGTTAAGTCTGACGACCACTTTTACTGAGTGTATCGTTCTAGAGGTCAGACAGATAAGCCGTCGCTCCATGTAAAACACTGGTATTCAGCTGCATCCGGTAAAACTGGAAGCTGACCCCAACATAGGAAATTCGTATTATAATTCAAATTCAAAGGTATTATTCGTGACACAAAGTTATGCTACATGGTGTTATAAATGAAAAACTTTTTAAAAAACAATACAACCCCAAAAACAACACTACAAAGTGATAAATAACTTTAATTTCAGAAGTCGGTGTCTGGTTAAATGTATTTTCGTTTTTGTCACCGATTTCCGAAATTAAAGTTATTTTTCACTTTGTAGTGTTGTTTTTGGAAGTCGGTTGTATTTTTTTGAAAAAAGTTTTTATTTTTCACTTTTTAGTTGTGGTACCTACCCCACACAAATTCTAATACCATTACTACCTGCAAAAGAAACAAGAATATCATCCACATAAAAAGTGAGGAAAAATACGTATTATTGAAGCTAACCTAAAAACTACCCAAAAAAAAATTATACATTTTGTTTGGGACCAACTTTGAGGTATATACTCTCGCGAATAAAACAATTTTTTTAAATCGGACGACTGTAAAAAGTTTTGCGAGGTCATACATAAAAAAAAATATATATATACATGTAGAATTGAGAACCTCCTCCTTTTTTTCGTCGGTTAAAAATATTCTACCAATAGGCAGCACTGCCTTGCAAAGCGTACAAATATTACTAACACAGTAATACAGTATATCTTTTATAATTAAAAACACCACAGTCAATAAAACTTTGTTAACGTTACAGTAATTCATAACAATCCTTCAATGTCAGAAACGATAAAACGTCAAATCGATGAGCAAGCATAAAAATCATTGCCAAATCCAACATTCGTCTCACTTCGTAAAGTAGAATAGACGTAAAGATACGCAACAAAACCGAAAGATACGACAGCGAATAGTATTTTCTCTCAAAAAAGGGATTTTCTACCCTCCCCGGAGTGATAAGCAAAGCGTAAAACACTGGTTTTATTGCCCAAAAGGGCCCTATATCATCGGAATTACGCTTGAATTACTGTGGTATGAAGATTATGTGATATTTCCTAATTTTAGCAAAGAGAAATGGGAATATTTTTAACGTGTATACGAAATAATGTATGGTGTGCTAAATATAAGTCAACCTAACTCTGTCCGTGGTGTTGTATATGGTGACTGACCCTTGATCCCTGGGATCAAAGTGGATAATGAGTTTTTCTAACTGAACAGACAGCTTAACGCTGCCTTTCCACCAGGGATGTGCGAGGATGCGTAGCGAGGGATGTGTTTGTTAAGAACCAATAGAATCACTTCATTTCCTAGCCTCGCTCGGCGCAGTTCTAATGGAAACGGCTCGGCGGAGCGAGGTTTTTGTACGTTCAAAACAAGGGAAGGATGTGTGCTAGGGATGTGCTGCGAGGGATGTGTGTTGGAGAGATTTGCAAACCGTTCACCGCTAGCACATTTCTGGTGGAAACACTCACACCATTTCACAGCCTCGCTACGTATCCTCGCACCACCCAGCTACCTCGCATTATCTCTGTTGGAAAACCAGCCTTTAACTTAAAATCTCTGAAAACAGTAAATACTTGGAACAGCCCTCAAACAGTCAACGTGGCTTCCCAAAGAGCGTGATTTTACGGACGAACATGCACATTTGCATAAGATTTTACACCGTAATTCTAACAAGGCATTAAACTCGTGACTATGGTAAGCCCTCGACTGTTTGTAAAAACCAACTTACCGCACTAGTATCATAAATACCTAACTATTATCTTTGAAGGTGAACTAAGTCTTGAAAGCTTTATTTGATTGATTACTATGTAATAAAAATACAATCGATTAAATTTCTAGATTTTAAAAGCTTGAAAGTATATAATATTATGTTACGGCTAAGGATGGGTACAGAAATAAATTAATTAAGTCAAAGTCAAAGTTTTTATTTTTAAAACATAGGTGGGTGTAAAAATAGGTGTTGGAAATATAATATAGGTAGGTATTATAACTATACAGTTACACTATGTTTTTCCGTTGACGGCGTACAAATATAAAGAAAGTAGGTACTTATCTAAAATTACACTTACATAAAGAGCAGAATTAAATTCCATTAAAATTATATGACAAAATCTAAGATTATGATTAGCCAGCTAAGCAGTTTATATTCGACGAGAGGCTAAATGTTCCACTCATTTCGACATAATGTGCATTTTCGATAAATGATTTGCTGGGGAGTTTGTTGCGCCACTCATCCCAGCTAAAGCACTAGGAAGTGGTGAAGGGCGGGCGTTATGTGGGGACTGTCTTATGTAATTTTGACGTTCGAAAAGTGTTGATTCTTACCTCAACCTAGTTTGAATAAATGACTTTTGATTTTAATGATTATTCTCAACGCATAATTTGTAAGTTAACATATGTAAAAGTATTATTAGAACTGTTTGTGTTGAACTACATTGATAACACTCTACCTGGCAGCTTTGTTAATTCTAAGTTTGAATATTGTTTATATTGTGACACACCCTGTGACATACTTACTTCTGTCTAAAAGTGTCTACACTTCTACCAACTTATCTGTGAAATGGCGAAAATTGGAACTACGGCCGTCGTGTTGAAATGTCATTCGATTGTGCCGACGCATGTCATTCGATTGTGTCGTAGGACTGTAATGCTATTCCTATTTTTTGATGTTTTGAAAGTTAAGGTGACATCTATTGCGTTCGCGTATGCACTGAAAAGTTGAGTCAACCACAGGATCGTGTAGATCAAGATAAAATTTTGTTGACCCAACCAAGGTAACCTCTGTTGGTGGTTGGTTTCAACCGTATACAACTCCTACCAACTTATCTGTGAAATGGCGAAAATTGGAACTACAGCCGTCATGTTGAAATTTCATTCGATTGTGCCGACGCATGTCATTCGATTGTGTCGACGCATCGACGGTGCCGCCTCTTTCAGTTCACAGATAAGTTGGTAGGACTATACCCGTATGTTTGTTTCTATATAAAATCACACTAATAATATAAAGGCGAAAGTTTGTGTGTGTGTGCGTGTGTGTGTATGTTTGTTACTTCTTCACGCTCAAACGGCTGGACAGATTTGGCTTAAATTCGGTATGTAGGCAGCTTATACCCTGGTTTAACACATAGGCTACTTTTTATCCCGAAAAAATGTAGTGCTCCCGTGGGATGAGCAAGGAATTCAAATATATTAGTTACTCTTTCAAACTCAAACGGCTCGACCGATTTTGATGAAATTTGGTGTGGAACTAGCAGACACCCTGTATACAAATAGCACATATAGGCTACATCATTCATCATCATCTATACATTTACATCCTGAAAAAACGTAGTATTATTTTTTACAAAAAAATACATCCGACTTCCAAAAACAACACTATACAGTGAAAAATAACTTTAATTTCGCAAATCGGTGTCTGGTTAAATGTATTTTCGTTTTTTGCCACCGACTTCCGAAATTAAAGTTATTTTTCACTTTGTAGTGTTGTTTTTGGAAGTCGGTGTCGGTTGTATTTTTTTGTAAAAGAGTTTTTATTTTTCACTTTTTAGTTGTGGTACCTACCCTACACAAATTCTAATACCACTACCTGCAAAAGACACTAGAACATCATCCATATAAAAGTGGGGAAAAAATACGTATTATTGAAGCTAACTCAAAAGCTACCCAAGCAAAGTTAAAATAAGAAATTTTTATTTATTTAAATGTAATATAAACATAACCTAAAAATGACAAAATCATAACCTAACATAACTAAAACTATGTAAAATAAAAATAAATAAAATAAACTATAAAACCTTTTAGTAAAATAATGTTTTTATCTTTTTATTATTATGTAGTTTAATTTATTAATTAACATAGTGACGTTGATGTTTTTACTAAAACTATTAAAAAACTAAAATATGGCATCGAAAAATTCCTCCACATTGTTGTCGAGTGGCAAAGTACCCAAGAGACTGGCGGCATTGCCACGTTGTATGGCAATGCTAAGCCTCTGGCCAGGGTAAAAGCCAGCCCTTGGGTCATGGGAAGTGTCAACCAGCCGCTTGGAGATTTCATTGAATAAACCATGAGCATTCGGATCCCACGGCCCAAGGGTTTCAACCCCAAACGTCTTGAAAATATAATTACCGATAAGGTTATTATACTTTCGCCGCTTGAGGTTTTCCGCAGCCGCAGCAGCAGTGCCAGCACAGCACGCCGAGCCAGGAAGATGGGATGGCGTAAGAGTATCGACGCACATTGCGTCCCACACTAAAGGCCTTCCCACCTTCCATGGAAATAAAGACATGCCATCCGGTCTCTTGCCATCGTCGCGTGCCAAGCCATTGGGTTCTAATACAGCTGGAACGCCGACGGTGACAAGGGCTCGTCGGATGATGTCATTGATAATATTACGAATTGTTGACATATCAATATCATATCATGACATAACAAAGTTAATCAATTTTATATGGGATCAACTTTGATGTAGGTATACCCTCTCGAATAAAACAATTTTTTTTTCAATTCGGACGACTCTGTAAAAAGTTATGCGTGGTCATACAAAAAAAAAAAAAAAATATAGGTACGTGTCGAATTGAGAACCTCCTCCTTTTTTTTCGTCGGTTAAAAAATATGTTTGCTTTTGATAGCCGAATTCTTGGGAAAGGTTAATTAAAGGCTATTTAACATCACGCTACGGCCCTTAGGAGCCGAGCAAAACAAAAAAAAGTCAGAAATAACGCTAAGCGAAAACGAAGTAGGTAATAGCGCAGGTGGACGATGCGATGCGACGTAGTGGGGGCCGAGGGAGTCTTTTAAAAATGTGGCTGTTATTTTAGTAAGTATATTTTTTATCTTACGACTTCCAAGTGAACGATGTCGCGGGCAGAAGCTAGTCATTTTATAAATAACATCAGCGTAAATACTCGTATTTCTATCTCAACAAATGAATGACACATCACATCCAAAAATAAACGTAGACACGAATATGATTCAAATAAATCAATTAAAGAAAAAGTAAATAAGTAACTAAATATATCTTCAAACGACAAGATTTCTGGTCGTGCCAAAACAAACGGAGCTGATGGACAGTCCACAGACAGACACGGAATAATAAATATTATCGTTTTTGGGTGAAGGTCTGGCCTAGGAATGTTGACGAGACAAACATCTGGATTTGACCGTGATAGTAAATTTTTTATGGATATTTTTTGAGTTCCGTACTAAAATGGTAAAAAGGAACCCTTATTGTGTGACTCAGTCTCTCTGTCTGTCCGTCTGTCACAGCTGGATATCTCAAGAATTAGTAACTTGAAATTTGAAACAGTTTTAGATGACGTTTGCCCAACTATTTTGCAAATAAGAAATAATATTTTTTTCTGCAACAAGGACTGAATTTTTTAAACCAATTAATTGGTCTTAAAAATTCGAAGTGGGGCTACTAAGGCTTGTCATGTGAAAAAGCGCCGTTTGCACATTCTCAAACATTTTTTTTTCTTTTTTTAGGCAGCTTAGTTTTCAACTTTTGATGAAAAATGTAAAAAAAAAAATAACGTTCCCCCCTTATCTCCGAAGTTTGCATAGAGAAAAATCTGAAATTATTCTATGTGATAGAAATTTTATGTGAAAATTACATGAAAAATAAAACGATACTATGTCTCTAAATAGCACACTTTCAGGAATCGGAACGGAACCCTCGGTGCGCGAGTCCAACTCGCTCTTAACTGGTTTTTGAATAATGAAAACAAAACACGGCCATCAAATGTTTATATTTAGTGCCGTGGAATTAAACGGCTCAGGAAGTCCTTGTTCAATTTAATTTAATGTTAAAGTTAATTCGCAACGAGGTGATCCGATAGAGAACCAAAATCGTCGACATAGTTCACAGAATAAGCAAGCTGAGGTGGCAATGGGCCGGCCATATTAGCCGTAGAACCGATGACCGTTGGGGTAGACGAGCTCTTGAGTGAAGACCGCGAATCGGCAAACGTAAGGTAGGACGCCCTCAGGCTAGGTGGAGCGAGAATTTTCGCAGGGTGGCTGGTAGCAGCTGGATGAGAGTTGCCGAAAACCGAGTTGAATAGCGTGCAAAAGAAAAGGCTAGTGGACTGCTGTAGGCTGACCATGATCTCGCCAAAGACACACTTTTGCTCACACGGGAATCTGCTAGATGCGGGAAACACAGGACGTTGTTGTGGTGATGCTTGAGAGGCTAGAAACCAGAAAGAACTGGGACAAAAAAACGAGCAGCGTAACGTTAAAGTTGTATATTCTGCACGAAACTAAACTTTAAAATGCACTGCCATGTGCTTATAAAAATTTCCACACCTAAAAACTGCAAATAGGTGACGTGCCAAGCAACTTCCGGAAATAAAATGTTAAATATTATTATTTTAATCAGTTTGCAATTGATTTCCGTTATCTAAACGGAAACAGTATTTACAGCACCGGAAGTCAGTTGCAGAAAGTCTCAAATAATTAAATAAAACTTTAACAAATCGATCTGCACCCAATCAATAAGATTTAGTTACATTGAAACAAAACGCTTTATAAAAAGCAAACATTTGTATTGACGTATTACGACTGAAATTATGATCTATTTTATCGTTGTAAGTACGATATTATTATGAAAAAGCATCAATGAATTTCAATGTAATAAGCATTCATTCATTGTAGAATCGACAAATAGAAAGGTACACAAAGTTCAAACGTTTTAAAATTGAAATTTAGGTAATAGGTAAGTACGGCCGCCAGCAGGTAAAGCCACCCGAAACTGTCAAATTTTCCCAATCAACCTTGAACCTAATGCTTTAGTGATAAAGATGAAACTCTATTAAAGAAATTTGACAGATTGTAGTAGCTTGATGTGAGCTGGCGTCTGAACATAATATACCATAATAATAGCATAAGCATAATCAGCCTATAATGTTACCACTGCTGGGGCACAGGCTTCCTCTCGGTGAAAGGGGTATAGAGGTACATGTAGATCATAATAAACACAGACACAATTCATCCAATATTATCCATGAACATGGATAAAACGGATATGTGCCTCGAAATCATTCGTTCAATAGATACCTACGTATTGAAAATACAGATAATTTCAAAGCTGATTGGTTGTTTACATACTATTCGAATTCAATAACGTCTAAATTAGTAATTTTAAAATGAATAGGTTTATTCAACATACATACAACATACGTACATACGTAATCAATTTTACATCACTCCATGGGTGACCATCTTTCCATAACGAGACTCCTCCGTGCCTCGGAAAACACGGTCCCGGCTGTCATTCGTGGATCTTTGACAGTCGTTATGGGTCGTCAGAAGCCTGAACGTCTGACAACCAGTCTTACCAAGGGGTATCGTATTATTACCCCGTAACTGGGTTGTGGAGGTCAGATAGGCAGTCACTCCATGTAAAATACTGGTATTCAGCTGCATCCGGTTAGACTGGAAGCCGACCCCAACATAGTTGGGAAAAGGCGAGGCAGATGATGATGATGAATTAATTTCACATCACAATTTTTCAAATATTCATTGAAGTCTGAGGAAGGTTCTTATGAAGAGAAAAATGGCCGGAAAAATTGGAAAATTCAGAAAACCTGTATATGCATTTTCTATGGGATGTTTGCATGAATTATTATTTAAATTTGGACAGCACAACGTCTGTAGAGTCAGCTAGTTTGAAATAAATTATTGGACTTTGACTTGACTTATTAAGTAGCTCAAGACGGATTGGACATTTCAAACTTATATTAACTACAAGCTCAGGATACCTCACGATGTTTTTCTTTTAATGACGTCAGTAATGGTCCTTCAACAAAAACCGGCTAAGTGTGTAACGGACCACGCACATTGAAGGGTTCCGCATTCCGTTGTTGAAAAGAATTTATCCCAAAAACAAACATAACATTGTAGTTATTTAGGTCACGGTCAATTCTCCAACTGCAAATTTAAGTTCGTAATATTTACTGAAATAAGATTTTAAAATTACAAATTAACGATTTTCAGACTTTTTCCTTTATTAGGGCTGTGAGACCTTGCTTCTTGCCAAATTTCTTTCTTTTATTTTTTTTTATTTTTTGTTTTTTTTTTTCTATTATTTTCTTTTATTCTTGATTCTAGGACAACAGGAAGTACCCTATAGGTTTTGATTAACTTGCGAGTATCAAATTAAGTCACATAAATTTCCGTATCTTTTTCTTACATTGACTTAGAAACTTGATATTTTTTAAAGATCCAAGGGACCATAGACTTACGTATTTAATATTAATTTCAACTTGATACCTCCACGCGATCCTGAGAAAAAGAGTCTTGACAGACAAACAGACAGGCAAACAACGAAGTGATCTTACAAGGGTTCCGTTCATTTCTTTTTGAGGTACGGAACTCTAAAAAACAGCCAACCCAATCTTATCTAAACAAAATACCACTCAACTACTACTGAGCCATTATTTCAATGCCTATAACGACTTATGACAAAAGAGGCCCGACAGTCACAGAGGTTTAATACCCCATATTTTGACTTCGAGTGCTCGTTAAGACGATGTGGGCTTAAATATATTTCTTTTGTAAGTTATTTATCTTTAGTACTTTCCTTGGTTGGATGGTCTCTTAATTATTTTGGACGAGAAGATTAGGTAAAGTGTTTGTATAGTGAATTTTATTTAGGTGAAGCTTCACTGTCTTTATTTGCGACTTTTGAATGATTAAAAAAAAAAAAAATTTGAAGAATGATTTGTCAATAGGTATGTGACCTTATTTTTTTATCAACTTGTGTCATTTCCCGTATTTTTAACAACATTCGTAATCTCATCTCAGTCTCAATTTGTCAAAAATTGTATAGCGTTTACCTACATTTATGACATTTGATTGTCGCTGGCATGAGATTGCGACTTAAATTTGAACGGTTTTAGGTACGAGAATAAATTGGCCTTCTGATTTTTTCTAGCTTGCCATAACAACCCTTCATTTAATTTGTCCACGTGGCTTCACTTACTATTGGTCCAATTCCTACTCGTATGTTGCCACTGCACAGATCTCACAAAATTGCCCACTTCGAACTTCAAAGCGCACTATGTAGATATATCATAGAAGGCCAACATTTGACAAAAAGTGAAAATATCAAACGATTTTGAATCACCTGCGCCCAAGCACGAGCGCGCGACGTAAACATTACGTTTTGAACAATTTTTGAATCGAAAAAACTTTTTTACAAAAAAAAAAAACCAACTTCCAAAACAACACTACGAGTACAAAGTGAAAAATAATTTTAATTTCGGAAGTTGTTGTTTGGTTAAATGTATTTGACGTTTTTAGCCACCGATTTCCGAAGTTAAAGTTATTTTTCACTTTGTAGTGTTGTTTTGGAAGGCGGTTGTAATTTTTTTTTTTAAAGTTTTTATTTTTCACTTTTTAGCTGTGGTACTTACCCCACACAAATTCTAATACCACTACCTGCAAAAGAAACTAGAACATCATCCATAAAAAAGTGGGGAAAAAATACGTACGAGTATTATTGAAGCTAACCCCCAAAAAAAAAATCCCTAGCAAAGTTAATAAATTTTATGTTGTACCCTCTCGAATAAAACAATTTTTTTTCAAAACGGACTACTCTGTAAAAAGTTATACGTGATCATACAAAAAAAAAAAAAAAAAGAGTGTCGAATTGAGAACCTCCTCTTTTTTTTCTTCGGTTAAAAATTAAACTTAGTTGCTACTATTTTAGTTTAATTTTTTGCTATAAGCCTAATTAGAATCACCTGTAAGATTATGCATAATATGAATCATTTATTTATAAACTAAGTAAATATTTGAGACAAGAAAATTTTAATAAAATCGTTCGAATTTAAAATTGCCAGAAGTTTCAATGAGACTATGCTACTGTAGATTCAAAGGAGCAGAAACAATACCTACTTTGAAATTATAAAATATAGTGATTATTGTAATTTTGATTGACTTGTTATAATTGTCATTTATTATATTTTCTTTTTAATCTGACATTCTATTTTTTATGTAACTCAATTTAAAATTTATTTATTTAATGTTGTTACGTAACGTAATATATTAATTTGCACACCTCATTAGGTTATAATACAATGTACTTCCTATATCTGTAACACCTTTATAACATGTATTATGCAAATAAATTATTTGATTTGATTTGATTTGATTTGAAATTACATTTCTTTGTTTTACTTCATTCATTTCCTACATTGTTTTCCCAGGAGTGCTAAAGGGTTCGTCTTTATAAATGTTTTGTATCGGGACAACCTTGATCCTCACTCGTAGCCTCTAAATGTCAGGTCCGACTGAAATTGAACGCAAGGGTTAGCAAAATACCCACATTATAAAGATCATAATTGTCTAGTGTAGTGATGGGTTCAGCAGATTGTGCATGATTTTTCTAAGCAAAAATCGATAATTTTTACCAATTCGACCTGCTTGCTTTTTATACCATGTTTTATTTACAAACGTTCTTAACCCTGACTTTCAACACTATTTCACTCCCTTGTCCAAAACTCAACCCCTTCTTAATCAATCCAACAAAAACTACCCTCTAACTTATTCATAGAGGTCTTGGAAAAATCGGCCAAGTGCAAGTAGGACTCGCGCACGAAGAGTTCCGCAACACAAGTATAATGCCTGTGAAAAAAAAAATCTTTCAACCTTTTAAATACATACATGAGGGTAGGCAGAAACTATAGAACGCCAACTGCTATGATTCTTACATATTTTTTTTGCCTCGTTTACGTTCATACATCTGGTCATAACGCACGCCGGTTGCGAGTAACACCTGACCTTTCTGAAGAACGTCAACAATAAGGTCACTATATGTCTTCCTAAAGCGTCCCCGTCCCAGCGTTTCCACTCACATCTACCATGTTACAGCCTTTTAAAGGCTGAAAAAAATTTTTTTGTTCTTTTTTTGGACTCCCTTAAGTTTGGACTTTTTATTATTATTATTTTATACCATATCGTGTTCTTCAACTTGCTACCTATTCAATCTGCCTAGCCTTTTCCCAACTATGTTGGGGTCGGCTTCCAGTCTAACCGGATGCAGCTGAATACCATTATTTTACATGGAGCGACTGCCTATCTGACCTCCACAACCCAGTAACTGGGTAATACGATACCCCTTGGTAAGACTGGTTGTCAGACTTTCGGGCTTCTGACGACCCGTAACGACTGTCAAAGATCGACGAATGACAGCCGGGACCAACGGCTTAACGTGCTTTCCGAGGCACGGAGGAGTCTCGGTATGTAAAGATGGTCACCCATCCACTGACCAACCCCGGCAACTTGCTACCTATTACGGTAAAAAATATAGTCACTTCTCTGGGACACACAGACAGCCTGACAGACAGACGGACTAACAGAAGGTGTGGGTGTTGTTAAAACATTATTTTTACATTATTTTTCTTTTATTTTTGTGTTTCACGAACTGTGTATAGATAAACGTTTTTCTTTCTTTCTTCTTTTTCTTTTAGGCTTAATAGAATATCGTTTTCACCCTTTCGGTACGGAACCCTGAAAACGGGAACCATTTAAAATAGCCCTCTCTGTAAACAGAGTCCTTTCGCAGGGGATAATGCAAGGTCCTGCTGAATGGAACCCGGACCCATAGGTCATTAATTCTGGTGAATAATGACGAGGTAAGCCGTCTACCTAGCAAGTACGGCTTGTGGGAAGATTTTGGCCGATTTCAAATGGGTTTTGTGGTTGAAACGTAGATATTGATGTGAATATAGACACTGTGCACTCTGGAACTAAATTGTGTTTGATAATGAGTCTGACGGAAATGACCTGTTTGGTGTCTTGAGGTTGAACCCACTTGATTCCACAAAAAAAAAAACATTAAAAAATAAAACAAAAATCTGATTCACAAATTGGCGATGACGCGAAGACTCTGTTCAGGTTCATGGCCCAAATATAATACGTCTAAGCATGTGTGAGCGTGACACATACTTTTGTTGCTTAAAACATTATTTACACTTTTTAGGGTTCCGCACCCAAAGGGTAAAACGGGACCCTAATACTCTGCTATCCGTCCGTCTGTCTGTCCGTCTGCCACCAGGCTGTATCTCATGAAACGTGATAGTTAGACATTTGAAATTTTCACAGATGATGTATTTCTGTTGCCGCTATAACAACAAATACTTAAAAACAGAATTAAATAAATATTTAAGCTCCCTTACAACAAACGTGATTTTTGTGCTCGTTTTTGCTCGATATTGATAACGGCAACAGGTAAACGCTTGAAATATTCACAGAATATTTAGTTATATATTCACTTTAAAAATAAATTAAAATAAAACAAGTATTTAAGGAGCCCCCCTTAAATATTTGTTTTACTGACTCAGATCTAGATTTTAATGAAATTGCATAACATTTTAATGAAAGAGCGTGGTGGCATAGTGGTAACAGCCGCGACTTAACGAGTTATATGTCCTAGGTTCGAACCTTGACAGGCGCTTTACTTTGAGTAAATAATTTCATCACTACTGCTCTCAAAACGGTGGATAAAACCATCGTGAGGAAACCGACATGTCCTAGAACCAAAAATTCGAAGACATGTGACATCTACCAACCCGCACTGAGCCCGCGTTGTGGATTACGGCCCACCCTCTCACCAATAGGAACCCTGTGTCCCAGCAGTGGGAACATTATAGGCTGATTATGCTAAACATTTCAGTCATGCATTTTTGCAAACTACATTTTTCAGTGCGTAGGTAGGTAATCTAATAGAATATTTTAATAGATTATTTAGATTTTATCATCTTCCCTTGAAACCGCGCAAGCTCCTATTAATATAAAATAAAATATTATTATTTTCCTTGACAAAGAAAAAAAAAAAAGACAATAAAAAAAGGAAAGGACAAGAAAAAATGTCATAATGTGACATCCCAACAATCGTACTGATGAATAGAGCCTTTGTCGTGTTTCCTTTCATTTACATCCTAATCAGGGAAGTTGTTTATTTTGATTTCGAGAAAAAACAAAAGAAACTGTAAATTTTATGAAATAATGTAGGGAAATCAGAAATGAAATTAACCGACATAGCTTACAGAGAATGCTGAAGTGGCATTGGGCTGGCCAAGGTTATCGAAGTACCGATAGATGGTGAAGCAGACGAGTCCTGGAGTGGAGACCGCGTATCGCCAAGAGTAGTGTCGGACGTTTTCCCGCTAGATGGACTGACGACCTCAAACGGTGGCTGGGACATACTAGATGCGGTTGGGAGTACAGGGTGTTGTGGGGCAGCCTGGGAGAGGCCTATATATAGAGGTACAGATTGAGATACAGTTCTATAGTATGGAACTCACATATGTGCAATAAATTCAACCATATACTTGTTATCGCCTTGTACAAAAAATTAACGAAATCGGTCTAGTAGGTAATTAGGTCAAAAAGCGAAGTTTTAATTTTGAGTAAATTTAAAGACGGTAGAATTGAACCACTAGGTCAATGAGTCAATGAACTTGAATCCTTGAATATGTGTGCAAACAAAAAAAAAAAACATGTTCGGCGACCAATGGATTGAGCACTATAGTGCGCCGTAGGTGGCCATCTCGGTTGTCTAAATAGAGTGATTACTTTTACTGAATTTATTTTGATATTTATTTTATTTACTTTTTTAATTTATGGTTTTTAATTAAATATTTAATGTTGCTATACTTCTGTGGACTAGTATTACATAAAGTTTAATTTATTACACATGTTTCAGTTCCATACCGTATATGTTGCTATCTATCGGAGATCTAGCATGCGGCCACCTGATGGTTAGTAGGTCGTCATTGCTACCTACATTTGCAGTACCTGCCAGAGTCATTGCTGTTGCTTTGCCATTTCAGAGATAAAATAACGGCTAGTTTCGATACTGGAATATGGCAAAGCTAGCTGGCGGCAGAAATTGATATAATGGTGGGTACTTTGAAAAGCTCACTAGTATTTTATGTAAAGACCTTGAAATAACATGTAATTTAATAGATCTTATGCTGTAAGGACTGGGTATCTTTGGAGGCCTTTACCTGCAGAGGGGTTCTTGCAAATAATAATACAATGTATTTAACATAGTTGCAAATAATTAAAATTTATGTAAAATCTAAACTTACCACTAAATTTAAGAACTAAACTTAATTATTAACAAAAATTTATAATATTAACATAGAATTTAACTTTCTTTTTTCTTTTTGTGATCTGCAACGAAATACCTATAAGGCTTTTAATTTTATTTTCTGGCCGTTCTAAAAAAATATATCCCAAGTAGTAGGTTCCTAAGATACGATTTTTTAGAAAACAATCCTACTGTGTTAATTTCTAGTCATACTATATATACTGACTCTGTCGGCATAGTCAACGTACAATATTATAACAATAAATAACTGAAATTATTTATATCCATCATTCGTCCATTTGTGGTCGTGGTGAGAAGAATGTCATCATCATTCATCATTTCAGCCAAAAGACGTCCACTGCTGGGACATAGGCCTCCCCCAAGCACCGCCACTTCGACTGGTTCTGTGCTTCCCGCATCCAGCAGATTCCAAAGACAAACACAAACAAAGGTCACCTTGTGCGAGGGCTTCCAAACTTACGTCTTCTGGTACGCGGCCGCCACTCCAGAACCTATTGGCCCCATCGGCCATCTGTTCAGCGAGCAATGTGCCCTGTCCCACTGTCACTTAAGTTTGGCAATTCTTCGGGCTATGTCGGTTACTTGGTTCTCTTGCAGATCTCTTCATTTCTGATTCGATCACGTCGGGAAACTCCAAGCTTCTCCATTGCCCTTTGGGTGACTTTTAGCTTTCTAATAAAGCCCATTATGAGCGACCACGTTTCAGTGTCGTATAGGTCTTTAAGTAACTGGTTATGATTTTTAAATGTAATTGAATAAATATGCTAATACGAAGAATAATTTTACTGGCATACATCCCAAAAAATGAACTATCCACCAAAAATGTTGCCAACATTAAAATTTATAGAAAGACAAACTATGATCCATTTCCCGATATATATTCCTTGATCATATTTCATTTGAAAATCAATGAACTAACATTTATACCTGATGAATTATGAAACATATATTTTATCGATATATTTGCTTCAGTCGAGTTTATTTTGACAAATATTTCGATATAAGGGGACATTAGTAGACGGGATGGGGTCGGGACATTTATCAAACTTACCCCAGTTTGGTGTGGATATGGATGGCAATAGAGATTTGAAGATAGAGACTGAAATGTGATTCATGGTAATATACAACGTGCAGACGACAACCGACAATAAATAAAAACACTGATTGTCCTTTCTTTAGTATTGTTCGTCGAATCGTTGAGCTTCTTGAGTTCTGAGTTGAGCTGCACGATTACTGACAAATGCATGCACTGACTGGACAGGTCCACTCAATCAGTGTGATTCTTTTCTCTGAAGACCATTTCAGACACCAATCTACATAGTCTTCACATGACCTGACCAAGATTATAAGTATGGACTTAAAAAGAGACTTCTAAATTTTAGAATGATAGGTGGCCACCTCGTCTGGTGGGATTGGGATATCCATTTGCCTTTGGACCATTACGTTTAAGACACATATGATGGGTGTTATCTCGGCAAAAAATATGCCAGTGCAGTTATAGTACGTTAGTAGTATATGTGGTTATAGGCCCTGAAAAAAGGCATCAGGCATCTTTCATTCTGCTAATAAGAGCAACTTAAGTCATTGCAAGGTCGCTTGCCAAGTGTTTTAATTAAAACAATTTTATCTTTGACTATAAACACTATTACAATCCAACGTTGCTTGTAAGTATAACCTAATATAAAGAGCAGTGGTGGCACAGTAGTACCGACTCCGACTTACGAGTTGTAGGTCATGGGTTTGAACCCAGGCCAGGCTTTACGTTGTATAAATAATTTCATGACCACAGATCTCAAAACGATGTACGAAAACATCGTGAAGAAACCGGCAAATTTTTGGTTCTAAGACATCTTAGAACCAAAAATTTGAAAATATGTGACATCTACTAACCCGCACTGGGCCTATGTTACAGCCCACTCCCTCTTGAAGAGAGGAGGCCTGTGTTCTAGCAGTGGGAACTTTAGAGGCTGACTATGCTAGCATAGCCAATGAAACCATTTACAGACTCCTTTGAATAGTCAAAGAGTTGTTCAGTCAGAAAGATGAAGCTAATGACCCAAGTCAAAGCGTAGTAGGTTCCTATGGAGAAGGCCGGGCAGAAAACTCCACGGACTAATTTACTTACTTGACAATAATGTTTGTTCATCTCGTGGCTAAGTAATAAAAGCCGCACGGGTCGATCGATTAGGTTAAGCTAGGCTTGCCGCCGTCCGGAGAAGGGTGACCATTTTTACATACCGAGACCCCTCCGTGCCTTGGAACGCATGTCATTCTTGGATATTTGACAATCGTTACGGGTCGTCAGAGGCCCGAAAGTCTGACAACTAGTCTTAGCAAGAGGTATCGTATTACCCAGTTACTGCGTTGTGAAGGTCAGAGTAGACGCTCCATGTAAAATACTGGTATTTCGCTCATCCGGTTAGACTGGAAGCCGACCCCAACATAGTTGGGAAAAGACTAGGCAGATTGATTGATTGAATGTTTGTTCATGTCAGTTCAAATAAAGTACTTCCTAAAACAGTCGTGATGCCAATAGATGCTATCACAGCACGTAATATACCGTACGCCCCGCAAGCGATCTGTCTTACAACTCGACATTTCACTTCCCTAACCTATCTTTTTTCTTTTCTCTTTCTCCAAAGATATTATTGACTTTGCGATCCACTAGAGGTCGCAGTGCTAAGCCACTTTATAATAATACTTTCATCTTATTTATTTCGGCCGCCCAAAGCTGGGGTCAAACAGGATTCGTATAAAACTTATTTCAAAGTTAGTTCATAGTTTTATAATAAGAATTGTTGAATCGATTTTGTGGGTTGATTTGGTCTGAAAAACTTTTGTGATAGTTTGGAATTGGGTCCATATTTTTGATTATTTAATGCCGCTACGGAAAACCTACATGCATGAATGATTTTTTTTCTGCTAAATTCGTTTGCCAAACTTTATGTGGCGTCTATGGCCCTAGCTCTTTTCTGCCTACTTGATATGGATTGACTAAAACATTAAGTAAGTATATGTATTACTAGCTTTTGCCAGCGGCTTCGCCCGCGTGAATGTCTGGAAATATCCTACGGGAACGTACTACCGGAAATTCCTTCCTCATTCCTTGTCTACATTATAAAGGGAAATTCTGTGCAAAATTTCAGCTTCCTAAGTCCAAAGGTTTGGGCTGGGTGTTGATTAGTCAGTCTGTCAGTCAGTCAGGACTTCTCTTTTTAACCGACTTCAAAAAAAGGAGGTTCTGTGTTCCACCCGTATGTATGTATGTATGTTTGTTTGTCCGCGATTTTCTCAAAACCGAATGAACCAATTGTGATGATTCTTTCACTTACGTGATCTACATACTTTCAGAAAGGTTTTAGTATATAATACATTATGTAATTATTCTTATGTACGAAGTTATCAAATCAAAATCAAAAATCATTTATTTCAATCATTTCCAGATCATACGTTATCATAAATCACAAATATTATATAAAAATAATTAATTAAATAATACATAGTTATATCCATAAATGTAATACTGTATCTCCGGCATTTCTAAGCCGATTTTGATGATTCTTCTTTTCGTTCGTCTTGGGCTTACATAAGTAATTGTATATTCAACTAAAAATGAAAAAACTTTTTTACAAAAAAATACAACCGACTTCCAAAAACAACACTACAAAGTGAAAAATAACTTTAATTTCGGAAGTCGGTGTCTAGTTAAATGTATTTTGGTTTTTTTCCACCGACTTCCGAAATTAAAGTTATTTTTCACTTTATAGTGTTGTTTTTGGAAGTCGGTTGTATTATTTGTAAAAAAGTTTTTATTTTTCACTTTTTAGTTGTGGTACCTACCCCACACAAATTCTAATACCACTACCTGCAAAACACACTAGAACATCATCCATATAAAAGTGGGGAAAAAATACGTATTATTGAAGTTAACTCAAAAACTACCAAAGCAAAGTTAATCAATTTTATATGTGACCAACTGTGATGCATACCCTCTCGAATAAAACAAAAAAAAAAAAAATCAAATCGGTCTAGCCATCTTCGAGTAATCAGGGAACATAAAAAAAGGTTCCGACGAATTGAGAACCGGAGGAGGTTTTTTGAAGTCGGTTAAAAATAAATTTACTTTAAAAAAAGTAAAAACCGATTTGAAAAACCAAAATCGAATAAAATAACTTCCATAATAAAAAAAACTTAACAGCTTCTGAAGTCGATATTATTATATATTTTATTTATTCTTACAGAAAGCTTACAGACTAATATCATAGTTAACAATCATTCATAGACAGGACAATTTGCTAATGATAAGCTTATATACTTCTAGATATAAATATTTCAGTTGACTGTGTTTGTGATATCTTCAAGTCTTCTATGCACTTTAGCTTGGTACCGACTTCAGAAGCTGTTAAGTTTTTTTTATGAAAGTTATTTTATTCGTTTTTGGTTTTTGAAGTCGGTTTTTACTTTTTTTAAAGTGCATTTTTATTCATTATAGATGAACTCAAAGACAGTTGCATTATATCTCTGGGACTCGACGAGCTTCATTATCTCGTCGTTTTTCTGGTGGACTTCACTGTTTTTTCCGAGTTTAAGGAGGTAGGTACTTGAGGAGGGCTTGTCTCAAAACATGAAACTGTTTTGGAGTATAATCGCATAGTGAAATTGATAGTATACGCTTCTATTCAATGAAGTCTTTGCGAATCTTATTATACATGCTGTCATTTAAATACATTAATAGCTTATTCCTAGACGCGTTATGTAGCTATACTTACATTAGCTATCTTCTAGACGGTTTCCGACGTCCTAAATAGCGTAGTGGCGCTTAGAATTCCACTATAAAGGTCGCCAGTTCGATCCACTCATATTCGTAGAATCCTGAGTCACCGTTCATTTTGAGTTTTGATATTATTTATATGGATTACAAGCCTTACATGGGATTACTCAAAAACTGTTGAACGCTTCTGCACTTTTTTCCTTAAATTTTTCTTTATTATTTTTTATTTCCTTGTTTTGTCCTAAAATCAAAATCAAAAATCAAAAGTTATTTATTCAAATTAGGCTGAGAATCAGCACTAACTGAACGTCAAAATAACATAGACAGTTCCCACAATACGCCCGCCCTTCACCACTTCCTAGTGCTTTAGCTGGGAAGAAGAAGTGGCGCAACAAACTCCCCAGCAGCACAGCTGTCTGTTCAGTTAGAAGAACTTGATTCTATACAATAGTATGCAAAATAATTTACGCAACACAAAACATTAAATTATATTATTTGTCAAATAAAATAATCAACTTTAGGAACTCTTATAACCTGTCATTTTGTAAGCCTACTAAACTTCATGTAAAATTATAATTTGTACTACACAAAGGATGACAATATTAGTGCTGAAAAATTGTATTAAATTTATTAATATTGACATTTAATTTTGACGTAACTATAATTTCTTAATTTAATTGTATTTAATAAAAAAAAAATTGTTTAATTCATGCTAATTTAGTATGAAAAGGGCAGGTGAATGATAATTGCAATGCTTGTAAAAGGCTGCTAAGTCATAAATACCTACTAACATAAATAACACTAATATTGTACACTTAGTTCGCAATAAACGATTTGACATTGACTTTTGACTTTTGGGGGGGTTAGTTGCAAACCCCATAGGTTCACAACTACTGATGATGATTTTATTCCATCGCATGATGATTTTTTACGTTTATATATATATGATATAAGCTTATATACCTATTATATAAAGGATTTTTCCTTATGTACACCCATGTGTACAGTCGACGCGCAAGGAGATATGTTAGCTAATTCTGGAGAAAGAACATAAACATTGTCTTGAGTTAATCACAGCGGCCAACTATTCTTATCGGTTACGTAATCCTTGATAGAATAGATAAGCCTTTGAACAAAGGTTGGATTTTACTTTAATTATAAACGCATTAACCCGTCGCGCGCTAATTAGCAGACACAATTGAAATTCTATTGTTATCTGTACACATGGTGTACAATCGACATTTTAAGAGTTAAAAGGCATTAGATGTGAAAGACACAGTGAGATTTGCATATATAAAGGTACATAAGATTGGCAAACACGAAAGCGCTTGCCCTTGAACCAGAACTGATTGTGTTTTTTAACGGATGAAAAAAAAGGAGGTTCTCAAGTCAACAAATATACAACGTGTCGTTTTGCATCCAGATCATCAAACCGAACAACTTTTTCCATGGCACCAACATCGTAATCGCGAAAAAATTATCAGCGTCCCATACATTTGCGTCGAGTAGGTATGTATTGAAGTTTCCTATGGGAGTGTTGAAAATTTTTTCGCGATTACGGTGTTGGTCCCATGGAGAAAGTTGTTCGGTTTGATGTTCTGTATCACACCCTGAAATTTTACGATGATGCAAATCGACACGTTGTATATATTTTTTTTTATATAAGACCACGCATACTTTTGTCCACGAACATGACCACGCATAGTAGTCCGATTTGAAAGATTCTTGTTTTATTCGGGAGGATACCTGTCCCATGTAAAATTTATTAATTTTGCTTGGGTAGTTTTTGAGTTAGCTTCAATAATACGTATTTTTCCACTTTTGTGTAGGGTAGGTACCAACCCAAAGGTGAAAAATAAAAACTTTTTTACAACAAAAAAAAAACAACCGACTTCCAAAAAAAAACACTACAAACTGAAAAATGACTTTAATTATGTGGCTAGCCAAATCCCAATCCACCCATTTAATTATGATGGAAAAATACAAGTATTAAAGTATAAAATTTCACGAATGTCGGTCGTAACCGAGCGGTGGTCGCGACCTCGCCTAGTTGGCAAGCGGCGCACGCGCCGGTCAAGGTGCCAGTTTTGATGCTCGGTCTCATCCCAATGATATTCGGCTGAATGTCGCTTTGAAGTTTCTACAGTACAGTTGAATAGTGTTGGATTGGTGACTGAATGTTTCATCTATAATATATATATAGAGAGATACTATATAAAAAAAGAGAAGTCCTTACTGACTGACTGACTCATCAACGCCCAGCCCAAACCCTTGGACCTAGATAGCAGAAATTTCGCACAGAGGTTCCCTTTATAATGTAGACAAGGAATAAAGAAGGAATTCCCGGTAGTACGTTCCCGTGGGATATTTTCCGACATCCACGCGGGCATTGCCACTGGCAAAAGCTAGTTTAATATAATTTCGTCATCACGAACAGCTCTTTTAGTGGTGTCTGATATTCCCTATCACCAGCGTGGTATTGACTGCACGAGATGCACCGGAGGTAATTTTCTTGATAACACTAAACACTGTCCCAACACTGTTAAAATAAATAACAAAGCGCTTTTCTTGTGTTTACCAAGTGTACAAACACGCTGTGAATGTGTGTGTATGCGCAGGAGCTCTCGGTACCGTCTGAGATGATGGTAAAGTTGAAAGAGTGTGAGGGTGTGTACGTTGCGTGTGTATGTGCTGTTGCTACTCTTCTTTACGCACACTTGGTAATAAAACAAAAAATAAAAAAAAAAAATTCAGAACGATAACAAAAGACAGTACAACAAGTAAAACGATGATAGCTGCAAAAGTATAAACTGTAGCGCAGCTAACAACGCCCTTCTCCAGATACGGAATGGAATAAATGTGAAAAAATAAACAAGACAATCAATCAATCTGCCTAGCCTTTTCCCAACTATGTTGGGGTCGGCTTCCAGTGTAACCTGATGCAGCTGAATACCAGTATTTTACATGGAGCGACTGCCTATCTGACCTCCACAACCCAGTAACTGGGTAATACGATACCCCTTGGTAAGACTGGTTGTCAGAATTTCGGGCTTCTGACGACCCGTAACGACTGTCAAAGATCCACGAATGACAGCCGGGACCAACGGCTTAACGTGCTTTCCGAGGCACGGAGGAGTCTCGGTATGTAAAGATGGTCACTCATCCACTGACCAACCCCGGCAAGCGTAGCTTAACCTGATGGATCGACCCGTGCGGCTGTTATTACTTAGCCACGAGCTCCTCAAAAAACAAACAAGACAAATAATAAAAAAATACAAAACAAAAAATTCTTTGGGATTGGTTTCTAATGTGTGATTGTAGGGTGAATTAGTGTGTGGGTGAGCGTTAAATGAAAGGTATGTGGTGTTAGTGATAAGTATGTTGTGTGCGGTGTGAAAGAGTAATGAGGCCACTTCCACGAGTTTCTATGTTTCATCATAATTTTGTGATTTTAACCAGGATTCAAGTTTACTTTTACATTTGCTCTTCATTAATGGGTATATGTATAGGCTTTTGTTTAATTTATTGTAGATTTTTGAACTTATATAATATGTTTGAAATAAGTTCAAAAATAACTTCAGTGGCTTTACATTATTTGTCAGTCATCAGTCATAACTAGAGTTGTTTGTCATCGGTTGCCAACGCTTGTACCTACTCATCAAAACGACTTTGCAAACTAATGATCACATTAAAACCAATATCCTTGACACGAACCAGACCTTGGCAATCTAGCAACACATTAATAAAACATCACCTAAACAAATAAATACAAACTTCGCGATGCAGACTTCCAGAACATTTATG
The DNA here is from genome assembly GCA_946251885.1 of Cosmia pyralina. Classification (NCBI taxonomy): domain Eukaryota; kingdom Metazoa; phylum Arthropoda; class Insecta; order Lepidoptera; family Noctuidae; genus Cosmia; species Cosmia pyralina. The sequence continues at coordinate 3,683,259 of OX276362.1, read as the reverse complement.
TAATAAAACTGATACACGCATTGGATAACATTTACGAGCCCTATAAAGTCGAGCTATTTCCCAAACATTTCCGATGACACGCAGATCGTTAACATTCAAGAGTACTGCCAACTTTGTAGTTTTTAAATGAAAAGGTTTCTTTAGGATTTTTATTGAAAGTATAACTTAGGGCCTGCGCCCACTGGCGGCGCGGCACGACAAGGGATTTTTATCCAACGTAAGGAAAGTAATAACTTAATAAAAAATCTGCCTAGCTTTTTCCCAACTATGCTGGGGTTGGCTTCTAGTCTAACCGGGTGCAGCTGAATACCAGTATTTTATATGGAGCGACTGCCTATCTGACTTCCACAACCCAATTACAGGGTAACACGGTACCCCTTGGTAAGACTGGATGTCAGACTTTCGGGCTTCTGACGACCCGTAACGACTGTCAAAGATCTACGAATGACAGCCGGGACCAACGGCTTAACGTGCTTTCCGAGGCACGGAGGAGTCTCGGTATGTAAAACTGGTCACCCATCCACGGACCAACCCCGGAAAGCGCAGCTTAACCTGATGGATTAACTTAATAGTAAGTAATACCTTAATAGTATGACAATTAAATTCAAATTTCAATGATAATCATAATAGGTACAAACACAAAGCTGCGGTATGCTTATAAAGGCATGCCGTATTGGCAGCGTTTGGAGTGCCTCGGCAAAGAATGCGCCAACGCGATGTCGAGGCATGCCCAAGGATACCGCGGCTTGTAGTGATGCCGAAGGCTCCCTTGCCGTGCCGTGACAGCCGGGACCAATGGTTTGACGTGCCTTCCGAGGCACGGAGAAGTCTCGTTATGTAAAAAATGGTTACTCATCCACGGACCAACCCCGGCAAGCGTAGCTTAACCTGATGGATCGACCCGTGCGGCTGTTATTACTTAGCCACGACCTCTTATAAACAGAGTATAAGTGTAAACAGTGCTTTATTGTTGTACTCATCATTATGAACAACTTTTACTATGGAACCAAACCTGAAATCGCGAAAAAAAAATCAGTTGTTCCATACATTTTGACGAATTATGCGAACATAAATGTTCTGGAACAGCTGATTTTTTTTTTCGCGATTTCAGGTTTGGTCCCATAGTAAAAGCTGTTCATAATGATGAGTTCAATGATTCCTTAAAAGATTGCCACTGTTTACACTTACACCCTGAATATACAACATCAGTTTCAGTATATGCGAAACCCGATGCACGTGTCTAGTATTTTTATGTAAAGAATCTATGTACAAAATTTCAAAACTGTATCATGAAAAATCACAAAGTTATAAGCTTGTTATGTTACCTGGTTGACCGTAAAAGAACATGATCACCACGCGGCGCCCGCTGTGCGCCCGTGCCTAGTGCCCGCTATGACCTGCAGTGACTTGTGTTCGTCGCGCGGTGTCCATATTGTTACCTTTTTTAAAGATTTTTGGGGCAACATATAACACGATATAAAAATTATTGGAATCGATTCAGTTCTTTATTCTGAACAAACTATATTCAGGTTTCGCATATACTAAAAATAATGTTGTATATCACTACTAATACCGATTTATCATAAAGCATATTCGCCCAGCGCATCTGTGTGAAAACGCATCAGATTTCGTTTACGACCGGCATTAAAGCAGGAACGTTTCCAAAACATTACCACTGACACGGACGAACGTTAACATTTGCGAATTTTGACTACATTGTGGAGTTTAGATTTTGATATTTTGTATTGAAGCTGCAATTTGAATACATGTAAAGTCAATGAAATTAATACACAAACAAACAAACAAACACTACCAACATAGATTTTCTGTATATTGAAATCACAACTGTCATTCTTTGACAGTTGTATGAAATTGCTATAACTCGGCAGCAAATTGACGTAGGATATCTAGTTTGCTTAACAATTCATTTTATTGACTGTATTTTGATTCACTCAAAAACTTGCTCGTCGGAAAGTTTTAGTATGTGTAACAAAAATCCTGTTCGATCCGATAAGAGGTCTTTATATTCATCATTACGAACAACTTTTACTATGGGACCAAACCTGACATAAAAAAAAAAAATCTGCTGTTCCCTACATTTTGACGAGATACGCGAACATAGATGTAGGGAATAGATAAATTTTTTTTCGCGATTTCAAGTTTGGTCCCATAGTAAAAGTTGTTCATAATGTACAATGACCTCTTATCGGATCGAACAGGGTTTTTTTTTACATATTGTATAGTAAGTACCTATTAGATTGCGGGTTTGAACCCTGGCAAGTTCCAATGACTTAAATTTCACTTACTTCGGCCCGCGACTTAACGAAGTCGCGGGCCGAAGTAAGTGAAATTTCAACGCAACGCAACGGCGTGAAATTTCTTGTTCCCCCGTCCCACCCCATCATCGCATCGCTGCCCGCGCTATTACTTCGTTTTCACTTAGTGCTCTTTCTGACTTATTTTCTTTTTGCTCAGCTCCTAAGGGTCCTAGCGTGATGTTAAATAGCCTATAGCCTTCCTCAAGCATTGGGCTATCGAATGCAATAAGAAGTTTTCAAATCCGACTGGAAGTTCCAGAGATTAGCACGGTCAAACAAACAAAAAAAAACAACTCTTCAGCTTTATTATTTTTATCTTTCGCGATCTTGTTATTTGCGAAAAGAAATAACGAGTATTGATCACCACGCTCATCACCTATTATTTTAAACGATGAAATCCAAGGTTTCCCCACAATTTTATCCTTCCTGTAAGAAAAATTAAAGTTGAGATTTCCACCCCTCCACCCACCCCAGGGCGTGGGACATCCATGTGGATTTTCCACCCCGGAAAAAAACAATTTTGAGGTTTCCAAGATTGACTTCGAAAAACATGATTTTATAATAATTTATTATGATTAAAACATATACATTGGATAAACTTCTTACAGGCCTAAACCTAAATTACCTAACAAACAAATTAAATAAAAAAAAAAAACAGTAAAATATCCTACCTTAACTAAACTTATTAACAAATTAAAAGATGGCGTCGAAAAACTCCTCTACACACAGTACAGTCAGCAACTAAAGTCGATTAACACTTGCAGTTTTTTAATCTTAATTATAAGATTATATATAATATAAGAGCAATGTTTAATTCAAATCGGAATAGAAATACTTAAAATTTTAAGAACTCTTAATAGTTAAACAAAAAAAAAAATGCAATTTATCGGATCATTTTGTGTTAATTTAGATGATGTTAAAAAGTAGCAGTGTTAACCGACTTCTGTTGCTGACCGTACCCAAAAGACATAAAATTAATTTGGTAGATAAACCCTAATTAAAAAGCTAGTGACTTTACCTCCAAGCTACATCATACACACAAACATTCACAAACATACACGAACAGCGTTAACTAAAACTAGAGTTAATTAAAAAACCGGCCAAGTGCGAGTCGGACTCGCGCACGCAGGGTTCCGTTTTTATAGATGATGATCTATAAAAACGCCAAAAAAATCACGTTTGTTGTATGGGAGCCCCCTTATATATTTATTTAATTCTGTTTTTTAGTATTAGTTGTTATAGCGGCAACAAAAAAACATTATCTGTGAGAATTTCAACGGTCTAACTATCACGGTTCATGAGATACAGCCTGGTGACAGATGGACAGATGGACGGACAGGAGTCATAGTAATAGGGTCCCGTTTTACCTTTTGGGTACGGAACCTTAAAACAAATGCCAGTCTGAAGTTCGTGATACTCTCTGAACATCCAGTTCGCTTCTGGGAGACGCCTGCAGTATAAAAGTGTGCAACCAAGTGAAGTAACTTGTATAATTAGAAAACAAGTGAGGGCTACTCTGGCAGTTGGAGTGGGGTTGGCAAAAGGAATGAGATGAAGCGAGAAAGTGACTTTACATAATATGGGATTTTATGTGCTGGGATTTTTTGTGTTATTTTTTATTATTAATTAATTTATTAATACCACATAAAATCCCAGCGCTGATTTGCTGGATTCATTTTCTCCTCTACTGATCGTATTTCTCCTGAAAAAAATTATTATTTTTATTATGTATGTACAGTCAGCAACAAAAGTCGAAATAAACTTGCAGTTTTTTAATTTTAATTATTAAGCGAAATATTTAATTCAAATCGGAACAGAAGTACTTAAACTTTAAAGAACACTTAACAGTTAAACGAAAAAAATAAAAAATAAAAATAAAAATGTTTATTTCAATAACTTACAGTAGTTACATTTATACTTTAGGAATGACCCTTTAAGCAAAATAAATGCTTGTGCTAGGACATTCCGCCCTTCAACTACAGTACAGTGTCGTATACAAGTTATTGAATTATGATAATGAATTTTTAAATAAGTAGACAAATCCTCCATTTTAAAGGAGGAGTATATATTAAACAAAAAGGAAAAGAAACGAAAATTGGGTAATTTTTTTTTTTGGGTTTTTGAAAAAAAAAAAGCAGTTTATCGAATCATTTTGTGTTAATTTAGATGATATCAAAAATTAGCTGTGCTAACCGACTTCTGTTGCTGACCGTAAGTATCGTATTTATTCTTGTATTTTATAGTTATTTTCGTGTTATCTCTAAGGTTGACTGGTAAAAAATGTCTCAAGGATTAAGTCCTTCTTTGTACAGTATTTTTTTACCAGTGCATAAAGTTTTAATAAATAAATAAAAAATAATTAAGGGCTGATTTTTCAATAGGCAGATAAATTTTACCTGAAGAATAAATGTGACAGTTTGACATATTTTCAATACAAAAGCAGCAAACTGCGGAAATTTAAAATTATCTGACTATTGAACAATCAGCCCTTAAAAGAACAACATCACGCCTGTAATCCCCGAAGGGTTAAGCAAAGGTGTACTTATGCTACACCCACATTTTCAAAGTATGTTTAAATCGCATGTATACGGGGCGAGCCAATTGCTATCAACTGGGCACAAATCCAGACTTCGGGCTGCTGCTGAGAATGTTTTAATGAAAAAACCCAATAAAACTGGAATTGAACCTGGTACTGCGCTTGCGACCACCACACTAACATTGTCAGAGTATTTCTTAAAGGCCTTTTCATCTTTTGATTTCCATCTTAAAGTTACTAGATACTCCAAGAGTCTGAGGAGCTCGTGGCTAAGTAATATCAGCCGCACGGGTCGATCCATCAGGTTAAGCTACGCTTGCCGGGGTTGTCCGTGGATGGGTGACCATCTTTACATATCGAGACTCCTCCGTGCCTCGGAAAGCACGTTAAGCCGTTGGTCCCGGCTGTCATTTGTGGATCTTTGACAGTCGTTACGGGTCGTCAGAAGCCCGAAAGTCTGACAACCAGTCTTACCAAGAGGTATCGTATTACCCAGTTAATGGGTTGTGGAGGTCAGATAGGCAGTCGCTCCATGTAAAATACTGGTATTCAGCTGCATCCGGTTAGACTGGAAGCCGACCCCAACATAGTTGGGAAAAGGCTAGGCAGATTGATACTCCAAGAGTCTGAAGGAGAGTTAAAATATCTTGAAAACTCCCTCGGGTGGCGTAATGATCGGTTTATACACCCGATTCTGAGAGTTGCGGTAGGAAAATAATACATTAGTATTTTTAGGGTTCCATAAATCAAAAGGAAAAACGGAACTCGTAGAGGATCACTTCGTTGTCCGTGTGTCTGTCAGTCTGTAAAGACCCTTTTTCTCGAGAACAAGTGTAGGTATCAAGTTGAAATTTATATTAAATACGAAAGTTTACAGCCTTTTGGAGCTCTAAAAAATTCAAGCTTCTAAGTCAATGCAATAAAAAATACGGCCATTTTTGCGACATATTTTGATACTCGCAAATAAATCAACACCCAAGTTAATAGGGTACTTCCCGTTGAAGAAGCAAGGTCTCACAGCACAAATAAAGGAAAAAGTCCGAAAATCGTTAATTTGTAATTTGAAAATCTTATTTTGGTATTACGCCGTGACGTATATCAATGTATGGGAGAACATATTTTTCAACTACAATGTTAAGTTTGTTTTTAACCGACTTCAAAAAGGAGGAGGTTCGCAATTCGTCGGAACCTGTGTATGTTCCCCGATTACTCGAAGATGGCTGGACCGATTTGGATTTTTTTTTGTTTTATTCGAGAGGGTATACATCACAGTTGGTCACATATAAAATTGATTAACTTTGCTTTGGTAGTTTTTGAGTTAGCTTCAATAATATTTATTTTTTCCCCACTTTTATACGGATGATGTTCTAGTTTGTTTTGCACGTAGTGGTATTAGAATTTGTGTGGGGTAGGTACCACAACTAAAAAGTGAAAAATAAAAACTTTTTTACAAAAAAATACAACCGACTTCCATAAACAACACTACAAAGTGAAAAATAACTTGTATTTTTTTGTAAAAAAGTTTTTTTGTGATAAATTCTTTTCAACAACGGAATGCGGAACCCTTCAATGTGCGTGGTCCGTTACACACTTAGCCGGTTTTTGTTGAAGGACCATTACTGACGTCATTAAAAGAAAAACATCGTGAGGAAACCTAGGCACAATAGTGAATATAAGTTTGAAATGGCCAATTCGTCTTGAGCTACTTAATAAGTCAAGTCAAAGTCCAATAATTTATTTTAAACTAGCTGACTCTACAGACGTTGTCCTGTCCAAATTTAGATAATAATTCATGCAAAAATCACATAAAAAATGCATTTACAGTTTTTCTGAATTTTCCAATTTTTCGGCAATTTTTCTCTTCATAAGAACCTTACTCAGTCTTCAAAGAATATTTGAAAAATTGAGATGTGAAATTAATTCATCATCATCATCTGCCTAGCCTTTTCCCAACTATGTTGGGGTCGGCTTCTAGTATATCTGGATTCAGCTGAATACCAGTAAATTATTTAAATGATAATGTATTTTTACTAGGACGGTAAAAGTGGACATGTAAGTAGCAAGCGTGTGATTAATGGAGCTTATTTATTTATATATACCTAAAGGTGTCTTTCTCTTGTAACAATACAGTTCTGAGGCTTATTCTGTTAGTTAGTTATTTTCTCAAACTTTCTCGCGCGATGATCAGCTGTTTCCAATAGTTTAGTAAAATCGAAAGTCGACCATAATTTACTTCGATTATCTAGCACTCAGATTGCAATTGGATATATAAATTATGTCAGCATCATCATCATTTCAGCCGAAAGACGTCCACCGCTGGACATAGGTCTCCCCCAAGCACCGCCACATCGACTGGTTCTGTGCTTCCCGCATCCAGCGGATTCCTGCGGCCTTCACAAGGTCATCGGTAAATTATCTGTTACAATTATTCACCCAAAATCGCTCCAATTTCTCTACCTTGCACCACATTTAAAAAATGTTTGCGTCTGTCTGGATATCGCCTGCATTTCCATTGCTCCAATATTTACTGTTATTAAGAATATTCATTAGTTCCTACTTTCTGACTCAAGATCACTGTAATTAAGTTTCTGGCATGGAGCCTCAGATCAACAAAAAAAGGAAGATGGAGCGCCGCGAACATCTGAAGTGAAGCCACCTTTTTATGTATGTGTGTGTGTGTGTGTGTGTGTGTGTGTGTGTGTGTGTGTGTGTGTGTGTGTGTGTGTGTGTGTGTGTCGAAGGTTTGCCGTTTATTAAATTGTTTCTTTGGGGAATAATATTGTATGGGTAAGATATCATATTTATATAGCTTGATCTCTGCGACATATGTCAAACTGACATTCCTAGGGTTGTCAGGATATAAAAAATTGTCGATAGAAAGTATCGCCGTTTCTTACTATTATCGATGCTAATGTAACATATAATTAGGTTTAATTTAATTACAAACGTTACTAAATTAAACGAATATTTTAATATAAAATACATTTATTCTCTTAAAGGAGTACACCCCAAATGTTACATGAGTAGTTGAGAAATTGGATTTTATTTACTCACTATTATTTTAAATCAAATAAGTACAAATGTAAATAATGTTGCGATATTAAAATATACAATAAAATTAAAAATTAAATTAATTTTAAATTAGATTTTAATTAAAGTATCGATAGTCTGTGGTCACGATGATTCATCGCCCATCACTAATAAGGTCGGTATGCCCATAAAGTATGACATTGACAGGTACTGTCTGTACTATTATGAAATTCAGGACTTCATAGGCGTGTTTTTACTGACAGCTGTCGCAGAGATCAAGCTATCTTTTATGAAGTATAAATTTGTTTAAGAAATTTTAAATCGTATTATGGCAACCCGCGCACTTTATGTCACCGTATTTTTTTGTTTGAAGTGACTGAGCACCTGCCATCTAATCTCTTCACCACCCTTGGTTGACTGGTAGAGAATGCCTAAGGCATTAAGTCCGCCTTTGTACGTTTTATGTGCGAAAAGGTTAAATAAATGAATAAATAAATAACCTAAAACTCATAGATAATAAAAACGATGTTATTTCAAGTAATTACAAGTAAAAAGTGATTCCGTGAGACTTTATAGGTGAATTGTTTTAACAACGTTTCACTACACAGGAAGGCCTAGAGTCATTTTTTTTAACTGTGTTAACTAGACGACGACTCGTTAAGTACTAAGAGAAGTGAGCATGATTTTAGTTCTATGTGTGTGCATTGAGCGTGTATTTTACTTGCAGGAGCACGGTTTTGTGGCTTTCAGTTTTGATGATCGCGACGCTCCATCTTCCTGTTTTCGTTGATCTGAGCATGGAGCAGTTTTTGCATAGCCAACGTCGTACCACTTTTGACAAAATGAATTCGAATATATTTGAAAATATTTTCATCGAAAATGTCAACTATAGTCAAGTACTTACATTTTATGATTTAAGAAAGTCTTCTCATTTTCAACTTGCTGTTATGATAAAATCCTTTGAACTTTTTTCTTACTTTTGAACTAAAGAATAGCTTTACTATGTCAAAACTTCATGTTATGTCTTTTTAACTGACGAAAAAAAAAGAGGAGGTTCTCAAAACGAAGCGTGTATTTTTTTATATATGGCCACGCATATCTCTTACAGAGTTGGCCGATTTGAACGATTCTTATTTTATTCGGGAGGGTATACTTCGAAATTGGTCCCATGTAAATATTAACTTTGCTTGGGTAGTTTTTGAGTTGGCTTCAATAATACTTATTTTTCCCACTTAGTCTATGTGTATGTGCATGATGTCATAATATGTATTTTTTTTTGTGACATTATCGTCTTCAATGTTACTTTTGTGTCACAAAAAAATCTGAGAAATACACATTATAAAAAAGATATACATTTTTGAAGCTTCACCGGCAGAAATCTCCAATTAATTACAAAAACAAAAATAACTCAAAAACTACAAAAAATCGCGGGAAGATCAATCAATCTGCCTAGCCTTTTCCCAACTATGTTGGGGTCGGCTTCCAGTCTAACCGGATGCAGCTGAATACCAGTATTTTACATGGAGCGACTGCCTATCTGACCTCAACAACCCATTAACTGGGTAATACGATACCCATTGGTAAGACTGGTTCGCGCTGGTGGTGGTTGGTGGTGGGTGGAATGGTAATCACGGGAAGATATTACATGGGGTATTTTTCAATATCTCCGGGTATGAGAAATTCAGATTTTTCTTTTTGACGTCAGTATTTGGACCACCCTGTATATAACGGAAATTCGTTTTACAAAATCATCATTCTCTAGTCCTTATCCCAATTTATTTGGAGTCGGAGCAATATGTATTTTAAGGTTTATAAAATATATTAAACTATTGAAATACTGGCCCAAACAACGAAATGAAGAGAAAACGTGGGAATGGTAGCCTTTGAGCTTTGCTTAATGGAACACTATTGTCTCAAAATAGAAAGATACAGAATGTTTGCTTTGTTCCATCCAATGACCGAAAAGGTACTCACACATAGACACGCGTTCACGTACAGCGAGTGCACGCGCACTCGCGATCGGCATTTGTTTGAGATAGCCGTACGTACGCGTCTATGTTTGCGTGAGCTTGTTTTCGTTTGTTTTATGGAGCCGACCTGGGGGCTTACTATGAGCTCTTATAGCAGGGCAGAAGTTGAACGGTTCCAGTGTGAGAAAGAGACGGAGCTATATACGACCTATAGCACCATCCTTTTTTCTCAACGGATCCATGATGGATCCATGATGTTATTTCAAGTCATAGTGCGGCACCTGTACCTATCTACATATTTTTAACCGACTTCAAAAAGGAGGAGGTTCTCAATTCGTCGGAACCTTTTTTTTTTTTTTTATGTATGTTCCCCGATTACTCGAAGATGGCTGGACCGATTTGGATTTTTTTTTGTTTTATTCGAGAGGGTATACATCACAGTTGGTCCCATATAAAATTGAATAACTTTTCTTCAGTAGTTTTTGAGTTAGCTTCAATAATACGTATTTTTTCCCCACTTTTATATGGATGATGTTCTAGTTTGTTTTGCAGATAGTGGTATTAGAATTTGTGTGGGGTAGGTACACAACTAAAAAGTGAAAAATAAAAACTTTTTTACAAAAAAATACAACCGACTTCCAAAAACAACACTACAAAGTGAAAAATAACTTTAATTACGGAAGTCGGTGGCAAAAAACGAAAATACATTTAACTTGACACCGACTTCCGAAATTAAAGTTATTTTTCACTTTGTAGTGTTGTTTTTGGAAGTCGGTTGTATTTTTTTGTAAAAAAGTTTTTTGCCAATCGACTCAGCCTATCGCAGTCCATTGCTGGACATAGGCCTCTCCCAGGCTGCGCCACATTACCCTGTCCACCGCCTTCTGGATCCAGTCTGTCACAACCATTTTCCTAAGGTCGTCGGTCTGTGGCGGCATCTACATCGCCACAATGCGAACTACGCATCACAATGACATGACGTCACGCAAATCCTGCATCACGCAATCAGAGTTTACCGTGCGACTAGCATAGTTGCCCACCAGACATGACACCCGTCTGGTCGGAGGATCCTCCCTTTTCTATGAAGGATGAGTAAACTTTACACCCTGTTCCTCATTACCTCCATATGTCTATCTAGCTGGCGGACGTCCCACATTACGTTTGCCGATACGCGATCTCCACGGTATCTATTTTGTACTGTAGCCGAAGTAAAAATACTAAGAAAAACCCGCATAAATTACCTACTTTACAAAATTTTACCAAAATGGTAATCGGTTAAATTTTCTCTCAAAGGAATATTGGAATTTCCATGTAAAATAATTAATTACTAGATTAGCATAAATTGTGAACTTTGACAACAAGGTGGTAACTTTGTCGGGCAGAATTCAAATTCACTGGTCAGTAGATATAGAGGTTGTTCTAGAACAATTGAGCTGAGCGTTAAATGTGTGGTGATGAGTTAGCAAAAAGTGCTCAAAATCCATAACGCAGTATGGCGAAGATTATTGAAAAGCTGGTGATTTTAGTTGCTGGAAATATTACCTATTAACTTTTTTTCTTATGCTAGCTAAGCATACTGAAATGTGATTTTCTTCATAAATGAGGAGGTGTAACCAGACTGTGGTCAACCGAAGTCAGTCAGTCAATAAGTAGCTATAATAACTTTTTTTTTTAATTTTCTTATTTGCTCCCCAAAAGTGACCCCCATATTCCAAATTTATTTATTTGCTTTACACGTCCGTGTTTGGGTCACACAAATTCATATTCATCATTCTCTTACCCTTATCCCAATCTATTTGGGGTTTTTTTCCATACTTCTCTATTATTCGTCATCTCGGTAGTCACCCCCTTTCTAGCCATGTCATCTTTCACACAATCCATCCATCGTTTCTTTGGTCTTCCCCTACTCTTATAGCCATCGACATTCATACTCAAAACTTTCCTCACGACATTTTCCTCACTCCTCCGCATCACATGCCCATACCATGACAGCCGATTTCCGCAAATTCATATTATGTGTATTAAATTTCAACTTAATCGGTCGATTAGATTCGGAGCAAATTGGCTGTGACAGACGGACAGACAGACAGACACACGAGTGATCCTATAAGGTTTCCGTTTTTTTCCTTTTGAGATACGGAACTCTAAAAATATTTGATATTTCACATCGATCAATGGTCGATGGATGAACGACTGATAATCAGTTGGAAGATCGTTATTAGACGTTGTTATAATAACAATTGACGTCGAATGAAAACAGTCGACGTCGAGTGATCGTACCATATAAGCAGGCGATATCAGAAGCTGCACTTTAATTTGGCATATTTCACTCGAAGAGAAAGAGATCTCAACACTAAATAAATCAAAAATGAATTCAGTAGTAAACCCGTCCAACGGCAACGTTGTTGCATTTCGGCACTCGGCATCTTTCACTCGCCTACCGAATGATCGAAAAATTAAATGCAAGGAGCAGATGAACTTGTTCCTATGTAATTTTGTGGGCGTCTTGTGAACGGCAAATTAAAAAAAAAACCCTTTCTCGAGTTAAGCATCTGATATCGGCCTAAAGAAGAACAGTTGACGTCGATTGATAACAGTTGACGTCGAGCAACCGTAATCAATAAATGTAATGTTTTGAATTTACATTATGTTTACTCCATACGTTCGTTCTAGGGCCTCAGATGACGTCGAATTAAAACAGTTGACGTCGAGCGACATAATTACACTGAATCGGCTTATAGGGTCGATGTCATAGTTCGACCGCAGTCTGGTTGCACCTTTACATCAGGGGTGCAGAATTCGCGAGCGCATTCTGCGCGTACCCGACAGAACTTATGTAATATCTAAAATTAAGTGTGATTATTCAAGTTCCGAGCTCAACCCTTGCAATCAGACGGCCACAGGAATCAACTCAGCACCTCATTTGGGTTTTAATGAGGGGCAAAAAGTTGAATATTTTTGCAGTTCATAAAATGGAGGAGCATGGGTTTTTACTTGGTATGCCTCCGATTTGCAACCTCCTCTTTTTTCGAGAAGTTTCGTAATACCGTGGGCCTAGCACGAGCGCGCTGATACGTCATGAAAATCGAACGATTTAAAAAAGTTGAGAGGTGTCAAGGGACACCCGGATGGAACGAAGTTCCTTTCTATTAATTAGTGAAGGAATTGTGATATTTTTTTTTTTCTTTTTTTTTTTTGTTATATCTGGCTTGCTTTCTATAAGAGAGAGAGACAGAGAAACATGCGCACGTCGCACAGCTTACAATAGCTTACTATAGCAAAAAGTGTCGTTACAACTTTTCGTGAGAATTTTTTCCGTCTAGCCCCCTTTCACAACGCGCGATAAGGAACTTCGTTCCAAAATTTAAAATACTCATTGCGCACATAGTATTAACTTCGTTTTATAACTTCATGGTTCGAGGTGGCACGGGAAAAAAGTTTCTGGAAGGACTTGGGGGAAATTGGAAGCTAGTTGCCCATTCCAAAACGTAGATTTTTACGGAGAAGATCGGGCAAGAAACCTCAAAGACACTCTTTTAAAATAAGATATTACAAAATCCTTGTTGTTGCAATATTCTTGTTGCTTCTATATCTGTGAAAAATGTAAAAAAAAAAACAAATAAACGTTCAAAATATAAGATCAAAAAGAAGCCCTGGCAATTATTAAGAGATGACCAGTCTCAACTGACGGCGCCATGCACTTGCAGGACTGTCCATGTAAGTGAGCATCTAAACATTCACTAATAACTAAGTAAAATCTGCCTAGCCTTTTCCCAACTATGTTGGGGTCGGCTTCCAGTCTAATAGGATGCAGCCAATACCAGTATTTTACATGAAGCGACTGCCTATCTGACCTCCACAACCCGGTTACTGGGTAATACGATACCTTGGTAAGACTGGTTGTCAGACTTTCGGGCTACTGACGACCCATAACGACTGTCAAAGATCCACGAATGACAGCCGGGACCAACGGCTTAGCGTGCTTTCCGAGGCACGGAGGGGACTAAAAAAAAGCCCTCAAAAAAAAAAAAACCCCCGGGCAATTAAGAGATGACCAGTCTCAACTGACAGCGCCATCATGCACTTACATGACTGCCGATGTAGGTGAGCATCTGGATTCTGGACTAAATCAGACTCCCTTCGAACTTTCACTACTAGGTAAGTAATTGAAAATAATCAACAAATTAAGGATTTTCTGTCAATTTAAGTCAACTGTAAATAGTGTCATCAGGTGGAATGACGGTGGTGGTGTGGTGGTGATGTGGTGGTGTGGTGGTGGTGGTGATGTGGTGGTGAATGGTGGTGGTGGTGGTGGTGGTGGTGGTGTGGTGGTGGTGAACGGTGGTGGTGGTGGTGGTGGTGTGTGTGTGTGATGATATGGTGCTTGATGTGGTGGTGGTTTAATTTGAACGAACAAACTCTCACTGGTCAATCCAATATATCTAAACTTATAAAGCAAAAGTAATAAAGAGAATAGATTAGATTTATTTTTGTATGTTTGTTTCTAATGAATAAACTCAAAAAACACTTAAACGATTTTAAAAATTATTTTTGCATTTGATAGCTCAATTCTCGAGGAAGACTATAGGCTATTTAACACCACGCTAGGAACCTTAGGAGCTAAGTAAAAAGAAAAAAAGTCAGAAAGAACGCTAAGCAAAAACGAAGTAATAGCGGGGGCAGGCGATGCGGTGCGACGGGGTGGGTCAGAGGGACAAGAAATTTCATGCGGACGAAGATGCGGGCAGAAGCTAGTAGTAGTAGCGGCGGGAATCGATTGCCGATTCCCGGCCACCGTAGGCGCGGGCTTGCGGACGACGAGTAATGGGCAGCTCGCCGTCCGGTAAGGACCAGGCCCGGGTCGACGGCGCGTTGTGTTCCACGCGCGCCTCAAAGATATGTCAGCAGTGACGGGGTCAATTGGGCCGATGCCGCCGGGGTCGCGGGTAGTTCGAAAGAGATACCGTGGCCCTGGCACGGGCAGCTGAAGGAGCATGGGTGGGTTTTAGTCAGTAAAAGTCTGACACGCAGATAGTCCCAACCCTTTTAAAGGTGTGACTCCCATTAGAAGCGGAGCGATTAATCTTTCTCATCGCGTCGCGTCAGTAACACGCGTGTCTTGATGTATCGTTATCCCGTTACGTTTTGTTACCAACAAACTATACTTATAAAGGGGTGAACAGGGATGTTGGTTGTGTAGTGTTCAAGCTTGGAAACGTCGTCTGTCTGATATTGTATAAGAAAAAAAAACCGGCCAAGTGCGTATCGGACCACGCACAATAAAGAGTTCCGTAGTTGAAAAAAGTTTAAAGCATGTTCACGCTGCAACTGCAAGTTTTTAATCCCAAAAAAATATTTTGTGATATAAGTAATTACAAATTAACTATTTTCAGATTTTTCCTTTACTTGTGCTGTGAGACCTTGCTTCTTGCCAAATTTCATGATTCTAGGTCAATGCTGCAATGGGAAGTACCACATAGGTTTTGATTTATTTGCGAGTATCAAAATATGTCGCTTAGATGGCCGTATGTTTCATTGCGTTGACTTAGAAGCTTGATTTTTTTAGAGCTCCAAGGGAACATAGACTTACGTATTTGGTATTAATTTTAACTTGATACATCTACGCCTTCCTGAGAAAAAAGGTCTTGACAGACTGACATACAGACGGACAATAAAGTGATTCTATTAGTTTTCCGTTTTTTCCTTTTCGAGATACAAAAAAATATTTTCTTGGTATAGAACTCATACCACGTACAATATTAGGTAAAATGACTCACGGACCCGATTCACAC
Organism: Cosmia pyralina; assembly: GCA_946251885.1. NCBI lineage: Eukaryota > Metazoa > Arthropoda > Insecta > Lepidoptera > Noctuidae > Cosmia > Cosmia pyralina. Next base: position 3,667,613 of record OX276362.1, on the reverse strand, counting down.
CGCACTCGTGTGAGGGGATAAGGAACCCTAAAAAATAAGTGAAGTCCCAATTCACGAAGCAATTTACCATTTATTTTCAACATTTTATTGCTTCAATTTTAAATGGAATAGAGGATAAGGGCAGAAGAATAATGATGATGAATGTACAGTCAGCAACAAAAGTCGATTAACACTTGCAGTTTTATAATCTTAATTATTAAGCGAAATATTTAATTCAAATCGGAACAGAAGTAGGTACTTAAAATTTAAAGAACATTAACTCTTAACAGTTAAACGAAAAAAAGCACTTTATCGAATCATTTTGTGTTAATTTAGATGATTTCAAAAAGTAGCAGTGTTAACCGACTTCTGTCGCTGACCGTACAAACAAAGAATTTAAATACCTACCTACATAAATAACTTAATAGGTAACCGATCCGTCAATGTTATATCAAAGTATCCAAAATAAATATTCCGCAATACACCACCAATTTGCATTGACCCCTGATATTTTATTCCTTTCCCACAAAATCTAAAGCAGAATATTAAAATCGCCTCATGACGAGAGTTCTTTGCAAACTAGCCGGGTTATACAAAATGTGGGTTAAGGCGTGTCCAGACGCTTTGGACGCGGATAAAATTTTAGAGCTTTAGTTCAAGTTTCATTTGCAGCTGTAGACAATACTGTGTATGACAGTAAGCTGCACAGCTTAGAATAATGAAAACTAAGTTGCAAAGCGCACGCTTTTCAACTTAGTTTTCATTATTCTAGCAGGAGATGTATCACAATACTTGTGACATATTTCGTAGGTATAGTTAATTTTTTGACGCATTTCGGGTGCAAAATTATATTTTGTGATCATTCATTTTAGGCTAAATTTTGAAAGTGCAAAACAAAAGAAAAGTTATATTCCGAAAGAATACGTATTTACTTTCACATTTAGCCCAAAAATGTATGGACGGTGAATGATCTCCTTTGCCTCAGTTTTTTACATGATTATAAAAGTTGAAGATTTTCTTAAGTAAATTATGAGGGCCAAAACACGATTGATACAATTCAGCTCGATACAAAAAAAAAAGCGGCCAAGTGCGAGTCGGACTCGCCCATGAAGGGTTCCGTAGCAGCAAGTAACATAATATAAAAGTTCTTGTAGTTCGTTGTAACTTCGATCGATGTTTTAATAATAGACTGATTTATGACGTATTAAAAAAACTACTTACTAGATCTCGTTCAAACCAATTTTCGGTGAAAGTTTACATGGTAATCATATATTTTTTTTAGTTTTATCATTCCCTTATTTTAGCAGTTACAGGGGGGACACACATTTTACCACTTTGGAAGTGTCTCTCGCGAAAACTATTCTGTTTAGAAAAAATTATATTAGAAACCTCAATATCATTTTTGAATAAAAAATTTTAATTTCAGTTCTAAATATGGGGACCCCCAAAATTTATTGTTTTTTTTTTCTATATTTGTGTGACATCCTTAATGCGGTTCACAGAATACATCTACTTACCAAGTTTCAACAGTATCGTTCTTGTATTTTCGGAAAAAAGTGGCTGTGACATACGGACGGACAGACAGACAGACATGACGAATCCATAAGGGTTATGTTTTTTGCCATTTGGCTACGGAACCCTAAAAATCGCACTTTCCTGAAAATTTGTATTTTTATACGTCCATTATGAGAAAAAAAAACTGTTTTATTCAATTGTAATTAAAGCAATTTCAATAAAATTTCGTCTACACAATCACCATTAAAGACATTGGGGGATTATAGGTTTATTTTAATGTAAAAGAGCATAAGAAATATTTAAAAAATCGTGCCATAAAATTTCGCGCGGTACTATACCCCGTTATAATACCATTTCGCCTTAAGGCGCGTATAGCCGCTAACAGACAGCGCCATCATTGAAAAATTAATAAGTCTGCAGATATTTTGAATTTATTCCTATTCAAACATTTTTAGTCAGATGCTGTAGAATTTTTAGAAGTTGGTTCTGACTTAGGAGGTTTAGTGTTGATTTTTTTATACAAAAAAAATACAACCGACTTCCAGAAACAACACTACAAAGTGAAAAATAACTTTAATTTCGGAAGTCGGTGTCTGGTTAAATGTATTTTCGTTTTTTGCCACCGACTTCCGAAATTAAAGTTATTTTTCACTTTGTAGTGTTGTTTTTGGAAGTCGGTTGTATTTTTTTGTAAAAATGTTTTTATTTTTCATTTTTTAGTTGTGGTACCTACCCCACACAAATTCTAATACCACTACCTGCAAAACAAACTAGAACATCATCCATATAAAAGTGGGGAAAAAATACGTATTATTGAAGCTAACTCAAAAACTACCAAAGCAAAGTTAATCAATTTTATATGGGACCAACTGTGATGTATACCCTCTCGAATAAAACCAAAAAAATACAAATCGGTCCAGCCATCTTCGAGTAATCGGGGAACATACATAAAAAAAAAGAAAAAAAAAAAAGGTTCCGACGAATTGAGAACCTCCTCCTTTTTGAAGTCGGTTAAAAATTCAACAACATCTGACTAAAAATGTGTACATAGGAAATTTCAAAACGTCTTCTCCTGACTAACAAAACTAAAACGCTCTATAAAATATTTTAGTTATAGAAGTGTTTTGTCTTTTTTTTCAAACTCAAATTTCGTACTCAAAATTCGAAAGATATTGACAAAACACTTCTATCAATCAGCCTAGCTTTTTCCCAACTATATTGGGGTCGGCTTCCAGTCTAACCGGATGCAGCTGAATACCAGTATTTTACATAGAGCGACTGGCCTATCTGACCTCCACAACCCCTTAACTGGGTAATACGATACCCCTTGGTAAGACTGGTTGTCAAACTTTCGGGCTTTTGACGACCCGTAACGACTGTCAAAGCTCCACACGATGACAGCCGGGACCAACGGCTTAACGTGCTTTCCGGGGCACGGAGGAGTCTCGGTATTTAAAGATGGTTACCCATCCACGGACCGACCCCGGCAAGCGTAGCTTAACCTGTTGTATCGACCCGTGCGGCTGTTATTACTTAGCCACGAGCTCTTCTGATAAATTGCTTCTATAATACTAAAATAGGTTTATGAAGTGTTTCAGTGTTTTTATGAATAAATCTATAATAAAATTAAAATAAGAAAGAAACCATAAGTCATAAGTTCATCCACCACTCCACTCCACTCCACGCCACTCATAGCGCTCATTCCACTTCTAGCCATAGATTTTGCTTAACAAATCATCTCTATCCGCTATCAGCCAACTTACACTCCTACCAACTTATCTGTGAAAAGGCGAAAATTGGAACTACGGCCGTCATGTTGAAATGTCTTCGATTGTGCCAACGCATGTCATTCGATTGTGTGGACGCATCGACGGTGGCGTCCTCATTCAGTTCACAGATAAGTTGGTAGGACTGTATATGAAGGACGTCCTTCCATCTTTTTACAAGACATCATTACTTTTTCAATTTATGCAATAACGTCAGAAAAAATCTACGTATTCCGTCTGAACAAATCCCTATCTCCTCCGTGTATATCCGATATTATTGTTATGATAATCATTATTATTGCGTTTCGCGGAGATTTGTGCTTCTCATATCAGTCAATACTATTTTTAGAAATAACGTATTCGTGTGGAAATCAGTACGATGGCGGTTAAGTTTTTTTGACTGTACCTAGAGGTTTTATGAATGGTTCATATTCTGTTAAATAGATCTTTTTGCATACCAATTCTAATCTAATCCTTTCTTCTAATATTTAAAATTACCGGGTCATTGAATAGGTTTAGGTTTTGGAAGCAATTTGTTCCATACCTACCCATAAATCTCAGGCCTCTTTCCATTTGCAAATATTCTAAACATAACCAGCCTATAAGTTAGTTTCAGTTCAAGATCAATCCATTTAATTAAGTCAAAATTACATAAATTCCAATAAATGTCAGAAGGATGAATGCCAAACTATAGCTATTATACATTCAAATATTATTATTATCCCTACCTAGATACCTACAGGGTTTTCTGTTCGTTTTAATTATATTATCGATGTTACCATAAAAACCATAGCAATTGATTAAATTAATGCATCTGATAAATAGGAAAAATGTTATATTTTCCCATAAATGTAAAAGCTTAAATGAATACAAATAAAAACACATACCCACCTACATTACTATCACGTTAAACACAAGACAATCTAACAAAACACATTCTACAAAATTCATAATTCTTCACACTGCATCCATTGCCGTCCACATACAACCCTCTTAGCCTATAAGTTATATTTTAATTTTTTTATTATTTTTTTTTATTTTTTATTCTTATATATATTTTTGGGTCAGAAGTGGTATAAGGTTTAAAGAAAACCACGTGGGAGGTTAACCTAACATTTATTGATTTACAACAATTTTATTTAATCTACGAAAAATCAAAATGAAACAAAATAACACCGAACACAGTAAATAGCACTCAAGAAAATGGCTCACGAGACCTATGTGGAGACGACCGATACTAGCAGCGATCCGACTACCCTCAGCGCCAACGAAGTAAAGGAACGAGAACAAGTGTGATGTCGCTACGCCCCGTAAGGGGCGTGACGTGCGGTTTCTGCTTCATATTGTTTCAGTTTCTGGTTTGCGGCTTCATATATAATCTCCGCAAGCGCGATTCTCTAAGGGAACTGTTTAAGGAAATTAACATCATGACGGTACCTTGTCAATATATCTACGAAAATATCATGTACGTAAGGAAAAATTTACATCTTTTTAGTAAAAGAGGTGAAAGGCATAATTATAGTACTAGAAAAAGGGACCTATTAGCTCAACCAGGTTTCAGACTAGCTAAAGTAGACACGTCGTTCATGGGATACTGTTTAAAATGTTACAATAAAATACCTCCACACATACTTCAGCTCAATGAGACTAAATTCAAAACTTGTATAAAACGCACACTATGCAGGCAGGCATATTATAAGTTTGGGGATTACATAACCGATAAAAATGCTTGGCTCAATGCTGGTCCTGCTCCACAACCACAACTAATTAATTAACATTTGAAGATACTGTTGGAGATGCTGAAGATTGTAAGACTATCATTGCATTGTATAGACTCAATCTCCTTTGTATTATATAATTGCATAGCACATGTGTGAGTACTATGTACATACTCTAAAGCTACCATTTACTGGGTACGTCTTTGTTTGACTTGAATGTGCCCTGGCGACTGAGAGTGTGTGACGCTCACACTAATGTCTCGCTGATGGTGGCGCGTGTTGGATCATTTAGCCAATCCATGCGTCAGGTTCGTGAATAAGCGCTGTCAGTGAAGGCTGGGCATACCTTAGCGGTCAGGGTTTATTTTAATTTAATTTAAATATTTGAATTGTTTTTTTTTAAGGACGCTTTTAACGTTCTGCATCGTTCTCACATATGAAATTTCAACATGAATGATGTAACCATTATTTTGTAACCATATCTTGATTTAAAAGAGTGTCCGTGGAGTTTCTTGCCCGTTCTTCTCCATAGGTACCTACTATGCTTTGGAATGGGCGCCTAGCTTCATCTTTCTGACTGACCGACCCCTTGACAATTCAAAAGTGCCTGTAATTGGTTTAATTGAAATAAATGCTTTGAGTTTGAGTTTGAGTTTGAGTTTTCGGGGCGTAGCCCCCCTCCCGCGGACGCTATACGGTGGCCCGTAACCAAGGGCCCCTCGTCGTGTTCGCCACTGGCGAATGGAAGGTTAGGCGCGCTGCATTTTCGCGCACATGAGGATAGTGTCTCTATTTGTGTCCGTAAGCTCGTCACGACATAATGCATACTGCCGCTTTCTTCACCGTACCCCGGCGGTCAACCCCTACCAGGTGGAACCTCCACCTACATGGGGGAAGCCCAGCAGAAGGCGACCAGCGACAGGGATACGGACTCGACGTTCCTACGGATAGGGTGAGTGGCTCCCGCCCGCCCCACTAAAAAAAAAAAAAAAAAATACATAAAGTAAACCGCCTGTCTGGGTTTGAACCTCCCACCTACAACTCGTAAGACGCCGCCGTTACCACTGGGCCACGATTGCTCACACTAAGCTAATATTTTATTATTTTCATTTTCAGGTACGGAATCAAGCAAGACCGCTGCAATAGTTACCAAAGCTGCCATTACCAATTAAAATAAGGTGACGTACAAAAAATGTCTTACTAATAGGGATGATGTCTGCATACATAAGACACGTATACGTCTAACATATATAAGACACGTATTTTTTGTTTTACCATATTGATATAAACCGGCCAAGTGCGTGTCGGACCACGCACAATGAAGGGTTTCGTAGTTGAAAAGAATTTAACCCAAAACAATTTGCGGACTTTTTCCTTTACATGTGCTGTGAGAGCTTGCTTTTTGCCAAATTTCATTATTCTATGTCAACGAGAAGTACCCTGTAGGTTTTGATTTTCTTGCGAGTATCAAAATATGTCGCATAAATGGCCGTATTTTTTTATTGCGTTGACTTAAAAGCTTGATTTATTTAAAACTCCAAGGTAGTCCTACGTATTTTGATACCTCTCCACGTACCTGATAAAAAGGGCCTTGACAGACAGACAGACACACGGACAACGAAGTGATTCCATTTTTTCTTTTGAGGTAGGTACGGAACCCTAAAATATTACTTATATAAAACGCATTAAAGTTGGGAAGTGGTGACTTGCTACGTCACAACTTTAGCAAACTATGCGTAGAAAAAATCTAGCAAGGAGTGACGTCATGCCACATTTGACAGACATGCGAGCTTCTGAAAGTGAATGAATAAAAAAAAAAAATAATAAGTTGAAGCTACGCTTACCGCGATTGCTTCATGGCTCACCATCTATTACATATCGAGAACCCTCCGTGCCTCGGAAAGCACGCTACGCCATTGGTCCCGGCTGTCATTCGTAGATCTTTGACAGTTTTTACGGGTAGTTAGAAGCCCAAAAGTCTAGACCACTGTCTTAGGCCTCGTTTACGGACACGCGTGGCATCGCACGGCGCGTCGAGCGGCGCGGCCTGCACTAAATTCAAACATAGGGCGTTCGAGGGCACGACGCGATTTTATATGTGTTTGTTTGAATTGTAGCGTCGCATGTGGCGGGTGAAACGACGGGCGCCGCGGCGGGTGACGCAGCGGAAGACGCGGCGGGTTTCTTCGGTTTAACTTCTTTATAACATACTTAATGACACCGCGTGCGGCGCCGCGTGCGACACCGCGAGCGCCACCGCGTGCGCCGTTCGAGCGCCACCGCTTGAGCCGCTGCGTGCGTACCATAAACGGAGAAAACGCTTGACGCCCCGCAGCCCGCGCCGCCTGACGCCCCGCGTGTCCGTAAACTAGGCCTTACCAAGGGCTATCATGTTACCCAGTACCAGTCACTCCATGTAAAATACTGGTATTCAGCTCCATCCAGTTAGACTGGAAGCCGACCCCAACATGTCGGGAAAATGCTAGGCAGATTGATTAAGTAGAATCTGGTAGATAGTTCCCATCCGGACACTGTGAAATAAACCCTTACATTTTTCTATTACTATCCTAAAAAAATATGCACCATCACATTCTTATGCCCCAAAAATACATCATTATAATATCTTAACACAAAATCAATGTCACCCTTGGGCTTCTCCGTTATTATCCGCCATAACCTCGTATACAAGTCGCATTTTTCAAGATTATCCGGATAAAACCGGATGAAACTGGATCTATCCGGGTAAGGGATGACCGTTATGATTCTATTCTACCCTCTTTTTGGTTGTATTTGTTCAAGGTGAATAAGTTTTCGATGGATGAATTTTTATTTTTGTTGTAAAGGGGGTGAAATGGGGTGAATCTGATTTTTATATTGTGATAAGTTCAGTAAGCGGTACTTTTTACGATTATTTAATTTCGACTGTTATTTAACTAGTAATATTGCATTTCTTAATTTTTAATACTTTATACCTATTGAGTAATATAGTAATTTTAGCTATATAAATAAAAAGAGAAGTCCTGACTGACTGACTCATCAACGCCCAACCCAAACTCTTGAACCTAGAAAGTTGAAATTTTGCACAGAGGTTCCCTTTATAATGTAAACAAGGAGTAAGGAAGAATTTCCCGGCAGTACATTCCCGTGGGATATTTTCCTATATCCACGCGGGCGAAGCCACGTGCAAAAGCTAATTCTAAATAGAAAAGAAAAGATAGAAAAATTGTTTATTCTGCACAAACTAGACGCACATAAAAAATATGGACAAAACACACACACACACATAACTACATACACATAGACTTACATACATCGATACATCGTCATCGGGAGTGATACCTACATCGTATATTATATTATATAGATACATCGTCTTCACATAAAACTGTTACGAATGTATACAAAATACTGTAAAACTGTTATATAGTTCTATAGAATTTGAGAGGCTTATGTCTAAGTAATAACAGCCACATGGGCCGATCGACCAGATCTTCATCTTTACATACCAAGACCCCTCCGTACCTCGGGAAGCACGTTAAGCCGTTGGTCCCGGCTGTCATTCGTGGATCTTTGACAGTCGTTACGGGTCCTCAGAAGCCCAAAAGTCTGGTCAACCAATCTTACCAAGGGATATCGTATTACCCAGTACCTGGGTTGTGGAGGTCAGATAGGTAGTCGCTCCATGTAAAATACTGGTATTCAGCTGCATCCGGTTAGACTGGAAGCCGACCTTGGGGTCGACATTATCTTTATTTACATGCCAAACCTGATGACAATATTATTTAGGGAAGAGAGAGACTGCAGTCCATTAAAAGTAGGCAGTGACGGTCAGTTGCTCAGTTGTTAACCAGTCAACTCAGCCTATCGCAGTCCACTGCTGGACATAGGCCTCTTGCAGGTTGCGACAGAACACCCTGTCCTCCGCCTTCCGCATCCAGTCTGTCCCAGTCATCTTTTTAAGGTCGTGGGTCCATCTAGCTGGGGAGCGTCCTCTACACTTGCCCTTACGCGGTCTCCACGGACCGTCTCCATGGTTAGTTGTAGATGAGTTAAAAACTACAACCCATCCACCCAACTTTGTAGCATAGCTTTAACAGCACCCATATGACCAACCATGGTTATTCTCACAGCAGACAACAGCCATCAAAATTCCCCATAAAGCAATAATAAAAATTACAGACAGTCCTGAAAACATTTGACACAATCCCGAAATCGCCCCCACGGGGGTTGTTATAACCAACTGCAGTGTAAATGTCGTTCACCCCCTATTTTTTCACCCCCGGGGTGTAAGGGACAGATAAATAATGTTAGGGACGTTGTGATGACAATGGGAAAGTCACATAAGTCATCTGTTCGCTCCTTATCGCAGTTTTTCGGGGTATAAGTGATATTAATAGTGGTTGTGAGAGGTTGCGTGAAAGCCTTTTTCTTTTGTGAGAGCCTAATTTTATGGTAATATGTTTTGGTCTGATAAAATAATATAAGTAATATTTGTCTAAGTTGACTAATGTTCTTGGTTTAATTACAATTGTCATTTGAGCGTGTGTTGCTGAGTTCAATGCTTCAAAATTCCATTGGCAATGGTTATCCGTACAATGAAAATTTATTTGGGATTTTCACTGTCTCCTAGCTAAGATACAAGCTATCCCTAGTTTAGGAGACAGGATTTAATTTTGGTATTATAGACAATTATTTGTCACCCCTTGTGTCCACTGTTTATTTACTAAGTCTTAGGATGTAACATGAATACAAAATTTGTCTATGTATCTTTGGATCAATAAACTTTTTTTTTTTTTTTCTAATTACGGGGATTGTAGGCATTTACTGAATATTAAAAGGAAGATAAGGTAAAATTCTTTTCTTTCAAAAATTAAGAAAATAATTTTAGAAGTAGGTATATAGGTAGGTAAGTATACAAGTACCTCTAATAATCTTGAGTAGCTGTATAGGGGGTTGTAACCAATCTACTAACCTAAAGGAATAAAAGGGAAAAATAGACTTAAAACGAAATATAATTTAGGAAAAAAAAGTAAAAAAATAGAGAATATATTTAAAAAACTCACCTCCCTACCTATCACACTCTTAAATTTTTAGTAAAACAAAACTTGAATTGGCACCAGACCAGGCCAGACGACAGGCCTCGTCAGTTCCGAGGCGTGATGATCCTGCTTCACAGTCCAGGTACGCGAAGATAAACAAGCAGCACAGGTAAATATTGGCAGAGATTTGTAAAAGAGAGGTAGAAGATGCTTCTTATTCAGAATTCAGATTCGCCAAGCCCAGGAATGTGGCAGGGTATATAATTAATTAGTGACCAACATCGTACTCATGATAATAAACCACTATGGGACCAAGCCTGAAATCGCAAACAAAAACAGCTGTTCCCTACATTTTGACGAGTTATACGAACCTATATTTGTTACGGTTTAGGTACGGTCAGCAAAAGAAGTCTGTTAACACTGCTACTTTTTGACATCATCTAAATTAACACAAAATCATTCGATAAACTGCTTTTTTTTCGTTTAACTGTTAAGAGTTAATGTTCTTAAAATTTTAAGTACTTCTGTTCCGATTTAAATGAAATATTTTGCTTAATAGTTAAGATAAAAAAAAATTGCAAGTGTCAATCGACTTTTGTTGCTGACAGTAAAGTATGCTCGATCCATATTCTATCTACTACTACTAAATATGATGATGATAATGTAGGTAAGTCTTTAATCTGTGCTAAATAAATGTATTTTCTTTCTTTCTTTCTTTCTAGAGGAAAGTAAGTTTTACCAACTTACCTACTTTATTTTCTGCAGCTAATTAAAAGTCTAGTCATTTTGTGACGTGCAAGTGACATTCAACCACAGAGTAATAAAGCTGCAGTAGTTTATCTGGGCTGAGTCCTGAAATTAATTACCTACAGCCGCTCGGTAGATAAATACGCGTCCGTCCGTGTTTGAGGCGAGTAGTGCCGCCAACTAGCGCCACCATTGAGAAAAAAAGCATGTCTGGAGATTATGGAATATTTTGAAATTTCCTATGCTCACAATTTTAGTCAGATGAGGTAGAATTTAATGAGAGAAAAAATCAACACTAAACCTCAACGCGTTAACTGCTAAGGCAAAAATTTTGAGTATAGGAAATTTCAAAATGTCCCTTATCTGACTTATGATTTCTGTCTCAATGGTGGCGCTAGTTGGCGGCACTACTCGCCGCGCACTCGAACTGTTTGTTGTCTACTGGTTTAAAGTGAGATTTTCGAAGTGCGTAGTTTCGGCCGTTTAGGAAGATGTAATACTGCCTAATTTATTGTACTGTGATTCAACCTAAGGTTGGTAAACCAATTACAAGGTTGACTATGCAATATTTTGTTGTAACAATGGCCTAAGTATAGCACTTTGTTTCTTTGCTTATAATGATCGAAGTGTGTGGGTTTAGCGACGGTGATTGATTGATTGCTTGCCGAAATGGCGTGTTCTAATAAAAGCTATGAGATTTTTTTATCATAATATTTTCGTTGATGTTATGACGACAAAGAATTTTTTTTGAAATAAGTAGGTACGTAGCTGGTAGTTTTTTGCTTTTCTACTTGTTTTCATAAGTTAAAAACTTTTTTACAAAAAAAAAGCGGCCAAGTGCGAGTCGGACTCGCCCATGAAGGGTTCCATAATATAAAAGGGAGTAACATAATATAAAAGTTCTTGTAGTTCGTTGTAACTTTGATCGATGTTTTGATAATAGACCGATTTATGACGTATTAAAAAAAACTACTTACTAGATCTCGTTCAAACTAATTTTTGGTGGAAGTTTACATGGTAATGTACATCATTATATTTTTTTTAGTTTTATCATTCCCGGGGGGGACACGCATTTTACCACTTTGGAAGTGTCTCTCGCGCAAACTTTGAAAAAAAAATTATATTAGAAACCTCAATATAATTTTTGAAGATCTATCCATAGATCAAACACGTATATGGGTTTGATGAAAAAAAAAATTGAGTTTTAGTTCTAAGTATGGGGAACCTCCAAAATTTATTGTTTTTTTTTTCTATTTTTGTGTGAAAATCTTATTGCGGTTCACAGAATACATCTACTTACCAAGTTTCAACAGTATAGTTCTTATAGTTTCGGAAAAAAGTGGCTGTGACATACGGACGGACAGACAGACAGGCATGACGAATCCATGAGGGTTCCATTTTTTGCCATTTGGCTACGGAACCCTAAAAATACAACCGACTTCCAAAAACAACACTACAAAGTTAAAAATAACTTCAAATTCGGATGTCGGTGTCTGGTTAAATGTATTTTCTATTAATAATATATTTTTTTATTTTGACGACACGGTTGGCGCAGTGGTTGAGCGATTGGCTGCTGCGCAGCATGTCGCGGGTTCGATTCCCGCACGGAACAAATATTTGTACGACCTACAAGTATTTGTTCCGAGTCTGGGTGTTTTTCTATCTATAATATGTATGTATTTACAAAAAAAAAAAAAAAAAAAAAATGTATATAAGTAGTTTATCAGCCATCTCGTTACCATAACACAAGCATTAGGTTGCTTAGCTTGGGGCTAGATGGCGTTGTGTGATATGTCCAAACATATTTATTTTATTTTATTTTTTTTTTTTTTTTTCGTTTTTGCCACCGACTTCTGAAATTAAAGTTATTTTTCACTTTGTAGTGTTGTTTTTGGAAGTCGGTTGTATTTTTTTGGAAAAAGATTTTATTCTTTACATTTTGGTTGTGGTACCTAGCCCACACAAATTCTAATACCACTACCTGCAAAATACATTAGGGGAAAAAAATACGTGTTATTGAAGCTAACTCTAAAACTACCAAAGCAATGTTATTACATTTTTTAAGGTTATAAACTAAACATTTTTTTTTTAAATCTGACTTCCCTGTAAAAAGTTATGCGTGGTCATACATAAAAAAAAATGTATGTATATATACGTGTCGTCTTGAGAACCTCCTCCTTTTTTTTCGTAGGTTAAAAATACGGAGTTACTTTTACATTGGTGGAGCTGGAGAATTTAATTTCTGCAAACACTTAGATTAAAGTACGAAATGCTACGGCTATGAAAACATAGATTCAATATTGCCACAGATACAAGAGTTTTAGTATAAACTAAAAATGTCTGGTTAGTTGTAGAAATCGAGCAATAATTGGTACTAGGTACTGGTCTCGAACCTCACAGGGAGATAGCTACGCTATAAATTAAAGAGGCAGAGGGAGGTCAAAAGGGCTGAGGGCTGTTGTGTTTTATAATTACTAAGTTTCAACTTAATATTTAACAAACTCCTATCGTAGCCCTAGCTAGAATATGTCTATACCCTTGAACAAAAGCTAGTTCCGCTTTCCTTCAAAAGTAATTCGATGTTTGAATGATGGAAAGTTAGCCTGTAACATAATAAGGTTGACCAATGCATCAAACCTGTACAGTGCATTATGTGAAAAAGTACAATGATGTATGAAAGGGAATTCTTACATGACAACTTTTGTAAAAGAAAGGTGAATAAATCATATAGCAGTTCCAGAAAACGTACCAAAATTAGTGGAAAACAAAGTGTTTCCAGGAAATACTGGAAATCCTACAAATAGGTCGATTCGTACAATGGATGGCTTTGACCTAAATTTTATTGTGTCTTTACTGTTGAAAATCAAGTTAATGTTTTGACTGAGAGCGTTTTAAATGTAATGTAGGTTACGTTATGAAGTGGGCAGGGAGCAGAACGGTAACCCGAATATTTTGTAAAATACGCTCTACGTAGTTTGTCACAGTTTTTGGAAAAAGTGGTGAGATATAGCAATAGTAAGTAATTTTATTTCCAAACTTCAGTACCTACCCTTCAGTAACTCTTGAACTTCTTGTAATTTATTAATTACATGTCAATTTGCTTCAGTCTCATCAAAGGACGCCATTAAGTGTGCGCTAACTTCTGTAGAAACGGTAGCAACGCTAATATGTGATCGTATATTAAAAAAATACATGCTTCAGTATTTCCAAAAAATTCGTTAGGGCGTTTTCCAACGCAGCCGTCACCGGGACGTCACAGAGTGACGAGATTATTCTAAACGAACGTGACGTCTCGGTGACGACAATCGTAAATCTACCGCGACCGAACTCGACGGTTCAGTATGTTATGATATAGACAAAACAAAAGCCGAGCGAACGGCAGCGGTGCGACGCGACGGCTGTGTGTGAACAAGGTGTTTTGTATTGCCCGCACATCAGCCCATCACAATCTCGGGCCGAGTTCTAGCGGTCGCACCGAACTCCCCGAAACTACGGTGGCCGAAATGACGGCGCTTGGGTGACGGACGTGCAGTGGACACGCGGCCATAGTAAATATAGGTATTGTTACTTCGGTGCCGTCATCTCGTTCTAGGTGTCGTCCCGGTATGGTTGCGGTGTGACCAATAAGATTCATCGAGCGGTAAAAAGCGTGTGGAGACTCACACCCAATGAAAGTGAGCCTTCAAAGCGACTGTGAAACGTGCGGTGCAGGTTCACCGTACACCGCAATTGTCTCCTATCGAGAAATGAAAACGGTACCCCGAGTACAGACCCTATGGTATGCATTACAGAAATCTCCCGCACCCCGTATATGAACCCTATCGACCAATGAAAGTAAGCCTTAAACTTACAGCGCACAACGTCAACGGGACGTCAACAAGAAACGAGACTATTCGAACCAAACATGACGTCCCGATGACGGCGTGAGGTGGACACGTGGCCATAGTAAACGGTATTGCTACTTCGGCCCCGTCATCTCGTTTTCGTTGACGTCCCGTTGACGTGGCGGTGGACAAATAGCCCTAAAGTGGGTATTTATGCTCGTGATTAAACTAAAAGTTTAATTTGGTTAGTAAAACCATACCTTTTTTAAAACAAACAAACCAAGCTATCAAACTATGTAAATTCCACTCGAAAATTCCAGTTAATTCAGAATAAAATTATCTCCGCAAACCACGCCAAAAAACACATTTTGTAAAAAAAAAATCATTCACATTCACCCAGTAACTAAGTCTGCCTTTTTAACTAGCTAATGAGTTGGAAATGCCACACTAACTTTCGTTAGAGTATCCAGCTTCATTTTAAAGCAATTTCGAGCTCATAACAATATTCGTAATGGTTGAAGCTTGAACAGCTTGCCAGCAAATGTGGCAGTTCGAGTAAGATTAACTTAATTATTGGGTATTACTTTTATTGGGGGATTCTTAGTGGAAGAATTCGTTTAGGGAAGGAATCGTCCTGCTTATTTCTACTGCTAAGATATTATTTTGATGGAAGAGGCTTTTATAAACTTTACAAGTGGCAGATTTTTCAGCAGACTTAAAACAAAAAAAAACCGGCCAAGTGTCTGTCGGACCACGCACAACGAAGGGTTCCGTAGTTGAAAAGAATTTATCCCATAAAAAAACTTAAATCCCAAAAAAAAGCAGGTCAAATTTATGGGTCCACATCCTTAAATTTGACCATTGGCACTGGTCAGTGCCACTACTGACCATCAAACTGAACAACTTTCTACATTGGACCATCATCGTAAAAAAATTATCAACTGTCCCATACAAAACCGATACAGCGTCGTTTTGTGTCAACAGCGACCTCAGAACTTGTGAGAGTATTTTTGTTCTGGCCTCGGTACAATGAGTACCTAATTTTACATGTCCTCAGACAGTGACACGCATTATGCTGCTTACGGTGAAAACCAGCGCCATTGATTCGTGCCTTGGTGCACGGGCCACGGCATTATGCTGAGCGTTGGCCGTTTCGCGCGGAAGTGATGCACCGTCTAGGATATTGTTCTATTTTTATGTATAGAATAAATAGGTGCCCATTTGTTTTGTTTTTACAAAACAATTTTATGTAATGTGCGTCACTTTCATGTGTTTTTCTTTCATTCCTTCTAAACATCAATACCTACTCGACCCAAATGGAGGAAGTTGTTAAGTTCGTTGATCTGTACCAGAACCTTAGACTTCTTTTCTGATACACGTCATATAGAATAATACACAAAACTATTTACTGCAACTGCAGAAAATAACACAGTGAAAAGAAAACTGAAATTCAGATGTAAAATACGTAAATCATTATTTTGTCAAAGATATTCTGTCGCGACAAATTCTCTTTGACTGTGAATTTTACGCGAGAACTTTACTAAAGCACAAAAATTGTTTCTATTAGTGACACACGGTTCTATTGTTTGGCGAACATAATGCGACATACATTCGTACGTATACTTATATTAATGTTCATGTAGGATTTATCACATATATATCTACATATATAAACTCACGCCTTCTTCCAATGGGGGCAGGCAGAAACTACAGAACGCCACCTGCTATTATCCTCACATATCGCTTTTACCTCGTTTACGTTCATTTAACAGAGCGCCTAGACAAAGTAACATTCGATTAGCGATGACGCTAGTAGAAAAGCAAAAAAAAAACAAAAATGTATGGGGTCGACATAAGCTATCGAAATGTCACGTGATCATGTCAATCTCATTTTGAAGCTATAGCAATAAATTGGAAAAAAAACTTTTTACAATAAAATACAACCGACTTCCAAAAAAAACAATACAAAGTGAAAAATAACTTTAATTTCGGAAGTCGGTGTCTGGTCAAATGTATTTTCGTTTTTTGCCACCGACTTCCGAAATTAAAGTTATTTTGCACTTTGTAGTGTTGTTTTTGGAAGTCGGTTGTATTTTTTTTGTAAAAAGTTTTTATTTTTCAGTTTTTAGTTGTGTACCTACCCCACACAAATTCTAATACCACTATCTGCAAAACAAACTAGAACATCATCCATATAAAAGTGGGGAAAAAATACGTATTATTGAAGCTAACTAAAAAACTACTTAAGCAAACTTAATTTTATGTTTTTTATTTTAAAAGCACACTTAATAAATCATAATCAATTTTATATGGGACCAACTTTGAGGTGTACCCTCTCGAAAATGACAAAAAAAAAATTCAAATCGGACGACTCTGTAAAAAGTTATGCGTGAGAACCTCCCCTTTTTTTCGTCGGTTAAGAATGGAATCACTCTGAAGCGAATGCCATTTCGCTAGGCCCTCTGAGTGCCATAAAAAAATGGCATTCGCTTGGGAGCGATTCAAAGCTGTCAGCTTACGAGTACTACGCACTTCTATCACTATCACAATTATTTTCTAGTTGTTGTCAGTCAACCCCCCCCCCCCCTCCCCCCAGCCCCCAGTTTTCAGGAGTCCGGATTTGAGACTGGTTCATGACAATAGGCTCACCCCATTACAATCAATCTGCCTAGCCTTTTCCCAACTATGTTGGGATCGGCTTCCAGTCTAACCGGATGCAGCTGAATACTAGTATTTAACATGGAGCGACTGCCTATCTGACCTCCACACCCATTAACTGGGTAATACGATACCCCTTGGTAAGACTGCATGGTTGTCAGACTTACCGGCTTCTGATGACCCGTAACGACGTCAAAGATCCACAAATGACAGCCGGGACCAACAGCGTGCTTTCCGAGGCACGGAGGAGTCTCGGTATGTAAAGATGGTCACACATCCTCGGACCGACCCCGGCAAGCGTAGCTTAACCTGATGAATCGACCCGTGCGGCTGTTATTACTTAGCCACGAGCTGCTTCCTCGCCCCCATTACATGGGACTTAAAAATAGCTGGCGAAATGTGGGTGTACTATAAGTACACCTCTGCTCAACCCTTCGGAAATAACAGGCGTGATGTTATATTTGTGATTATGTCAGTATTTGGCTTTTTGTTTGTGGCTAAGTAATAACAGCCACACGGATCGATCGATCACGTTAAGCTACGCTTGCCGAGGTTAGTCCGTCGAAGGCTGACCATCTTAACATACCGAGACTCCTCCGTGCCTCGGAAAGCACGTTAAGCCGTTGGTCCCGGCTGTCATTCGTGGATCTTTGACAGTCGTTACGGGTCGTCAGAAGCCGGAAAATCTGACAACCAGTCTTACCAAGGGGTTTCGTGTTGCTCTGTAACTGGGTTGTGGAGGTCAGATAGGCAGTCGCTCCATGTAAAATACTGGTATTCAGCTGCATCCGGTTAAAAGCCGACCCCAACATAGTTGGGAAAAGATTAAGCAGATTGATTTTGGCTTTCTTAAGAACTGTTATGGTAGGTAAAGAGTCCATTTCTTATATTCTGACTTTTTATAATAACATCAGGAAATCTATTATCCTCCTGTGTTTATCCTGCATTTGCCTGTACCTAGTGATTTTTAGTAATAGAAGCTTCTGCCCGCGACGTCGTCCGCGTAAAATTTCTTGCTATCCCGACCCACCCCGTCGCATCGCATTGCCCGCCCTCGCTATTACTTCGTTTTCGCTGAGCGTTCTGTCTGACTTTTTTTATTAGCTCGGCTCTTAAGGGTCGTAGCGTGTTGTTAAATAGCCTATTACCTTCCTCAATTTTGGCTATCAAATGCAAAAAGTATTTGTCAAATTCGACTGATATTTCCAGAGATTATCGCGTTAAAACTTATAAACAAACTCTTTAGCTAGATTCAAATTCAAACTCAAAGCATTTATTTCAAATAAACCAATTACAGGCACTTTTGGATTGTCAAGGGGTCGGTCAGTTAGTCAGAAAGATGAAGCTAGTTAGTAGTATTCTATTCTAGTTGCCCATTCCAAAGCGTAGTAGATCCCTATGGAGAAGAACGGGCAAGAAACTCCACGGACACTCTTTTAAATCAAAATATTGTTACAAAATATTGGTTACATCGTTCATGTTGAAAATACACATGTGAGAACAATTATTGTAGAAAGACGTGCATGTTAAAAAGATAAAAACTAAAACAACTAAATTAAAAATAAGCCATGGCAGCTAACATTAATTTATTATATGTATATTATATTACTAGCAGCGCCCCGCGGTTTCACCCATGTAAGTCTCGAAACCGTAGGAATATCGGGATAAAAAGTATCATAATGCTAAAATATCTGTGTGCCTTTCATCAAAATCTGTTCAGTAGTTTTTGCGTGAAAGAGTAACAAAGATTCAAACATCCATCCATCCATCCATCCATCCATCCATCCATCCTTGCAAACTTTCGCGTTTATAATATTAGTAGGATATTGTACAGATTTCTCTCAGTAAAATTCAGAAACAGGGGAATAAACTCAAAGATGTGCAAAATATGGAACACGTTCATTTCGAAATCACAGAAATTCCAGTTTCATTTACAATAATAAATATTTTAAAGCACTATGATGGATTGTTTCCTGTGTTATTTTATTAAACGAAGATTCGTCATTTTGGTTCAAACAGAAGTGTTGAGTAACTTTGGAATAACTGCACCTATTTTTCCAATATCAATCAATCTGCCTAGCCTTTTCCCAACTATGTTGGGGTCGGTGCTGAATAACAGTATTTTCATAGAGCGACTGCCTATCTGACCTCCACAACCCAGTAACTGAGTAATACGATACACCTTGGTAAGACTGGTTGTAAGACTTTCGGGCTTCTGACGACCCGTAACGACTGTAAAAGATTCGCGAATGACAGCCGGAACCACCAACTTAACGTGTTTTTCGAGGAACGGAGGAGTCTCGGTATATAAAGATGGTCTCCCATCCACGGGCCAACCCCGGCAAGCGTAGCTTAACCTGACGGATTGACCCGTGCGGCTGTTATTACTTACCCACGAACTCCAATTTTTCCAAAACATTCAGCTAATTATGTACGACGAGGCGAGGGGCGTGTGGCTAAATGTTAACAGCCACATGAGTCAATTGAAGGTTAAGCTACGCTTGCCGCGGTCGTTTCATAGATGGGTGATCATCCATTGCATATCGAGACTCTTCCGTGCCTCGGAAAGTACGCGTTGAGCCGTTGGTCCCGGCTGTCATTCGTAAATCTTTGACAACGGTTGACTGACAGACTTTTGGGCTAGAAGGACCAGAAGCACAGAAGAATATCAGTCAGTCAGGCAGTCGCTCCATGCAAAATACTGGTATTCAGCTGCATCCTGTTAGACTGGAAGCCGACCGTAACATAGTTGGGAAAAGGCTATATACATAATTAATTGAATCATACAGGTTTATACAGGTAAAATTATTATAAGAAGAAAAGTTTTAACTGAACGACTAAACAGTAAGAACAGCCATTGCAGTTTAAAAGTATTGCAAAAACTTTAGTTTTTAATAAAACGGGATATCCTAACATTACTCCCAAATGGACACTTAAAACATTTACCTGCATTTTAAAAGAAAACCCGCCATCCGTATCGTCTGTATGTCACAAATTGCCTGTTAGCGTTTCCGCCTACCTTTAAATTGCCTTAGAAAGTTATTTTTCGAACTTTCAAAAGCTTCTTTGTGAGTAAACAGTTTTTTGAGCGCCAAATGAAATGAAACACGCTTTTACATTTATATAGGAGTCAAACAAAACGCCGTTTCGGATTCGAGTACGCCGTTTCGTGTTCGGTTTAAAAAGTTTTAAAACGCGGTTTCGATGACGTAGTTTGGGGCGTGATTGCTCTTTGAACTTTGAGGGCACGAAATTTCGTTCCGTTGAAATTATTCGTAGGTGGAAATGGATGTTTTTTTCGTGACCAGCATTTTTTTATAGAAAATGCGAACAGAATAAATGTGTGTGTACACTCATTCGAGTTTCGCCACAATCATCAACTGCTCGTCTTTTTTAAATTTATTCATACCAAAGCATAGATATTGGGCACATGTAGGTAAACCAATTTCCATCTTATCATCACCATCTGCCTAGCCTTTTCCCAACTATGTTGGGGTCGGCTTCCAGTCTAATCAGATGCAGCTGAATACCAGTATTTTACATGGAGCGACTGCTTATCGGACCTCCACAACCCAATTACTGGGTAACACGATACCCTTTGGTAAGATTGGTTGTGAGACTTTCGGGCTTCTGACTACCCGTAACGACTGTCAAAGATGTACAAATGACAGCCGCCACCAACGTCTTAACTTGCTTTTCGAGGCACTGAGGGGTCTAAGTATTGAATGGATGTAAAATCGAAATACATATTCTTTAAAAAGTGTAACCCCTTAAAAAATACTTCGATTCTACATCCCCTGAACCGATTGAAGTTCGCATGCGAACGAATTTGCCAGCTTACAATATTTAATTTATTGCATTCGTAAACCACCGTAAAAGCGACGAACACATCCATTATTAAAAAACAATAATTTTCAGCTGCAAGCGTTTTTAAAGAGGCCAATACACTTTAGACGATGTTGGAACTTTTCCAGCTTTTAAAGTAAAACACCATGTTTATGTATTGAATTTAACAAGTAATAAGCTAGACTCGTGTTTATGGGTAATCGGAAATATGAGGCTAAGAAGTGGGTGGTGGATTATGTACTATGTGGCGGCATCTACATCGCCACATGCAAACTACGAATCACAATGACATGACGTCACGCAAATCCTACATAGCGCAAACAAAGTTTACCGCGCGACTAGCATCTACACAACGTTCCGACATCAATCGTTGGGCAGTTGTCCACCAGACACGACACCCGTCTGGTCGGAGGATCCTCCCTTTTCTATGGAGGATGAGTGAACTTTACACTCTGTTCGTCATGCCTCTATAACTACACCAATTTTGAGCTACTGCCTGTTCCAAAAGTATCTAATGAAAGTGTAAACAAATCCTGGTCAGGCCAAATTCTTGCGCAATCACTCACTAAAGGGAATTAGTTACACATTCGTCTGTATTTAGAAGGTTTTTAGCTGTAAGTATATATCTTTTTTTTGGGTCTCCCTTGTTTGACCAAAAGGAATTTGACAAATTTTCACTTCCCAAAAAATTTTTCGCATAATTTCATTTGCCAAATTATTACTTAGCAAAAAATCTATTCACAAAAAGTTGTAATGCAAACCTAATGTTTGGCAAATGAACGTTTAAACTATAACTTGTTTACCAACTAGTACTTCTAACATTTTTTATTTAGTCAAATATTTCATTTGGAATAACAGTTTTTATGCAAAATCAAATAAGCCAAATACTTATTTAGTATCGTCAGTTTTCAATTCACCCTTTCCTATTCAGTCAAACTTCAATGACAAAAATGTGAACTACTAAGTGGGTAGGAGGTAAATCATAAATGGCGCTCAATGTGTGCTCTTCTTTTTCTATATGATGTAGTCGTTCCTGGCACAGTAGGTAGTAGGTCACAGTTTTAACCTAACCTAACCTAACCATTTTTTTAAAATAAGTAATCAACCTAATCTAAATAATTCAGTTCCGGGTAACCTACTAAAAACAATCTCTTTTTTCTATTAATGCAAGTCGTTTCTGGCACTCGTCGGCCGCTACCGCGGCACCGCTCGCTTCGCTCGCTCGGCTCGTGCGTAGGAGGTCACAGTTTTAACCTAACCTAACCTACCCATTTTTTTTAAAGAAGAAATTAACCTAATCTAAATTGTTGAGTTCCGGATAACCTACTAAAAACAATATTTTTTTTCTATTAATGCAAGTCGTGTCTGGCACTCGCCGGCCGCTACCGCGGCACCGCTCGCTTCGCTCGCTCGGCTCGTGCGTAGGAGGTCACAGTTTTAACCTAACCTTACCTAACCATTTTTTTTAAATAATTAACCTACTCTAACTACTTCCATAAATAAACTAATATCAAGTAACCATAAATTTGACTTGTTTCAGACAAATTCAAGCACAAAAACTTACAAAGAAGTACGCAAAAGACATCAAATTTAACCAGCAAGTCAAATGTCTAAAAATCTTATTTTTGCCTTAATATTTTTTGTCTTAACAAATCATTTCACCAAACGTTTATTGTCTGAAGATTGTTTGCTGTAATAAATCATTTGATTAAAGACCAAATTCCATAATGACATTATACTTAGTAATATTTTGCCAAGTAAAAATTTGACCAAATGAAAATATGCGTACTAAAATCATTCGAAATATTGCAATGGTATAAAAAAAGGTTGCTAAAATTTGTTTGGGTAATGAAATTTTGTCAAAATCTTTTTGGCAAAACGGCAGGCACCTCTTTTTTTTAAGCAATTATAGTGTGAATAACATTAAATTTGTAATTGAAAAATCAACGACAAAAATTGAGGTTATAAAATTAACCACAACATTGTCAATAAACATCTTTAAAGGTGATTTAATGTTAGAATTTCGGGTTTAAGGGCCTTAACACACCTCCGTCATGAAACCGTAGCAACAAAACCGCAGTAGTTCAATTCAACTGACTCGCATGATGGCGGAAAATCATGCGGTTCCGCGGCGGAGGTATGCTAAGTCCGTAAGTATTATAATAGGTAATCAAATCAAAGTACTGAATTTGTGAATGACATCATCATCTGTCTAGCCTTTTCCCAACTATGTTGGGGTCGGCTTCAAGTCTAAGTAAATGCAGCTGAATACCCGTCTTTTACATGGAGCCACTGCTTAACTGGGTAATACGATACCCCTTGTTAAGACTGGTTGTCAGACTTTCGGGCTTCTGACGACCCGTAAGGACTGTCAAAGATCCACGAATGACAGCCGGGACTAACGGCTTAACGTGCTTTCCAAGGCACGGAGGAGTCTCGGTATGTAAAGACCGGCAAGCGTAGCTTAACCTGTTGGATCGATCCTTGCAGCTGTTATTACTTAGCCACGAGCTCCTCCATTTTCAAAATGACTCTAAGTATAAATTAGTACCACATGATTCATTTGTGTACATTTTCATCATAATATTTTGGAACAGAACATACTTTTTCGTGTTTGAGCTATTCCTCATAAGCCTGTCATGGTCAGCTAGCCAGCATTACATCATTCCTATAGCTTATGGCCTCCGTGAAAGACAATTTATAGGACCATATATACTCACGCCATTTTAGAGGCAGAGAGTAACATCAGGTGGGCCTATCCTGCCTGAAATATCTTCAAGAAAGTGCAGTACCACAGAGAGCAATGGTAGCCCGGTGGCAACGGCCCCGACTTAAGAGTTGTAGGTCGTAGTTCGAACTCAGGCAGGCGCTTTACTTTTTGTAAATAATTTCATCCCCACTGCTCTCAAAACGGTGAAGTACAACATCCTGACATCATCAACCTGCACTGAGCCCATGAGGTGGGTTACGGCCTACTCCCTCTCACAGAGAGGAGGCCTGTGTCCCAGCAGTAGGAACATTATAGGCTGATTATGAAGTGCAGTATCTACCTCTAATAATGAAAAAAAAACTACTATCTCCATTGTCTTGTAAATACGTCAGTAAACATTAGCTGGGTTTTAGTTCAAGCCTGCCAAACAATCGTGCTACTTTATATCTCTCTTGTACTCTAATTCGATTTTATAGCCTCACAGTAAAACTGCGACTGTCTTACACAGTGTAGGAACAACAGTAAGCTAACGTTTTTATGGTGCTACTATTATTTTACTACCTGTCTTTTTATTGGCTGTGTGTTTTTAGGGGACAGTAAGGTAAGAAATATTGTGAAAATTGGTTGGTGAAAATTAAATGATAAAACGTAATGTACTAATAAAATAAATGTAACCATCTACCTGGAAGCAGTCGAGGAACTCGTCGCTAAGTAATAACAGCCGCACGGGTCGATCCATCAGGTTAAGCTACGCTTGCCGGGGTTGGTCCGTGGATGGGTGACCATCTTTACATACCGAGACTCCTCCGTGCCTCGGAAAGCACGTTAAGCCGTTGGTCCCGGCTGTCATTCGTGGATCTTTGAAAGTCGTTACGGGTCGTCAGAAGCCCGAAAGTCTCGACAACCAGTCTTACCAAGGGGTATCGTATTACACAGTTAATGGGTTGTGGAGGTCAGATAGGCAGTCGCTCCATGAAAAATACTGGTATTCAGCTGCATTCGGTTAAACTGGAAGCCGACCCCAATATATTATAGTTGGGAAAAGGCTAGGCAGATTGATTGACCTGGAAGCAGTCATAACTTATTTTGTTTTCTTATTTGAAAAAAAAAACATAAGTCAGGCAAACCCACATTTACTTAAAATAAAATAAAACTCCACAATACTGCCACAGAATAGAGCAATATAAAATGTCAATACAATTATGTAGAATGCGTAACTGTGTTTCATAGTATTATTATAATATATTATAATTATAATAATATTATAATAGATAGGCAGAGTATCTTGACCTGGCTCGCGAGGTTGTCGACATGTGGGATGTGGATACAACAATCACTGTGCCGATAGTCGTGACAGCCAATGGCATAATAGCCAAGAGCCTCGATCAATACCTGAGGAGGGTCTCGTTAGGCAGCTGGATCAAGGGCTTCATCCAGAAAGCGGTACGGCACGTACCGTCAGAAGGTTCCTCTCTCAAAACCCTGACCACCGGTAGCTTGGACCCTGTTCTCGATACCGGTGGGCTACTATTTTTTTTTATGTTTTTTTTTTTTTGTCTTTAAAAAAATATTTAAAAATGTAAATTATGTTTAGAAATGAAATAAAGGTTATAATAGTAATATTACAATTAATAGGTATATTTTTTATAATTTTTAGACTGGAAGCCGACCCCAACATAGTTGGGAAAAGGCTAGGCCAGGGGTCGGTAACCTTTTCAGACGGAAGAGCCAAAAGTTATAATTTACAATATTTACCAGTTTTTTAAAGAACCACTAAAATTTTTCGTTTCAATATAGTATTACATACTTGATTTAAAATAAACGACTTTAAATACGAAATAATATTTATT
Organism: Cosmia pyralina; assembly: GCA_946251885.1. Taxonomy (NCBI): domain Eukaryota; kingdom Metazoa; phylum Arthropoda; class Insecta; order Lepidoptera; family Noctuidae; genus Cosmia; species Cosmia pyralina. The sequence goes on along the minus strand of OX276362.1, from coordinate 3,641,961 downwards.
CATAAATAAATAAATGTTTTTAGTATAAAACTTAAGAATATTAGATAGTTACATCAGTTATATTTCTTTTTTCACAATTTTTAGCATTAGCTTTGCATTTGCATGCCTTTTGAAAGTTTCGTTAAATCTGGCTCACAACGTGTTGTTTTAAGTTTCAAGCACGAGTTTTAATTGTTACTTGGCTTCTTACTTTCCTTTTTATTATATTCATGCAAGAGAACGTTTGCTAGCACGAACATCTTCACGGGTCTTCTTCACCTCACTGGAGCATTCTGGAAAACTATTCCATGCGCCGAATACAAGTGCCTCAACTCGCGGGTTTTGATACTAAAATTATTAATTTATTGCGTATGCAACTGGAGAGCCGCAACTTTGGGCTAGGCAGATGAACTTGTCCCTCTGCTTTTCCTACACTACGTGCACCCTTAGGCCGTCTCCACACGGACGTTAAGTCGCGATCGACGGCTGTAAATCTCGCTTCCCACAGATAAAGTACGGACGTGAGCAGCAACCTAACACGGCTATCTTCATTTCTCGGTTTACGAGACAACTCCGGTGGTATTTTTTATGTTCCGACCTTTTTTTTAATATCTATGAATCTATTAAGTAATAAGTTTCTCTGAAATTGGTGTGGTGTTCCGTTATTTTGGTTATGGTCAACTTTGTCTTTTCGTTTTGGTAATAAAGGTTATTAAGAAAACAAGTGCGAGTCGGATTCGCGCACTGAGCGGAACCATCATCATTTGCATAGCCTTTTCCTAACATTGTTTGAGTCGGCTTCCAGTCTTACCGGATGCAGTAAAGTCGTTCATTTTAAATCAAGTATGTAATATTATATTGAAACGAAAAATTTTAGTGGCTCTTTAAAACTGGGAAATATTGTAAATTGTAACTTTTGGCTATTCCATCTGAAAAGGTTACCGACCCGTTTTTGCATAGCCTTTTCCCAACTATGTTGGGGTCGACTTCCAGTCTAAAAATTATAAAAAAAATATAATAATTATAATATTACTATTGTGACCTTTATTTCATTTCTAAACATAATATTAGGTTGGGGAAAAAGTCTTTTCGCATTATAGTATGTATGAACTTAAAATAAAATCTCTTTGGCTATACTATTTGTATCTGGCTGGTTTTGGTATCATTGAAAGTTTAAATTTTAAAGAACATAATTCCAAATTCAAATTAGGAAAATGTGTGATTTTCATTTGTTTTTCGTACTGTCAAGATGAGTGAATCTAATGAAGAAATTCGATTCATTTTAAAATTTTACTACAAAAAAGGTAAAAATGCAACGCAAGCCGCGAAAAAAATTTGTGATGTTTATGGACCCAGTGCAATGTCTGTGAGAGTAGCACAAATTCGGTTTAAGCGTTTTCAATCCGGAAATTTTGATGTCAAAGATGCACGTCGCTCTGGTCGCCCTGTTACGGATAAAATGGATGCCATTTTTGAAAAAGTGGAGCAAGATCGGCGTATCAGTAGTTACAACGTAGCTGAAGAACTAGGAATTGACCACAAAACAGTTTTGGCGCATTTGAAAAAAACTGGGTACACAAGAAAACTCGATATTTGGGTACCTCACGAGCTCACTGAAAGAAACCTAATGAACCGTGTAGTACTCATTTGTGATTCTTTATTACGACGTAATGAAACCGAACCATTTTTGAAGAAGCTGATAACTGGTGATGAAAAGTGGATCACGTACGACAAGAACGTGCGAAAAAGGTCGTGGTCAAAGGCCAGTCAGACTTCACAGACAGTGGCGAAACCCGGGTTAACTCGCAACAAGGTGATGCTGTGTGTGTGGTGGGATTGGAAGGGCATTATTCATTATGAGCTGTTACCACCAGGCAGGACCATCGATTCTGAACCCTACTGCGAACAACTGATGAGATTAAAGCAAGAAGTTGAGAGAAAACGGCCGGAATTAATCAACAGAAGGGGTGTGGTTTTTCATCATGATAACGCTAGACCTCACACATCTTTAGCCACTCGGCAAAAATTAAGAGAGTTTGGCTAGGAGGTGTTAATGCATCCGCCGTATAGTCCTGACCTTGCACCTTCAGATTTCCACCTGTTTCGGTCTCTTCAGAATTCTTTAGGCAGTGTCAGGTTAACACCACGAGAGGACTGCCAAAACCACTTGTCGCGGTATTTTGATCAGAAGTCTCAAAATTTCTATAGCAATGGGATCATGTCCCTACCTACAAGATGGCAAAAAGTTATCGAACAAAATGGTACCTACATACTTTAGATAAATGTAAATAATGTATATTAAAAAATGTTTTGAATTTTCTTAAAAAATGCGAAGAAACTTTTTCCCCAACCTATTATATTTACATTTGTGAATACGTACCAGTATTTAATATGAAGCGACTGCCTATGTGTCTCCACAAACCTTTTACTGGGTAATACAATACCCCTTGGTAAGACTGGTTGTTAGACTTTCGGGCTTCTGACGACCCGTAACGACTGTCAAAGATCCATGAATGACAGCCGGAACCAACGGCTTAACGTGCTTTCCGAGGCACACCCATGTGGATGGGTGAAGTTAAGCTATTACGCTTGCCGCAGTTGCTCAGCTTAACTTGTTCGATTGACTCGTGCAGCTGTTATTAAAATTATTGTAGGTCACAAAAAAAGAGCCCAGCCCTATGTGACAGAAAGATATACAGACGGACAGACGGCATCGGTTTAGAAAATGGGTTCGAGGTATCTATCATATGGGAACGAAGCCCTAAAAAATTGGTGAAAAAATAAATTATGAAAATTTCTTATAATTTATTTTGTAAGTGGAGAATTTACCTAAATAATAAAAAAATATGAAAACATTGAGTGGATAGGTACTTCAAAAGATCGTAATGAGTAGATAATTTAGTGGTAAACATTTTTGTCATATTAAAGTAATCGTTCTCGGAAGTCGAGAATGAATTCCTTGAAATAATTATTATGGATTTTCACAGAATTCGGAGGAAGGAAAAGCCTTTGCTCAGCGGTTTGAAACTTCAGACTTTTAATAACATTAAATGAATAATGTAATTCTTAAACAAACTAGACCAAACAAAAGTTAAAATGTAAAAGAAAATAATGAGTTTCTGTACAATTTAATTATGGTGAAATATACTCAAGTAAAATATGGAGGAGCTTGTGGCTAAGTAATAACAGCCGCACGGGTCGATCCATCAGGTTAAGCTACGCTTGCCGGGGTTGGTCTGTGGATGAGTGACCATCTTTACATACCAAGACTCCTCCGTGCCTCGGAAAGCACGTTAAGCCGTTGGTCCCGGCTGTCATTCGTGGATCTTTGACAGTCGTTACGGGTCGTCAGAAGCCCGAAAGTCTGGCAACCAATCTTACCAAGGGGTATCGTATTACCCAGTTACTGGGTTATGGAGGTTAGATAGGCAGTCGCTCCATGTAAAATACTGGTATTCAGCTGCATCCGGGTAGACTGGAAGCCGACCCCAACATACTCGAAGTTGGGAAAAAGGCTAGACAGATTGATACTCAAGTAAAATATGCTACAAGTTTAAAATATACAGGGTGACAGGATGTGGACACGCTATAACAAATTCGCATATACATTAGGTTATTTACTTATTATTGAACCTTACTTTCCCTAGCTAAAGTTTTATAGTTTGGGAGATATGTCAATTTTTATACTTTATTGAGATTTTTCCAAAATTTTACCTTCAGGCATTCATAACATTTTTTTTTCATTATTTTAGTAGTTTTTTTTATTATTTTGTGGTATTCATAAACATTGATGATTAAAATACTTCAGAACTTCCCTCAACCTAGGGTTAAAAAATAAGATAGAAAGCTTTAAAAAAAAATCTTTACGATCAAATTCAATCTGATATAAAAAACTACGGTGTTCCGTGTTTCTAAAGTTAATTCTAATCTAAGTTAGTTCTCTAGTTTGTCACCTTTCCAACGGTACTAAATTTGTATCTACAAAAATTGACATATCTCCTAAACTATAAAACTTTAGTTAGGGAAAGTAAGGTCTAATATTTAGCAAATGACCTCCTCTATATGGGAATTCGCTATGGCGGGTCCAGATCTAGTCACCCTGTATAATACTTACTTCCACCCGCGGCTTCGCCCGCGTGGATGTCGGCAATCATCCCATAGGAACATACTACCGGGATAAAAAGTATCCTATGTCTCTAATCCAGGTCATGGTCTACCCATGTCTCAAATTTCATATAAATACGTTTTGGCGTGAAAGCGTAACAAAGAGACAAACTCACTTTCGAATTTATAACATTACTCGTAGTTAGGATTAAATGTGCTATTTTGCTAAAGCTACGGTTTGTAGAATAGCGGTAGACCTCATTATAGTGTCCGCAATTTACTGTCGAATGACGTCACTAAAACGTCATAAAAGTAAGTTGATGAATTTCCATAAAGAGCGTTTTTTTGACACCGTAAAGCCGTCACTGCGGCTGTTATGTGGCAGCCACCGCTGTTCGTGGGAATATGATCTTACATTAAATATGCAGGCAGAAGGAAATAAAATACATGGTTTAAAAAATGCCGTAATGTCAGCGCCATTTTAAATAAGCATTTTTAATCGTTTTGCATAATTATAAAGAATAAGAAAAAAATATAGATTAAGAAAAAAAACCACCAGGCTCAAGACCCCTTGGTCTCAGAACATAACCCTAAAAATCAGAAAACTAAAGTGGAAATGATCTGGAACTCTGGACACTTGATAAGAGGGAACAACCAATAGAACAAAAATAGTTACCCAGTAGTATAATATGCGCCACGATAGATGAGAACTGACGAGCGCCATTGCCGCGCCTCCCGCGATCTTTCCGCCACCCCGATGACGCCCGGTCCCTTTGCTTCTCAGACCTCATACCGCTAAAGAGTTCTACAAATCATCTTCTGCGCAAGTCAAACCACTGACAAAAGATGAGACTTGAAAAACATGGTGTATCAAGTTTCATCTTTAGAGGCACATTAACATATTATACCCAAGAAGCAGCCAAAGAAAGTGGGGTAGACTACAGAAAAGGTGGGATGATGATATCTGTCAAGTCACTGGAACAATATGGGGCAGAGTGGCTAGATAGGGACAGGAAGAGAAGGTCGGAGAAGGCCTGTGCCGACTATAGCCCATGGAATTAATACATTTTGCCTTGCATTGAATGAGATTGTTCTGTTTTTTTTTTTCAGTGTTGATGATGATGAAATTGTTATGATAATCCCAAGTTTTAAAAGCCCTCCGGATTATTGTTAAATAATTGAAAACTCATAAAATTTTCGATATTTTTCAGTTTTTGTAAATGCTTACCACCATGGGCCTGTGCTACGGCAAAAATTACTGTAGACACCTTAAAACAAACTAAATTTCCAACAAAATGATCTCATTTCCGCGTTTTGAACAGGTCTACCGAGACCAAATTAATCTTAATTTGGTCTCGGTAGACCTGTTCAAAAGTTAGGCAAATTTTCAAAAGGAAATAGAGATTTTTTTTAAGTTTTCGTCAATGTTACTAACTAATTACCCAATTTATGGCAAAAGTCACTAGCAAACGGACATAAAAAAAAAATCAGAAATCAAAATATTGTATTTCACATAAACCTTTTCAGGGCACTTATGGAACATTAGAAGCTAGGTGCACGATTCCAATTGGTCGTTTCCTATGGAGAAGAGCCGGCAAGAAACTCTATGGTACTCTTTTAAAAATAATTGGCTTTTACAATATTTTCAAATAAGTGTTACACTCCTACCAACTTATCTGTGAAATGGCAAAAATTGGAACTACGGCCGTCATGTTGAAATGTCTTCGATTGTGCCGACGCATGTCATTCGATTGTGTCGACGCATCGACGGTGGCGTCCTCTTTCAGTTCACAGGTTCACATATAAGTTAGTAGGACTGTAATAGGTACGGAAGGACAATGTAGGCCTGTCAACAACTACCAGGTACTTAAGAAAATAGGAAATAGTCAACAAATGTACAGTCTACTAGGCCTGCAATGTTCTCACATTAAAAAAATAGAAAATAACCTATTCAGAATATTAATAAAAGAATAAAAATAAAAATGTATGACATGACAAAAATGACATGACTGCCATTACAGCTACAGTAACAAATCAGAATAAATATCATGTTCACAAAAGCCACTAATATAGAGTTAAAATTGGAATTGTAGTTGTTGTTACTTTGTTAGTAGTAAAACATAAACAAACGCCAAACGTGCCTACACTTTATGGTACCGACTAAAAGGCTAATAAATATAAAAATCGTTTTGCTGCAAAACCATTACCCCACCTTTATAGCTTTAAAAAGCACCATACCACATTATAAATCATAATTATTATAACCACAAAAAAGCTCTTATTATCCTATAACAGTAAATTAAAAATTACCGAGTCCCAACCGTAAATGACGAGACGTATCGACAACCGTAAATTATCGAAAAATACCATAAAATTTGTTATTATATATCAAAATTTATAAAAATTTACGACCACACTGCGTAATAACGAAATTGTGTGTACAGATCGTGGGTTAATGGAAGTGACGTTGAGCGTAGTATCTTGTGATACCCAAGCGTAGTAGGCTGAGGAAACCGTAACGCATGTGCTCTTTGATTGCACAGGCGTCACCCAGATTAGAACAGAAACTCTTGGAACAGCCAGATCTTTCGCAGATGTTTTGAACAGACTTGGAGACTTGATCGACTTCTGGAATGAGGTGGGCTGGTTGGAATAACCCCCACTGCCCCCGAAGGCCGCTATGGCCCACGCACAGTGGTCCACATGAAGGAATAAGTGCGGAAACCATACCCTCTAACTAGAACTAGACTAGACCCAAGCGTAGTTTGTAATAGCTTTAACATAATGTTAGGTTTTAGTGTGAAAGAACTACCAACTTCACATGTGGACGGTTTCATAATCGAAAAAAATATCAAATTGAAAGACATTTATCTACATCATCGAAGTCGCTGATAAACAATATTATTTAGGTGTCATAAACATGTAACAATGGTATAATTATTACAATGTTGGCAACGCCATTATTTTACCTTTCAGCATGCCAAAATACAGATAATCAAAACACAAACAAAAGAGCCCGGCGCGGGAGTGGATATCTAGGGTGCGAATTTGACAATTATTCCATCGCTAACAAGACAGCATAGACTCTTAGGCACTAAGTCATTTCTAGACTAGTAACGTAGTATATCTCAGGCAAAACCTCATATTTTATTTCTCATTATGGTAATTGCCTCATCCAGGGTTGAAGTGCCTTTAAAGTGGTATCCTTGAAATAGATCACGACATATTTTTGGTAAAATATTTATAATGTTGGATATTATAAGGTCACCAAAATGTTTTATTAATAACATTCTGTACTACGGCTCTTAATTTTGCTAATCAATGTTAAATGTAGGCAAGAAAGATTATGTAGCAAATCAAAAGATATTATTCTATTTATTTAATTTCAACGTGACATTTTTAGGGTTCCGTACCAAACTCTTAAAAAGAAACCTTTATGCTGTGACTCAGTCTGTCTGTCTGTTACAGCTGTATATCTTAAGAACTACTAATGCTATCAACTTTAAATTTGGAACAGTTTTATTTTGACGTTTGCCCAACTATTTTGCGAATAAGAAAGTAATAAAAATACAAGTATATATGTTGTTTTTGCAACAGAGACTGAAAGGGGGTCTTAAAAATTCGAAGTTGGGTTACTAAGGCATGGGAGTATCATATGAAAGAACGCTGTTGGCACATTTTCAAACATTTACAAATTGCTAAAACCGTAAGAAAATTTTAATTTCGCGGCAACTACTGCGGATCCCCCTTAACTTGATCGTACGAGTATAAGTATCTAATCTCATGAACGTAAGTTATTCAGCCACCACTCTTGGGCTTCTGGTAGATGAAAAGAGCGGTGTTTGCCTTGTTATAGATGAATGAACCAAGGCAGAAATATAATTTTTAAGAAAAGCTGCACCCTAATGGCGTAACACACTATCGATCGGAATTTGAATCATTTTGAAACAAATTGCTAATCCATTGCTTCATATGTTCGAAAAATTTGTCTGCTCGACAACGTAAATAACGCAATGATTGTTTTTAAACTGTCAAAATGAAACCAGCTCCGATTGATAATGTGTTACGCAATTAGGGTGCTGGTCTGTTGTTGTTAGTGACTTGCGGTTGGCTGTCACTTGACTTTTTTTATTTTTATTTTTTTATTTTATTTATTCGGAAGAACAAACAATCACACATTATATATTACAAATAAATAGAAAATAAGGAGTTATACAAATGTGCAACCAACAACGTTCTCCACAGATACACAAAAAGACAAAGACAATATTGATAAAGTAAAAGTCGGACAGAATAGAAAAGATATACATAAATTACAGCAGCAAGGAACACTAGAGAAAGGAGAATGGGCATTTTGGTACTCGCTCCAATAGCAATCATTGTGGTGTCATTGGATAGGTCTTTTAATCAGGAAAAATATTTACTATGGCGACATGTCCCAAATCCTTGTCTGAAAACCACGGCAAGCCCCCAAAGTTCCAGTTTTAGTTAATATCATAATTGCAAGTACGATAATATTACATACCTATCATGGTTGAAATACGAAAAAAACAATGTAAAACAACATTATTTAAAACGAGAAATGTATTGTGTTACTCATAGACTCATAAAAAAAGGAGGACTCCGCGCCACGCATATCGAAAGTGAAGCACAGTAAGTATGCCAGGACCGTTTGTACAAACACGCCTCACGCACACATTTACATCATAGTATGCCAACCGGACGCCATTACGTGACACAAGCGACGGCGTCTTTGCAGGTACTCATATCACGCACACATCGATCGGTACGGTGCTTCACTTTCGATATGCGTGGCGCGGAGTCCTTCTTTTTTTAATACGTCTATTGTGTTACTATTCATGCATTATATCGTGATATGATATGATAATGGTGAACACTTTTGAAATATGTTTTTTTACATAAAAAAGTAGTATTATCTTTAACATTTCTGTTTTTTGTTACAACGGTGACTATAGACCTCGGGGATAGGGAACCAGCCGCGGGGTGGGGTAGGTGGTGCGCTGTGCCAGTGGACAGCCTTTTGTGCCGCGACATTCACTAGTCGTTGTATCGTTCTGTGCGTGAAACGACGTTCCGCAGCTGTTTATTCTACCTAGTACTTTGTTATACCGTTTTCATCACTGACCCCGGCGCCCCTTTTGGACATTGTTACCCGCTACAAACGTTTATCTTGGCTAGTGTTGTGGACTATTGTAGTGCTTATCGATTTGGAACATCGTTATGGAAGAAAATCGCAACTGTGTGATGTGTCGGCGAGGCCTACATCATGCTAGATACCAACAGCATGTTTTAACTGATGATCTTCCAAGAATGCACCCCGAGTTTGTGGCTTACATACGAGAACATGCCATTTTGGAGGTTAGTACATACTTCATTAAACTATTTCGAACTTCACCAGCTTCAGTTTTTCTTTTTAGAAGCGGTTTGTTTATATTATTATTGTCTGTTATATTTTTATACCTGAGCTATTACAAACGTGCGAATTGAGCCCTAAATCATTTTAATCGGACCTCTTGCTCGCACTTACAGGTCTTATTGAACTACTCTAGTGTTGTGTGTAAAGAAAGAAAGAAAGAAAGAAAAATATTTTATTTGGGACACGCACAGGAAATACAGTTAAAAAAGAGCATATAAAAGTAACAAAAAAGTGCGTTTCCGAACCGAGCTGCAAACTACCAACTGCACGTGTTTATTTTCTATGTAGCGCGGCTGTATGGTCCGTAGCTAAGGGTGTTCGCTTCATAGAAAAAAAAACACGTGCAGTACTAGCTACCTGCTTCCGAGCGGCATCCCTTTATATCAGTAATGACTTGTGCAGCTTTCTCACAATCCTTTAATCCTTTTATGACTCAGTTCGCACGTTTATAGTTCTTCTTATTAAAACACTTCTCTGACCACCTATTGTGTGTTTGCTATTGTTATCTATTCACTAAGCCGTCACATCGGCTATACATAAGATATATTTTTACTTGCATTACTTAAAATATGAAAACAATACAAGTATGCCATGACTTTCGACCTGAACACCTACATACCGCATTGTTTTAAATGTTTTCATAAAAATACAACATAACATCAGCAAGATCGTATTCTACCATTTTCAGGTAGAGTTCGACAACACACGACGTGTGTGTCACCGATGTTGGCAGAGAATTGACAACGTTGTAGGAAGACCACCTGTCATACCAGAAGTAGAACAGAATGTACGAGAGCTTCAGGTTCCAGACTACACTCGAGCTCCAAACACTCCAGGGCATTGTATCTTTAACACTTGCCAAAACGCAACCCGCCATCGAATACCAGAGACGATCAAGATTCACATTTTCTGTGAATATAAGTTATATATTCCTGACGGTGCTAGAGTATGTGGACAACACCTTGAGAGCAATGCTTGGGAAGAGCTGCCTCAATTCTGCAATGTCACACATAACTTCAATGCGCAACAGTTTAGCGACGTTTGTGACATGTTGAGAATGGCTTTAAATCGTGGACCTAGGCTAGATTTCAACACAAGAGGTGCTTTAAGCAACGAGGATATGTACTTTTGGACAGGACGCAAATGCGAACAGTTTGATTCCATATTAGAACAAACACCCTCACTAAGTGGGAGGTGCAAGGAGCCTCGAACTGCGTTAGGCATATATCTGACGAAACTACGTACCGGAGACTCAGATGAAAGACTAGCGACGTTATTTAATATGTCACGAAGAAAGCTGGAACGTTTACTAACTATTGTGCGCGAATGCCTCATGAATGAATATGTAATATTACACTTGGGAGTGGACCATATGAATAGAAACGACGTTTTAGAAAAGAACCTCACTATACCAAGAGGGTTATTTGGCAATGAAGAAAACAATAAAGCTATCGTTATATGCGATGGGACTTATATATATATATCAATAAAAGCTCGAACTTTTTGTTCCAGCGTCTATCTTATAGCCTGCATAAGTTCCAGAACTTGCTGAAGCCGTTTTTAATTGTGTGTTCCAATGCCTATATAATCGATGTTTTGGGACCATACGCTGCCACTAAGACTGATGCGAACATCATGAGCGATATAATGAATGATGGAGAAAACCCATTGCATTGCTTTCTTCAACCGAACGATGTCTTCATATTAGATCGCGGCTTCCGGGACAGCTTAGATGCTATCGAAGCATGGGGATATGAATCCTACGTTCCACCATCTAAAGACAGATGGGAGACACAGCTAACTACTGAGCAAGGTAATGAAGCTCGATCAGTTACACTATGCCGGTGGGTAGTGGAAGTGGTGAACGGGAGGTTCAAACGAGATTTCAAGCTTTTGCGGCAAAAATATTTTAATAAAACACTACCAAAAATGTTCATTGATTTTAAAATCGCCGCAGCTATGTTTAATAACTTCCACATACCCATCGATGACAACATTCACGCAGAGGCCTTCCTAAACATAATCAGGGAGAAAATAGATTCCCCGAATCTACTTTATGATTATGTTGAAAGAAAACATTTGAATAACCGAAGAGCGGATTTTCAAAGAATAGAAAGTCACGAAATACAGAACTTCCCACTACTGACGGAAGAACAGATTATTTTACTTTCATTGGGCACCTATCAACTGAAGCTAGCCCGATCCTACTGCAGCGAGCATTTATCAAATGGACTATACATTCTACAAGTATATAGAGAAAGCGCACTCCAAGATTTAAATGAATTTGGTATAAACGAAGATGCCTGGCTTTTACGCGGACGCATACAGTCGCGTCACGTACGGTCAAGAACTTATTATTGTTATGTATTAGTAAAAAACAATGTTAATGAAAACGAAACCAATATCCATAACATTTTATGCAATTATTACTGCACGTGTTTGACCGGACGACGAACAATCGGCACTTGTGCTCATATAGTTTCAATCGTTTGGTATCTAGGATATGCCAGACATGTCTTCATCCATGTCCATGTCCATGGCTTCACTGCTCCTGCAGCGTTCCTCAACGATGTCATTATTGTTGATAATAATGTTTAAAAAAATAAATAACGTTTCTTACTTTTTCAATTTTTTTTTTTATTCCTGAGTGTTTATTCATTTTAGTATCTATTAATCAACAAACACAGGATTCTATAGAAGAAAATTATATAATATCACCATTATCTTAACAAAATGAAACAAAAACAAAAAAAAAAATACTTAACACAAAATAACTCCGTTCCGACAGCAAATGGAGACAAGCGACTCGGTTATCATTAATCCTTGTAAAAAGACCTTTCCAATGATATATATATTATGGCTATTGGACCGAGTACCAGGCTTCATATATTTTTGCCCATGATCCTTTACAATACATTTTTGATTGTGTCAAGCAAGACTTTGATAGTGTCAGTAAAAAAACAAATAAGCATCAAGGCATATTCACCCAACCTCCATTATCTACTTCCCTATGCGTAATCTAAAGATGAAACTGCCTCGTTGATCTAGTGCTCGCTACCGCTACTGCGACACATGAGGTCCCGGGTTCGATTCCCATCAGGTCGGGCAAATTGTTATAGGGTTTACCCATCTGGAATTTCTCTGTAACAGCTGGAGTCTGGATTTGTGCCCGGTTGATGGCAATAGGCTCGCCCCCTATTGCATGGGACTTACAGATAACTGGTGAAATGTTGGTGTACTATAAGTACACCTCTGCTCTAACCCTTTGGGGATTAAAGGCATGATGTTACGTTACTTATGAAAAAGATGCGCAAAAATCTCCCCAGCAACACACCCCAGTCAATAACACCCACAGATTATGCGTAACGACGTCTTATAAACAGTCTGAGAGCTATCAAAGGAAGTCATTTCTAAATATAGAATAATATAAATCACAAACTTCTGCCTACGACTTTGTTTACGAATATTTCTAGTCTAGGTTTATAGACAATGGACCATTTTTTATGGAAAGTGGACCATGAACGTACAAAGATGTGGTTAATATATTTTGAAAGTACCTACACGTGTGTACTATTATTCTTTATCAAACTATTTTGATACCGTTACAATAAAAAAAGAAGAGAGGAGCTCGTGGCTAAGTAATAACAGCCTCACGGGTCGATCCACCAGGTTAAGCTACGCTTGCCGGGGTTGGTCAGTGAATGGGTGACCATCTTTACATACCGAGACTCCTCCGTGCCTCGGAAAGCACGTCGTTAAGCCGTTGATCCCGGCTGTCATTCGTGGAACTTTGGCAGTCGTTACGGGTCGTCAGAAGCCCGAAAGTCTGACAACCAATCTTACCAAGGGGTATCGTATTACCCAATTACTGGGTTGTGGAGGTCAGATAGGCAGTCGCTCCATGTAAAATACTGGTATTCAGCTGCATCCGGTTAGACTGGAAGCCGACCCCAACATAGTTGGGAAAAGGCTAGGCAGATTGATTTACAATAATGAATAATGTTTATTTCAACTTCTACTACTGCTACTTACATACCTACATACAAAACTCACGCCTTCTATTCTTCCTATGGGGTAGGCAGAAATAACAGAATGCCACCTGCATCCTTACATACTCCTTTTACCTCATTTATGTTCATACATCTGGTCATAACACGCACGCCGGTTGCGAGTACTACGCACTTGAACTTTCTGAAGAACATCACCAATCCATCAATCTGCCTAGCCTTTTTCCAACTATGTTGGGGTCGGCTTCCAGTCTAACTGGATGCATCTGAATACCAGTATTTTACATGGAGCGACTGCCTATCTGACCTCCACAACCCATTAACTGGGTAATACGATACCCCTTGGTAAGACTGGTTGTCAGACTTTCGGGCTACTGACGACCCGTAACGACTGTCAAAGATCCACGAATGACAGCCGGGAACAACGGCTTAACGTGCTTTCCGAGGCACGGAGGAGTCTCGGTATGTAAATATGGTCATCCATTCACGGACCAACCCCGGCAAGCGTAGCTTAACCTGGTGGATCGACCCGTGCGGCTGTTATTACTTAGCCACGAGCTCCTCCACCAATAAGGTTATTATAATGTCTTCCTAGGGCTTCCCGGCGTTTTTACTTACCTACATCTGCCTTGCAAATACCTTCAGTTAGTCGCCTTTCATTTATCCTCTCAACATGACCAAACCATCTAAGCATACTCTTTTCTTTCTCCAACTATATTATTTTAGTAGGCACACAGACAAAAATAAGCTTCATGAATACAAAAATCCGGTCAAGAGCGAGTCGGACTCGTGCACCGACGGTTCCGTTCCGATTTCTGAAAAACTGTGCTATTTAGAGACATCGTTTTATTTTTCCTGTAATCTTTACATACACTTCTATCACATGGAATAATTTCAGATTTTTCTCTATACAAACTTCGGAGTTAAGCGGGGGGGCACGGTATTTTTTTTTTACAAATTTCATCAAAAGTGAAAAAACTATGCGGGTTAACAAAAAATAAAAAAAAATGTCTGAGAATTTGCAAACAGCGTTCTTTCATATGATATTACACAGACCCTAGTAACCCCACTTTGAATTTATGAGACACCCTTACCTACCTTACCCTTACCTGTTGCAAAAAAAAAAATATTTCTTTCTTATTTGCCAAATAGTTGAGTAAACGTCATCTAAAACTGTTCCAAGCAAGTTGATAGCATTAGTAGTTCTTGAGATATCCAGCTGTGACAGACAGAAAGACAGACTGAGTCGTACCATAAGGGTTCCTTTTATTTTGGTACGGAACCCTAAAAACAGTTTGTTTACTTCTAAAACTGACTGTGCAGTTAAATCATATTTTCTCGGAAGAATGACGTAACCTGCAAATGTGTGAAGTGGCGAAAAATTTTAAATGTAACTAATGGCACGGTGCCAAGTGACAGCATTCCACTATGTCTAGACGAGTAGGTCGGCCATTTTGAATTAACTGTCACCGTGTGTGGAATGTTTGGTTAGGTTAGGTTTGAAAAATAGTTTATTAGGCTATGTGCTTTATGTGTGTAGCTTTTGCCTAATTATGTTGCCGTTGGCTTCCAGTCTAACCAGTATTTTACATGGAGTGACTGCCTATCTGACCTCCAGTTACTGGGTAATACGATATTCCTGAATAAGACTGGTTGTCAGACTTTTGGAGCATTTGACTACTCGTAATGACTATCAAATATCTACAAATGACAGCTGGGTCCAACGGCTTAACGTGCTTTCCGAGGCGCGGAGGAGTCTCGATAAGTAATGGATGGTCACCCATCCACGAACCGATCGTTGCAAGCGTTGCTTAACCTTCGATCGACCCAAACTTGACTACCGACTTGAAGCAAATTGACTACCGACTAAAATTGTTTGTGTATTCAAAATCACAACTGTCATTCTTTGACAGCTGCATGAAATTGCTATAACACGGGAAATTGAAGTAGTGTGTCAATTTGCTTAACGCTTTCGCGGGCGGTTGAACGTCTATAATAGTGGTATTTTAAAAATCTCAGTTGATTTGTTGTTGAAAAAATCACAAGCATAATTGAGAAATATGAAAATATATATGGAGACTGATAATTAGTGATCGATACTTCAATACATCATGATTGTACTCATGATAACAAACAACTTTTACTTTGGGACCAAATCTGATATCGGAAAAAAATCGGCTGTTCCCTACATTTTAACAGTTATGCGAATATCAATGTAGGGAAGAGCTGAATACAAAACTTTAGAGATATCGTCTACCACGCGAGACCACCCAGAAATACTCTCACACAAAAACCCACAAAAACAAAATGGCCGTCACATTGAATAGGATTATGTTAAAAAGATATGTTATGGATTATAATATATTATATTTATGCGCTCGCGATATTAAGTATAGAGCAGTTATTAAAAGAAATAGTATGATGTATCTTACTTATCTTGTTAAAATTAAATCTAATAGAAGCTTAATCGGCTTAAACAATCGTATATAATCAACAAAGTTGCTAGCTTATAAAAGGTTTTTAAAATAAAATCGTACGCTGTTTATATTGCATAACACTACCTAAAATGGCGTGTCAAAATTGTTCTCTTCCTTAATACTCGTAGACGTTATAAAAAGTTAAAGTTTATTCTGTCTCGTTTACCCTCCACTAACCGATTAACAAATAATTTCCCGGACTGTAGCTGAGATAAATAAAAATTTAATGAGAAGAGTGATCCTTGTTAAATAATAAATACACAGATTAATGAAAATTAATTAAACTAAATCATTTTCCTTTTGAGACAGGCGATAATTGAAAAAAAACAATGCTTTATTTACTCAAATGTTTTAATTATTCAGCAACATAAATTATAATTATTACTAATCCCTAATTAATAGACTTGTCAACATTCCAATTTTTCAGTTGAAAAGCTTTGATTTTAGCTAAAGTTTTAGATTTATGTTTTTTTTTTGTTTGTTGCTACTGATGAATGTCATAGCTACTGCTTGCGGGGTAAACAGTAATCCCTTTTTTATCGTGGAGAAATGCTTACGCATTTTGCACTACCATGGTGAGATAGTGCAGTTATGTGGAACTCTAACCCACTGAAACTCCACGGTATCCTCCTCTGCCGCTTACGGCGGGAACACAGGCACGCGTTAACACTCATCCGTGAACCCGCCACGGCTGTCCGTCACCGGCGGACCCTCCTGTGGGGAGTACTCCCCATCACCGGCGCACCAGAACACATTGCACGCCGTGACCACCCCAGGGACCAAACCAGCATATGGGTGCCAGACGAACCACTGTCTGGGCACCCTTGGTCCCCCTGCGACGGGTCAGCTCATTGGCCCCGCACCCGCCAATTTTCGGCCGCAGAGGATAGGGAAAGCGGCCAACGTCATCCTCCCCTGCAGCCCCACCGCGTCCGCCATCAGACGGTGGCGACCCCGCCAAGACCGCTCTCCCAGAGCGGCGCACCGCAATACCGGCACTCCTCTCCCGCCGCGATGCCTCCCATACGACATCGCGGTCCGCCTCAGTATCGATGTCGCCCAAGCGGCAGCGAAACCTACTTGTTGGCCGCTACGTCGTCGGATTATCGGCAAAAGCCCTGACGAGCGGCCTCTCCTCGGGTTCCTCTTCGCTTCACCGTGGATGACCAAGCCACGGCTACTAAGCCCCCCCACCTGGACAATGCGGGAACCCACCTGGGGGGGGGGGGGGGGCAACAGTAACCCCCTTATTCACAAAAAAACTAAAACGCTCTACAAACTACTACAGACAAAACATTATTTTTTGCTTTACGAGAATAAGGAGGCAGGTTTTAAACACCGGTCTGGTCTGGAGCCGCAAGCGCTACTGCAGAGGTCTTGGGTCCTATTCCCTGGTCGAGCAAAAGGTTTTTCCATTAGGAATTTAGCAGTAGTAGCCCGGAGCCTGGATTTGTGCTCGGTTGATGGCAATAGGATCGCCCCCTATTACGTGGGATTTAAAAATAACTGGCGAAAGAAAATAATTTTGAGATTAATATAAAAATATTTGAGAAGTAACAAGTATTTTTATATTAAACTCAAAATTCTTTTCTGTTCTTATCCATTCATTAAATCTCACCTGGCCGGTTCCCATCCATCACTTACAATTTATTTCAGTTGAAAAAAAAATAATACTTAAACAAAAAAAGAAGAGAAAAAAATATTTTCAAAGTGTAAAAAGGTAGGAAAAATAAAAGGTTTATTTTCAACAACATTTTTCAGTAAAAAGGATAAAAAGAATTAAAGGTCTGTTCCTAACGTTAAAAACCCTTCGAAAATCATTCTTTTAACATTTTTCCGGATATTTAACCCTATTTGTAACATGAAAAACGTTGTATCTACCTATTCAAAATTTATTTGAGTCTAACTTTTGTGATGAAAAACCTAATAATAATTAACAAATTATGAAGATTTCAATGAAAATTGTCGTGTTACAAAAGTCTTTTAATTAGTAATTAATTTTATGTTGAGTAAATATTTATTTGGTTGTGCAATTTTTGAAGGATAATTTAATGAAAAGTATGCTCAAATGAATGTTTCACTTATTTAAAAAAAATACAAGTTTTCATCAAAAGCCCACATTCGCATGAGTGCTTTTTTATAACATGAAGTTTTTGACCGTGTTCTTTCTGGATTTCAACTTTTGGCGTCGAAGTCGAACCAAGCATTGAGAATCAATCAGAGTGCATCCCTAGCACGTTGAAAAAGTGCACAGTTGGATTTTCAACTCACGCCGCTGAGCTGAGCGTTGAAAATCCAGACCTGACGTTAAAAATTCTCGTTAAAAAAAGCACCCGTACTTTTATAAGCATGGGCGCTTTTTTTTTTGCGAGTAATTAAGCCCTTATGGGCTTAATTCCTCGCAGCTATCTCGAAAAAGCTACTTATTCCGTAAGATCGAAGAAGGCGGAATGTGGGTTACCTTTTACGGATTATGGTGATGTTATGTTATGTGTGTATTATTAAGCAATTGGTCTATATACAACATTAGTTTCAGTATATGCGAAACCCGAAACATGTGTCTAATATTTTTATGTAAAGAATCTATGTACAAAATTTCAAAATTGTATCATGAAAAATCACAAAGTTATAAGCTTGTTATGTTACCTGGTTGTCCGTACAAAAACATGATCACCACGCGGCGCCCGCTGTGCACCCGTGCCTAATGCCACTATGACTTGCAGTGACTTGTGTTCGTCGCTCGGTGGCCATGGTGTAACTTTTTTTAAAGATTTTTGGGACAAAATATAACACGGTATAAAAATTATTGGTATCGATTCAGTTATTTATTCTGAACAAACTATATTCAGGTTTGGCATATACTAAAAATAATGTTGTATTTATATTACTATCTGGCGCACAACTACCAACGCAACGACTAAAAAGCAGGAACAGCTTCCTAAAATCGGCAAAGTCTCTACCAGTAAACCTGGTCGACGCCCGACGTTGCAAACTGTGGCAGGATACTCATCCTTCTCCTACAGGGTCCGCTTAGAAGTCCCTGTGCTGTCTCCGGACACAAGTGGGAAGGTGTGGCTACCTCGGCGGAACGGCAAGAGGGTGTGGATATGGAGCTATGTCGCAAACTATGCTCCACGTCCTATCCTGCCCCCTGTACCCCAAAACATGCAGCCAAAGTGATCTATGCGCTGCCACTGAAGACGCCGTGGAAATGGCTAAGTTTTGGGCTAACAAGACCTGAAATAACGTCGAGCCAGTGACATGAAAAAGAAGATTGGTAATTGAAATAAATGTTCAAATACAAAAGCTCTTCAAATCAATAGAGAAAGGCTTAAGACACTCAAACGCAATAAATAAAAACCCTTCGTCCAATAGACCTGTGTTTAATCAAAAAACAAATTAAATGTATCCTATTATTCGGTACCCGACCTTTCAAGAACGTATCAATTTGATATTTGTACCAAGTTTCCTTGTTTTTCTTCCGTATTTTTTGTGTAAACATCGATAGGTATTATTGATATGGATAATATTTTTTTAGTAAAAAACCGGCCAAGTGCGTGTCGGACCACGCACAATGAAGGGTTCCGTAGTTGGGATGAATGATTATCTTAAGAACAAACTTAACATTGTAGTTGAAAAACATGTTCTCCCATACATTCCAACTGTAAATGTAAGTTTGTACTCACAATATTGATAGATTTACCATGTTATTTTAAGACCACAGACTTCTTATAGGTTTTCCTGTAATCTACAGGTAAAGATCTATTTTCTGTATCTTTTTAAAAATTTTAGGCTCAGTAGTTTCGGAGATAAGGGGGGGAGAATGGTCAATTTTCGTCTACTTTCTTAAATAACTTTAAAACAATTTATTTTAAAATTATAAAAAAAATATATTTGAGACCCTCATAGTAAGCCCTTTCATTTGACATGCCACATGGTGTAGTTTGCAAAACTTTTTTTTTAAATTTTCTTATTTGCCCCCAAAAGTGACCTCTATATTCAAAATTCATTTATTTACTTTACCCGTCCGTGTTCGGGTCACAGAAATTCATATGTGTACCAAATTTCAACTTAATCGGTCCATTAGATTCGGAGCAAATTGGCTGTGACAGACGGACAGACATACAGACAGACACACGAGTGATCCTATAAGGGTTCCGTTTTTTCCTTTTGAGGTACGGAACCCTAAAAAAGATTTAACAGGGCAACTTTTTGTGTTTGTTTACAAGCTTCACCCTTTATTGGAAAGAGGATAAGTTTCAAGACAAGGACAAGGAGGACAAAGATCTCTTAAATAAGCAAGCTGAAAGGCTGAAGTGGCAGTGGGCTGGCTTAGTTATCGAAGGACCGATGACCCGTGGATCAGACGAGTCCTGGAGTGGGGACCGCGTATCAGCTGATTTGATGTAGAACGCCTCCCAGCTAGATGGACCGACGACCTTAAAAAGGTGGCTGGGACAGACTGGATGCGGAAGGCGGAGGACAGCGTGTTGTGGCGTAGTTTGGGAGAGGCATTTGACGGCATAAGGCTGAATTGATTGATTGATGGTTACTCTTGCTTTTGCTTTTAGGTAAAAAAAGAGAAATTGATAACTTTAATGATTATAATTCTTTAAATACTTGTACATACTTGTTACGGTTTCGAATCATATTTTGATCAACATATAACATAATTCTGACTTGCAAATCGCAAAAAAACATAAGAATTTCGCGGGCTTTCGCTTTCGCCTTATGATTTAAAAAAAAATCCCTTCTTGAATTTTGAACCCCAGCACAAACTATCAATTTTGATGTAGTGTATTTGAATCGGAAATTTTAATTTGATGCATAATTTTTTTGAAATTATAGGTTTTTTTATTATTAAATAAATCACACTGATATTATAAAGGCGAAAGTTTGTGAGTGTGTGCGTGTGTGTGTTTGTATGTTTGTTACTTCTTCACGCTCAAATGGCTAGACCGATTTGGATGAAATTTGGTATGTAATAACGCGGATGAAACCGCGGGTCGCAGCTAATAAATAATAAAATAAAAATTCATTATTGGCATAAAAAAATGGGTACAAGCAAAGTGAAGCCCTGACTCCTGCGCTAGGTAATAACACTTGTGTTACAGGAGCCAGAAATCTTTGTTATTCATAATTCTGGATTTATGCCCGGTTGACGGCAATAGGCTCGTTCCCTATGACATGGGACTTACCGTTCTACCAACTTATCTGTGAACTGAAAGAGGACGGCACCGTCAATTCAGTGTTGCTAATTAACGTAAGGTGCCTAAAATTGAGTAAGTTTTCAAGTAAGAAATTTCACATTAGACATAATCGTTTAATAAGAATTACAGCTTTTACAAATTAAAAACAATGATACCTACATAAAAATAATAAAATAACATAACGGCCGTAGTTCCAATTTTCGCCATTTCACAGATAAGTTGGTAGGAGTGTAAACATAACTGTCAAAATGTGAGTGTTACTGTAGGTTTACCTCTGCCTAACACTTTGGGGAATACAGCCGTGATGTTTTGTTGGGTATCTCTGCAAATACAATATTTTTTTTATTTATTTATTTATTCATAACAATTTTTACATTGTGTCGAACATTAGAAACAATTTTATAACTTAAAAAAATACAAAAAATAAAGAATAAAATAAAATACATGCCACTTAATTACTATGAGGAAGAGTAATAATAAATCAATCAATCTGCCTAGCCTTTTCCCAACTATGTTGGGGTCGGCTTCCAGTCTAACCGGATGCAGCTGAATACCAGTATTTTACATGGAGCGACTGCCTATCTGACCTCCACAACCCGGTAACTGGGTAATACGATACCCCTTGGTAAAGGAAGTGTAATAATAATAATAAATAAATGTCATTTAAAAAACTAGAATAATAATGCCACAAATAATTAAATATAGGCAATGTCAGATATCCAATGTCAATAACTTACATAAATGTCGTGAATGTAAATGAACAATAAAAGATTTTTAGACTAATAGTAACAGAAATAATAATCATAGTAAATTTCTAGTATAATATGTATGTTTACAATTTAAATGTCATTTATAGAATAATAGCAGCCTTCCAGTAGGTAACGCTTCAATTTAGTTTTGAAGTCCCTTTTGTAAAGTGATAATTTTATATCAACGGGAAGTGTATTGAAGATTTTCACTGACATGTATACGATATAAAACAAAGTGTCTAAATTAAATCAAAATGAAACAGGGCTTTTGTCAAATCCGCATCACCGTATAAAGATCCCCCACACATACAAACGCCCCGTCCCTTTTAAAACCGCAGTCGCTCTCGCCCTCGGGTGGTACTCGACGGTACTTCTAACACTCGCACGGCACTTGTGTGTGTGAAGTGGCCATTACGCTCGCTACTATGACATATTGCTTCTTTGTTTTAGAGCCAGCGAGGGAATATTTATAGAAAAATATGAATTTAGTGTCGTGTTTTTCTTTTAACGGGGTTTAGAGGAGTTTGTGGTCCATAAACTATTTTAAACACAAACATTACGTGGGATTTGTTTATGTTCAAAAGATTGTTTTGGGTTTTCTGACTTCAAAAAGGAGGAGGTGATGATTCGCCGAGCTTTTTTTCATGTAGGTATGGGCCAATTAAAGTGATTATTTGTTCATTTGGTAGAGGAAGCGCGCAAAGTTGTCCCATATAAATATTAATTTTGTTTAAGTACATTTTGACTTCACTATCGGCTTTAGCACCCTCTAAAACCGTGAAAACGATAGCCATAATAAAAAAAAATAAAAATTTCGCATCCGCCATCTTGGAATTTACATTTTAATGTCACTATCGGCTTTAATACCCTCGAAAATCATGACTCCCTTGACGAAAAATTTGTAAATTTTCGCAGCCGCCATCTTGGATTTTCATTTTGACCAAATTCACACTTTCTCTTCGGACAAAGAGACAGAAAGTCGCATGGAGGGGGGGGGGGGGCATAACGCTTTTTCGTTGTGTGACGATTTCTACCAGTTCACACCTAATGCAAGCCGCGTTAAAGAACTTTCGTTCCAATAAACTTTATTACAAAAAAAAAAAACAATCGACTTCTTCATAATTATTTCACCTGCACCATATACAACATGTCGTTTTGCATCCTCGTCAAATTTCAGGGTGTGATACAGAACATCAAACCGAACAACATTCTCCATGGGACCAACATCGTAATCACGAAAAAAAATTCAACTGTCCCATAGAAAACTTCAATACATACTCGACGCATGGGACGGCTGCTTATTTTTTCGCGATTACGATGTTGGTGCCATGGAAAAAGTTGTTCGGTTTGATGGTCTATACCCATAAATTTGACGAGGATGTAAATGCCACGTTGTATATTAAGTATAATACCTATACAACGTGTCGTTTACATCCTCGTTAAATTTCGCCAACCCATACCGACTTTAGACTAAGTACCGTGCAACAGAAATAGTTAGGATTACTCGTAGTACATACCTAGAGCTTTCTCTGAAAAGCCTTTACAAGCAGCTTCACCACTGTTCAGTTGCCTGCATACTCTACTGTTTTGCCGTATGTACTAACATTACAAACTATATATTGAAAGCGACTTCTTTCATAAACGAACTTGAACCCCTGCAGTCTTGCTCTGGGGTAGAGTTTCGGCAAGTCCTTTCTTAGTGTTCCTTTACATTCTATGTGGCATATACAGTGGTGTTCTAGGAGCTCGTGGCTAAGTAATAATAGCCGTACGGGTCGATCCATTATGTGAAGCTACGCTTGCCGGGGTTGGTTCGTACCTATATAGGTGACCATTTTTACATACCGAGACTCCTCCGTGCCTCGGAAAGCACGTTAAGCCGTTGGTCCCGGCTGTCATTCGTGGATCTTTGACAGTCGTTACGGGTCGCCACAAGCCCAAAGTCTGACAACCAGTTTTACCAACGGGTATTGTATTACCCGCAGTACATTTAACTAGACACCGACTTCCGAAATTAAAGTTATTTTTCACTTTGTAGTGTTGTTAATGGAAGTCGGTTGTATTTTTTTGTAAAAAAGTTTTTTATTATCTAGTTACTGGGTTGTGGAGGTCAGATAGGCAGTCGCATTCAGCTGCATCCGGTTAGACTGGAAGCCGGAAAGGCTAGGCAGATAGATATACAATGGTGTTCTACCCATGAATATGAACAACTTTTACGATGGGACCAAACCTGAAATCGCGAAAAAAAAATTAGCTGCTCCCTACATTTTGATGAGTTTGGTGTAGATAAATGTACTGAACAGCAGATTTTTTTTTCGCGATTTCAATGTTAGTCCCATAGTGAAAGTTGTTCATATTCATGGGTAGAACACCTTGTAAAAATTTGCGCACTGCTTGGAAACTTATCCTGTATATATTTTTGTAATGGCTTACTAGGCCTGCTCTTACCCGGATCACGCCTGATGGAAAGCGATGGATGAGCTCTATGATGGAGCGAGCGTGCGCAGAAGATGCCTGTTCACTCTTGCTTTGAAGGCAGATGGGTTATATGTGGAAGGGAACACAGACGCTGGCAGAGAGCTCCACACTTTGGCTGTGCGCATAATAAATGTGGAGGATTAGCACTGAGTACGACTGGTTGGGATATCAACCAAGTGCGGATGGTACCCCGCAGTACGTCTGGTAGTCCGGTAGGTAAAGGGCGATAGAGATATCAGGTCGTGGAGTGCCTACGCGCACTCTCCAAAGTACAGTCTGTAGAAGACAGACAGGCAAGCAACATTACGTCAATCAGCCAGGCTGTGAAGCCAACATAAACAATCTGCCTAGCCTTTTCCCAACTATATTGGGGTCGGCTTCCAGTCTAACCGGATGCAGCTGATTCCAGTATTTTACATGGAGTGACTGCCTATCTGACCTCCACAACCCATTAACTGGGTAATACGATACCTCTTGGTAAGACTGGTTGTCACACTTTCGGGCTTCTGACGACCCGTAACGACTGTCAAAGATCCACGAATAACAGCCGGAACCAACGACTTAACGTGCTTTCAGAGGCACGGAGGAGTCTCGATATGTAAAGATGGTCACCCATCCACGGACAACCCCGGCAAGCGTAGCTTAATCTCGTCAGATTAAGCGCGGGTCGATCCATCGATCGACCCGTGCGGCTGTTATTACTTAGCCACGAGCTAATAATAATCTAATAATATTATAATTCAAGCATGATTCGAAAGATACGTGGCGCCATCTATTATCATAAGAACGTTATTGTTGTTTTCCTCGGGAACAGTACTTTTTTTCGGGTGAAAGGTACCTGTACGTTTCTGTACACCTGACAACGTATATGCAACGTATATGAAAAGGTAACAAACAAACAAACTTTCGCATTTATAATATTAGTCAGGATTACAAAGTTCAGTCAGTTCAGTTCAGTCTCCATGCTTTGTCTGTCAGTCAATCTGTTCCAGACATTGTTGCGACTACGGGTATAAAATTATATTACTTAAAATGATTTTTATTTTCTATTTTTTCTCTAAGTAACAGCCTGGAGTTTGCACTTGTGACTTGTGATTGATGGCAAAAGGCTCAAATCCTTTAACGTGGTACTAAACGCTTTGAAGGACACTAACGAAACAATTGAAGTTTTAGAAAATTTTCGTTGATTATCAAAAAAAAAAATCTGCTCTTTCATAAAATCCGGCCAAGTGCATGTCGGACCACGCACAATGAAGGGTTCCGTAGTTGGGATGAATTATTCCAAGAACAAACTTAACATTGTAGTTGAAAAACATGTTCTTCCGTACATTCCAACTGTAAATGCAATTTTGTACTCACAATATTGAGAGATTTACCATGTTATTTTAAGACCACAGACTTTTTATAGGTTTTCCTGTAATCTACAGGTAAAGATCTATTTTCTGTATTTTTTTCGAAGTTTTAGGCTCAGTAGTTTCGGGGATAAGGGGGGGAATGGTCCATTTTCGTCTATTTTCTTAAATAACTTTAAAACAATTTATTTTGTAATTATAAAAAAATATATTTGAGACCCTCATAGTAAGTCCTTTCATTTGATATGTAACACGGTATAGTTTGCAAAAATTTTTTTTTTAATTTTCTTATTTGTCCCCAAAAGTGACCCCAATATTCAAAATTCATTTATTTACTATATCTGTCCGTGTTTGGGTCATAGAATTTCATATGAGTACCAAATTTCAACTTAATCGGTCTATTAGATTCGGAGCAAATTGGCTGTGACAGACGGACAGACAGACAGACAGACAGACAGACAGCCAGCCAGACAGACAGACAGACACGAGTGATCCTATAAGGGTTCCGTTTTATCCTTTTGAGGTACGGAACCCTAAAAAGTGCAATACCTACGCGGTTAAAATGTATGGAACAACAAATATTTTGTTTGCCCCTACCATCTTGTATTATGTGCATAAATAGATAAGCATCCTCATGCGTCCCTTTGCTACAAAAACAAAGTTATCTAGTTCCCTCTTTTCTCAATAAGTCGGGGCCAGCAACTCATAAATAAATTACAGAACTTACTCATATTTCGGTGAAGGCTGACTTATAAGAGTTATTACGTAATCGGATTACAAAAGTACTGCCTAATTGATTCAGCCGGCTTATTCCTTTGTTATCGATTTGCTATTATTGTGGGTGGAACTGTTTTTATTGTAGAAATCATTTTGTGTAAGTCTATTATTGGGTCGCTCTGTAGGGCAAAGGATTCATCTCGTACAGGGTAGGAACGACCATTGATCAGTGGTTTTGCTCGGTACGTGTCGGCAATTTAGTACATTAGAACAGGCAAAACTCATATTTAGTGCGAGCGAGTAAAGACTTTAATGACCTATGCAAGCAGTTCTCTTTTGACTTGTTTTCAACCAAAGGCTTAAGCGTACGCAATAGGCTGATCCTGGAATTTTTCAAAATTATTTCTTAGTCTTATTTTAGTTTATTGTAGTCTATTCCTTATGTTTGGCGGTGCCGATTTGACGATTGGTGCTCAACTTTTCTTAATGTCTTGTCGTGTGTAAGATCTCTTATTATATATACTGTATAGCTAGCCGTGAAAAGCTGTGATTGACTTCATGTTTCTTATTTCAGTATATTTATTGTTTATAAGTTAAGCTGTTGGTTTTCCACATGTTAAATAAATAAATAAATAGAAAGAAAGAAAAAGAGAGATAAAAAGGAGAACAAAAATAGACCACATTTATCGACGTGGAATCGGCTTGAGCCGAGCCGGTCACGTATCACCGGTATCACCACGCTTTTCGCCCGAACCGAAACGAGGCGAATGACATCTTTTTCGCTTTTATTACACGGACATAATATGTAAAGCTCTTTCTGACCGGCTCAAGCCGATTCCGCGTTGATAAGTGTGGTAATTACCTTATAATAGATAGATAGATAGAATACTCTTTATTATGCACACCATAAAAAATTACAGATATAAGTGTTGAAATTTTACATAGGGTGACACAATGGGCGGTCTTATCGCTAAAAGCGATCTTTTACAGACAACCTTTGGATGGATTGAGGGGAGAAGGAGAGACAATACTGTAGGTAGTCAGTGGTGTACCATATACATATACAATATATACATACATATATACAAATATATATATAATTATACAATAATAAACATGAAACAAGAGCAAAGAACTATACATGTAATGATGATTTTTAAAGAGAAAGGAAGTCTTTTCTTTCCAAAAAGTGGACGAAGATTGAGCACGCCTTATCGACACGGGCAAGGCATTCCCTAACCGTACTGCTTCCGCATAAAAGCTGGTGGAATGTATCGGCATCTCTAGTCTCAAGGTTTCCGATGACCTAAGATATTTATTATGTGTGTCATGAAGGAACTTGAAACGCTTTTTCAGGATTGAACAGAATACTGTAGAGCTGAAACAAGATATGAGAATTCCGGCGAAGACGTATGGGAAGCCACTTGATAATGCTTATAATCTGTTACTAACTAAAGTTGTGCAATTCTTGGCAATTTCTAAACAATCTAAGAATTGCCGTAAAATGCTTGGTGTTGTGAGGACGTCATGTTGATCATATTTGCAACGAATCGTTGAATTTGGCCAGTCTTTGGATTTTGGTGGAATCCATAATTTAACTATAGAGGCTGATGATAATGAAGAAACCAGCATGCCTTCACAATCAATTCTTTTTCTAATAACATTGTGTAATAAAACATTATTATAACATTATTAGTGTGTTATGTATTCTGTATAGTCTTCTGTTGGAGTTTCCTAGATAAATAAAACACAGAAACCAACATTATTTCATTTTACTCGTAGACAACAGAAGTTACCTTCGTCAACGTAATTAATATCACTCTGAGGACATTCTCTGCAAGACATCGCGAGACTAGTAATTTAGCAATTTTCTTTTTGTTCACAGGGTCATCTAGCCGAGGAGTGCCTCTAATTAAGATTTTATAAAGTGGCGTAAATTAATTACCTACCTAACTGTTGGAAGAAACTAATGAAATAATTAATAAAAAACATATCTTAAAAGTTAGGTCTAAGTGTTTGAAATATTACTAAAAGTGTAAAATAAAGAAGTGAATTTTCAATTTGAAAAAAAAAAAGAAGGGGATTTCAAAAAAAGAACAGTGAAAAATAACAGTGGTCTAAAAAAGTGCAATAAAATAACAGTGAAAAGTAACTGTGATCCAAAAAGTATTAAAAAATACTAGTGAAAAAATAACAGTTCCAAAATAGTGCTTCAAAATAAAAGAGTGAAAAATAATTTAAAAAAATTCGGTGAAAACTTAAAAGTAGTAATAAATAACTTATCAGTGACTAAAGTAACAATAGCAATGCTTTGCTAGTGTGGTGATATTGATGATTTTGCCACCGTCATCACGAATGCGGGCGGGCGGCCCCTCCGGCCGGCAGGTCAATGACATCGCCGGCACTTCTTATGCTTTCCTTGGCCCTTGGTAAGTCCTGCCTTTATTCAATACTTAATTAAGATTGCTATTACATTATGTGCAGTTACGCTCTAACTCTGACAGAACTATCATAATTTTTTTGTTGTGTATTTAACACTGCATTTTGTCTCAACATTCATTTTAGATGTTGATTGTTGATCTATGTTGTAGTTTTTACATGTCACCATATAAGTAGAGTCATTAAGATGTAAAGATCGACAAGGATCCATTTGGTTGTCTACAGTTTCTGTCCCATAATACTGTATCAATGTGTAGCTACACTGTAGTACCTAATGTGTAATAATGTATGTACACTTTGATACATATAAAGGATCTATTCTTTATCTCTCAAATTAAACGATGATTAAATGGTATAAACGGATTTATTTTCTGACAAGTGTTCGGTTTTAGCGTCGTACCAAGAATGAATCAATTTCACCTCGCTTTCAAACGTCAAAATTGACATACAGAGTGTTGCCATAATTAACCGTGATTCGATACAATTAAATAGTCGATTTAATATTTGACAGTAATAATAATAACTACTATTGTAATATTTACTAAATTTAATATTAATACATTATATGCATGGTTGCACACTAGATAAAATTTTAGAAATAAAAAAATACCCACATCTTGGCTAGTTAACCCGTCGCGCGCTAATTAGCAGACACAATTGAAATTCTATTGTTATCTGTACACATGGTGTGCAATCGACATTTTAAGAGTTAACCTTACACATTTGACAACGAAGAAAACAAATCCATCTAGAACAAAACATATCAAGCCTTGTCTGATTGATTAGACATATTGATTATCTATCGATGTCGCGCGTCTGTGGTTTCCACATGGGTAGTAGTATACATACGCGTATTTCACGATATTCGTTTTATAACCTGCAGGTTTAAAGTAATAAAAACAGAGTGACAAACCAAACTTGTAAAAAAATATTTGAATGAAAAGTTGCGCCAACTTTCATACTGCTCTATTTGGGGCCTCAAACACGTGCAAAAAAATTGGATAGCTGCACTAATTCTTTTATAAAAAACCTGCTGTTTTAACACGTAAAAACCGTTTTTTGTCGTTACTACTGAAAAAGAGAAAACTCAAACTCAAAGAATTTATTTGAAATATAGTAATTACAGCTACTTTTGAATTATCAAGGGATCAGTCATTCAGAAAAATTAAGCTATTTGCCCATTCGAAAACGTAGTTGGTTCCTATGAAGAAGATCGGGTAAGATATTTCACGGACACTCTTTTATATCTCTTTTTTTTAAATACTCGTATCTTGGTCATTGGGTCTCTGACGATTTTAAGAATAATGTTGATATAGAGCGGGAGCGCAGGTCACTGGCTGTTATAGGTGGGATGTTGGCCCACAGGTTTGCACGTTGTACAGCTCAGGTTAAGGTGACGCTTTTCAAAGCCTACTGCCAATCCTTTTACACGTGCAGCCTGTGGGTGAACTTTACACAAGGGGCATACAGTGGTCTGCGCATACAATATAACAACACGTTCCGGGTGTTGCTGGGGCTGCCGCGTTTTTGTAGCGCGTCCGGCATGTTAGCTGACGCGGATGTAAATAGTTTTTCAGCCATCATGCGTAATAGATGCGCTTTTCTACTACGCCATGTGCGCGGCAGCCCCAACACCATTCTTAGAACGTTGGCTGATAGGTGGGACTCTCCGATCTTGGGGCGGTGGATACAACTCCACGCAGTCAAGTAGACACTCCCCAGGATCGGAGGCCTCACGCAGCTTAACAATAAATGTTACTAACACTAGTTTATAAGTTTACATTGTTACTAACAAATATGGAAGTGATTCTGCAATAAATGTTTATTTATTTTATATCAAAATATTCGTTAAATCATTCATGTTGAAATTATACATCTGAGGACGATGTAGGAAGACGTTCACGTTAAAAGCGTTTTTCAGGCACTATACTACTACAGGCTATAAATCTTTACTTTCGAACATACAAACTTCTCATACGGAGAAAAGCAAACAAAATTTTTATTAAAACTCAAAATCAACGTAACAGAAGAAAATTATTTCAAAAATTTAATCATGACGATACTTTACTACTCACAAAACATTATTAACAAGATCTTGCTTCAAAACAAAGCTGAATAAATCTAAATAATCTGAACGGTATACAATGAACCGTGCAACTGAAATACTACTTTATTTTTCGTTCCTCACAGTTGGTTTTTGGCTGGCAGGAAACTTTCTGCTGACCCAACTTTCAGAGTTTTAATTGTTAATTCAGCATTTGAACGATAATTATCTGATTTGCATATTTTTAGGAATTTTGTGTGAGGAATCACTTTTTTAGTGCCCTCATTTAAAATGGAGGGATTTAATTCTAAAGAACTATTGTTTTTTAGTATTCTTGGTTTCTTGTAACTAGAAAAACCTTTATTTTATTTAAGCGAAACGAAAATGTAAAAAAAAATATTTAAAGGGTACAAACGTGTTACTGTGCGAGTCTTCTTTACCTTAAAGTTAGCAAGTTAGTTTAAAATTGCTAAATTACTTTCATATCGAGTACCCAGTTTACCAAAAGCTATTTATATTCATGAGTTATTTTACTTCCTGTTGTTTACCCTGGTATGGGTAGACCAATTCACTGCAACTGAAAGATAAACAATATTTTCTTTGTAACAAATTAATCTTACCGAATTGCATCACTATATAATTCATCCGTAACCAAATTAACCAAGATAAAACAATAAACAGCACTAAAGCTTAAACTAATAGCTTTAACTGATTAAACACATTTCGTGCAGTTAATCTATAAGAAATCCCGCAAGACTTCCGCGGTGACTACAACGTGTTACATAAACATGCAGACACTTGCACAACAGGATTAAATTTTGCATATACGTGGTGAATTTTTCAACTGGGCGTGGATGGGCAAATTTAAAACTATGAGGAATATTGTAATGCTGAATGCAGTAAAATCCTTGAGACATTGAATCTAGCTATGTATTGAAAACAATGGTCATAATTTTGAACATAAAAAAGTATTTTGTTAAAAATTAACTCAATTGTCTTTACTTCCCAGAATTCAATCCATATTTGCGACACTATCGAATAGTGTATATATAATACAGTGTTTTTTTTAAACAACGGAATCGATTCCTGGCTAGAAATATTAATTTTTCACAAATTCAATGATGCAGTTTTAGTTTATCTCAAAATCGAGCCCGAGACTTTTCGCTATTTCTCATTGTTCGGATTTGGCTATCCACGCCCACTTAAAAACTTCAACTATATTAATACGAAGGTGACTGTTTTGTTGGTCTAGTGGTCACAAGCGACTGCTGAGCAATTGAAAATGCTGAGTTCTATTCCCAGGATGGATAAAGTTCCCCTGGGTGGGTAAAATTCATAGCAAAATCCTGTTTGTCTCCGAGTAATGGCAATAAACCCCTATTAACTACATAACTGGCGTTTGAGTGCAATACACCTCTGTATGTGTCCCTTTCAGTGACAAGTGTGATATATTATGTCATGCACTTTCCTACGATGTAAGTTACATTATTAATAACTAAAAAAATCCGGCCAAGTACGTGGCGGACTACTCACAATGAAGTGTTCCGTAGTTGGGAGGAATATATCCCAAGAACAAACTTAACATTGTAGAACATGTTCCCCCGCACATTTCAACTGCAAATGTAAGTTTGTACGCACAATATTGAGTGATTT
Organism: Cosmia pyralina; assembly: GCA_946251885.1. NCBI lineage: Eukaryota > Metazoa > Arthropoda > Insecta > Lepidoptera > Noctuidae > Cosmia > Cosmia pyralina. The sequence goes on along the minus strand of OX276362.1, from coordinate 3,609,315 downwards.
AACCATGATACTTTAATACCGTAGACTTCTTATAGATATTCCTGTGAAAATTATTTTTAAAAAGTACAGATAATAGTTCTAATATAGGTTTATATTAAAACTATTTTCTGTACTTTTTAAAAATTACTTTAGGCTCAGCAGTTTCCGAGATAAGCGGGGCAATGGTCAATTTCCACCTATTTTCTTTATTATCTTTAAAACTGTTTTTAAAAATGACAAAAAGTAATTATTATTGAAATTCTCATAACAAGCCCTTTCATTTAATATGTACACGTTACAATTTTCAAATCTTTTTTTGTTTAAATTTCTAATTTTTCCCCCAGAAGTAACCCACCCACGATATAATTATGTGACACGTTCCTGTTTGGGCACAGAAATTCATATCTGTACCAAATTATAACTTAATCGGTCGGGTAGAATCGGAGCACATTTGGCTGTGACACACGTACAGACACACAGACAGACACACGAGTGATCACATAAGGGTTAAGTTTTTTCATTCGGACCTACAGAACCCTAAAAAGAACCCTCTAAGTTCTAAACAAATCAAGAATAATTATGAAACGCTTGCATGAAACCACAGAACTTATTCTATTTGAACACAACTACAAACATTCACATTCCCATTTCTAAGCTATGATCTAACAAAACCGCTGTTCAATGGCACTCCTCTGTTCCTCTGCACTCTGTAGAGGAGAATAATAAGAGGGCTTGAGATTCAATTTCTATTACTTACGGTATGGACAGGGTTGTAAGCGGAATTTGAATATGCATTGAGAATTCAGTGCTGATATTTCCTATGAAGTTTGTAAGTAAAGTATATCGAAACTGTTTATCTATACTAATATTTTAAATGTGAAAGTAAATCCGTCTGTCTATTACCTTTTTACGCCTTAACGGGTAAACGGATTTCGATAAAATTTAGAACACAGGTAAGTAGACCATAACCCAGGTACATACACAGGTACATTCGATACTTTTTATCCCGGGACTAGGTACGTTCCCGTTATATGTATAATTTTTGACTGCGGGCAAAAGCATTTTTTTTTTTTGCTAACGTACATACAATTGACGATAAGTCCACTTTCGGCCCTTTGACCCCTAAAAAAAATTTGTTAATTTGTTTCCTCTCAACATAGTTCACACTCGACCCCTAGGGGGTGAGACTGAATTGTCATACAAAGGACAGGCATACCTCGTCCACTTGCAACCCCTAGTTTGGTAAGTACCTAACATTATTACTTTGATACAGTAAGGTACAAAGCAAATAAAATCACTAACTAAAACAAAAACAAATAAACAAAAAAAAAAAACACTTCTTCTTATTGTAAGATGGGGTGGGGTTGAAGTTATAAATGTTAAATGCGCCCTACTATAACTTGTAGTCGGTATATCAGACATTTTTGCAAATAGAACTTGTGGCAACCAATCACCTGATAACTACTAAAACGCAGATGGTTATTTTTTAATTTTTTTTTTTTATTAGGTTCACCAACAATTGTTTACACCTAGTTGTAACAAAAATTACATGCTTAAAAGAGTCTTACAGTGCAACGATTACTTATAGGCAAACACCACATTATAAAAATTATAATGAGGGTATTTTAGTTAAATATTATGCTGATGATTCATCATCGTGACTGTACTTTGGGGTTCGAGAGGAAACTAAAACTTGGCTGGAAAATAAAATCCACTCTCGACCCCCAAGAGTCGAGAATAAACTATAGTTATTTATTGGGGATCGAGAGGCCGAGAGTGTACTAAACGGCTTTTGACAACTCTTGTGCTAATGATGTGTGATCGAGGTGTACGCTTGCTTAGAAGTAACCTAAGTATTCATTTGAGAAAGAACACTAAAAAAAATTTCATAAAACTACCGTTAAAATAATGACTAATAGAAAAAAATAACAGTTCCAAAAGATAAAGCGTTAAAAATAACAGTGACACGCAAAGGGTTCTAAAAAATACGCCTACAATAAAAATCTCAGTCGGCATTATAGCTTCCATTCTTATAATACGCTCCGCAGCTCGACTAATGATAATATATCACCTAATACATCGCAAGGGTAACGCTACATAAGTACGACACGGATTTTATTACTACACTATTGCTCTCTGTAACTGTTATTTTTCACTGTGATTTTTTCCCGTCCCTATTTCTTATGAAATACATTTTGTGTGCCATGTGTGGTTGGTTATTGTGTGCGTACACAGTGTTGTAGAATGGCCACTGTGTTACGCATAGCGTGTTTTTACGCATTCTGGCTTTTTGTTGGTTACCTAAAAAATATCAAAGTACTGCAGTGGTAGAGTTCACTTTGAGAATTATCATATTTTGTTTTCTATTTATGTCAAGCAATATTAGGTGGTACTGTTATGGTTTTAAAGGTGTGAATGCCAGTGATTACATACACCGGAGCCTTTTTAAAATCACTAAGGTCATACCATCCGCATTGCATAATTAAGTATAGTAAACTCACGCAAATAAGTGATAGTCCTAATTTCGTGATACTTAGTCTATTTCGTTATATTAACAAATGTTTCGATTATAAGTCTTCAAATAGTAGTCCTAAGTAAGTTTACTGATCCTAATTATTTTAAAAGAAAGACTGTTTCATGTTCCTTATTGAAATAAAAAAGAAGATTTTACTAAAGTATCGAAATTTTATTACATATTTTGTTTTATCACGAAATTGGATGAGTTCACCCACGCCTTTAAAAACGATTAACTAGAATATTAAGATATAATTTCTAGAACGTTACTCAAAATTGAACATTTGAAAAGATTTATAATACTGCCCTTGACATTTGTTATCAATTTAGAGAGAGAACAATTACCCGTGTAATTAGCATTTTAGTTATGAGTCGTTGCTTTAAGATACAAATCGCAGACGTCACCTAAAAAGCAGCCAAGCTCAAATGAGACTAGGCTAGACACGTTTGGCGCATGTCAGATGTATTGTGGGCTAAGACCATCACAACATGGCTTCCTAAAAACGCCCAACGGTATCGCGGAAGACCGAGGCTAGATGGCGGGATGAACTTGACACTTATAGGGGGGATTGGTCCATATTGGCCAAAGATCGAATTGATAGGAAAGGGTTTTGCCCTGAAGTTGGACAATACATGCTGATATTATTAAACAACGTGTCGTTTTGCATCCTCGTCAATTTAAGGATGTGGTACAGACAATCAAACCGAACAACTTTTGCCATAGCACCAACATCGTAATCGCGAAAAAATAATCAGTGGTCCCATATATTTGCGTCGAGTAGGTATTGAAGTTTTCTATGGGACTGTTGAAAATTTTATCGCGATTACGATGTTGGTCCCATAGAGAAAGTTGTTCTGTTTGATGTTCTGTATCACACCCTGACATTTGACGAGGATGCAAAACGACACGTATTATTACGTTGAGGCTTTTGTTTTATCAATATAGAAATTCAAACTAAGCCAGAGTGGTCGTAAATACATATGTAGATTTATGCTTGTTTTGTTTTGGTTTCCAAAATATTACGCAATATATAGAACGGTAATCAATAATTGGCAAACTGCAAAACAGTTTGTCGGCAATGAGCTCTCAGAATTTAATAGTAGCTCATGTGTGTTACCATGATTTTTAACCGACTTAAAAAAGGAGGTTCTGTATTCGCCCCGTATGTATGTATGTGTGTATATAATTATGTACACGTATATATGTATGTATGTTTGTTTGTCCGCGATTTTCTCAAAAACTGATACATCAATTTTGATGATTCTTTCACTACCGTGATCTACATACTTTGAGAAAGGTTTTAGTATATAATACATTATGTAATTATTCTTATGTACGAAGTTATATGCGTAAATGCACTGTATCTCCGGCATTTCTAAGCGGATTTTGATGATTCTTCTTTTCGTTCGACTTGGGCTTACCTACTTATGTAATTGTACGAGTATATTCAACTAAAAATCAAAAAATAAATTTACTTTAAAAAAAAGTAAAAACCAAAAACGAATAAAATAACTTTCATAAAACACTTCAACAGCTTCTGAAGTCGGTGTCATCAATTCTTCAATGCACTTTAGCTTGACACCGACTTCAGAAGCTGTTGAAGTGTTTTATGAAAGTTATTTATTCGATTTTGGTTTTGAAGTTGGTTTTTACGTTTTTTAAGTAAAATAAAGTTTTTTAAGTAAAAAAGTAATAAGTATTGTTAGAAGTAAAATTTAATTTCACTTCTAACAATACTTATTAGTTTTACAAAAGCCACATCTATATCGGCCTCATTAAGGGTGGGTTGCACCTAGGGCTACGTTATAGTTTCCGTCAAACTTAATTTTAACAGTAACATTAACAATGACTACCTGCTGTTGCACCGTCATGTTAAATGTAAAAGTTAAAATTCGGAGCGTCTGACAGAAGTAACAGATATTTAACATTAACAATAACTTTAACCATGGAAGCGTGGGCGGTAAATACACACATCAAAAGTGTCTAGGGATCAAGCATTTTTATGCGGATTTCTTGAGATTGAGATGTGGCTTTGTAATAAATTTATGATTTTATAAATTTATATGGATCCTTTTTGGTGCATTTCATAATTTGAATCAGGAACTGTGAATCAAATTCGAGTAAAAGATGAAAATCAGCTGTCAATATTTTCCCTATAAAAACATACAACGCATTGAAGACATTATTAGTGCTACTGTTTCCCTACTACTGATTAAAACCAACGTTATTATGGAGCGGCGACGTCATTTAAGCAGGGAAGAAATGCTCAGAGCCGTGGGAATGATAGAAGCTGGTTCCCGGCAACGTACTGTGGCTTTAGCTCTGAATACAAGTCAGAGTGTTATCAGTCGACTTTGGACACGTTACCGAAGCACTGGTACCGTGGCTGAGCGCCATGGAGGACGGTATCGCTGCACCACACGGAGACAAGACCGATACATTCAAATCTTAACTCGAAGAGCTCCAACTATAACCGCCATGATGTTAGCCGTGAGGCTTCATCACTCTTCAGGGAACTTAATTAGCGACCAAACAGTCAGAAACCGCTTGCATGAAGTGAACCTTCATTCCCGAAGACCGCTACGGGTACCACCTATAGCAATGCACAATCGTAGGATTCGATATCAATGGGCTCTTGAACACAGAAATTGGGCAGAAGAACAATGGCGTTTCGTGTGCTTTTCTGATGAGTCTCGTTTTGTTATGAGACCGGATACAAGACGTATACGACACTGGAGAACCCCTGGACGCCAACAGCGATTAAAATCCTGCCAGGAAGTCCATCCTTATAGTGGTGGAACCATCATGGTATGGGCGGGTATTTGGATCGGCGGAAGAACTGAGTTGATTTGGATCAGAGGCAACCTCAACGCTCAAATTTATGCTGAGACGATTGTATCAGACGTCATCGTTCCTCTACAAGTGCAAATCGGTCCCTTATTTCAGTTAATGCATGATAATGCACGACCGTACACCGCAAGAGTTGTAAGACAGACTCTCGCCGCAGCTAACATCAATGTCCTGCCCTGGCCTGCTCAGTCGCCAGACTTGAACCCGATTGAGCATGCATGGGATATGCTACAGAGAAGAGCTCTGCCGAATATGGAGGGTATCCAGTCGCAAGAAGACCTTTTTTTGTTGTTGCAACGAACATGGGCGGCCATTCCACAGCGTGATTTGGATGAACTCATTTTGAGTATGCCAAACCGATGTTCTTGTGTTGTTAGTGTTCGCGGTAGAAACACGGATTATTAATTGTTTAAGTTACCCAATAAAATTTTAAAGAAAACTGTTATTTCAGTCTTTTTTTCGAACTTTAATGTTAGTGGTTCAAATGTCAAAAATCCCTTTATTAGGAAAATGGCAAATTTCTTTATTAATGCAAAGGTGACTTGGTTTATCGTTACTGTGACAAACGAAAACACTTTATTTGATGAATCCTTAAAGAAAATTTTAATTAATATCAATCAGGAGAAAAGTTATTGCAAAAATATATGTTGATCCCTAGACACTTTTGATGTGTGTAAATTAAAAAAAATAATAAAAAAAACCCATAGTTTTTGCCTGATTTTTTTTAAAATAAGTTAAAATAAAATAAAATAAAATTTCAAATACTTAAATCAGAATGAAATGTTAATATGTACAATTAAAATAAATGAACGAATACAAATTGAAAAGTGTCAGAGATTAAAAATAAAAATAAAATGCTAAAGCAATTAAAATAAATGAAGATTAAAAATACATAATTGTCAGGGTCACAGAATTAAAAATTAAATTAAAAATTTAAATCTAAGGTTACAGTTAAAGTTATGACGTCAGCTAACAAATTGTCAAAAGCTGGAACAACCCATTTTTTGTCTAACAGGAACTTTAACAAAGGTTGCACTATCACATGTTAAAGTAATTAACCATAACAAACATCGCACTGAAGGTGCAATGTTTGTTATTGCTATAGTAAGATGGTGCAACCCACCTTTAGTCTAGCACGTACCGTCCGACGCATAGCAACGAGAACTTATCATCAACGCACGCGAATTCATTCACATAAAAATCATACATTACGATGCATTTTGCTAAGTTCCGTGTTATCAAAAACTTCTAAAAGACACGAAGTAAGAAAAAGTTCCTACAAAAGGAAACTCCGGGCTAACTTCAAGAGTTGTACAACCAAAGGTAGGGCAAATGAAACAATGGCGTAACAGTTAGTTACGAGTATTTTTATGTGTTTTTGAACTATAAACTTCGTATAGTTATTGTCTTATGTGCGGATACTTATGCTGATGTTTGCTGCTGATACGGAAAGAGGAAAAGCGTAAGGGTTAGACAGGGTAATCCACATTAGAGACGGAGTGCCTTAGATAGGGTAAGGGAGATAAGAAAAGAAGGACTTGGGGTGGGTTGCACCATCTTTCTTTAACAATAACAAACATCGCACCTTCAGTTCGATGTTTGTTATTGTTAAAGTAAGATGGTGCAACCCACCCTTGTTAAAGTTCCTGAGACAAAAAATGGATTGCTTCATTTGTCAATTTGATAGCTGACGTCATAACTTCAACTGTAACCTTAACCGCCCACGCTTCGCTGGTTAAAGTTATTGTTAAATATGTGTCACTTCTGTCAGACGCGTCGAATGACATGTCCCTGCTCCGAACTTTATCTTTTACATTTGACATGACGGTGCAACAGCAGGTAGTCATTCTATATTCATATTAACTTTGACGGAAACTATAACGTAGCCCGGTGCAACCCACCCTAGGAATAAAGACAGGATTAGTAGCCTTGGGAAGTGATAATAAGATTTAATAAACAGACAATAATTAAGTACGATTAACTTACTTCATGAAAATGTTCTAGACTATACACTTCTGGACACATCTATTGGCCCACCTTAGAGTTTAGGTTTCGATGGCCCCTACCGAAATATGATTGCTAGATTGAACAAAAACTGTTGATGCAGTTTTAAACCTGATACATTTTACCATCTTTTTCGATCGTATTGTTTTAAATTTGAATTCAGAATACCATACGACATGGAGCTACGCCTAACAAGTCGGATATGCGCCTTGTTAAAGGCAATTGATTTTTGAATAAAAAACATGTTTTATCAAATAAAGGTTTAATTGAATAACGCGTGTTGCCTCCATGGGCATCTACCACAGCTCTCATACGATTAGGCATAGAGTTTATCAACCGCTCTATGAAATTTTGAGGGATCATCTCCCATTCCTCTTCTATGGCAGTTTTCAACTCCTGCATCGTCTGGGCAACTGGCTGACGAGCCCTAACACGTCTTTTTAGCTCGTCCCACATGTGCTTAATGGGGTTCATGTCTGGGCTTCTGGCTGGCCAGTCCATAACTGTGATGTTCACATCCCGAAGATATTCCCTGACGATGCCGGCCGCATGGGCTCTTGCATTATCATGCATAAAAAGGAAATTTGGGCCCACATAGTCCGCGTATGGTATCACGTGAGGTTCTAAGCAGTCACGAATGTACCTTTCAGCATTTAATGTTGGCAGCCGTGGTCCTGTAACAACCTCAAGTTGAGTTTTGCCGCTCGCGGATATACCGCCCCAGACAGTCCATGAGCCACCGCCATAAGCAACCCTCTCTTCAAAGCAGCATTGTGCGAAACGCTCTCCCTTACGTCGGTAGACCTTCTTCCTTCCATCATTGCCATGTAACACAATTTTAGACTCATCAGAAAAGAGTACACGGCTCCAATCTTGCTGTGTCCAATTTAAATGACTGCGTCCGAAATGAAGGCGCGCTGTTCGGGGGGCTCGCGTTAGTTTGGGGCCATTAGCTGGCTTGTGTGGTACCATATCGCGTTCTTTTAACCTTCTCCGAACAGTTCGAGCGCTCACAGATACTCCGTGGAAGTCGCGAAGTTGGTTTTGTATCTCAATGGAGGTAAGGTGACGATTTCGCAAGCTGGTCGTCACGATGAATCGATCCTGCCTTTCAGTTGTGACCCGAGATCGTGGCCTTCCTTGGCGACGAACAAAGCCGCCAGTCTCTAGGTACCTCCGATAAACATTTCGGACCGCAGATCGACTTAAATTAAGTTGAGCACTCACGTTTCTTTGGCTGTGTCCGGCCTGAATAAGTGCCACAGCTTGGGCGGCGACTTCAGGTGAAGTATCCATAGATTATTGATAGAACCTCACCTCAATGTTAAGAATAAGTAATGTTTGTTGTAAAACCAAAGATATCAATCACTTTTTCAAGAATTAAATCCAAGTAAACCAATAAAACCAAGTTTTCTTAGTATTCGATTGTTTGATATCAACAAACAGGCTCCAAATTGTCTTTTGTTTCTTTAAATTCTGTGTTCGAAATTCAAAAAAAGACTATCGAATGAAATTGTGAATGTGCCAGGTTCAAAACTGCATAAAAACTTTTTGCTCGACCTAATATAAAATTTTAGCTAGGACCAAACGAAACTGAAAATACAAGGTGGGCCAAAAGATGTGTCCAGAAGTGTATTTTAGGGCTCCTTATGGTAAAAAAAAACTTTTTTACAAAAAAATACAACCGGCTTCCAAAAACAACACTACAAAGTGAAAAATAACTAATTTCGGAAGTCGGTGTCTAGTTAAATGTATTTTCGTTTTTTGCCACCGACTTCCGAAATTAAAGTTATTTTTCACTTTGTAGTGTTGTTGTTGGAAGTCGGTTGTATTTTTTTGTAAAAAAGTTTTTATTTTTCACTTTTTAGTTGTGATACCTACCCCACACAAATTCTAATACCACTACCTGCAAAAGAAACTAGAACATCATCCATATAAAAATACGTATTATTGAAGCTAACTCAAAAACTACCAAAGCAAAGTTAATCAATTTCATATGGGACCAACTGTGATGTATGCCCTCTCGAATAAAATAAACAAATTCCAAATCGGTCTAGCCATCTTCGAGTAATCGGGGAAAATACATAAAAAAAAAAAAAAAAACGATTCCGACGAATTGAGAACCTCCTCCTTTTTGAAGTCGGTTAAAAATACATTAAAATAAAATTGATGAACATGATGATTTTTGATAATTATTATTGACATGATGTTAATTATTTTTAGCAAATATATTATGGTACACAGGGTACAATCAGGGTGCAATCAACATCTAGAACAACTTAACATAATTATGACGTAAAACAAAAAAATTTGAATTGCATGGCAATATCGAATGTTCCCTCTTAATTTGACATTTTTTTAATTATGTATGTTTATAGGAAGTCCACACTATTCATACCCCGTCCTCCCTCCCGAAATGAATGTGAAATATTGCAAAACTTAAAGTAAAAAAAAATATAGTATATTTTATCGATATCAATATCGATCAATGCAAGCCGTAATGTATATGAGAAATAAATTGCTTTTGCGCGTGTGCGAGTGTACGTCAAGCGCAGTGTTTGCGTTAGTGTGAGAACCAATAGCAAACTCGCGATCTAAGTGCGTGTGGTTTATTTGTGTGCGTAATACGCGTACGTATTGGTCTCTTGCCTGTAGTGGAGTTACAGAGTGGGGGACAAGCGGCGACACGCGTTCTAGTACAAATCAGGAACTATTTCCTTTCTAATCTCTTTATCTGTTCTGTGTGTAGACCCATTTACTATAAGATTTCTGAGTTATATAAAAAATATACTAAATAAAATTTGTTCTTACATTCCGAAGGAAATTGTAGAATTACTACACTGTTTTAATATCTATAGTGTTGGCACAATAATATCCGTCGGAAGTATCAAACCCTTGATTCTGGCTGCCTGCCGTTGCGACTTTGGTCAGTTCAAAGGTTTGAAATTGGAAGTCACTAATTACCTGTATATAGAATTATGAGTTACAATCAGTCAGGAGCTCGTGGCTAAGTAATAACAGCCGCACGGGTCGATCCATCAGGTTAAGCTACGCTAGCCGGGGTCGGTCCGTGGATGGGTGGCCATCTTTACATACCGAGACTCCTCCATGCCTCGGAAAGCACGTTAAGCCGTTGGTCCCGGCTGTCATTTTTCGTGGATCTTTGACAGTCGTTACGGGTTCAGACGCTCGAAAGTCTGACAACCAGTCTTACCAAGGGGTATCGTATTACCCAGTTAATGGATTGTGGAGGTCAGACAGGCAGTCGCTCCATGTAAAATACTGGTATTCAGCTGCATCCAGTTAGACTGGAAGCCGACCCCAACATAGTTGGGAAAAGGCTAGGCAGATTGAATCAGCCCATAAGGCTACCCACTATTATAAAATAGGTATTTAATATTTTTTAAAGGAGATTATTAATTGTCTATACAGTTTTGGGCTACATGTGAAAATGGGCCAAACAAAAAAAAAAATCTAAAAGAACACGTTTTTCTTTATTTATTTGTTTTTCTTTTATTGTTTTCCTACTATTCTTTTAACTAATACATACTGAAAACAGTATTTTTCAAACTCGTATAACAGCGCAGGGAATGGCCCTACAGATTTGGTCCTAAAAAATTAAGAGAATAACATGTTCTAGCGGAATATATCTAGCGGAATTTAGCCCAAAATGAATGATCTCCTTTCATGAATAAATAAATCTAAAACACCAGCAAAAACAAAAACTTTCCACTTTTTCTACTTTCCACTTTTTCCACTTTACTCTCAAACCATTTTAACAAGATCACATTATATCAAAGATCCCCATTAACAGAATGGATGGCTGATGGACCCGCCCTTAACGATAGGCTCCGATAGTTAGCGATAAGTCCCGAACATCTGAACATAGCTTCGTACAAACTGCTGATTTGTAGAGAACCGCCCCGCCACGATTTAAGGTATTTATTGTAGGTAGGATTAACAGGATTTTATTTTTTGGGACTTAGCTGTTTTTCCCTAAGGTTCTGTTCATAGTAGTCTAAGATCTATAAACATTATATTATTACACATAGGTACTTACACTCCCATGGGGGTAGGCAGAAACTACAGAACACGACCTGCTACAATTCGTACGTACACTTGTTGCTTAGATTACTGACGTTCATACATCAGAGGCTTTAGTGTGAATTTTTAACCGACTTCAAAAAGGAGGAGGTTCTCAATTCGTCGGAACCTTTTTTTTTTTTTTTTTTTTTTATGTATGTTCCCCGATTACTCGAAGATGGCTGGACCGATTTGGATTTTTTTTGTTTTATTCGAGAGGGTATACTTCCTAGGTGGTCCCATGATCATCAAGTCAGGATCTGATGATGGGATCCTGGAGAAATAGAGAGAACTCTTCCAATTTTATAGGCACACTTGAAGCGATTTGGATAGTTTTTGGAAGAGTACTTTCTTGGAGTGGTCCCATTTCAATTTGGTGAAGATCTGATGAAGAACTTCTGAGATAGGCAACGGAACTCCTCAATAAATGATAGCAAATGGACTGGGATTGCTGAAATCTCATGTCTGTTTGTTGTTCACACCAGTTCATAACATAACATCACGCCAGTACGCTGTGAAGGGGTAAGCACATGTGAACCACTAAAAAGTGAAAAATAAAAACTTTTTTACAAAAAAATACAACCGACTTCCAAAAACAACACTACTAAGTGAAAAATAAATTTAATTTCGGAAGTCGGTGGCAAAAACGAAAATACATTTAATCAGACACCGACTTCCGAAATTAAAGTTATTTTTCACTTTGTAGTGTTGTTTTTGGAAGTCGGTTGTATTTTTTTGTAAAAATGTTTTTATATGGATGATGTTCTAGTTTGTTTTGCAGATAATGGTATTAGAATTTGTGTGGGGTAGGTACACAACTAAAAAGTGAAAAATAAAAACTTTTTACAAAAAAATACAACCGACTTCCAAAAACAACACTACAAAGTGAAAAATAACTTTAATTTCGGAAGTCGGTGGCAAAAAACGAAAATACATTTAACTAGACACCGACTTCCGAAATTAAAGTTATTTTTCACTTTGTAGTGTTGTTTTTGGAAGTCGGTTGTATTTTTTTGTAAAAATGTTTTTATATGGATGATGTTCTAGTTTGTTTTGCAGATAATGGTATTAGAATTTGTGTGGGGTAGGTACACAACTAAAAAGTGAAAAATAAAAACTTTTTACAAAAAAATACAACCGACTTCCAAAAACAACACTACAAAGTGAAAAATAACTTTAATTTCGGAAGTCGGTGGCAAAAAACGAAAATACATTTAACTAGACACCGACTTCCGAAATTAAAGTTATTTTTCACTTTGTAGTGTTGTTTTTGGAAGTCGGTTGTATTTTTTTGTAAAAAAGTTTTTATATACTTACTCGATCACGTTAAGGGGGCTACGCTAAGGTAGTCCGCGAAATTCAAATTTTCTTAGGTTTTTTGCAATTTGCAGGTCAGTGTCTATTTATTTATTTAGGCTAGCCAACAGTTGTTTACACTAAACATTTAAAATTTTTATTGCTAACAGTTCTTATATTTATAAGTGCAACAATTACTTATAACTTGCTTGCTTGTGTGTCAGGTTGTATGTTGATTAAAATATGGTTCCCGGCCGTACCTAATATGGCTTTACAGAATTATAATCATTAGAATCAGCAATACAACTCTTCAATCAATCTCAATCTGCCTAGCCTTTTCCCAACTACGTTAGGGTCGGCTTCCAATCTTACCGGATGCAGCTGAATACCATTATTTTACAATACAACTCCATAAGTTAGAATTTGCCTCAAATCTCATGATTTCATGTAATAGTAATTCAATAGGGTAATATGAACTTAGAGAGTTGTATTGATATTTTTTATGATTATAATTCTATAAATAAATATTTGATACGGTCGCGAATTATATTTACATCAATATACAACCTAATACTGACTTGAAAATTGCATAAAACGTAAGAAATTTTGAATGTCGCGGACTACCCTGGCGCTTTCGCCTTAACGTAAACGTCAATTTGTACTTAAACTGAATAAGCGCCGTCTGGTGACTATAATGGGAAACACAAATATTCTATACAAATTGACGTACGTAATTGACGTTAGACAAAATGCGATCGAGTAAGTACCTATAAAAACTCGCACTAAGGCCACTGGTCATACACGTTGCGAGTACTACGCACCTGACCTTTCTGAAGAACATCACCAATAAGGTCCACCAAGTCCTTCTAGGGCGTGTTTCTACTCATATTGTTGTTCTCATTTCACTCATGTTATTGAACCATTATTTTCTTAGATAATAAATAATTGCTACATATGCGAATCGAAACCAAAATCATAGAAGTCATTTAAGCTTGTCAAGTTTTCCGATTACCAAAGACATCTGGTTTGAGAGTGAATGAAAGTAAAAAAATACCGGCCAAGTGCGTGTCGGACCACGCACAATGAAGGGTTCCGTAGTTGGGATGAATTTATCCCAAGAACAAACTTAACAGTTTAGTTGAAAAACATGTTCTCCCATACATTCCAACTGAAAATGTAAGTTTGTATTCACAATATTGAGAGATTTACCATGTTATTTTAAGACCACAGACTTCTTATAGGTTTTCCTATAATTTATAGGTAAAGGTGTATTTTCTGTATTTTTTTCAAAATTTTAAGGGGGGGAATTGACAATTTTCGTCTATTTTCTTAAATAACTTTAAAACAATGTGTTTTAAAATTATAAAAAAATATATTTGGGACTTTCATAGTAAGTTTTTTCATTTCATATATCACACGGTGTAGTTAGATTTTTTTTTTTAATTTTCTTATTTGCTCCCCAAAAGTAACCTCCATATCCAAAATTCATTTATTTACTTTACCTGTCCGTATTTGGGTCACAGAAATTCATATGTGTACCAAATTTTAACTTAGGGTTGGACCTCATCTGGCAGCACGGAATCGCCTTTTTCCGTCGCCCTTTCTCTTTCTGTCGCTTAGAACTGCCATTTGCTAGACCGAGACAGAAAGCATAATGCGATAGCACGCGGCGGAATCCTCGAGGCGATCGGCATCACGGACAAAATGCAATGGTCGGCAGGGAGACTCCGGAACGCTGAAGCGCGCGATAGCATGCTGTCTCACTCTATCGTACAATGGCGCACGCGGCCGCTCGTCAGCTCAGTGCAGCCTTTTTTGTCTGCGGTATGCGACAGCGCGCGTTCGCATGCGGCAGCATACTGCAGCACGTGGTAGCACAGGCGGAACAAATGCGATTCCGTGCTGCCAGATGAGGTCCAACCCTTAATCGGTCCATTAGATTCGGAGAAAATTAGCTGTGACAGACGGACAGACAGACAGACACACGAGTTATCCTATAAGGGTTCCGTTTTTTCCTATTGAGGTATGGAACCCTAAAAACATACGACATCATAAAATAAAGAGTTGTAACAGAGTGACCGTTGCAAGTTTATTGTGTGAATCTCTCTACGAGTTTAAATGACTCTTTTATCTGTTTCTTCGTGGATCATCGACATTCACTTATTTGGAAAAGATGGTTTAGCTGAAAGAAGCTTGAATACATCTGGCATTTCGACCATTTAGTTTAAGTCCTTTTGTTGGCTCTTAGGATCTCTACAGCTAGACTCTGAGGGCGAATTTTGCCAATGAAACTGACCGGTATCTGCACAGGTAAAGCGCGTTCGAGAATATACTGTTTGTACCACCGCACTGGGAACGGGACTTCAATGAGAAAACAAATGACGGCGCCGAAGTAGTGACAGTACATTTAGTATGGCCGAATAATCTCGTTTCTCGTTGACGTCCTGTTCCCGATGCGGTGGACAAACAGTCTTACACGTTATCTCACGAAGTGACACGCGATTTACTTGTGGTAACCAAGTGTACCAACACGCTGTGAATATGTGCGTGACAACGAGTAGCATGACAACACGTAATACACACACGCACACTTCCGACTTGGCTATTGTCTCGGACGGTATCGAGAGCTCCTGCGCTTACACACACATTCACAGCGTGTTTGTACACTGGTAACCACAAGTAAAGCGCGTGTCACTTGGTGAGATAAAAATACTGTATACACGGCTACACATCAAGCTATACATTTCCAGTTTACACTGACCTCTCATTGTAAGGAAATCATAAACAATGCGAGATCAGCTTATATTGGAATGTATAGCTTGATCTGTAGCCTTGCGTACCTAACTAAAACAGGCTTTAGATACATACTTAAAACTCACGCCTTCTTCCCATGGGGGTTGGTAGAAACTACAGAACGCCACCTGCTACGATCTTTACATACTCCTTTTGCCTCGTTTACGTTCATACATCTGGTCATACATACGTTGGTTGCAAGTACTACGCTCTTGACCTTTCTAAAGAACATCACCAATAAGAAAATCAGACTTTATTAATAATTGAAATAGTCAACTATATCTATCTTAAGAGCCATCCCAATACCTGCCATTCACCTCCACTGAAAAGCCAAGAAACTGTCATTCATACCTTACAATCATAGACATACGCGGATAAAATTTATTGCTCAACTCCTGTAAGTAGGAAGGGAATGACAAAGTTATCCCTCTTAACTACTTATAATTTCCCTAAGTTACTTCCCCGCCCTCCCGAAGCTCTTACAGTAAATAGAACTTAGCAGGGGAAGTTTTATTTAGGTTCGATGAGGACTGGGAGAAATATTACTGTTAGAAAGAAGGAAGGATGAAAAATTATTCGTGATTGGTGTTTTTTGAGTTATGTGTTAATGTAGTTGTCAGTGTGATTATTCATTTATAATATAATATTAAATAATAAGGTAAAATGACATGAATTTGTTATTGACCGAGCGAGCGAAGCGTCTCTACTTCAAGTCTGGCGAAATTTGCTTTCGTCTGTCAGTTTGTTGGCCTGGGTTTTCCATTGGGCTCACTTTCATGCAATGGTCGCGCGAGTGATGGTGGATTTTTTGTCGTCGGGGATTTTTGATTGAAAGGTTAATTCCTCCAAACAGGGGCAAAAAGGGGGCTACTGGATATCTCCGCCTTATGAGATCCGATTTCGATGGTTCTTTTTTAATTTGAAAGGTGGTAACTTTAATTTGCTCTAATAAAAATATTGTGAGATCTGATGAGGACCTTCGGTGTGATCAGCAGAATAGCTCCTCAAAATGCAGTAAATTGCTCACTTTTAGATATCTACCCGTGTAATCGGCCCTTAACTACTAGGTTACCTTTAAAACTACACGCACCACCTACACTTATACAATCACTTACACACACACACATGTGCACGTATTCAATTATAAACATTGTTGTAGTATTAATAAAATAAAGAAATAAAAATTATATATAATTGTACTAGTTTATTGTAACTTTTTGTAAGTGACAGGGACTGTTATTCCTTAATACAGATTATTCTTTAACCTAGCTAGGAAAACAGAACTTCACCCACTAGATTGTGCTTGACATGGTACAAAATATGTATAATTCCAAGGATGCCTTATGTACAACAATCTGCATTGTTTATGAAATAAATTTATTATTATTATTTAAATTGTCTTTGACATATCTCGGGACCCTGGGGTCCCGGACCTTTGGAAGGCGTACGAGGAGCCGAAGCCAACTCGCAGAGGCCCCTTAGACAATTTTAAATGAAAAGAAGGCACCAGCCGACGATTATCCCTGTATGCACTATACAATTGCACCCAAGGATAACCCCCGGTTGGTGCAGAACTATTGCAGAACATGGAAACAAAACACATTGGGCCTTTGTGTTTGGGTGGCTATAGTGGATTGGGTACCTTGAACTATGGAAGAACTATGTCCCCTGCCTGACCAATGTTATATAATATACACAGATAAATTGGCAGGGGGTGACTTGCACACTCAATAATGGGCTCCCGGAAACGGTCGCTAGCAAATAGTGACGTAGCGACAAGGGGCAACATGTCCTGAGGTGCTTGAGGAGTGGAGAGGTGTTCCACGGCTCTCAGAACAATCCCAGAACCCGGAAGATGGTCAAGATCCCTACAAGCACTTACTGGAATACTTCCTTCCTCCGAGCACGTTTGCTCTTGCGAATCTCCACTCAAGCCGGCCAATAAAGGCAAGAATGAGGTGGGAGCTCTGTTCCCGTCAGTGTTCACTCCAGCCGGCCAATAAAGACAAGCCAGAGGTGAAGAACAAGACTTCTCCCGGGAAATAGGGTCCGTGGGGTCGCTACTGCCCAACAGCTCGCCACATGCTGCCCTGCGGTTTCACGTATCTCTCTTGGTCTGGCTCCTCACCCTAGACCTGTTTCAGCAGAGCAAACTCCACCGGCACAGACCCAGAGTTCGGAGCGCGCAAGCCCCACCACGACGTCAACGTAGAGATACGGAGGTGGGGTTATTATTATTATTATTTGTCTTTGGCTTATCTCGGGACCCTGGGGTCCCGGACCTTTGGAAGGCGTACGAGGGGCCGAAGCCAACTCGCAGAGGCCCCTTAGACAATTTCAAATGACGAGGAGGTACCAGCCGACGATTATCCCTGTATGCACTATGCAAGTGCACCCAAGGACAACCCCCGGTTGGTGCAGGACTATTGCAGAACATGGAAACAAAACACACTGGGCCTATGGGTTTGGGTGGCTACATGGATTGGGTACCTTGAACTATGGAAGAACTATGTCCCCTGCCTGACCAATGTTATATAATATACACAGATAAATTGGCAGGGGGTGACTTGCACACTCAATAATGGGCCCCCGGAAACGGTCGCTAGCACATAGTGACGTAGCGACAAGGGGCAACATGTCCTGAGGTGCTTGAGGAGTGGAGAGGTATTCCACGGCTCTCAGAACAATCCCAGAGCCCGGAAGATGGTCAAGATCCCTACAAGCACTTACTGGAATACTTCCTTCCTCCGAGCACGTTTGCTCTTGCGAATCTCCACTCAAGCCGGCCAATAAAGGCAAGAATGAGGTGGGAGCTCTGTTCCCGTCAGTGTTCACTCCAGCCGGCCAATAAAGGCAAGCCAGAGGTGAAGAACAAGACTTTTCCCGGGAAATAGGGTCCGTGGGGTCGCTACTGCCCAACAGCTCGCCACATGCTGCCCTGCGGGTTCACGCATCTCTCTTGGTCTGGCTCCTCACCCTAGACCTGTTTCGGCAAAGTAAACTCCACCGGCACAGACCCAGAGTTCGGAGCGCGCAAGCCCCACCACGACGTCAACGTAGAGATACGGCGGTGGGGTTATTATTATTATTATTAAAACTGGAGAATTCTAAAAATAATTATCAGGATTCTCTAAAAGTACGCTTTAAAACCAATATTAATGTTAGTTTTACAATAAGGTCACTAGATGGCGCTACTGTGCACCGCTAGATCACGCGTCGAACATTTTGTGTGACTGTTGCAAAAAAAGTTTAAGCTCACGAGGTTTACTGTTCGCAGAACTACTTAATGAAGTAGTAGTTATTAAATACCAGAATGTAAAGTGTCAGTGTTGCTTTCCAGATAATTAAAATAAAAGTTTTATTTATTTATTTAATTTTACCATTATCTATACCTACCTATTATGTACCATTATATATATATCGTTCATCATCATCCTGCCCTTATCCCATGGTACGTGGGATTGGCGCAACACGTTTTCTTCTTCTATTCTCCCCTGTCAACCGCTACGTTAAGATACACTCCCTTCTCTTTCATATCATTCCTCACGCAATCCTTCTCTTCTTCTCTATTTCAAATCTTTTCTTTGGCCTTCCTCTGCCTCTCCATCTATCGACATGTATATTCATCACTCTTTTAGTCACATGCGTTTCGTTCCTCTTCATCACCTGCCCATACGTAGCTAAAGGAATTCCTTTCAATTTTTCTGTCACTGGCACCACTTCCAAACTTCCTCTTATAAACTCATTGCTTACTTTATCCATTCTGGTCACTCCATACATCTATCTCAACATTCCCATCTCCGCTGCATGAAATCTTTTTTTATCAGTCTTCTTCACTGCCCTGCATTCCGATCCATAAAGTACGACATGCCTTATCACAGACTTGTAAATTTTCCCCATTTATGTATCAATATCGTTATGATTCTAAATATCAAAACAGTTTTCGAAAAGAATAAATGGCCTGAGATTTATCATCAGTTTTATTCATTTAATTTTGTGTATCACAAACAACAACGGCGGCTGTGAATGAAATAGATTACCTCTTCTTCATGTCTCCAGAGTACTTGTGCTGCTACGTTTTGTAGAATTTGTGGTGCCATCTACATCGCCACATGCAAACTACGCATCACACTGACGTCACGCAAAATCCTGCATCGCGCAGTCAGAGTTTACCGCGCGACTAGCATATAATATATACAACGTCCCGACATCAACCGTCGGGAGTTCCCCACCAGACACGACACCCATCTGGTCGGAGGATCCTCCCTTTTCTATGGAGGATGAGTGAACTTTACACCTTGTTCCTCATGCCTCTATAAATTTATAAGGTGTTTATAAAGATAAGGTAGACTTGATACCTTACAATGTTAGTAGGTAGATCCTGGCAAATAACATAACATAACGCCTTCTTTCCCCGACGAGTTGGGCTGAGGTGTACCTACAGTACACCCACATTTACTAGTTATGCTTAAGTCCCATGTTATAGGGGGCGCGCCTATTGCCATCAACCGAACACAAATCCAAACTCCGGGCTGCTACTGAGATATTCCGGATAGAATAACCCAATAACACTTTGCCCGACCTGGGAATCGAACTCAGGACCTCATACTCAGCAGTAACGCTTGCAACCACTAGACCAGGGTAGGCGAACCTTTATGCATCAACGTGCCATTTTTTTCTAAAATATGTTTAATGGGGTCATTGACGTGCCATCAAATAATTTTGACTTTCTGATTATTTGGAAAATAATAATAATAAATACTATCAAAACTCTTTATTAAATAAAATAAACAAAAGAGGTACATTTTGGAATGTTTTTATTACACGCATAAATTAAATTACTGTAAAATTAGTGTGACTTCCGTTGCTGCAGATTAGATGACAAATAATTAATGTTAGGGTTGTAAGATGTTACTTTTAGCAAAATGCATGCTGAACTGGATTCATCTGTCAAACGGTTTCTAACCGAGTTTTTAATGTTATTCATCTCTGAAAATAATGACTCACAGGCATAGGTAGATGAAAACATTGTTAAAATAGCATGAGCCAGCTTCTTCGAACAGTTAAATGTGTCTGGTAACGCATTCCATGTTTCCAGAATTTTGTTATTAGCATTTTTACTTAAATTATTTGTCAATCTTTCAGTTTCAATTAATTCCAACTCTTTCCTTGTTTCAATAAATTTTTGAATCCATATTGAACTAGATTGGAAATCAATCAACTCCATTTCAAATCATAAAATACCTACTTAACACATTTTTTACACATGTTTTGAGATCGGCGACGTGCCCAAAATATTGTGTCGCGTGCCATTGGTTCGCCTACGCTGCACTAGACCAACGAGCATCCCGGCAAATATATAATGTAAATATTATTTTTATATATATTTTGTAAGGTCCGGAAGTAGTAGGCACCTTACACTTGTTCAGCAAGTTATAGTTCGTTCACTTGAAGTAGTAAAAGTTAGTTTAGGTGAGTTGACGGAAACCACGGATTCAGTAACACTTGAACGTTTATTAAGTAGCCCGATTCACAAGTAAAGATTGGATGCTAATCCGCAGCGCTCGCGTTAGTAGTAATTTGTCAACTAACTTAAAAATATGTTTAACGCTAATATAAGTGAATGATGTAAGTAGGTTGCTGCGTATGCAGTTTAACACATTGTACGTGAACCGTACATGCTCCCGAGGGCAGAAGCGTGATGAGCATCCAGTACATAAAGTGAGAAAATGTAAAAGAAAAATACAGAAGGCATAATTAGAAATAAAAAAAAACATTAAGTAAAAATAAGGAAGTAAACATCAGGTATTAAAGTCTGTATCAAGATATCAGCATTAATTTGATACTTCCTCGAAGTGAAATAGTTTTTTCGGCCTTACGTCGCTGTATAGTGGCTCCGCTGGTGTCGAGTTAGCCGAGGTTGTCGAATGACGCATTTCGCGCATTTCGATGTCCACGTGATTGTCTATACCTTCTTTAGGTTGCTGTTGCTTCGTAGTTTTCGTAAACCACCGTTTCTTTATGAAGAAGTAGAGAACAAACGAAGCAGATCCTCCCAACAGCAAAGAGGTCACAGAGTAGAGGTAAACGTCGTGACTTGAAATCTCTGACTTCTGCGGTAGATTTTCATTTTCCTTCTGGCGAGTCAGTTGGTTTTCTATGTTTTTAATATCTGTTGCGGATGTTTCCAGTTCTGTCATATTCAATTGTGCGTTTTTCCAACTTATGTCGAATAAATTGTTGATGGTTGAGTTAATAATGGGTACTTCAATATCCGCTTTCATGTAGTAGTTGCTTCCTAAATGGTTGTATGTGAATATTGTCGCGTCTTTCTTTTGAAGTAGGCACTTTGGTTTCAAGGCTATCACCCCAGTACCGTTAATGACCGCTGGCGTAACTTGATCGGCGCATATGACTCGTATCAGCTGTTTGTCGCACAACGTAAACAGCCATAGGTTCGGTTTATGTAATTTGAACCAAGTTTCTTTGCATGTGACGTCATTTATTACACATGATAATGACGTTTGCTGACTGAACGCTTTGGCTTCGCAGGGTGCGCTTTTGTCATGTAAGTTGAATACTGGCTGACGTGAAATGCAAGTGTATTCGTCTTCTCCGTGTGACGTACATTGGTGCATGTCCTGCTCTTCCATAGTGATGTACGAGTTTTTGACGAAGTTTATGGCGATAAAGTTGGAGTAGGGTTGCACCATTTTTAATTTGCCTTGTATTAGGAAAGGTATAGGTATCACCCGATATATTCTGTAGTCCTCATCACTCAAAAGAGGAACATGTAGCTCAAATAGCATGTAGTTGTTGGTAATCCGAGCTTTGACATGGTGTTGCGGCGGCCTAAAGCCTTGGGGTGAAAATCGAAATTTTCTTAGTGGACTGTATGAGGGGCGGTTCGGTGACACAAGTAGGTGTTTTGGTGGTGTGGGAAAATGATGATGGTACCTGCCTGGTGAGCTATGGCGACACGACGAGAAGGGTTTCCTTAGCCACGTGGCTGGCGCGTCCAGGATATCACGTACGGACGAGAATCTGCACTTTCCACAACACACATACACGCACTTGCACTGTTCAATAGCAATCTTCGTTCTTCGCGGTGAAAATATGAGTCCTTTTTCGACTTGGGATTAATTTTACCCACAGGCGTCGATGTTGGTTGAGAACTGGCGGATCTTCTTGGCGGCAGCGTATGCGCGCCATTGCGGATCTTCCTTCTCGCTCTCACTTAGGCATTATAAGGGTTGTGGAAGGGAGAAGGAAAGCGGAAGGAACTTTATGTTACACAGATACTAATTAATTAGAGTTGCCAGTAATTAGGCATGAAATATAAAACTAAAGAAAGTAATGGCGTTAACACATGGATTAGTTCGTATACGTCTCGGAAATCATTTTGTATGTCTTTTATGGGTAGAGCTAGTCCTTGAGGTAGTTTTCCCGAAATTATGTTTAGTTGCTCTGTAACTTGAGATGCCGGGAACAAGTGGGTATCCAAATGGCCTCGATAAATGTTGGTTATTGCATTCATTAGCATTTCTTGAATTCTATTTAGATCGTTCAAAATTAAAGTTGCTGATACAGCGGCAGAATTCACATCGGTTATTGAGTATAATATTTGCGCTCTGTTCTCGATTTTTGTGATAACGCTGCAAGTCTGGTTCATGTAACTTTGGATTATGTTAAATTGTTTGTGCATAAACTCCGTGTTGCTTTTTATTACGTTGTTTTCAGCTTCTAATATTACTGTTTGATTTTTCATCAATTGTAGCAAGTAGTTGTCGTTGTTTTGTAAGTGTTCAATGTCTTTCTCATACTTTTCTGCGAAATCTACATCCAGGACGCCGAATAGTGTTCTAGCTAGTTTTCCAACTCCGTCAAAGTAGCCTCGTTTTTGTCTTGAATGCTGAGAAAGCAGCATGGAGTTGTAGTTTTCCAGATGACGCAGTTCATGACGTAGGTGGCTAACGACGGTTTCACACGACATGTGCTCGTGCACTATTCTTTGGCAGAGTCTATCAATTTGGTTAATGTAGATGTTGATGTTCTTTGTAGCTTGCCAGTATGACGTTAGATTGTAATAGATCAGTAGCGTCCATTCATCGTGTATGAGTTGTAATTTCCCTGCGTCATCAAAGTAGATCGGTTGGTTGTTCGTTATGGATGCCAGTTGATAGTTGCTTGAGATAGGTGCTGATTGTACGATGCCCATCATTCCTATCATAGTCATAAGAACAAGAGACAGTAGACTTTTTTTGTCGGCTCTTGTGCTCTTTCTTCTCTGACTTGTCTTCAGTTCTCTCGCATCTTTGTTAGTGATGTTCACGGTTTCTTCTGTGACTGGTCGTTTTTCTTGTATTGGTAATGGTGAAAGTTTGACAACAGGTCGTTTTATCATTCCTGTCTTTGTTTTGATAGTTGCCACTCGAACTAGACCGTCTTTGCCAGGGTGAGTTTCCATTACTCGTCCCATGGCCCATTTTCCAGGCGGTAAGTTTGTCTCCTTGATTAGTACTACATCGTTAGTTTTGAGATTTTGTACTTCTTTGTTCCACTTGCATCGAGTCTGTAGAGTGCTTAAGTAATCATTGGACCACGCTTTCCAGAACTGATCTAGCATCTGTTCTGTTAGCTGCCATCGTTTCCTCAGATCCATCTTTCGGTCGTCAGGCTCAGGTTGAGGTAGGGACAACGTAGCGTTGCCCGTTAGAAAGTGGCCAGGAGTAAGAGTTTTGTAGAATTCTTCTGGATCTTCTGTTAGTGGGCACAGGGGCCTTGAGTTCATGCAAGCTTCAATTTTTGCTAATAAGGTGGTGAATTCTTCCCAAGTAAGTTTTTGTTCGCCTAAAACTCGCCGCAAGTGATGTTTTAGTGATTTAACGGCAGCCTCGAATATTCCGCCCGCGCTAGGCCAGGCAGGGGCGTTGAAATGCCACTGGACTTCCAGTTTCCCGATCTCGTCGAAGAATTCAGGAGAAAGAAGCCGTTTGAAGTTTATGAAATCCTCTTTCAGCACTTTGGATGCTCCAGTGAAGTTAGTGCCGTTGTCTGAGTACATGTGTGCAGGCGTTCCGCGCCGGGCACACATTCTTTGAAACGCCGCAATAAATGCTTCCGTGCTTAGTTCTGAAACTAGTTCAATATGTACAGCTTTAGTCGCCATACAAACGAAAACGGCGATGTATGCTTTTGAGGTCTTCACTCCTCTGCCTTTGTTAAGCTTCACGTCTACGTGACCAGTAAAGTCCACTCCAGTGTGAGTGAATGGACGACTTGGTGTTATTCGTTGTTTCGGGAGATCAGCCATAAGTTGAGCGTTTTCCGTAGAGTTGAAACGATGACATTTTACGCAGCGGCGAATCTTTCCCTTTACAGCTCGATTTCCAGACACTATCCAGTAGCTTTGCCGTAGGTAGGTGAGTGTGAGTCGGGCTCCGCCATGAAGTGTCTTCAGGTGTGCTTGCTCGATAAGTAGTTCGGTGTAGCGACTGGAGTTGGGTATAATTGCTGGATTTTTCATGTTAGCAGGTAGATCAGAATGTTGAAGTCTTCCGCCCACCCGAATAATTCCCTGTTTATCAAGGAATGGTTTTAATTTGTAAATGTTGCTTTTAGGCGAAATAGTTTCGTTTCGCAGTAATTGTTTGTATTCTTGCGCAAACTCGCTTTGTTGGACATATTTCAATATGTATTCTGCTGAGTATTTTAAGTCGTTTGTTGTTAAGTGTGTAGTACTTGGTCGGCATTTTTGCTTTAGTGATGCAAAATATCGCAATATACGTGCAGCAATTCTTGTTATTCGTGTCAACGAGCTGTGGCTATTTAACAGCTTATGAACAAAGTTTTCAATTTTGTAGGTTAGCGCTCTGATGGTTTCAGGTTCGATTCTGCGCGCAACATTCGTAGTGAAGTAGTAGTTCACGTTGTGTGGAGTTTCTGACTCTGCGAAGTCTCTCAGGAACGTGGGTCCGTCCCACCATAATTTGAACACCACTAGTTTGTTCGGTAATAAGCCTCTTGAAGCGCAGTCAGCAGGATTAAGTTCTGATCGTACGTAACACCATTGTTGAGGTGGAAGTACGGCTTTTATCTTTCCCACTCTATTGGCTACGTATCTTTCCCATCTTGAGAGGTCTCCCTGAATCCAAGCTAGGACAACCTTAGAGTCACACCAGCCGTAGGCTGATACGTTATGTTCCGTTAGTGATTTCTTCACCTTATCCATGAGTTGAGCTAGAAGTAGTGCCCCGCATAGTTCAAGTCGTGGTAACGTAGTTTTTTGTGTAAGCGGAACCACCCGGGTCTTTGACACTAGTAAGGTGG
Organism: Cosmia pyralina; assembly: GCA_946251885.1. NCBI lineage: Eukaryota > Metazoa > Arthropoda > Insecta > Lepidoptera > Noctuidae > Cosmia > Cosmia pyralina. The sequence continues at coordinate 3,583,466 of OX276362.1, read as the reverse complement.
TCCTGATATTGCCCTTTTCGTCTATTGTTCGGCTGTATATGACGCAAGCGTATGCTTTCTCGCTTGCGTCGCAAAATCCATGTAGTTGGATATTTTTCTGCGTACTACCAATCCATCTGTTTATTTTAATGTTTTTGATTGAATGTAGGTCATTGTTTAGTTGCCACCATTCGTTTTGCAACTGTTCAGGCAGGTCAGCGTCCCAGCTTATCTTAGTCATCCACACTCTTTGGAATAGTAGTTTAGCTAGCACAGTTATAGGTGCTAGCCAACCCAAGGGATCATAGAGTCGTGATATTAGTGACAGTAGTTTTCTTTTTGTAAGGGACTTTTTGTTGTAGTCGTCCAAGGTCCAGTTGAATAAGAAAATGTCTTCCTTTGGATTCCAACTCAGCCCCAACGTTTTCATTGTTTGAGAGCTTTTGAAATCGAAAATATTCTTTGATATTTGATCTTCATTTAAGTGACGTAAAAGCTCAGGATCGTTGCTTGACCACTTGCGCAAGTTCATTCCTCCTCCTTTTAGTAGTTCGATTATAGTCGTTTGTATTTCTCTTGCTTGCTCGATCGAGTTGTGACCGCTAATTAGGTCATCTACGTAGAAATGATTCTGCAGTATTTCAGCGGCCTTGGGGTATTTGTGTCCATCATCAGCAGCTAGTTGTTTAAGTGTTCGCATCGCCAGCCAGGGAGCACTCTTTGTTCCGTATGTCAATGTTTGAAGTTGATATTCTTTTAAAATGTCTGTTGGTTGGTTTCTCCAAATAATTTGTTGTAGGTGCTGCTGTTCAGGATGACACCATATGGAACGGTACATTTTTTCTATGTCTGCTGTATAGACGTATTTGTAGCTCCGCCAGTGTAGTATTAATGCCTGGATGTCTTTTTGAAGGTTAGGGCCCTTTTCCATGACATCGTTAAGGCTATAACCACCTGTGGTTTTCTGTGAAGCATTAAAAACTGCTCTCAGTTTAGTTGTACTTGACTGTTCTCTTAGTACCCCGTGATGCGGCAGGAAAACTTGATTTTTGTCGAGTATTGTGTTTGAAAGCTTCATGTGACCCAAATCGATATATTCGTGAACAAAGTCTTTGTACATTGAAGCGAGTTTGGCATTTCTCTCGAATTTCTTTTCCAGTTGCAAGAATTGCGAGATTGCTATCGATTTAGATCGTCCCAGTTTTTCTTCGTGGCCAGAGATCATTGGCATCTTCACAATATATTTTCCGCTGGAATCTCGTTCAGTAGTAGTTTTGTAGTAATCTTCACACCAGTCATCTCTTGATGTATCTTCATCATTCTGGAGGATGTCTTCAGTTTCCCAGAATGTCTTTAAGTCATTAAGGTCGATTACTGCTACATGACAGTTGAGAGTTTCTAGTTTCCCGCATAGTATCCAGCCTAAACGGGTCTGCTGGGCCGTCGGCGTTTTAGTATCTCCTTTTAGTACCCCTTCTAGTATTACTTCAGAGTAAATATCAGCTCCCAGCAGTAAGTCCACGTTCCTTGATAAGTTAAAATCAGGATCCGCTAGTGGTAAGCCTCGTAAGTGAGACCAGTCGCTTTTCTCGAAAGTTTTGTTCGGCAAGTTGTTCGTAATTTTTTGCATTATGAGGGCGCTAGTGGGGAATGCGAAGTCAGTGCAGTGTGATTTACATTCCAGATCTAATCGTCCTTTACAATCTCCCGATATAGTTCCCACGCCAGAGATCGTGGCGTTCAATCTTTTTCTAGGAAGTTTCAGCCTTTGCGCCGCATTCTCTGTGATGAGGTTAACTTGTGACCCTTGGTCAAGTAAAGCTCGCAGCGTTATAAAGTCTCCCGTCGACCTCTTTACTTGAATTTCGACTGTGGTAAGTAAAATTTCCGTAATGTTCTTGTTTGATAAATGGTTCGAGCTATGCTGATCATCTGCTGAAGGTCGATGCTCTCGTTGTTGGGAAAGCTGACCCATATTGCTGTGGTTCATGTTAGACCTCGGTGTCAGTTTTAGCGCTGAGTAATGTAGTAATGTATGATGAGGTTTGTTGCATTCTTTGCAAGTTTTGTTTGACGCGCATTCGGTATCGCTATGCTTATACAGACAATTTTTGTAAATCTGCAATTTCCTTACTGTGTCATTTCTTTGCCGTGTGTCCATATTGACGAACTTTAGACACTGCATTAGGACATGAAAATCGCTGCATAAAGGGCATTTGCCGAACGACGTATGGTATGTTCTTGAGAATTCTTTTCTGTTGAATTCTGATGATTTTTGCGAGTTGTATCTCATTTTGTTGTTGTAAGCCGGTCTCTGTTGACTTGTAGTTTCTTTCTGGTAGCCTCTAGCTGATTCCAGCGCCATGAATTTTGTCTCCAGGAAGGCCAAAAATTCACCCAACTCCGGGACCTCCCTTGGATGTTGTAGCTCTCTTGTGTATTCAGTATAAGATGCTGAGTCCAATTTCTGCCCCATCAAATATACGATAATCGGATCCCAGCTGTTTAGACAGATAGTTTGCAGACTATTCATACACTCGTTGATTACGTCATGCATTTTCTTCAAGATTGCGCCGTTGGCCTGGTGAATTGTCGGTAAATGCATCAAAGTATTCATTAAGTTTACAAACTGAAGTCTTTTGTTGTCATATCGTTGAGTGAGAATTTCCCAACAGGTATCATAGTTTTCTCCGCCAATTAAATGTTGAACCAGTCGTTCTGGCTCTCCTTTCAGCTTGCATTTTAAATGCTGCATTTTCTGCGACCTTGAGAAGTTCACATTGTTGTGGATAGTCTCCAGAAACATATCCTTGAACGTAATCCACTGACTGTAGTTTCCAGTGAATTCTGGTAATTGAATTCTTGGCGCTGAGTTTTGGTAGTGCGTACCAGTCCATATTTTAGAGTTAAGGGACCTTTTCAGCACGTCATATTCTCGTTCTTTACTGGCGAATAGTTCGTTGTATACTTCGTTTGAACTTTCCAGCACAGCTTCTAGTTCCCAGTGACATTTTTCTACGGTTTGCCACTTGCTTTTCAGTTCATTTAGTTGATCTTCTAACTCCCATTTTTCTATTACACAGTCTACATCAACCTTTGACATTGCTCGCTCCAGTGCCTTTATGTGGCACTCTTGCCTGTCCAGTAGTTCTTTGGTCTTGGTATCTATTCCCTGAGGATGCGGGATGACAACTTCTCCTTGTTTCCCATCAACACTCAGTAGCCGCTGCAGTATGTCCAGCCTAGTAGTTTCGTAAAGATGTTTAGTTTTTTCGTGAATGTTCTCAGTGAAATATTTATTACCCTTATCCTCCCGTTCCAAAAGTAGATTGCGCCTGCTTTCGAAATCTTGCCAGAGATTTTCCAATGACACTAACCTTTGAGTTAAGTATTCCTTTCCTTTCCGAGTCGCACTGTCCTTTTTGTAGTTTGAACAAAGTCGCTTGATTGACTCGAAAACTTCATTTTGAAGAGTAATTTCGCTCATCTTGAGTTCCTCGATTAGTTAATCGAAATAAGTTTAGTAGTTGTATATATTGCAGCCTCAGCAGCGGTAGTAGTAGTAGCAGTAGTAGTAAGTAGGTATAGTTGTAGTTAGTTCTGCCAGTTGACGGTTCCTCTAGTTGTCGAAGTCTCGTCCAGCAGTTGAAGTTGGTTCCGGTACTCAATGTGCCTGTACTCGAGCTAGGTATGTGCGCCTTCTCAATCCAACTGGGGCGACCCTCTTCCGGGAGACCAGCTGAACCGATTCGCTACCGTAACAAGAGAAACAAACACACTAAGATACACTAAGGATCGAAGGACCATTAAATGTAAGGTCCGGAAGTAGTAGGCACCTTACACTTGTTCAGCAAGTTATAGTTCGTTCACTTGAAGTAGTAAAAGTTAGTTTAGGTGAGTTGACGGAAACCACGGATTCAGTAACACTTGAACGTTTATTAAGTAGCCCGATTCACAAGTAAAGATTGGATGCTAATCCGCAGCGCTCGCGTTAGTAGTAATTTGTCAACTAACTTAAAAATATGTTTAACGCTAATATAAGTGAATGATGTAAGTAGGTTGCTGCGTATGCAGTTTAACACATTGTACGTGAACCGTACATATTTATTTTATTTTAATTTCAATTCTGTGACCCTTATAATTTGTATCTACTCATTCGTTTTTAATTGCATTTGACTTTTTATTTAAATTTTAATTTTGTGAACTTTATAATAATAATCAGAATCAGAATGAGAATATTTATTTGTGAAACATAGGTATTTACATAAAGGTCTTAGATTGTACCTACATAATCGTTTATTGTAATTGCATGTCATTTTATTCTATTCTTTCTTTTTTTCATTCTTTTTTTTTTGAATTGGAATAGTAAAAACATTCTAATACACAATTATTTTACGAACAAGCAAACAAATGAGGAGGTACTTTTCAAATGTGACTAATCCAGTTTACCAAATAACAGTTTTCTTTTTTTGGTACGCAACATTGAAATTTAAAAAGTGTTGGGACAGAAGTTAACAACATATGATTTATCCCATAGAAAATAAAATGCAAAGTTGCACACTCGAAGAGAAAAAGTCATATTTTGAAAAGTACTTCCACGGTTATGGAAATCGCCGCACCAATGATGTACCTAGCTTGTCGTCTATACACAAGTACCCCACGAGGTCATTAACCGTACTGATACCTGCAGCCTGTCACCAAGTTCTCTGCGTCAGCATGTTTTCCAAAAAACCTTTAACTTACTACATACACCGGTATCATGTTTTTCTAATGTACCATCTGTCCCTGGCTTTGTTCCAACACACACAACTTAGTTTTATTAAATTCAGCTTACCAATATATTTTGGTCTGAGCTAAGAAGGATGGAGCTCGTCTGAAAATGTTTAGACGATATTTTAGGGGAACCGAAGTGTTTTTGAAATTGGAAAGAGTTTAGGATAATTTTTGAGGGTTGTTTCATTTTTTTGAATTTTGTTTGAGTGTCTTTCTGTTACGTTTGGGTGTTGGATGAGTGCCCATTTTTAACCGATTTCAGAAAAAGGAAGAGGTTCTGTATTCGTCGAGTTTTTTTCCTGCATTCCCTACAGGAGTGGGTTCTTCGATTTCTCCGTGATTACTGGGGTTACGTGATTTTTATTGACTATGAAAATCATAATAAGAGTACCTATACAGTATAACTAAGCTAGGGCCACAATATAAATATGGACAGTAGGGATACTACGAACAAATGTACGAAACGGCACACATACAGAAGCGCGCATCGACCCCTAACCCACAGTAAATATACTGAGAGCACCGCGACTATCGCTTGGGGCCTCGTCGGTGCGCGCGTCTGTGTGAGTGTGCTGTTTCGATAGTTAGCACCTTTTTTATTTAATCTTTATTTAGTTACGGTGTTTTTTCTATAAAGAATATGTCACCCCGATGATTACATACAGTTAAATAACATGTATTTACCTTATATAATAAACTAGCCTACCCGTAACCTTATTACCATAATAATAATAGAATAAAGTGTTCTAGCTTCATCGGACAATGGTGAAGCCAGAACGCTATTATAGAAACCAACATTAAAACTATTATATATAAACAAAAGCTTGACGCCTTTGGACCCCTACACGAGCACACTCCGCTAAGACATGATGCACATCTTCAATGACTTCAACTGTTTCCTTACTATTCATAAATTTATTATGGTAGTACCGTGGATTGATGATCATTTTGCCTAACCAGAAGACGGGCTCTGATTTTCAATGCAATATTTGGCTTAAGGCGCGGTATTAGCTCAATATTCACAAAAAATATTGTTTCTTGGATTGTCGAGTATGACGTAACGCAATGAAACTATCCGACGTAAAAAATACAGAGGACAGAGAAAGGTTTCAAGAAAAATTTTAACTGGAAAGAATAGTAAAAATTAGTTTGATATTCCCAATAAAAATTTTGGAAGTTGCTCCACAAAAATAAACTTTGGCGTCGAACATCTTTGTATTTTCAGCGATAACAACATACTTTTTTTTAAGAAATTAATAGAATTAGCATTTTTTTAAACTTTAACCGAACAATTATTTAATTTATTGTGTATATTCTGAATAATGTAAAGAAAACCCGGAAAATAAATGCACATTCACAGCTTAGTCACATCTCGGCAACACAAATATTATTTTCAATTTTGCAACCTTATTTCAAGCCATCTAATGGTGACAATAGATTACGCGGCTGTATGCCGTTTAAAATCTTAGTCAGTCCTAAGTAATTGCCGTTTTGATATTGGTGAACCAAGAAATGCTTACAGTAACAATCTCAATGTTGTAATAAAAAATATACTTTACTAGCTGTTGTCCGCGACTTCGTCTGCGATCCAGGATGAAAGTACCCTACGTCTTTTTCCAAGTCATGTTCTACCCATGTGTCAAATTTCATTCAAATCCGTTCAGCCTTATTGGCGTGAAAGCGTAACAAACAAACTCATAATCGCATTTATAATATCCTAATAATAATATAAGTTAGGAACTTAGGATAGTTAGGTTTAGGATTTTTTAGTAGGGAAGAAATGAACACGTTTTCTTCTTCCAGTCTCCCCTGTCAATCGTCACGCTATCATTCACTCCCTTCTCTTTCTTATCATTCCTCATGTGTGAGGAATGATAAGAAAGAGAAGGGAGTAGGGGGGAGGGATGGATTGTGAAACATACATCTTTTCTTTGGCCTTCCTCTGCCTCTCCATCCATCAAAATGTATACTTATTCAACACTCTTTTAGTCACATGCGTTTCGTCTCTCCTCATCATATGCCCATACCAAACCAAACGATTTCCTTTCAACTTTTCTATCACTGGCACCACTTTCAAACTTCCTCTTTTAAACTCATTTGCCACTACACACAATTTTTTTTTTCTCTTTGTCCATTCTCGTCACTCCACACATCCATCTCAACATTCTCATCTCCGATGCATGCAATCTTTTTTCATCCGTCTTCTTCACTGCCCAGCATTCCGATCCATAAAGTACGACAGGCCTTATCACGGACTTATAAATTTTCCCCTTTAACTTGAGGGGCATCCGTGGGTCGCAAGTTGTTCCTGTAACCTGTCGCCATTTCATCCATCCTGAGTTGATCCGGTGCGTCACGTCGCGGTCTACTTCGTCAGGGAAGAAATGAATAATTATGAAAAAAAAATAAGCAGTTCCATAGTACATATCTAATTGTGCAAGATAAAAAAAAACTGTTTCTACTGGTTAGGCTTAATTTTGTAGAATATAACTCCTACCTAAGCCTCCTTAAGTTACCTAGCCTTTGTTAAACTTTTCGTCCCAAGACACAAAGTAAATAAAACCACACTATAACTTCATCCTAAAACTACTATAAAACTATGTTCTATTTACCAGCTAAATTGTAATTATGTTCAACCAACAATTTCACTGCGGGGCATAATACTAAGTCGGAGATTTTGGGTTATTAAATAACTGATACAAAATGTTATTATGTAAGATAGAGAGGGCGCTGTAGGACCTAAACGCAAGTTTTATAGTGCCTTAACGTATATGATCCACTGCGGTAAACAAAATCAGAAAAATATATGATATTCTTCAGGATATATCATATACCTTGAAGAATTTCAACACACTATCTAACTAGCGTATACATGCATATAGCATATTTATGTATACTACGGAATTACTTTTTTTACCATCATTAAAAAATAGGCTATAAGTAGTATGTGACCGAAGTAGAAGCCTTTAGGTACATACGTAATATACGTACGTATATATATTTTTTTTTTAATTTTAAGAATTCGAAATTCAAATCATTTCACCCCATTTTTTTAAAGACGGTAAAAAAATTCATTCGGTACCTATACACAAGGTGAAATTTTCAAGTGGGCGTGGATGGCCAAATTCGAAACTATGAAGAATATTGTAATGCTGAATGCAGTACAATTCTTGAGACGTCTAATCCAGCTATGTATTGAAAACAATGGTCATCATTTTGAACAATTAATTAGTTAAGGTTTACTATGTAGGTAAGGTTGGGGAAAAAGTCTTTTCGCATTATAGTATGTATGAACTTAAAATAAAATCTCTTTGGCTATACTATTTGTATCTGGCTGGTTTTGGTATCATTGAAAGTTTAAATTTTAAAGAACATAATTCCAAATTCAAATTAGGAAAATGTGTGATTTTCATTTGTTTTTCGTACTGTCAAGATGAGTGAATCTAATGAAGAAATTCGATACATTTTAAAATTTTACTACAAAAAAGGTAAAAATGCAACGCAAGCCGCGAAAAAAATTTGCGATGTTTATGGACCCAGTGCAGTGTCTGTGAGAGTAGCACAAATTTGGTTTAAGCGTTTTCAATCCGGAAATTTTGATGTCAAAGATGCACGTCGCTCTGGTCGCCCTATTACGGATAAAATGGATGCCATTTTTGAAAAAGTGGAGCAAGATCGGCATATCAGTAGTTACGACGTAGCTGAAGAACTGGGAATTGACCACAAAACAGTTTTGGCGCATTTGAAAAAAACTGGGTACACAAAAAAGCTCGATATTTGGGTACCTCACGAGCTCACCGAAAGAAACCTAATGAATCGTGTACTCATTTGTGATTCTTTATTACGACGTAATGAAACCGAACCATTTTTGAAGAAGCTGATAACTGGTGATGAAAAGTGGATCACGTACGACAAGAACGTGCGAAAAAGGTCGTGAGCAGAGGCCGGTCAGGCTTCACAGACTGTGGCGAAACCCGGGTTAACTCGCAACAAGGTGATGCTGTGTGTGTGGTGGGATTGGAAGGGTATTATTCATTATGAGCTGTTACCACCAGGCAGGATCATTGATTCTGAACTCTACTGCGAACAACTGATGAGATTAAAGCAAGAAGTTGAGAGAAAGCGGCCGGAATTAATCAACAGAAGGGGTGTGATTTTTCATCATGATAACGCTAGACCTCACACATCTTTAGCCACTCAGCAAAAATTAAGACAGTTTGGCTGGGAGGTGTTAATGCATCCGCCGTATAGTCCTGGCCTTGGACCTTCAGATTTCCACCTGTTTTGGTCTCTTCAGAATTCTTTAGGCAGTGTCAGGTTAACATCACGAGAGGACTGCCAAAACCACTTGTCGCGGTATTTTGATCAGAAGTCCGAAAATTTCTATAGCAATGGGATCATGTCCCTACCTAGAAGATGGCAAAAAGTTATCGAACAAAATGGTACCTACATACTTTAGATAAATGTAAATAATGTATATTAAAAAATGTTTTGAATTTTCTTAAAAAATGCGAAGAAACTTTTTCCCCAACCTATTATAATAAAATTCAAAAAAATATTTTGTTAAAAATGAGCCCATTCCTTTAGTTTGCCGTATGCCATTACTTCCCAAAATTCGATCCTTATTAGCGACACTATCGCATGGTGTATTACAGTGTGTTTTTTGTTTTAAAAATCAACTTATTCGATTCCTTGCTAGAAATATAGATTTTTAAAAAATCCATTTATACAGTTTTATTTTTCATCAATATCGAGCCCGAGAATACCCAGTTAATGGGTTGTGGAGGTCAGATAGGCAGTCGCTCCATGTAAAATAATGGTATTCAGCTGCATCCGGTTAGACTGGAAGCCGACCCCAACATAGTTAGGAAAAGGCTAGGCAGATCGAGCCCGAGAACCCTTTGAGTACTTTTCGCTATTCCTCATAGATGTCGATTCGCCCATCCACGCCCACTTGAAAAATTCAATATGCTAGTTAGTTAATGTGTTGAAAGCATAATAGAACTAATTTTATTCAATAGAAAAAAATCATGAATCACGGCAGTCATAGGACTGCCGACAGAAATGAAAACTTTAACGTATGTACAACTTTGCATAGCATCTCGTGGTGTCGAGGTGCCGCGGTGACGTGGTGACGCGAGTTCGCAAGATTTTCCCCTACCAAAATTCGCTCAACGCGCCTAAAGAAGTTTTCACTTTATTGGTGTACCTATCTATAACATATAGGTATATATGTCGCATTAAGAAAACGAAGTACACCTATGAGATCATAATACCAGAATCTATTATGCACGGGCGTATTTAAAACTAGCTTATTAAAAAGAAATGTGATTTGTATGGCTCCTGTAATCTTTAATAAAATACCTGACGAAATGAAAAACTTACCGTTGCAAAAATTCAAAAAATGTTTTACAGAATTACTTGTAGATAAATGTTATTATTCTGTGCAGGATTTCTTAAATGATATTTTTTTGTAATCTCTATAATGACCTCTACTTTGTATTAAATTTGCATAAATGTACATGGATCCTATTTAGTTTAATAACTTATTTTTATGTACCTACATTCGAAGCAAATAAAGACCTATTCTATTCTATTCTAGTAAGATGGTTGTAGTCGTGATAGGGATATTGTTACGGCCCCGGCATTATCACCCGACGCCCGCGGGACTTTCGTGTGCCGTGGGCCCCAAGCGTGCGGAACTTCGTGTTGCCATACAAGCCCGAGTCCCTGCGCCGCGCCGCCCTAGCGCCCCACCACACGAGGCAGTCGTTGCCCGTGCCCATAGAGTATACTTCCCGTAGCGAGTCCACGCACGTCGCACGCGCCAGCAGCGATCTCACACCGCTAACAGCCATCGGCAATTTTGTTTCAACCATTATATTTGATTATACACTAAATATTAACTAAGTCACGGAGTATCATTTCTACAACGCAACCTGTCCTCAAGCAAGCCCAACACAGTGCTAACAGATAGGATAGCTATCTACCGTAATGTAATTATATGAAAGCGGTTCATAACTAGCTTACTACGAATATAAAGAACTAATACGAGCATGATCTAGTAATATAAGTATTAGGGCATTCCGACCAAATAGGTTAGGTTAGAACTGTGACTAACTACGCGCGAGCCGAGCGAGCGAAGCGAGTGGTTCCGCGGCAGCCGCCGGCGAGCGATACGTCGAAATTGGTCGCAGTAACAAAATTAGGGCACTCCAACAGTTTTCATATAATTATAAATAAATAAATACACAGTTTTTGCTGAATCACTTCCATATTTGTTAGTAACAATGTAAACTTATAAACTAGTGTTAGTAACATTTACTCTGAGGCCACCGATCCTGGGGAGTGTCTACTTAACTGCGTGGAGTCGTATCCACCGCCCCAAGATCGGAGAGTCCTACCTATCAGCCAACGTTCTAAGAATGGTGTTGGGGCTGCCGCGCACACGGCGTAGTAGAGAAGCGCATCTCTTACGCATGATGGTCGAAAATCTATCCACATCCGCGTCGGCAAACATGCCGGACGCGCTACAAAAACGCGGCAGCCCCAGCAACACCCGGAACGTGTTGTTATATTGTATGCGCAGGCCACTGTATGCCCGCTGTGTAAAGTTCACCCACAGGCTGCACGTGTAAAAGAATTGGCAGTAGGCTTATTATACTCGTATTACGGTAGCTGTTCTATATTATATCCCTATGTATATAATTATATCACGGCTATAACCATCAACCCACATTTCGATGTAAATGATGTGGATTTCTGTGACGTCTTTTAAATTGATAATGATTGTAATAGTATATGATCAATCTGCCTAGCCTTTTCCCAACTATGTTGGGGTCGGCTTCCAGTCTAACCGGATGCAGCTGAATACATATTTTACATGGAGCGACTGCCTATCTGACCTCCACAACCCATTAACTGGGTAATACGATACCCTTTGGTAAGACTGATTGTCAAACTTTCGGGCTTCTGACGACCAGTAACGACTGTCAAAGATCCACGAATGACAGCCGGGACCAACGGCTTAACGTGCTTTCCGAGGCACGGAGGAGTCTCGGTATGTAAAGATGGTCACACATCCACGGACCAACCCCTGCAAGCGTAGCTTAACCTGATGGATCGACCCGTGCGGCTGTTATTACTTAGCCACGAGCTCCTCCTATGTGTAGTGATAAAAATTTGAAAGAGTATTCTTAGATGGTTAGGTAATTTTGAGAGGATGAATAAAACACGACTAACAAAAGGTATAATTACAAAGCAGATGTAATTGGGAACGCCGGGGAGACGCCCTAGGAAGACATGTTAATGGCCTTATTGTGTCTATTAAAGATCAGGTGCGTAATACTCGCAACCAGCGGACGTGTATGATCAGAGACCTTAGTGCGAATTATTATACTTACTCGATCGCGTTTACGTAAACTTCAATTTGTACTGAAACTGAATAAGCGCCGTCTGGTGACTATAAAGGGAAACACAAATATTCCATACAAATTGACGTAAGTTAACGTTAACGTAAACGCGATCAAGTAAGTATAAAAACTCGCACTAAGACCACATATGTTTGACCGTAAACGAGGCAAAAAAAGTATGTAAGGATCGTAGCAGGTGGCGTTCTGTAGTTTTTGCCTGCCCCTATGGGAGGAAGGCGTGAGTTTGTGTATGAATGTTGTGATATTGTCTTTTGCATGATAAGTAGGTATTTATCATGCAAAAGAGAAATAGGGAGGAACGAGCATTGAACACTAAACGCTTTCATTCACATAATAACGATTTCAGACAATGAAGTCTTCTTAAATATATTGTTCTAAAACAAAATGCGTAATCTAGCCTAGTCTATCCACTTTAAGAAACAGTCATTAGTTTACTGTCAGTTCATAGAAATATTTTGCATAAAAGCCGCTTATAGATGCATAGGCGCCCCGTAGCGTTCCGACAAAAAATGTTCGTGATAGTGATAAGGTGCGTCAAGCAGGAGGAGCCGTCGCGCGTGGGTGGATAGACTACGTCTGTGATAATTATCTTAAATTAAAGTGTAAAATCAGTCGGGTAATAACACAAATTATGACTTTACAGTCCCAAGCATCGTCCTTAGAAAGTGAATCCGTAAACCACAACTCTGACGAATCTTATAAAGTGCACAGGATCCAAAATGATTATCTATTTCCAGAAAATGCTGCTCTAACCAAAATCTTTCACCAATCTCCTTCCATCTTCATACATACATACATAGCTATACATTATACATAATTATACCAAGATATAATTCAGAGGTAACAGCTGTTGGCTTCCCACGGAATTTTGTCGAGTTGAACGAACGTACCTAAAGGGTTTGAATAACCTTGAGATGTCGTTCAGTGCAGTTTGTGAAATGTAGCGAGATTTTATGTAGATTGGTGAGGGAAACTTGAATAATTTCTGGGTAGTAAGGAGTTTTAAATTGAATGAGAAAATACTTTTTCTAACTTCTAAAATGTTTGCCATAGCAGCGTAGAAATAATTTCGGAAGTTTTTTTGCGACCGACTAGCGACTTCTGAAATCATGTTTATTTTCACTTTGTAGTGTTTTTTTTTTTGGAATAAGTTTTTATTTTTAACCGACTTCAAAAAGGAGGTGCTTCTCAATTCGTCGGAACCTTTTTTTTTATGTATTTTCCCCGATTACTCGAAAATTACTGGACCGATTTGGATTTTTTTTTTTTGTTTGAAAGAGTTCCCAGGTGGTCCCATGATCATCAAACACTTTTTATTTTTGGTTAGACGAATTTGTTTAAGGTAGGTACCATATACAAATTCATCTATCTACCATTACTTGCTATTGCTTGCTATAGCTTGGGGTCAGCTTCCAGTCTAACCAGATGCAGCTGGATACCAGTATTTTACTTGCAGTGACTTGGCAAGTCTGGTTGTCAGACTTTCGGGCTTCTGACGACACGTAACGAATGTCAAAGATCTACGAATGACGCCGGGACCAAATGCTTATTGCGCTTTCCGAGGCATGGAGAGGTCTCGGTATGTTATGGATGGTCACCCATCCACGGACTGACCTCGACAAGCATTGCTTAACCTTAAATATCGACGCTTGCGGCTGTTATTATTTAACCACGTAAACGTAACTAAAATTCAACAACTGAAAATACTCATTTCGCACTTACCTATTTACCTAATATTTATTTAGTTTTAAGACCTGATTTAGGTATAACTATCGACAGCCACAGGGGTCGATCATCAGGTTAAGCTACGCTTACCACGGTTAGTCCATGGATGGGTAACCATCTTTACATACCAAGACTACTCTGTGTCTCGGAAAGCACGTAGCTACTGGTCCCGGCTGTCATTCGTGGATCTTTGACAGTCGTTACAGATCGTCAGAAACCCGAAAGTCTGGCAACTGGTATCGTATTACCCAGTCTGAGGTCAGATAGGCAGTCGCTTCATGTAAAAAACTGGTATTCAGCTGCATCTGGTTAGACTGGAAGCCGACCTCAACACATTTGGAAAAAGGCTAGGCAGATGATGATACTTAATACTATGGGTACTTAATACTAATCGTGCTTGTCACAAAAAAAAAAAAAACAAAATGCTATTTTCGATTCAACAATCGTTCGAATTTACGTTCGGTTAGCTCCGCGCGTTCGTGCCAGGGCCTCGGATCACGATCACGTACTTGTATCTACGCGGCATTACATTGCGTGTCACTGAGTTAAAGTGTCATAATGTGCCTGCATTTCACCGGTACCCATTCAGTTTGAACCAGAATTAAACAATGCTGCTTATCGGTTTGAATTGGATGGTTGCAGCACTTTAATTGAACATTATTTTTTTTTATTTGAAATTGGTTCAAAAATATAATTATGTATTTTAAAAATACTTTTAGGGTTCCGTACCTCAAATGGAAAAAAGGAACCTTTATAGGATCACTTCGTTGTCCGTCTGTCTGTCTGTCAGGTTGTCAATACCCTTTTTCTCAAGAATAAGGAGGAGGAGGTATCATGTTGCAATTAATATCAAATACTAATAGACCTAGAATCATGAAATTTGACAAGAAGCAAGATCTACACAACACAACAACACACACACACAACAACAACAACAACACACAACACAACACACACACACAACACAAGACAAGTACAACACACAGTACAAGTACAGGAATAAGTCGGAAAATTGTTAATTTGTAGCAAAAAAAAAATAATGTAATAATAATGTATATATGTATGTATGTATGTATGTGTGTATGTGTAATGTTTGTAATGTTTTTTTTGTAAAAAAATTACAAACTTAAATTTGCAGTTGGAGAATTGACCGTGACGTATATCAATGTATGGGGAACATGTTTTTCAACTGCAATATTAAGTTTGTTTTTGGGATAAATTCTTTTCAACTACGGAACCCTTCATTGTGCATGGTCCGATACTCACTTGGCCGGTTTTTTTTCCGTTTACGATTCGGTTCAATGTTACTTGGGGTTCTTGTTATTTCTTCCATTCCCAGTTTAGAACCAAACACAGCAAAAAATATTTCTAGTATTACTTATAAACAGCACGCTCGTACTCCCCGAAGCGTTAAAAAAATAAATAAACCATTTATTTCAGGCGACACAGGTCCATAGATGATTTAACCTAAACATACATATCTGAATAAGAAACAAAATATTAATCAATCTGCCTAGCCTTTTCCCAACTATGTTGGGGTCGGCTTCCAGTCTAACCGGATGCAGCTGAATACCAGTATTTTACATGGAGCGACTGCCTATCTGACCTCCACAACCCATTAACTGGGTAATACGATGCCCCTTAGTAAGACTGGTTGTCAGACTTTCGGGCTTCTGACGACCCGTAACGACTGTCAAAGATCCACGAATGACAGCTGGTACCAACGGCTTAACGTGCTTTCCGAGGCACGGAGGAGTCTCGGTATGTAAAGATGGTCACACATCCACGGACCAACCCCGGCAAGCGTAGCTTAACCTGATGGATCGACCCCTGCGGCTGTTATTACTTAGCCACGAGCTCCTCCAATAGGAAACAAAACGTGTTAGTAGAAATTGGCTTAAGACTATGTTAGTAACACTCCTCTAAGCAGAGTAGTCAAACAACCAAACTCAATCAAAAAGGCCGACCGGTCTAATCGACTCTCGTGGTGAAAATCACTAAAATATTTATTTATTTATTTATTTAACATCACATCCTATCTTTACAGGCTAACCTAAATTGATAGAGTGGTACATAACAAAAGAAAACTGAACAAAATATTAAAACTAGGTACTTAGTTACTAACTATAACAATACACAGGCAGATCCGGATAACATAGCAGTCTAGAGGTTACTATAGTAAAGTCGTTCAGTGTACAAGAGAAGAGGTCTAAGCTCATAGCTACCGTGTTGAGTGCACAACGCACGCGTTAGCGGAGCACGACGGAGAAGATTGGTGCGCGCTTTCGGCACTACCAGCAGCTGCGGCCGCCGGCGCCTGTTTACATACTCGTTGGGCACGCACAACATAATCGACTGCAGAATGTCTATATTAGATATTTTTCCACTTATAACATTGAACAGGTATGTGGCTAGTGCAATATGGATAAATACGACTGCTACTGATACAGTGTGGTGATCCCCTGGCTCCCAGTATCCCGTGAGTACCTGACCTCTTTCAATTTCACATTCTCTAGGCTGTTTCTGAGTGGGAAACTTCAAAAAGCGTCCTTGGCTAAACGCGATACTCAATCATATTAATTTGTAGTAAACCCACATTTTTTTTTTCGCATGTCCATGCCATGCCATCAACCGGGCATAAATCTAGACTACGGGCTGTTACTGAGAAATTCGTGATAGAATAACTCAATACCATTTTGCCTGACCTGGAATTTCAAGCATGGTTTCTGTAAACCAATTTCTCATCTGACATAAAATATATAGTCAGACAGGATGACACATCAAAATTTTTCGTTATTTTTCAATCTAATTGAAAAATTTATTGAGTCTCAATAATATCGCAAAGAATGTGCGCAATATGGATGGAGTTATGGAAATAAGGAGAAGTGTCTTGACGCTGCGTGACAGCAGCGTAAGCGTGGGTGAGCCATGCCCATGGCTGCCCGTTCCATGTCCAGCGAGCGCGCACAGGATGGATGGAAAGCAGCACATGAAGTAATTTTTTGCTCCGTTGGTGTAATTGCTGTATGGCAGTCCAGTATAGTAGTAGTAGTGTCGGTGTATTGCTGTATCCAGTTGAAGGATAAATAAATAAATAAATCTGTAACAAGAAAATGAAGTACACTTCCTTTCTTCTACAGAAATCTCGATAAATAATGTTCTTCAAGCTATTATCCTGTTAAGGCGTCGCTAAGAGACTTTTAATGGTTTTAAACGGAAGAAATAGTTAATGATTTGGAAAAATATTATTAGACCATTTTCTTCAAATACAAATTGTTTATTGTGGTACACAGGTAAAAATATGGTGTTACAGTAGAATAATGAGTACATCTACGACCCGCCTTTAGGCATACAATAATTTTGGAGACTATTGCAATATCATCATAATAATATATCATGCGTAAGAGATGCGCTTCTCTACCACGCCATGTGCGCGGCAGCCCCAACACCATTCTTAGAACGTTGGCTGATAGGTGGAACTCTCCGATCTTGGGGCGGTGGATACGACTCCACGCAGTCAAGTAGACACTCCCCAGGATTGGTGGCCTCAGAATAAATGTTACTAACACTAGTTTATAAGTTTACATTGTTACTAACAAATATGGAAGTGATTCTGCAATAAATGTTTATTTATTTATTTATTTAATATTCTTTCTTCAATATATTTTCTCTTTTTTCTTTTTTATTCATTATCTTAATAACTTAATTATGTATATATTACATAGTGTAATTAATTTGTAAAGTTCAGTGTAACGCGAAAAAAAACTGAGAATCACGCGAAAACGATAATTTAGTTTAATTTATAAAAAAGATAATTTAGTTATTTGTTTTTTTAATATACGTGTTCATACATGTTTTTATATATTACATTTTGTTTTATCTTACTTATATTATAAAGGCGAAAGTTTGTGAGTGAGTGTGTGTGTGTGTTCGTGTATTTGTATGTTTGTTACTTCTTCACGTTCAAACGGCTTGACCGATTTGGTTGAAACTTGGTACCTATGTAGATAGCTTATACTTTGGATTAACACACAGGCTACTTTTTAACCCGGTCTACGCGGGTGAAACTGCGGGACGCAGCTAGTGTGTAATAAATTAATAAGCGTCTAATTTGGGACAGCGCTGCTTGATGGGCGAGTCCTATTACTGGGTGGACGTACGACGCGTTGCATGAGCTCAGCACAGAACTCGCAAGCTAACTCCTCAAGGCAACTGGCACTTATCTGCGTCTTAAGCGACAGAAATCTCGATAAAAAATGTGCTTTAAGCCATTATCCAGTTAAAAAGATAAATAAGGAAGAACTGGACTTTATCTTTTAGAAAGATAAATGATATCTTGTGACATCTTTGCCGCGAGTTCCTAAAGGATTTTTGTTTCACAATTTCTTGTGCATTTTCTATGAAATAGGGTTAAACTTTGCAAGAACTGTTCAAATTGTATGTCTTTTGCCAAGTTTCTTTGCGGTATAAAAATAGAAGGCAAGTTTTTGTATCTGGAGGTCTGTCAGTTTATTTTAAACCGACTTCAAAGAAGGAAGAGGTTCTATGTTTGACTGTATGTATTTGTAGGGTTCCGTACCTCAAAAGGAAGAAACGGAACCCTTACAGGATCACTTCGTTGTCCGTCTGTATGTCTGTTTGTCAAGACCCTTTTACTCAGAACGTGTAAAGGTATCAAGTTGAATTTTTTATCAAATACGTAAGTCTATGATCCCTTAGAGCTCTAAAAAAATCAAGCTTCTAAGTCTACGCGATAAAAAATACGGCCATTTATTACGACATTATTACGACATTATTTTGATACTCGGAAGTAAATCAAAACCTATAGGGTAGGTACTTCCCTTTGACCTAGTATCATGAAATTTGGCAAGAAGCAAGGTTTTATAGCACAAGTAAAGAAAAACGTCCGAAAATTGTTCATTTGTAATTTTATAGCATAAAAATTGATATTTTTGGGATTTGTAGTTTTTCAACCACAATGTTAAGTTTGTTTTTGGGATAAATTATTTTCAACTACGGAACCGTTCATTGTGCGTGGTTCAACACGCACTTGACTGTTTTTTTTAAATGTATGTTCATCAATATTTTCATCAATTTTATATACCGAGAAAGCTTGCGCGGCGGTCCCATACACTTGGGTAGTTTTTGAGTTAGCTTCAATAAGACGTATTTCATCCACTTGGCGTATGTAATGAGGAGCTCGTGGCTAAGTAATTACAGCTACACGGGTCGATCCATCAGGTTAAGCTACGCTTGCCGGGGTTGGTCCGTGGATGGGTGACCATCTTTACATACCGAGACTCCTCCGTGCCTCGGAAAGCACGTTAAGCCGTTGGTCCTGGTCATTCGTGGATCTTTGACAGTCGTTACGGGTCGTCAGAATCCCGAAAGTCTGACAACCAGTCTTACCAATGGGTATCGTATTACCCAGTTACTGGGTTTTGGAGGTCAGATAGGCAGTCGCTCCATGTAAAGTTCAATAAGATAGATGTAATATGTCGAATAAAAAGGAAGTAAAAATTATTCAGCTATGAAAATCATCATGGTATTACAGAATATGAAGATACTTTTCAGAAACTAGGCAGCTTTTATTTGGCAAATTTGCTCTAATATAGTAATGTCGAGTAGCAGCCATATACTAGCTTCTTAATTATGAAACTTGGGAGCGAAAACTCTAATAGCGCTATTACTGCACTCATATGTGGTATAAACGAGAAATAGTAGCTACTATGTGACTATTGAATAAATGCACTATAATAATATCGAGAAAATGTTTAAATGACACGGTTAAAGCACTTAATAACTAAAAATGCTAAAAAGTCGTAATATTCGCTTTTACACGACATTCTGGTTAGTAGTAATTATTCAACATTTATTCGATCTGTTGCCGGATAACTCGTGCATTATTGGACTGCTTTGCTAGTTAGGTGTATTCTTCTTCTTCAACGGATACCTATCTACAATGCTGACTACTGTATGTTATTGCTAATATTTTCATACAGAATGTCCTAAATAGCCTTGATCTCGCAATAACATAAAACAGTCTCGATCTATTCGTAAACATAGTAGTTGATACGCAAGTCGGGAATACAATAGCGTGTTGAAACGCTACAGGCACGCAGTTTATTGGCTTACAATTGATATAATATATGCGTAACGTGATAACGTGGGAGGTTACGTTTCGTGGGAGGGAAAACATATGAGTTTAGATTTGATTTCTGAAAGGGGTACACGGTCAGCAACAGAAGTCGGTCAACACTGCTATTTTTTGACACCATCTAAATTACCACAAAATGATTCGATAAACTGCTTTTTTTTTTTGTTTAACTGTTAAGAGTTAAAGTTCTTAAAAAGTTATGAGTTCTGTTCCGATTTTAATTAAATATTTCGCTTAATAATTAAGATTAAAAAACTGCATGTGTTACTAACTGTACCTACCAAGTCAGAAGGACGATGGTTGTGAAGGTATTTTTTTAGTTTTATTTTGTGAAAATTCTTATAACAAAGGGGCTGTTTCCGTCGGGGGTTAAAAAAGAAACGATTCCCCTCAAGAATTTTTCCTGTCGTCATCCTAGGTATGGTTACAAAGATAAATCTCACATGCAAACAAACAGCCATTCCTGGAACAACTCTCTGTATCTTTTTACCACGACATGCATGTAGGTACGAAGTACGACATGACCTATTCTGTACTCACATCTCATTCCGACTCAAATATAGTAGTAGTTCCTTCCTTACAAAAATCTGCTGTGATAAACGCCCCACGATGCATCATCGGATACTAGCGTAGTTTACGAACGAATGAACGAGAGTCTTAGTATGCATGAAAGAACCAGAGAATGAATGGACGATACATGAATGGCTGGACGTTTGAATGAACAAATGATTCAAAGTCATAGGCAACAGAATGAATTCACTGGTGACTGAAAGAACGAAGTCAATGTTGCATTTTGTTGTAAGGTGTTTTTTGTTTTTACTTAAGAGGTCTGAGTTTAGACAAAGACAATGACATTTATTCGTCGGATATTGTAGCAACAAAGTTGGTATTTATAATAATCGTGTTCAAGACACATCCGCTGCTAAAAGCGGCATACGAATATTTACAATGATTTGTATGTGCACATGGGCATAAAACCTAACTTATATTGGTACTACATACCTGTACTCTACAAAACAATACAAAACACTTAAAACTATAAACTTATTGACACATAAATTATTATTCTCTGGTATAACCTACAATATAAAATAAACAATAAAAACACAACAATAACCTAAACAAACAACCTAACAATAACATAGTTATAAATCTAAATGAATCTAATTTAACCCTTAAAACAAAAAAAAAATCTTTTAAAATATAAAAGTTATTTTGAGTTGTTTAGGTTGAGTTGATTGATTGAAAGTATTTCTGTAGCATTTAATGACGCAATACAAAACGTTTATTTAATCTTAGAATAAAAAAAATAAAATTGGAACAGTACCTTATGCAAGGAAAACAATTAACAAATTAAAAACTATCAATTTTTCTATACAAGCTTGTAATAGTCTGAATATCATTTAGGACCAGAGTCTTTGTCGAGAAAAATCAAACGAGCCCAAACTCGATAGGGTTGCGTCGTTTTACTACCGAGTCCCATGGTCACCTTTTTTTTTTTTTGTGGATGGGATATCATAAAATACCTTGGATATGTCGCTGCTGACGACCTTAAAGATGATGCAGACGTTGAGCGGGAACGCAGGGCATTGGCGGTGCGGGCGAATATGCTGGCCCGTAGGTTCGCGCGATGTACAGATGCGGTCAAAATCACGCTTTTTAAAGCATACTGCACATCCCTGTACTCGAGCGCTCTATGGATAAGCAGTACTAAACGTGCCGCCAATGCGTTGCGTGTTCAATACAACAACGCTTTTAGGGCGCTGTTGCGACTGCCACATTATTGTAGCGCATCTGCAATGTTTGATCGAGCCAGAGTGGATAGCTTCTCAGCTGTAGTTCGCAAAAAGAACGCATCTCTTCTGGCAATATTGCGGGACAGTGGCAACAGCCTCCTGAAAGTTGCTGATGGGCCTGACGAAAGCCCCATGATGAGGCATCTTATAAAAACCACCCTGTCGGTAGTAGAATTAAAGTACTAACATAGCAAACAAGTGAAATTGTTTACTAACATCTAGCATAGTAAGTATTTTTGTTTTGTAATATGGATCTAGTTGTCTGTTTCATAAAAAAAATATTATTATTATTATTAAATGACTTCTCCCGCTCTGGGCGGAGCGGGAGGGGACTTTTACTGACTAAAACCCACCCGTGTTCCTTCAGTTGCCTGTGCCAGGGCTACGGTACTCGTATCTCTGTCGAACAATCCGCGACCCCGGCGGCGTCCCTCACCACCTTCCGGCTTTATCATCAGATCAGTTCCATGTCATAATAATATTGCATTGTCGTCTGATTTACATGTGCATGTAAAATTTAAGCTCGATCGGAAACCGGGAAGTGGGTCGAATTTAACTTGCAAGATTAGATTACAGACAAACAGCCAGACACCGGGATAGGTGAAACTAAATATAAGCTTGTAATAAGGATCATATCATCCTGACTGTGTGCCTCACGGCCGCGCCAAGTAGGTTCATTTCAGCAATAATGCCAGACTGATGCTGTCTGACGCTAATTTTAAAATGAACCTTACGGACGAGTGATGGATGACAATGTAACAGATTCAAACATGTACATGAGTTACATACCAATAATATAACTTGTCCATTGTTCTGTTACAATATTCTGTTGTTCAGTTAGTCTATAAGTATTTTGGATGTATCTCATATCTTGTATCAGTGTATTCAATTGTTGGTGAGCCAAATAAATAAATATTCAAACAATCAATCAATCTGCCTAGCCTTTTCCCAACTATGTTGGGGTCGGCTTCCAGTCTAACCGGATGCAGCTGAATACCAATATTTAACATGGAGCGACTGCCTATCTGATTCTGACCTCCACAACCCATTAACTGGGTAATACGATACCCATTGGTAAGACTGGTTGTCAGACTTTCAGGCTTCTGACGACTCGTAACGACTGTCAAAGATCCACGAATGACAGCCGGGACCAACGGCTTAACGTGCTTTCCGAGGCACTGAGGGGTCTCGGTATGTAAAGATGGTCACCCATCCACGGACCTACCCCGGCAAGCGTAGCTTAACCTGATGAATCGACCCGCTCAGCTGTTATTACTTAGCCACGAGCTAAATAAATATTATTATTATGTTATTGTCTATTGTCAATGACATTAAATACTACATAACAACAGACGGGACCTAGCGAACAAAATCGTAATCCGATACTTATGTCCTAGTGGTCAAAAGTCGCTCAGTCTTGTGTGGTACGCCTGCATGTCAAGTCACATTCGTGTCCACCAAAAGAAAATTATTTTCGAAGAAAATATGCCGAATTGTACATTGATTCGGCATTCTACAATGACTCGATTCAGCTACGGTTTATTTTCGTTACTATATTATAATTTATCGAGTATTGAGGTAAATAATTTTCTTAGATATGTCAAACTATCTGACGGTTGCTAAATCAAAAGTTGGTGTCGGTAAAAGTGTATCGGGTATTCAGGTCAAACTTGGCTATTATGTAATTTTGCTATATTATGCTAGATGGCGTCACTGAGACATAGGATTATAATTTTTGTATGACATTTCTTCTGATAGCCTCTCTTTTATCTTAAATTTCTTTGTTTATTGTCTAGTAGGGGAAGACCAAAGGAACAATGGATGGACTGAGCGAAAGATGATACGGCTAGAAAGGGAGTGACTACCGAGTGACGACTAATAGAGAAGTATGGAAGAAAGGGACATGTTGCGCCGACCCCAAATAAATTGGGATAAGGGCTGGAGAATGAATAATGTTATTGCCTATTGATAACCTTTAATGGTTGAAAGCAATAAATTGATTTGGATATTACAAGCCCATTCAAGCATTTTTCAAAGCATCAATAATGTAAGCGAGCGAAAGGAGAACACACCCACCATAATATCGGATTCCTCCCTACTCTCACCGATCCCTACACTATACGATTTACAATTATCAAAAAAAAAAATCTAGTCTAAATATGGACAGTATGGAAACTAGGCCTATTTCTCATCAATGGAACGTAGGAAATAATTACCTACGTTTCATTGATGCGTTAGGGTTGCCACTCTTACGGCCCGGCCACGACTTTGCGCGGCGGCGGCAGTGGTTTTCCTAATTCATTGCCAACTAGCCACAGTGCGTTGCGCGTCTCGACCGCGCAATAAACAGATAAAACGCTTGCCGCGCCGCAATTCACGCAAGGTCGTGAACGGGCCGTTAGCTGACGTTCGCACGGACGTAAAAATATCGCGGTGATTTTTTTTCGCGCATTGGATTTTCAACACTGTTTAGCGCCGAGAGTTGAAAATCCAACAGTGTGTTTTTTTTTCGACGCGTTGGGATGCACTCTGTTGTTGTTAGGTTGGATACTCAATGCTTGGCGCAACACCGAGAGTTGAAAATCCAATGCGCGATAAAATCCCGCCGCGATATTTTTAGGTCCGTGCGAACGTCGGCTTAATGTTTGTAAAATTGAAAGTATTATTATTATTGGATCGAAGTTCTTGTGGTAGGAGTTGCATACATGTATGCCCCCTCCTTTCTTTCTTGTTTAGCCAAAATGTAATTCCAAGATGGCGGCTGCGAAAATGTTCAAATTTTCCGTCACGGGTGTTGTTTTCATGGTTTTCGAGGGTGCTAAAGCCGTTAGTGAAGTCAAGATGGCGCTGTAATATTTATACTGAGGATTTTTGTTAGGTAATTGTAAATCGTGTAGTGATGGGATCGGTGAGAGTAGGGACGAAGCCATAATACGGCTATCATCCTTTCTGGATAAGAGACAAATACAATTCACATCTAAGATGATACAATATCCCATTGAATGTCCGCAAAATATTCTGCATCATATTCATTGTGTGTCTAAATCCATACACAATCTTGTCCTAATTATTTTACCTCTTATTTTGCATCACTTGTAAAAGCCACAATGATCATTACTTTCGTTGCAATAAGGTTGCTGTTGGGATGCACTGTTAAACGTAAAGTTACTGTGAAAGGACTGTAACCAAAGGAGTGACTGAACTCGTGAACGAACGAATACCATGAGTGAACGATTCACACACATGACAGACGCACATTACTGAACGGAACGAAAGGAATGGAATGGGTATGCGGACATGCGTGAAATAGTAGCTATATTTTTAGAGTGTCGACGTGGCACAGGTCTAGTGGCGCTTGTAATTGAAATGTTTGAAGCGACAACGGTTTTTGTCAGGTCTATGGATTCTGATTGTTGGGATAATTGTTTATTTATTTGTTCATAAAATCCACAGCTCTTTAACATTTTTACTTAAAATAAATAAACTATCTGACAGCCAATTACGGATTCACAATTTAGTAGCTACACTTATTATATGCAACAGAAACAAATAGTATGACATGCCAGCATCATCTAAGCATATCAAAATGTGTAGTGTCGGTTTTGATTATTAATTTTGTTTAATTTAAAACGGGTTGGCGGTTTCAGATTCATATTAACAGAACTAAGTCCCGGCTGTCATTCGTGGAACTTTGACAGTCGTTACGGGTCGTCAGAAGCCCGAAAGTCTGACAACCAGTCTTACTAAGGGGTATCGTATTAGGTAGCTACTGAGTTGTAAGTGTGTCTCCATGTAAAATGTTGGTATTCAGCTGCATCCGGTTAGACTGGAAGCCGACCCCAACATAGTTGGGAAAAGGCTAGGCAGATTGATCTGACTGACGGACTAAATAGATTTTTTTTTTTTTTACCCAGACATCATTCTTATTACATTAGAGGAGCATACTCAAAATAGCAACAATAACAAAATATATAATGGATGTCGTGAAGAACAACTTTAAACAAATTCAGCAAACAGTTAAACCCTACTTAAGTTTAGTAATGGGTCGGAATGCTTGTCAAAGGCTGACCCTGACGAGAAAATATTCAGTTGACATAAATGGGTAAGTCTTCAAGTCCATTTAAGAGGATTCTTTATTATTCAATGAGACCCTTTTCTTCAGTAGTCCTTACGAAATGGACCCCATTTTGGAGAACATTTGTTTGGACTTAAGCATGTTTCTGGAAATATTGAATGAGTGGAATGTGTGTTGAGAATGTGATGGATCTTTCAGACCACTTTGTCAGTTTGGATATGATAATAGCGAGGATTACGGATCTGTAGTCTGTGTTACAAACCACGGATGTATCAGTGCGGTTTGGACTACGGATCAAACTGTCGTGCTAATCTATACTAATATTACAAAGAGGAAAGATTTTTTGTTTATTTGTACCGCATAAGCTCCGAAACTACTGGACCAATTTTAACCATTTTTCATCAATATAAAGCTAAATTATCAGGAAGTACCATAAGCTATAATTTATTTTCAAAAAAATTTGAAATCTTTAAGAAAATTGCAATAATGTAACCGAAAGTAGAAAAATTTTGCCTATAAAATTCATTGGCGTGCTCTGAGAAAATTATTGATGGAAAAAAAAAGTTTTGCGGGCTACTAATTCTTGAGGAAAGATATACTATTTAACACCACGCTAGGACCCTGAGGAGCCGAGCAAGAAGAAAAAAAGTCAGAAAGAACGCTAAGCAAAAACGAAGTAATAGCGTGGGCAGATTATGCGATGCATTGCGATGCGACGGGGTGGGTCGGGGAACAAGAAATTTCACGCGGAAGAGTCGCGGGCAGAAGCTACTTAAGATTAAAATTGGTTCCCCGGTTTGGAACGCGGGCAAATCTTACATGTTGGAAGCTTACGGTCCAAACTGTGTACATGATTTTTTTTTTTTTTGAGAGTTTCGATCACTGCAGTTTGGACCGGCGCAGGCGCGTGAAGCGTGATCGTTTTTAAAAGTTATGCCTTCATAAATATATGTTCACGGTATAAACAAAACGACAGTTTGATCCGCAGTCCAAACCGCACAGATCCATCTGCGATTTAGAACGCAGTCCACAGATGCGTGGTCCAATTATTGCTTCGTGGATCTTTGACAGTCGTTACGGGTCGTCAGAAGCCTGAAAGTCTGACAACCAGTCTTACCAAGGGGTATCGTATTACACAGTTAATAGGGTGTGGAGGTCAGATAAGCAGTCGCTCCATGTAAAATACTGGTATTCAGCTACATCCGGTTAGACTGGAAGCCGACCCTAACATAGTTGGGAAAAGGCTAGGCAGATTGATTTTTTGGTCTAATGGTACTGCGAGGACCCGAACCTCTCAGACTCACAAGCTAGCTAATAAATCAAAGAGTAAGACGGGAGGAGAGCCGTCGGTAGGCCGCTATTTAATATACTCTGATTCAAGTTAAATATAATTCACACTGCCTATGCCAAGCCCTAGCTACAATCTGACTGTCACTCTTGAAGAAAAGCAAGCTTTACTTTTCTTCAAAAGTAATTCGATGTTTGAATGATAGGATAGATAGATAGATAAAACATTTTTTTTTTTTGGCTATCTGCCAGTTTCATGCTAAGCTTGCCATATGCAACAAAACCTCTACAGTACCAAGCGCTACTGCTTATCATGAAAATCTTGGTTCTATTCCCAGATCAGGCAAAATGTTATTGGATTTTTTCCATCATAAATTTCTAAGTAGCAACCCCCAATCATGGGACTTATAAACTGTACATAAATACAAATAAACAAATAAACTTAATCATGTCTGGCGAATTGTGGTTACAAAGATCTCTGTCAACCCCTTCGGGAAATTCACAACCATAGTGCATAGTAAATAATATATGTTGACGCATTCAAGTGCACCTATTTACGTGCGGTTCCCGAACTAGGTCCAAAATCCACCTACAGACAAATGGTATTAAATACAGACCGAGTATAAATCGAGGCTGGAATAGCAACGTTTGTGACTGCAGTGAACTATTTCAAATTGTTACGAATGGACCACAAACAAATGTCGGCCTATGCAGTTATATTCAGATAGGAGCAAAAGTATTAGTTCGATATCAACTGACAAATCATTTGCACAATATAGTTTACCTCAACATCATGTTTTCGCGAAAGCAGATCACGGCTGACCGTCAGCCTAGTGAAGTGAATATAACTAGTGAGTACACTAACCCTAAGCGAAACGTGTCTACGTCGTCTATGTCTAAAACATGTCGCTTTAGATTAGAAGATGTGTAACTTTTTGGCCCGGCAGCATGTACGGTGAAACTATACGAGTACACTACCGACGACTAAGCATTTTTTACGTAACTTCTTAAATGAATCAATATTAATTGAGCAATTAGTTCACGATTAGTGGTCATCGCGTGTGCTCCCTCGCATACATTTCTTTTTAACCGACGGAAAAAAAGGAGGAGGTTGTCAATTCGACACGTATGTTTTTTTTTGTTTTTTTTATGTAGCTATCATTCGTGGAACTTTGACAGTCGTTACGGGTTGTCAGAATCCCAAAAGTCTGACAACCAGTTTTACCAAAGGGTATCGTATTACCCAATAAGTCGTGGGGGTCAGATAGGCAGTCACTCTATATAAAATACTGATATTCAGCTGCATTCGGTTAGACTGGAAGCCGACCCCAACATAGTTGGGAAAAGGCTAGGCAGATGACGATCATGTAAGCTATTGACTGAAGACGGTACCTACATCTTTTATTGAAAACACAAAAACATATTGATCATTGCCTTCTTTTGTCAAATAATAAAGTCGACCGTGTAGGATGACGGAGAGATAACCCACTGAAGCTACGCGGTTCATTTGTTTGCCAGCCACGACGCAT
Organism: Cosmia pyralina; assembly: GCA_946251885.1. Lineage (NCBI taxonomy): Eukaryota > Metazoa > Arthropoda > Insecta > Lepidoptera > Noctuidae > Cosmia > Cosmia pyralina. Next base: position 3,554,712 of record OX276362.1, on the reverse strand, counting down.
CCGTGCGTAGCGTGGCCGTGGCTCGCAGTGGATAATCATGCCTATATTTTCATACAAAGTGAGGATAAGTACTCGTGCGTAGCTGCTTTATCCTTCTGACAAATAGATTTGTAGGGACTACAGGCAGCGGAAATGCTAGCAGTGAAAAATGCAATTTTCAGCGTGCCCTCACTAAATTTTCTGCTTACTGTTCGTTTACTAACATAACAGCTTACTAATTTTGAGTTTATTTAAAAAAAAAACTATTAAACTCGAAAACACAACCGTTAAATTCCCTCTGAAATACGATTATCTCATCGTACATGCAATTTTCATATAATTTTATGCCGTAATTAGGAAATGATACGGAAAATGGTTTTGAAATCGACCATATTTCGGATTGTTTTTTTCATCGAGGAAATTACAACTTATCGTGTTTTGAACCGTTAATTTCCCTAAAGCAAGGATGTATCTATGCCATATATTTTTTTCAGGACCTTAATACATTAATTTGACCATTTAAAATTGATTCTAAAACAGGAAAATTCGGATAGTCCCCCGTTAACGCACTGTCTGTATCTTATTTCTCGACAACCACGTCTCGTCACGTCGTCGTCGATCACGTCGGGGTCATCAATGTTGGGACCTCATCGTGGTTGGAGAAGGAGATAAATGAAATTCAGGTGTATAAGATAAAGTCTATTCGGATGACCATGAACCTTAAGCACTATGACGCTTCTTACATTAGTTACACAGTACACAAGTTATTACGACGGCACTGGGAAAACGACTGGCCGCTAAATCTAATGCGCGGGGAACATTGCATTTTACACTGCTATCTGCTACCAGTAGAATACAAGATAGATCTGCCTAGCTTTTTCTCAACTATATTGGGATCGGCTTCCAGTCTAACCTGATGCAGCTGAATACCAGTATTTTACATGGAGCGACTGCCTATCTGACCCCCACAACTCAGTTACTAAGTAATACGATACCCCTTGGTAAGACTGGTTGTCAGACTTTTGGGATTCTGACGACCAGGTAACGACTGTCAAAGTTCCACGAATGACAGCTGGGATCAACGGCTTAACGTGCTTTCCGAGACCCCTCCATGTCTCGGAAAGCACGTTAAGCCACAAATCCACGGACCAACCCCGGCAAGCGTAGCTTAACCTGATCTATCGACACATGCGGCTGTTATTACTTAGCTACGAGCCCGTTCTGACAAATAGAGTGACTATAGAAAGTTGAAAACTTATACCTTCTTCGTAGAAAATTCTGGTCATTTTCAATTCAGTGCCACCAACTTTTATCTACCGTAGCATGCGATTCGATTCCCGCTGCATATGCAAGAAATTCTCTGATAGAATCGGGGCTTTAATGGTTTCGTTCGCGCAGATTCGGAAGAGAATATTGACAGTAAAAAGGATATTTCCGATAGTTTCACGACCCAATTATCGTAAGATGTGACTAGGGGTTTATTGTAAGGAGGGAATATGGGAAACAGCGTCATTTTGGTAGCTTAATATCGACATGGTTTTGTGTTATCCTTAAAATAATCTTTTTTATTATTGTGGTTTATCTTTACTTCTTAGTATTGAATAATACGACCATGCGTCGAGATTTAGATCTGAGGACAAATAATCTATACTACCTGACCCGACAGACGTTGTCCTGTCAAAATTTCAATAAATCGATCGGCGGGAAAACAAAATGAACATAAAATTAATTTGAATTTGGAATTCTAAATAGAATGAAAGATTCCCGTCAGACGCGCTTGCCCTGTCCAAATGTCATGTATGACAAAATTAATTTTCATCATATTTTTTTTTGTGTATTTTCCTATTCTTTTAATAGTTATTCTGCTATTCGAGACGGTAAAAAATACAACAAATCAAAAACCATGAAAATCGGTCCAGCCATTCTCGAGTTACAAGTGTACGAACAAACCCCGACTTAGTTTTTAACCGACTTCAAAAAGGAGGAGGTTCTCAATTCGTCGGAACCTTTTTTTTTTTTTTTTATGTATGTTCCCCGATTACTCGAAGATGGCTTGGAATTTTTTTTTTGTTTTATTCGAGAGGGTATACATCACAGTTGTTCCCATATAAAATTGATTAACTTTGCTTGGGTAGTTTTTGAGTTAGCTTCAATAATACGTATTTTTTCCCCACTTTTATATGGATGATGTTCTAGTTTGTTTTGCAGGTAGTGGTATTTGAATTTGTGTGGGGTAGGTACACAACTAAAAAGTGAAAAATAAAAACTTTTTTACAAAAAAATACAACCGACTTCCAAAAACAACACTACAAAGTGAAAAATAACTTTAATTTCGGAAGTCGGTGGCAAAAAACGAAAATACATTTAACTAGACACCGACTTCCGAAATTAAAGTTATTTTTCACTTTGTAGTATTGTTTTTGGAAGTCGGTTGTATTTTTTTGTAAAAAAGTTTTTATATATTAAGATAAATAAAAAGAAGTCCTGACTGACTATGACTGACACATCAACGCCCCAAACTCTAAATGTAAGTTTGTACTCACAGTATTGAGAGATTTACCATATTATTTTAAGACCACAGACCTCACAGGCTTTCCTGTAATCTACAAGTAAAGAACTATTTTCTAATTTAAAAAAAAAAATTAGGCTCAGTAGTTTCGGAGATAACGGAAGAAATGATAAATTTTCGTCTATTTTCTTAAATAACCATTTCAATTTATTTTAAAATTATAAAAAAAAATATATATTTGAACCCTCATAGTAAGCGCTTTCATTTGATATGTTACACGTTAGAGTTCTTCTCCATAGAGAACGTTTTGGAATGGGCATCTAGCTTCAACTTTCTGACTAACTGACCGACTCTTTGGCAATTCAAAAGTGCCTCTAATTGGTTTAATTGAAATAAATGCTTTGAGTTTGAGTTGAGTCTGCAAAACTTTTTTTTTTACTTTTCTTATTTACCCCCCAAAAGTGATCCTTATATTCAAAATTCATTTATTTACTTTACCCATCCGTGTTTGGGTTACAGCAGTTCATAAGTGTACCAAATTTCAACTTAATCGGTCAAACAGATTCGGAGCAAATTGGCTGTGAAAGACGGACAGACAGACAGACAGACAGACACACGAGTTATCCTACAAGGGTTCAGTTTTTTCTTTTTGTGGTACGGAACCCCTAACAAACTCTTCAGCTTTATTTTGGTACTGTTGGTACCTACAAATTAATACGAATAACTCATGCCATCGAGGGGCTCATGGCTAAGTAATAACAGCCGTACGGATCGATCAGTTAAACTACGCTTGCCGCGGTTGGTCCCTGAAGGTCTTACATACCGAGACCCCTCCGTGCCTTGGGTTCTGACTGTCATTCTTGGATCTTTGACAGTCATTATGGGTCATGAGAAACCCAAAAGTCTGACAGCCAAACCAAAGGGTATCGTATTACTCAGTAGCAGGGAAGTGGAGGTCAATTATGCAGTCGCCAGTTAGACTGGGAAAAGGCTAGACAGATTGATTGATTGTATGCTCCTTTGAGAAATCAATTATTTAAACTGAACAACATAAAAAACAGAAATTCACTCTGAATTAACAAAAGAAATCCTCGCTCAAAAAGCAAAAGGTGACACGTCCAATTTCCTCCGAAACGCGCCACTTTCTTCAGCCCATAAGTAATAGGCTATAACCCTTAAATGCCACAAAATATGTAGTGGACCGTTGCCATTAGCATTTATGGGACGAGCGATTAAAATAAAGGTTATATGGCTTCAGACATGGTTAGGGCATTGTAAGGAACTGATGTTAGGAAAAATAGTCCTTTTTCTTCTGCAGTGTTTGCGCTATTTTCGGGTGTTCTGAAAATAAAGGCTTATAGGCTTATGTGAGTTTTGAGTCTTCAAGAATGTTTATCTTGTTAATAAAGTATCTGATATAAACTTTTACCCCCCCCCCCCCCATTGCCCCCTTTTTTTTGAACCCTTTTACTAATACTCCGCAGTCCGTCCATCCGTTTGTCATCGGGCTGTATCTCATGAACGGTAATAGATTGATAGTTGAAATTTTCACAGATTGTGTACCGCGATTGTGAGGGTGTGTGTGTGTGTAATTGTGTATTGTGTGTTGGTTGTTGCCTATTACCGCTATAATACTTTACGCCACTTATATACTTTGGTAATAATTTGTTACGTAAAAATAGTAATGCACATGCGATAAACATTATTTTTAGATAACGTTGTATTACAAAACAATACAACCGACTTCCAAAAACAATACTACAAAGTGAAAAATAACTTTAATTTCGTAAGTCGGTGTCTGGTTAAATGTATTTTCGTTTTTTGCCACCGACTTTCGAAACTAAAGTTATTTTTCACTTTGTAGTGTTGTTTTTGGAAGTCGGTTGTATTTTTTTGTAATTTTTTTTTCATTTTTCGCTTTTTAGTGGGTCTGTTTATAATTTATCTAAGTAACCAATAGCCTAATGTCAACTGCTCATCACCTTTTGTAAAATATTGCTTTTCCCCGATACATGGACGTTAATTGTTGAGGAGTTCTCCTAGTAAGGAACCAGGAGAACTGTAATTGATGGTGAAGTCACCATTAGCTCTACTACACCTTATGCATTGTGATGAGCATAAATTGCTTAGCAACCATATTAATGTAATCGAATCGCAACCCGTGAAATACTTATTATTGAGTAATTCCGATGGCCATCTGTGGTCTTCCTCTTCAGTTCCACTTTACCAAATGGTGCTTTCCGGGAGCAAATGCACGAGTTCCAATAAAAAATACCCAAATCGCTATAGGGGTACCTATAAAATTTGAGGGTTTCCCTCGATTTCCATGGGATCCCCTCATCAGATCCTGATTTGGTTCCAATGGGACCACCTCGGAAGTTCACTCTTCCGAATAAAAAAAAAATTTGAAAATCGGTCCACAATTGACGGAGAAATCGGCGAACATACATAAAAAAATATAATAGGTCTTTACCTATGAAATTGCCGTTTTGTATGAAAAAATTTCAACGAATTTTTTTCATGCATTTTTTATTTGTATTAATCGAAGTAATCACCCATGCAATCAATGCATCTTTGCCAACGCAGTGGCAGTTTATTGATGCCCTTCTTAAAGAAATCAGCTGGACGGGAGGCAACAAATTCTTCAAAGGCATTTTGTACTGCCTCTCGGGTATTGAATTTTTTTCCCGCCAAGAAGTTATCCAAATTCTGGAAAAAGTAGTAGTCTGTAGGCGCAAGGTCTGGTGAGTAGGGCGGATGACGGAGAGCTTCCAACCCCAGTTCTTGCAACTTGGAGACCGTCTGCTGTGCAGTATGAGGTCGCGCGTTGTCGTGCAGGAGCAGCGGAGACGAGCGATTGACCAATGCTGGTTGGAGATGTGCCAGCTTCTCCATAATTGTGTTCAGTTCTTCACAGTACACATCTGAAGTAATGCTCACCCCGTTTGGTAAGAAGCTGTCATGAATCACACCGGCGCTAGACCACCAAACAGTGACCATCACTTTTCTAGGGGTAAGTTTTCGTTTAGGGCATTGTTTAGGTGCTGAACCAGGATCCAACCAACTTGCTGAGCGCTTGCGGTTATCAAACAGAATCCATTTTTCATCGCAGGCAACAATGTGGTTCAAAATTCCTTCATTTGTGTGTCCGTTGAGCAGTGCAAGGCACGTCTCGACGCGTACTTCGCGCTGGCGATCGTTGAGTTCGTGGGGCACCCATTTGTCAAGCTTTTTTACCTTGCCAATTTGACGCAAATGGACCAATATTGTTTTGACGCTAACGTCGAAAGCTGCTGCTAATTCAGCCGTAGATTGTGTATCATCAGCTTCCACAATCGCCTTTAATTCGTCATTGTCGACCAAAGTCTTCGGACGACCGCGAGGTTCATTTCTCAGGTCGAAATTTCCAGAACGGAAGCGAGCAAACCAATAACAAGTAGTGCGTTGGTTTGTAGTGTTAGCTCCGTAAACGTCGTTGATATTGCGTGCCGCTTGTGCCGCGTTGCTGCCACGACGGTACTCATATTCCATAATTACTCGAATTTTTATCGTATCCATGATGACGAAAAAGATTGAAATGCGATGAAAATGTAACACTAATCAATAAACAAATGACTACTTTTGGAAAAAAAAATCCATGTTTTTAAAATAAAATTAATTTGAAATTAGAATTCTTAGCCAAACAAAAATTATTTTCATTTGAAATGGCCAGTACTGCAGAACGGCAATTTCATAGGTAAAGACCTAATATTTAGGGTCTTTTTCACGATGTCCTAAAGACCTAATATACAGTCGAACATAGAACTTCCTCCTTTTGTTTGAAGTCAATAAAAAATATAATTAAAATTTTTGTTGCATAACGTATAATATTAACTTGCCTAAAATGTCTAGCAGTTTATATTTCCTTACTAATATAAGCTTCATCGTAAGATATGAGCCGTATATGATCCACATTGTAGGTAATGATATAAGCTGAAAGTACGGAACGCTCGTGTAGTGATGTGCTCTGTGAAAAGCGGCGAGACGTTTGATGTTGTGTTGGCTAGTGATGGGAAAACTTAGCGGTAAAATACTGTAAACATTATTTTACTTATTATTTTAAGTTCAAGTTCGTAGTTTCCTTTTGAAAAATCATCACTAAGACTGTGATGTGTTAGAAATAAATCCGCACCACATAAAAAAAATATGACGCCTGCTATGAAATTTGGCTGGTATTAAAATATAGTGTTATCATTTTGGTAGTGTTACCATGTAAACGAAATCAAGTCATTGGAGTTTATTTTCAACAGTATACGCTTTATTCAAATTAATAAGATACCTCTCAAAATGATAACATTGTTGGGATCATTGTTATAATATCAGAAATAATCTAAATGCACAATGAAACAATAATCAATTTGTGATTATACGCGCATTTTATTTAAAATAAATTTACTTTAAAAATAGTAAAAACCGAAAACGAATAAAATAACTTTCATATAACACTTAACAGCTTCTGAAGTCCGTCTCAAGCTAAAGTTCATTGAAGAATTGAAGACACCGACTTCAGAAGCTGTTAAGTGTTTTATGAAAGTTATTTTATTCGTTTTTGGTTTTTACTTTTTTTAAAGTAAATTTATTTTTCCATTTTCAGTTGTATATACAATTATATAAGTAGGTAAGCCTAAGTCGAATGAAAAGAAGAATCATCAAAATTCACTTAGAACTTGTATTTATGGATATAACTTTGTACATAAGAATAATTACATAATGTATTATATACCTTACTGAAAGTATGTAGATCACGTTAGTCATCATAATTGGTTCATTAGTTTTTGAGTAAATCGCGGACAAACAAACATACATACATACATACGGTTCGAATACAGAACCTCCTTTTTTGAAGTCGGATAAAAATAACATTGCATTGGAGGTAATAATGGATGATTGTTAAAAAAAATATTGTATGTTTCGCTTAATACGAATTCTTTTATCATGTACTTAACAGTAATACACGTGTTTTATTTTAAAAAGCATAATTATGTACAGCATCTCGGTTACTACGGACGATTTACAATTAGGTATCTAACTGATGATGATAACCTAAAATAACGTTTTTTGAAAGTAATGTGATGTGTCAACGTACAAAACATAACATGACACCTGTCATACAACACAAACGATTATAACGATTATATTTTTTTATTGAATTTTTTTTTTTCAATTAATCTTTGTTATTTTATATTATGTTTCTTAATCAATCTATTTTGTAATTTATAGGATTAATTGACATGTAATTTTCATAAATATTAATAAATAAACCAAACTAAACAAACACATATAATGTGTGAGTGTGTGTGTGTGTGTGTGTGTGTGTGTGTGTGTGAGGGGGTGTGTGTGTGTAATAAAGGCGGGATGTGGTGTGTAATTTTTTTGCTAAAATCACACATCTGAGACAGTGTTTTAATAGTGCAGTAGTTAACTTACTTTAAGAGACCTTTTGGTCTTGAGGTAAGTGAACTGTTAAAATTAGTTTCAACCAAATTTAATATATTATGTTTCTCAAGAGTTAAAAGGTTTTCTAAGAACTTAATTTAACCAAATAACTACATATTTTTTAAGATCAAATTTTTTCTTATTGCAGTTCCTTATTTACTCACGAAGTAAATACAAGCTCCAGTTATATATTCAGCAAACCACAGCAACAAAAGAATAGCAAAAAAAAAAACAAACCCAAAATAAACGAAATTAAAAAAGAAAACAAAATCTTATAATTACCGCGTTTAATCCCGCCGTTGTCCCCTCCCTATCGTCACTGAAACATATCCCGGGGGGCCCGCCCTGAGGTCAACACTAATTTATTCATTGCTCATTTTGAAGTAACTGTCACGGCTGTGCGCTGAAAAATTTGTTATACAGTATCTTATGGCATTCCTAGAGGAATTTGTGAATTGTAGACAGAATTTAACGTCGAGATTTTTGTCTTGAAACGGAACATTTATTTTATTAATCTATTTGAAGGATTTCGAAATAACTGTGAACTGTAGAGGTATTTTATTGTATTCAGTTGAATATTACTGCAGTATTTAAATACTAGCTTCTGCTAGCGGGTTTGTCTGTTTCAAATACCTATGTAGTTGTCCTAGGATGCGATGTACCTACCCGTATAAAAAGTGTTATAATGCAAAACATATAATAGCCTATCTGTATGCCATTTTTTTATCCAAATACGTACATCCGTTTAAACGTGATAGAGTATTAAAGTTTCTCAAATTTTCACATTTTTATGATTTCACATGATTTATATTACTTTTTTTTCACATTTTTTTTTTTCACATTTTTGTAATTTTATTGGTATCTCGACATCTACCCAACTGGCAATTGTAAGCTAAAATAACGGTTTTGTATATCTTTTCCAATATCACAGTTTAATCTAGAAAGTGCTGAAGTATTTGGAAACGTTTTTCAGATGGAATTTGAACAAAGCCTGAGTTTGTGTACAAACGTTTTTCATATCCACATTGGAATGATGTAAAAATAAGCACAAATAACAATAAAAAAATACCAAAACTTTCTGACTGTAAATGTGGTTTCTTGTTAGCTCCGTTTGAGATACCTGTAACGTTAGTTAAAGTAGAGGACACTTGCTAAATCATGATCAATCTGAGGACACTTTCATTTATTTAAATGGGTTCAGTTGTTAAGGCATTACGAAGTAACATACTTATACACCGCACCAGGAACGGAACGTCAACGAGAAAACAGATGTCGGCGCCATAGTGAAAGTAATGTCACTACTTCGGCGCCATAGTGAAAGTAATGTCACTACTTCGGCGCCGTCGTTCTGTTTTCTCGTTGACATCCCGATACCTTAGCACGAACGCGTGACATCCGAACAATTTTTTTTATTGAAAATACAACATATCATAAAGCATTTTAGTATAAATTTTTGTCAACTTGTATCACCCATAGATATGAATAAAGTCTGCAAATTAAATAAAATGATCGACGAAGATACAGATTTGTAATTTGTATCTACCGAGGCAAAGACTGATACAGTACCACACAACTTAGATGTCTTTATTTCCATGGAAGGTGGGAAGGCCTTTAGTGTTGGACGCAACGTGCGTCGATACTCTTGCGCCATTCCATCTTCTTGGCTCGGCGTGCTGTGCTGGCACTGCTGCTGCGGCTGCGGAAAACCTCAAGCGGCGAAAGTATAAGAACCTTATCGGTAATTATATTTTCGAGCCGTTTGGGGTTGAAACCCTTGGGCCGTGGGGTCCGAGTGCTCATGGTTTATTCAATGAAATCTCCAAGCGGCTGGTTGACACTTCCCATGACCCAAGGGCTGGCTTTTACCCTGGCCAGAGGCTTAGCATTGCCATACAACGTGGCAATGCCGCCAGTCTCTTGGGTACTTTACCAGTCGACAGCGATGCGGAGGAATTTTTCGATGCCATATTTTAGTTTTTTAATAGTTTTAGTTATGTTAGGATATAATTTTGTTATTTTTAGGATATGTTTATATTAAAAGTAATTGGCTTATCTACTTAGATGTAGCATAGATTTGAAAATTTCCATTAATTCATTTCAATTTTACGAATGTATTTGGTTATATGACTTTACAAGTTATTGCGTTTGCGTAAAGATCATTTTCGCCTAAGCAGTAATAAAGATTGGTGATGTTGAAGGGGTACTTATTTCGGATCGTGATCGGTTTTTACGAATTTTGCCGATGCTACATCTACGTTGTGTCGTACTGTATTTAATACTATATAAAAAAAAAATACATTTAATTCGAGCAATTTTAACTCATATGTGAAAACAATAAAAAGGATAATACACATAAAAAAAAAAAAACTAAAAAGACTTAATAACTATCCGGCCCTGCTGACGGCAACATGCCTATCACAGCAGTGCCGTATGTACAAGCAGTCCATCAGGTCCGCGATCATTACCATAAACTCCAACATTTTCATAACGTCTTTCATAAGACGGTGACTAGAGGCTAGTATCCAATATTCTTTCTCGTATTACCTAGTATCATCTCGTCTGATAGTCTTCAAATAACTATAGGGAACTATAGTATAGTTAAAATCTCGCTGCAGACTCGGTCATAATCATAAATCATTCGAGTGTTTCGCTCTCTTTCCCACTCACGGGCCTTATGGGCAGACCACGCCCACACGTAGTCCTGTGCATTACTGCAGTCGATGAGTGATATCGATAGTTTTATATATTTATAAATGGGTGATAGAAATAAATACACATTTTTTTTTATTTTATTACCAAATTTACTACAAAGCATATTAAATATATAAACAAAAGAACGTATATAATTAACTAATGGATACTAATGTGTTCTTACGAGAAGGAAGTCTCGTAAAAACACATTAGTACTCATTAGTTACCCTGCATACTTAATGAATGCAGTATGTTTACGTGATAACCTTAATAATTCTGTTATCGATAATGGCCTTGAGCGCGCGCAACTAGCGCACATCCCTACTCCGATTATGATTTATGACCAAGTCTGCAGCGAGATTTTAACTATACTATAATAAAACATTTCTACTGCCGCGTGGCCACAGCTCGAATATAATTCTAGAAAGATCTCCGGTTTTATTACATATTATATGCATTTATTTCGGATTATGAAGCACATCACTATAGTTGTTAGTATGTTCCAGTATCACACAAATACTACTGGGTGAATTCTGTTTAAATTTTGGAGGAGCTTGTGGCTAAGTAATAACAGCCGCACGGGTCGATCCATCAGGTTAAGCTACGCTTGCCGGGGTCAGTCCGTGGATGGGTGACTATCCTTACATGCCGAGACTCCTCCGTGCCTCGGAAAGCACGTTAAGCCGTTGGTTTCGGCTGTCATTCGTGGATCTTTGACAGTCGTTACGGTTCGTTAGAAGCCCGAAAGTCTGACAACCAGTCTTACCAAGGGGTATCGTATTACCCAGTTAATGGGTCGTGGAGGTCAGATGGGTAGTCGCTCCATGTAAAATACTGGTATTCAGCTGCATCCGGTTTGACTGGAAGCCGACCACAACATAGTTGGGAAAAGGCTAGGCAGATTGATTTTGTGATGTCTTACGACTTCTATGCGAACGAAGAAGCGGGCAGAAGCTAGTTCACAATATATGGATAACAAGTAAAAATACATTTCATTTACAATCTCACTATACCTAGTATGAATGTAAAGCGTCATAAATAATTCTCTTATAAAATGACGCATAAAGATATCACATAATAACTTCCCCGCATAATTTAAAAATCATACAGCAATTTTTTTAAATTTAAATCCAAAATGGCTGCCACTCTTTACGACGTTGAAAAGTTAATTTGGAATTCTGCAGGCGGATGAATGCTAAAATAATAAAATACGGAGTATTATTTCTGCATTTTACACAGTCTTGAATATCTACTCATTTTGGCTGGCGTAGCCAAAATGAAAAGATATGCTAAATGTATGCATCTGTCATTTACTGAATTTTCGATTTAAATTAGTTGAGTTGTGTTTTTGGTTGAGGGGCTCGTGTGGCTAAGTAATAACAGCCGCACGGGTCGATAAAAGACTAAGCTACGCTTGCCGCGGTCGGTTCGTGGATGGGTGCCCATCCATAACATATCGAGACCCCTCCGGCTGTCATTCGTAGATCTTTGACAGTCGTAGTCAGAAGCCCATGAGTCTGACAACCAGTCTTACCAAGGGATATCGTATTACCCAGCAAGTGGGTCGTGGAGGTCAGATAGGCAGTCGCTCCATGTAAAATAATGGTATTTATCTGCATCCAGTTAGACTGGAAGCCGACCCCAACATAGTTGCGAAAAGGTTAGGCAGATTGATTACGTTTTTGGTTAAGAAATGAGGAAATTTAAGATAAAACTTATAACTATTAATTTTTGTCTGCGTCTTCACCCGCGTCACGAAGTTGGAATTATCCCATGAGAACGTATTACCAGGATAAAAAATATCCTATGTTCTAACAGAGGTCATGGTCTACTCGTGTGCTAAATTTAATTCAAATCCGTTCAGCCGGCCGAACCCAATAACCTATCTATCACCAGTTTTGGCATTGTGGAGATAAAAAAACCTATCTATCTATGGTTTTAACGTCCCAATAATCTAAGACAGATAAAACAAAGGAACACGAACGAATGAAAGGAACTTATGGACAGATAGAATTATATTGTCAATCATCAGTAGCGATCTGTCTTTTACTGATAGTACTCGTAGGTTACTACGAGGGTTAAGAGTTACTCTCGCATTTATACAGGGTGTTAGCCGCTAACGCGAGCGGTACAGAGCTCCATTTTATTATTAATTTGCACTATAAGTTAAACGAGGGACATACTTTAACGGAGTGTAGTACTCATGAAAATAAACAACTTTTTCCATGGAACTAACCCTTTTTTTTTGTGGATGGGAAATCATCAAATGACTTCTCCCGCTCTGGGTGGAGCGGGAGGGCGTGTCAGACTTTTACTGACTAAAACCCACCCGTGTTCCTTCAGTTGCCCGTGCCAGGGCCACGGTGTCTCTTTCGAACTACCCGCGACTCTCGGCATATGAAATAGAAAATCAGCTGTTCTCTACACTTTGCAAAACCTACGCGATCAAAATGTACGAGACAGCTGATTTTTTTTTCATATTTCAGTGTTGGTTCCATGGGAAAAGTTGTTCATTTTCATGAGTACTACACTCGGTTAAAGTATGTCGCTCGTTTAGCCTAACATCCTGTATTATTATTAGTAGAAATATGTGTCTAATTATAATTGTTTTAATAGTATAAACTAAAGCATGTCGTAAAGTCTAATTAAATAAGCGTAAAGCCTAGTTACTACCCGCGGCATCGCTCCCGTGGTCTATCCCAGAGACCGTTAATTTTTTCGGGCTAAAAAGTTGCATGTCACCCTGTGGCCCATAAACTATCTCTGTGCAAAAAATCACGGCAATCCGTTACTCCATTACTGTCTGAAAGAAGGAAAACCAACAAATACAATTTCGCATTTTACTACGCCAACATATGTTGATTCTATTATTTTTAAACATAAGTTTTGTAGTGTATATTTAAGGAAGCACTATATCACACAACGTCGTACTATATAGTACATACTAATTCCATGCATACAACAAACAAGTATGCTCTGATTTTTATCAATTTGCTGGACCTAAATGACAGCTGCGATCGACCCTTTTCTGACATTTTAGTCATGCTATGTTCTGTCATTTTAGTCTAGCAAATTAAAAATCAGAGTATAGTGAGGTATCTGTCACTAATGTCAACTGTCAGTGACACCGATGACCACGAATGGCGGGAAAAGGTTGAAAGTGAATCAGTCCCTGGTACGAGGAGGCTTAGTGTGATGATGAGCCAGTGCACTAGTGTAGTGCTATAACATAATCAGCCTATAATGTTCCCAATGCTGGGGTACAAGCCTCCTCTCTTCGAGAGGGAGTGGGCTGTGATCTACCACACGGGCCCAGTGCGGATAGATAGATGTAACAAGTCTTCGAAGTTTTGGTTCTAGGATATGATGGTTTCCTCACGATGTGTTCTTTCACCGTTTTGAGAGCAGTGGTGATGAAACCGCCTGCCTGAGTTCGAATCCACGACCTACAACTCGTAAGGTACCACTAGGCCACACTCCTCACTGCTGTGTTAGTGCTTTATCTAAGGGATCAACAGGATTCTACACATATAAGAATAAGATAAAGACTTTTTACAAAAAAAAAAAACAACCGACTCCCAAAAAAAACACTACAAAGTGAAAAATTACTTTAATTTCGGAAGTCGGTGTCTTTGGATTTTTTTTAGTTTAATTTTTTGCCACCGACTTCCGAAATTAAAGTTATTTTTCACTTTGTAGTGTTTTTTTCGGGAGTGTTGTTTTTTTTTTTTTTTGTAAAAAGTTTTTATTTTTCACTTTTTAGTGGTGCCTACCCCACACATCGAATACCACTCTGCAAAATAAATTAGAGCATCATTCACATAGACTATGTAGGAAAAATACTTATTAAATTATTGAAGCTAACTCAAAAGCCACTCATCAGAACTTAAAGATATTTATATGCGACCATCTCAAATAAAAACTTTGCAAAAAGGCAAATATACTTCGCGCTAAACCGAGTCAGAAGTTTGGAAGGCGTAGTTTTATGTTGACGGAGATAACGTGACTACGAAATCTGACTTCTGACAATAAAGGCCACAGATAACATACAACTCAAGTAGTGCAATTTGAAGCGGCATATAATTACCATTAAAACCAGTTATAGCCAGAGTGCACCTCATGATAATTCCAATAAGCCCAAACACGGCTAGAATACATTGTTTTGTTACTGAGTTCCGGTGCCTACCTTCCGGCTTTCTCATCAGATCAGATCGATGCTACCATTTTCATCAAAACCACTTATTTAAAGCTTCGTCATAGTCACTTAACTATCTTAATCGAGATATCTTATCGCCACCCGTGAAATACTTATTATCGTTTAGAAAGTCCCGTGGCCATCTGTGGTCTTCTTCATTAGTTTCACTTCACAAGATGCAACTTTCTGAATGCAAATGCTTGATTTGTTGATGAAGGTACCAAAATCGCTATATGTATGCCTATAATTTTTGAGGAGTTCCCTCAATTCCTCATGGAATCCATCATTAGAACTGGATTTTGATAGATATGGGACCAATCTGGGTATCCTTTCAAATAAAAAAAGAATTTTCCAAATCAAAAAAATCAAAAACGGAAAAAACAAATAAAAAAATGGACAAAAAAAACGGAAATTAAAAATTACAAAATAAAAACAAAAAAAAATACAACTGAATTGAGAACCTCCTCCTTTTTTTGAAGTCGGTTGAAAAGAAGAAGAATATTTATAACACACACAAGATGCATGCTAAGTACACAAGAGCAGATGTACAAAACATCAAAACACGGATGTCTACATAAATCAACATATTATATAACCATCTCTCCTAAACTAGAAGAAAAAAAAATAAATAAAAAAAGAAAATCCTAAAAGAAATATTAATTTATCAAGCACGTCTGGTCAAAAGATTTTTTATACTTACCTACGTCATAATATAATAAATTCTCTTCATAAATATTATCCACATAACGCAAAAACGAAACGCATGTGACTAAAAGAGTGATGAATATAGATGTTGATGGATGGAGAGGCAGAGGAAGGCCAAAGAAAAGATGGATGGATTGTGTGAGGAATGATATGAAAGAGAAGGGAGTGAATGATAGCGTGACGGTTGACAGGGGAGAATGGAAGAAGAAAACGTATTGCGCCGACCCCAAGTAATATGGGATAAGGGCAGGAAGACAAATATTATCCACATACATCTTTCCTCAGATTATAGAAGAAAGGCATCTTTCATGGTAATTTATTTTTAGAATTATATCCGTCAAGGGATAAAATGATCCACTCTTATGTGTACGCTCAAAAAGCTTAGAATAATCTCAAGGGGATGAGCCTTTTGTAAGTCAATGATATGGTAGGATTATTAGGGTTCAAATATTTATTCTAATTCTGCGGCGGATTATGATACTCGTAACAATATTTTTTGGGGAAATATTGATAGCTAAGGCTTTTTTTTTTATTTACTTCTTAATATCAGCAAACACAAGTCAATTTTTTTTTCTAATATCTCGTGACTGGCTACCTATATATTACCAGCCGCACGGGTCAATCTTCAAGGTTAAACAACGCTTGTTAAGGGAGGGTGGGTTCAAGGATGGGCAACCATCATTAAGCAGTTGGTTTCGGCTGTCGAGACAGTCGTCACGGGTAGTCAGAAGCCCGAAAGTCTGACAACTAGTCTTATCAAGGGATATCGTATTACCCAGTAACTAGATTGTGGAGGTCAAATAGGCAGTCGCTCCATGTAAAATACTGGTATTCAGCTGCATCTGGTTATGACTGGAAGCTGACCCCAACACAATTGGGAAAAAGCTAGGCAGGTTGATTGAAATTGAAACTGTCAAAGATCCACGAATGACAGCCGGGACCAACGGCTTAACGTGCTTTCCGAGGCACAGAAGAGTCTCCGTATGTAAAGATGGTTACTCATCCACGGACCAACCCCGGCAAGCGTAGCTTAACCTGATGTATCGACCCGTGCAGCTGTTATTACGTAGCTATGAGCTAGAAAGTACAACCACCATAGCAATATTCAGCCACCAAGCAACGTTACTGGGTTTTGATTTGAAGGGTGTACAGGTCAGTCAGTGACCTGCATAACCTGACACCTCTTCTCCTCTTCTTCTTCTTTGTACGAGGGGTCAGGTAATGCAGAGAATTGACAATCCAGTTTAGTCTCTGGGATGGCAACGCACCTCTTCTGGTATTACACGTATCCGTAGGCGGCGAAGATCACTTATGAATGATCGAATGATATGCGCAGACCCCAGCGTGGTTTGACCAATTAAATTAACCTAGATTTACACCCTGGAGCCTCATGTTTCATGGGGCCACAGAGACCATTGCATATCAAAGAGTTGACCGCGGGGGCGCGATAATAATTGGGAAGACGTGCCCTTAGAATATGGAAGGATTTGTTAACCATAATGGAAGCATCATAGAATAGGCAAAGGAATTGTGGAGAGATAAGTAATCTATGGGTGGACATCTTTTAACAACATCACCGCCAGTTGGTTCAGGTCCAGCTTCATCGGTGAATCTTTAGGCGGAGTTAAACTGCTTTTTCGACCGACTCTTTTCTATGTCACTGTTACACGTTGTTCAGCTTCAGGTCCAACTTCACCGTGGACCACCTAATCTTGTGGAGGTATTCCACTTAGAGCACTGATTCAACGGCACTTGACCGAACGCACTGAAATATTTTTTTTTATAAGTGCGGTTAGTAGAACAGCTTAAACTTGCAAGGAGCTCGTGGCTAAGTAATAACAGCCGCATGGATCGATCCATCAGGTTAAGCTACGCTTGCCGAGGTTGGTCCGTGGGTGAGTGACCATCTTTACATACGGAGACTCCTCTGTGCCTCGGAAAGCACGTTAAGCCGTTGGTCCCGGCTGTCATTCGTGGATCTTTGACAGTCGGTACGGGTCGTCAGAAGCCCGAAAGTCTGACAACCAGTCTTACCAAGGGGTATCGTATTACCCAGTTACTGAGTTGTGGAGGTCAGATAGGCAGTCGCTCCATGTAAAATACTGGTATTCAGCTGCATCCGGTTAAAGTGGAAGCCAACCCCAACATTGTTGGGAAAAGGCTAGGCAGATTGATTGATAGTAGACATGTGCCGCTTGGTTAAGACCCAATGAAATCAGTGCTCCGAGTGGAATACTCATTGTGTGTCAAAAAAATACTTATTTTACTTTTGTTTTAAAACTTGTTTTTTTTTGTTCCAGTTTGCTCAACCATCAGGCTCACTTCGGAACAAGCAGCTGATTATGATAGCAGACCAAAAAGCAAAATGAGCATACCGAACTATGACTTAAACATGGAGAGTCATTGGACCAATAAGATTAATAAGAGATACATTAATTACAACGAAAATCTAGACGAAGTTAAACCTAAGAACACAAATAAGGGCGTTGATATACAAACAAGAAATCTAGATTACCATAAAAGTAATATACAAATGAGGAATACTAAGATAAGGAATTTTGATCCTAGTAGTATGGAAATCAAAAGTCGGGTGAAGAGAGATGAACAAGACATCAGATGTGAATCTTTTCAACTTGAGGAAAAGGACAGCTTCATAACACACCCACATCCTAAGAATACTGGAAATAATTATTATTATAATAATTCCGATTGTGTCACCAAAATTAATGGTAAGTTTTACTCATATATAATGTCCACGTAAATTATCTTGTTCCCCCGACCCACCCCGTCGCATCGCATCGCCTGTCCGCGCTATTACTTCGATTTTACTTTTCTCGATCGAACTTTTTTATATTTTCTCGGCTCTTAAAGGTTCTAGCGTGATGTTTTATAACCTTATACACTTCTGGACACATCTATTGGCCCACCTTAGAGTTTAGGTTTCGATGGCCCCTATCGAAATATGTTTGCTAGATTGAACAAAAACTGTTGATGCAGCTTTAAACCTGATACATTTTACCATCTTTTTCGATCGTATTGTTTTAAATTTGAATTCAGAATACCATACGACATGGAGCTACGCCTAACAAGTCGGATATGCGCCTTGTTAAAGGCAATTGATTTTTGAATAAAAAACATGTTTTATCAAATAAAGGTTTAATTTAATAACGCGTGTTGCCTCCATGGGCATCTACCACAGCTCTCATACGATTAGGCATAGAGTTTATCAACCGCTCTATGAAATTTTGAGGGATCATCTCCCATTCCTCTTCTATGGCAGTTTTCAACTCCTGCATCGTCTGGGCAACTGGCTGACGAGCCCTAACACGTCTTTATAGCTCGTCCCACATGTGCTCAATGGGGTTCATGTCTGGGCTTCTGGCTGGCCAGTCCATAACTGTGATGTTCACATCCCGAAGATATTCCCTGACGATGCCGGCCGCATGGGCTCTTGCATTATCATGCATAAAAAGGAAATGTGGGCCCACATAGTCCGCGTATGGTATCACGTGAGGTTCTAAGCACTCACGAATGTACCTTTCAGCATTTAATGTTGGCAGCCGTGGTCCTGTAACAACCTCAAGTTGAGTTTTGCCGCTCGCGGATATACCGCCTCAGACAGTCCATGAGCCACCGCCATAAGCAACCCTCTCTTCAAAGCAGCATTGTGCGAAACGCTCTCCCTTACGTCGGTAGACCTTCTTCCTTCCATCATTGCCATGTAACATAATTTTAGACTCATCAGAAAAGAGTACATGGCTCCAATCTTGCTGTGTCCAATTTAAATGACTGCGTGCGAAATGAAGGCGCGCTGTTCGGTGGGCTCGCGTTAGTTTGGGGCCATTAGCTGGCTTGTGTGGTACCATATCGCGTTCTTTTAACCTTCTCCGAACAGTTCGAGCGCTCACAGATACTCCGTGGAAGTCGCGAAGTTGGTTTTGTATCTCAATGGAGGTAAGGTGACGATTTCTCAAGCTGGTCGTCACGATGAATCGATCCTGCCTTTCAGTTGTGACCCGAGATCGTGGCCTTCCTTGGCGACCAACAAAGCCGCCAGTCTCTGGGTACCTCCGATAAACATTTCGGACCGCAGATCGACTTAAATTAAGTTGAGCACTCGCGTTTCTTTGGCTGTGTCCGGCCTGAATAAGTGCCACAGCTTGGGCGGCGACTTCAGGTGAAGTATCCATAGATTATTGATAGAACCTCACCTTAATGTTAAGAATAAGTAATGTTTGTTGCAAAACCAAAGATATCAATCACTTTTTCAAGAATTAAATTCAAGTAAACCAATAAAACCAAGTTTTCTTAGTATTCCATTGTTTGATATCAACAAACAGGCTCCAAATTGTCTTTTGTTTCTTTAAATTCTGTGTTCGAAATTCAAAAAAAGACTATTGAATGAAATTGTGAATGTGCCAGGTTCAAAACTGCATAAAAACTTTTTGCTCGACCTAATATAAAATTTTAGCTAGGACCAAACGAAACTGAAAATACAAGGTGGGCCAAAAGATGTGTCCAGAAGTGTATATATAAGCCTTCTTCAAGAACTCGGATATCAAATGCAAGAAGAATTTTTCAAATCCGACCGTAGTTCCAGAGATAGAGCACGTGCAAACAAACAAACGCTTTCAGCTTTATTATTAGGATGTAGAGCACGGAGACACCTCGACGACTGCTGACAGAGGTGGCATTTTCAACACTTTCCCTACAAACTAACCATCTCACTGCTTTCTTGCTCTACGACACAAATCAATCTGCCTAGCCTTTTCCCAACTACGAGTATGTTGGGGTCGGCTTCCAGTCTAACCGGATGCAGCTGAATACCAGTATTTAACATGGAGCGACTGTCTATCTGACCTCCACAATCCAGTTACTGGGTAATACGACAACCCTTGGTGAGACTGGTTGTCAGACTTTCGGGCTTCTGACGACCCGTAACGACTGTCAAAGATCCACGAATGACAGCCGGGACCAACGGCTTAACGTGCTTTTCGAGGCATGGAGGAGTCTCAGTATGTAAAGTTGGTCACCCTTCCACTGACCAACTCCGGCAAGCGTAGCTTAACCTGATGGATTGACCCGTGCGGCTGTTATTACTTAGCCACGAGCTCCTCTCTCTACGACATACGACCTCGCTCTACGACACAAATGACGTAAAGAAATTGACGGCTTTGAATGGCGGTCTGTGACAGAAGTTGTACTCTCGACGCACTTTCGGAGCCACGAATTTTATTGGTACTGCTGTCTGTAGACGCTGTTTGCGTGGGATTCCATGCTTTGTGTAATCTTCTAACAACTGCTATGGTTCGTTATCAAAACAAAAATTCACTGACAGGTCGTCAAACCCAAGTGATTCGATTGACCGTCGTGTTTTCAATCGCGAGTGTGCATAAGTTGATCACCTGTGAGCAATTTTTGTCTAGTTTTTGTTTTTTTGCGTATTTTCTTTCTTTCTTTTTAGGGTTCCGTACCAAAATGGTAAAAAGGAACCCGTACCTGCTACGATCCTTACATACTCTTTTTGCTTTGAAACCACTTTGATTTGCCTTTTGCTTTGCTTAGGTTAAGTGCCACGACGATCTTTGCAGGATGGACGGTTGATAGACCGTCCACCCTGCAAAAATCGCCATGCCACCTATCCTAAGCACGGTGTACCAGTCAGCGTCAAAAATAACGGGAGGAACAGACCATTCAAAATTATCTCAACAACTAAGAAAATTTAACTTTATCTCAATTAGATAAAGTTCTTGCCAGAATGACAGTTGTCGTGTACTGTCTTCTTTCTGAACTATTCCTTGTGTCATTGAGTTAATATTTAATTTTCATAGTTGTTTAGATCATTTTGAACAGTCTGTTCGTCCTGATATTATTGACGCTGACTGTACATAATCATCACTATGTACTAAAACCAGCCTATTATTGCGTCATCATCTGCCTAGCCTTTTCCCAACTATGTTGGGGTCGGCTTCCAGTCTAACCGGATTCAGCTGAATACCATTATTTTACATGGAGCGACTGCCTATCTGACCTCCACAACCCAGTAACTGGGTAATACGATACCCCTTGGTAAGACTGGTTGTCAGACTTTGGCTTCTGACGACCCGTAACGACTGTCAAAGATCCACGAATGACAGCCGGGACCAACGGCTTAACGTGCTTTCCGAGGCATGGAGGAGTCTCGGTATGTAAAGTTGGGGTCACCCTTCCACGGACCCACCCCGGCAAGCGTAGCTTAACAAGGTCGATCGACCCATGCGGCTGTTATTACTTAGCCACGAGCCTATTATTGCATACCGAACACAAATGGTCATTGGGGAGTTGCCATAATTGCAGCTCTCTGCAATCAGATAGGCAATAGCAGTTTGCTGCGACTAAAACTATGTGTTTACACGATATTTGAACCGTGTACCAAATGATATTTAATTTGACCTGTAGCTTAGGCTCTCGTCAAATTAAATGTTGTTATTTTTCGAGCGTTCGATTTCAGTAAGCAGAGTCTTTTTATCCAGTTTCTGTACGTGAGAGGGATTTATGTAATAGTTAATTTAGGGCTTAAACTCGTGTTTATTCAACAAGGTGATGAATTATATCTGACTGAATTACAAATCCTCAAGTAAGTATCGCTATACCTATTATACACCACTAATTTTTAATTAGTACAAATACTTAAAGGGCTCATTAGAGAAGGTCTTGTTATTATATATGTAAAGTCTCAATAAATAATATTCATAAACAACAAAGTTATTAGCGTTTATTTATATCCCAAAATGTCACTCAGTTTATGGAAATATTGTACAGGCTACCTAATAGTATTCATTAATCATGGAAAAGCACTGCACGTAGTATTTTCTAGGAGCAATTGTTATGAATCATTGACTAAATTATGAAATTTATAAATTTACCAATTATGAAAAATTTTTGTGGACAATTTTGGGATTTCATTTTTTTGATTTTTGACTAAACAAATATGATCAGTAACGGGTACGGATAGAGCCCCATTTTTTTTGTACTACTTAAAAAATAGCAGTGTATTACGAGCAAATAATTAAGTTCTTTCTATGGTGGAAGTGCCCGTTAAGAAAGGATTTTTGCAAATTCCAGTCCTAAGGAGTCAAGGGGTCAAAGTTTGTATGAACATCCGTCATTTTCAAAGTTAGAGGTCCGAAATTAAACACTTAGGTTTCAGGAACCAAATGTGTCTTACTGTTTTTAAAAATTCCATCCCTAAGGGGTGCAACAGGGGATGAAAGTTTGTATGGGAGTGTAATAAATTTAATAATATTTATTGAAGCAATGTTACAATTATTTTGTTAAATAAGCTTAACTTAATGTTGGTCTGTAACTGTTAGCGATATTCATTTTGATCTTTACAGCGGTCCCCAAACTAGACGGCGCCTGTATCTTGGGGACCAGAAAAGTGTGTTTGTATACATTAAGGTGATTCTAAAATTGTATAGAGCAGATTGCGTACTGCATTGTATTGATGCGAACCGCGTTTGAAATGCTAACAAACTATACCCAGTGTATGGACGCAAAAAAGCGGAAACGTAGTAACCCGCACCCATGTCAAAAATTTATTAATGCAGATTCGGAATCAGAAAAAAAAATCCGCGATGAATCCGACTCCCGTGGCTCTACGACCAATACAAAACAGTTTTGTACAGCGTTTAAATTAACCTTATTTTTTTGAGGGACCACCAACATTTGCTGTAAATAGCATAAAAAATTGTTTTTTTTTTATCATTTTGCATTTACACCGATTCAACATTTTGACAATGTTTGACCCCGGTAGTTACAACGCTTCTCCTTTTATTCTTCAAAACACTTGATTTGGAGTACATTTATCCATTTACAGCGTTTTATCGTAACAAAAAAAAAGTGCTATTGCTGTAACCCACAGAAATATAGATTAAAAGTAACTTTTAGTACACTTTAAGTAATCGTCTTGATAAGGGATCAGAAAATAAATTTATGTTAAAAGAATGGCACCAGAAGGTTTAATAATAAAAGAGATATGATTTTTTTTCTGAAATCTCAAAAGTTTTTCAGCTCTGGTGAACATTTCCATTTTGTGGGTTACTCGCTTTTTATAATATCATATAAATGTATACAACATCAGTTTTAGCATATGCGAAACCCGAAACACGTGTCTAGTATTTTTATGTAAAGAATCTATGTACAAAATTTCAAAACTGTATCATGAAAAATCACAAAGTTATAAGCTTGTTATGTTACCTGGTTGTCCGTACAAAAACATGATCAACACGCGGCGTCCGCTGTGCGCCCGTGCCTAGTGACGCTATGACCTGCAGTGACTTGTGTTCGTCGTGTGGTGTCCATAATGTAACCTTTTTTAAAGATTTTTGGGGCAAAATATAATACGGTATAAAAATTATTGGAATCGATTCAGTTATTTATTCTGACCACCACTGCTCCTGTGGAGCAGTGGTGGCCCAGTGGTAACGGTCGCGACTTACGAGTTGTAGGTCGTAGGTTCGAACCCAGGCAGGCGCTTTACTTTGTGTAAATTATTTCATCACCACTGCTCTCAAAACGGTGAAGGAAAACATCGTGAAGAAACCGGCATGTCCTAGAATCAAAAATTCGAAGACTTGTGACATCTGCCAACTCGCACTGGGCCCGCGTGGTGGATTACGGCCCACTCCCTCTCACAGAGAGGAGGCCTGTGTCCCAGCAGTGGGAACGTTATAGGCTGATTATGTATGTTATGTATTTATTCTGAACAAACTATATACAGGTTTCGCATATACTAAAAATAGTGTTGTATAAATCTGCCTAGCCTTTTCCCAACTATGTTGGGATCGACTTCCAGTCTAACCAGATGCAGCTGAATACCAGTATTTTACATGGAGTACTGCATAACCGACTTCCACAACCCAGTTACTGGGTAACTTGATACCCTTGGTAAGACTGGTTGTCAGACTTTTGTGCTTCTAACTACCCTATTATATAAATGCAATAAATCACCAGCTCTTAATAAAAAACAAGAGCATTAAGCTCCTCAATCCTTTCATTATTCCCTTCAGCACTCTATAAAATAACAATTTTCCCCATTGTAAATTATTTCCCATCCATTCTGTTACCCCTTAATCCGTACCGTCAATACAATGGATGTTTTTTTTTGTATTTTGCCTTAAAATGTTTCATTTCAACTCTTAAATAAGCCATTTGATCTATAAACTAGAATTATCCCCTGCCATACAAACTGTAAAATAAAAATAAAACTTTTTGTAGGTAATTTTGAAATATGTACAAACTAGCTTTTGCCCACGGCTTCGCTCGCGTTAATTTCGAATTTGACAATCAATTTGGGTTGTATTCTGCTTGTAATAATATAATTCAATCATGATTCGAAAGACACGTGGCGCCATCTATTATCATAAGAACGTTATTGTTGGTTTCCTCGGGAATAGTATTTTTTTCGGGATGAAAGGTACTCTATGCCCGTTTCTATACACCTGACACCAATCAATCAATCAATCTGCCTAGCCTTTTCCCAACTATGTTGGGGTCGGCTTCCAGTCTAACCAGATGCAGCTGAATACCATTATTTTACATGGAGCGACTGCCTATCTGACCTCCACAATCCAGTAACTGGGTAATACGATACCCCTTGGTAAGACTGCTTGTCAGACTTTCGGGCTTCTGACGACCCGTAACGACTGTCAAAAATCCACGAATGACAGCCGGGACCAACGGCTTAACGTGCTTTCCGAGGCACGGAGGAGTCTCGGTATGTAAAGATGGTCACCCATCTACTGACCAACCCCGCCAAGCGTAGCTTAACCTGATGGATCGACCCGTGCGGCTGTTATTGCTTAGCCACGAGCTCCTTAGCTCTATACACCTGACACCATATATGCAAAATTTCAGGATGTTCGGTTCAGTGGTTTAGGCGTGAAAAGGTAACAAACAAACAAACAAGCTTACTTTCGCATTTATAATATTAGTTAAGATTAAAAATATTTTGTTTCACATAAACGAAAAGGTAGAAGGCTAGGTGCACGGTTCCAATTGGTCGTTTCTACATATAAAGGGCAAGAAACTCCACGGTTAGCCGACGTACGCACGGACGTAAAAATATCGCGGCGGGATTTTCAACTCTCGGCGTTAAGCAGAGTGTTAAAAATCCAGTGCGCGAAACAAAATCGCCGCGATAGTTTTACGTCCGTGCGACTTACTCTTATACAACGTGTCGTTTTGCATCCTCGTCAAGTTTAAGGATGTGGTATAGACAATCAAACCGAACAACTTTTTCCATGGCACCAACATCGTAATCGAGAAAAAATAATCAGTCGTCCCATACATTTGCGTCGATTAGGTATTGAAATTTTCTATGGGACAGTTGAAAATTTTTTTGCGATTACGATGTTGTTCCCATATAGAAGTTGTTCGGTTTGATGTTCTGTATTATACGCTGAAATTTGACGAGGATGCAAAACGACACGTTGTATAAATAATTGGCTTTTCGGAATTACGGTGTTAATATAAAAAAAAAAAAGTAATTTATTTAAATTAGGCTGAGAATCAGCACTTTCTGAACGTCAAAATTACATAGACAAAACCACAAAACAAAAACAAAACACAAACCACAAAACGCCCGCCCTTCACCACTTCCTAGTGCTTTAGCTGGGAAGAAGAAGTGGCGCAACAAACTGCCCAGCAGTACTACTGTCTATTCAGTTAGAAGAACTAGAACTTGATTCTATACAATAGTGTACAAAATTGACTAACTATTATTAAATTATATTCAATTATTATTATTATTTAAGGGCTAATTGTTCAATAGTCAGATAATTTTTATTTGAGGAATAAATATGGCGGGTTGACAGCTTTTGTATTGAAAATATGTCAAACTGTCACATTTATTCTTCAGGTAAAAGTTATCTGCCTATTGAACAATCAGCCCTTAATATTAGGTCTTTACCTATGAAGTTGCCGTTCTGCAGTACTGGCCATTTCAAATCAAAATAATTTTTGTTTGGCTAAGAATTCTAATTTCAAATTAATTTTATTTTAAAAACATGGATTTTTTTTTCCAAAAGTAGTCATTTGTTTATTGATTTGTGTTACATTTTCATCGCATTTCAATCTTTTTCGTCATCATGGATACGTTAAAAAATCGAGTAATTATGGAATATGAGTACCGTCGTGGCAGCAACACGGCACAAGCGGCACGCAACATCAACGACGTTTACGGAGCTAACACTACAAACCAACGCACCACTTGTTATTAGTTTGCTCGCTTCCGTTCTGGAAATTTCGACCTGAAAAATGAACCTCGCGGTCGTCCGAAGACTTTGGTCGACAATGACGAATTAAAGGCGATTGTGGAAGCTGATGATACACAATCTACGGCTGAATTAGCAGCAGCTTTCGACGTTAGCGTCAAAACAATATTGGTCCATTTGCGTCAAATTGGCAAGGTAAAAAAGCTTGACAAATGGGTGCCCCACGAACTCAATGACCGCCAGCGCGAAGTACGCGTCGAGACGTGCCTTGCACTGCTCAACAGACACACAAATGAAGGAATTTTGAACCGCATTGTTACCTGCAATGAAAAATGGATTCTGTTTGATAACCGCAAGCGCTCAGCAAGTTGGTTGGATCCTGGTTCAGCACCTAAACAATGCCCTAAACGAAAACTTACCCCTAAAAAAGTGATGGTCACTGTTTGGTGGTCTAGCGCCGGTGTGATTCATCACAGCTTCTTACCAAACGGGGTGAGCATTACTTCAGATGTGTACTGTGAAGAACCGAACACAATGATGGAGAAGCTGGCACATCTCCATCCAGCATTGGTCAATCGCTCGTCTCCGCTGCTCCTGCACGACAACGCGCTACCTCATACTGCACAGCAGACGGTCTCCAAGTTGCAAGAACTGGGGTTGGAAGCTCTCCGTCATGCGCCCTACTCACCAGACCTTGCGCCTACAGACCACTACTTTTTCCAGAATTTGGATAACTTCTTGGCGGGAAAAAAATTCAATACCCGAGAGGCAGTACAAAATGCCTTTGAAGAATTTGTTGCCTCCCGTCCAGCTGATTTCTTTAAGAAGGGCATCAATAAACTGCCACTGCGTTGGCAAAGATGCATTGATTGCATGGGTGATTACTTCGATTAATACAAATAAAAAATGCATGAAAAAAATTCGTTTTAATTTTTTCATACAAAACGGCAATTTCATAGGTAAAGACCTATTATTATTAAATTAACTTTATGTAATTACCCATATAAGCAAATAAATGATTTTGAATTTGAATTATTTACGCAACACAAAACAACTAATATTTGTCAAACAAAAATAAAACAATTATTTAAAATAAACAATTTTAGGAACTTGTATATCCTGTCATTATGTAAGCTGATTCTGGAGAAAGAACATATAGGTATGGGAGGTCTGTGTAGCTTTGACAACAGTTACGAGTACTTTACCAAATATAAAATAGTCAACAAGAAACTAATTGTCTTTCCAAACTGTATACACTCATTTCCCATTCACAAAATATGCTTCATCCACTTTAACCCATTGCTACATATGTCCTTTCAGAAAGAACACAAAATGTACCCGTCTTTACGAGACTTAACCCGTCACTCACTGTGGACCACATTCCCATCGCTGTGACTCTCGTAAGCCTTGGATCTGCAGTGGTCTGTTTTGTAAACGAGCAGGGAATGAGTTACGGTATTTTCTGTGGAATTGCGTGGGTTCAGATGTAGGAAAGTAAATTAACTTGCATTGAAATAAGAATGGTGTTTTTTTTATTTTGAAGATAGATTTCATGAATGTAAATCAATCTGCCCTAGCCTTTTCCCAACTATGTTGGGGTCGGCTTCCAGTCTAACCGGATGCAGCTGAATACCAGTATTTTACATGGAGTGACTGCCTATCTGACCTCCACAACCCAGTAACTGGGTAATATGATACCCCTTGGTAAGACTGGTTGTCAGACTTTCGGGCTTCTGACGACCCGTAACGACTGTCAAAGATCCACGAATGACAGCCGGGACCAACGGCTTAGCGTGCTTTCCGAGGCACGGAGGAGTCTCGGTATATAACGATGGTCACCCATCCACTGACCAACCCCGGCAAGCGTAGCTTAACCTGATGGATCGACCCGTGCGGCTGTTATTACTTAGCCACATTTGATAAATGTAATTAAAAAACAAAGAAAGCAAAAAGAAACAAAAACGTTAACTTTTTACGTTCTGCCTCCGTTTTTAGGGTCCCGTACCCAAAGGGCACATAACATAAGCCTATTACTAAGACTCCGCTGTCCGTCTGTCTATCTGGGTGTCTGTCACCAGGCTAAGTAATAACAGCCGCACGGGTCGATTGACTAGGTGGCCTAGACAAATGACATTCGCTTCGGAGCTATTTTAATTCCACAATCGCTACATAACAGCTTCAAAGTGACATTGACATGTTCACCTGACATTTCGATAGCTTATGTCAACCCCATAAATTTTTTGGCTTCTCTACTATACTCTCTTTTTTTTACCAAACGCGTACTGAGTTATGTCTCTCGCACATTTCCGATATTGACAGAGTGAGATGGATCATTGGTCGGGGTGGGACCAACGCCTTTGTTTTGTTTTGAAATTATTAAGGCATGTTCATATTGAATACTTCTAAAATTTACTGTACAAGAGACATGTCCGCCATGACTCACGCACAAACAATATCGTCTGATTCACTCAATAAAACACGTGCGACGCGTAGGTAGTCGATGACTCAACTGAATGTACAGTAGAGTAACATATTATACAAATATGTTAGTATACCCTGCCTAGATATGTCTTTTGTTGACTGTACATTTAACTACAGCGTTTGGTTTGTTTGTAACGGACTTTATATTGATTACGTGGGCCAATAGCAACGCAGTCAAAATTTTCGATACTCGTTTGTTAAAAAAAAACAGTATAACGTCGAATATTACTTTGTCTAGGCCCTCAGTTTAAGCTTCTCTTGCCGCGGTTTTCCGTGGATGTGTAGCCATCTTTACATACCAAGACAACTCCGTGCTCCGGAAATCACTTTAACCCGTTGGTCCTGGCTGTGATACGTGGATACACAGTCATTACGGGTTGTCAGAAACCCGAAAGTCTGACAACTAGTCTTACCAAGGGGTATCGTAATTACATAGTAACTGGGTTGTGGAGGTCAGATAGGTAGTCGCTCCATGGAAAATACTGGTATTCAGCTGCATCCGGTAAGACTGGAAGCTGACCACAAAATATTGGGAAAAGGCTAGACAGATGATGATGGCTAGTAATGCGTATGAATCAGACTATTGTAATATCTAAAGAAAAATCTTTAATTCTTCAATACAAAATAACAAACGCTTTTAACAGTTGCTTGATCTCATGAAGCCAAACTTCTAATGTAAATACAATTTCTATCGTCATTCAAAGAAAATATCTTTATATAATAACTAAGGACGATTACTTTTCTTTTTCAATATATCATTTCTGAGAACTTTTGGCCAGCGTTTTCACAGTGATATTAGTTCGATAACATCTACATTATTTTTATTACACTCATAATGGGCAAAAAAATTATTATGGCTTACATAAATATCATCACAAAACGTTACACAGGCTGTATCAGAGAAAAGTGTGGTCAAAGGGAGTGGGTAAAACTGTACAGCTTTCTCATGGGACGAACATCGTATTCGAGAAAAAATAATCAGCCATTCCATACATTTGAGTCAAGTAGGTATTCAATTTTCGTACGGGACAGCTGATATTTTTTTCTCGTTTAGATGTTGGTTCCATGGAAAAAGTTGTTCAGTTTGAAGGTCTGTCCTTTTGGACCACACTTGTATTCCACGAAGGGATAGGTAGACGTGTTTGTGTAAAACACTCTTATTTTATTTCATAGGATCTCCAACAAGGAATATACCTTAATAACACTACACACACCACCACACCTTAATATGCAATAAACTTTTTCGGCAAAAAAAACTTAAACTTTTTTTTTTAAGTTCTCGGCTCAAAAACAACCTCGCCTACGGCTCGGGTGTTAATTCCGCCTCGAATGCAATAACAAAAATTCTCCACTTGTATCAAAATGTACTATTGTTTTTCATAGTTAAATGTTTTCTTGTATTGTTTGTTTCAGCCACATCAAATGAACAAGTGATACAGCTGACCTTCGTAGATGTGTTTCGCATAGAATACCACCCTGAGTGCGCTTACGACTACTTAGAGGTAAGTAAATGTAACTTGGTATACTTGTCACTTTTTAGAAATGATTCCCAATTATCCGGTGCATGCAAGCAAAGCCGCGAGCAATAGCTTACATTGTATATATTATTGAAATGTGCTAATTAAGCCCATTCATTTGATACCCAACACATTTTATTGTTCAAGACTTTATGTCCTCTAGAGGGCGCCATATTCAATTTAATGTAACGTCACCTAGCCTATAACCAGCGGACAATCAAGTCGCTTCTAACGATATCTCATTTTGTCAAATTATGATAGGTAGTTTAGAAGTTATGAGGGAACGGATGAACATACCTGTCAAAATCATAACGATCCTTTTTGCTTCGCCATAGTGTAAAAATTTATATTAAAATAATCGTTAGATCTAAGAAATTAAAATTTCATACTTCAAACAAAAAAAAAATTATAAAACTCAAATTATGATAAGTAGTTTAGAAGTTATGAGGAAACGAATGAACATACCGGTCAAAATCATAACCTTACTTTTTGCTTCGCCGTAGTCGGGTAAAAATTTATACTAAAATAAACGTTAGTTCTAAAAAAATTAAATTTCATACTTCAAACAAAAAAAAATTTATAAAACTCAAAATATAACTGCCAAATTGCTACATATTGCGATGCGTCACCGTGCTTCAATATGTCGAAACGTAATTTTGTGATAGACCTCTTAACTCTAGTCTGGACAATTTATTTCTAAGTACAGAGCCCAGCACATCAAGCTAGCCCAATTTGTCAAATTTTCCCAATTGAATATGAACATTATTTCTTTGTGGTAAAGTTGAAAATCTATCAAAGAAATTTGACAGATTGGGGTAGGTTGATGTGCTGGCCTCTGTAGCTATTTATGAATCAATTTTTAACCAGATTCGCGACGGTTACTACGGATACGCCGACCTGATGGGTAGGTTTTGCGGCCAGGCGTTCCCAAGAACTTTGAAGACTAAAGGGCCTAACGTCTGGCTGAAGTTTCATTCTGATGACACGATAGAGTACGAGGGGTTCAAGATTAACGTCGAGTTTAAGGATGGACCGAGCCGTGAGTATGAGACCAATAATTGTACTTAGTTCTCGGTCGTAATTTTTGAGAAATTTCGTCTTTGTCTCTTCATCTCCGCCACTCATATCTGTATTTCTCTTCTAAAGCTTAACCTTACAGAACCCAGAATTAAGCTCCAGGATCTTCTAAAGCTTGATTTGATCCCGGAGCTTAATTCCGAGTTCTGTATTAGAATTATTTTGAATGGTATATGGCGGCATCTACTGTGCCACATGCGAACTACGCATCACACTGACGTCACGCAAAATCCTGCATCGCGCAAGCAGAGTTTACCACGCGACAGGCTTAAGGTGAGTATAGCTGCCAACAGCGCCACCATTGAGAAAAAAATTAATAAGTCTGGAGATATGGAACATTTTTAAATTTCCTATGCACACATTTTTAATCAAACGAGGTATAATTTTTTTTATAAAAAAAATCAACACTTTACCTTGTAGGATCGAATTTATAGCAGTTAATGCCAAAAATGGCCGTTTTTGGCATTAACTGCTGTGTGTGCATAGGAAATTTCAAAATGTTCCATATCTCCAGACTTAGGTATTAATTTTTGAATAGTAGTGCTGCCTGTTAGCAGCTATACTCGCCTTAAGGTGATTGCGCTGTATAGCCCGCGAAATTCTAATTTTCTTACGTTTGTTGCAATTTTCAGGTCAGTGTCTGGTTGTATCTTGATCAAAATATGAGTCGCGACTGTAAGAAATATTTATTTACATAATTGTTACCACAAAAATCATCAATACATAGGTACTTTACTGATTTCCGGAAATCATGACATTTTAGAACAAATCTAACTTATAGAGGTATATCAATGATTCTTGTGGTTATAATTATGCAAATACATATTTTTTGATGTCGCGAATCACATTTTGATTAAGATAACATGACACTGACTTGCAAATTGCAAAGAACGTAAGAAAATTTGAATTTCGCGGGCTACCACTGCGCAATCACCAACATCCCGCAACCCACTAGACACAACACCCGACTGATCAGAGGGTTCTCCCTTTTCTATGGTGAATGAGTGAACTTTACACCCAGTTTCTCATACATAGGTATCCTAAATGAATTTTGAATTTATAAAGGAGTCAGTAAATTTAAATTTGGTGAAAAATGGGCATGAAACTCCACGGTTACTCGTTTAGTTAAAACAAGTTATTACAAAATACTGGTTGCATCATTCGCTGTTATGGCACTCTTTGACGAATTGAATGTTGAGCAGGACGCTCTATTCTTTTAAATCCTCTTCTCTCTTTCTTCCACATCTCTCTACTCTCCTTTTCTTTTTTTCTCTACTCTTACTTTCTTTCATAATTTTTTCTCTTTCTCTTTATCCACCAATTTCTAATTAATCACTATTTATTTTTTGCAGACCACATACCAGAAACGTGTTATATAGAATTTAAAGGCCAGAAGTATGGTAACATAGATACAGCGAAAATTGACCCTACTTGCACAAAGAACTCTCACCAAGCGTTAGACGTTTTATGGACCATTAAGGTTCCTGATGGTATGAAGGTGAGTCAAATCTGTTAAGAGTCAATCATAATTATAAGCTAACAATGTTTTCATATACCAAATATTGCTTACAAGATAACCAAGCTGAAGTGACAATGGGCTGACCATATTAGCCGTAGAAACGACGACTGTTGGGGTGGACGTGCTCTTGAAAGGAGACCGCAAATCGAAAAACATAAGGTGGTAGTAACAGATGAATCCAGTACTCCATTGAAGCATGGATATCCATCGTGTGCCATAGCATACCGTTTCTCCAAAAGACGGTGGATCCACGGCTGGCGGAGTTTGCAGGAATCCGTTGGATTCCGGCAATACAAGACCGGTCGCTGCGGCGATGCTTAAGGAAGGCATATATCCAGCAGTGGACATCTTTCGGCTGGAGAATGATGATGATAAAGAAGAGAAAAGTAAAATTAATGGTATTTTGTTGTTTCAGATATACCTTAACTTTACTCAATACACTCTAGCGAAACCGAATGAATGCAACGAGAATATTATTCAAGTATTTGAGACAAAGCACCAGGAGCTGGACACCATGTAAGTAGTTCTTAAACTATTGTGGTCTATCTCCCCAGGAACTACCCCAAAAGACAATAGGTACACCAAGGTCTACGCTGTTAAGTTTTAAACAAATATTCTTGCTATCGCCATGACGATTATACTAGAAAAATACTGTGCATAATCTAATCTTTTTATATTTTAAACAGTTTAGCGGAATATTGTGGGTCCGTGGCTAATTCAGTGAACACAAAAGAGCGCAATGGCAATGTGATGTATGTGAGACTATACCTCGCTAAGGATGCTCGAAAAGATACAAGTTTCAACGCAACATTCAACGCGTTTAGGACACTTGAAGGAGACGGTAAGTCATCTGCCTAGCCTTTTCCCAACTATGTTGGGGTCGTCTTCCAGTCTAACCAGATGCAGCTAAATGCCTATCTGACCTACATCCATAACCCAGTTACTGGGTATTACGATACCTGTTGCATATTGAGGGGTATTAAAATATAGTATCACACGAGTGTTTTAATACTTTGATACCTAGTTATGTGCAGTTTCGTACACTACTTTATCTACTCTCTGACATTGGGATTGAATCTACTAAGCAAAAAGATCAAAGTTAAAAGAGCAAGATGCGCTAAAGCGGGCGTTGCTACAGACAAGTAAATATTTGAATCAAAACTTTTTTGTAATGCAAATGGCGCGCCCCGGGTATGCCATTTGCGTTTCATTACAAAAAAATAATTGATGGAAACTCTTTGGTAATATTAACTTCTTGGATTTGCTCTATATGGTATTGGTAAAAAAATTGTTTTACAACACTATTTTGTTACAGAAAAAGTGTTACTAAGCCGACGTTCGCACGGACGTAAAAAATATCACTGCGATTTTTTTTCGCGCACTGGATTTTCAAGGCTCTGCTTAGCGCCGAGAGTTGAAAATCCAACAGTGTGTTTTTTCGACGCACTTTACTGATGCAATCAGTTGCTGTTAAGTTGAAATCTCGAAGCTCGGCTCAACACCGAGTGTTGAAAATCCAGTGCTCGATAAAATCCCGCCGCGATATTTTTACGTCCATGCGAACGTCGGCTTATAGTATGATTAAATTTTTTTAAATATGTCAATCTAAACTCGTTTTGAACTTTAAAGTTTATAATTCGAATTTTACTATATGAAAGTAGATAAATGTATTTATAGAATTATAATATTTAAAATCATCAATACGACTCTTATTCGCGCCTGCGGAAGGAGGATGCGCTAAGGTAGCCCTACCTTAGCGCATCCTCCTTTAAACAGAAAAGAAGAAGTCTAGATAGACGAAACCGAAAAAAAATTGTCAATTTTTTTTCTATAGAGGTTGACAACAAAGCCGGCCAAGTGTCGGACTCGCAAACTAAGGGCCGATGCACACGACGACTTTTTATGTGCCTTCGACGCAGCGTGCGATTAACGCCACAAAAATACGCTACAAAAGCTACTATTGCTATCTTTTCAAGTAATAGTTTCACAGCTGCTTTGGTGTATACTGTATAGCCCCAGAACTAGTACATAATTATTAAAATGTGATTTTGAACTTTCCGAGCGAAAATTTGTTTTGCAACTACCACGATTTTGGGCAAATTCGAACACACTTTAATACATACAAGGTGTACCGTAACTAATGGAAAACTTAATAAGGGGTCACTATACTCATCATTATGAACAACTTTTACTATGGGACCAAACCTGAAATCGCGAAAAAAAATCAGATGTTCATCGCATAAGATAGATAAAGGGACCAGCTGATTTTTTTTGCGATTTCAGATATTGTCCCATAGTAGAAGTTGTGCATAATGATGAGTACCCCTTAAGGATTATCCATTAATTACGGGACACCCTGTACAACAAGAAATGACCAATAATAATAAAAAAATGTCATAATATTATGTCTTAATTATTTTCTACGAATTTGAATTTTATTCCTGGCCAACATTATTTTTCTTTGCAGAAAAATGTGTGGACGGTGAATTTGATTGTGAGGACAATACCTGCATTGATGATCATCTGTTGTGCGATGACGACGCTCATTGTCGGTTGAAAGCTGATGAGGATAAGACCAGATGCCACGTAAGTACGCCCTCGGGCTCGACATGCAAGGTTTTATAATAATAATTCAACCTAAATTCTACGGCTGGACTTTGTCTTCTCCTAACCGTGATATCGGACAGTCCTGTGCTTCTCGTATCCATACCAAGGAAACTCTATGACCTTTCATTGTTATAGGTAAAGACAGAATCAACGATAAACCAGCCCCACATTATGGTGATCCTGATCATCTTTTCGCTGATCCTCTCAGGAATGAGCTTCGTGTTCATCTTCAAATGCATGCGTAAGCTGTATCAGGATCATAAAATTATTAAGGTGGGTCACAATTTTCTTTATACGTGTAGCAATTGGCGATGGGTTTTTAAGGTTTTTCTATTCAAATCTGCCAGGTATTATCTCACAATGATTTAAATCGTTAGATTCGCCCTGTAACATCAAAAGATGGTCACATTTTGGTTTTGTTTTGACACCTCTGAGACAGACAATGTTGCATGCTGTCATAGAAACGTCATATGCTGGATATATGAGCTCACTCTTTCCAGTATTGACACTTTTCACGTTAAACCTAACGATTTAAATCTTTGTATTTATAAATATTAAACCGACCAAAGAAAAAACACAAATATAGAGAAGCACACAAAGGTTTAATGAAAGAAACATAATTATCCATATGCTAAGGCAAGATCCATGGGGGATACAAAACCGTAATCAAGTTCCAGCAATTATGTTTGTACAATGCTACTTAGTTTGATATACAGAATGCTTAGACGACGGCTATGTGATAGATCTTTTTATATCTTGTATATCCATATTCATCCAACCAGAATCTCAGTTACGGACGGTGTAGATCAAGATTTAAGAACTGTTGGTATGAAAAATCGGAGAGAAAAAGCCGTTATAACTTACATTGGAGAAATATACTCGATCAGGCTAAGGCCTACCCGCAGCTGTGAAGTCTCAGATGATGATGATATTTTTATACATACCCATCATGCCTGCTTCACTAGTTATTTTAATTTGACCCTCTATAATATTTGTATGTGAACGATATCCAAATAACCAATATTATTAATACAGGAACACATAAGACAGTCATGTGAGGACCGGCTGGACAACCTGATGGAAAGTCGTCTGACGTTGGACCCAAAGAGGCTGCAGAGGGACAGCGAGCCTCGAGTCAGTCTGGAGAGAGAGAACCACAACAACGAAATGGTGAAGAAGCAGAGAAGCTTCTCTTCTAAACATAAGGTAGGTGATATTCAGGGATTATCTTTTTATATCCTCCTAACTGCGAGAGGTACCACGAAGGTGCGATGTCAAACCACCCAGAAATAAGCGAGCGAAAGCTAGACCACCCAGAAATACTCTCACACAAAAAGCCCACAAAAAACTAGGATATAGAGTATACTAGAAATTAAACAGTAAGGGAAATGGAAAGTTTTGCCGTGAAAGCCATTATATGCGACTAAAATATACATATACAATTACACTTGTTATTTGAATATACAGCATATTTAAGTTGATCGTCAATTTGCTAAATCCAGTATAAAGACGCGTGTAATATAATGTATCGTGAAATGTAATGGGTATAGTATGGACGGCATCCAAACCCAACGCGAATCCTGTATGTCTTTGATTGCCACAGCCTTTGTGTTTGTACTAAAAATCAGCATTACATGTAATGCTCGAATTACACGCGTCTGTACACGCTTTTAAAAACTTGCCTATTTAACCCATCAACATACTTGGTTAACTTTTGAGTTGCCATAACTTATTAGTTATGGCACTGGACTGGACTGGACTGGACTTTATACTGGATTTGGTTGTCAATCTGGGATATTTCCCAGATTGACAACGGGTATCATAGAAGAAAGCACTGGGTTCTATTTTTTAAATTAAAATAACACAATTACACGAATTACCACATCCATATTATTAAAACATCTATGGATAACAAATTTTGATGATCTAGGATTATCAGGCCTCTCTGAACGAAGCTCCATAAGATGCACATGCAGGTACTTAAAACTAAGGAGAAAGTTTTTAATACAGTCCCATTTTTTCAGCAACCCAGCATAGAATCAGACTACCAAGAAACCCACTTAGAACTCGACGAAGAAATATGGAGACGAGAAGTAGACAGCATGCCAATTGAAGAAGATGTCAGCATTGAACGGAACGGAAGAACAAGAAAAAGCGACTTGAGTAAAAAAGAAGAATCAATGAGAAGTAGAACAAAGGAGAATGAAAATATTAAGGAGAAGAAGGAACATAGGGAGCAAAAGAGAGAGATTAGAGATGTGTCGGTGGGAGCTCCTGACACGAAGGAATCTGGGTGTCAGACGAGAGAGAGTCTGTTCCAAACGGATCCTCCACCCAGTTCTGATGGTAAGTTTTTAAAGTTTATAAGAAACAGCCTATAAAGGTTTACTGGCCTGTAGTTTACCAAAAGTAAGCCAAAATGTAGTCTAGTCAGTGACATAACTTACACTCTATTATTAAGGTAAATAGGACCTCCAATATTGAAAAAAAATCATAATAAAACAAAAAAATAACAACCCCGTATAAAAAAAAAATGTCCTGCCTACATTTCCAGAACACACCTAGGCCTCAATTCTCAGTGATTGGAACTCTGAGGAAATCAAGACTTTCTATAGAAAAACCCAATCACGATTTTTGCTCATCTCGGTATTTAGAATTCGAGAGCTTGCTTGGAGGTTGCTTGTTTTTTCTAAGGATTTCTTTAGATTACAGTGTTTTCTTCTCGTTAACAAAGAGATAATAAAAAGTTTTCTTAAATTAAACTGTA
This sequence comes from Cosmia pyralina, assembly GCA_946251885.1. Classification (NCBI taxonomy): domain Eukaryota; kingdom Metazoa; phylum Arthropoda; class Insecta; order Lepidoptera; family Noctuidae; genus Cosmia; species Cosmia pyralina. Next base: position 3,515,935 of record OX276362.1, on the reverse strand, counting down.
AGCTATGTTAATGAGTTCCTTGCTGGGTTTTTTTTTTTGACAATAACATTCATATACCTGCTAACAATATTGTAAAAATACTACTCCTGTATTCTAACTTTTTGAAAGCACGTTAAGCCGTTGATCTCGGTTGTCATTTGTAGATCTTTGACAATCGTTACGGGTAGTCAGAAGCCCGAAAGTCTGACAACCAATCATACCAAGCGGTAACGTATTACCCCGTAACTGGGATGTGGCGGTCAGATAGGCAGTCGCTCCATATAAAATACTGTTATTCAACTGCATCCGGTTGAACTGGAAGCCGACCTCAACATAGTCTTGATTCAGGACTTACCGAAAACCTGAAAAAGTACATATGACGTCATAATAAATTCAGTATGACGAACACCAAGCAAGATGATACAATTTTTATACTTCTCAGTTCAAGCTATCTCTGTCTTACTCATTTCTCTTATGTAAGCCCTTTATAATGTCGCCTACTTCCAAACTCCCATCACCTATTACGATACTTACGCTAAGACACCAAGTATGACATCTCATCTTCCAGCAGTGATGGGGTCCGATAGGGGCGACGCTTGCCAGGGTCGCGGGTTGTTTGAAAGAGTTACCTTGGCCCTGGCACAGGCAACTGAAGGAGCACGGGTGGGTTTTAGTCAGTAAAAGTCTGACACGCCCTCCCGTTCCACCCAGAACGAAAGAAGTCATTTGATGTCATTTGATGTTTACTTGAAAAAAAAAGTAGGTATGAAAGAAAAAAAAAGAAAGAAAAATATTTTATTTGGGACACGCACAGTAAATACAGTTAAGAAGGAGCATAAAAAAGTAACAAAATAAACATTCAAAAACAAAAAAAAATATATAATAATTCAAACTAAAAAAGACCTGTGCGAGGCCAAAAAGGCTCCTATCTCAACATAAAGCTGCGATATTTAAAAAATAAATACCTCAACACTGGTATTCTGATAAGGCTGTGTGAACATCTCATCTGCCTAGCCTTTCCCAACTATGTTGCTGATGGCTTCCAGCTGAATATCAGTATGTTACATGGAGCAACTGCCTATCTGACCTCCACAACCAAGTTACTGGGTAATACGATACTTCTTGCTATGTCAGACTTTCAGGCTCTGACAATGCGTAACGACTATCAAAGCTCTACGAATGACAGCCGGGACCAACGGCTTAGCGTGCTTTCCGAGGTACGAAGGAGCGTCGGTGTGTAAAGATGGTCATCCACGGGCCGCGACCCGTGCAGCTGTTATTACTACCTATGTACTAGTAGTTTATAAGGAAAATCCGTCCATCTAAATAACCACTTAAAACTAGAGCCCTGTAACCACGGTAATTGCGTTAACTATGTTAATTTTAGGGGCCCCGAAACGACCTATAACACGCGATGACCTCTGCTAGATAACAGAGGAGACAACTATTACGAGGTGCCTACAGTCTCCTAACTATACGACTGGAGGCCAATTACTGGACGGTCTTACCTTCTAAAGTTAGATAATTTTGTATGTTTATTACTGTTTTACTGTACGGGAAATAACAAAAGTTTTATGCAGGGTTGCCCCAGAAATAATCAGCCTATAATGTTCCTACTGCTGAGACACAGGCCTCCTCTCTGTGAGAGGGACTGGGCCTCCTAATCACCACGCGGGCACAGTGCGGGTTGGTGGATGTCACATGTCTTCGAATTTTTAGTTCTAGGACATGCCGGTTTCCTCATGATGTTTTCTTTTACCGTTTTGAGAGTAGTGATGATGAAATAAATGACACCAAGTAATGCGCCTGCCTTGGTTTGAGCACACGACCTCGACTCGTAAGTCGAGGCCGTTATAACTGGGCTACCACTGCTCAAGAAATAAATAAATTAAACACAAGCATTAAATGAATTCCAAAAAATTATATTTGCGGCACAAAATTTTGGTTTTTTATTTGTCTTGTAGTTAGTACAGTCAGCAACAAAAGTCTATTAACAGTTGAGTTTTCTCAATCTTAATTATTGGGAAAAATACTTTATTAAAATCAGAACAGATGTAAATTTTAAAGAAAATTAACTCTTATCTAATAAATGAAATGCTAAAAAGCAAGTTATCATATCATTTTGTGTTAATTTAGAATTTTAGATTATGTCAAACGTACCAATCTGGGAGCTGTGAAACGAGCCCATTGCTCCTATTTTAGTACATCGTAAGCTTTACGTAGCCACCTCCAAGTAATTTAAGAAAGTGCCATCGACACAAAAAGAGTGAAGTGTGCCTTAAAGGGGATGCGCTTAAGGTAGCCCGCGATATTCTAATTTTTTTACGTTTTTTGCAATTTGCAGGTCAGTGTCAGGTTGTATGTTGATTAAAATATGATTCGGGGCCGTACCGAATGTGGGTTAACAGAATTATAATCATTAGAATCAGCAATACAACTCCATAAGTTAGAATTGACCTCAAATCTCATGATTTCATGAAATAGTCATTCAATATGAACTTAGAGAGTTGTAGTGATGATTTTAATGTTTTTAATTCTATAAATATTTGATACGGCCGGGAATCATATTTACGGCCTGTTTCACCACCTACGATTAAGTTCCGATTAACTTACTTGGCAGATAATTTCATACAAATTTTGTTCCATTTTTTAATTTATTCGGTGAGTAGTGGCTGTTCGGTCATCGTGAAATAAGACCTTGGACCAACATACAACCTAATAATGACTTGCAAATTGCAAAAAACGTAACAAATTTTGAATTTCGCGGGCAACCCTGGCGCTTTCACCTTAATCAAAGAAAAAGTAAGACAGGTAGATAGTAAAACCAAAAGCATAGGGAATGTAAACAACGTACCATGAAAATTCAGCCGTTACGGGCAGTCAGATGCCCAAATGTCTGACAACCAGTTTTCCAAGGGGTATCGTGTTACCCAGTAACTGGGTTATGGAGGTCAGATAGACGGTCTCTCTATGCAAAATACTGGTATTCAGTTGGGAAAAGGCCAGGCCGATGATCATGCTATGAAGTCTGCAAAATCATGCTCTTTCTGGAACAAGACCATTGCGTAGCGTACGTAGAAACTTAATAAGAATCCTCAAACAATCTTCAAACACATTGGATTGCAGATCAAATATCAAGCTATGTAGATAAGGAACTATTAGCACGGAAATGTTTGTATAGGACCCAAACTCATAGGGGAAGGATGGAACTTTACTTGTAATATTGCTACTACGTTACTTGGTATAACTTGGATTTATTTGACTATGGATTTACGTGATTTTGATTACAGAGAGAAACTTTTAGGGGCATAAGTTTTAGCCAGGTTGAAAAAGGAAGGGGTTTTTTCTTCGCTTATGTTGATACATCACTCCATCATTCTTAATCGATGAACATGATTATTTTTTCCATTGTAAAGGCTTTTTCTGATGAAGAATCAACTTCCTGCCCTTATCCCATATTACTTGGGGTCGACGCAACACGTTTTCTTCTTCCATTCTCCCCTGTCAACCGTCATGCTATCATTCACTCCCTTCTCTTTCATATCATTCCTCACACAATCCATCCATCTTTTCTTTGGCCTTCCTCTGCCTCTCCATCCATCAACATGTATGTACATCACTCTTTTAGTCACATGCGTTTCGTCTCTCCTCATCACATGCCCATACCAAGACAAACGTTTTTTTTTCAACTTTTCTGTCACTGGCGCCACTTTCAAACTTCCTCTTATATACTCAGTTCTTACTTTATCCATTCTCGTCACTCCACATATCCATCTCAATATTCTAAAGACTTTTTCTGATGAAGAATATATGATATATTCTAATAGGTACCTTTGTGTCAGAATATGGGAGTGGAGAGGAAATTGAAAATGTACTCTTTACGTTAATAATAACACCTCTCTCGTAAAATACCTATTTTGTTTTATTGACACAAATATTTGTAGGTCATTCATTAATTTGGTGGTATATTAATTAAACAACTTTTAGAAGATTACAAGAAGAACCGAAGAAGAAGAGGGTTTATAATAGCTTCTGGAAATGTCAAAATAATAATCAAAAGCAAGCCTGGTTCACAAAACACTTTCCAACTTTCAACAACCGTCTCCCACTTTTGAAATTAACAGTACTCAAAATTAATTTCGTTTCAAATAAATTGAATTAAATCGTACGCCCTCAAATGTACCCTTTCAATAATGACGGAGAAACAGCGGGAATTTCAATTACTTTTTTAATATAACCCATATCTTCCTGTGACGTCTGTAAAACAAGATGGTGGCATATTACCCGCCAATCGCCATATTGAATTTTTTTGGGAATTTCTTTCTTTTTGTGCGTGTAGATAATTGGAAATAAAATAATAGAATTTACCATTTGATTCAAAAAGAGATAAGGTTTTTACAAGAGTATTATAAAATATTAATGTGCTTTGGTTTCTGGGAAATTGTGATTGTGAGTTCGATAACGATCGCAGATAATCTGGAGCTAAAATTATCCTTTTACTCGGAAAAAATAACTAATTATATTTTTTTATTCTCTTCCTGACAGAGGGCCACACGGCTATTCCCAAATCTGTCAATATTTAATTAAGTCTTCTTCAACTTTTTTCTTACATTCTCCAAACTATACGAGAATAGTGAAAATATAAGCCAATCAGCAAGGAGTTAGCGGAACTTCATTCCAGGATGCGCTTTTTTTAGGGTTCCGTACCTCAAAGGAAAAAAGAACCCTTATAGGATCACTCGTGTCTGTCCGTCCGTGGGTAAAGTAAATAAATCACTTTTGGGGGCAAATAAGAAAATTAAGAAAAATGTTTTGCAAACTGTACCGTGCGACATATCAAATAAAAGGGCTTGCTATGACGGTCTTAAATATATATTTTTTTTTATATAATAAATTGTTCTAATGTTATTTAAGGAAATATACGAAAATTGACCATTGCCCTCCCCACCCCCACACCTATCTCCGAAACTACTGAACCGAAAAGTTTGAAAAAAACTTTATCCTATAAGAAGTCTATGGTCTCAAAATAACATGGTAAATCTCTCAATATAATCATATAATCTTACATTTACAGTTGGAGTGTATGGGAGAACAAGTTTTTCAACTAGTGTTAAGTTTGTTCTTGGGATAAATTCATCTTAACTACGGAATCCCTCATTGTGAGTGGTCCGATACGCACTGGGCCGGTTTTTTGAACGGCATTTCGGTATTAACTTAAGAGACTGTCGGCTGCTTAACTGGGCTATCGTCTGATGCCTTAATCAGTTAAGGCCTCCTACCATAAAATTCATATGCTAAGGGACTACTCACTTAGGAACACTGATAAGTTTTGAAATGACGTTCGTCATACCTGCTATGCCTAACCCTAAGTGGTGTTGGGATCTCTCCAGACGTTTGTTTCTGTTTCGAGCCGATTCTGTTAAGACCGCTCCTATTCTTATTTCTGGACTTAATTCCAGGGTGCCTTCACTAAAGTTTTCAGGCACTAGCAACTTATCCAATAAGTCCCGTTTCTGGTCTCTGTTCAAACCTTCAATCTCCTGCAGTCATAATACGCCTCTAACGTTCAGAGACTTTTTCTTGAATTTTAGCTCAGAATGCTTTGGGTTTTCCTTTGGCCTAACACTTCTAATATATCAGCAGGCAACACCTTCAGTTGATAGGTTGTCACAGCTGTAGGTAATACATCCAACTGTATATTTACGCCAAAGGTCTCCCGAGGTTGACAACTTCGGGGACTGCCTCCGTACTGTGGGGTACGGAGCTCAGCTTAGGACGTTGCAGGAGAGAGGCAGGAATAGAACGGATTTAACCAGGATGCGACCACGTCCAGTGCAATTAAGTATCACCACTCGTGGCAGTATTCTATTCCACCTTTTCAAGGTTCTAATTTCAAGGCATGTCCAAAAAGGTACATAATTATACCTTAACCTTTGTCCTGCAGGTTCAGGCAGCAATAGTCGAGGGTTCTCCACCTTCGGCTACTCGGGCGCCACGATCGTTAGGCCTTCACCCCCTGCCACCACCAACACTTCCGAGATCACCATTGAACTTCTAAAGCAGATACCTTCATATCAAGAGTCGAAACCACGTAAGTTTTCTGTGGATTGGATTATACAGTAAAGAGTAGGTATCCAAATTCCAAATGTTGGCTGTGACTAATATTCCTACTAATTCTCCTGCTAAGCTGTATAATATGCTTGTATGGGCATGGCTTCATCTGCCTATCCTTTTCCCAACTATGTTGGATTCACCTTCCAGTCAAACCAGATGCAGCTGTAGATATCTCATCTTTTAACTGCCAGGGCTTACTTAAATTTAATTGTAAGTACTTTTTTTGCATTGTTCTCACATGTAGCAGCAACAAGAATAAATGTACCCAGGATATTGTAATACGTATCTTGATTTAAAAGAGTGTCCGTGGAGTTTTTTACCCGTTCTTCTCCATAGAGATCTACGTTTTGGAATGGGCAACTAGCTTCAACTTTCTGACTAACTGACCGACTCTTTGACAACTCAAAAGTGCCTGTAATTGGTTTAATTGAAATAAATGCTTTGAGTTTGAGTTTGATATGCCAGTATGGATCGACTGCCTCTCTGACTTCTACAACAGTGACTGGGTAACACTATACCTCTTGGCAAGACTGGTTGTCAGACATTCGGGCTACTGACTACCCGTAACGACTGTCAAAGATCTACGAATGATAAAAGTAGCGCGTTTAGTTCCGGTGCGCTTGAGAGTCTCTATCTCGCGCGTCAAACTAGACAGCCATAACGCCATTTCACTTACACACCGAGCTAAACCACGCTTCGATGTACCCTCTTAACGTGTGCTTGTCAATTTGTCACATTAATTTTCGTTCGAAAAACTAGCTCTAAACGATCTAAAAATACAGCTAGACTGCATACATGATCCTTAACCTCAAAATTTGTATTTATAATAACGAAGCATGATTTATTCAATGAATTTGAGTAGAAGCATAAGTGGGGTTGATAACATTCAGATTCAAGTTTTAATGGTCCTAAACAACATTGTGAGTCCCTTTGAAGTACCCTCAATTTCAGAGCTTACTTAAATAGAAATTGCTTATCCAAGTTAATCGTAAGTTATTTTATTAAAAGGGACACAGATAATCGAGGTACTTAAATGGATGCTAAATAATCTAGATTAGATATTACAGCTTATATACACGAGGAGCTCGTGGCTAAATAATAACAGCCGCACGGGTCGATCCACCAGGTTAAGCTACGCTTGCCGGGGTTGGTCCGTGGATGGGTGTCCATCTTTACATATCGAGACTCTTCCGTGCCTCGGAAAGCACGTTAAGCCGTTGGTCCCGGCTGTCATTCGTGGATCTTTGAGAGTCGTTACGGATCGTTAGAAGCCCAAAAGTCTGACAACCAGTCTTACTAAGGGGTATCGTATTACCCAGTCACTGGGTTGTGGAGGTCAGATATGCAGTCGCTTCATGTAAAATACTGGTATTCAGCTGCATCCGGTTAGACTGGAAGCCGATCCCAACATAGTTGGGAAAAGGCTAGGCAGATTGATTGAGGTATTACAGCTTATTGTGTGATCTTTGCAAGAATTTTCGAATAAACTCTTCCGTAGTCATTAGTCATGTCAGATGAAAAGATGAATGGACTGTGTGAAAGATGACATGACTGGAAAAGGAGTGTCAATATATCTACGAAAACATCAAGTACGTAAGGAAAAATCTAAATCTTTTCGGAAAAAGAGGTGAAGGACACAATTATAGGACTAGAAATAGGGACCAATTAGTTCAACCAGGTTTCAGACTGGCTAAAGTAGACTCATCCTTCATGGGGTACTGTTTAAAATGTTATAATAAAATACCTCCCCACATACTCCAGCTGAATGAAACGAAATTTAAATCTTGTATAAAACGCACACTATGCAGCCAGGCATATTATAAGTTGGGGGATTACATCGCTGACAAAAATGCTTGGCTGAATGCTTGTCCTGCTCCACAAGGACGCATTAATTAATTGATTAGCATTCGGATATATTGTTGGAGCTGCTGAAGATTAAGATGAGAGAAAACTTTCTTTGCATTGTTTAAATTCAATCTCTTAGTATTATATAATTGCATAGCACATGTGTGAGCACTATGTAGTTACTAATAAGCTACCTTTTACTGGGTACGTCTTTCACTGACTTGAGTGTGCCCTGGCGGTTGAGAGCACAGAACAGATAAAGAGATTAGAAAGGAAATAGTTCCTGATTTGTACTAGAACGCGTGTCGCCGCTTGCCCCCCACTCTGTAACTCCACTATAAGCAAGAGACCAATACGTACGCGCATTACGCACACAAATAAACCACACGTACTTAGATCGCGAGTTTGCTATTGGTTCTCACACTAACGCAAACACTGCGCTTGACGTACACTCACACACGCGCAAAAGCAATTTATTTCTCATATACATTACGGCTTGCATTGATCGATATTGATATCGATAAAATATACTATATTTTTTTTACTTTAAGTTTTGCAATATTTCACTTTAATTTCGGGAGGGAGGACGGGGTATGAATAGTGTGGACTTCCTATAAACATATATAATTTAAAAAATGTCAAATTAAGGGGGAACATTCGATATTGCCGTGAAATTCAAATTTTCTTTAGATTTTCGCTAATTGCAGCTCTGTTTTACGTCATAATTATGTTAAGTTGTTCTAGATGTTGATTGCACCCTGTAACCATAATATATTTGCTAAAAATAATTAACATCATGTCAATAATAATTATCAAAAATCATCATGTTGCTCAAAAAAACAAGTTTTTTTTTTCGGAAATAATTATATTTTTGAGTATAGTAAACCTAAAAAAGTGTACTTATGACTTTGATGAATACTGAATTTATTATTGAGTAACCGTTACGGGCGCAAATTGCATTTTCAATAACAAAGCTGCAATTTGCAAGAATCCAAAAAACTAATTTCACAGCCTTATCGAATGTTTTCCATTAGACGTATATATTTATAAATATCAGATTCTGAGTTGGTGACAATGGGACCACCTCGAGAGCATACCTTTTCAAATAAAAAAAGAATTTTCAAAATCGGTTCACAATTGACGGAGAAATCGGTGTACTTACATCATAAAAAAGTTGTATGGATACGAAACGAATAGAGAACCTCCTCTTTTTTTGAAGTCGGTTAAAAATAAGCGTAACGACAAAAGCATCATTTTGAAACTTTAGATTTCAACTATGGATTTTCAGCTTTATGACTGTATAAACCCAATAAACACGGATCCACAAAAGATGATCTAGGTGACATTAGGTACGCTATTCAAAACCAGCAATTAAGTTTTATAAAATATAAATTATTCATGACTTACTGAAAAAAGCATAGCGATGTTTTTGTGCGGAGAAGCTCCAGATTTTAAGAATCTATTCCCTGACTTTTTTGTTATGTAATAATTTTCTGTAAAATGTTGAGAACAAAATATTTAGTAGGTATCCGTTCGATTGTACCAGTTGCCTCAATCCACAGTTATCTTGTGTCTGGATCTGTTGGAAACCTAAAAATAACATTTAAAATGTATGGTTTCATCATAAATGGCTAACATCAAACCAAATTTTAGACGAAAAACCCACTCGGAAACTAAATTGGTAACCCATAATAAACAATAATTGGTGGTAATAAACAAAGTTATTTTAATTTTAATAAGTATTACTGTCAATAATCATTTGTATACATACACACAATATCGACATTGATTACAACTTGGTACAACCCTATCGATACGCAAGGATTTCGCGGAATTCAAGCGTTGGCTCGGCGACGCGACTTTCGCAGTGAACACAACATATTGCGCGATCGCTCACGAAGTACAAGACGGTACCCATGCATTGCAAGCAATGTATAACTGTGCATCTGTTTGCGATTGTATCGCTTTTATCTACAAATTACATAATACTATTGTAATAATTACAAATATCACTTGTATTTTAAGGTTTTTGGACTTACCGGTGAAAAGAAATCCCTTGTCGGGCTACACTACACCACTTGCTACTTTTCCGACACGTTATAACAGCGCAACAGGGCATAATTCTTTTCTTTAGCGGAGCTTCGTACGTTGTCACAGTGAGAGCGCGATTGCTGGCCGGTAAAACAAATTTCGGCTGAACTTAGTGTGTCTACACATACATGCGGCGCGCCTGCCCCGCCCACAAGGCCCTTCTAACCTCTTTATCTTTTCTGTGGTTGAGAGTATGTCATGCTCACTCAAATGTCTCGCTGGTGGTGGCGTGTGTGTTGGATCATTAAGTTCCCTTCAAAATGGTTGAGCTAATTGGTGCTGATCCATGCGTCATGTTCGTGAACGGGCGCCGTCAGTTGGGACTGGTCGTCTCTTAGCTGCCATGGCTTATTTTTAATTTTAATATTTAATTTAGTTGTTTTAGTTTTTATCTTTTTATTACGGACGCTTTTTAACGTGCTCGTCTTTTTACATTGTTCTCACATGTATATTTTCAACATGAACGATGTAACCAATATTTTGTAAAAATATTATGATTTAAAAGAGTGTCCATGGAGTTTCTTGCCCGTTCTTCTCCATAGGGATCTACTACGCTTTGGAATGGGCAACTAGCTTCATCTTTCTGACTGACCGACCCATTGACAATTCAAAAGTGCCTGTAATTGGTTTATTTGAAATAAATGCTTTGAGTTTGAGTGGCTACCGAGATGACGACTAATAGAGAAGTACAGAAGAAAAAATTTCAGCTCAATCGGTTGAAGCCGTTGAAGATATCTGCTTCAAAATTGAATAGCAAGATTCCACGCGAACATACATACATACATTGCAAGTTAAATAAAAGCTTTGAAAAGACATGTTGCGCCGACCCCAAATAAATTGGGATAAGGGCAGGAAAATGATAAAAGTCATGAAATGATATAAATTAGTTGTTGATATTTTTTGGTCAACCTATCATAACGGCTAGCATAAAAATGACAGCCGGGACCAACGGCTTATCGTGCTTTCCGAGGCAGGGAGGGGTCTTGGTATGTCATGATGGTCACCCATCCACGGACTAACTGCGGCAAGCGTAGCTTATCCTGATCGATCGACCCGTGCAGCAGTTATTACTTAGCCACGAGCCCCTCTACTGGTTGAAAAACTTTTCTTATTTTTTACTGGTTGAAAACTAAGCGCCAGTAAATAGTTTCTGAGAAAAATATTTACATTTCTTGTACAGAAATTAAGCAAATTGACACCCTACCAGGCCAGGCGCACTCCGTATTTTAGATATGAAGCTAAGTACGCGGCGGGCTCGACTTGTCGGGGTAAAGGTTACACATATCAACTCGGAAAGGGATCGTCACCGTATCGCCGCAGTTCGTGAGCTTGTCCCGAGGCGAGGTGATTACGTTACGAGTCCGACTGGTGTGCGTTGCATTAGAGAGTTTCATACAAAGACTCAAGTTGATATGGTGACGATACCTTTCCGAGTCGATGTGTGCTATGTCCTTTATTCACGCCGGCCGGCTCGCACGTTACTTCGATACTCACTCACGCGCCGCGTCGTAAAAGAAGACAACCCTAACGAGTCAGAACATCTAAGAGTTACGCGATAGAAAGAGAGGCAACTTCTAAGCGAATATAACTGTAGGTAATTAATGCTGTGCGATCTGAATTGCACTTTATTGTATCGTAGCAAGAGTCGCTATTTATTTAAATGATTTTGCGGAGTGAATCTTCTGTACTGTTCTAATTTCCCGTGTTATAGCCATTTCATTCAACTGTGAAAGAATGACAGTTGTGATTTGAATATACGGACAGTTTATATATGTGGAAGCTTATCATTAGCAAATTGTCCTGCCTATGAATGATTGTTATTATGATATTAGTCTGTAAGCTTTCTGTAAGAATAACTAAATAAATAAATATTAAGTTGGTAGTCAATTTGCTCAACAATTAACCAATACACAAGGAAAACATAGGACCTTTTGTGAAGCCGATTAAAAACATACAAACAAACAATTTTCTCTATCAATTAAAGACCGCCCAAAACTTTTTGTTTTAATACCTCATGAATACCCAATTAATTTCAAATTCCCTGTTTGTACTTCAATTCCTTTCAAAAACACGTTTATTTTTTTTACAGAAAAGAAAATCTCCGACCGCCGCCCGATTAGTACCGAGACCACCCGATCAGCTCCCGACGTCATCATCGTCTCTAAACCGATTCGCTGAGGCTGACCTCTGGGGCCCCCACCGTGGGCCCCAACACCCCCCGACTCCTGGTACCCTTTGGAACCCAGAATGAGGCCGGAGGGCTGCTACCACCCCCACACTTGTCACCTCGACACGTTTTCAAAAAGCATGTCTTTCGACAACTGTGAGGGGTATTACAGCAAGTACTTTGATGAAAAACCGAAATTAATCTATGACTACTGTTTGAAAAGTGATTTAGAATATAAAAAGTCTCAGACATTGCCTAGGAACTTGGGTTCTTCAGTGGACTATAAGCCGAAGGTATACCCTCAACGTAGTGTGTGTTTCTATGGTCTGGAAGACGAGGAAGAGCCATGTCGAAGACCGAGAAAGACTTTTGTGGTGACAGCAGACGTTGAACCCCACAGATAACATTAGTGAGAACTTTTATAGCATTTTATAAATAGATTATAAATTAGATTGTTCTATTTTTTTTGGTTTGTGAAATAGTACTATTAATATTATTAGGATAGGGATTTTTTTTTTTTGTGTATTGGTTATTTTTTTCTGTGGAAACTTGGGCCGTCAATTTGTTGAAGCTTATTTGTTGGTCCAAAAATTGGCTCGAACTTGGCAACATAGAAGGCGATCCCTTAAATTACTCTTATTATTCTCTAATGTCGATTGTTTTTGTTGATTGGTGTCGCCAATAACCAACAGCTTCAGCTAATCTAATGGAAAAATTGTCTATTGAAATTGATATTTTTTGTTGCTGCATCTTTGATTGTACCTAATAAAATTGTTGTCTTTTAAAATTATATTTTCACCATTTTGAAAACGAATAGAAACCAAACTATTTTTCATGTGCCAAATATAATATAATGTTTTTTCTATTTTTTTTTATTTTAATGCTACGTAGTTATTTTAAATGTTAAAATTGTTTAGGCAAATAAAAGAAATTGTCATAATGATTGACTTCTAAAATGTTACCTATATTGACGAAAATATACGCACATAGATTTTATTGTAATTTTTGCCTCTGCTTAACCCCCAAATAGGTGAAGCATGAGGGTATGTACATATAAACCATAATACTGCCATAATTTGAAGTTAGCAAATAATTATTCATTGTAGAAATACCGCGAAAGCGAGTTTATAAATTAATTTTTTGTTATTTATAGCAAATTGAATTGTCTGTAAGCTCACATTCTTCTGATAACGTAATCAAACGTAAATCATTTTAAAAATATTTAAATAAATCAGCATACAATACTGAGAAATGAAATCATGTTCCAAGAGTATGCAACGAAAACTATTATTTTCATGCGGGTATTAAAAACATTTCATTTGACGGTGCAGAAAGTGGCGCCATCTAGTTTTGTTATGAAGTTACTGGAACCATGGACCAGACTGGTCGGATAAGAGTGACACTGGCTGGTGACAGTCACTCTAGCAGTGCGTCGCATCGAGGGTTGCATGGCGGCTGTCTCCTAATGACAGAGCTGATATCAGGGGAGCCGCTGTCGTACCACATCCACGACGAACTGCTATATTCTCGCACAATCCTGATGACATTGAGGCTGCTGAACCACTAATTACACGAGCAGAGGAAACTGAACGCATGGACGGCGGTCGTCGACGCGCTGACGACATGTCGGCTACGGCCGCCGACCTAAGGCAGAGTACAAACGAGCAGTACTTTGCTGTCGACAGAGCCAACTTCAGCTGTCGACAGAAGCAACTGCAGCTGCCGCCATTGGTCGGCGTTTGCCGTCGACACGTGGACAGCAAACGCCAACCAACGGTGACAGCTACAGAACGAGCACAGCGCGCGCGCAGCCTTCGCGGCGCGCTACAAAGGTGCTGTCGACATAGTGGGCAGCAGTCGGCGTGTCGAATACTGCAGCAGTTGCTTTTGTCGTCAGTAACAGTTGCCTCTGTCGACAGCTAAAGTTGCCTCTGTCGACAGCAAAACTCTGCTTGTCTGTTGACGCCTAAAGCGACGCTTGTAGTTGTGGCGAGTCGCGTCCGCCATTTTATCACTCCTGAACTATTTGCAGTCCACTGACAACTGCAAGCGTCGCTTTAGGTCGGCGACTGTTGCAGACATGTCTGCGGCCGTCGTCGGTCCTTCAACGACCGCCGTCGACGCGTGCAGTTACCTCTGCCGCTGACGCGTGTCCCTCGTGTGTAACACTAATACGAGGACTACTTCTGGTAAAGGCTATCCTGTGCCGTTACCTGTATTTTACTTGTTTTAAATTAATGGTTATATCTGCCATTCCTTTCAAAGTATTTCTACATAAAATCTAATGCAATAACATTTTTATTAGTTTCGTAAGTTAAAATATTTGGACGAATTGTTTGAAAATTATCACTTAAGATTTATAAAATAGATCCTAATTTTAAAAAAGTATTTCTTTGAAAGAGATTGAAATTGAATAAGAATTATTCAAATGTTTGAATTAAATTAGTGTAATTTTTAAATTGTGTTACATTTGGAAGTTAAATATTTAAAATTCTAAAGAATATAATTATTTTGTCAAATGAACAACATAGATTTATTTGAAATTAAATGGAATAAGGTTTTCATTTATTTTATCAGTGAGTTTTTATTGATATTCAAAATCTCCACATAACACAAGTCTTCCAAAAATAAATAATATAAAAAAATATTTACTTCCTATAATATTCACATCATTTTTGCCAATTTTAGTTTTAAAAAGGTGTGTCCACTTTACTGATTTTATACGAACTATACGAATTAAAGCAATTTTTACTGTGTGGCCTATAATTTTTTGAAGTCTTATTTGGTGAGTGTTTGTTTGAATAACACATACATAAATACATAAACTCACGTCACTTCGTCTCATGGGGGTAGGCAGAAAATACAGTACTACACCTATTCCGATCCTTACTTAGTCCTTTTGCTTCGTTTACGGTCATATACGCACGCCGATTGGCTGTACTACGCACCTGTCCTTTCTGAAGAACATCACCAATAGTTGTTTGATTGTATGACATATTGATAAAAAACTATAATTAATTAAATAGTTGGCAAGTCATATTATTTTGGTAAAAAAATTGTCAAATATACGACGGCAAAACATAGCAAACACTAGAAAAGAAACTGGTTGCAATAATTAACTGACTGTAAATGTGGGCACACCTTTATCTAATTATTCATATATTTATTCAAATCTAAATTAAATGTAGTTTAAATATTAGCTATTTAGACAAAATAAATAAATAGACCAATTCGAATAAATCGTATTTTATAAGAATCAATAACAAATAAGTGAAAATTAAATGTAAATAATAACTTGTAGATAATTTTGGAATAATAATAAAGTGTTAAGATAAATGTTGAATAATTTATTTTAATTAATGTTATAAAATAATTACAATTTGACAATATGTTGATTAATGATTTTTGGTGTAATTTATATGAAATATTAGTCTAATTAAATGAAATACAAAAAAAAACATTATATAATTTTTTGTGAATTGTCAGACAATTTTATGAATTGCAAATACTAAAAAACTAAAAGGATCAAGTCATTCATGTTTTAGTATTTAATTTTATACTTACCTGTCTTTATTTTGATGTAATATTTAGGTGGTGGTGGTGGTGTTTAAAGTTGTGGTGATATATAAGGGTGTGATCAAACTTAACAACTTTCTCCAAGGGACCAACAAAATAATCGGCCGTCCCATACATTTAGATCGAGTAGGTACCTATTGAAGTTATGTATGGGCCAGTTGATAATTTTTTCGCTATTTCGATGTTTGTTCCATCGAGAAAGTTGTTCAGTTTGATTGTCCTTGAATATGATAATTCGGATAAAATGTGTTTCTATTCCGACGAAAAACATAAAATATATTACAGACTACAAAGAGAAGTAAGTAAATAAAAGCATCAAAAAAGAAAAAGCAATCTTTGCGTGTTTATTTATTTATTTATTAAAACTTTATGCACAAGTAAAAAAATACTGTACAAATGCGGACTTAATGCCTGAGGCATTTTCTACCAGTCAACCTTAGGGTGATGCAGAGAGAAAACATGGCAGGTGCAGCATAAGGGATAGATAACTCGAAAAAGAATAAATACTAATAAATAAATACATATATACATACATATAAACAGAATAAACTTTGTCAAGAGAAATAACGATAGGTAGAGGAGAAAAAGAATCCAGCAAGAATCAGCGCTGAAGTGATTCTGCCAACTTTATACGATTTACGATTTATTACGTGTTTGTGTGGGTCACATCTGGAGCAATTTGTTTCTCGATGTTTGCTTGAGCAAATACAGGTCGTGAAATTAAAACAAAATGATTATATTAGTATGAAAATATATAATATAAAGAATATCATCTGCTTAGCCTTTTCCCAACTATGTTGGGGTCGGCTTCCAGTCTAACCGGATGCAGCTGAATACCAGTATTTTACATGGAGCGACTGCCTATCTGACCTCCACAACCCAGTTACTGGGTAATACGATACCCCTTGGTAAGACTGGTTGTCAGACTTTCGGGCTTCTGACGACCCGTAACGACTGTCAAAGATCCACGAATGACAGCCGGGACCAACGGCTTAACGTGCTTTCCGAGGCACGGGGGAGTCTCGGTATGTAAAGAATGGTCACCCATCCACTGACCAACCCCGGCAAGCGTAGCTTAACCTGATGGATCGACCCGTGCGGCTGTTATTACTTAGCCACGAGCTCCTCTTATATATATATAATATAAAGAATAGGGGAGGGGAAATTAATTGTTAAGCAAATTGACTTCCAGCCTAAATTGCCTGTATATTCAACTGCCATTATTTGACAGTTGTATAAAATCGTAGACAGAGTATAGCAATAGACAAGTCACAAAAAAAACCGTAGTCAGTCACGGGGATGGGGACTGCCGACAGAAGTGAAAACTTGACAGCACAACACGTCACATTAGCATATCGGTGACGCGAACTCATACAATTTTCCCAAAAATCACTAAACGCGCCTAAAGGATTTTTGCCTTCATTTATGAGACTAGGAGATCCTGTAGTCAGAGTAAACGAGACAGAAATATATATTTTTCTATCTCTTTCGCGGATGCAAACTTATCGTCTGGACTCTGTTATTATCCTACAAATCAAAACGGCTGTCACGGTCCGGTTTCCTTGGAAAGTATTATATTAAATAGTACCAGTTTATAAGCGACTGTCAAAGGCTATCGCTATTTCTTATCTAGTTAAACGCCACAACGGTCACCGGACCGGTGAATAATTAATTTTCTATTGTGTCAATTGTCTGGCAGCTAGCGTGTTACAGCTAATGTGCAGAATTTTCCATCTACGTATAAAATGGTTATAACACGGCAAATTGAGTTAGGGTGTCAATTAGCTTAACAATTAATGTCCCCCTCTATACATGAATACACATTCATATGCTAGGAGTATCTTATGTTAAATAAGCTGATGGTTGCTGTTTTTTTTCGGAGAACCAAAGCTCTTTCATCATCATTAATTTCAGCCGAAAGACGTCCAGTGCTGGACATAGGCCTCATTCAAGCACCGCCACTTCGACCGGTTCTGTGCTTTCCGCATCCAGCGGATTCCTGCGGCCTTCACAAGGTCATCGGTACACCTTGTAGGAGGCCTTCCAACGCTACGTCTACCGGTACGCGGTCGCCATTCTAGAACTTTTCGGCCCCATCGGCAATCTGCCACTTACGTTTGTCAATTCTTCGGGCTATGTCGGTTAACTTTCGGATCTCTTCGTTTCTGAAAGCTCTCATGTGATTTGCTAATTACATGATTAATAACTGTCACAGTCACTTCATAATTAAATCATGCCCTTGCCTCGTGTCGAAATTCTCAAAGTTGTCGTAAATAAACTTGACTTCTAAGGCGTGTTACACATTCGGGTTGTAATGATTTGGCACAACGGCTGGCAAAATCGAATAAAATGAAGATATATTATAATTATGTTCGAAAGAAAGCCTTAGCCGAGCCGACCCGAACATGATTCAGTGAGGGTACACTACCTACGGCTGAAATGTCTTGGCAAGTCCGAACTTCACGCAGATGGCTGCGCAGTAAATTTTTTTAGGAACCAAATGGTATCATGAGGCGAGTGTGAGTGAGAGGACATGCGCGAAAGTTCGTAGTGCCTATGTTCAGAGTTGCCAAGATATTTCTGCCGTAGTGTAGATACCGAACGGAGTTTGCCGACCGGCACGAATAAAATGAAAGCCGGACATGTGAATATCTAATTGCGTAGGGTCGGTGAACCAAATGTGCCGATATTAAGAGGGTACATCGAAGCGTGGTTTAGCTCGGTGTGTAAGTGAAATGGCGTTATGGCTGTCTAGTTTGACGCGCGAGACAGAAGACTCTCACGCGCTCCGGAATTTAAACGCGCTTCGTTTAAATGTAGATTTATGACAAACTGCTATGAATTTTTAGCTTAGTAAGTTCTTAATATATTTAAATACATTCGACTTAAAGTACGTTTTACTGCACAATAAGGAACTGTTTACGTATGATCGTATAAAACAAAATCATGTTTATCGGTTTTAGTACAGCAGTAGACAATTAACAACCAAACACACCTATAACAAACACCTATGACAAATAACACCTATGGAAAATCCAAACGATTTAACCATATACATTTTGGTTTTATAGGAATTTTAAAAACACAAAATTATCGATGTCCTCCTAACAATGATCCCTTCACCCCTACCCAATCTTCCCTCATCGTCACAAATTACTCGCGACTTATCTCACCCCAATTTATACCAGAGACAACTTTATAACTCAAAAACCGTTACAAGAAATGATTTAACAGCCAATCGGACAAAAGGAATGCCAAACCTTCTAACAATTCGATTTCTACAACTTTGAAATTTAAATTTAAATTAATTGAATAACAAGACTTCCAAAGAGTACATTATCAGAGGTATTGGGTGGGTCTGCGAGTAAAATTATTACTACCCAATCAAAGCGCTCTAAGTTTTAAATTTAATTATGGGTTCGCGAATGCGTTTTAATCAAGTATAATTTAGTTGAACGCGGTTATTTTGTTATTTTTGGTGCATAAGGGCCCGAACACACGTGCCAGAACCACACCACATCGCAGCGACAGAATGTGAGCAAGCAGTGGATACCTATACACATGTGATTCGCTTCAAATTTTTGCAGCAGTTGCATTGTAGTAACATCAAAATATCGATGTGTTTGTGTTGTCACTAGTAGTTGTGATGTGGTTAATTTGTGGCTAGTGTTAACAGACAGACAGGTCGTTGTGGCTGAGACGTGGCCTTGATGTGATCGATATCGCCCACACGGTTGATTTTGACGGTCAATTAACCCGTCGCGCGCCAATTAGCAGACACAATTGAAATTCTATTGTTATCTGTACACATGGTGTACAATCGACATTTTAAGAGTTAATGTGGTCCGTGTGAATTAACTATTCAATTTCATACAAATTAGCGCCCGTCCACGTGTTGTCGTTGTGGTGTGGTCGTGGTATGTGTAATCGGGTCCTTATGTGTTTGTCTAAAGCGATATCATCTGCCTAGCCTAGTCCCAACTATGTTGGGGTCAGCTTCCAGTCTAACCGGATGCAACTGAATACCAGTATTTTATATGGAGCGACTGCCTATCTGACCTCCACAACCCATTTACTGGGTTATACGATACCACTTGGTAAGACTGGTTGTCAGACTTTCGGGCTTCTGACGACCCGTAACGACTGTCAAAGATTCACGAATGACTGCCGGGACCAATGGCTTAACGTGTTTTCCGAGGCACGGGGGAGTCTCGGTATGTAAAGATGGTCACCCATCCACGGAACAACCCCGACAAGCGTAGCTTAACCTGATGGATCGACCCGTACGGCTGTTATTACTTAGCCACGAACCCCTTGTCTAAAGCGATACAGGAAGTTTAATTTTTGAGTTAGAAGTTATTAGAAGATTTGAATGGTTTCCGAGATGAGATTGAAGGAAATAGGTCAACAATAATAATAATTTCACAGTTGTGGGGAAAATGGAGACGTTATGAAACGCTGAAGGTTCTCATTCTTATTGCTATGAAAACATTGGTTGATTTGTTGGCGTCACATAATTATGTTCAAATTACAATAACTACAGAATTTTAATTTCGGTAAAATAACACTGGTGTCGTGTTGTAGGTATTGTTTTAGTTTGGTTAATAAAGTCAAGGAAATTAATTGTTAGGCAAATTGAAACCTAGAGCCATTTCATGTAACTGTCAAAAAATGACAGTTGTGATTTTACTATACTTACGCACAATTTATGTTGACAATTTGAATTTCCCCGACTTTACTAACTAAACTATAACAATAAACCACATATTACCTAATTAAGTCTGACTTGTCTTGTTTTGAATTCCCAGACGTGAAATTGACACAGAGTTTTTGCGCATTATTCCGCTTCAATAAAACCTAACACAGAAGAAACCTAGCCAAGAATGGCATTCGTATTTAAAGGTAAATTTCACCAATGAAATTGAACGCGATCAGCACTTAAAAAACGCATTCAAAAGCTGTCACTGTCATTGTTGAAGAATATTGACACAGACAGCTCTTGAACGCGGTTTAGGTGCGCTCGCGTTCAGTTTCATTGTTGAAATCCGCCTTAATTCGTCTAAAAAACTCGAAAAGCCTCATGACATCACGCTCGCATGGACTCAAACGAGGTTTGTCCGAAATTTTGACTCCTTTCAACTTTACAAGTGAAATTAAAAACTTTGTCTGAAAATGAAGGAATGCTTTGGAATTTAGAAAAATGTAGGCAATTTGGCAGCTATTTCTTTGTTGAATTGTATGACTAACTTTCAAGTTTGGTTTATCTTTACGCTCGTATTGACGTATAAATTATTGCCCGTTTTAGTTTTAGAGGTTAGAATTCAACGGGTTTTTTTTACTGTGGCGATATGGGGCGCCTAAATACTATGTAGATTATTGCAGGTTTTATTTATTAGATACTGTTTTTCTGGATGAAATATTGAATTATAACAATAACTAGCTACGCTCCGCGGTTTCACCCGCGTAGTCCGGGATAAAAAGTGCTAATCAAGGGTATATAAGCTATCTACTTATCGAATTTCATCCAAATCGGTCCAGTGGTTTGAGCGTGAATAAGTAACAAACATATAAACCACACACGCACACACACACCTAACAAACTTTCGCCTTTATAGTATTAGTGTGATATTGAACCTACAAAATATATTAAGTATTATTTGAATAAATTTATATTGAAGACCTTTTTTCATACAAAACATTGTTTAAATTAGAGTTAACCATTTACAATTTTATGAAATGAGTGATGGATTAAGTAATTAATAACACAAAAAATAATCAATTTTTTTATATAATAAACCAATGTTCGAATAAACATTTTGTCAATTTTTTAAAATAAAAATATTGTTCCATTTTAGTTTGATAAAGAACCAAAAATGTGCAACAACCATCCATCATAAAATAAGTTTTCAAAAATAGAAACACAATTTTACCGAATTCCATTTTCAAAACTGGATATCCTGATAGCGTTTTGTTTCCCGAGTAAATATTTTGTTTGTCTATTTTTAGCCGTTAAACACAGAATGAATGTATGATTTTGTTGTTTTCCGTACAAATCGGCTTGAAATTCTTGGTATATAGTGTAAATAACATGTAAATAAATTTATATATTGTTAAATTTGTAAGTAAATAAATTATAAGCGTTTTTCTTAGCAACTTGTTTTATTTTATACCCTACTAGCTGCCCGTTCCCGGCTTCGCACGGGTGAAAAGTTAAATAAAATGTTTAACTTTTTAAGATTTATCAGACTTTCAAGCTGATGAGGTTACGCAGTAAATCTTCCTCGATAGCAGTGATGGCAGCATTTATGAGAGCACTGGTGGCCCAGTGGCAACGGCCGCAACTTACGAGTTGTAGGTCGTAGGTTCGAATCCCGACAGGCACTTTGTAAATTATTTCATCACCACTGCTCTCAAAAGGGTGAAGGAAGACATCTTGAAGAAACTGCAACCCGCACTGTGCCCGTGTGGATTACAGCCTCCTGGCCTGTGTCCCATCAGTGGGAACATTATAGGCTGATTATGTTTATTCTAAACATTAGGTGGTATCATTCTGTTTATAAAGCTCTTCAGAGGTGGATTTTTGAATGAAATCTAATATCGGTTGGCAGGAGGAGGGGGTAGGGAGAGTGAAGGGGGTGCCCCCACTCCCCTGGTACCACTCCTATGAAAAAGTAATGCACCGTTCTTGATAAAAACTAATTATTGTAAACTACCTCTCCCTCCGCGCCTCCGGATTTTTATATCCACTCTTAGAGGTAGCAGTCAAAAGACTACGTAGAGTCGGGGTGCCGCGATTCGGTTTTGGAACAGATTCGACCTATTTTATTTTATTATGAAGTAGGAGTACACTAACTTCCTTCTGAGCAGGATTTCTAGGTTGTTATAAAAACAAATAAAACAAACAAATGTCACTGACACATGACGCAAATGGCATAGTTTTTTTTTTTACTTTTAGTTTCATCGATTTTGCATGACATTTACACCACAGATACAGATCAGGTACAGATTTAGTTGTCAATCACCCATTTTAACGTTCCGTTTCTCTATTTACCTGATTTGAGGTTAGAAACATTTTTATTAATTTCTCGAAAAATATGCATTACCTTGTAATAAGGGTGGTAGCGTTATAATCAGGGACCCAACCCCTACCAGCTTTCACCCCTTTTACCCCCCTCTTCCTGCCAAACGATACTAGATCCGACCTGCGCTGACACCGCTGGCGCTAGAAGTCGTTATAACTCGATTTTTCTAACGGTGCGCTTGGAGCTGCCAAAATCGTTAGGTTAGATGTCTGAATTTGGCGCCCGCTTACCTCCTTAGCGCTCCGCCGACGCCTCACTATGTCTAAATACACACTCGTGTCATCTGCACAGTTTTATAATACTTTAAAAAAATCGGGCTATATAAATTAAAGCGCAGCGCAATAATTTAGGTGCACCATACACGAATAATTTACCGTTACGTTCCTCGCCTCGCTCCCGTCTGCGTGGTTTCACTTTATCTCCCCAATGTACATTTTAACTGCAATTTAATTTTCTCTGATATGTTGCGCCAATTTATTCCTTAAAGGGGTAATTTTTAGGGTTTCGTACCCGAAGGGTCCACGCGGAGCCCGTCTGTCCGTCGTCTGTCATACAGGTTTTACAACCAAACGGATGCAGCTAAAGTCATTAAATTTTACAGTATAAGCATCTTGTTAACCCAACGCCATACAAATGATCAAAAAATATGTTTTAATGTTTTTAAGGGGGGCGCAAAAAAAAATGTTGACATACCCCATCAAATGAGATATCGTTGTTTAGAACTCGTTGAGTAGATAAATAATGTATTTTTTGATTTAAAAAATATTGGAAAACAGAGGAACGAGAAGCCACCAAAGTCAACTTTTTTTATTTACAATTTTTTTTTCCGAAGAATTTTTTAACTTCCCATTGACCTATGAACTTGAAATTTGGTGATAATGTTTATTTAAAAAAAATTGACAATATACTGATAAATCAGATTAGGTACGGAACCCTAAATGTGTGGAGTCAGACACGCACTTGGCCGGATTTTTTATATATATGGTACGATAAGATATCAACTAGAATAGCTTCAATCGATATGGTCACGATTAGATTCTGTGAGTTGAGTTGGCATATCAAAATTAAAGTTGTGTTGAAAAAATGGGACACGAAGAAAAAATCAAAATTGATGGATCTTATTGCCCCGAAGTGAACAGTCGATGGAATACTTATGGTAATTACAGACTTATCGTATGGGCGTGGATGATGAACGAAATCACAGTAATTTTCTCTCCTGCGGATATAGCACATAATGGATTTTATGCGCATGCAGCCCTGCAAACATTTGCAATAATCTTGGTCGGGATTCCACTGGCGTATTCAGAGATATGTTTGGCGCAGTACACGAATTGCAATATATTCACAATGTGGAATTTCTTCCCGCTGTTTCGGAATGTTGGATATGGCACATTATTTTTGATTTTCTTAAAATCACTATATTTGTTGGTGTTAAGTTCTTGGTATTTGGTGTATACATTTTATGCGGCCCGGAACGTCCCGCCCTGGCTCAGCTGTGACGACTATAATGATCCCAAATGTATGGTAAAAAAGGTGAATGTATCAATTTTCCAACATTGTCTAGAAGTTCAATTAGGTATTTGAAGACGATTGCGGCATGAGCACTGCGAGCTATTTTTTTTTTTGAACGTGAAATAGGTGGAAACTGTAGTGCACAAATTGGATTAAAATGTCTTATTCCATGGAAAACAATCGTAGCGGTCATTATAATATGTGCATCTATTTACATTTTATCAATTAAGCAAGAAAGATTAATTCAAGTAGCGGTCAAATTAGTAGCTATATACGTTTGTGGTGTCATCCTGGTTTTGTTTTGTGTTGCACTGTCGAGCAGCGGTACTTGGTACGCTACAAAGACCAACTGAACACCAACTGAACACCAACCAACCAACAACCCAACCAACCACCAACCACCAACCAACCAACCAACACCAACCAACCAACCAACAACCTACCAACACCAACTACCAATCAAACAACCAACCAACATCAACCAACCACAACCAACCAACAACCAACACCAACCACCAACCAACCAACTATACATTTCTTAACTGCTATAGCACTGTTACCAGAGGGTTTCTGTCGGTAGGCACTGGGTACGGTATATTAATTTTCTTATCTCGCGACGTATCATTTCGGAGTCCTGCCACAATGACTGCTATTATAAGTACACCATTATTTGCACTAATTGTATCATTTATGTTCGCTCTTATTGCATTTAGTGGAATTAAAACTATGACTTATTCCACGGAGAAGAAGAAAACGTTATGGAAATCGGCAACAGTTTATTTTTTCAAATGTTTGCTTCAATGTCCGAAATCATGATTTACTTTGATGCGTTGCCTGTTTGGGGATTTTTTTGGTTTTCTATCATATTCTGCAGTTTATTTATAATTTTTTGGATTTTGTATTTGTTTCTAAAATAATTATTGCTTCATATGGATTTGGCAAAAGAGTACAAAAAACTATCTAGTATATTAATGTTTTTAATAGCTTGTGCACTTCGATTTCTATGTTTCAACTTAACTGGTATACTGACAGATGCAACAGAAATGATTCAATCACTTTATTATTTTTTTCTTTCTGTTTCATTGTATTGGTTTTATGGTATCCACAACCATAACGTACATTATTTTCATGATAGGAATCAAAACGAATCATTTTTGGAAGCTAGCGTGGCTTTTAAATCCTATCTTTATTTCCGTTATTATTTACGCTCGATGGGAAGTCATTGAAACATATGAGGACTCATATTTTATTGAATCAATATCTATGACTTGTGACATGCTTTTACTGTATATTATATTAAGCTTATACTTGGTTATCATTGTGGTCGGCTTAATAGCACAAGTGATAAATTTTTATCGTCGTGATGAGCTTCATGCGCTGTTTAGTGCTAAAAGAAGTTGGGGGCCCAGGAATAATGTATTGTACAGAAGTAGGAAAATGTTTGTGCCTGAAATAATGACGAGAGAGTTTCTGTACCGACAAATTCGTATACGTGGTAATGACAAGAAACATAATCTGGTGTATAAAACGGAGGCAAAGAGAATTTCGAGCGTAGAGTCACTGGGTGAAGAGTTGTCATGGAGCGCTTTGGCGTCAGATTAGTGTATTCATAGGTTTATTTAGTTCATGTTTACCGTACCTGACCTTTCATCAGGTCCGTATTGATCTGACACATGTATTTATATTACCCCGGTCCTCCTCTTGGACATTTTTAATGTGTAAATTCCAAATGGCCAGACCTTTATGCGACACTCCTATACGGTGATTGTTTATTATTACGTGAACATGTATCGTTTGAATGGCTTTTGTATCTGCTTTTACCCATCCGACCTGCAAATTATAATTGATTTTTAATTATTTTTTTTAAGAATTTTTCCTTATATAGGTCTTTACCTATGAAATTGCCGTTCTGCAGTACTGGCCATTTCAAATCAAAATATTTTTTGTTTGGCTAAGAATTCTAATTTCAAATTAATTTTATTTTAAAAACATGGATTTTTTTTTCCAAAAGTAGTCATTTGTTTATTGATTAGTGTTACGTTTTCATCGCATTTCAATCTTTTTCGGCATCATGGATACGTTAAAAATTCGAGTAATTATGGAATATGAGTACCGTCGTGGCAGCAACGCGGCACAAGCGGCACGCAACATCAACGACGTTTACGGAGCTAACACTACAAACCAACGCACCACTTGTTATTGGTTTGCTCGCTTCCGTTCTGGAAATTTCGACTAGAAAAATGAACCTCGCGGTCGTCCGAAGACTTAGCAGCTAGTAGTGAATAAGCTATATCCGCCTAAGTTCTGCACCAGACATTTAAACGTTGCATCTCGACCAATTAAAAAACTTTAACAACTTTAAAAAATTAAACAAGTTTAAAGGATTTTTTTATATCCAGAGCGCAATTTTTTTATTTTTTGTCCGACTTCAAATGTTCTGTGGCTCGTACGCACATGCTGGCGTGACGTCACGACTTCGCTTTCCCGCGCAAGCATTGCGTCGCGCGTGTTTTGTACCCACCGAACACGATATCACGACATCACTAACCACGAGAGAGCCCCACACTTATTAAACTGGATGACTTTTTTTACCGTCTTGAATAAAATAGGCTATAATAGTTGAACGGAGTAGAAGCCTATGGCATACCAAACTTTTTTATTTTTTTTAAATCAAAATTAAAATCAATTACTACTAGGTTGCATATGATTTGAGTTTCGATATTTTTAAACGATTTATTATTATTTTTTTTCAAAATTTCTGTTTTTATTGTTTGAATATGAAAAGTTTACATCGAATTTGTAGTAATTATTGATACTTAGATATTTTTTTCTAACTAAGTTATTAACAAAAAAAAACTACTACTAACTTTTTGTTATTATTTAAGGTCATATAATATTAAAATCACTTTTTTTTTTTGCTTGGATATCTTTGGTTAGACGTACTGAACGCTGTTTTAAAATTTGTCTATCTATTTTAATGGGACCTTATTATACACAATATGTACAGTCTCTGTCTGTGGCAGATATTTTTATAGCACCTTATATAATATTGTTTATCACCCAAGCAATCAACAACCTACCGCGTCTTCCTTAAACCAAGAATGATGTCCCACTTTCTTAAACACCGAATATTCTGAGACGATCCAATGCTCGTAAATCCACGAGAAAATATTTCATAATATTCCAGTCGTACGCCTGTCACCATGAGTTTAGATTATGGTAAGCAGTAGATATATAAAATGACAGCAAATATGGTGTGATACGGAAGAATTATGACGTCTTCATATATATTTAAGTAGAATGTGAATTACGGTTATATTGTTTATTCATTCATTAAAAACGATCGATCCGTGCGGTTGTTAAGTATTACTTAGCCACAAGTAGGAGTGAGGCGTATTTATCGAAACAGTTAAAAGAACAGGTTTTTAAAAGTAACAACATGGAACAGATATCTCAAAACCGATAAAACAGTTCCTGCCTGTTTCACGACCTACAACAGACATTGCCGTAACTAGTGTTTGTATCTGTGTAATATAACAAGCTCTTCTCTATCTAGCTTATCGATGTTTACTTTGTTAGAAAGAGAGAGATACAAATGACACTGTCCTGGAACAGTTTGGAACAAGCTCTTATAACTTCCGACTTATTGTAATAGAAAGAGAACAAGCTCTAAAAAAAATAGAACTTAATAAATATTGTAATCTGTTACAATCATAGAGTCTATGATTGCAATGTAATAGGCTGTTATTTTGGAACAGGATTTTGGAACTGCTATTTCCCTGGAACTGGAACAGGTGAAACAGGTTTCTAATTTTACCTGTTACAGACCACCTCTAGCCACAAGCCCCCCAGAGACTTTCATGTGCCTGTCAATTACAGTCCTACCAACTTATAGGTGAACTGAAAGAGGACGCCACCGTCGATGCGTCGACACAATCGAATGACATTTCAACATGACGGCCGTAGTTCCAAATTTCGCCATTTCACAGATAAGTTGGTAGGAGCGCTTCCATGCTCAATGTCAATGTCAATGTCATGGTCTGCGCTCGCTGCACAACTGATTACGGAACGCTCAGTACATCCTCTATCTATGTTAACAAAATCTTTCCACAATTTTTCTCTTAAACCCAAATTAGAGTAACACAAAACTTTTCTAAGCCAACACTTTAAATTCACAACACGGAGGCACATGAAATGTGGCTGTCAGCTGCTGAAACTGTTGAAATTATTTATAGATGCAATTTTCTGCGAGTTCTACGGTGCATTTTAATGCAAATATGATAAACTAGCTTAGTGGAAGAATGAAATAGTCAGTAGAAACCTTTATGTTTTATTTTATTTTATTTTATTTTATTTGATAGGAATAACAAACAGCAGTATATTACACAGTAGGCATACAATATATAACTTGCAATAAAAGTAACAAATACACTACTCAAGACGTTATCCACAGATTACCATACAGAATAGCTAGCTGTTAGCAGAGCAAGTTAAAAAAGCACTTATATTACTTATTAACTATATATTAGGGCTATGATCTCTTAAAATAGTCATAATTTCACTCTTAAATACAGCTTGGCTGAGAAACATAATATCAGTAGAGCCAAACAGTTTATTATAGGTGTCAACCAAACGATGTAACGGTGAGCGAACGCCTGAGTTAGTTCGACAAAATGAAGTAGCAAATAGGCGTCTTGAACGAACCTCACGACCGATTACAGTACGAGGGATCAGGTAGCACAGACTGTTCACAAGATCAGTACAATCAAATTTATTGCGGCATATACTAAACAGAGTCATCATTTCAAGAAGGGTGCGACGGGATTGTAGGGACATGAGGTTATATTTTACAAGCAATAATTTATAGGTCATTTTGGTTTTACAGCATCTGTAATGCATGGAACGGAGGTACTTACGTTGAACCAACTCAATGATCTCAACGTACTTTTTGTAGTAAGGGTTCCAAATGGGTACTGCGTATTCAAGTTGTGGCCTTATTATTGATTTATATAGATGCAAGTAAGTAGAAGGCCGATGAAATTCTCTAGACGCTCTCATTACGAATCCAAACATTTTATAAGCCTTATTGATTATGTTGTCTACATGAGTGTCAAGATGGAGCTTTGAGTTGAAGATTCTGAAGATTTGAAATCTGTTTTCTAAGAAAAATAAAAAATACGTTCGAAACTAGAGGCGTGCATTTGTTTGTTGATTAGAGCTGTTGAGTGAGTAGTTCTGAGTTAGATCCCCAGGTCTGGCAAAGTATACATTCAGTTTATGCAATTAAAGAAAGAAAGAAAGAAAAAGTATTTATTGTGACTCGCACAGGACGATCACCAACTAAACTAAAAAACACAATAAAAAAAGTTTAAAAATAAATAAAAAAAATAAAATTACCTACTTACTAAAAATAATTAAAAATAAATTAATGTTAATTAGTATCGACTTCTCTAAATTATTTTCTTCTAATCTCCTCCTCCTTCTATTTTCCTTGAAATCGAATCACAAAACTAGGCAGAACCAAAAACCGGCCAATTGCGTGTCGGACCACGCACAATGAAGGGTTCCGTAGTTGGGATGAATTTATCCAAAGAACAAACTTAACACTAGTTGAAAAACATGGTCTCCCATACATTCCAACTGCAAATATAAGTTGGTTGACTATTACTCGTAAACTTGAAAAGCCTACTTAGCTGTAATAGTTTTCCTTTTAGCTTGGTTTATATACTATTACCGTGATTTTTTTCACCCATCCAAAACTAATCGTTTAGCTGGCAGGGGGGCGGGACACTTGACCACAAACCCGCAATATTTTTGAAAGACCCATCCAATAATACCCCACACCATGGGGTAGACGAGAAAAAAAAACATCCCCACTTTACGTGTGCAGAAGGTACCCTAAAAAAAGTTTTTTTTCATGATTTTATTTCACCACTTTGTCGGCGTGAAGAATTTGTATATCCATGCCAAATTATAGCTTTCTAGTACTAAGAGTCTCTGAGCTAAGCTACGGACGGACAGACGGACATAGCGAAACTATAAGGGTTCCTTTTTGACTACGGAACCCTAAAAATGCAACTTTTTAGTCATTTTCTAACCATTTGGACCTAAATGTTAGAATCCACTCTTGGTTTCTATAAATAAAACTTAACAACTGCATCTAAGTTAATTAACAGAACTCAAACAAAATTAATTTCTTGATAACCTGAGCGGTCTTCAACTTTAAGTATGTACTATTAAAATTCAACACAGCCAGGTGTCTAGCCAATAAAATGAACGTCTGCACCGTAAATTTTATTAACTTTGAAATAATTATGTCTGAAACTTAGTTGCTATAGTTTGATAACATATGAGTAACTTAGAGAAAACTTCATCAGGTTGCATTAGACTATTTTGTACAGGCTGTATCAGAAAGGTGTGGTCAAAAAGGGTGTGATACAGACCATCAAACTGAACAACTTTCTCCATGGGACCAACATCGTAATGGAGAAAAAATTATCAGCTGTTCCATACATAGCTTTGTACGGAGCAGCTGATAATTTTTTCGCGATTACGATGTTGGTCCTGTGGCGGAATCTACATCGCCACCATATCGCCACATATGAACTCCGCGTCACACTGACGTCACGCAATCCTGCATCGCGCAATCAGAGTTTACCGCGCGACTAGCATACATACAACGTCCCGATATCAACCGTAGGGCAGTTGCCCACATAAGGCGGGAGGAAACGCCCGGGTGTCACCATTGTGTAGATCGCCCGGAGGACACGGTGGAGCATACAGTGGAGGTCTGCCCGGCTTGGGCGGAGCACCGCCGTGTTCTCACGGAGGCGATCGGCGGCGGCGATCTCTCGCGTCCAAACTTCGTCCAAACTTGGTCCAGGCCATGGTGCGGAGCGAGAGTGCATGGGAGGCCGTCACCTCCTTCTGCGAAGCAGTAATGCTCGCAAAGGAGGAGGCGGAACGCGAGAGGGAGAGGCAACAGCCGCGCCCTCGCGCCCCTAGCCGCCGCAGAAGACGCCCAGGGCGGCGGGAATCTATCGCCGATTCCCGGCCACCGTAGGCGCGGGCTTGCGGACGACGAGTAATGGGCAGCTCGCCGTCCGGTAAGGACCAGGCCCGGGTCGACGGCGCGTTGTGTTCCACGCGCGCCTCAAAGAGATGTCAGCAGTGACGGGGTCCAATAGGGCCGAAGCCGCCGGGGTTGCGGGTAGTTCGAAAGAGATACCGTGGCCCTGGCACGGGCAACTGAAGGAACACGGGTGGGTTTTAGTCAGTAAAAGTCTGACACACACTCCCCCTCTGCCCGGAGCGGGAGAAGTCATTTGATGATTTCCCATCCACAAAAAAAAAAAAAAAAAGGGCAGTTGCCCACCAGACACAACACCCGTCTGGTCGGAGGATCCTCCCTTTTCAATAGAAGATGAGTGAAATTTACACCATGTTCCTCATGCCTCTATACTGGTGACCCCGAGCATGAACGTCAGCGCAGCCTTCGTGCCACTCCTTCAGCGTGACGTCATCAGCATGACTTCCTCAAGCTTTTGAGCGGTGAGCCACACAGCCAGCCAGTATCCATGGCTTCAACGGGTATCCTGATCACCAGCATGCACCGGACGCGCATTCTTGGTCATCATCTTCAGCCTCAACCTCAACCCTGCGCTGTACACTCCGACTCACTCGAACATAACGCAGCGTCACCCCGACTCACTGGGGTATCACCGCAGACAGTTCCGACTCACCGTGAACTATGCGGCACCCGGTTCCGACTCACTGGAACCACAACTGGCACTGGCAAGCATCGCAAGATACACGACCTTAGCCCACTATCGACCTCCGGTCTCCGGAGGGGACCGCGCGACTAGCATATATACAACGTCCCGATATCAACCGTCAGGAGTTGCCCACCAGACACTACACCCGTCTGGTCGGAGGATCCTTTCGGTTCAATAGAGGATGAGTGAACTTTACACCTTGTTCCTCATGCCTCTATAGCCCCATGCTTATGTCAAATACAAAAAAATATATATCCGTCACTTATGTCAAATGCGTAATTCGTCGTTTGTGATATTTGTAATGTATTATGTGTATTTCTGCATCTTTAAGGCCTCGGTCACGAAGTCAGCGGGAGTGGGGCGGCGCACGGTGGATCGAAACTGCTATAATATTATATGAGGGACATTGTAATTTTTTTACAAATTCCATTAACAAAAAATACCTATCGAAAGATCAGTTATTTTGATGAATAATTGTCAGGAAACTTTTTTCTCTAAAACTGATAGTTTGCCCGGAAAAAAAATATATTTTTGTTGTATGGAATGAAATAAA
Organism: Cosmia pyralina; assembly: GCA_946251885.1. NCBI lineage: Eukaryota > Metazoa > Arthropoda > Insecta > Lepidoptera > Noctuidae > Cosmia > Cosmia pyralina. The sequence continues at coordinate 3,483,241 of OX276362.1, read as the reverse complement.
AACTGCTAAAATTTGGCCAAGTCTTGACAGGTCTTGCTTTAAAACTACTTTATTCCTATTCTTTGGCTTTTTGGCTATACTTCTACGCTATTAGCGCGCGCCCATACTTGCCCGTTCAAGAGTTATGAGGAAAATGAAATGAAATGAAATGGAATGATGATGAATGAATGATGATGATGGGTAGAATGAAATGATATCATAGGTAAAATAATTATTTTACCTATGATATCATTTCAAAAAAAAAAAAAAAAAAGCAAATAATAATTTAAACAAAATTAAAGATAAATCAGGTTAGTCTTTTAATTTTGTTTAAATTTATTATTTGCTTTAATTGTACACATTTGTTTGTGCTACAACTAAAGTTAAACATTATTAACATTATCTCCCATACACTCCAACTACATTTACAGTTGGAGTGTATAGGAGAACATGTTTTTCAACTACAATGTTAAGTTTGTTCTTGGGACAAATTCATTCCAACTACGGAACCCCTCATTGTGCGTGGTCCGACACGCACATGGCTGGTATTTTACACTCCGTTCAACCCATGTAATAGGAGCCGAGCCTATTGCCATCAACCGGGCACAAATCCAGACTCCGGACTGCTACTGAAAAATTCCTGATAGAGAAACTCAATGACACTTTACCCGACCCAGGACCTCATGCTCAGCAGTAGTACTTGAAACCGAGTCCCCCAAAGATATATCCCTAATACCAACCACCCCTCCACCATCCCTCACCAACAAATCACCGAACCCCTTATAACCAAACTTCGCCTCTATAAACCTACTTCAAAGTTTCATTAATGTAACACCAACAAGTTTCAAGTAACTTGCACCTTGGCACGCTGCAACTGATGCATTTATAAATTTTCATTACCACACTATATCCTTAAACCTTGAACAGTTGAGCTGCGCTTACACGTGCAACTTTTCAGCAACTGTTGCCCGGCAACTTTCCCTGGAGGTTAAGGAGCAATTATCGAAGCATTATTATTATTTATTTATTTATTCAGACAACAATAGTTCACTTTGTTAGTAACATTATTATTTAGCCTACGTTTGTCAATGATGTGTTAATACAACTGATCTGGTTCGATCAGCCAACGCCCACACAAGCGAAGAATGATGTTAGGACTGTCACGCAATCTTCGAAGTGAGGCAGATTTCTTGCTCCATACTGCGTCAAAGGTGTGCGCTTCGGCAAACACTGCCGACGCACTGCAGAAGCATGGCAGTCGCAACAGCACCCGAAACGCATTATTATATTGGATACGCAGAGCATTGAAAGCCCATTGAGTATATCAGAACCACAGGCCCCCGAGTACAGCGTTGTGCAGTATGATTTAAAAAGGGCTATTTTAACTGCAACTGTACATCGCGAGAACCTGCGGGCCAGCATGTTCGCCCGGACTGACAACGCTCTATGCTTCATGCTTCAGGCTTGACACACAAACCGTCGACACACGCCACCGAGCTACGGACTACAGTTTTATATGAACTTGCCGCACTCTGACAACGCTGGTGGTCGCTAAATAGGCCACCCCACGTACGAAAACTGTAGTTCACAGCTCGGTGGCGGCGTTTTGTGGCTGTAGCGTAGGCAGCTAAAATTGCGCAATGTGCTTCGGAGAGTGTGTGCAGGAGCTCCACGACCTGATCCCACCATCACCATTTTACTACCGGAATACCAGACGTACTACAGGGTACCATCCGCACTTGGTTGATATCCCAACCAGTCGTACTCAGCGCTATTTCTCCACATTTATTATGCGCACAGCCAAAGTGTGGAACTCTCTGCCAGCGTCTGTGTTCCCTTCCACATACAACTCGTCTGCCTTCAAAGCAGGAGTGAACACTTAAGCAGGCATCTTTTGCGCACGCTCGTTCCATCATAGAGCTCATCCATTGCTTTCCATCAGGCGTGAGAGGTGAAGAGCAGGGCCAGTCAGCAATTCTATGCAATCTTGGTATTGCCGTCGGCTTAACGTTCTTTCCGAGGTACGGAGGATCAACCGCGGCAAGCGTAGCTTTACCTGATCGATTGACCCGAGCGGCTATTAGAACTTAGCCACAAGCCCCCTTATGCAATTGCTCCATATCACTTATAACATAATCAGCATATAATGTTCCCAGTGCTGGAACACACCACGCGGGCCCAGTGTGGGTTGGTAGATGTCACATGTCTTCGAATATTTGGTTCTAGGAAGCGCCTGCCTGGGTTCGAACCCACGACCTACAACTCGTAAGTCGGGACCGTTACCACTGGGCCACCACTGCTCTTAGATCACTTTATGATATGCGTAAACATGTAACATTGTAGAAAATAAATTGATTGATGTTTTGTAACGTCGTGACTTAGCGTTGCCGGAGAGTAATATTCCGAAGTATTCCCGTCGTATTATTCGCGGAAGCATTCGGAAGTTTTGAGCAGTATTCGCAATTATTCGCCGAGCTAAGTACATGTTCGGTCACGCATAGAGTACTTATCTATTACAGTTTGGTATTCACCGATAGATGGCGTTAATGCCAGAGACTGTGTTACTACGCGTGCATTCATAAATCTGAGTACTATTCGATTTGAAAACTTCTGAATACTTCCAAATATTTATTTTCATCTACTTACGTAACAAGTTTTTGTATGCGGTTTAGGTGTGAAAGTGATAGAGAGGTAAATACATAGATAGATTACTGAGTTTATAAAATAGTTTTTTTTTTCTTTTGCTTATATCTCGAAAACGGTGTGTCCTATCGCAAAAATAATGAAAATTTGGCTCCCCTTTATAAAAGCCATAAAACCCCTGAACTTCACATGTAGGTACCAAAAAAAAAAAAAAAAAGATTTATGAAATATCTGAGAATTATTCGATTTGAAAACTTCCGAGTATTTCTTTTCATCTACTTACATAATAAGATTTTACTAGTAGTATTCCTTCAAATCGAAGTATTCTTTTGAATATTTGCGAATTATTGCGAATACTTCCGAAGTTTTGCAACCACTATACATTAAAGAAATAAGCAATTTAAGTTAGCCATCTAACCGAACCTTTAAACACGTAGGTAACTAAGTTTTATGGGGTAACGTGGTCGGCTTTAAATGGTATATAACGCTACTTTTCACGTGCATAGAAGGGGTTAACAGAATTCTAAACAGGAAGTGCGAAATATGTTGTAGATAAAATAAATTTTGTAAAGAATGTGCGAGAAGTAAAGTGAAATTTAGAGCTGGAGGGGCGCAGGAAGGGGGCAGCTTCAACGTGTTTTGAAATAGTTTTTTCTGGTATCTACCTATATTTTGAAGTTTATGGGTTTATGAGTTTTATAAAGGGTGGCCAAGTATTCATTATTTTTGCGATAGGATAAGTACACCGTTTTCGAGATTTATGCAAAAGAAAAAAAAATACATTACTGTTTAAAAAAAAAAAAATATTTTTCTTATTTTTTGCACTTGAAGTCAAAGTGTTGGTGTGAATTTTAGTTCATGACAACTAATTTAATTCCACACCTTTTTAATCGCAATTAAAAAGGCGTGGAATAAATTTATTGATTTAGTGAAAATGGCAATTTTGCTATTCTGAATTTGACGTTTTAATTAATAATTCGGTGCAATCTTAGTGCTGTCAAACTAAAAATAGTTGTGTCACTTTATTAAATTTCAGAATGGGAAATCGTCGTTTGACAGGAATAAACTAAATTTTGGTGATTTTTAGTCTAGTTTAGAGGCGTTTGTGACAAGAGAATCGGCACCACTCTCAGTCTGCATATAAAAATTCAACCAAATGTATTTAATTTAGTCACTATACTCCATCGGTTTAGGCAATTGAATAAAGGTAAACAAAAAACACCACGTGTCTGGTTAACCGACTAAACATAATATCTGTCACTTCAGTTGTCATGCTACGACACAGTTGTACTCTTCAATTTAGCTACGTTATACAACATTTAGTATGTTTGAAAAATCACTTTTATAGGGTTCCGTACTCAAAGGGCGCCAAACAGAACCCTATTACTAAGCCTCCGCTGTCCGTACGCCTGTCTGTCAGCGGGCTGTATCTCATGAACCGTTACAGTAACATAACGTAATATGGAAAACAATTGAAATTTTCTATAATAACAAATATAACAAAAATAAAATAAAGTTAAAAATTAATGGTGTTTATGAAACGTGTTTTAAAACTAAAGTATTTTTTTTTTAATATCTTATTTTTTTAATAATAGGTCTTTACTTATGAAATTGCCGTTTTGTATGAAAAAATTTAAACGAATTTTTTCATGAATTTTTTTATTTGTATTAATCGAAGTAATCACCCATGCAATCAATGCATCTTTGCCAACGCAGTGGCAGTTTATTGATGCCCTTCTTAAAGAAATCAGCTGGACGGGAGGCAACAAATTTTTCAAAGGCATTTTGTACTGCCTCTCGGGTATTGAATTTTTTTCCCGCCAAGAAGTTATCCAAATTCTAGAAAAAGTAGTAGTCTGTAGGCGCAAGGTCTGGTGAGTAGGGCGGATGACGGAGAGCTTCCAACCCCAGTTCTTGCAACTTGGAGACCGTCTGCTGTGCAGTATGAGGTCGCGCGTTGTCGTGCAGGAGCAGCGGAGACGAGCGATTGACCAATGCTGGTTGGAGATGTGCCAGCTTTTCCATCATTGTGTTCAGTTCTTCACAGTACACATCTGAAGTAATGCTCACCCCGTTTGGTAAGAAGCTGTGATGAATCACACCGGCGCTAGACCACCAAACAGTGACCATCACTTTTCTAGGGGTAAGTTTTCGTTTAGGGCATTGTTTAGGTGCTGAACCAGGATCCAACCAACTTGCTGAGCGGTTGCGGTTATCAAACAGAATCCATTTTTCATCGCAGGTAACAATGCGGTTCAAAATTCCTTCATTTGTGTGTCTGTTGAGCAGTGCAAGGCACGTCTCGACGCGTACTTCGCGCTGGCGATCATTGAGTTCGTGGGGCACCCATTTGTCAAGCCTTTTTACCTTGCCAATTTGACGCAAATGGACCAATATTGTTTTGACGCTAACGTCGAAAGCTGCTTCTAATTCAGCCGTAGATTGTGTATCATCAGCTTCCGCAATCGCCTTTAATTCGTCACTGTCGACCAAAGTCTTCGGACGACCGCGAGGTTCATTTTTCAGGTCGAAATTTCCAGAACGGAAGCGAGCAAACCAATAACAAGTGGTGCGTTGGTTTGTAGTGTTAGCTCCGTAAACGTCGTTGATGTTGCGTGCCGCTTGTGCCGCGTTGCTGCCACGACGGTATCATACTCCATAATTACTCGGATTTTTAACGTATCCATGATGACGAAAAAGATTGAAATGCGATGAAAATGTAACACTAATCAATAAACAAATGACTACTTTTGGAAAAAAATCCATGTTTTTAAAATAAAATTAATTTGAAATTAGAATTCTTAGCCAAACAAAAATTATTTTGATTTGAAATGGCCAGTACTGCAGTACGGCAATTTCATAGGTAAAGACTTAATTTAAGTACTGTAATGTGTGTGTGTGTGTGTGTGTGTGTGTGTGTGTGTGTGTGTGTAGTGTGTAGTGTGTAGTGTGTGTAGTAGTGTGTATATATTGTACGCTGGTACGGAAGCCTTCGTGTGCGAGCCCGAGTCACAATTGGTCGGTTTTTTAATTTCTATGTTAGGATTTATTTGAAATACTCTTACGCATGAGTATTGCCCGTGTTTTAATTTATTGTCAATATTGTCATCTCCAAATTGTACATTAAACCGCTGATACTTGAGGATTCACTTGTAATAGAACATCGAGCATTTGCCGTTATTAAAGCCGAACTGAACAACGAACAGAGCCAAGCATATAGACATATATCGCTACGAATATTTTCACGATCATTCTAGCGAACGCTCTAATAAATGCTCGTTAAAACAAGTCAAGTCGTCAGAAAATTGCTGTGCTCGGAAAAAATCTTCGTTTCAAATTCAAATTCTTTATTGCGAACTAAGTGTAGAATTTTGAAGATGTCAAAAATAGACAGGTTCTTAGAACTTTGTTGCCTGTTATGGAATTGCAATTTAAATTGTTATAAATATAAAAAAAAAACTTATACGTAGGTACTTAATATTACAGCTATACAATTTACATTATAATTATATTAATTATAAAAAAAAACAGCTTTTCCCTGCATTTATGTTCGCGTAACTCGTCAAAATGTAGGGAGCAGCTGACTTTTTTTTTCAAGAATTCAGATTTGGTCACATAGTAAAAGTTGTTTGCTATCATGAGTACAATCATGTGTTTAAGTATCGGTCACTAGATACCAGTCACCCTATATATAGTTAGAGATTATCAACAGATAAAAAAAAACAGAAAAAAACACAAAAAAAAAACACAAAAAAAACACAAAAACAAAAAAAAAACAAACAAACAAAAACAAAAAATGTCACTAAACTGATGTTCTGTTCACATTATTTGGTCTAACGCGCGACAAGTGAGCCATCATATTATTATGATGTCACTCTGGGGAACCAGACATACTAGTAAAAATATGATTTAAGGATTTATTATGTCGCTGCTCAAGTTGGGATTTCAAGCGAACAAATATATTTCTAGGATAAGTTTTGTGGCATAGAATAGGATTCCCCATTGCCATCATTGTCGTATATGGTGTCAATAGGATAAAGAGCTGTTTGCTTTTGTTTGCTAATTGGTATCAACAAACTGCAGTCATCGGGGCGATTATGGTGATTTTTAGGGTTCCGTACCTCAAAAGGAAAAAACGGGACCCAAGGATCACTCGTGTGTCTGTCTGTCCGTCTGTCACAGCCAATTTGCTCCGAATCTAATGGACCGGTTAAGTAGAAATTTGGTTCTCATATGAATTTCCGTGACCCAAACACGAACGGGTAAAGTGAATAAATGAATTTTGACTCGGACACTTTTGAGGGGCAAATAAGAAAATTATAAAAAAAGTTTGCAAACTGTATCGTGTGACATATAAAATGAAAGAGCTTACTATGAGGGTCTCAAAATATATTTTTTTTTATAATTTTATAATAATTTTTTCAAAGTTATTTAAGGAAATAGACGAAAATTGACCATTCCCCCCCTTATCTCCGAAACTACTGATCCTAAAATTTTGAAAAAAATACAGAAAATAGTTCTTTATCTGTAGATTACAGGAAAACTTATAAGAAGTCTGTTAGTCTTAAAAAAACATGATAAATCTCTCAATATTGTGAGTACAAACTTACATTTACAGTTGGAATGTATGGGAGAACATGTTTTCAACTACAATGTTAAGTTTGTTCTTGGGATAAATTCATACCAAATACGGAACCCTTCATTGTGCGTGTTTCGACACGCACTTGGCCAGTTTTTCTTTAGAGCGTAATTTTTTGAAGATAGTAAATAAAGGCTGGCGCAGATTAGTGTGGGTAGCGCCTCAACGCAAAGCATTGCAAAAATTCTCCTTTATCGCTTTCGTAAATTTTACATGAACCATTGCGGCCATGAAAAATGTACGGTAGCCTTAACAGGGTCGCTCGTAAGGAATTGTGCTGAGGTGATAGTCAACAGACCAGTGGTGGTCCAGTGGTAACAACCCCGACTTACGAGTTGTAGGTCGTGGGTTTGAACCCAGACAGGCGCTTTACTTTATGTAAATAATTTCATCAAACTCAAACTCAAACTCAAACTCAAAGCATTTATTTCAAATAAACCAATTACAGGCACTTTTGAATTGTCAATGGGTCGGTCAGTCAGAAAAATGAAGCTAGTTGCCCATTCCAAAGCGTAGTAGATCCCTATGGAGAAGAACGGGCAAGAAACTCCACGGACACTCTTTTAAATCATAATATTTTTACAAAATATTGGTTACATCGTTCAAGTTGAAAATATACATGTGAGAACAATGTAGAAAGACGTGCACGTTAAAAAGCGTCCGTAATAAAAAGCTAATAACTAAAACAACTAAATTAAATATTAAAATTAAAAATAAGCCATGGCAGCTAAGAGACGACCAGTCCCAACTGACGGCGCCCGTTCACGAACATGACGCATGGATCAGCACCAATTAGCTCAACCATTTTGAAGGGAACTTAATGATCCAACACACACGCCACCATCAGCGAGACATTTGAGTGAGCATGACATACTCTCAACCGCCAGGGCACACTCAAGTCAGTCATCACCACTGCTCTCAAAACAAGTTCAAGTGCTTGATTCAGTAACAATTCACATTGCGTTTGAATATAATTCAGCATGAAACATAGTATTAAATGTACAAATATAAGAATACATACAAATCAGTTTGAAATAGAAAACATTGTAAGTAGGTACATGTAGATTCAAAAATAAACGATAAATATCGTAAAAATATCATGCGAACATAAATTATAAAATCTCATGTCAATAAAATTAGCAATTTAAACGAAAAACAATAATAAAAAAAAAAAAAGTAAAAGTCATATGAACACAACACAATATAACATATTCATGTCAGTTTTAAGAGGTAAACCAAACACAAATCACTACATTACAAATCATCTAATGAGTAGAGACATTTATCCAACAGGAATGTCTTGAGCCTTGCCTTGAATGAGCCTGTGTACAGCATACTATTTAACTGAAGCGGTAATTTATTAAATATTTTTTTTTAAACGGTGAAGGAAAACATCGTGAGGAAACCGGCATGTCCTAGAACCAAAAATTCAAAGACATGTGACATCTACCAACATGCACTGGGCCCACGCAGTAGATTACAACCCACTCCCTCTCACAGAGAGGAGGCCTGTGTCCCAGCAGTGAGAACATTACAGGCTGATTATGACAGCCAATTTTGACACAAAACTTCCTAATATTATATAATCTTATTACTGCGATACTAATACTCTTATAGATTTTTCCACCAAAAGAAGATGATAGATCGCGTCATTCTGAGGGGCTCGTGGCTAAGTAATAACAGACGTACGGGTCGATCGATCAGTCAGTCCATGTATGGGTGACCATCATACCGAGACCCCCGTGTGCCTCGAAAAGCACGTTAAGCCGTTGGTCCCGGCTGTCATTCTTGGATATTTGATAGTCTAACGGGTCGTCAGAAGTCCGAAAATATAACAAACAGCAGTACCAAGGAGCATCGTATTACTCAGTTACTGAGTTGTGGAGGTCAGACAGGCAGTCTCTCCATGTATAATACTGATATTCAGCTGCATCCAATTAGACTGGAAGCCGACCTCAACATAGTTGGGAAAAGGCTAGGTCGATGATGTTGTAAAACTGATTTTTTATCCAAACTGTAACACGCATATACTAGACACATAAAATCGTTTAAAAAAAGATTGCTTTGTGAATTCTCTAATAAAAAAGTATGTTTCCCCTGGGCATAGTGAAATGCTCATCGCTTCACTGCAGCTTTCAAATTTATTATTATTCGCGCTAGAGGGCAGTACGTGTTCCTCTTTCCTTGGTAATTCTTGTTGTATCTTCACGTTTCTTTAAGTTTGAGGAGAAGATAGATTTCTCAGCGATACGAGTACTTATGTTTGTTGTGAGCGATACTTATGTTTATTACAGAAAGAATGCTAAGCGAAAACGAAGTAAATGCGCGGGCGGGTGACGCGATGCGACGGGGTGGGATGGGGGAACAAGATATTTCACACGGACGAAGTCACAGGCATCAGAAGCTAAAAATTTTATAGATACATGGGGCGATTGCCGTCTGAACTGGACAATTTGGATTGAAACAGTACTGAAATTACTACTGGCGGGCTCGTGGCAAAGTAATAACAGCCGCAAGGGTCGATCGAAGGTTAAGCTACGCTTGCCGAGGTCGGTTCGTGGATGGGTGACCATTGGTTTAACGTGCTTTCCGACACACGGAGGGGTCTTGTTGTGTAAAAATGGTCACCCATCCATGGACCAACCGCAGCAAGTGTAGCTTAACCCGATCGTTCGACCCATCTCGCTTTTACAATAAACAATTCATATTAATGTAAAAACAATGAACCTCTTTTCCCACTGCAGAGGGACAATTCTAAACCCCCAAAATTACCGCAAAGACAAACAAACGACGTGATCCACCTGGCTTGCGGCAATTAGTGTCGCGAGAGCAGCCCAGACACTCCACTGACACTTGTCGCATCGTGAGAGGCGACACTCGTCTAATTAGAGAAGCGAGACCGCTCTAGCTTAGACTGACTGTGATTGGTGGATTTTTGGGATAGATTTTAATTTTGGCTTTGTTTACGAGGTAAGGTATTTGTGTGTGTGCATGTGTGTGTCTAGGTGTGTATGTGTGTGTGTGGTGTGTGTGTTTATGTGTGTGGATATCTATCACATTATAAATTTAAAGTTACTTTTCTTTTCTATTTGTAAAACCGCGCTGTTCTTCTAAACTTCGCAACGCATTTTGATGCGGTTTTATCATCGTTTAAAGAATTTATTCTGGAAGGAAACATTAATATAAAATTTACATTAATCATCATCTGATCGTTTGACCCGTGGGCTGTTATTACTTAGCCACGAGCACATCGACAATTCAACCCAAAATCCTGAATAAAAATGTCCTTTAACTATTGAAAACTGTGTCACCCTACACTAGACACAAACAAGCGATCAAAACAGCTTAAGCCGTCGCTAAGACCATTTCATTTGTGCCAACAGCAGAACTTGTGCGGCAGACTGTACGCCATGTCACAATGTGGACTACAAATGATGGGTTTGCTTGTATTTCTATGTATGTTTAGTTTACAGTACCTACAAAATATAAGCTATTAACTTTTGCCCGCGGCTTCACCCGCGTGGGGGCCTGAATTATCCCACGGGAACTTGCTACCGGTATAAAAAGTATCCAATGTCCTAAACTAGCTCATGGTCTGTATGCTAAATTACATCGAAATCCGTCCATCTGTTAAGGATTAAAACGATAACAGACATACAGACACAGTTACTTTTTATATTTTTCTGTGTTGAGAGTAGGTATTTACAGGATCCTGATATTATGATGGTTTTTAGAGTCGTTATGGCTTGCAAGATCAAAAAAATAAAATAAAGAAATGATGGGGAAATAAAATAAAATCAATCAATCTGCCTAGCCTTTTTTGCCAACTATGTTGGGGTCGGCTTCCAGTCTAACCGGATGCAGATGAATACCATTATTTTACATGGAGCGACTGCCTATCTGACCTCCACAACCCATTAACTGGGTAATACGATACCCCTTGGTAAGACTGATTGTCAGACTTTCGGGCTTCTGACGACCCGTAACGACTGTCAAAGATCCACGAATGACAGCCGGGACCAACGCTTAACGTGCTTTCCGAGGCACGGAGGAGTCTCGGTATGTAAAGATGGTCACCCATCCACGGACCAACCCCGGCAAGCGTAGCTTAACCTGATGGATCGACCCGTGCGGCTGTTATTACTTAGCCACGAGCTCCTCCATTAATGTTAAGTACTATGTTTGACAAAAACACGATTTCATAAAATTTTCTCGATTGAAAAAAATCCCAAAATTACCTCCAAACCGAACAATAAACCGCTGGTATTCAAAAAATATTTTAAATTAGATCATGAAACTTTGCATACTAACTGAACTAACTATAAAGGTCTTATTTATTTTTTTCAAGTTACCATTATTTTCAAATTAAAAAGCAATTATCTAAACTGTGACGGAACATCGCCACATACGAATTACTCGTCACACTGACGTCACGCAATCCTGCATCGCGCAATCAGAGTTTACCGCGCGAATAGCATATATACAACGTCCCGACATCAACCGTCGGGCAGTTGCCCACCAGACACGACACCAGTCTGGTCGGAGGATCCTCCCTTTTCTATGGAGGATGAGTGAACTTTACACCCTGTTCCTCATGCCTCTATAAAAACTATTAGCGCCCAGCACCGCACTCAATCTCGCTCTCACTCAGTCCGCGAGCAGTATCGTGCGAGCGAGATAAAAAGCTGAGGTAGCATGGGCTCTTAAGGCCAGGATATTCGAGCGCAGTAGGCATTTAGCGTTACCTCCCACCCCGCGTGGCAAGTCGCGCGAACGCGCAGTTCAAATGAACTCGCTGACCCCGCTCTGCAAAATAATTTTCCCATAATTTAAACTTAATTACCACTATAATTATAATACAACTTAAACTAAGATCTACAGTTTAATTATACACTACAACAATATTTACAGACTGATTTTTAAAACTAATAAACAAACACGGAAAATAACAATAATATGACAAATATTTCGATCGATTAGCGGAGGGACGCAGCGAGCCAGCAAAAACGACACAGGTCCTGCCTCGGAAACGCCTAGCGGGCTACTGAAGCGAAGCGCGTGCGCCGCTTAGTTATACAGGGTGTTTGGTGCATCGTTTGCCAAATTGAATTGGCCGAAAGAAGAGGTCATTTGCTATCGCTTCAGGCTCAAGTACTCATTTTTGGCCACACCGGTTTTTTTATTACAACTTTCTAATTTTTATTTTGAAAAAATCCAAAACTCAGCATTAAAGCTTAAATTAAAAAAAAGTTTTAAGTGTAGTCGTCAAATTTCATTTTTATTTACATATGTACTGTTGTATGGCTCTATCAAATTTAAAATTACTTGCCAGTTACATCTAGTTTTTTTTTAATAAATCACAAAGTTTTTGGAAAAATAAAAAATGAACTTAAAACTCAACTTTAAATAGCTATAAAAAAAAAACTAAAAGCGATCGGGATCTTCGAATTATTTTAAAAAGTTCTCTAGTCTATCCCCTTTCCAACGGTATGCAATGTGTTAAAAAACTCTTTTAATATCTTTAATAATTAGCTAAATGTGTAGTCGAGACACATCAGGCTGATATTGGATATTACGTTTAAAACACTAGTTTTCGCATAAATTACATGCTATTAGTAGATAGATACTGTTATCTCACGTCTTACGTAGTCTCTTATCTCGTTCTTACATAGGGAACTTTCCTCGAAATTGAAAAAAAAATACATTATTACAAAAATAATCATTTATTAATAAGTAATTTAATTACATACTAATCTTACAAGTCTTGTTCAAACTGTCTACCACTATTGCGTATGCACGCGCGACATCTTCGTCTTATCTCAACTGTAGTGGTGCGTAAACGCATTTCTGCTTTGATCGTCATGAAAGCCGCCTCAGTGCGTTGGACTAAATCATCTCTTGTCTCAACTTCCGTGGCGTAGACGAGTTCTTTGGCCCGTCCCCAGACGTAAAAATCCAACGGAGTTAAGTCTGGAGAACGTGGAGGCCAAGGAATAGGGCCATCCCTCCCAATCCATGAGTCCGGGAATGCATCATTCAAGTACTCCCTGACGGTTATTCTCCAATGAGCGGGACAACCGTCATGTTGGAAAACAAAAGACCTGTCTTCACTGAAAATTGGCAAATCAGCTAATAATAAGGGCAACTCTGTTTGCAGAAATTCTAATTCTTGTAAGATTAGTATGTAATTAAATTACTTATTAATAAATGATTATTTTTGTAATAATGTATTTTTTTTTCAATTTCGAGGAAAGTTCCCTATGTAAGAACGAGATAAGAGACTACGTAAGACGTGAGATAACAGTATCTATCTACTAATAGCATGTAATTTATGCGAAAACTAGTGTTTTAAACGTAATATCCAATATCAGCCTGATGTGTCTCGACTACACATTTAGCTAATTATTAAAGATATTAAAAGAGTTTTTTAACACATTACATACCGTTGGAAAGGGGATAGACTAGAGAACTTTTTAAAATAATTCGAAGATCCCGATCGCTTTTAGTTTTTTTTTTATAGCTATTTAAAGTTGAGTTTTAAGTTCATTTTTTATTTTTCCAAAAACTTTGTGATTTATTAAAAAAAACTAGATGTAACTGGCAAGTAATTTTAAATTTGATAGAGCCATACAACAGTACATATGTAAATAAAAATGAAATTTGACGACTACACTTAAAACTTTTTTTTAATTTAAGCTTTAATGCTGAGTTTTGGATTTTTTCAAAATAAAAATTAGAAAGTTGTAATAAAAAAACCGGTGTAGCCAAAAATGAGTACTTGAGCCTGAAGCGATAGCAAATGACCTCTTCTTTCGGCCAATTCAATTTGGCAAACGATGCACCAAACACCCTGTATAATCATTTGTTAAAATAATAAAAAACTGTTTTGAGAAAAAGTAACCGGAGAATGTTCTCCTAAACGTTATTGCCTATTTTTTGACATATTTTTTTTTGAGTAAAAGTTTGGTCTACTTCAAGTACGACTTGAAAAACGATCACAAATATCTCTGTTTTCGCGATTTTTTACGATCGAGTGAAAATTTAAATATCGTGTTTTGAACCGGAGAATAATCAAGAATGTTTATTAAAGTACAACATATATTTTTACCAAATCAAAACTAAGAATATTTGATTGTTTAATGTTGAATCAAAAATAGGTCGATTTTGAGGAACCTGGCCTTAAGAGACATGTGAGAAACCTCAACAGAGGAAATTCCCAAAAGACTACGCACGAAAAAAATGTCTTTTCCCTGCAAAGTAATCATTGCGTACAGTCTGATATAAATCCGTCCCACTGGTGTAACTGATGTACTAGTTCACAAAATGACGACACCGTTGCAAACAATACGTACCTAATATTATGTGTAATGCTTACTAACACATATGCATAATAACTTGTATGTGAGTATCCGTGAGCCACAGTATCAGATGTTACTTCACAACGAGCGACAGAACGAGAACGTAAATCTCTCGCGTGGACATTGTGTGCGTTATAACTGCGGGGCCCCTTTCAAATTCTAAGCTTTTAGGGTGCGTTTCAACTGACCTGGAGCTGGGTGGAGCGGAGACGAGACGTGCAGGAATCGTCCAATCACAGACGAGACGAGAGACGTGATGAGGATTTCAACCATTGTGATTGGTTGATTCCTGCTCGTTTCTGCTCCGCGTTTGTGGAAACGTACCCTTACTCTATGGGAAAAAAGACTATCACAATACCAACTTCAACTATGGGAACAAACCTGAAATCGCGAAAAAAAAATCTGTTGTTTTTTCGCATAACTCGTCAAAATGTAGGGAACTGCAGATTTTTTTTCGCGATTTCAGGTTTGATCCCATAGTAATTAAAAAGTTGTTCATAGTAATGAGTACAATGACCCCTTAAAAGGTTGTACGTTATTTAAGTTACACCTTGTATACGACATTTCGCTAATTGCCTGAGTAATTAGCAAAATGTCGTATTATAATATTCAAAGAAATAAGTTTATTTTACAGAGCACATAAAACGTAGAGACAAAGCTCTAACGATGCCGCTAACGAGACCCTTGGAGATTTAATTTAAATGTAAATAAAACAAAATAATTAACTACTATGAACGGGTTATTTTGCTCTTTACGCCAAACTAAACTAACTTGTTTTTACATTACTGGATTTTAAAAATAAATGCAATGGTCCCAACGGTGAACAATCAATCTGCCTAGCCTTTTCCCAACTATGTTGGGTTCGGCTTCCAGTCTAACCGGATGCAGCTGAATACCAGTATTTTACATGGAGTGACTGCCTTTTTTTTATCGTGTGGAAATCCTCATGAATGTCCTCCACCCTGGGGCAGGAGGAGGGGTCTGTCAGACTTTTACTGACTAAAACCACACAGTGTTCTGCTGCTACCTTTAGCCGGGGTGCTGGAGTGCTTGCGCATTTCGTCACGCTCCCCCGGCTAGGTGTCGGCCCGCATGAATTCATGCGGACCCCGTCACCCTCAGCGGCCTTATACGGCCGCAATCCTTCCAGAGAGGCGCGCGCGGAATTCGGCGCGCCGCCGTCTCGGGCCTTTCACTGTTCAGGCAACAAACTCCCCCAGTCTCTTGCCTGCAGGCCTCACCTTAAGGCGGCTGGAGATCATTTCGCGCCCTCCGCCACCCGGTGCGTCTGCTACGGATTGGAAGGGAAGTTGTATCCTCCCTCTCCCTTTCCGCCGCCTCCTTTGCGACCATCACTTCCTCGCAAAAGGAGGCGACGGCGTCCCACGCGCTCTCACCTCCGACCATGGACTGGACCATGCCCGGAAGCGAGAGAGAGTCCGCAGCACCAACCGCCGCGACGAGGTCATTACGCTGCACTGCCCAAGCAGAGCATTCCTCAAGAGTGTGCTGCGCCGTGTCGTCGAGGCAGCTGCAGTGGTGACAACAGGGTGTTGGTTCCCGGCCTATGCGGCACAGGTACTTTCCGAAGCACCCATGTCCGGATATTACCTGTGTCAACCGGAAAGTAAGGGCGCCATGCCGTCTCTCCAGCCACTCCCTCACAACGGGTCTTACCGCCGCTATGGTAGCGTGCCCTGCGCTGGGTTGCGCAAGTCGCTGCTCCCATTCCACCACTAGGGTCTGGCGGAGCTCAGCCCTGTACACCTCGACATGACGAGGCATCAGGTGTTCGCCCCGCTCCAACGCGTTCCGGCGCCACCGATATAGTGACGCTAGGTTTTTGGCGTCAAGATCCCAGGGTGGTGATCCGGCCAAGAGGCTTGCCGCCTCGAAGGAGATCGTACGGTATCCTCTTATCACCCTGACGGCCATTGCTCTCTGAGGTCTTTTCAGTATTGCAATGTTGCGGACCGTCAGGTTGTCCGCCCATACAGGCGCTCCATAGAGCGCCATGGACCGTACGATCCCGACATAAAGCCTCCGGCAGGAAGTACTTGGCCCCCCCAGATTAGGCAGCAAACGCGAGAGTGCATTCGCAGTGCCCATCAATCGGGGAGCCAACCGCTGAAAATGCGGCCCGAAGTTCCACCGGCTATCAAGGACGAGTCCCAGGTACTTCATCGTCGACTTGATACCGATGTGGACACCTCCTACCATGATGCTGGATCCCGAAGGTGGCGCTTTCCGGGGCCCGTGGAAACAAATGGCTTCCGACTTATGCAATGCCACCTGGAGACCCAGTCGCCGGATCATGCCCACAATGGAGTGACTGCCTATCTGACCTCCACAACCCATTAACTGGGTAATACGATACCCCTTGGTTCTGTCAAAGATCAACGAATGACAGCCTGGAGCATGCAATGGCTTAACGTGCTTTTGAGGCACGGAGGAGTCTCGGTATATAAAGGCGGTCACCCATCCATGGATCGATCCCGGCAAGCGTAGCTTAACGTGTTGGATCGACCCGTGCGGCTGTTATTACTTAGCCACGATCTCCTCGGTCCCAACGGTGAATATTATAATAATATTTCTTCCTTCCTTCCCAGAAATCGGTATTAAATTTTAATATCGATGCAAATGTGATTAAATACATCATCACATAAAAACAATAGGTACAGTAAGCCTCAAAAAGACGTATACAGTATCTATACTAATATTATAAAGCTGAAGAGTTTGTTTGTTTGGTTGAACGCGCTAATCTTGGGAAATGCTGGTTTGAATTGAAAAATTATTTTAGTGTTAGATAGCCCATTTATAGAAGGGCTACAATATCACGCTACAACCCTTGGGAGCCGAGCAAAAAGAAAAAAAAGAATGCTAAGCAAAAACAAAGTAATAGCGTAGGGTCATGGGAACAAAAAATTTCATGCGGACGAAATCGCGGGCAGAAACTAGTAATATTTATTCGACAATATTGTATCAATGTATAGCTATAAAAAATGTTACTCATTGTGTACTTGTGTGCAAAAATTCGAAAACATGTGACTATGTGACATCTTTCAACCCGCACTCGGCCCGCGTCGTGGTTTACAGTCCACTCCCTCTCTAAGAGAGGAGCCCTGTTCCCAGCAGTAGAGATACTGCTGTAGGCTGAGTGAGAAGAAGAAGAAGACGAGAAGAAGAAAAGAGAAGAAGAAGAAGGAGGAGAAGTCCAGAGAATGGACGACTATTGGTCACAAAAGTCAGTTAACCCACTAATTGTATGTTTCTCAGGCACTAAAAGGCTAAAAGGTCTCACCTCCGATTCTTCGTAAGTGAGAACTTTTAGCTAGTTACTTACAGCATTCCTGCATTGCTACAACAGAACAGAACAGCATTGATTTTATTGTAAGCCCGTGAACCAAGTTTCCTATAATGCCTCTGAATAAGAGCAGTTCTATATATAAAAAAAAAAATTCTTTGTCCGTCGTGTAGATTATATTATTAAAAATATTGGACACGTATTTTTTCTTTTTTTACGTAATCAAAAGATTACGACGACACATTGAGTTAAAATATGGCATGACGTCACTCCTATGCTCAGACTTTTAATTAGCTGTAGTAAAATGACACTTCTTAACTGTCATTTCGTAGCTAAAATGTCCCCATTTGATAGCGAAATGACAGTAGAAGTGTCATTTTCCTGCAGCTAATTAAAAGTCCGACCATAGGTAGATTTTATACGCAGAAGTGACGTAGCGAGCCGGGACTCCCCCACTTTAATGCGTGTTATCTAAGTAATTTTTTTATTAATATGATAAAACAAAAAATACGTGTCTAATATTATTTTATTAACTGACTGACGGACTATATAGAATTTCTTTTTTTTTACCCAGACATCATCCCAAATACTGATACCGGTAAGTGACATAATTATATGAAGTTCAAAACGTTACAACCTGGCCGCGCCAACACCTCGCCCCTTCCCGCACACCGTCTCCATTTTCAAAGTGGCACAAACTCAATATTGCAGCCATGACACTCATAGACAAAGTCACACCGACTTCGTGTGGTTCAAATGAGAATCCCGTTAAAGAGGTGCCTTTGATATTGCACCGTAAACGGATCCGGAATACGGGCCAGAGTAGACTAGATACTTTTAGCATCGGCGATCGGCGATTTTGGCTAAGTCGGAACTGAAATAAGGAACTCTTAAACTAACTTAATACCAAATACATCTGGCAGCATTTAGGCAGCCGCTTAAGGTTGCTGCAAGGTGCAACGTATTTTTTATGGCTAAGCACGTCCTAGACAGTTACGCCTCATTTTAATTAGGCAATAAATCGGCCGATATATTTATTTATTTTTATTTATTTTATTAATTATCACACACATTTGTTTTAGCAGGTAATACCAAGCTAACAAAAGTAGTCATGATTTGCTCCTTGCCGAATCCCACGTAACGGGTCTGGGTAGAAGCACAAGTTACATAGCGGACAACATACTAAGTGTCACCCTCTGGAATTCCGCCAAAGAGCAAGAAAATAAGTCCAAACGCCGAGAGACACTATTATTTTTAATGCTCGAATCACCGATGCAAACTTTAATAAGTTTGTGTTCCGGCTACCCGAAACTGTAAAAAGATCCTCCCTGGGTCCCAACCGTAACCTTCTGTCTGGAACGAGCAATCCCAACGATTCCAATATTTGTGGATTAATGAGTATTCCACGAAAAACCATAAAAAAATATTTTACAAGAGCGAGGTTGCGCCTTACTTCCAACTTATAGTATCCAACCATCCCTATAACAAAGAGAGCTGTATACATAAGCGGGTAGAAAGGGTAGACAACATACTGCTTCAAGTATGTATCTGGTAAATTTGTTTTGCATCTTTTCCAACATCTGAGAATACTTCACTTCATAAGGATTCCAGATGATAGCACTAGTTTCCAAGTTGCTTCGCACCAGTGCATTGTAAAGTGCTTTCACTGCTGCCATATTAATGAAGTTACGGGTTTCACGCATGACAAAACCAAGATTTTTAAACGCTTTTTTGCACACCTGCACCACATGAGCACGAAACGTAAGATCCCCAGAGAAAGTAATCCCTAGATTTCTCACAACCCCCACTCGCGGTATGACGTGACCACCCATACAATAATCATGGCGTCGGACTACCACGGCTCGCGCGAAGGACATTACACTACACTTCGTCATATTGTAGAGTAGTTTATTCTCTTCACTCCAAGCGACCACCCGATCGATGTCTCGCTGGAGCATACCGCAGTGCGACTCGTCTGTGATCCGCAAGAATAGCTTGAGATTGTCAGCAAATAACAAACAGCAAGCGTCTTTAATGACTTCAGGAAGATCATTCATCATAATTATAGATTCTAAAGGTCCTAAATTTGTCCCCTGACTTACCCCCGTAAAGGTGAAATACGGGTCCGAAGTGTAAACTGCATATTCTACCATTTGTTTGCGGTTGTCCAAGTAGCTAGCAAAGAACTCTAGGAGGGCTGGGGTAAAACCAACCCTCGCAAATTTACTCAAAAGTATATCATTGTCTACACTATCAAATGCCTTCCTGAAGTCAAAGTAAGCGACGACCATTTGAGCACCAGTCTCCGAGTCCAGCACTGTGGTGGCCTGATTTAAAAAACACATTAAATTAGAATTCGTGCTACGGCCTACACGGAAACCGTGCTGTGCGTCATTGAGCTGTGAGGCTACTTGCGAGTGGATAGTTGAACACAACGCAGACTCGAAGACTTTAGCAAATGCTGACAGTACTGCTACTGGTCTATATCCACTAACATCCGAGCTTGGAGCCCCTTTCGGTACCGAAGTCACCCTAGTCAATTTCCAGCCGTCCGGATACGAGCATTCTCGTAAAAAGCAATTAAATAAATGCATGAGCGGCCGGGCCAGCACCGTCCTACAATCCCTAACCACGAAGGGTGGCATCCCGTCTGGCCCAACCGAACGCTTGGGCTTGAGGCGCGCGAGCGCAGCACCCACCTCGCCGAGAGAGAGCTGCCCCACGTGAACGCGGGCTCTTCGCTCGAGCGCCGCCTGGCCAGCGGCAGCCGCGTCCAACCGCGGTGCCACCGTCCCATAAACCGAATGAAAGTAGTCAGCGAACGCCACAGCACACTCATGCTCTGGCAAAGGCTCACCATTCCTAGGTATCTTAGGTCTACTACGTTTTGAACGCTTGCCTCCAATAAAACTACAAAAAGACCTAGGTTCCTTCACAAATTGTTGATCCGTACGCCTCTGATAATCGCGGTATGCGATACTGATTTTGTCTTTGACAATAGAACGGTAGTGAGAAAAATGAACATAGTCGCTAACTGAACCAGTCTTTTTATAAGATTTGTGCCACAAAGCCTTCTTCTTAATATGACCTATTATGTCAGCAGTGAACCATTCAGGGTAGTGATACCGAAAGCAACCAGCCTTGGAGCTCTTTCTTGGAGTGCTATCATCTAAAATCCTGTAAAATATTTCATAATATCCTATATCCTTCGTCGGCATTACTTGTTTCATACAGAGCGCCCCGTCTACCCTTGCAAGTCCCAAATACAAAGAATGGAAGTCCGACTTTCTATTATTCCATCGTGGTGGTGGAATCCTGCGGTGCAGTGTAACCAGGGCTAGAAATCGCCCGCGCACGACTTACACTTACTCGTAGCGGCGGAAGCTGCGGGTCTATGCATGACAAACACTTCTCACGTTCCTCATTTACGACAATATCATCTATGGGCAAAGTAGTTAAGACTACATCGAGCGTGCCATTGTTGCAATTAAGAATATTGTTACATTGGCGAAACCCACAGGTGACAAAGTATTCATAATAACATTGTATATCTCGGTTTGTTGAATACATATTTAAATCAGCTACTAAAACAACTTTGTCATCATAGCTAACACATAACTGTTCTAACGAATGGAACATAAACATATATTCCCTTTCAATAGTCTTAGGTGGAATATACGCAACACAACACAAAAACAAAAAAACATTTAGACGGTATACTGTCGCACATACGATTTCGAACGGGTGGTGGTTCAAGTTAGCGTACTCTGTATAAGTCAAGAGCGCCGCTCGGTGTGGCGATCAGCATGACCCCTCCGTGTTTGTGGCCATCCGTGCGGTCACATCTAATTATCGTGTATCCGCTTGGAACCAGTTCACCGTCATGTATCGAGTCATTAATTCCAGTCTCGGTTATGGCTACCAAATCAAACAAAGACCCTGATATTATTATAAATCAATTTGAAAACACATTTTTTTTTTTTTTTCACTTTGTACGTAAGCCTCTAACGTTTTGGTAGAATAGATCTAACGAGCACTTGGGTTTCTTGCCACTAGCTTGAACCATTTTCACCCCATTCGAGCACACCAGCCCTAACGTTTTCGAGTGGGCACTATTTAAATCACTAGCATTAGCATACCGACATCTGTAAATCATTCCTATTTCGACGTTCAGTACGGCGTTCACTGAGAGAAACACCCAACGACTGCGCGTGCACCATCGCCGGCGTGAATCTCTGAGCTCGTGTCCCTCCGCTGCCCGCGGGGACGCATCGTAAACCAAGCAGACATCTTCACTCCTGTGGGCCACGCCGCCGGCGTGTTTATGCGCTCATTTAAGATCTCAGGAAAAGCAATTACGAAGACAGCGTGCCTAGTAGTCTTAATTAAACGTGTCTCGACAATATATTGGTCACAATGTTGAAGCTTATTCAAATAGGTGAGCACGTCTTGCTCCAACGTTTCCGGCTTAAAAGACCAATCCTCCAAATATTTAAGCTTTTCTACCGTTTTAAGCACGTCATCCTCTTGTCCACTGCTAGTGACCACTCGCCGTTTAGAATTACGCGCTTTGCGCGCCGGTTGTCACCCTTCATCGGAGGTAATGTTTTCGTGGCAATTATCTCTAGTGTCAGCCGTGCGCGTTTCCGCTGAATTCATGGTCCGACACTCCAACGATGATAAAGTTGCTTTTGTGGGTAGATTGGGATTTGCACTCGTAGCAGTCACCGTGGATGTCTTCGGCAAGTTATTTGTGTCACCTACGTCAATATCAGTCCTTGGTTTTGCAGCGGCTGCATATCCACTTTTGGCTTTAGCGCTAGAATTAACTCGCGCTTGACGCATGGGACGTTGCGTAGTCGCTGGAATCGCTGGCTGCTCTTGACCGCCTTCAGCATCCAATAGTTTCGGAAGGGACTGATTTCGGTGTACCCTCAATAGCTAAAGTTAACAATTTTAACGATTCCTCTTGCTTAATTATAATAGTGGTTTTCTCATCAATTTTGCACTCGAGAGCACTGATTTTTGTCGCGAGAGCACTAACTACTTTATGTAGGTCGCGCACTACACCTTCAAGGGCCTTGTGGGCCATTATTATATTTTTAAAATGCGTAAATACTGGGAGCTGTAAGTATCATACCATATAGCATGCGGGGACCAGGCGGGGTAATGACTAATAAAAGTCACAAGCCGATAACGGGGTCGGTACACCGTCTGCGGGGAATCCTCGTAGCGGGCGTAGCGACTAATGAAATTCATCGGACGGTAAATATCCTGTGGAGATACACACCCAAAGAAAATGAATGAATGAAAATGAGCCTTCAAAGCAAATGCCAAACGTGCGGTGCAGGTTCTCCGTATACCCCTATAGTTCCCTATCGACTAATAAAAACAGTCGCAAAATCGCCGCTCGCCGATGCTAAAAGTAGTTAGTCTGTTTAATTCTAAGGTGCATGCGGTTATTCCAACGAAAATACTGAAATTGGGAAATATAGAAGTGATGGTTTTGGTACCTTATTTCGTGGGTAGGAAATGTAAGGTTTTGAATTCGGTGTGTGCATTTGAATTTCAAATTGCAATTTGTCTAAAGATCTTGTGTGTCTTTTGGTAGCAGAGTTGTCGGTCCAGGATGTTTCAGTTTTAAATATTGTAAACGTAATTTATGTACTTAGACATCCTATTATATTGTACTAGCTGCGCCCCGCGGTTTCACCCGCGTAGACCGGGATAAAAAGCAGCCTATGTGTTAATCTAGGGTATAAGCACATCCCAAATTTCATCCAAATCAGTCCAGCCGTTTAAGCGTGAAGAAGTAACAAACACACACACTCACAAACTTTCGCCTTTATAATATTAGCGTGAAGTGTGATAGTGTGATGACTACCAAAAGCGACGGTTTCACGTGCAATCCGAAGTGTCTCGATATAAAACAATCCACCATCGTAGAAGTATGCTGCACTTTGTCCACCGCACAACGTCAACGGGATGTCAACGAGAATTCGTACAGTTGGCCGTAGAAGTTTTCGACTTCCAAAAGGATCTCCGGCTTCAAAACGACGATATCCACACTAGATTTGGTCAACTTCGTCAGGTGGCTACTCCCAAGAGATTGGACAAACGCTTTCGACCCTCAATTTTGCTCAATCGCTTTCTCTATGGAGGTGTATTGGAGCGTCGGAGGTCGCGTCGAACCAATTTTCTAATATTTTTGTTGAGTGCCCGTTATTCTGATGAAGTTATAGGTGGGTTTTTACGTCGTTTCGTCATAAGCTCCAAAAACACAAAAAAACAAACAAGCAGTAAAACATCGAATTCAGTTTGAAATTGTATATTTTGAAAGAGATTTATGGTCGCGAACAGAATATCAATGAAAAAGGTTTCAACGATACGATACTTTGTAAAACTATCGCTTTATATTAAAATGGATACTCTCGGTAAGTTTTGTTTTTGTTATAAACAGGAACTCATTTTTATGGCGTTTTTTCTGCTCGATGTTGGCAACAGTTCTTTCATGAATAGATTTTGTGTTTTAGTTAAAGTAAAAAACTTTTTTACAAAAAAATACAACCGACTTCCAAAAACAACACTCCAAAGTGAAAAATAACTTTAATTACGGAAGTCGGTGTCTAGTTAAATGTATTTTCGTTTTTTGCCACCGACTTCCGAAATCAAAGTTATTTTTCACTTTGTAGTGTTGTTTTTGGAAGTCGGTTGTATTTTTTTGTAAAAAAGTTTTTATTTTTCACTTTTTAGTTGTGTATCTACCCCACACAAATTCTAATACCACTACCTGCAAAACAAACTAGAACATCATCCATATAAAAGTGGGGAAACAATACGTATTATTGAAGCTAACTCAAAAACTATCCAAGCAAAGTTAATCAATTTTATATGGGACCAACTGTGATGACCCTCTCGAATAAAACAAAAAAAAATCCAAATCGGTCCAGCCATCTTCGAGTAATCGGGGAACATACATAAAAACAAAATAAAAAAAAAAGGTTCCGACGAATTGAGAACCTCCTCCTTTTTGAAGTCGGTTAATATTATTATATAATTTATTAATAATCAATACGGCCAGGCACTACCTATCGGCGGTTTTTTTCAGCCAGACGCTTTAAAGCTCGCAAAATATGACGTCATCTTACTAATAGTTAGTCTTAATTTTTCTAAAATGATACTCGGGGAACAATTTCAATTCTATTTGTAAGCAGCTAGATCAATCGTAGCGATCAAACATTCCCCAGACATTTTGGAGCTGCGCACCTCTGACTATTGTCATATTTTTGAAATGGGTTAAACAAAGAATTAAAGTTTTCAACAATCTAACCTCGACATCTGCCTTTTGCCAACTATGTTGGGATCGACTTCCAGTCTAACCGGATGCACCTGAAAACCAGTATTTTTACATGGAGGGACTGCCTATCTGACCTCCACAACCCAGTTACTGGGTAATACGATACCCCTTGGCAAGACTGGTTGTCAGACTTTCGGGCTTCTGAAGACCCGTAACGACTGTCAAAGATCCAAGAATGACAGCCGAGATCAACGGCGTTCTTTCCGAGGTACGGAGGGTCTCGATGCCGATGTGTAAAGATGGTCACTCATCCACTTTCATGGACACTAAACGGCCATAGCCGCCATAACAATAAAACTTCTATTCCGTCTCCTTCAGTGTCCTTAAAAGCGTTTAACCTGATCGATCGACCCGTGCAGCTGTTATTACTTAGCCACGAGCCCACCAAATTAAATTTCAGCAACCTAACTTAATCTAACAAATGCATTCACTGCTACAAGGGTCTATGGCGCTAGAATAACGTTGACAGTGTCGACTTTTGGTAAACATTTGTGCAATTTTTTTTTTTTTTTGTATTGGTTGCACCTTCTCGTCACCTCCAACATTAACTTATTAAATAAACTAGAATATGTTTCCCTCAGTCTCAAGTTATTAACTTAAGTTTCACATTATACGTGCCTCCCCCCTCCTCACCCGCATCGCGTCGCTCACAAAGCTGAGCCGCGCGGCGTGAAAACAATAGCGACTGAATACACTACACGGTTCCGACAAATGCGTGGAGTTAAAGGTATGCTGGATGTGCCAACTAAAATACGGACAATTTGTGTTGAAAGCGTGGGTTTAGTGACCAAAAAGTAATCAACAAACTAAACACAATAAACTCTAAACAAGCTAAAAAACAAACAGTAAACGAAAAAAAAAACAAAAACTAATAATAAAAAACAAACGACAGCAAACAAACAACCAACAATCAAACAACAATTATTTTTTTAACAAAACCTAAAATATTTAGCAGCTATTTCTGAAGTGGCTTATGAAAATGTTGTTTATCAGTGGAAATTTTTAGTGTGTGAAGGTTGAGTCGGGTAAGTATTTCATTACTACATTGCGCGCCCAATACGTAAATAAACTATGTCATCAAAAATGTAAGACTGCATTGATGCGAAAAATTTTTTTTGGTATGGCACCTAAAGTGTTTAATAAAATTCCTGATGACATAAAAAACATGACATTATATAAGTTTAAAAAAGCTCTTACTAAATTATTAATTGACAAATGTTATTATACTGTAGACGAATTTTTTAATGACCAATTATTATAATAATTATTTTTACATTTTGATAATATGACTAATGACTATTTATTGATTTTATTGTATTTTCTTTTCATGTATTTAATTAATTTAAAATATTATTTTTTCTAAGATACAGTTTCTAATGACACCTAATGTGTCACTTATAAATTTGTATGTCTTAATTATGACAAAACATAGCGCACCCCCTATTTATGTAAACACCTATGCATGTAAATACCTATGTTTCACAAATAAACTATTGATTGATTGATTGATTACTGTTATTCCAAAATAAACTAAAAGAGCATATATTTAATTGGGGGGACTTTGTTATTAAATTATTCTTAAAATAAACGCGTGCGTTGTTTATAGTGGTCACAAGTACGACTGCTGAACATTGAGCTGGTGCTGAGTAGGGTCTTGGATTCAGTTCCGAAGTTACGCAAAATTTTACCAAGTTTTTAGATTACAAATATTGTTCATTCTCAGCAGTGGCCCAGCCCAGTAAGAGCAAAACCACACTGCTCTGTTGGATTGCGTTGCGTCGTCGCATTGCAATATCATCATCTGCCTAGCCTTTTCCCAACGATGATGGGGTCGGCTTCCAGTCTAACCGGATGCAGCTGAATACCATATTTACATGGAGTGACTGCCTATCTGACCTCGACAACCCAGTAACTGGGTAATACGATACCCCTTGGTAAGACTGGTTGTCAGACTTTCGGGCTTCTGACGACCCGTAACGACTGTCAAAGATCCACGAATGACAGCCGGGACCAACGGCTTAACGTGCTTTCCGAGGCACGGAGGAGTCTCGGTATGTAAAGATAGTCACCCATCCACGGACCAACCCCGGCAAGCGTAGCTTAACCTGATGGATCAACCCGTCCAACTGTGATTACTTAACCACGAGCTCTTCATTACAATGGAACTTAATATATTTGCAAAGTGCGGATATACTCCAATATATTCCAAACTCCCATACATCCATTCATACATCCACTCACACATCTATGCACCCACATATCCACACACCTACACTTACAAAAACTTTACTCACATGCCTACACTCTCCAACACATTGTTTTTCTTCTTTGTCAGTTTTGTTTTTATTGTATTAAATTAGTCCCTAAGACCATTAGGTTTGAAACAAAATTGTACTTGTTGGCTTAATTTTTATTTTTATAAATATCTGAGAGGATTGGCGCTGTATGCCGAGATACAGGTTTACACCTAGTTCGGCTGCAGATGCTCATGATGTATTGTTTTATATTAGCCTGCTTTGATTGAAGTTTTATTTGTAACAAACTTATTAGTCTCAATAATTATTTATTTATACGAATCTGCCTTCCCCTTTGGAATACAGGTGTAATTTATTTTGATGTATAAGGGCACATCTAGTCATTCTAACTCCTTGTCCCATCATCCGCCTCCCACAAGCCATATGTTTAGGGATGTCAATCCTCACGCCACTTGCCTCTAGCGTGTAAGCACAAACACTGAAGCTATCAACATTTAACATGTCAGGACTGACTAGAGCCGTTTGGCGACTCATCAATTAGATTTTGGAAATGTATGAAAGTATATTGGTGAATGACTTCGTACTATTTTGCGCTTTTTTGCTAGTGTTGGAATGAGGTTTAAAGACATTTTCGCTAGTGATATAGTCTGTTTTTTTTAACAAACGAGAACTGAGAGTCTCTCGCACATTTCCGATATTGACAGAGTGAGATGGGTGATGGGTGGTCGGGGTGGGGCCAACGCCTTTGTTTTGTTTTTTGAAATTGTTAAGTTCATATTGAATACTTCTAAAATTTACTGTCTGGAGACATGTCCTCCATAACTCACGCACAAACAATATCGTCTGGTTCACTCACTAAAACACGTGCGACGCGCAGGCAATCGATGACTCAACTCAATGTATATGTAACTACAGCGTTTGGTTTGTTTGAAACGGACTTTATGTTGATTACGTGGACCAATAGGAACACAGTCAAAATTTTCGGTACTCGTTTGTTAAAAAAAAAGCAGACTATAGTAAGAGGCAGAAAACCAAGCTTGTTTTATCTGGGCTCTAATATTAATAATGAAGGCAGCTGCGTCCCAAAAATAAAATGATGGACAGTTACGGCTAAAGATGCTGACATGCTTCTAGAACATCTGGAAAAATCGTGGTATAAGTTATAAAACCAAAGCCCGATTGGTCAGAGCAATTAAATACAAGACCTGCATTAATAACCATCAACTCGTTAAATGTTTCGATGAGATTCAGTGGGAAAAATCACAGGATATAAAATGCCCTATAATTCTATATAACTTTATACATACCCAGTTAAAGGATTGTTATAAAAAATCTGAATATAAAACCAAAGTCAAAGGTAGGGCATCACGTGGTAAAAATGGATGGATGAATAACAAAATAACTTACGCCTGTGAACATAGGGATAAATTATTCATGAAATGGATAAAAGACTCTAATAACCTAGTCTTAAAACAAAAATATAATAAATCAAGAAATTATGCAAATACTCTAATACATAAAACTAAAAACAATAACTTAAAGTCTGAAATTTTATCAAATAAGAACAATATTAGACAGCTATGGCAAATTCTTAATCGTATAACAGGTAGAATAAAAACTTCCATTGATGATGCTATTCAAAATTCATTTAATACTCGTAAATCTAATTTAACTTCTAAAGATATTGCTAATAATTTTGCACGTACTTTTGATAAAAGCGTGAAGCTAATTATTCCGAAATGCTCAAAACCACTTTTAAATAAAACAGAATATACACTTCTGGACACATCTATTGGCCCACCTTAGAGTTTAGGTTTCGATGGCCCCTACCGAAAAATGATTGCTAGATTGAACAAAAACTGTTGATGCAGTTTTAAACCTGATACATTTTACCATCTTTTTCGATCGTATTGTTTTAAATTTGAATTCAGAATACCATACGACATGGAGCTACGCCTAACAAGTCGGATATGCGCCTTGTTAAAGGCAATTGATTTTTGAATAAAAAACATGTTTTATCAAATAAAGGTTTAATTTAATAACGCGTGTTGCCTCCATGGGCATCTACCACAGCTCTCATACGATTAGGCATAGAGTTTATCAACCGCTCTATGAAATTTTGAGGGACCATCTCCCATTCCTCTTCTATGGCAGTTTTCAACTCCTGCATCGTCTGGGCAACTGGCTGACGAGCCCTAACACGTCTTTTTAGCTCGTCCCACATGTGCTCAATGGGGTTCATGTCTGGGCTTCTGGCTGGCCAGTCCATAACTGTGATGTTCACATCCCGAAGATATTCCCTGACGATGCCGGCCGCATGGGCTCTTGCATTATCATGCATAAAAAGGAAATTTGGGCCCACATAGTCCGCGTATGGTATCACGTGAGGTTCTAAGCACTCACGAATGTACCTTTCAGCATTTAATGTTGGCAGCCGTGGTCCTGTAACAACCTCAAGTTGAGTTTTGCCGCTCGCGGATATACCGCCCCAGACAGTCCATGAGCCACCGCCATAAGCAACCCTCTCTTCAAAGCAGCATTGTGCGAAACGCTCTCCCTTACGTCGGTAGACCTTCTTCCTTCCATCATTGCCATGTAACACAATTTTAGACTCATCAGAAAAGAGTACACGGCTCCAATCTTGCTGTGTCCAATTTAAATGACTGCGTGCGAAATGAAGGCGCGCTGTTCGGTGGGCTCGCATTAGTTTGGGGCCATTAGCTGGCTTGTGTGGTACCATATCGCGTTCTTTTAACCTTCTCCGAATAGTTCGAGCGTTCACAGATACTCCGTGGAAGTCGCGAAGTTGGTTTTGTATCTCAATGGAGGTAAGGTGACGATTTCTCAAGCTGGTCGTCACGATGAATCGATCCTGCCTTTCAGTTGTGACCCGAGATCGTGGCCTTCCTTGGCGACGAACAAAGCCGCCAGTCTCTAGGTACCTCCGATAAACATTTCGGACCGCAGATCGACTTAAATTAAGTTGAGCACTCACGTTTCTTTGGCTGTGTCCGGCCTGAATAAGTGCCACAGCTTGGGCGGCGACTTCAGGTGAAGTATCCATAGATTATTGATAGAACCTCACCTTAATGTTAAGAATAAGTAATGTTTGTTGCTAAACCAAAGATATCAATCACTTTTTCAAGAATTAAATCCAAGTAAACCAATAAAACCAAGTTTTCTTAGTATTCGATTGTTTGATATCAACAAACAGGCTCCAAATTGTCTTTTGTTTCTTTAAATTCTGTGTTCGAAATTCAAAAAAAGACTATTGAATGAAATTGTGAATGTGCCAGGTTCAAACCTGCATAAAAACTTTTTGCTCGACCTAATATAAAATTTTGGCTAGGACCAAACGAAACTGAAAATACAAGGTGGGCCAAAAGATGTGTCCAGAAGTGTACAACTCCAGCTAACGTTACTATGCGTATAAAGCCTGCGGAACCTAGCTCAGTTAAAAAAATCATTACGTCTTTGAATAATAATAAAGCCCCAGGAATAGATGGAATTAGAGCCTTAGACATCAAATTGCTGTGTACGACAATGACCTCAGTGATTTCTAGCTTAATTAATATATGCATACAAACATGCAAGTATCCATCTCCACTTAAAACAGGGATTGTCAGACCGATTCACAAAAAAGGAAGCAGGCTGGATTACAACAACTATAGACCTATTACTATATTGCCTACTATTGATAAAATTATAGAAAAATACATTTGTAAACAAATACACGAATTCTATGAAAAAAACAATATACTAACAGACAAACAATATGGCTTTCAACCAAAAAAGAATACCACACAGCTGCTATCAACGTTCACAGATAGTATTCATAAACATTTAGATGAAAAAAAGCACGTGCTAGTAGTATTTATAGACTACAGCAAGGCATTTGATACGCTCAGACATGACCGGCTACTAGAGTGTCTTCAAGACAGCGGAATTAGAGGCAAGCTACTTGATTGGTGTGGAAACTATCTAGATGACAGAAAATACATGGTCAAAGTTAGTGACGCAACTAGTGAACCGGTCATCGTAACGGAAGGAACGGCGCAAGGCTCGGTGCTTGGGCCACTGCACTACCTCACTTATGTCAATAGCCTTGTTAATGTGATAAAAATGTGTGAAATTTATCAATTCGCTGACGACACCTGCCTTGTGGCCGCTGGACAGAGTGTTAGCGATGCCCAAAAGAAATTGCAAGAGGACTTTGATTTGCTAACTAAATGGTCCCATGACGCTGGTTTGGTTTTAAATGCTAATAAGACCAAATTAATGTACATCAGTTCCAGTCAAAATAGAAGCCTTTCCTTGCCTAAACTGACAGCTCACTGCCATGAGTGTTTGCATGACAACTGCCCCAATAAAGTAGCCAAGCCTTGCAGCTGTGACTCCATAGATCTAGTTGATAGCCATACATACCTAGGACTTACCATTGATAGCCGACTTAATTGGAAGGAGCACATTAACGGAGTGTGTGATAAATTGAGATGTATATTAGCTAAATTCTCCATTATAAAATGCAAAATTCCATATCAAACACTGTTGATGCTTTACAAAGCTCTGGCCGAATCAACGATATCCTATGGTTTGTCTAGCTATGGTAGGACATTTAAGACTCACCTTGATCAAATTTACGCACTTCAGCTACGTATATTAAAAGCAATTGTCCCGCATAACATTAAAAAGCAGTACAAAAATGACTACCGTAAATTATTTGAATTCTGTAAAATAATACCTATCCATGAAAAAACTAAATTTACATTATTAAAAGAAGAATTTTTTAATGATAATCTTAGGAAAACAAAAATCATAAATAACAATGGAATTAATACTCGTAGTGTCATCAATGCTAAGTTGTTACTTCCAAAATACAGTAATTTACACGGTAAGAGGTCGTTACAGTATATAATACCTTACCTAATTAATCAACTACCGATGTCATTGAGGGACAAAATAACTTATAAAAACATAAAGTACAAACTAAAGCAACATTTCTTACAAAATATTAATATATCATATAATAATTGAATGAAAATAAATGTTATAACTGAATACAAAAAGTTAGATAGTAAAAAAAAAAGAAACATAATACTTAAGTTAGTTACTTAAGTTAGTTTAGTTTAGTTACTTAAGTTATATTCCTATATTTTGGTTTGTCAGGATATTGTTAACAATATCTTGACAAACCAAAATATAGGAAAATTAAATAATTAACTATTACTAAAAACATACACTTCTGGACACATCTATTGGCCCACCTTAGAGTTTAGGTTTCGATGGCCCCTACCGAAATATGATTGCTAGATTGAACAAAAACTGTTGATGCAGTTTTAAACCTGATACATTTTACCATCTTTTTCGATCGTATTGTTTTAAATTTAAATTCAGAATACCATACGACATGGAGCTACGCCTAACAAGTCGGATATGCGCCTTGTTAAAGGCAATTGATTTTTGAATAAAAAACATGTTTTATCAAATAAAGGTTTAATTTAATAACGCGTGTTGCCTCCATGGGCATCTACCACAGCTCTCATACGATTAGGCATAGAGTTCATCAACCGCTCTATGAAATTTTGAGGGATCATCTCCCATTCCTCTTATATGGCAGTTTTCAACTCCTGCATCGTCTGGGCAACTGGCTGACGAGCCCTAATACGTCTTTTTAGCTCGTCCCACATGTGCTCAATGGGGTTCATGTCTGGGCTTCTGGCTGGCCAGTCCATAACTGTGATGTTCACATCCCGAAGATATTCCCTGACGATGCCGGCCGCATGGGCTCTTGCACTATCATGCATAAAAAGGAAATTTGGGCCCACATAGTCCGCGTATGGTATCACGTGAGGTTCTAAGCACTCACGAATGTACCTTTCAGCATTTAATGTTGGCAGCCGTGGTCCTGTAACAACCTCAAGTTGAGTTTTGCCGCTCGCGGATATACCGCCCCAGACAGTCCATGAGCCACCGCCATAAGCAACCCTCTCTTCAAAGCAGCATTGTGCGAAACGCTCTCCCTTACGTCGGTAGACCTTCTTCCTTCCATCATTGCCATGTAACACAATTTTAGACTCATCAGAAAAGAGCACACGGCTCCAATCTTACTGTGTCCAATTTAAATGACTGCGTGCGAAATGAAGGCGCGCTGTTCGGTGGGCTCGCGTTAGTTTGGGGCCATTAGCAGGCTTGTGTGGTACCATATCGCGTTCTTTTAACCTTCTCCGAACAGTTCGAGCGCTCACAGATACTCCGTGGAAGTCGCGAAGTTGGTTTTGTATCTCAATGGAGGTAAGGTGACGATTTTTCAAGCTGGTCGTCACGATGAATCGATCCTGCCTTTCAGTTGTGACCCGAGATCGTGGCCTTCCTTGGCGACGAACAAAGCCGCTAGTCTCTAGGTACCTCCGATAAACAATTCGGACCGCAGATCGACTTAAATTAAGTTGAGCACTCACGTTTCTTTGGCTGTGTCCGGCCTGAATAAGTGCCACAGCTTGGGCGGCGACTTCAGGTGAAGTATCCATAGATTATTGATAGAACCTCACCTTAATGTTAAGAAT
This sequence comes from Cosmia pyralina, assembly GCA_946251885.1. Taxonomy (NCBI): domain Eukaryota; kingdom Metazoa; phylum Arthropoda; class Insecta; order Lepidoptera; family Noctuidae; genus Cosmia; species Cosmia pyralina. The sequence goes on along the minus strand of OX276362.1, from coordinate 3,449,143 downwards.
AAGTAATGTTTGTTGCAAAACCAAAGATATCAATCACTTTTTCAAGAATTAAATCCAAGTAAACCAATAAAACCAAGTTTTCTTAGTATTCGATTGTTTGATATCAACAAACAGGCTCCAAATTGTCTTTTGTTCCTTTAAATTCTGTGTTCGAAATTCAAAAAAAGACTATTGAATGAAATTGTGAATGTGCCAGGTTCAAAACTGCATAAAAACTTTTTGCTCGACCTAATATAAAATTTTAGCTAGGACCAAACGAAACTGAAAATACAAGGTGGGCCAAAAGATGTGTCCAGAAGTGTACTTTTAGGAACAACCTGTATCAATCGAAATCACATTCCTCCACCACTTTTTGTTTTAAAGACGGTCAGTTCGGTCACCGATGTTCGCTCGTTTGTTAGTATTAGATAAATGTTTCACTTAATACCCTCATTTTTATTTTAGTTGTTGTTTCATTTTAACTATGATTATAAGTTGGTTTTAGTTATCTAAATTGTATGGTCGATGATTTTGGTGCACGGTAAAACTCTAATGAGTTTATGTTTTGCGCCAACATAAAGATGTATAAGATGTAAGTGTACTACTGAATAAATAAATAAAAAATAAAAAAAAAATATTTTTTCCAATTTTCCTCTATTGAGTTGAGACTTGGACAATCCGAGCAAGAGAATGATAGAGGATAGATAGCTCATTCGAAATGTGGTGCTGGAGTCGGATGCTCCGAATACCATGGACAGCCAAACGCATAAATATCTCTATCCTTTTCCAACTCGATGTCAAGACCCAATTGTCTACAATTTCCCTACAGCATATTTTGACCTATTTTTATTATTCAGCCACATAATGCGAAGGGGAGATAGCAGCCTTGAAAAGCTGGTTATTGTTGGCAATACCGAAAGAAAGAGCACGATCACGAGGTCGGTCACCAACACGATGGTCCGAACAAGGAAAAGAAGCTAAGTCCTCAAGAAAATTTCAGCAGTTGGTGATGGCAACTTTGCACCGGAGTCGATGGCGGCAGATTGTCCGATAGGGGTCCAGTGACTAGGATCCTCAGTAATGAGGGACCGATTGAAGAATAGTACGAGGTATTTGAAAGTTGCGTATTTTTTTTAAATTTATTTAATAAGGCACCAAGTCCCAAAATACACATTACAAATACATAAAATTCATATTCAATTAATTCATCATTAAAATAAAATACGTAAGATCATAAAAATAAAATACATCAAACTCCATATATATTATCATCAAAATTTAAACGCGTTTTTTTAGTAATATCGATATATAAAATCCATTACAACAATTTATAAACATCAAAACAACACGTCAAATATTCGTAACCCGCCCCTAACTATTCCTGGTGCATAGGTGCCTACATCACTTTGGAATGGGCAACTAGCTTCATCTTTCTGACTGACCGACCCCTTGACAATTCAAAAGTGCCTGTAATTGGTTTATTTGAAATAATAAATGCTTAGAGTTTGAGCTACGAAAGCGTAGTCAGCGTAGTAGAGTCGCTACGTAGCCATTGTCTGTAGCAATATGTATTTTATTAACTCAGCATTAATTTAATTTCTTTTCTTCCGAAATAGATTCATAACATATAAATTAAGACACACTCACGCACACACACACACATACACACACATACTCACATACCTATGCAAACACCCACACGCACATAATACATTCGCTCGTACCTACACATATTCACATTTTTAACCTATTATTCTAGTTTGTAATCTATCTCCTGTGTTTAGTATAAATTCTAGAACGATATCGTCCTTTTCCTGAGGTGGGAGTTAATTCCTACGTTATTTTACTAATGTAGGTATTATCGCACTAAATGTTTTTGTCATACTGTGTTTTTTGTTCAATAAAGAATTTTATTATTTATTTATTTATTTACCCAACAAACAAACGTTAATAAACAAGTACTTAACTATATTACTCGTAAATTAATCGAGCATTAAAAATGTTGTTAATGTGCAATAAAAAGAGATAAAATTCGATAAAGCACGATTTTACATCATCAGCAGCACGCTTGAATGTGTTATAGCTGAATTTTAAATTTAACTACCCGTGAATATTTATAACACAGCCTCCTGAATGTTTGATCGTAACTCAAAAACTGTAGACCCAATTTAACAAATGAGGTATTTATTGGTTTATTATAGCAATATTACTCGCATGGTTTACGTTTGTAAAAATATGTAAAAAAATATAAAAAAAATATTTAACTGTTTTATTTTGGCTCTTTTTAGAGTTCCGTATCTCAAAAGGAAAAAACAGAACCCTTATAGGTTCACTTCGTTGTCCGTCTGTCTGTCATTACTGACATCGGTGAAGGAAAACATCATGAGGAAACCTTGACTTAAAGTTAATATAGATCTGAAATCGTCAACTCGTCTTGAGCAAGCGTGGTGATCTCGAGCCTTATCAATTAATGTCTTGCTAAATTCTGAGCTGTTAATGGTATTTACTACGGGTTACCTATACTTGCGTGCAATAAATCTTTTTTTATTTTATTTTGTTTACACAGCTCCCAACACCGTAAACCATCACCACCGACCGTTACAAAATACACCGAAGTTACCTTCCAATTGTTGTAAATCTCACAGCTTATACGTCTGCCCGTGAGTACTGAGCACCGGTGTATAGGTGGCAGGCTGGCGATATTTCCCCCGAGAGCCTTGGAGAGGGTATTATTGCCAGTGGTTGAGATTCGTTCTGCATACGCTCAGGGATGTATGGGGCGGGATTTGCCAGTTGTACTGTGGAAAGCTGAACTGTGATGAATTAATTCGTTGCAGTTTTTGAGAATTCCAAAATTTAACAAAGAACTTCTTTGTATTAATATGTAAGTATAATTTGGTAAATTATAATACTGTGGCTTGGTGCTAAAAGGGTCAAAGTACGTTTTTGTGAGAAATGAGATTTTAGTGCCAAATTATTGAAAAAGTGATATATTTATGTGTACTAAAAGGGCGTCAGTGTAACGACAATCTCTCAAAAGATACTAGGATAAAAAGGCCAATGTAGTGTGTGCTTTCATACTGTTACACAAAAATTATTAAGTGTTAAAAGGGCTGCAGTGTACTTAAGTACACTGCATCCCTTTTAACTTTTTTTTTTTTTTTAATTATTTTTGCCAAGGGAATTAAAACATAAACACTACGCTAGTAATATAGTCGGAATTAAAACGACCAAAGCTAACTTCCGTTTTTGTGATAGAATCTTTGCTTTGGCTGCATAATTTAATATATAATAATTATGTATCCATACACAAAATACGCGGATTACCGTGGAGTTGCGGATACCAACCCGTATTACCTATAATATATTATTTATTAAAGCAAAATAGACCAATATAAATACATTGGCCCATATTGCATTTGCACTAAAGACAATAATATTTTACTATCCTCTTCTATTATACTAAAAAGACCAAAGTTACCATTTTTCATTAACATAGGATTATAGTTAGTGCTAAAAAGGCTTAAGTAGCAAATATTTTCAAAAATACCAATTTTTTCTTGAATTTGAATTTAATGAATAAATCAACCTACAAATATGTATCAAATAACAAAAAGAGATTTTGTCATTCTACAATATAACATGTAAATAATAACTATCAATTCTGGTTCATTCTTCGAATGCTTATTACTGAAAATAAGGATTATTGACAATGGCCCTTTTAGCAACAGGCCACAGATTAATGTCTGTAAATTAGTTAAAAATAGTAGATTGTTTGCCGAGGGAGCAAACAACTATTTTAAAGGCGAGAGTGTTTCTTTGAATCCAGAGTGGAGCGAATTCTAAAGTAGAATCCTGAGTGCAGCGAGGGATTCAAAGCACGTAACTCGAGCTTTAAATAGTGACCCTCTATGAGAAAATAAGGAAGTGGAACTTATGAATAAGAATAGTACGTTTATTTATTTAAATAGGTACAATTGGGAACAATAACACAGCATGCATTTTAAACCATAAAAAATATAGGTCATCGCTTGTTTTTTCTCTGTAGAAAATCTAGAATCTAGAAATCTGAAACTAACTTTATTTGCTCTTTACATACCTATTTTTGTGAATTTTATACGATCATACATTCAAACGAAACATATACTACGATAGAGTCCAGTTCTCTGGCATCCATAAAAACATTCGAGCGTTACAAGATTCCAAGAATCTTCGCCGCTTCGGCATTGTTTGTAAACACGTGCAAAGTGCCGGCTGACGTCACGGTGCGCGTACGCATGACTGTACGATGGACTGTTTTTGTGTAGAGCCGCTTTCGTACTAGTGGATAAGACATAACATAGAAATCATTAGTGGCTAATGTTTATATTTAAATAATATGGAAAGTGCATCGTAACAAGTTTATCACTACCACTTGTTACAGTTGTAGATTTATTTACGTCTCAGAAAACGGTGTCTCAGGATGTAGTTTTTGAGAAATTTGATTATTTTCTGGGCGAAATTTCTGGTATTTTTCAACAATGAGTTAATTTATCCGAGTGGGTCATCATTACCGATCGTTAGATTAAGGAGCTCATTGCTCGACAAGCCCCATGAACTCTAAAAATCAACAAAACCTGTAACAAAAAAAAAACAAAGTAGGACTCTCAAAATTAGATACGCTGTTACTCGTATTAACAACTAAGTCACTTTATAGAGGCATGAGGAACAGGGTGTAAAGTTCACTCATCCTCTATTGAAAAGGGTCAAAAAAGGGTGAAAGGGTCCTCCGACCAGACGGGTGTTGTGTCCGGTGGGCAACTTTCTTCGGTAGCCCTTCGGATGGTCGTTTCAGTTATGCTAATAATTTTGAGTATGTTTCGATTTTAATGTTATTATTTACTAACTGTAGATTTTAGCATAGAATAATAAATAAAATATATAATAATTTATAATACGCCAAAAACATTTTCTGAAAACATTTCGCTCTTTTTGCATTTTTCACAGAATGGTATTGTTATTTCATATATTGTTCACGGGATTTTGTAGGTAAAAGACTTTGTATCACATTTTCAGCGTCCGATGCAATGTTCTCAGGAGTTAATATAATACTTTCATTCTCACTAGGTATGTACTTGAGGAAAACACACAAATTATAAAACTAAGTAAAATGCCAATTTGAGTAAACAAATAGATACGAACGAAGGCGTAATTCATTTCGCGCGTTGTTTGTTTTTTCACAAACTTTTTTTGTTTTTATTTGGCTCGCGCGCGGTTTACTTTACCCTATAGTCTGTGACAATGTTCGTGATTGATCTCTTTGGTGATTGGAACTCTTACTAACAATATCCAAATTCAAATCACTTTTAGTCCCTAGGGATTAAACAGCTATTTTAGTCCCTGTTTACGAAGAATAAACTAGCTCTTTTTGAATAGATGTGATAAAAAACACTTTTACACCCATATGTTTGGGTTGAGTAGGTATTGAAGTTTTGTACAGGACAGCTGATATTTTTTTCTCGTTTACGATGTTGGTCTCGTGGAGAAAGTTGTTCAGTTTGATGGTCTGTACCACACTCTTAAATTTGACCACACCTTTTTGATACACCCTGCATGTTGTGAGGTTAAATAAAGAGGTGTAAGGAAAGAGGCTCCACTATTACCGGTCTTGACCTTATCATTTCAGCCGAAAGACGTCCACTGATCTGTAACTCAGGGCCCTCCTACTTCAGACACCTTTCTCTATTTAAGATTGTGCATTTATACTATCTAGTGCCTGTAATACTGATGTTGAGATAAATAAAGATTTATGATTATGATTATGCTGAACAAAGGCCTCCCCCAAGCACCACCACTTCGACTGGTTCTGTGCTTCCCGCATCCAGCGGATTCCTGCGGCCTTCACAAGGTCATCGGTCTACCTTGTGGTATTATTATTCATAATAATAATTTATTTATTTCAGAGAAAACTCCATAAATGGTACATAATCAAAATCATAAAATGTTACTTATAAATTGTACCTATAAATTATGTTAGTATTTGTTAGTACCTATACCTAACCGATGCCTTTGGCTGTCCATTGCCATTGATTTTGGAAAGGACAGTCAAAACTGGTAGCAATATAGCAACTCGGATGCTGTATAAAAAAAAAAAAACATATTAACTTCAGTTGTACAACACTAAATCTGAACAGGCAACGTTACAACAATGGAAAAGAGTGTTTTCGATGAACTCTGGCACCCAAAGTAAGATTTAACTTGTGTTTAGGGTGCCAGCGTCCTCGCCTAAGATTTGAACCTAAAGCAATAGTTGTACTCGTAAGACGGGCACAGTATCAAATTACAATATAATATACTAACTAGCTAATGCAGTTATGATGTGGCCTATTTCTGTACCTATGTATGAGTGTTTGTATGAGTGTGAGGGAGAGATAAATATGATAAAACTTGTGTATATTATAATAAAAAAATAAAATAAAAAGCCTTTTATTTCTTGCAGTTTGCCTTATAATACATTTCCAATTAAATATCTATCAAAAATATTATTATTACAAATTAGAGTTATTCTCATTAAATTACTTCTATTACCATTATTACAAATAAATCATAACATCTAATTTAATTAAAATATATAATTACGGAATTCTTATATCTAATTTATTATTTTGCAAGAACCCCTCTCAGGTGAAGGCCTCCTCCAGAGATTGCCAATTGTCCCTGTCCCTTGCTACTGTCGTCCAGTCTCGTCCGGCTATGCGAGTGATGTCGTCTACCCAGCGTGCAAGTGGTCTGCCTATCCTCCTCTGTCCTGCTGGTCCCGGCCAAACTGTCGCGTGTAGTGTCCACCTTTGTTCTGCTGTTCTGGCTACGTGGCCTGCCCATTTCCATTTTTGTTTCTGTCTGTGTATATGTAAGTCTGTGTAAATATAACTATAACAACAACACAACAACCAACAACACAACAACAACAAAAACAACACAACATAACAACACAACAGCAACAACAAACACAACATAACACCAAACCACATACATAACATTGTAACCTGTAATTTAAATGGTGTGCATAATAAAGAGTATTCTATTCTATTCTTTATACATATTACTTTAAGTTAAACGATTGATATACGTTTTGCATGTTTGTTCACTGTTTTCGTCAATAATTTTGTGCACCGTTTCTTCAAGAGAACGCTTGTTATATTTTACTTTTCCCGAGAAACAGTAGAAGGAAGCAACTGCAAAGAGAAAATTATCCCACTGTCGCGAGACGGCGCGGAGCGGTAACGAATTGTTACGTTTTGCATCCTTTTTATAGAGTACAGTCTAAGGGCCTGTACACACGTACCACAACCACTCAAACTCAAAGTATTAATTTCAAATAAACCAATTACAAGCACTTGGGATTTGTCAAGGGGTCGGTCAGTCAGAAAGATGAAGCTACTTTCCCATTCCAAAGCGTAGTAGATCCCTATGGAGAAGAACGGGCAAGAAACTCCACGGACACTCTTTTAAATCAACATATTGTTATAAAATATTGGTTACATCATTTATGTTGAAAATATACATGTGATTAAAACCGGCCAAGTGCGTGTCGGACCACGCACAATGAAGGGATCCGTAGTTGAAAAGAATTTATCCCAAAACAAACTTAACATTGTAATCCCAAAAAAACTATTTTACAATTTTCGAACTGTTTCCTTTAATTGTGCTGTGATACCTTGCTTCTTGCCAAATTTCATGACACTAGGGAACTCTAAAAAAAATATTTATATCAATCTGCTAAACATAAAAGTCCCTTGAAAACAACCAAATCTCAAAGCTAAGGTGCAGATTATCTCGATGAAATCAGCATTGTACTGATTAAAGATCTCCACATTTCCGAGGCCTAAGGGGTAAAAATACCCTAATCAGGGCCTTTAATTGACCCCAGGAGCCGGTTATAATAAATTATAGGTCGTAAGGCTTGCGTAGCGCGATCCAATCTCTACGGGGTTAGTGTCCGTACTTATTGGTACCGTTTGAGGGTAGTAAGTTCTGCACTTAATATAAGGGTAGATTTTTGGAGAGTTAAGTTTAAGGTGGATCCGCAATGATAGCCCATAAAAAAATAATTATATATATATATAATTATATATATAAAATAAGTAAATAAATATAAAAAATAATAATAATATAATATATAATAAATATAATATGATGTGAATTAAAATTTTCTTGCTTTTTTTGCAATTTGCAGGTCAGTCTCAGGTTGCATCTTGATCAACAACCTACCACGCGACAAAAAAACAGCTATTCCCTTAATTTATGTTCGCATAACTTGTCAAAATTTGGTAATAGTTATCTGATGTTTTTTTCGCGATTTCAGGTTTCGTCCCATAGTAAAACTTGTTGATAATGATGAGTTCAATCACCCCTTATAAAGATGCTCATTAATTCAATTTCATCCTGTGTTGGAAGATTATAATCATGTTCCTTAGAGAATGCAAGCACTTAGAAAGGAAACTCAATGTCTGAGTGGGTCTTTAGGGGAATAAAGTTTGTATGGAACCGAAGTTGCAGACGGTAAGTGTTCACTCATGATTAATAAAGATCGGTTAGAAATTATTTTATTTTATTGTAATATAAATATAACCTAAAAATAACAAAATTTTATCCTACGAATAACATAACTAAAACTATTAAAAAACTAAAATATGGCCTCGAAAAATTCCTCCGCGTCGTTGTGACTGGTAAAGTACCCAAGAGACTGGCGGCATTGCCACGTTGTATGGCAATGCTCAGCCTCTGGCCAAGGTAAAAGCCAGCCCTTGGGTCACGGGAAGTGTCAACCAGCCACTTGGAGATTTCGTTGAATAAACCATGAGCACTCGGACCCCACGGCCCAAGGGTTTCAACCCCAAACGGCTCGAAAATATAATTACCGATAAGGTTATTATACTTTCGCCGCTTGAGGTTTTCCGCAGCCGCAGCAGTGCCAGCACAGCACGCCGAGCCAGGAAGATGGAATGGCGCAAGAGTATCGACATTATTCTTTTATAGAATTGAATAGAAATTATTCAAACTTAGACGCTTGTCTAGGCAAAAGGAGTAGGTCTGTAAGGGTCGTAGCAGGTGGCGTTCTGTAATTTCTGCCTACCCACATGGGAAGAAGGCATGAGTTTATGTAATATGTATGTATGGCGTAGTGTTAATTGATATCAAAACTATTGATTTAAGCACATCCTTGTCCTATTAAAAAGCCATTGTGTTAGAGACAACAAGAAGGTATAAAACCTCTTTTTATGTTTCATTATTATTATTCTTAATTTTAAATATTTTACATCGTCTTTTGTTTTCTTCTGTTCTATAAATGTGACACAAGTGACATCTCATGTATGCAAAAAACGAAATACTTAAATATTTTATAATATTTCATATTTTGTTAGCTTATTACACATTGTGTCTGAACCTATGGGGTTCGTACAACACGAAAATACTAAAAACCTGAGGCCTGCACAAGTGGCAATGGCTTTCAAAGCATTTCGTATTTCTACAACGACTTTCAATGGGGTTAACATAAGCTTTTCGATAGCTTATGTCTATCGGGTCTATCCAATCCATTTTTAGGGTTCCGTACGTACCTCGTGAGGAAAAAAAGGTACCCTTATAAGATCACTTCGTGGTCCTTCTGGCTGTCTGTCAGTCTATCAAGACCCTTTTTCTCAGGAACGTGTGGAGGTATCAAGTTGAAATTTATATGAAATAAGTAAAACGGTCCCTTGGAGCTCTAAAAATCAAGCTTCTAAGTCAACGCAATAAAAAAAAATACTGCCATTTATGTGACATATTTTGATACTCGCAAATAAATCAAAACCTATAGGGTACTTCGCGTTGACCTGGAATCGTAAAATTTGGTAAGAAGCAAGGTCTCACAGCACAAGTAAAGTAAAAAGTCCGAAAATCGTTAATTTGTACTTATAATTTAAAAAAATATTTTTTTGCGATCACAAACTTGCATTTGCAGTTGGAGAATTGACCGCGATGTATATCGTATAATGTGTACGGGAGAACATGTTTTTTAACTACAATGTTAAGTTTGATTTTGTGATAAATTTATCCCAACTGCGGAACCCATCATTGTGCGTGGTCCGACATGCAATTGGGTGGTTTTTGAATTTTCCGTCATCGTAATCGCTAATAGAATGACAAGCTGTCATTCTTGTCACGCCGGTTGCGAGTACTACGCACCTGACCTTTCTGAAGAACATCACACAAACAATACGCCATTGGCCCTAAAAAAGCCACAATAATAGCTACCCTTTGGCACACGTTATAAAATATCGAAGATCTCTGATAGTAGTTACGGGTAGCCAGAAGCCTGAAAGTCTGACCACCAGTTTTACCAAAGGGGTATCGTGTTACCCAGTAACTGGGTTGTGGAGGTCATCAAAATAAAAAAAAGGCAGTCGCTCCATGTAAAATACTGGTATTCAGCTTCATCAGGTTAGACTGGAAGCTGACCCCAACCTAGTTGGATAAAGCCTAAAGCCTAGGCAGATGATAAAGACTAACTTGTTTGAAACTAGGTACTTGAAAAAACTGGATTCTATCATGAGGAAAATTAATACCTTAGAACTCTGGCGAATGCTCTTCATTGCAAGAATACGGAACAGAATGAGAACAAAACTTAAATACAATTATTTTTGCAGTTCATGTTGTGGTGAAACTAAAAATTTTGACATTTCAAAAAATAACTGCCACATTCACAACCCATTTCATTTATCGCACGTGAATGATGAAATAAAATTTTGAATCAAAAGTACCTTTTCTGAAAAACACGCGTAAAAAACCCTTTTGAGCCAGTATTTTTTTCGCGCAAATGGCCTTTCCTGAAGCCATTAAATTAATCCGCGCATGGACGTCAGAAATAACTAAACGGCTCGCATCGCATCGGATTGGAAAGGATACGAACAGATGCGGCGACAGCCGATCGCGGCATACGATCGGCTCCGTACCGTCGCTTGCGGACGTATCCGTTTCTGCGCCTAGTCAAATAGTTTCATTCCTACCGTGTTGACGTGTTCGGATACAACGACAGATGAACGGAGCCGATCGCGCGTCGCAGCATACTGTCGGCTACGATCGCGTTGTTGTTTTTGGAAGTCGGTTGTATTTTTTTGTAAAAAGTTTTTTTAATAGTATGGGTATGATTGTGTGCTTCCTTTACTAAGAAAATCCTGTCTATTCGAAAATACCAATATAACACTGAAAAAGAGACATTCCCCTCAACCAATTTCCCCCTCAAGAAAATAAATGAACGTTCACCCCCGAACATACGAGTATTCCCCAAGTACTACTTAATATCTACTCGTAAAGGAGTTAACTGCCAATAAAATTAAACTATCAATTAGTTAGAACAGTTATTATTATGGCAGTAATTATACGTGTATTTGACACCTCATAAAAGGATATGATTAAACCATTGTGCGTATTAACTTCGACTATAGCACACGGAATTGGTTAGCTTAGTATGAAATTGTAGCAAAGTACCTTTTTTACCCGACTACGGCGAAGCAAAAAGGAGGGTTATGATTTTGACCGGTATGTATGTATGTATGTATGTTCATCTGTTCCCTCATAACTTCTAAACTGCTTATCATAATTAGACAAATGAGGTATCATTAGAAACGTCTTGATCGTCCGCTGGTTATAGGGTATGTGACGTCACATTGGATTGAATATGGCGCCCTATGGAGTACATAAGGTTGGGTATCAAATGAAAGAGCTTAATTAGCACATTTAAAAATATATATATATACCCGATAATTGGGAATAATTTCTATAAAGTTACCTACGCCTCAGATGTGAGCCAAACATATTTTCACACCAAACCTACCCAAAATACATGTATAATAATTATTATTCTTTAAAAATGTAAAGTGGCTTTGCAAATACTTTATCACGGAATTATAAGGAACCCCAAAATAATTTAAATAAAAAATAAGTTTAAAAACTAAAACCGGACTACTGAAAAATCACGCTCTAAAAAGTATGAAACAAGAAAATATTCTCATCTGAAATTAGAAAAAGACAAACAAATTAAAAATCCGGAGTCACACGTCATGTTAGGGAAATCGAACCGATTACATGTGACTCCGGATTTTTAATTTGTCTGTCTTTTTCTAATTTCAAATGAGAATATTTTCTTGTTTCATGCTTTTTAGAGCGTGATTTTTCAGTAGTCGGGTTTTAGTTTTTAAACATATTTTTTATTGAACAAAAAGCCTATTCATTAACGATTTGAAGGAATTACAGTAACAATAATAAAACTTCTATTTTGTCTTGGTAGTGTCCTTCAAAGCGTAAAAGGGACCAAAAATAATCACACACAATACAACATACACAGTCACAATCAATACAATACAATCAACAACAACAACAACAATACAATCATACCACAGACAGCAATCACACACAATACAACAACACACAGTACAATCATATTTCGCCAGCTATCTTTAAGTCACTTGTAAAAAAGGGTAAACTTTTTTAGGGTTCCGTACCTCAAAAGAAAAAACGGAACCCTTATCGGATCACTTCGTTGTCCGTCTGTCTGTCTGTCTGTTAGTTTGTCAAGACCCTTTCTCTCAGGAACGCGTGGAGATATCAAGCTGAAATTAATACCAAATACGTATATCTATGGTCTTTTTAAGCTCTAAAAAAATCAAGCTTCTAAGTCAACACAATAAAAAAATACGGCCATTTATGGGACATATTTTGATACTCGCCAGTAAATCAAAACTTATAGGATACTCTCCGTTGATCTAGAATCATGAAATTTCGCAAGAAGTAAGGTTTCACAGCACAAATTAAGGAAAAAACCCGAAAATAGTTCATTTGTATATTTATCACATAAAGCTTTTTTTTTTTTTAATTACAAACTTTGCAGTAGGATGATTGACCATCACGTATTCCAATGTATGGGAGAACATGTTTTTGAACAACAATGTTAAGTTTATTTTTGGTATAAATTATTTTCAACTACGGAACCCTTCATAGTGTGTGGGCCGACACGCACTTGGGCGGTTTTTTATTTTACTGGATGGCAACGAAGCTGACTCCGACGTGAAGGAAAATTCTCGTACTTATTTAAAAAACATTCAAATTCAAGACCCAATCTCATCTCAGCGATAATCAATGCCAAAAACTTATCTAAAATGTAGGGAAATTGATTGTATTTTTGACAGAGTAACACCCGATTTTTGAATTGAGAATTTGAAGTTGGGAATTTGTCAAGCTATGCAACTGTCTACTTCAAATTCTCAATTCAGAGCGAGTGTGAGACCGAGATTTATACGAACGTTCTTTAAAAAAAATACGGGAATTTCCTTGATGTTAAGAGCGTTAATCGCGCGCGGACTGGCAACGTCGCATTTCTAAAGTTTTTTCATGATTATTTTAATAAATTTAAATAAAAGGATAATTTCCTCTCCCACGGATGTAGGTCATGGTCTCTTTTAAAGTGCAAACATTATATAGGAAGGACATCGAACGGGCGGGCGGTGATGGATCACGCACGCTCACGTAGCTTCAAGACACTTCAATATCAGACTATTGAGCCATATTTCACAATATTTTCCCAGATTTCCGACTTGCTAGTCTAAGGTTGCTACCCGTCCCTGCTTCACACTATTTCTACGACTTGACAAAAACATCAAAATTTCTTTTTTCTTTCTTTCTTTCTTTTGTTTCTTTTTTTCTTTTCGTTTTTCTTTAATCTTTTTCTTTAGCAAGTTGATTATTTACGCACATAAACTGCATAAAAATTCGTACACCAAGTGTGTCTATGTAAGATACAACTTTATATAATATGTATACGTATAACATATATACATATAAACGTAAAATAATCATCAGTAGTTGTGAACCTATGGGGTTCGGTTGACATTCGAGCAAACATTGATATGACTGCCGACAAATTGCTCCGCAGTTTGGCAGGTGTTATATAGAAGATAAAATTATACCACTAAGGATTAAATAAATAAATAAAATATATGAACTTAAGGGGTTCTTAAATACAAAAAACCGGCCAAGTGCGAGTCGGACTCGCGCACGAAGGGTTCCGTACTATATGTATAAAAACGACAAAAAAATCATGTCTGTTGTATGGGTGCTCCCCGTAAATATTTGTTTTATTTTATTTAAATTATTTATTTGTAAAGTGAATATATAACTAAATATTCTGTGAATATTTCAAGCGTCTACCTGTTGCCGTTATCAATATCGAGCAAAAACGAGCAAAAACGAGCAAAAAAATCGCGTTTGTTGTATGGGAGCCTTAAATATTTATTTTATTCTGTTTTTTAGTATTTGTTGTTATAGCCGCAACAGAAATATCATCTGTGAAAATTTCAACTGTCTAACTAACACGTTTCATGAGATACAGCCTAGTGACAGACGGACAGCGGAGTCTTAGTAATAGGGTCCCGTTTTACCCTTTGGGTACGGAACCCTAAAATGACGCTTGGCAGGTATATACTCAATAAATTATAAAAGATAACCTTAAAAAGTTAAACATTAAAAAAAATATAATTGTCTAACAATAAAACTACACCATTAATCTTTTCTACAAAGAGTAACGCAGCAAGACGACTTACAGCTCTTAATTTATCTTTTCAACATTTTTGTTCAAGAATTTTCCATCAACTTCAAAGAAAAGAAATCAAAGAAAAACAGAGTATATCTTGAAGAGTCGGTGAAAGACTTATTACTAGGTAACGCTTCAGTTAAAATCAAGATACTTCTTATTTATTTTAAATATTTAACCTAAAATATGGCAAAGGGCGTATTCCTTTATCAAATTAGTTTTAAGATTTTATGTGCATGACCAAGCAAGTACTAGACTCAATTCCTATGTCCATCAAACCACGAACGGTTTGATGGACATGGTACCAGTCACAATAAAGTTATAATAATGGCTTTTTAACCGACTTCAAAAAGGAGGAGGTTCTCAATTCATCGGAACTTTTTTTTTTTTTATGTATGTTCCCCGATTACTCGAAGATGGCTGGACCGATTTGGATTTTTTTTGTTTTATTCGAGAGGGTATACATCACAGTTAGTCCCATATAAAATTGATTAACTTTGCTTTTGTAGTTTTTGAGTTAGCTTCAATAATACGTATTTTTTCCTCACTTTTATATGGATGATGTTCTAGTTGGTTTTGCAGATAGTGGTATTAGAATTTGTGTGGGGTAGGTACACAACTAAAAAGTGAAAAATAAAAACTTTTTTACAAAAAAATACAACCGACTTCCAAAAATAACACTACAAAGTGAAAAATAACTTTAATTTCGGAAGTCGGTGGCAAAAAACGAAAATACATTTAACTATGACACCGACTTCCGAAATTAAAGTTATTTTTCACTTTGTAGTGTTATTTTTGGAAGTCGGTTGTATTTTTTTTGTAAAAATGTTTTTTATGGACACGATATTTATTCAGGTTTGCTACTGTTGTTGAAGGAAGGAGGATGCGCTAAGGTAGCCCGTGAAATTCAAATTCTTTTTCTTTTTTTGCAATTTGCAGGTCAGTGTCAGGTTGTATGTTGATTAAAATATGAGACGCGGCCGTAACTAACATAGCTTTATAGAATTATAATCATTAGAATCAGCAATACAACTGCATAAGTTAGAATTGACCTCAAATATCATGATTTCATGAAATAGTCATTCAATAGGGTAATATGAACTTAGAGAGTTGTATTGATGTTATATATAATTATAATTTTATAAATAAATATTTGATACGGCTGCGAATCATATTTAGATACAACCTAATACTGACTTGCAAATTGCAAAAAACGTAAAAAAAAATTGAATTGCGCGGGCTACCCTGGCGCTTTCGTCTTAAGGACGATGTTACAAATGGGTAGTCAAATCATTACATTTTTACACAAGAGCATGTTTATTAAATAAAATGCTTTACATTCTTAAAATGTTTTTTGGCCAAATTGTTGATAGATGTGCATGGTACGATTCTGAACTCAATAAATGTATCAGAATCGTACCATGCGCATCTATTAACAATTTGGGCGAAAAACATTTTAAGAATGTAAAGCATTTTATTTAATAAACATGTTTTTGTGTAAAAAAGTAATGATTTGACTACCCATTTGTAACAGCGTCCTTAAATAGGTTTTTATTTTTAAATTACTTCAAAAAAAGGGTGGTAACAATTATCAACACGTATTATGCAATATTATTGGAACTGCAATATAACATAGTGATAATCTATTAGGCCTTACAAACGAATATTCAAAATTTTATAGGTGTAATATGTATGTTTGTATGTTTGTCCACGCATATCTCCGAAACTATTAATCGGATTGAGACTATTTTTTTCGAGCCCCAAAACTTTACCAAATATCGTCTCCAAGACTTTATTATTATGTATTACTAATTGTTTGAAGAAAATGCTGACGTAATAATAAATATGGATAATATTTCATCAAAAAAAAGCTTTCAACACAAAAAACCAGAGAGAGAGAGAGAGAGAACTAGTCTCTTCAACTCCGTCATCCAAAAGGGTACAACGCCCGAGGCGTGGAGCAGAGGTGCGGTGGTTCTGTTCTTCAAAAAAGGTGACATAAAACCACTTTCTTCATGAAATCCAGACATTTCCCAAAAACATCAATTGCCCATACAACCTGCAACCCGGTACAAACAGTGCCACTACAAAACAAGTGCATATTGGCGGAATGCCAACAAGTGAATTTTTTACTACCCACAGAATGCTTGCCTGATGCTTCAAGTTTAAAGAGTGCAAGAAATACTTTTTCAATTATAATACAAGTGTTTTTAACCGACTTCAAAAAAGGAGGTTATTAATTCGGCACATTTTGACGAGTTTTATGTAGATAAAATGTACTGAACAGCTGTTTTTTTTTCGGGTTTCAGGTTTGGTCCCATAGTAAAAGTTGTTCATAATGATGAACAATCTACAATCAATGTACAATCTCCCATTTCGATTAGTTCTGCGAACAGTAGACCTCGCGAGCATTAACTTTTTGCAACAATTATTGTTCACACAGCTGCAGGTCAAGTTACTACAAAATGTCAAATTTTCTCATTCGATTTTGAACTTAACGTTTCACATTTTAAGGTTTAAAATCATTTGGAGAAATTTGACAGTTTGGTATAACCTGATGTTAACCACTAAAGTTATTTAAAACCATGTTTGTTATTTTTCTTCTGATCTTCACACCAAATTTTTATGAGACCAACTTAACGTTACTACCTTTCAAATAAAAAAACAACCATCGCAATCGGATCTCATAAGGCGTAGATATCCAGTAGCCCCATTTTTGCAGGAAATAGCGCTCTAATCAAAAATCCCCGACGTCAAAAAAAAATATAATGTCTTAAAACCTGTAGGTATACCAAGTTTCATCCACATCGGTTGTAAAATACGACCTGTAGAGGAGTAGCAACAAACTGACAGACGAAAGCAAATTTTTCCTAGAGACGCTTCGCTCGCTCAGTCAATTATGACGAGGCCTTTGCTCGCAATGCGAAAATTAAGTACAGTGTAATAAAAAAATATTTAAATGTAATATAAACATAACCTAAAAATAACAAAATTATATTTTAACATAACTGTAACTATTAAAAAACTAAAATATGGCGTCGAACATTTCCTCCGCATCGCTGTCGACTGGTAAAGTACCCAAGAGACTGGCGGCATTGCCACATTGTATGGCAATGCTTAGTCTCTGGCCAAGGTAAAAGCCAGCCCTTGGGTCACGGGAAGTGGCAACCAGCCGCTTGGAGATTAATAATTAATTATCACATATGTTCATTTTTTTGTTCACGTTCATGTTCACTTTTACATTAAAACCATATAAAATAGTCTGAAAATAGTCTGTAAACATTCTGAATTTTAAAGTCAACAACAATTAAAGGCATCAGTATTTTAACAGTCAGTGTTAACGGGGTCTAACTGTCATGAAAGACATTAGACAGCTCATAACAGTCATATAACTGTCCTATAATGCTCCTATAATAGTGCTACCCTCCTTTTAATAGCACTATTAGGGCTTTACGGTATGAAGAGAAAGAAGAGAAACTGTTTTTGTGTAGAGTACTAGCTTCTGTTCGCGACTTCATCCGCGTGTTTCTTAATGTTAACCGACGATAAAAAGGAGGTTCTCAAATCGACACGTATATTTTTTTTTTTAATGATTTTATGAATTACCACGCATAACTTTTCACAGTCGTTTGATTTGAAAAAAAAATATTTTGGTCGAGAGGGTATACTTCAAAGTCCAATATACCAAGGGCCCATATATTTATTAACTTTGCTTGGGTAGTTTTTGAGTTAGCTTTAATAATACGTATTTTTTCCCCACTTTTTATGTGGATGATGGTTTCTTTTATTATGGTCTGGTTTCTTTTATTTATTTTATTTATTTATCATTTATTTGCAGACATTTAAGTCCATAGAATTAGATTAGTAAACACCAAATATACTTATTCAAACTATTATTAGTATTCATAAATTACAAATTAGCATAATAACAAAATAACATAATCAAATTTAATCACAAATCACAATCACAATTTTCAATTTTTAATCACAATTTAATCAAATTTAATAAAATAAAATAAAATAAAATAAATTTAATCACAAACACATCTTTTGCAGGTAGTGGTATTAGAATTTATGTGGGGTAGGTATGTACCACAGCAAAAAAGTGAAAAATAAAAACTTTTTTACAAAAAATACAACTGACTTCCACAAACAACACTACAAAGTGAAAAATAATTTTAATTTCGGATGTCAGTGGCAAAAAATAAAAATACATTTAACCAGACACCGACTTCCGAAATTAAAATTATTTTTCACTTTGTAGTGTTGTTTTTGGAAGTCGGTTGTATTTTTTTCTATAAAAGTTTTTAACATTAAATAGTAATCTTATGATCCTCGGCTATACTGTAGCTTCCCAATAGTGAATCCCCAATAGGGGATCTGATCAGTAGTTCCGAATATTACTCCGTACAAACTCTCTACCTCTTTACTTACAATATAAGTTTCTATAAAAATATCTGCCACGACTGCAATGTGAGACAGTATTGTGTATATAGATTACAATAGTGAAGATAAATGATTGATCTTACCCTTCGCCCACGTGTTATGTCGATAACAAGTAGCCTATTTTCTTGTCCAGGGTTCAAAGTATTTCATCAAAATCGGTTCAGCCGTGTAGCCATAAAAGAGTAACAAAGTTATAAACAATGAATCAAATCTTTTCTCTTTTCTTTTTTTTTTTTTTTTAGTTTATATAGATTTTTTGGCATTTTATGAAACTATGCGAAATAGAGATAAAAAGTGCTTTTAGGTCGATTTTACATTAAAACTGAGTTTTTAAATTGTTGATAAAGAACTTAGGTCTCAGGAATCAAAATTGGTCCTTTAGGCAAAACGAAAAGACAACATACTCGTACTACAAAAATTTTCTATTAACGGGTTGTTATCTGAATTTGTCAGCTTTAGAATCAGTTTTAAAAATAAACAAATTATTTTTTAAACCCCAGAATAAAAAGTCATTAGATACATCCTTGGTTTAATAAAAATTGACGGTTCAAAACACAATCTTTGTTTTACTTGCAAAGGAACGTCATGAAATCAATCAAAGGAAATTGCAATTTTCTCAGTTCAACTTCAGTAAGCTGTGTTTTTTTATTAAATCAGTCGCCCTAGGTCAGTAAAGAACAGTGGTTCTTTTCGTTCTTCGAAGAAAAAACAGTAAAGAGGGGTTCCTTTAAATAAATAAATAAATTTATTTTTTGTGTCCAAATAAACGTTTTTCTTTCTTTCTTTCGTAGGACACCCAGTTGGAACGAAGTTCTTTTCGCTTTTGCACACTTGGCTAATGAGAGACACTTTTGCTACGTAACAAAAGACGGTCAAAATGTTACACTTTTTTGGTTTAGCTCTAATGCGCCAAGTGTGCAGAGTATGTATACCTAACGAGCACTGAAATTTCCGAAGTCAAAAAGTCACCCGGAACGAACGCGTTCCAGTTTTAGGGTTCCGTACCCAAAGGGTAAAACGGGACCCTATTACTAAGACTCTGCTGTCCGTCTGTCACCAGACTGTATCCATGAACCGTGATAGTTAGACAGTTGAAATTTTCACACATGATGTATTTCTGTTGCCGCTATAACAACAACTACTAAAAAAAAAAAAAGAATGAAATAAATATTTATTTACAGTAAGTGCTACTTTGACTCTAGGGCATAACTTTGGCCCAAATCGAGACAGATGTTTACTGTCATTAAATCCACACAAGGTTCCGCAAGTACGCGTCTATATCACCATCTAATAGTTACCGAAGGACATACGACGTTCGGTTGTGTGGTCGTGACACTTCGGGCAGTTTATACAGTTGTCTCGATTTGGGCCAAAGTTATGCCCTAGAGTCAAAGTAACCCGCCCTTACGGTATTTATTTATTTATTTAGGCTAGCCAACAATTGTTTACACTAAACATTTAAAAATTTTTGCTAACAATACTTACATTTATAAGTGCAACAATTACTTATAGGCTAGCACAACATGCACCATTTATGGTTTTACATAATAAAGAAAAAGTGAAAAAGGATATAAATTACCATTATTAAAGCTATTAATATTTTTAAACAATAATAAAAACAAACATTTCATTGTAAATAATAATAAAAAAATTAACATAAAAACAAAACAGATTGATAACATTAATAAATTAAATTTAATTAAAATAATAATAAAAATCTCATAAAATCACATCATCTGATAATTCTACTAACATTACATTGAATCCAAAAATTATAAAATCATTACAAAAATAATATTAACTAGCGAGATCATTGGTGGTGAGTGTAGTGCTCAATAATTATTTTATAAATAATTATTGAGCACTACACAATAATTATTTTTATTATTTAAGGCTCCCATACAACAAACGTGATTTTTTTGCTCGTTTTTGCTTGATATTGATAACGGCAACAGGTAGACGCTTGAAATATTCACAGAATATTTAGTTACTTTAAAATAAATATTAAATAAAACAAATATTTAATGGGGGTTCCCATACAACAATCGTGATTTTTTTGCCGTTTTTATAGATTCTTCCGACCCTTCGCGCACGAGTCCGACTCGCATTGGGCCGGTTTTTTTTTTAATTTTTAGTATGAATATGGAACTTCGTTCTATAGTATAGTTAAAATCTCGCTGCAGACTTGGTCATAAATCATAATCGGAGTAGGGATGTGCGCTAGTTGCGCGCGCTCAAGGCCATTATCGATAACAGAATCATTAAGGTTATCACGTAAACATCTAAGTATGTATGTTACGTAGACGAAGAATTTTAATTTTCTATTTTTAGTTTTATATATACGTTCTTTTGTTTATATATTTAATATGCTTTGTAGTAAATTTGGTAATAAAATAAAAAAAAATGTGTATTTATTTCTATCACCGATTTATAAATATATAAAACTATCGATATCACTCATCGACTGCAGTAATGCACAGGAATACGTGTGGGCGTGGCCTGCCCATAAGATCCGTGAGTGGGAAAGAGAGCGAAATATTCGAATGATTTATGACCGAGTCTGCAGCGAGATTTTAACTATACTATAAACTATACTAACTGTACCTACTCGTTCCTACCTACAAGTATTATTCTCTCATCCCAGAGTTGTCGTAAAATAAGGCATTTAATCAACGGTACATGTAGACAAGCTGTCCTAGATTTTCAGTACCTATTATCCTTGTAAAAAATATTGTGTATGGGTACATTTAAGGGTTCCGTACCTCAAAAGGAAAAAACGGAACGTCGGCTGGGCTCGGCTTCCTGTCGAACCGGATGCAGCTAAATACCAGTATTTCACATGTAGTGACTGTTTATCTGACCTCCACAACCCAGTAACTGGATAATACCCATCATTGGTAAGACTGGTTGTCAGAGTTTCGGGCTTCTGACGACCCGTAACGACGGTCAAAGATCTACAAATGACAGCCGGGACCATTGGTTTAACGTGCTTGCCGAAGCACGGAAGGGTCTCTAGATGGTGACCCATCCACGGACCGACCTTGGCAAGCGTTGCTTAACCTTGAAGGTCGACCCGTGCGGCTGTGCGGTCTACGAGCCCAATCCGTACAGGCAAACTATCAGGTACAATAATTATATTGCGCAAATCTAGATATTAAGCTTGATTTATATCACATAGCAAGTTGGTCCCCAGAAGTTTCATGGCCAGCCCCGTAGTCAAACAATATTACGGCGCAGCATAAAAACACCATACTACCCTCTTATGGCCAATAAAATGGCGTACACACTGTTAACTCATTTATTTTGTTAACCAACAAACTTTACGAGGTGAATACTGATTTCCAATACATTTTATTTTGATACTAGCTGACCCGATAGACCTTGTCTTGTCCCAATTTCAATAATTCATACAAAATTTCCATAGAAAATGCACTTTCAGTTTTCCCAAATTTCCAATTTTCCCGGAAACTTTTCCAATTTTTTTTTCTGCCTAAAAACCTTTGTTAAACTTCAACGAATATTTAAAAACAAACAATAGCCGAAATGGTCCAGCCGTTCTTGAGTTTTGCGCTTAGCAACACATTTAGCCATTCATTTTTATTTATATAAAAGATAAAAGATAGATGAGGGGCTTGTGGCTAAGTAATAACAGCCGCTCGGGTAGATCGATCAGGTTAAGCTACGCTTGCCGCGGTTGGTCAGGGGATGGGTGACCTTCTTCATATACCTCTCCGTGCCTCGGAAAGCACGTTAAGCTGTTGGTCCCGTGTGTTCCGGCTGAATTATTGATTTTATTGTTGACCATGTATTAATTTAATTGTATTTTGATATTTATAATCACTAAATTTGACATGTAAAATAATTTTAAATTTAATGCCGATGCCTATTAGGCAGGACATATTGAAACTTTAATTTATTTTTAAGATCTTAACTAACTTGCCCACAATAAAGATATTTTGAATTTTGTCATTCGTGGATCTTTGACAGTCGTTACGGGTCGTCAGAAGCCCGAAAGTCTGACAACCAGTCTTACCAAAGGATATTGTACTACCCAGTAACTGGGTTGTGGAGGTCAGATAGGCAGTCGCTCCATATAAAATACTGGTATTCAGCTGCATCCGGTTAGACTGGAAGCTGACCCCAACATAGTTGGGCAAAGGCTAGGCATATGAGTCATGAGTTGATTATTGTTTGTTAATTTTGGTATTTTCTTTGCCGCAGACGTACCGTAAGCAGCTTTAAACTGCTTGATTATTTTTCCTGCTCTATGGATGATGCCTGGGTAAAAAAACCGGCCAAGTGCGTGTCGGACTTCGCACATTTAGGGTTCCGTACAAAATCTGATTTATCAATATATTGGTAAAATATACGTAATAATAAACATTATCACTAACTCAACCAATAGTTAAAAATAGTAATTATTGGTTAAATTTTGGCAAAATTTAACCATTAGTTACTGTTTTTAACTATTGGTTGAGTTAACTACGGATAAAGAAAGCGGTTCTTAGTTATTCATTTGAAAGTAATTTTAATTTAAAATGATTTTGTTTGTTATTCAATTCAGTTTGCGCATCAATGTGCATCGATCACGTAAAAATTTACAATTGCAATCGATCGTTTCGGGAAGCCTTAAACCGTGTACCTGGCAACACAGGGTGCGTTCATTGCGGATGACGTCATCCGCATAAACACCCATCTCTGCCATAGACTTGCCGATCCAATTAAATTAAAAAAAAAAAAAAAAAAATTATTTATTGTCATAAAACAGATGGTACACCAGATATGGAATTCTCTGACTCCTGCACTAGTTAAAACTGTGTTGCAGGAGCCAGTGTCCTCCCGTAATAAAAAAGCACACAAGGTTTTATGATACATAATAACGATTCTAATTTCTAATTTTGCGCGAGGGTATATTTGTATGTTTGTGCGCGAGAGTATTTGGTTGTGTGTGTGTGTGTGTGTGTGTTGTGTGTGTGTGTGTGTTGTGTGTGTGTGTGTGATATGTATGTGTGTTGTATGCGTATGTGTGTGTGTGAGCTGTGTTGCAATGCACGCAGTACCTGTTAACGCCATTACTTTCTTTAGTTTTATATTTCATGCCTAATTACTGGCAACTCTAATTAATTAGTATCTGTGTAACATAAAGTTCCTTCTCGCTCTCACTTAGGCATTATAAGGGTTGTGGAAGGGAGAAGGAAAGCGGAAGGAACTTTATGTTACACAGATACTAATTAATTAGAGTTGCCAGTAATTAGGCATGAAATATAAAACTAAAGAAAGTAATGGCGTTAACATTCCTCGCGGCCTTAAAGGGTCACCTTTAAAGAGAATGATATAATAATATATACAGTGAAATTACACTTAAATCTAACTAAAGAGGGAATGGACTGAATAAGATATTACTGAGTAGGAATGGGGCATAAGCGGACCACAGGTCGCACAAGAATCCCATTAGAAGTGCGTACTGAAACGACTCGCGTGCTACCGTCTATAGACGTATGCAACTTCTCAATAACACCTAGAGGCCAGGATAGAGGAGGCGCATTATCATTAACTATCACTACTACAGTGCCTTCCTTAATCATGTCTCCATCAGGTTTATTCCATTTTAAGCGTGATTGTAAACTATGAAGATACTCGCTTCGCCATCTTTTCCAGTACGACTGGACTAATTTATCCATAAGAGAGTGTCTTTGAAGCAGGTGATCAGACAGTAAACCTACTTCCGCGGCGGGTAATGAGTTAAGCGGTACAGTATGTAAAAAATGCGAAGGGGTAAGAGCTTTAGGCTCTTCCGGATCAGCGCTAAGAACAGTAAGAGGTCTGGAGTTCAACAGGCACTCTATTTGAGAGAGAATTGTAACTAATTCTTCATAAGATAGAAGTTGTTGACCTATTGTCTTGAAAAGGTGAGTCTTCACGGCCTTCACCATGGACTCCCAACATCCACCAAAGTGCGGTGACGCGGGCGGAATAAAGTGCCAATTAATGCGATGCTCAGCGAGCTCCTCTTCAAAGCGCGGGCGGTATTCTTTATTTATGAAAGTATACAAGTCGCGTAAAAACGAATTAGCTCCTCGAAAATTGGTCGCGTTGTCCGAATACAAGCATTGTACCGGTCCACGGCGGGATAAAAACCGTTTCAACGCGGCTATGAACGACGCAGTCGTAAGATCTGTAGCTAATTCAATATGAACAGCGCGAGTAGTCATACAGGTAAATATACATAAATAACCCTTGCGACTCTTCGCACCTCGAGTGCGTACGGGCACATACTGTATAGGGCCAGCGTAATCACACCCTGTATGAGAAAAAGCTTTGGTTGCAACATTTACTCTAGATTTAGGGAGATCGCCCATAATCGGCGGACCATGAGGTCGCGGTCTCCACCTGTGACATGCGTTACACTTGTGGATTCTATGACGAATAATGCGTCTAGCGGACAAAATCCAATACTTATGGCGCAATAACGACATAGTGAGTTCTGGACCTGCATGTAAATATTTTATATGATAATAGTCTACGAGGATTTCAACTATGCGATCATGACGGGGTAACACTACCGGGTGTTTAGTACTATAGGCCTCAGCCGAATGAGTTAATCGACCCCCAACGCGGATTAAATCATCACCATCTACAAATGGCTTGAGTTTAATAAGAGCGGGTGAACAAATTTTATTATTTTTTAACTCGGAATAATCATCCATGAAGTGTTTTCTTTGAACATGACGCAACAAAATGGTTTCAGCGAACTCGAGGTCGCTAGCGGTAACGGCGTCAGTCCGACGCGGGAGTTTTTTCATGAAGCGGTATATGAAAACAACAATACGCAGCAGTTTAGTCCACGACGACGTACGTTCTGCGAGTGCGAGTAGAAGCGAATTGTCCGAACTCGAATCCGCGACTATGGGGTGCGCGTGGACCTTTTCTTCCGGAATGGGTTCCGAATTCAAGTCTGTAACCTTATGTATGGGCCATTCGGAAGGGTCGCGCTTAGCCCAAGCGGGTCCGTGCAACCATAATGGGTGCTCAATGAATTTGTCAGGTGTTAAACCACGTGACAAACAGTCCGCTGGGTTTTCAGTACCAGCTACGTGGTAGAAATGTTCCGCGGGGACGTTGTCTACGATGCGAACGACACGATTGGCCACAAACGTGTGCCAACGATGCGGAGAAGAATTTATCCAGCAAAGAGTCACCTTTGAATCGGTGAATGCGTAAATAGCGGTAACATTATAACGCGGATTATAAGTGTCATGAACACGGCGAAGAAGTTTAGCGAGGAGTTCGGCACCACAGAGCTCCAGTCGAGCAATAGTCAATGGTTTAACCGGCGATACCTTCGACTTGGCACAAACCAGCTGAACGACTACGTCATCGTTGCGAGTGACATGCGCATAGATGACAGCGCCGTAGGCGCTTTCGCTGGCGTCGGAAAATCCAATGAGGCGAAGAATACAATTTTCAAAAATACCTAAATGGCGCGGGATTTTAAAATCATTTAAAAGCGGCAGGGCAGAGCGAAAAGTTTGCCAAATATTTATGATGTGACGCGGGGGAGTGTCATCCCAATCGAGCTTCAGTAACCACAATTCTTTGATAAGTAGTTTAGCATAGAGAACTACAGGCGCGACAAGCCCCATGATGTCCCACAGTCTAGCTACGGCCGACAGAATAGCACGTTTAGTACACGTGTCTGGCGGTGCGGAAATAAGAAATTCAAAACAATCATTTGACCTACACCAGCGCAAGCCGAGAACCTTTTGTTCTACCGACTTGTCGAATTCTAGTTGTTCGGTCAACCTATGCGACGCGGGAATACTGTTTAGTACAGTTTGAGAGTTGCTGGTCCACTTGACCAACACGAACTGACCTCCTCTAAAGAGTTTAATCAGTTCGTGCGAAACCTGGACTGCACGTGATTCGGAGCTTACGCTGTAGACTACGTCATCCATATACAGCGAATCCGCGATGATAGCGCTGGCGCGCGGGAAGTGATGACCATCGTCTTGAACCAACTGTTGTACTGTGCGGATCGCATGGTAGGGACTTGACTTGAGACCAAAACAGACACGGTTAAACTGATATAGAACCAGAGGATCGTTTGGACTAAAACGATATAAGATGCGTTGAAAGCGACGATCGCTTTCTCTTACTTCAATCTGTAAGAACATTTGTCGGCAATCAGCCGAGAGCGCGAATGCGAACAATCGAAAATTCAGAATTATAGTAATCAAGTCACCCTGTAAATTCGGGCCACTGTGTAAAATATCGTTGAGAGATAATCCAGTACTCGTTTTAGCACTAGCGTCTAACACGGAGCGTAGTTTTGTTGTTGTCTTATCTAAACGTACAACTGCGTGATGCGGAATTACATAGTCAGGACAACTACTGTCTGAACTATCGAGCGGAGCAGGAGATAAATATCCTTTATCAATATATTCGCGAATGACGTCACCATACGCAGTACGTAACTCGGGTGCGGATTCTAATTTCTTTTCTAGGCAGAAAAAACGTTTTTTCGTGATATCGAGTGAGTTCCCCAATGAGAACACATCGCTGCGAAACGGTAGGGCTACAGAGTATCTACCTGTGTCCCCATCGCGTTCCGTGGTCGAATTATAAAAGTACTCGCACTCAAGTTCGTCGAGCGATTTGCTCGTCGAAAGAGTGACGGGCGCTTCATCGACCTGCCAGAATTTTTTCAACGCCGATTCTAACGAGTCTTTGTCGGATGGTTGCGAAATATGTGAGTAACAAGACTGTGGAGGCTTATTACGACGTACAGGCAGCGCGGGCACAGTGCCCATGATGACGTAACCGAGTACCGTCTGCATGGCGGGCGGCGCGGAGGAGTTGCTGCTAACTACGCGGGGCAGCAAAAGATGCGGGAAAAGCGAAGCCCCGATCAACACATCGATGCGACCGGGTTTGCCAAACGATTCGTCGGCGAGCGGTAAACCTTTTAAGTAAGGCAAGGCGGAAGTATCTACGGGAGCGGTAGGTAAATTATCGGTGATTGCATCGACAACTAGCGAATTAACGTTAAAAGTAACGTTCGGATTAAAACGGGAAAAGAAAGCGAATTGTACGGAACCCTTAACGGATTTTTCCGTACCACCGATACCCTTAACGGAAGGCGTATCAGATGAATGTCTAGTCAAACCTAATCGTTTGCAACATTCTGCGGTAATAAAATTAATTTGTGAGCCACTGTCTAATAGACAGCGAATAAAATGCTCCTTACCAAATGAATCTCGAACTATTACAGTAGCGGTTGACAACAAAATAGTAGTATTCGTATTACATTGCGGCTTTGATACGCGGGAGTTCGAGTCGTAAAAGATCGACGCAGCAATGGATGCATTACATTGCGGGGCGCTCTGAGCGGTGGCGGCGAGCGGCACGGCGGCGGCGTGAGCATCTTGCTCGCTCGAAGCCGTGGAGTTTGAACCCGATTGTGTACGTGCGGTATCATCAACACCGTTCGATAATACAGTCGCGTGCGATTCGCGATTAAAGTGTAAAAGCGTATGATGTTTATTTTTACAAGATTTACATCTAGATTCAGACTGACAGACTCTGGCCTTATGTTTAATACTTAAACAGTTAGTACATGCATCGTTTTGCTTCACCGATTTGAAACGATCACTTGGTGTCATTTTAGAAAAGGCAGGACATTTAAATAAATGTTTATGAACAAAGCTATCACACAAACATTTTGCGAATTTATCAATTACAGTGTAAGATTGCGGTTGCGGAGTTTTAGACGTTTTTTTATTTACAGGATTGTTGTTAGACTGAGTGAAACTCAAGCTGTTTAAAACTTTAGTATTTTGTAAAATGCGAGATTGATTTTTAATGAACTGTACTAAATTGTCGAATTTAGGAATTTCGTCTTTTGAGTTCATTTCAAAAAGTCGAGCGGTTTCAGAATCAACCTTTTTTATAGCGACATGGAAAAAAATCAAATCTGATAAATCATTTATTTTAAGGTTTTTTAATGCGTTTGCGGCGGAAACAAAATTATCAGAAAAGGATTCGAAATTTTGAATAGATGCGGTATTAAAAGATTTATGTTCAAACATCCGATTAAGGTAACTAGAAGCTAACATACGTTTGTCTTCGTACTTGTTTATGAGTGAATTAAAAATTAATTGGTAGTTATCGCCATTAGGGCAAACTCCTGAGAACGCGGTTTGAGCCTTATCTTTCAATTTCCCCATCAAATAATATAATTTCTCCGAATCAGTCAATGTATTATTTTCGTGTACCGTGCTTTTAAAATTAGCATAGAACAGGGGCCAGTTACGAATATCGCCATCGAATGACATAATTTCAATGGGAGGCAAGCGAACTGTTTGCTTATTGACACCACTACCACTAGAAGTAGGAGCCGATGTGGCTGATGATTTTGAGTAACTTGAATAATTATATTTAACGCAGCAATATAATTCCTCAAAACTAATCCACGACTGATCATCAATATTATTTTCCGGGTCTTGTCTTAGAAGAAGCGAGTTATATTTATTAAATGCCTCGAGGAACTCGGTGCGCAACGCATCAACATTGACACACGCACACAAGAACTTCTCTACCGGTTCCATACCGGACTTCATTTTTTCCATTAAATCGTAAATGATTTGCATGCGGGCAAAAATCATATTACGACATGACAGTGCTATTTGAATCGCGGATTCTATCTGATCATCCGAATCAATGGTCACTTTCTTAGGCATTTTCGATATTTTTGTAGGTTTTTATAATAGCTAAAATAAATCACAAACTTCAACGAGTTGCGCGCGGTGCGGGATTGGTAGGTGGTACCTACGAATATAGTACCGAACGATAGCGAAGCGAGCGAGCGGTAGATTTTGCTTCTACCTACGTATATTAAAATATTAAGTTGAGCGGGATGCGAAATACCTGTGAATGTACGCAATGACAAGTAGGTACTGTAATAAATGAATAAATGAAAGCGGTTTAGTATAAGAGTATAAGGAACGAAGATTGAAATGAAATATAGTTGCGGGATGATGATATACGGATATAATATTGATATCCGTTATCAAGAGGATAAAGAAAAATAGGTATCCGTGATCATGGGACCAAAACTGTTGGATATCTGTGATCGTAGGACCAAAAACTGTTGGATATCCGTGATCGTAGGACCAAAAAATGTTGCGGCGGCCTAAAGCCTTGGGGTGAAAATCGAAATTTTCTTAGTGGACTGTATGAGGGGCGGTTCGGTGACACAAGTAGGTGTTTTGGTGGTGTGGGAAAATGATGATGGTACCTGCCTGGTGAGCTATGGCGACACGACGAGAAGGGTTTCCTTAGCCACGTGGCTGGCGCGTCCAGGATATCACGTACGGACG
The DNA here is from genome assembly GCA_946251885.1 of Cosmia pyralina. Lineage (NCBI taxonomy): Eukaryota > Metazoa > Arthropoda > Insecta > Lepidoptera > Noctuidae > Cosmia > Cosmia pyralina. The sequence continues at coordinate 3,418,735 of OX276362.1, read as the reverse complement.
AGAATCTGCACTTTCCACAACACACATACACGCACTTGCACTGTTCAATAGCAATCTTCGTTCTTCGCGGTGAAAATATGAGTCCTTTTTCGACTTGGGATTAATTTTACCCACAGGCGTCGATGTTGGTTGAGAACTGGCGGATCTTCTTGGCGGCAGCGTATGCGCGCCATTGCGGATCTTCCTTCTCGCTCTCACTTAGGCATTATAAGCAAGGAAATCAATACAAAGCAACAAATTCGTACGGTGCCGACACTCCGATTCCAACCCCGTGGACGCGCAACTTTAAAGCATCTTAAAAGATTTACATAGAGAAAACATTTCATTTCACAATTTTTTTCACAGCTCAATCGGTCTCATTGTAAGAATTTTTTTCATTTCACCACACGATCAGCAATCAATCTTACAATATTCCCCTATTCTTACACCAAGGGTAAAGGCACCCTTCGATTTACCCTATCACGCCTAGTGATCGCAAGTGTATAATAAATTCAAGGATGGCGCAGCTCTCTAATAAAGCTGTTATCTTTATAGGAAACCTTTTCGCTGCTGACAGCCTTACAAAATGGTTGTATAAAATATTGAGTTCAATATGTTTTTTTCCGCCTAATTTTGTTTATGGTTTTGCAGTTTATATTCTGATCCAGGATGGGGTAATAATGTTGTGTTGATCTATGAACACGTATAGAATTGTAGATTATTCACCAAGGGGATAAAGCAGTAGCGCTTTATTGAATCCAGAGCGTAGTGTAGGATTCTAGGGCTAACTCCCGAGCGCAGCAACGGAGAAACGAGGAAGTTACTCGACAAGCTAGAATGCTGAGTGCAGCAAGGGATTCAAGCTCGTTCAAGACAAAGGCACTTTTATCTCCGAATACAATTCATAACAATATTATTGCCTGGCCTCAGGGTTATAATAACTTACTTTAGTTAGGTTTGCATGACATTATGCAAGAGTTTGTGTGAAAAAAAAATGTTTGCGTCGCATGGTATAGCAACAGCGGAAAGCATTTCTGCATCATCTCGCTTCAATTTTATCCTGGAACAAATCGTTTTATTATTCACGATGTTCTATTGTTTTATCTTAAGTTTTTTGTCTCTGAAAATTACTTCCAAATTCGAACGGGGTGAATCTGCGATGATTTATTTTAAAAACAAACGAAATCGTTTTCGAATTTTATTGTACGAGTATGTTGTCACTTAAATGAGGATCGAAGTGAACTTTACAGAATAGCACTATGATTTTAAGGCACATGCAATTTTGTGAAAATCGGTGCAAGTCGAACTCAAGCATTTATTTCAATTTAAACATTTACAGGCACTTTTGAATTGAATGGCCCTAACATTCTAATTCCGAATCATCATTACTAAACTTGCATCTGTAGTAAAAGTATAATTTAGGTAAATGTTTTATTAAATAAATTATTATTAGCACATAAAAAAAAATGTCAAGGAGTGGTCAGTCAAGGACATGAAGCTAATTCCGAAGCGTAGTTGGTAGAGAAGAACGAGCAAGAAACCCCCATGGACCTTTTAAATCAAGGTATTCTTACAAAATATTGGTTACATCATCCATGTTGAAACTAGATATAGGCTGTACTGAATATTCTGACGCATGGATCAGCACCGTTCAGCTCAACCATTTTGAAGAGAACCAAATGATCCAACACATATACCACCATCACCGAGACAATAGGGATGATGGCTGGATAAAAAAAAAACTATTTAGTCCGTCAGTCAGCTAATAAAAAAATATTAGACATGTATTTTTTGCTTTGTCATATTAATAATAATAAATTACTTAGATAACATGCATTAAAGCTGGGAAGTGAGGGGGGGCTACATCACTTTTACTCATGCCATATTTTAACCCAATGTATCGCCGTGATCTTTTGTTTATGTAAAAAAAGAAAAAATACGTGTCCGCTTTTTTTAATAATTTACTATTGTTAATAGATTAAATTCGGGGTGCTCGCCTGGTGATCTGTCACACAGGGTATCCTAGTATGGACGCCAGTCTCTCACAAAGGATCATATTTTAGGTTTTGTAACAAAGTTATTATTCTTGTCTCTATTTATAAAATAAAACTAAGTGTACCTTTGTGATGAGAGAAATAAAATAAAGATTTATTATTATTATTTTTTTTAAAAAAATTAAAAAAAAATTTGAGTCATCATCCCTATTGAGTGAACATGTCATATTCTTAGCTGCCAGGGCACATTCAAGTCAATGAAAGACGTATCCAATAAATTGCAGCTTTAAAGTACCTACTCACTGATCTACTATGCCATCATGCAAGCCAGTTGCAGATGTTAACTTTGCAAGTAAAAAAACAACCATCTGTATAATATATTTACCAAAATGAATGCCAAAGTCGAAGGCGACATCTAACGCCCAAATAAAAAGTTAAGTACCACTTATAAAGAAGAATGATCATCACATCGGAATAAAAATAAAAGGACTATTACTTAAGACAAATGACATATAACTTGGATGGTTTATTTACTGCTTCATTTATGTATTTATGTACTTTATTTCATTTTGGATGATCGCCAGAAAAAATGTGGATGTTTTAGGGAGGTTCAAGTCAGCTAGCATGCGACGCAAACATTTTTTTTCACACAACCTGTTGCATAATGTCAAATTATATGTCATGCAAACCTTACCAAACCTTACCAAAGTAAGTCATTATGTCTCATTAGGTCTAGCCAGGCAATAATATTGTGAGTGCTAATCACTGAAAAAGATGATGATGATTTATATGTCTTTTCTGTCATCTATTTGGGTGTCATGGTCGCCTGAAACTATTGCATTTTTAGGGTTCCATACTTCAAAAGGAAAAAAACGGAACCCATATAGGAGCACTCCTGTGTCTGTCTGTTTGTCTGTCCGTCTGTCACAGCCAATTTGTTCCAAATCTAATCGACCGATTAAGTTGCTTGGTACACATATGAATTTCTGTGACCCAAACACAAATGTGTAACGTAAAGAAATGGATAATTGAATCACTTTTGGTGGAAAATAAGAAAATTAAAAAAAAAAAAGTTCTGCAAACTGTACCGTGTGATATATCATATACTAGCTGCTGCCCGCGACTTCGTCCGCGTGAAATTTCTTGTTGCCCCGACCCACCCCGTCGCATCGCATTGCCTGCCCGCGCTATTACTTCGTTTTCGCATAACGTTATTTTTGCCTTTTTATCTTTTAGCTCGCCACGTAAGGGTCCTAGAGTGATGTTAAATATGCCAGTTGCCTTCCTTTAGATTTGGGCTATAAAATGCAGAAAGACTTTTTAAAGTCCGACTGGTAGTTCCAGAGATTAGCACGTTCGTTCACCGCATCCTCTTCCCGCTAACCTCTCCCTCCCTCTCTCACCCACTCTCACACCCCCTTCAGCACATCCCTTTCCCCCTCTCCCTCATCACCCCGTCCCCATTCCCTCATCACCCCGTCCCCAGCCCCTCACCCCTAACCTCCCCTTCACCTCCCCACCACCCCCTACCCTTCACCTTTCCCTCCTCGCCTCCCCTTTCCATCCTTAACCCTCTCCTCCTCCCCTCCCCCTCCCCTCCCTTGCCCCTCTTCCCTTCCCTCGGGGGGAAAAACTATTAATGACAAACTTTATTACTTGCTTAGGCAAATATTTGTGCCAAGTTTCAAGTAATTAAACCAAATGAATAAGATTTTTCATATAAACTTCCCCTGTTTTTCCCTTCCCTTTTTTTCCCTTTTTCATGCCCACAGGAGTGGAATTGTAAAAAATCGTTTCGGATGTTTTCATAACTTGACTGAAAGATTATATTTACCAACCGCAGTAAAATCATTCCCTGAAAAATTTACTACCCCTTCTCACCCCCTTATGGGTAGATTTTCGAAAAACCCTGATACACATCATTATTTATTTGGTCTCAAGAATGAAAATACCGAGTTTGCAATAAATCGCGGCGCGGCAGCGCGTCGTCGAACGGAACGCGTATGGCATTTTTATAATCGTGATAACTTCGTAATTAAATGTCCGATTCGAATGAATTAAAAAGTATTTTACTGCTACATAAATACCCTTGATGATAAAACTATTTATTTGAATAAGAATTAATACTACGATACGAATGTAACCAACTTTTGTTTCTACCGGCGATCTAATTAAATTTTAGAACACAAAAGCTGCTATTGTGACTTAACTATGATAGTTAGACATACTGTCTCGCGGACTTTTTTGAAGGTAATAATGAGTACTTTAATCATGTGGTACATACTTTTTATGTATCATCAATAGTTTTCTCAGCGCACGCCAAATAATGATTTTTATAGGCAAAATTTTGCTACTTTGGGTTACATTATTGCAATTTTCTTAAGGATCTCTAAAGTTTTTGAAAATAAATTATCGTCTATGTTACTTCCTAATAAATTAATTTTCTACTGGTGAAAAAATGGTTACAATCGGTCTAGCAGTTTCGGAGCCTATTCGGTACAAACAAACAAACAAAAAAATCTTTCCTCTTTATAATATTTATCATACATAATATCATATATTATAAAAGAGCTTACTGTAAGGGTCTCAAATTGATTTTTTTTTTATTTTTTTTTTATTTGAAAGTTATGTAAGAAAATAGACGAAAATTTACTATTCTCCCACCTTATGTCCAAACTGAACCTAAAATTTTGAAAAAGTACAGAAAATAATTCTATACTTTACAGGAAAATTTCTATGAAGTCTATGGTCTTAAAATAACATGGTAAATCTCTCAATATAGTGCGTACAAACTTACATTTGCAGTTAATGTATGGGAGAACGTGTTTTTCAACTACAATGTTAAGTTTGTTCTCGGGATAAATTCATCCCAAATATAGAACCCTTCATTGTGTGTCCGCCACGCACTTGGCAGGTTTTTATTGCTCTATAAACGCATTTAAATGAAACAATACAGTTCTAGGTACAGCTTTACCTACAACTGTACAGGATTAGTTTCAATTTAACCATTTACAGGGTATTTCTGTAGTATAAATAACAAGCAGAAGAGCTCTGTTTTTCTGTCGATTAAAAGCTTTTAACTTCATTTTACCAAAACATTTTCCACGTTAATTTTATCTAGCGCTACCATTGATATATTAGAGGAAGATATGCTACGCACTAACATCGCAATCACTAAACCGAGACCCGGCGCTCGACTGTACCAAAACTCGCATATCTGTGATCATAGTCGCAAACTTGCAGTTACCGATAGACAAGGACAGAGATAAGAGCCGGCGCTGTAGTGCAAGTGAAATCGCGTTAGGCACCGTATGTTTAGGATTATGAATGATATTGCATGTCTATCTCGCTCTCACAAACATGGCGAAGCAAACATTAACTATTATTATAATTTTCAACATTTTTGGCTGTACTTACGAGTGAAAAGTAATCCCGTGGAATTTGTTTTTGGTTTTTGAACTATTTGTGTACATTTTGAAAACACTTGAAGGCATTGTTGCTGCTTATTTAGACGATTACGGTAATTTTACTTAACTTGCTACAGAAATGCCAGTTCGATTGTGACTAAGGTCAATTGTGTGCGTTAACACAATTTATGCGGTCCACGTCGAGGAGCGCGAACCTTATCTTCCTAATTTATATATTAATGAGCGCTACTGGAATATTTATAGTGACTGTTGCTTGTGCCTACCATTTTAGCAATCCTGAGGTATTGAACAAAGCCTAGTAACAGCATCTACAAATAAACAAGGGGTACCTAACGGTCAATACTTTGCCAGAACCACAGGGAACAAGCCAGAATGTCCCTAACTCCCAATGATCGCCAATCCGACTAGGATCACCTTATTTATAGCGTGTTCCGCGTTTGGAAGGTCGCCAAGCGAAAAATTGTGGGTGTACGTGTATTGAAGAGGTTCAAAGTCCAGTAGCACTTGAGTAAAAGTTTAGTGGTTGTAGTTGTTTTGGAGAAAAGTGAAATATGATGGCGATGTCCAGAAGTTTTTGGCAACGGCTTCAGTAAACAGACTAGATGCCCCGTTTTCATGATTCACAGAACACGGAGTAACGCGCTGGCAGCGTGCTAGTCACCGTCTGAGGTATGTGAGCGGTAAGACGGGGGAGGTAGACAAACTTCAAGCTAACTCAGTTTGCCAATCTTGTCAATCGCGCCCTCCCCCCTCTTACACACGTTGACCGTACCTACAACTTCTATCACGGGCCACCTTCAAAGCCGCCCACGCCGCCGCACGTCATTGACAATGCTTTTTTTTTTTGTGGATGGGAAATCATCAAATGACTTCTCCCGCTCTCTCGGGCAGAACGGGAGGGCGTGTCAGACTTTTAGTGACTAAAACCCACCCATGTTCCTTCAGTTGCCCGTGCCAGGGCCACGGTATCTCTTTCGAACTACCCGCGATCCCGGCGGCATCGGCCCAATTGACCCCGTCACTGCTGACATCTCTTTGAGGCGCGCGTGGAGCACAACGCGCCGTCGACCCGGGCCTGGTCCTTACCGGACGGCGAGCTGCCCATTACTCGTCGTCCGCAAGCCCGCGGTCATTGACAATGCTGCCTCTAGCATCCATTGAGATATAAATATAATATGGAGATGGCATATTCTACTATAGGAATAATAGTTATACAAATATTTATCATACCGACACACACATGCCAAAAAGCGTTTTGTCTCTTTTTAACTAATCAAGAGCTGCATATGAAAAGAGAGACATGTATAAATGTTTGTCAAGGACTAAATTTGGCAACATTTTTGTGTGACGTCAAAATCAAGTCTATGCGTGATCGGTCGCCATGTTGACTGCCGATTGATGTGGTTGATGATTGGTAGATGTGCTGTCAAACGGTTGCTTGCTCTCTCTTGCACTAAGTTAAGTACCTAATTTTTGTAGGTATGCACGCTAATTTTGTAGGTATGGTCAGTACATAGGTTTATAAGTCAGTGCTAGCATCTTCGTGCTCTGTGGCATAATCAAACCAAGTGTCAAAAAGAAAGCACATTATTTTTGAATAGTGCACAAAATCGAACCGCCGCTAGCCGCTAAGCACTTGTTTGTGCACGTCCTTATCGGCTCTAGACTCGATACCCAATTTGTGTGATTGAGTTTTCCATGATAACTTCGGAGTATCAGCCCAGAATATAGATTTTTAGTCGGTAATGACACTAGGTTCGTTACATGGTAGGTACTTGTAACTGGCGCCATATGGCTGTACTGTACTATTTATTTATTTATTTATTTATTTATTATTACTATACACCCGTGCCGACCCCTATGGGGTCAACAGGTGTGATGTTATTTTGCTCTGTTTTCACTACTATCTAATATGTTATTGTGACTGTGTGCAAGCGTAAAATATTGAAAAACCCTATAGTTGATACCTGCCTATAATCAATCTGCCTAGCCTTTTCCCAACTATGTTGGGGTCGGCTTCCAGTCTAACCGGATACAGCTGAATACCAGTATTTTACATGGAGCGACTACCTATCTGACCTCCACAACCCAGTAACTGGGTAATACGATACCCCTTGGTAAGACTGGTTGTCAGACTTTCGGGCTTCTGACGACATATCAGTCAGTATCGACATGTCGTCATATCATGACGATATATCATATTCAGTGAGAGTACCCGCGCCGGTGTAAACATAAGCTCCGTACTTGAAATTGTTTTAAAAATAATATAGTCGCAATAAAGTGGAAAAAATGCCTCAATTAGTGAAAGGACACTACAATATGCATGTGACATTGTTATTCTGTGATTATTGTGAATATTTGTGAAGATTCAATCAAATAAAAAAAATAGAATTAATTACAATTGCGCTAATTTATACTAATCGAAAGACAAACTTGTGATTCTACGTGTTGTCTAAACAGTGTCGTTATAAATCAAATGGATTGTAAATAAACAGCAAAAACAATTACACCTAAATCTATGAAGTGACTCGTGTATTAGTGACTCAGTGTGACTCAGCAAAAAAAAGTGCGCGAAGTCAGGTGCGAAGCGATTCTTTACCACATACCCGTTTTTTGATGAATCATTAAATAAGACAAGCGACTATATCGATTTTTCGACATCTCACAGACATAGCGCTGTGGCGTAGCGGAAACAGACGCGGCTCACCGCAAAAGTGGTCGCATGTTCGAATCCCATTAGAAAGTATATTTTTTGTGTTTTTTTGAATTTATATTGGCAATGGAAAAGGATCCAGAATACATCACTTTTCGTAGACCACAGAAATCGACCTCATTAGATAATATTTTAATAGATAATTCCACGTTATTGGAGACTACTATGCTGAGTTTGCCGAGCACGTTGTTGAATGAAAGTGACACTACTTTGGATCTAAAAGATACAATAAAAAGATTAACCTTAGATCTAGAAAGCGCACACCAGGAGATTGATAATTTGAATACTGAAAATTTCCGTCTTAAAATAGATATTGGTCAGTATCAAAAACTAATTGAAACATATAAGAAAGTTAACTTATTGGAGAGAAAAAGCATGACACCTAAGTCTTCACGCAAGTTAAACTTAATAAGGACAAGCTGTTTTTCGACGCCTACAAAAATAAATCCCTCTCCTAAGGTGACTAATTATCCCCCTAACACTGTGGAACTGACACAGAATGCTAGTAATAGCTGCGACAATTCTTTTAATTCAGCCTTATCTGGACTTATTACTGAGGGAAACATGGAGGCAAAGTCGCCGAAAGATGTCATCTGTAACTCATTCACACTCCCGGTCATCTCAAACCGTGATTCACAATATGTTGATGAGTCTATTCCCACATTGAAAACAGAGTCTAATATTGAATGTACTCCTGCTATAAACCAGCAGTCGATCAAAATCTCACAAACTCATTCGCAAAAAGAAGCTACTCAAAGAGTCGTGATCTTCGCTGATCAGGCTGGATATGGTGTTCGTAAAATCCTGCAGGACTATCTGGGGTCAAAGTTCATCGTGACGTCATTTATCAAGCAGGATGCAACTATTGAGGAGGTTTTGAAATCATGTGCAAGTATGTGTAAAGACTTTAGTAAAACCGATTTTGTTATAATATTAGCTGGCTCAAATGACAACAACCCTATGAGTATTCAAACTTATTTATATTATACATTATGTCAGTTAAAATTGACTAATGTTTTGGTAGGTCAAATTTACAAGCACAACTTTCTGAATGTAAATAGTGTAAATAAACTACTAAAATTTGTGTGCGGTAATTGTCTAAATTCTACCTTTTTATCGTTACATAGTGATGTTTACATGCCTCACGTAAATAAGTTGCATGCTTGCAGATTAATACATAGACAGATTCTACATATAAATTATAAATATAATTATCAAACTTATACTGAAAATCTAGTTAGTCGGAGTAGTCAACAGCCTACAAAAAATTACAAAAATGTTGGTGTTCAGACTGATGATTTTGATACGGCGATGAAAACAAACGACTTAACTCTACAACAAGATTTTTTTCGTGAATAGCAACAACAAAGATACATCTGTAAAATGTAGTAACAATGTTAATACTGTCCCAATGATTTGTACGAATTTAATAATCTTTCACCAGAATGTATGTGGTATTTCTAATAAGATAAACGAATTGGAAGCCTATATACAAACACTTGCGAAAAAGGTAGACTACCTTTGCTTAACTGAGCATTTCTTAAGTAGCGTGTCAGTAACTACTTTTAGCTTGGATGGTTACAATTTAGTTTCTTATAATACACGAAATAAGAAAAAGAGAGGAGGAAGCTTAATTTTAGCTCAAGCAGATAGGAAAGTAGAGAATGTAATAGCAATTGACAGATTGTACGCCGTAGAGAGTTTTGAGGTATGCTGCATAAAAGATGTCAAAATTGGAGTGTATGTATGTTGTGTGTATCGAAATCCTAATGATAAGAACTTTGATGTCTTTATGAGGAAAATGGAACTACTGCTCGGATTTTTGCTCAATAAGAAATGCATTATTTGCGGAGATTATAATGTCAATTTGCTTCTGGAAAACAAAAAACGTACTGAGTTTTTGAGTCTGCTGGCATGTTATAATTTTAGATGTCTTTTTGATAGCCCCACTTTTGTTCGTAACAACTCGTATTCTTGCTTAGACAATATGATTACGAATCTACAAGAAGAACAGGTTTTAAGAAGTGTAATTGACCACAATGGTTTAGGAGACGGACATGGAGCACAATTGGGTGAATTTTTACTAGAAAATATATTAGAACATAGAAATAATCAATTTTTAGTAATTAATAAAAGAATCTTTAATCGTAGAAATAATTTATCTTACAAGAACAGACTTTTGCATCAAAATTGGAGTTCAATGGGAATAAATTCATTTTTGAGAAATTTTAATAATACTTTTCGGAAAAGTTACAAAAAACGGGAAATAAAAATTAATTTGAAAAGGGGATCACAGTTAAAGTGGGTAACTAAAGGAGTAAAAACGTCTAGTAAAATGAAAAGAGTTTTATGCACAAATACTGGTAATCATGTTCATGAAAGTGTTCTAAATTATAAAAATAAATATATTCGCATATATAGAAGGGTCATGACAACAGCCAAAAAAATTGCGGTCGCAGAGAAAATCGATAAGTCTAAAAATGTAAGTAAAGAAGTTTAGAAAGTAATTAATAACCGCACAAACAGAGTAAAAAAAGTGCAACAGGAACCACTTTTACTAAAACTTGACGATCAAATTATAAACTCACCAACTGCCGTAGCAAACAGATTAGCAAAGCAGTTCAATCTTAATTGTGATTCAGCTGAAACTAAGACGGAGGAAGCTCTATTGCTTCTTCAACAAAGTTGCGAAAGGGTTATAAATGATATGTCACTCACGCCTACTACACCCAAAGAAATAACACAAACAATTAAAACTATGACTAATAAGCACTCCAGTGGATATGATGAAATCCCTATTGCTGTTCTTAAAGAGCACACAAACATATTGGCTGGGCCACTATCTACATTCTTTAACAACTGTCTTGAGCAAGGTATTTTTCCGGAACAATTAAAAATTGCAAAGGTTGTGCCAGTTTATAAAAAGGGTTCAAAAACGGACCCTAAAAATTACAGACCAATTTCTATTCTACCCACACTTTCAAAAATTTTTGAAAAAATATTAAAATCTCGGCTATTGACTCATCTTCATTTAAATAAAGTTCTACATGAGAGACAGTTCGGTTACCAAAAAGGAATTGGCACTGGAGACGCCATTTGTAAACTTTTAGATGATGTGATTAGCAAAATAAACCATAAATTAAAGGTAGCAGGGATTTTTCTAGATTTATCTTCCGCATTTGATACGATTGATCACAATCTACTTATTACTAAATTAAATTATTATGGTGTCAGAGGAGTAGCCCTGCAATTATTTACATCGTATTTAAGAAACAGGAAAATGTATGTAGAAACCAGCACTATAGAACAGGATGGACAACGGAAAACATACCAATCATCCATGATTGATATTACCACTGGCGTTCCGCAGGGTTCCATATTAGGTCCCATTCTGTTTATTATTTTTACTAACGATCTGATCAATTATATAAAAAAAATCATTCCAGACATTAATCTTGTGGTCTTTGCCGATGACACAAACGCTGTAGTAGCGGCGAAAAGTATTAGTGACCTGACAGACAAGGTGAATACTACGTTGTCAGCATTTCAGTTTTGGTTCAATACAAATAGATTAATAATAAATATTAAGAAAACGAACATCATGTTGTTTCGAACTACTGCAGGTAATAAAGATAATATGGATATAACCCTTAACAATGAAAAGATAGAGTTAGTGAGAGACGTCAAATTTCTTGGTATACATTTGGATGAATTGCTCAACTGGAAAAAAGAACTAGCACACATAGACTCCACTATATCATCTGCGTGTTATGCGTTGAGGACATTGAGAGACGAAATAAATACGGGTCAGTTAAAGATGGTTTATTATGTTCTAGTCGAATCCAGACTTCGATACAGTATACAGTTCTGGGGGAAAAGCTACGGATATAATTCTCAGCGAGCCTTCATTCTCCAAAAAAGAGCAATACGTACAATTGTCAGAATCACGCAAAGAGAAAGCTGTCGATCTCATTTTCAGCGTCTAAATATACTAACATTGCCCAGCTTATACATACTTGTGTTGTTAGTTAATTTTAAAAAATATGTCCATGAATACGAGTCTGGGGAAGAAAGAATAGCCAGGGAAAAAACTCGTAGAAAAGACTTCAATAATAAAATTAAACCTAATTTCAACATTGTCAAGCATAGCCCTCAATACCAAGCTGTACAAATATTTAATAGACTGCCAGCAGATTTGAAAATTTTGTTATATACTAGCTCTTTTAAGGCTAAGCTCAAGGCATTTCTGTTGGATAAGAACTTATACTCAATAGAAGAACTGTAATTTAATATGATTTAATTTTCTATTTAAAAAAAAAAATCTATTATTATTGTTTTTAATAATTATGTTGTTTTTTTTTTTATGTATTTTTTATTATTGCTGCATGTTCACTTTTAGAATTTATATTAATATTAAATTAAGTTAATGAAGTATGTAATGTATCACACACAATATAAATTGTTCTTGATAAATAAATAAAGACCCGTAACGACTGTCAAAGTTCCACGAATGACAGCCCGGCTTAGCGTGCTTTCCGAGGCACGGAGGAGTCTCGGTATGTAAAGTTGGTCACCCATCCACTGACCAACCCCAGCAACCATAGCTTAACCGGATGGATAGACCCGTGCGGCTGTTATTACTTAGCCACGAGCTCCTCATCTCTTCATACTCGTACCTACATCGTTATTCAACCGGACCAATTTTCAATGTTGTAAGTTTTTAGGATCTATAGTTCTGAGGATTTGGCAAATAAGTGTGGGTTTTTGTCTCGAATTGGAAAAGAAAACACACCGGTAAAATAAAAATATCGACGTCATAATTTTGCTGTCAAAAAAATATATCCACGTCATTCGTCAGACGCCATGACAGAACAATAAACAGCAAATTCACGAGTCTATGACAAATAAAAAACAGAAATAAAAATAATATTCAAATCCAACGTCAACAAACATCATAAAACAATGGCAGCCATTACAAAAACGCGGGAAATGTCAACGGTGTGACGTCATCACAATGGCGTCGAGTTAGTGACAAATTGAGTGAACTCTGTCGTGAGATAGCTTGCTGTTAGTATAGTATCTTGTATTGTTACGGCTTTTTTCTATTTTTGTGCTGCTTCTATTTTTGTGTTGGTACGAGATTTAAGGCTCGGCACACGGTCTTAATTCCTAACATTAAACATACAGTCTTAGGTCCAAATTTATTGGGTTTTGGGTATATTTCAACAAATTAAGTAAGACTTGAAAAATAAAAAATAAACTTTTAATCACAACTTGGTTTCTACATTAACATTTGAGGCAAGGAAGCGGCATCAGCGCCACCAGCGGTAAGAAAACGAAACTCACAAAAATGCATTTACAAATATACCTATGCGGAGTTCGTTCATAAAGACATCTTTAAATTTATTATTTATTCATCAACATTCAGATTACTTACTCTTAAGTGTATAATTTTGACATTATACCTGTAAAATTATGTATAATGTTAAAAAAATAATATCTAATGTCGAAAACGGGAGCATAATCGGTGTTCTTCGCTCGTCACACTCTCTTTGTTGTGACTGACACTGGCACGGTCACTATCAGGGATTTTAATTTAGATAACACAATAAATTAGTCGCAATTTTTATCCAAGTCACAGATTTAGTTGGGTCTTAATTTAGAAGATATAATGAGAATAGAATAGAATAGAATAGAATACTCTTTATTATGCACACCATTGAAATTACTGGTTGAATCAGTCAATCAGTCAAGTCAGGATATCAGTTCAATTTTTAAGATACAGTCCAAGAGCAAGATTGAAGAGTTTACGAAAACTATTTAATCTATTTATGTAATAGTTTGTCTTTTTTTTTTTGTTTGAACGCGCTAATCTCTGGAACTAACAGTCGGATTTAAACAGTTCTTTTTACATTTGATAGGTGGCGAAATTCATGAGAAAGGCTATATATAAGCCTATTTAACATCACGCTACGACTCTTAGGCGCAGAACAAAATGAAAAAAAGTCAGACAAAGCGAAAACGAAATAATAGCACGGGCGTGGAATATAGCTGATATTTTCATAGGTATATATAATTGTGTTGTCTTGAGAGAGGAGCTCGTGACTAAGTAATATCAGCTGCATGGGTCGATCCATTAGATTAAGCTACGCTTGCCGGGATTGGTCAGCGGATGGGTGACCATCTTTACATATCGAGACTCCTCCGTGCCTCGGAAAGCACGTTAAGCCGTTGGTCCCGGCAGTCATTTGTGGATCTTTGACAGTCGCTACGGGTCGTCAGAAGCCCGAAAAACTGACAACCAGTCTTACCAAGGAGTGTCGTAATACCCAGTTACTGGGTTGTGGAGGTCAGATAGGCAGTCACTCCATGTAAAATACTGGTATTCAGCTGCATCCGGTTAGACTGGAAGCCGACCCCAATATAGGTGGGAAAAGGCTAGGCAGATTGATTGTATAATTGTAGTGTCTTACGATTTCCACGCGAACGTAGTGGCGGGCAGAAGCTAGTCTCATTATGTAGCTTGTCCAAGAAATCTTTACTAATTAGATTCAACAGCCTTCTTGGTCAAAATCTTTCCTTCACATCAACGCTAAAATAATTAAAAGGGAATATTCTTTACTTTGTTCAGCCATAAATCACTCATAAAATACAATACTATTATGTAACATGTCTAACAACGACCGAGAATTTAAACAAAGTTTTACTCAACCATTTTAGTTATTTCAAACTCTAAAGTTCTATTAAAGACTCTTAAAGACTTCGAAATATTACCAAAGTTCAAATATCTATTGACAATGTTTCCCGACTTACAATAACCGAAATTATTTACCAAAGAATTCTTGAGAAAATGCGATTATCATCATCAAAATTGATCTTTTCAACGCGAAATTACGCACCCGCGTAAATTGTGCAGAAAGACCCAAACAATAAACGATTGTTACGCTAAAAATCACGAGTTTTGTTGGAAAAAATGATAAAATGCTATCACGGTGAATAGTCCATCAATCATCGAACGATCGTGTTTATTTTTGTATTTTTATTTTCGTTTACAGGATAAAAAAAGAATTTTCCGCGCGTAAAATATTGTATTTTACGCGCGGAAAATTTTACGTGGCTGAAACAAAAATGTGCTGAACTTTTTTCTGAACGCAGTTAGTCTATGTTACTTTGACAGCAGCTGTTGATATTTGGCGGCAATTCGTGTGTGTTTATTGTTATACATATTTATTTTATCAGGCGCTCGTTTTTCCTGAACGGCTTTATTCACATTGGATTTTTAACCGACTTCAAAAAGGAGGAGGTTCTCAATTCGTCGGAACCTTTATTATTATTTTTTTTTTTATGTATGTTCTGTGGCTGGACCGATTTGGATTTTTTTTTTTTTTTTGTTTGAAAGGGTATACTTCCCAGGTGGTCCCATGATCATCAAGTCAGGATCTGATTATGGGATCCTGGAGAAATAGAGAGAACTCTTCCAATTTTATAGGCACACTTGAAGCGATTTGGATAGTTTTTGGAAGAGTACTTTCTCGGAGTGGTCCCATTTCAATTTGGTGAAGATCTGATGAAGAACTTCTGATATAGGCAACGGAACTCCTCAATAAATGATAGCAAATGGACTGGGATTGCTGAAATTTCATGTCTGTCTATTGTTTACACCAGTTCATAACATAACATCACACCAGTACGCTGTGAAGGCGTAAGCACATGTGAACCACTAAAAAGTGAAAAATAAAAACTTTTTAAAAAAAATACAACCGACTTCCAAAAACAACAATAAAAAGTGAAAAATAAATTTAATTTCGGAAGTCGGTGGCAAAAACGAAAATACATTTAATCAGTCACCGACTTCCGAAATTAAATTTATTTTTCACTTTGTAGTGTTGTTTTTGGAAGTCGGTTGTATTTTTTTGTAAAAAAGTTTTATGCATTTACTATTTGGCAAAGTATTGAAATTCATATTGTATGTATTGATTGACCATATCACGATCACGATATAAGATTTTAAAATGGCGTAGTCGTTGCTACGAGTTGCGTAGTAAGTGCTACGCAATCTACAAGTCCGTAGCAGTAGGTACTTACCTTCATAAAAATAAAACTTGAATCAATACTAGCATGTATTGTCATTTCTTAAGATGTGGATATATGCCAATGGCCTTGAGTGGTTAGCTTGGGTGTTCTGTGCTCCAGCCGGGGATTGTGGAAGGCGCCCAAGTTCCCATGATCCCCGATCCAGGTGTGGGAAGGGAACACCGGGGTGGTTTTTAGTCAGTAAGAGTCTGACAGACCCCTCCGCTCACCCCAGGGCGGGGGACATCCATGAGGATTTTCCACCCCGGCAACAAAAAAAAAAAAAAAAAAAAAAAGGGTGTTCTGGGCTGAGCTCACGCAACGCGTCGTGCGTCCATCCAGTAATAGAACTCGCCCATCAAGCAATAATGCAAGCAATAATGAGCACTGTCCCAAATTAGACGCATTGTTAATTTACTCTACATAAAACAACAGACTTTATGGTAAACATTTAAATTATCATTTAAAATGAAGTAGGTTTCATAAAATTACGCTTGATAGTTTTTGCGTAATTCTCAGTTCTTTATCCGCTTTAGACATAAGTTTACAAATTAATTACACTATGTATTATAAACAATCAATCAATCAATCTGCCTAGCCTTTTCCCAACTATGTTGGGGTCGGTTTCCAGTCTAACCGGATGCAGCTGAATACCAGTATTTTACGTGGAGCGACTGCCTATCTGACCTCCACAACCCACTAACTGGGTAATACGATACCCCTTGGTAAGACTGGTTGTCAGACTTTCGGGCTTCTGACGACCCGTAACGACTGTCAAAGATCCACGAATGACAGCCGGGACCAACGGCTTAACGTGCTTTCCGAGGCACGGAGGAGTCTCGATATGTAAAGATGGTCACCCATCCACGGACAACCCCGGCAAGCGTAGCTTAACCTGATGGATCGACCCGTGCGGCTGTTATTACTTAGCCACGAGCTCCTCACTATGTAATATAAACATAAGCTAAAATATTCATCAAATTCAAATTCAAATCGTTTATTTGCAAGAAATACATGTTTACAAGGGAAGATCTTACAGCCTTAGGTCATTGTATCCTGCCTGCAAGCAAGCGTGCAAATTCATCATTCATCTAATATGTTATTAAAAAAATGCTCTTATTTAAACTATTTTTTTTCAAAATCACTAACACTGCTCGTTTTGACGTGATCTTCAGTTAAAATCATTAAAATCGGTTATCGTCGCCCTAAGAAATAATTATTTTAACAAAGAAAGATAAAACCAACTAGTAATCAATTATTTCCTTTTTATAGGTTTGAAGAAAAGTATACAGTAAGCTTGATGATTTCAGTAAACCCTTTTAAAAATAATGTTAAAAGCATAGGTGTCAATACATCACCAGGTTGCGGGTTAAACCAATTCTTCATGTAGGACCAATCGATCAATCTAGTCCCCTAAAAGAATATAAAGGTATATGCACACAGCCGCATCGGCGCAACGCATTTCAAAACAAGAAAGCGCATTGCGGCCCGCCTGTAGTGTGACTGTGTAATGTATGATTCATTAAAAATCTACGAAAATGATGTGGGAGGATTTGAAATGCCTGTGCGACCAGCTCAAATGTGCACCTTATAGTATGGTAATGCAGATAGAGGCGGGCCTCGCCGAAACTCAACGCAACGCGTTGCACTGCAGGCGGGCCGGCCGCAGCGCAATGCAGTGAGCGGATCGTCAGTGATCCCAACCTAGTGCTTTCAAGAGCTTTTAGAGTTAGTTAGATCTTTAGTTTTTTTTTTATTTTATAGTTGAAAAATGCCTAAAACTTTGGTAAAGATCACTAATCAAAAATTTTAATTTTCGTAATTTATATTTTTCTTAGACAAAAAAAATACTGAATTTCGGTAGAACATTTGGTAGTTTAATTTGTGGCATTTTAACCCTACTATGATGAAAATGTCGTGAGGAAAGTTTTGAGTATGAATGTCGATGGCTATAAGAGTAGGGGAAGACCAAAGAAACGATGGATGGATTGTGTGAAAGATGACATGGCTAGAAAGGGGGTGACTACCGAGATGACGAAGAATAGAGAAGTATGGAAAAAAGGACATGTTGCGCCGACCCCAAATAGATTGGGATAAGGGCAGGAGAATGATGACGTCCTGCAAGGAATACATCGAATTGCAAGTAACCTTATAAAGTGCATTTTCAAGGAACTTTCATTGCCTTATGAACGTAGTAAAAACGGAGCTGCGGAATATTATTATAATGAGCCTTCATACACTTATTCAGTATTGTCTAATCGAACTGGCCTAAAAAAACTAATAAAACTTGCTTCAGTTAAGAAATTCCTAAGGAAGTTATAAAAAAATTGGGTTTTATGGATATGTATGTAAACAAAGTGCGTGACACTTCATTTCAAACACAGACTGTTTGAATTTGCCGCATATTAACATAGATGTACTTATAATTTATCTGTGAAATTGTTTCATTCTATGGAGCGAGCTGTCATATTGAAAGACGGATACAGTAGTGCTATTCTGTAAATATCTCACCGTGAAAATATGAGTGAAGTGATCTTAAAGTGAGCTGTCAATAGTGTCAACCCCTAGTATCAGGTGGAATGACGGCTCACTGCACGCTCACTTCACCTGAGTTATCACGGTGAGATGTTTCCAGAATAGTACTACAGTAGGCTATACAAGTGAGAATTTTAATGCAATTAGAATATTAATAGTGATTAACAAGAACTGGTGAAACAATAGCTTTAAATGTTGTTTCTCTTTTCAGATAAAACTAGTGAATAATCAATGTTAAAGAATATGTTGTAAAAGTGTTAATAGCTAGTTTTTTATGTACCTACATATTAAAATAAAATTCCTCTTTTCAGAGCAACTCAATTTTGGTTATAGTTTTACTATTCATCACAATATTCAAGGATAATTATAAACTATCATATTATATTATACATCTAAAATAAGTCATCAATCAACACCAGGCCCATCATCCACTTCACAATTATTTAGTTGTTAATAAAAAAAAATATTTTGATAAGTATTTATTTTCACACATGCAGTTTTATTCTCAATACTTTTAAAAGATTTAAGTAGTGCTCGTTTTAAATTACCCATAATCTAGTGCATTGTCGCGGTTGTTTTAGCGCATTTTATTGAAAGCAGTTGGCAATACTGCCGATCGCTCGACAGGCGTATTTTTGCAGCCGCTGATAGCAGCGGCGCGCGGCGGCTGCCGCAACCCCGCTTGTAGTGTGCGATAATTCATTAGGAAGATCTGCAATGCGGTGCGGCCCGCTCCGATGTGCGTCAGCCTTAAGTGTACTTCAAAAAAGACCGAATCACTGAATCGTATTACAAGACCATTATTTTCACTAATCTCACAATAGAAACGGAAATAATTATTCTTTGGGAGTTCTTTTATTTATCGTAGGTATATAGTATTATCATTATAGTTGTAATGCTCCTTGTATATAGAATTTGTGCAGGAAGGTATTGTTAGTACACGATCATTTACGGCAGATCGAGTTTGAAAAATGTTCGGTTTTATAGAGCGCCGTCTCTCTCACTAATTCTTAGTGTCAGTATTTTTCTAAATCTCGATTATGTACTTTACCTACCTGTTTCTTCAACTATAATTTAAAGTCAAAGTCAAAGTATTTTATTTGTTGAACATAGGTAATATGGTACATGGTATAAAATTTGCGTTGTATCACTATGTTCTGCCTTGCAAGGCGTACAAATTAGGCGTAAAAAAAAAAAACTACAAACTAAATAAAACTGTTTCAAACAAGTAACGTCGTAAACAAGATAGAAAAACAAGTAGATCGGACTTTTTAGATGATTAGATGTGTTAAAGGTTGAAAGTTGATATCGAAACATAAAAAAAGCTATTTTCAAAACGTATGGATGTTTTTTTTTTTACACTGAACAGCTTGCTCCATGGAACCAACATCGTAATTGCGAAAAACTAATCAGTCCTCCCATTTTGGGTCGAGTAAGTATTGAATTTTTGTATGCGAAAGTTGATAATTATTAGTGATTACGATGTTGCTCCCATAAAGAAAATTGTTCAGTTCGATGGTCTGTACCACACCCATATGATTACACCTTTGTGATACCTACATGCTGTGTAAATAAAAACCGGCCAAGTGCGAGTCGGACTCGCGCACACAGGGTTCCGTACCATTATCTACAAAAACGGCAAAAAAATCAAGTTTGTTGTATGGGAGTCCCCCTTAAGTATTTGTTTTATTTTAATTTAATTATTTATTTTTAAAGTTAATATATAACTAAATATTCTGTGAATAATTCAAGAGTCTACCTGCTGCCGTTATCAAAATCGAGCAAAAACGAGCAAGAAAATCACGTTTGTTGTATGGGAGCCCCCTTAAATATTTATTTTATTCTGATTTTTAGTATTTGTTGTTATAGCGGCAACAGAAATACATCATATTATGTAAAAATTTCAACTATCTAACTATCACGGTTCGTGAGATACAGCCTGGTGACAGACGGACGGACAGCGGAGTCTTAATTAGTAATAGGGTCCCGTTTTACCCTTTGGGTACGGAACCCTAAAAATGAAATGCCGTTCGTTGGTAAGCGCATCACTTCAGAACGGCTGAACCGTCCGATCCGAAATAGTCCGAATAAGGTTTTAGGGAAGAAAAATTGGAAATGTTTCCCGGAAAATTAGAAAAACTGAAAGTCCTCTTCTAAATTTTGAATTAACTATTATTTGGACAGGACAATATCTGTCGGGTCAGCTAGAATCTAATAAAAAAAAAATATTGTTACATTTTTATCATTTGCGAAAGAACCAACAAATAACTAACTAAACTAAACTAAACTAAAGAACCAACAAATAAATAAACGATTCCCTATCTAAATTAATAAATTGGCTTACAATAAATAATCTTAAAATAAATCTTACAAAAACCCATTACATGAATTTTAAGAATAAAAACGCAAAATCAACTCCACTATCTATCGAGTACAATAATGCAACTGTGTCTGAGGTTACTAGTACAAAATTTCTAGGTATCTATATAGATTCTAATATGACATGGAAGACACATGTAAATAGTGTATGTAACAAATTAAATCAATTCTCCTATGCCCTCTACATGCTCAAAAAAGTATCTAACCAAACCACACTGCTTAGTGCTTATCATGCCTATGTGGGATCCACTCTATCTTATGGGATACTATATTGGGGATACTCAACTGATAAGGAAATTGCGTTCAAGGCACAAAAAAAGTGTATTAGATCAATATGTGGGATACACCAAACAAATTCATGTAAGCCTCATTTTGTAAATCTCAAGATATTAACCCTCCCTGCTCTGTATATCTACGCGGCCTCAATTTTAGTTAAATCAAACATCAGTAGCAGTAGTAGGGTATTATTGGGGGTTCTGCATCACTCTCTCTCGCTTTCGCTCGAGCTCGTTATGCAGAACGCCCCAATAATACACTACTACTAACGAATGCCTTCTAATTTTAATGAATTAAACATTGTAGTTAATATTTACTTATAATAAACGCGGAGCATTTGATGACGTTACAGCCGATTTTTCAGGACCAGGATGTACGTTGTCAACTCGAACAAATGTAAGGAGCTCATTGTCACCACTCTTGACTGTGAGATATCGCATATTTTCAAAGGTGGATTTTACTGAGTACTCTTGACTGTGAGATATCGCATATTTTCAAAGGTGGATTTTACTGAGTTTTGCTCTGTCTTGTCTGTATTGTCCTGAAGTTTTGATGAAATGGTGTTAATTATTTTCTGATCAGTCATGTCTTGAGTAAATAAAATCTCACCACTAACATTCTTGAAAATAAGTTTAGAAATGCCTTCCAAATCAAATTTCGATGAATGAAGCATAATGTGAATAATATTAATTTATTCTCTCTCTTGATGAAGCAAACGTTGATTAAGATCGAACCATCACACTACAATGCTATGTGTTTAATGCTGTGATGGAGATATGCGTATTAAATATATACTCTCTTCCTTTCACAGCGTTCAAATAAAAACAATGAGGAAACTGTATAGCATGTTGCATCCAAGGATCGTCATAAATCTCCCAATCTTCTATAACACCTCCACATGAAAAACATGCTGCTTTATCATTAATACTATTTCCACAGTAAAAGAATCCAGCGTCAGCCATTTCCATCACTAATCTTTTCTTTGAATCGACCGTTGCCCAGTAATAGTTAAATGAAAATTGACGCATTTTGAACGTGTTATACATGTCATATCGAGGTTTGTATTCATTTTGAGACATGTTCTATTCCCTTTCTTTCAATTGTAAACGTATAATGATATCGTCCAGCTTTTGTTAACAACTTATAAAGACTGGACAGGGGGGGGGGGGGGATAGGAAACTCTATGATGCGTTTTACCAAAGTATAGAAATAAAACAAGAAAATATTTATTTTTAGAATTTATTATCAAAGCACCACTTATTTAAACACAATACATTTTTTAAAGCACATACAGAGTCATGATAAATACAGTTATATAAATCTTGAGAATGTTTATATTTATCGTATAAACTTATCAAACTAGAACAACCTTTATCTTCCAAATTTAATATATGACAATTACTATTTTCTAAAATACACTTTAACCACAACACTTTTTCTGAACCTTTGACGTAGATACATTTATCTCTTAAAATATTTATAACTAAATTCTGATAATTAGAATAGGGTACAAATCCTTCGTGCCAGTGTATCTTTCTGTTACGTTCAATCCACCTTACTTGCTTTTTTTCTTGTTTAGTTAATTTTTCAAATGGAAATGGTGGCTTAATTAAAAACACTTGTAATGTTTTATTATAAAGTATAGCGATTTCTTTTATTATAAATTCATTTGTTTCTGTTTTAAAGCCTTGAATATCCACAATAGCAATCATGATAACCTGCGCACAATGTTGCTGAGAGGTTTGTATTCCACAAGTCGATCGTTTATAATCAAACAATATGCAGTCGTATTATCTGGTATTGCTGTAGAACATTCAATTTCCAACCTCACGTCCACTGGACCTGTTTTTAGGTTATCGTTTTGTCTTGAGCAGTCTAAAATAAAGAGAGGGGCTTTTTCTTTGAACTCCTTTAGGTCAAGCAACGGGTCTACTGGACAGTTGTAATACGACTGACGAAATTTCACAAACATTTCGTATAATATACTATATTTGTTCTCAGAAAAATTTAAACCTAAAGGTTCATATGGATAATATTGTGAATTCAAAAAGAGCGTAACGTTTGTTACTTCACAATGATCGAACACTGAACTGTTTTTAGTTTTATTATTTTTTCGATTAGTTTGTAAACAAAAAATTACATATCTGGGTTTTTCCAATTGTGAAGCAGTTTTAACTGACCAAGAATGCTTTGTGGTTTTAGGTAGTAACGGATACTCATATAAATCCCAATTTCTAAACGCCATCTGAATAGGTTTATCTCTTTCTAAATGTTTTAAAAGTGTCAGTCGTTCTCGGTCTGATACTTTTATGTGTGGCACCCTCCACTGAACTCTTTCTATGTCTATTTGAAAATGAGCAATATCATCAGTAAGGATAGCACTATTTAAGGTAGTGTTACTTCTATTCAATATAAGTTCGTGTTTGCAATTTATTACTATTTTATTGTAATCCTCTGCAAACCCTAAAACCTTATTTAATGGTATCACAGCACTAAAATGCCCATCACTTTGAAATCCCTTTAAACTCCAACCCCATAGGGCAGCAACTTTATTTTCTGCTTCATTTAATGAGATGTATGATTTTATTGTTGATGTTATTCCAGAATTTTTTATGCGGTCTATTTCAATACCATTCATTTCGTATCTGATGTCTTGAAACAAAAACATGACAGGGTTATTAGTGAACGTAACAGTTTTCTTGATCGGATTCCCATCTTTACCGATGAGCTTTGCTTGTCCTTCGATGTAAATTGAACTGGCTGATGGTAGCACGTATATGTCTTGCTGATGGATGGGAATTCTGATTTCATCGTTTTCTCTAAAGCTGTTATTGTAGGGATTGTATGAATGGATTTCATAACTTTCGATCGTAGTGTCGAAACGCGGTAATTCACTAATTTGTAGTAAATTCATACTTTAAACCCTAGGGCTTTAAGAAAATCTTTATTTGTTTTAGTCAATTTCTTAACTTTTTTCTTACGTCTTTGCAGCTTAGCGATCGCAGGAGAACTAAGACGTTTTGTTTTTTCAGAGGTATTTTTATAGTACACTATCATTTTGCTTTTCTTAAATGAAGACGTAATTGAACCTGTTCCTCTCCAAAGTTAATACAGTGACCAAATTGATCTACAATCTTAACAGATACCGATGAAATTATATTTTTGTTTACTGGAAAGTAAATAACATTTTGTGGTATTTCCATGAACTGATGACCTGGAGTAGTATCAGACACAAATTCATGGATAAAATGAGATGGTAAGCCGTTGCAGTAGGAACCGTTAACAAGATCACATTCGATTCTGATAACAGACAGACCTCTATTAATAATGGGAATATTTGGTCTTGATTTTAATACTGAAAAGTATATCAAACCGCACTCGTATTGATCTGACAAATATAGTGGTGGTTGAAAGTATGAAACCAATTCGGATTTATTTCCAGAGATGGTAACCGTAGTAGACATGCTTCTATACTGACCACATTCGGAAGATCCCGTTTATTTTATTCCTTCACTACACCAAAAATTCTTCAAAAAGTTTAAACAAAGATGTCCACAATTAAAAGGGTGATCACGTTGAATGTTATCATAATTATAGTGAATATTGGATCCCAAGTATTTTATAAATTCCTTTGGAGGCTTAAGGTTTCCGTAACTATCAAAATACTCAATATAATTCTTGTATTTTGCATAGGCTACCCAATGAGAACCAGGATTTTTAGAGCTATCTAAATTTATGACTCCACATTCTTTTTTAAAAGGGTGTTTAGGGAGCTTATCTCTCATAAAGACACCTCTGAAATAGGGAATATTATTTCCATACTTCAAAATATCTAAATTACTTAAGGCTCGATTGGGTAGCCGATATCTTAGTTTTTTTCTTTCGATACAAAAATTCCGAGCCCATTTTTATGCGGTTTAAGGTGTAGTCCTTTTCCGATGCAGAGAGCTTCCATCTTTTCATTGTGTCTCTTCGATTCAGTCAATAACTTTTTAGCCATCTTGAATTCATTTATGGTTTTAGTAATACCAGCCGCACCACCTGCTAAAGCTCCCGCCGCAGATAATCCCGCAAAAATCGGAATCAAAGGCAATACTCCACCAGTTTTTGGTATAGGAATAACACGAGGAAGTTTAATGGTTGAATCATCAGCTAATTCTCGGGCGGCGGCCATAGCTAATTCTATCGCCACTTTCTTGGATTTCGGTTTTAATTTTTTGATATGTTTCTTCGTTTTGCTGATAACATTTTTTAATTTATTTTTTAAGCCTTTTCCAGGTTTAATTTTAGAACACTTTTTGATATCTTTTTTTAGGCCAAAACCAGTTTTAATTTTTGCTGACATAGCGCTGCTTACTAAGCGCGCTGCCAGTTTTTCCCCTACACTTGCATCTGATGCCAGAGTTCGTTCTTTAGCCATATTTAACAAAAGTAAATCTGCCTTGTGGCGATCCTTTAAGTTTGAAGACTTGTGATAGGCAATGTCGTGTTGTTTGCAATATTCGTCCAATTTATTAATACCTTTATCTCCACGTGTAAGCCTTTTAATTAATTTAGTGCCAGGCCCACAATAATTGTATCCTGGTAAATGTAATTCAAATGGTAAATGATTTATAATCCAATTGAGAAGACTACTCTCTTCAATATACATCATAAGACTGACACATAATGGACTGAACAATTAATAAGTATTCGATTTATCAATCCAACTGTTTTCAGAAGAAGACAAACCTAACCATTTTACTAAAACTCTGTCTCTTTTACTTTTAAGAACTTTCTCAACTAGATATAAATTGGGATGTTTTGTCTTTTGAAGCTCTTGAAAGTAAAATGCTCCTAAAATAGGCTGACCTCTGATTGTATCTTCAATTAAGTAGGTAATAGGAGTTGTATTTTGTATTTTCCGAATTTTAAATATTTCCGTCGACCAGTTGGGTGTATATCCTTTTTCAAATGTTCCTTTGTACTTACTGATACGTACATAATCTCCCACTTTATACTTGCTTTTTATTCTTTCATTTTTTACCAACGTTATATACCTTTCTAATATACGTTTTTTATTAATCTTATCCACATTAGCAGGAATTTCATTAATTGTCCGATGGTAAGTGTGATTGTATTTATAAATAACCTCATTAAGGGTGTTATCTATCCAATTATAGTTGCCTTTTAAACTAAATTCCTTGTACAGTTTAGATTTCAATGTTCTGATAAATCGTTCAACTATTGAGGCCTTTTTTGTTGAGAAGGTTGAATAGTGGTTAATATGATAAGATTTCATAAGCTTTTGAAATTTATTATTATAAAATTCTGTTCCATTATCCGTTTGAAGATTTTTCGAAACACGCCCTGTAGCCAACAAAATTTCGAATGATTTACATACATCATCTTTGGTTTTACTTTTCAGAGGAAAGGCCCAAGCATATTTCGAAAATGTATCGATTACGGTAAGAATAAATCTGTAATTTTTATTTTCTTTTGAAATTGATTGCATATCAATTAAGTCTGCTTGCCAGAGGTCATCTATATCTTTCATAATAACATGTCTTCGTGGAAAGTTCACCCTCGCATTTTTATGAATTTCGTTTACCACGTCAGCTTTGCTCATATTCAGAATTCAGTACATTTGTCTTGAATCCATCTATAATACTGAATGAAAAGCATATTATTACAACTATTTATTCTTTAATTATGTCAGCTTCTTTTAATTCTTCAATTATCGATAAAATTTCATTGTCATGGTTTGTATTGCCAGCATCTCTTGAAGCAACTAATAATTTCAATCTCTCAACTAATTCGTTAGGATCATCCCAATATACAAAGTCAGTGTTGTTTTTGTATTTTTTTAGTGTTGGTAAGTTTCCTCCAAGTTTAGCGTGATCAAGTTTATCATCGTTTGTCGATTCGGAAAACAGTGGTTTGATTATTTCACGATATTTCATTCCTTTATCGCCTCTTATTTGTCCAATAGGATTAAAATCTCTCTTATGAGCATTTGTAGAATGCAACATATCCTTATAGACAAGTTTGTCTTCACTCGAAATTAATTTTAAATCAGGTTTTCTTCGAAGTAAAAGTTCCTTCAGGCCAGGGGTTAAATCATAGGCTTTGCCATCGACTTTAATTAAGATATTATCATTGTCATTTAAACTATCAATTTTAGAAAATGTTACCACTGAATTACCCAACAGTAAAGTTTTGTTCACACTTCTTATTCCAAACGGTATATTTACACCGTCATAAATACCGTGAACATCACGTCCCTGTAATGAAATTTCTAAATCATCTTTTAATTCCATTGCATTAGACTTTTTAAGTGATTGTGTAGAATATAGTTTCGGATCATAGCAGTCTTCAAACTTTGTAGTTGAGCTAGTATTGATATCATCCAATTCACTGTTTTCAGAATCAGTGAGCGTTGTATTTTCTAAATGTTTGATTTTGTCCATAGGTAAATTAGAATCAACTAGGGTTTTAAGTGGATCTGTGACAGGTTTTAGCATTTTATTGAGTGACAAGTTCATTGAGTGTTCCTGGTTCTTCATTTGTTTAATTTTATTCTTTATAGAGTTTACAGACTTAATTAATTCTACTTTAATATTTTTCTCCATGTTGTAACAACTGTGTGCAACTGAGGAACAAACGATAATAATTTTGTTTTTGTATTTTATTTACTTATATACCTTCAGTCAAATTTTAAAAAAACATCAAAATTCTGCCTATACCTTCCATTATTTAATGGTGACTCTTTATTAATAAGAAGAAATTGATATGGATTACTCCAAATAGTTTTACAAATATCTTTGAACTGATGCCATGGTAGATCAGAGTTGACATGTTCTCCATAAATATGCTTTAAGTTTACATCATCTTGTTTAAATATTATAAGAAAATTAGCGTTATCACGTAACAACTGTTTTGGAATTTTTGAGTAGGTTTGCGATAAGTAAAAGCAATCAATTTGTTTATGCCTACCCATAGAGAAATAATTGCGGATATTTATTTGTTTTTCACATACAACATCATCAAATATAAATACAGAATTTGGTAAAGCTTCACTGGGAGATATGACTTCCTTATCGTCATTGAACTCATTGAAGTTAATCTGAGGTACTCTTCTTAACACTTCGCTTAAGAAACGATATTTTGGTTGGAAAGTAGTTTTCGAATAAAGATAAAGATTTTGAAACTTAAGACCATTTTTATGCAACAATAAACTGATCATAACATTTGTTTTGCCACAGTTCGAGGGTCCACATATTATACAACGAATCGTATTAGGCAGTAAAGCACTGTGTCTAATCTGACGAACAGAGTCATTGAAATTGATGTTATTTACGTTCAAAGATATGGGTTGTCTGATCAACTTCATCTTGCGTATTATTTATTTTCATTACTTGCTATCCTTTATATACGAATAAGCGATGGGGGGAATCTTAGATGACTGTTCAAAAAACTAGAAAATGCTGATATTTAGTCAACCGCGCCATTGTCTTGACGACGTACAAAGATGGAAGAAAAAAATTACAAGCATGTACTCATAATCCAATACATCTAGTTATGAACTACTTAACACACAACGTTGATTTGCTAATTGTTAAAGAGCAGGCGTTTGTCTTGAACAATGTGCGAGCACAGTATTCAAACAACAAGTTTAGACCTGTGTCGTTATGTTTATGTTCTCGTACAACATGAGCTACGTAATGACTAGTGTCACATGTCGTGCAACAAATAATTTTGCTATAAACGATCACTTCGCAGGTGTTCTTTGCATAAGCAGATCATTTTGTTTACGATTTAATATCTTCAAGGTAAGTTTTTTTTTTAAATTTTATTTACTTAATTAATTTTTAAACTAATAATAATAATTAT
The DNA here is from genome assembly GCA_946251885.1 of Cosmia pyralina. Taxonomy (NCBI): domain Eukaryota; kingdom Metazoa; phylum Arthropoda; class Insecta; order Lepidoptera; family Noctuidae; genus Cosmia; species Cosmia pyralina. The sequence goes on along the minus strand of OX276362.1, from coordinate 3,389,486 downwards.
GTAATGCATCTTTTTTTTTACAGAATCATGACACACTCGCCATCCTATAGCCCCGTTTTGGATATCGTCGACCCACGTTTACCGGTATGTAACTATTATGATTATCTTAAATGAAACATTAAATCCATAGTCATGCTGTTTAGTTATAATATTCTTGGTATTCTTTCAGAATGTGATAGAAGACACAGACCCAGTTACCAATCCTTTCTTTTATGCTCAAGATAGGGAGAGCTGGGATATGGAAGTAGCAGCTAAAGCATTTGAGGAGAGCAGACAGAAAAAAACGGATGAGCAAAGATTGAAGAAGAAAAAAAGTAAATCTTTTAAAATGTCATCTTTTATCATGCGCAAGGAGCAAGGACGCGTTCGTCAGCTTATAAAAATTATGGTCTATGATTTGGATGATAACAATGAAATAAACTACAGTGATCCCGATAGTGCAAGTGTAAATGTGCAATATTTAGTAGGAAGTGACTATGATGATATTATGCAAGAGACTGAACATTTAGTTGGTAAGATAGTTAAAAAATTAAGTGTACCTACCTAATTCTTTGTAAGCCTTATGATGTGTTTTTTTTTTTTTTAAATTTAATTATTCATATTTATCTGAGATATTGTGGATGTATTATGGTGTATTACGTGTATGAATAGTATTAGATGAATAATGAGTAGATTTGTAACAAAATTTGCGTAACCAAGTGATGTTATAAAGTAACAAAAATTCAATTAATAAAGAATGTCGTTAACGTTTAAGTGCAATATTGTAGTAATTAGCGTATTGCTATGATGGGTTAGATAGGCGTTTGAGTGTATTGTTATGTATCGTGTTTATGAATAGTATTTTAAGAATAATGAGTAGATTTGTAACAAGCTTGCCTGTCCAAGAGATGATATAAAGTAATAAAAATTCAATTATTAAAGAATGTAATAAGGTATGTGTAGGTATGTAAGGTATGTAATGTGTAGGTGTGTATGTGTGGTGTATGTATTGTATGTGTGCGTTGCGTATGTGATGTGTGTTGTGTGTGTGCGTGTGTGTGTATAAGTGCTATATTGCAGTAATTAGCGTGTTGCTGTGATGGTTGGATAGGCGTTCTAGGAATTCTGTATTCTATTATTTAGTTTAATAAAAATATATAATTACATATCATATCTACTTTTATTTACCTTTCAATCAACCTGCCTAGCCTTTCCCCGCAACTTTGTTTGAGGTCGACTTCCAGTCTAACCGCATGTAACTGAATACCAGTATTTTACATGGAGCGACTGTCTGTCTGACCTCCACAACCCAGTAACTGGGCAATACGATGCCCTTGGTAAGACTGGTTGTAAGACTTTTTGGGCTTCTATCGACCCGTAACGACTGTCAAAGACCTACGAATGACAGCTAGAACCTATACGGATCAACGTGCTTTCCGAGGCACAGAGGAGTCTCGGTATGTAAAGGTAGTAACCCATTAGGTTGCTTAGCTTGGGGACTAGATGGCGTTGTGTGAAATGTCCAAGGATATTTATTTATTCACAGACCAACCCCCCGGCAAGCATAGCTTTACCTGATGGATCGACCCGTGCGGCTGTTATTACTTAGCCACGAGCTCCTTAGTTTAGTTACTACTTAGTTTAAATAGGAGAATAAATCAAACAACTGCTGTAAGATTACACAATTATTTATTTCATTTATTAGATTAAAATACATAATTATTAGTAAACTTCAAAGTAACAATTCAAGATAGAGTAACTAAAGTAAAGTAAAAGTAAAGTTTATTTATTTGCATAAATGGTAGGTACATGACGTAAGGCATTAAAAAAAAAACAATTGTGGTCCTTATACAGCCTACCTTAGATTATGTGCGTTATTTATGTTACATCTAGCAAATGCAATAAATAATATCCGGAAAATCTATAATTTGTTTTCATTCAAAATGTTGTATTATAATGACCCCATGGTAAAGTTGTTATCTTATCATCCATTATTTGTCGTTTATCATCGCTGTTTGACAAAATTACTTTATTTATCTTTTGAGTAAAAATTCTATGATGCTTAGATCTAATAATACACATATCATCTCTGAGTATTTCATTGTTCAGTAAAACCTTTTTATATTTTTCTATATTCAGTTTTTTGGTAATACATTTCTTAACACCTTTAGCTTTCTTTATCGCAGAATTTTTAGAATCTATACAGTATAATTTTGCTCCTAAACCTGCAAATTCTGATATAATTTCACCACCCATCTCATCTTTGAAGTAGCCAGGTTTTTTAGCATTAACCATTGGTATATTAAATACATTATCTTTTTCAAAGTTGCTAGTGTCAAAATATTTTAAATGTGCTTTTATGTCTTCGTAAAAATCCTTTGTCTGTATTAAATATAGCAGACTGTCAGTGTCTGTATAGCAAAGCTTTAATTTATTTTCGTAAATTCTTTTCATGACCGAATAGTGGAATTTATATAAATGACATTTTGCAATTTCTAAAATACTAAATCCGATATATATTGGACGATCTAAAACTATTTTTGTTTGGTTCATTTGAATCGATACAAGAGATTCTGAAATAACAGAAAAGTTTTTGAAATTAGGTGCGCTTACATATTTTTCAGCCCCATAAAACTTTTTAGTTCGATTAGAATTGTCTCTCCATATATTTACGAGCTTAACATCGACTTGTTTTCTTTTATTCTCTATGGTTTTTCCAAATATAGAATTATTTTGTTTTTTAAAAAAATCTCTTTCAAAATCTGAAGTTGCATTTTGCCTCAGCCCGGTATTTAAGGAAATATATGATTCTAAAAAATTACTTTGATGAAATGCTAATATTCTATATATTTTTAACAGTTGTAAACCATTATTTAAACATTCCTTTAAATGAATATAATGAATAACATATCTATGTTTATCGAAAAGATTAGCAATAAGTTTAGCATTTCGACTACAGAACGGCACAAATTTTTCAGGCGCAAATGGTAAATCAGAATGGTTATCATGCAAGTAGTCAGGATAATGAAGATCTACTTCTAATATGAATCCAATATCAGAATCAGATGATAAGCTCATAACATCAAAATTTAATATTTCATTCTCAAGGAGAAACCTAAATCCTCCCACTGGAAGCTTTTGCATCATAGCATATCCATATAAATTAACGCAATCAAGATAAATTAGAAAACTATCAGGTTCTTCACTATTATAGTCTGTAAGATATTCATTATTTGCCTTAGCATATCTGAGTGAACATTGAGCAAGTCCTCCTCTTATACCTTTCTCTATCATTTGATATACTTCTACGTCAGAGATTAGATCTAACTTGATTTTAGTATACAATAACATAGCATCCCAACTTAAGGATGGTGATGAAACGTAATAGCAAGGATCCAGACCATAGTTAATTAAACTCATTTTCCTAAATTTTTCGAAAATATCGCACAGAAGTAAAACATCACATTTAAGATACAAATCGGTATATTCACCCAAATTTTGTATATCAAAAGTTTTCCAAACATTTAAAGCATGCTCATAGTCTTCATCAGATACAGAATCAGATGTAAGTTTGTTAAAAAATTTTGACGGTTCTGGTAATTTATTCTCATCATATCGTTCCCAGGAATCTATGTAATCGTAACAATATACACCTTTTCTTCGAACAATATCAAATACCGTATTATTAGTAAAAAAAGATTTTAAATGTTTGAAATCTCCAGGGTTCATAGTCTTAGCCAATTTGTCCATACTTGAGCTTAAAAAATTATACGAGTCAATAAATTTCAATTGTATAACACTTGTTGCATTGATGGTTATGAATTTTGTGAATGAAATATATTTCTCTTTAGTTCTCGGTATGAGATGAATTCGACCGTTTATCTTTGAAAGCTCATTTATAAATAAATGGCTGTCATAACCGGACAAATTATGAAAAACTATTGGTATAAAAGTGCATTGCTTTGCATTTAAATTACATATATCATGCGCAGGTCCTCTGTATTTTCCAGTAAAGTGATCATGGTCTTTAACAATATTTTCATTACACGAAAACTTATTTTTACAAATATGGCACTCAGTACTGTTGATAAAACATATTTGTTCATCCTCAGTTAGCGGGATCATATTTTTACTCTCTAATAATACTTTAGATAATCGTTTTACATCATTAGTCAAAGATTTGACAAACTTCTTAGAACAATTAGGCCCTCGGTAAGATACGAAATCATTTAATTCGGGATTTGAATAACAGCAAATATAGTAAGCAAAACACGTAGCCTCATGAACTTGAATATTTTCTACATATGTTGATTTATGTTTGTCAGAATATTCACGCAATAAACTTTCGAAATCACCATATATCACTATTGGTACTCTTTGAGTTCTTTCATAATTTATGAAACTTATTTCAGAACCCCTCTCAGGTAATACGGTTTGTATTCCGGCACATTCATGACAATACAATTTCTCCTCAGTGTAAAAGTAAATAAAACATTCATCACATAAATATATTTTACCTTTATGTCGGGTCAATTGATTGTGTACAAGTTTTTCAAAGCTTTTAATTAAACAGAAATGACTTTTTCTATTTTTGGTAATATAAAGCAAATTGATATGGTATAAACGACGCGATGTTGTTTTATATAATGGACCTGTAACTGTACCATTATTATCTAAACCGTATATGTTAATACTGATATTAGAATTTTTTATTTCAAAGCGCTTAATGTCATTGAAACTAGGGGGAAAACTTATGTCAGAAATATTAAATAAGTCGGAATAATGCGGATATGAAGAAGTTCGGTTAGGATTGGTCTTTGTTGGAAACATATCAGCTACAATACACCAAAGAAAACAATGCTGGTCTTCATTTTTTATGTTTAGGCATGATTTAGTATTGATAATACGTTTAGGCAATGGTAAATAAGAACCACCTCGCAAAGGATTATATTTTACGATATTAATTTCTATATGACTGATAGACTCAATTGTCCAGCCTGACTCGGACAGTTCAAATTCGGAACATTTACAAATAAGGTTACCGCAAAATGATTTATATAAGGACAAAATATCTGTGTTTTGCAATACTACATTATACTTTGCGTTAAATGACTTTAAAGATTTTTCATAATTTTTTGGTAATATATACCAAACAAATAGTTCAAAATTAACTTTTACCGATTTATGTTTTTTCACTTGGTCTTTGATAAGGTAACAAACCGTTTCAGAAATTTGCGTTAAAAATAATTCAAGTGAAATGTTAACCGTTCTAGGATTCACTGTATAACTGATTATACGATTTCGAAAAGCTGTTGCTATTATATGTACATTATCAAAACGTGTCTGTATTAAGCAATTCGATTTGTGCACATTACTTTTTTTGTGTGCAGAATATTTCGGAACTGAAACGTTACAGACTTCACAGAAAAACATATTTAGGTATTTTTAATTGCAAAACTACCTTATAGTATCTAAATATTCAAGATTTTTGATATCAATTTCTTGTTTGAATGAAAGTTTAAATGTAAAACAAATTACAAATCGAATATTAATTAAAATAGTATCGAGTATTCTCAATGTTGATTTTTTCTCAGAATCGAGTATTCTCGAGTATACTTAGTACAGTGTATTGTTAGTATCGAGTATTCTCGGTATCGAGTATTCTCGGTATCGAGTATTCTCGGTATCGAGTATTTTCGGTATCGAGTATTCTCAGTATCGAGTATCCTCAATATAGAGTATTCTCAGTATCGAGTATTCTCGGTATCGTGTATTCTCAGTATCGAGTATCCTCAATATCGAGTATTCTCAGTATCGAGTATTCTTAGTATCGAGTTTTCTTAGTATCGAGTTTTCTAGTATCGAGTATTCTCGGTATCGAGTATTCTCAGTATCGAGTATCCTCAATATCGAGTATTCTCAGTATCGAGTATTCTTAGTATCGAGTTTTCTTAGTATCGAGTTTTCTTAGTATCGAGTATTCTCGGTATCGAGTATTCTCAGTATCGAGTATCCTCAATATCGAGTATTCTCAGTATCGAGTATTCTTAGTATCGAGTTTTCTTAGTATCGAGTTTTCTTAGTATCGAGTATTCTCGGTATCGAGTATTCTCAGTATCGAGTATCCTCAATATCGAGTATTCTCAGTATCGAGTATTCTTAGTATCGAGTTTTCTTAGTATCGAGTATTCTTAGTATCGAGTGTTTAGATTTTTTCCTGTAAATAAATCACAATTTAATTTAGGTAATGAAAATAATATTTAAAGTATATTTTATGATTTAAAACTCTATAATAATTAATGTTTTAATATAAGTAAAAAGAGAAGTACAAGATAAAAGCATAAGTGTAAAATAGGTATCCCAATAATATTATTTTATTCCATCAAATAATATTATTAGGGTACAGAACAGGCTGAACACCCTTAAATTCAGCTTTCGCTGCAGATACAAGATTGTTAGTAGCTTGCCAAGTCGCTGAATTGGAGTATACAGAGGCCCTATACGTGAGGAGCGCTTGCTTCCATCGGTCCTTACCGAATTTTTCAGCGTCCCTATGGTTATAAATACGAAGCTCGATATAATAATCACCGCTCCGTGTTAGGTCCTGCTGGTAGGAGTTTCCAGAAGCTGTTCTTCTGGACAGGGACGATCGCAGCGCTGTTGCCCTCACCGGTTTAAGATCTCCCTCTTCCTCCTGAAAACATTGTTATAAAATAACATTAGATAAACATATTTGAGAGGAGGCGAGGAGAGCAGTGGTGGTCCAGTGATAACGGCTGTGACTTATAAGTTGTAGGTTGTGGGCAATTGTGGGTGAATTATTTCATTACCACTGCTCTCAAAAACGGTGAAGGAAAACAACGTGAGGAAATCTAGAAACAAAAATTCGAAGACATGTGACATCTTCCAACCCACACTGGGCCCGCGTGGTGGGATTACAGCCCATTTCATCTCACAGAAAAGAGGCCTGTGTCCAGCAGTGGGAAAAAATTTACAAATTGAAATCACATAGTTAATTATAAATCTTAAACACATTTTCGATGAAATATCATTTTTTTATCTTACTCACCGAGGAATCAGCCACGCGATTGCGCTTGAGTTTCTTAGGCCCCCTTGGCGAAGCATCTGTCTCGGAATCCGACTCAGTATCAAATAATGGTTTTACAGGTAGAGTTGAGGCAACAGCTATTTTCTTCGATTTGCCTCTAGCCACTTTGATTTTTGGCTTTAAAGATGTCTTTTTCTTTGGTTTAAACGATGTAGAGGGCTCGTTGGGATGCGACTCTACATCGGATTCGAATGGATTCACAAATGTCGACCTAAAATGAAAAGAAATAGTAGGTAAGAAGTTATAAAACGAATGATTCTTAAAAGGATAGACAGAGAAATAGAACTATCTCTATTGCAATTTTATTTACTTATCTGGAAATCGATCCTTGAATTATTATCGGTTCTTAGAAATCAGTTTTCTGAGTCGTTAGTAGTAACGGTTAATAAACTACTGCATGAAAGAACCAAGAAAAATAACTCAATATTAGGTCTGGAATCGAACCCGAAACTTTGCATTCGACAGTTACACTGATGTCGACTGGTCTATAGGGAACGTAAGAAAAACCAATTAACACATTAAATATTTATATCTTGGAGTCGAACCAAAGATTTTACTTTCAGCATTTACACTTTTAATCTACATGGTCACTGAGTTACTAGTAAGTAATTAAACCCGTAAATATACAATACTTAAAATTGGGAATCGTACCCATAGACTTAACTTTCGATTACTTAAGCATTTACCGACACTAAATTGCAAGAGGAGTAAGTTATAAAAGTGATACATACATACTTATTGTGGAAGATAACAACTGCACACTTAATCACTGAGAATGATGGAACTCGTCACCAACACAAGAACACCAACAATTCACAAATAACTGATTTATGATTGATGGATGAGTAATTGAACGAGCCTATTTATACCGCTTTTATTTAAGGCAGCGATTATATTAATAATTGCGACTAACGTTTAAGCGTTTCACTAATATTTGACTTGTAAATTATATTTACAGCACTCCTTAAATAAGGTCTATAATCATTTGTTCTTTATTAGTCACTATGCACACTGTCTACAATTCCATTTTTGGACGATGGCGACGCTCTGTCGCAGCAACCCGAGACGAAATTCTAAAAAGGAAGTTGCATGTACCTTCACTATTCAATATCGATCTATGAAGTATCTCATTAAAATGGTAGCAAGCGGTTTTGTAAACACTTACCAAAATAAGTTAAACCTAGACATTAATTAATATTTGTTGAAATTTCCGTTTTTTCTGATTAATATCTAACTAGAAATCGCTGAATACTGCATATACACACGGCTACAGATCAAGCACATTCCGGTACAAGCAACATTTCCAGTATAAGCTGATCTCGCATTGTATAGGATTTCCTTACAATGAGAGGTCAGTGTAAACTGGAAATGCATAGCTTGATGTGTTGTCGTTAGCCGTGTGTACTTAACTTAGAAAATCAAAACACATAAAGCGATCCAGAATTTTGTCACATTTTCAACGACACGTTTGGCGCATTGATTAAGAGCTCGTCTCGGTGCATCACAATGTAAATATTAGGTTATAAACGTGCTGCTACTAAATGCGCCAAGTGTTGCGGGTTCGATTCCCGCACGGAACAAATTGTTCCGGTCTGGATTTTGTTTTCATGTTTTATTTTGTCATTCTTTAATTTAATATAAACAAAAATAATGTTTGTAATAGGTATATGTGTATCTTTATACTCGAATTTGAATAAATATTTATTCCTTAATTTTTTCATAATTTGCACCTGCCACTGTTTGTCTCTGCATCACTCAAAGGTTGACTGGTAGAAAATGCCTATGGCATTAAGTCCGCCTCTGTACATCTGTGTTTGAAGTATTCAATAAATAAATAATAATAATACTCTGAAAAATGAGCCTGGATCAAAACGTCATAGGTACCTACTTCATGGTAAGGTGGTACGATGGGTGCAGTGGTTAGAGTGACTTCAGCCCTACGTGTCGTGGGTTCAATTCCCACACAACAAATATTCGTATGATCTACAACAATAGTTTCGGTTCCCATGTGCCTAATGATAAACCTACTGGAATTCAAACACATTCGTCAAGTAATAAAATATAGGGACTTATGGTGATCAAACGAGTCGAACTTGATATTGTTGTTTATAAACTTTAAGCCCACATCGCACCGTTGAATGAAATAACCAACAACCAATATTCAACCGTATTGCAAATCGGATCGCAAACCATAGTAGTAGTGTAGGTATTATTGAGGCATTCTGCATAACGAGCTCGAGCGAAAAGCGAGAGCGTGATGCAGATGCCTCAATAATACCCAGGCATTCGTTAGTAGTAGTGTATTATTGGGGCGTTCTGCATAACGAGCTCGAGCGAAAGCGAGAGAGAGTGATGCAGAACCCCCAATAATACCCTACTAGTAGCTATGACACATTAACAAGCAGTAGACTCAAAAATACATTACGCAATAAAACATCCCACACTGCAGTATATAGCAATAGCATTTTTTGTATGGGCATAAAGATATATAATAAGTTACCTATAGACATTAAGAACCTACATTCAATTGGTATTTTTAAAAGGAAACTAAAAGACTTCCTGATTAAAAAGGCATATTACTCTGTAAAAGAATTCCTTGAAGAAATTAATTATTAAATATTAAAAGATTGTCGAATAATGTAATGTAAATTGTAAGAATAGTCTATTAAAATAAAAATAAAAAATTTTGAATAATGATAACTAATATAATATAATGTAAAATGTATAACTATAATACTGAGTATCTACGTATACCTATGTTTTTAAATATTTATAACAATTTAAATTGCAATGCCTTAACAGGCAACTAAGTTCTAAGAACCTACTATTGTTAACATCTTCAAAGTTATACACTTAGTTCGCAATAAAGAATTTGAATTTGAAATTTGAATTTGAACTTTATTTATTTTTTAATTCTTACAAACGACACAAAAGCCAATTTATCACCGACCAGCAACCTCTACTTTGTGAAGTTAAAAAACAAACTATAGTCCATTTACTAGAGGAGCTCGTGGCTAAGTAATAACAGCCGCACGGATCGATCCATCAGGTTAAGCAACGCTTGCCTGGGTCGGTCCGTGGATGGGTGACCATCTTTACATACCGAGACTCCTCCGTGCCTCGGAAAGCACGTTAAGCTGTTGGTCCCGGCTGTCATTGGTGGATCTTTGACAGTCGTTACGGGTCGTTAGAAGCCCGAAAGTCTGACAACCAGTCTTACCAAGGAGTATCGTATTACCTATATATTACCTATGACTTATCAAGATCAACTTTTTCTTTGAGATTCATTCCTTCAACAGCACTAGTCATTTTATTTAGGTATTTGCTATTAACGTGACCCAATCGACGATGCCAAATATCGCCTGATACAGTCAAATTCGCCACTACACTGTCAGGTACTCTCAACTTGTATAATCCATTGATCAGCACAGCTGTAGCCACTAATTCATTATTTCTATTGAATACTTCACAGCCTTCTTTCATGAACTGAACTCTGTTACCGGATTTTATTAACTGGCTCACGGACAATAGGTTAGTTGTCAATCCTGGAGCACATAAAACGATGATAAGATGTATATTGTATGTATATAATTAGTATTAAAATGGGTTGTGGAGGTCAGATAGGCATCGCTCCATGTAAAATACTGGTATTCAGCTGCATCCGGTTAGACTGGAAGCTGACCCCAACATAGTTGGGAAAAGGCTAGGCAGATTGACTCCATTTACAATAAGATTAGACATTTAAACAAACCTTTTTTTACAGTCCGTTCAACCGATTTTGACTTCTATTCCCTAGGCTTAAGAATGGCATTAAAGGCAAAAAAGTGGTTACAAAACCAACTGTTTACTGCAGCTGCCATTTGTCATGCCACCAACGCAATAGAAGTCAAAATCGGTTGAACGGACTGTAAAAAAGTTTTGTTTATGTCTAATCTAATTGTAAATTATGTATAGGTACGCTATAATGAATACACGTGTTTTGGCTTTAAATGTAACACTTGTGTTTTGTATGTATTTGACCTTAAACCAAAGCCCCAGTTCAAGAAACTTGAGACATCGTCGTTCTACATTATTATGTAGAACGACGATGCAAGCAATATTTATTGGAAAACTCCTAAAGAAACAACACTCATCAAGGGCTATGTCTAGACATCTGTGGCCTTAGTGCGAGTTTTTATACTTACTTGAACGCGTTTACGTTAACGTTAGCTTACTTCAATTTGCATAGAAGAATTGTGTTTCCCATTATAGCCACCAGACGGCGCTTACTCTGTTTCAGTACAAATTGAAGTTTATGGTAACGTGATCGAGTAAGTTAAAAAAATACAACCGACTTCCAAAAACAACACTACAAAGTGAAAAATAACTTTAATTTCGGAAGTCGGTGTCTAGTTAAATGTATTTTCGTTTTTTGCCACCGACTTCCGAAATTAAAGTTATTTTTCACTTTGTAGTGTTGTTTTTGGAAGTCGGTTGTATTTTTTTGTAAAAAAAGTTTTTATTTTTCACTTTTTAGTTGTGTACCTACCCCACACAAATTCTAATACCACTATCTGCAAAACAAACTAAAACATCATCCATATAAAAGTGGGGAAAAAATACGTATTATTGAAGCTAACTCAAAAACTGCCAAAGCAAAGTTAATCAATTTTATATGGGACCAACTGTGATGTATACCCTCGAATAAAATAAAAAAATCCAAATCGGTCCAGCCATCTTCAAGTAATCGGGGAAAGGTTCCGACGAATTGAGAACCTCCTCCTTTTTGAAGTCGGTTAATAAAAGGCCTCTGAACACGTCTGTATAAACCGATGGGTCAGGCAAAGGTGTACCTACATAGTACACCCACATTTCACCAGTTATGGTTAAGACCTATGTAATAGGAGGCGAGCCTGTTGCCATCAACCGGGCACAAATCCAGACTCCGGGCTGTTACTGAGAAATTTCTGATGGAAAAACTCAATAATACTTTGCACGACCAGGGAATCAAACCCAGAAAATCATGCTCAGCAGTAGCGCTTGCAACAACTATACCAACTATAGTATAGTTAAAATCTCGCTGCAGACTTGGTCATAAATCATAATCGGAGTAGGGATAAGCGCTAGTTGCGCGCGCTCAAGGCCATTATCGATAACAGCTATCGATAGCTGATGTCGAGAAGTTAGTCGATGAAGCCATTTCCAATGTCTCCATTGAAAATTGGCAAAAATGTGTGGAACATGCAGAATTGCTGCAAGATGAAGACTTAAGAAAAGCACATTTATGCGAAGAGTTCATCATTCATGTGGATGATGATGACGATGACTCAGACGAAGAATTTTAATTTTCTATTTTTAGTTTTTTATATACGTTTTTTTGCACAAAAAAAAAATGCATACGTACAATTTTCAATATGGACTGGACTGATTCCTGCAGGCCAGTGTATAAATCACACAACCTTCTCACAGTTCCTTGCGTTTATATATATGAAATCGCCAAGTTTGTTAAAACAAATTATTCGCTTTTTGAACCTAATAATAATACTAATAAACGTAAAGTCACACAATGGTGCCGATTCTGTTGTACACTAAACTAAACTAACGAAACTATCAGTAAAATTCCTTACTTTTTGCTATGAGAATCTAAGAGCTATTCTGCAAAAAAAACCTCTAAATTTAATAACAATTTTGACACAACTAAAATCGAGTTTGGCAACCGTGACTCCGCGTGGTATAGTGCCTGTAGTATATTTGACCCGGTGGCTTTAATTGGAACTAACGAAATCACTATGAAGTGACAGGCTTGTCATATTTTGTTCACCGACATCGCTGTCGTTACCAGGTCAAATATCTTTTAGAGCTGGAGGGGCGCAGGGAGGGGGCAGCTTCAACGTGTTTTATATGGAATGTAGGTACCTTTTTTTTTGGTACCTTTTTTTTTTGGTACCTACATGATGAGTCATAGGGGTTTATGTGTTTTATAAAGGGGGCCAAATTTTCATTATTTTTGCGATAGGACTCACCGTTTTCGAGATACGAGTATGTGCAAAAGAAAAGAAAAAATACACTACTGTTTTTGCATCCGAAGTCAAGGTCTCGCATCTCAGTGTGAATTTTAGTTCATGTCAACTAATTTTATTCCACACCTTTTTAATCGCGATTAAACATAAGTAGTCTGATTTAGTTTGACAATTAAAATTTTAGGTGAAAACAGTAAAATTCAGAATAGCAAAATTGCCATTTTCACTAAACTAATAACTCCGTACAATCTTAGTCCTGTCAAATTAAAATATAGTTAAGTTGTGTCACTTTAGTTAATTTCAGAATGGGAAATCGTCGTTTGACAGGAATAAACTAAATTTTAGTGATTTTTAGTCTAGTTTAGAGGCATTTGTGACAAGAGAATCGGCACCAATATCTATTAAAAATGCCTGTTCCTAGGATCGAGCTATTCCGACGCAGTTGCGTATATATGGCGCCACTTATTTTTAATTCAATTTTTTAACTGATCTTCTTTATAGAAAATTCTGCATAGTACTAAAAAAAATGGCTCATTTCACATAGTTTTTATTCAGCAGGTGAATTTCGAAAAAAAACTTCCTATTCACAAAAAACTTCCTGTCCTATCATTACAGGAATGCGTTGTAGACTAGACGTAGATTAGTGAATGATTGTAGATATAATTTTATTGTTATTTTTTTTTATGTTGTACCAAACGTGTATTTTCTTCTTTTTTTATTGGCTGTGTAAATTGAAGTTTGATTACTTTAAATAATTTTGGTGTAAGTATAAGTTGAAGCGGCTTTCGAAGGACCATTCGCGGAGTGGAATGTTAGACGACACACAGAATTGAGCAAAAGGAAACATGAAGTTATGAGTAAGAAAATAGGGATGGATGGACTTACTTGAGAACCTTCTGGATGACACGCGTTGACTCAAGGACAGCCATATGTGACGTCCCTCGTTTTACTGATTTTCTTCCTTTCACTGTGGTGCACTTTTACATGAGGACTTTAATCGGTACACTTGTGTCGGCCAACACTTATATAAAAAAAGTTTCAGAGTTTTTGATAATGTAGCGGATTAATTTGCGGCGCGGCGCTTTGCGGTGCGGTTGCGTTAGAACAGAGATTCAACATTGCAATAATTTATCTCAAGTCACAATGGATGTGTACGGCGATTGGCTATCGCTGCAGCGGAGATGCCTCTGATTCGGCGCGTGCGATATACATTCCTCTCGTTCTGTTGTATGGGAATTGGGAGGGAAGGAAATATAGCTCAAAACTGCGGTCGGACATATTATAGTAAAGACGCGTATCTCTTTGCCGAGATTAAAAACAAACTTATTACTAAACTTGCGCGAGCAAATATCATGTTACAAATTATTATTTATTTCAATTGTGGTATAGATATTGCTAAAATAAGCACCATACGAGTACCATAACTACTATTAACATTTGCGTGCCAAAATATGGCAAAATGTGGCGTCGCACAAGAATATTTACCACCTTTGTATTACCGCATTTATAGCAAATAAATGACTTTGACTTTGGCACGCTTCGCTGGTTAAAGTTATTAGCAAATTAAACCCTCCTCATGTCATAACCCTCCTTTTTGCTTCACCGTAGTCGGGTAAAAATGAGGCCATAATAAGTCCAATCAGCTAACAAGGCCATACTATGTGGCTCAGGGACAGAACGTTCGATCACCCTAACTTTAAGTAAGCCCTTCAACGTTGCCATCTGACTCCCAAAGTTCAGGACTAAAGTTTAAGGGCACGGCTGGAAGTATGAATAAGATATAGAGCCACTTTTATGGACCAGGCAAGAGGACACAGTTCTCGCTAGAGGTTTTTCCAAAGTCAGTTATTTCCATCAAGCCATTTGCAGACACCTGTGAATTGTCAAGGAGTCGGTCAGTCAGTCAGAAAGTTGAAGTTGTTTCTTGTTCCAAAAGGTCAAAAGGTAGATCTTTATGTGGAAGAAACAAACTCTTTTAAAAATAAAGTTAGTTAAAATCTTGGTTACACTATTGTAAAATGTGATCAAAGGAGTTCTGCCAAGATAATGACATTATCTTGGCAGAACTCCTTTGAGTATAGTATGATTCTTGGTTACACTATTGTAAAATGTGATCAAAGGGGCAGAACTCCTTTGATCACATTTTACAAAAGTGTAACCAAGAATCATACTATACTCCATTTACAATAAGATACATTTAAACAATCCTTTTTTACAGTCCTTTCAACCGATTTTGACTTCTATTGTGTTGGTGGCGTGACAAATGGCAGCTGCAGTAAACAATTGGTATTATAACCACTTTTTTGCCTATAATGCCATCCTTAAGCCTACGGAATAGAAGCCAAAATCGATTGAACGGACTGTATAAAAGGTTTGTTTAAAATGTCTAATTATTTAAATGGGGTATAGGTTCATACAATGTATACCGCATCAAAAAATTCGTCCGCATCGCTGTCAACAGGAAAAGTGCCCAAAAGGCTGGCAGCATTGCCACGTTGTATGGCAATGCTGATTTTTTGGCCAAAAAATAGGCCAGCCCTCTGGTCACGTGAGGAGTCGACCAACCGTTTAGCGATCTCTTGAAAAACCAAGTGTGCACTCGGACCCCATGGCCCTAGTGTTTCAACCCCAAATGGCTCGAAAATATAACTCCCAAAAATATTTGAATATTTTCGCCGTTTGAGGTTTTCCGCACCTGCAGCAGCCGCACCAGCACAGCCCACTGTACTAGGAAGGTGGGATGGCGCAAAGGTATCGACACACGTTGCATCCCATACCAAAGGCCGACCTAACTTCCAAGGTATTATGGTCATTCCGTCAGGTCTCTATCCATCGTCGCGTGCTAAGCCGTTGGGTTCTAAAACAGCTGGCACCCCGGCGGTGACAAGAGCACGACGGATGATGTCATTAATGCTAGCGTGCCGTGCTATCCGGCCTGCACTGGACTGCAAGATAGGCCATGATGTCCGAGGCAGTCGACAGCTTCACCGCACTGGCAGCGATGCGGAGCCCCGCAAGGAGCGCCCAGACGCAGACAAGTAGCGAGCCGGAAAGTGGTGTCACCCTTCATAGTACCTATGTTGGGTGCATGTTGGGTGCTATGTTGGTTGGTGTTGGTAGCACTACCGTGTAGTGCTTGAAGCTAGAGGCCCGACTCCCACTCACCCACAGCCAGTAAGCGGGCACGCTCAGCAGTATTGGTGGACGTATTGATAAGATTATTCCGTACCAACCTGCAGAGCGGCTCATCCCACTGTCTCTGGGAAGATGGGTTTACGGGCCGATCTGTATCCGACTTTTGTTGTTGACTGTATTTAAATCAGAACAAATGAAGCCAAAATTATTGTCGACTTGACTGTACCTGCACGGTCTGCACTCGCAGCTAACTTTGAATCGAACTATATCGTATTACCCAGTTACTGGTTGACGACGTTAGATAGGCAGTCGCTCCACGTAAAATACTGGTATTCAGCTGTATCCGGTTAGACTGTAAGCCGACTCCAATATAGACTAGGCAGATGATGATGGTACGGACCCCTTTGTATGCGAGTCTGACTCCCACTTGGCCGGTTTAATAAATGAATCATTATCATGTGAATTTTTTTGGTGATCTGTAACTTAGTAACTTGAACATGATCCTTGTCAGGTTCATACTCTAAAGGCAAAATATAAAGGACAAGTCATAAACTTGAGCCCAAAACTTCAGAATAGTTCAGAATGGTTGGCCAACCACAGGGATGATGTGAGGTTCACATTTTGAATAATTGTATATCAATCATTTGGTCGTTATAAGACAAAGAGGGAACGGAGACGTGGGAGGAAGAATAAAAGATAATATAAAATAATAATAAAATAAAATATCTTGAAATAAATAAATACAGATAATAATTGTGCTTGTAGTTTACAATTTTTGAAGTTATGGTGATTTACATCAATCAATCTGCCTAGCCTTTTCTCAACTATGTTGGGGTCAGCTTCCAGTCTAACCGGATGCAGCTGAAACCATTATTTTACATGGAGCGACTGCCTATTTATTTTTATTTTATTCAGAAAGGAACTCCAACAAAGGATACACATTACATGCATTATTATACAAAGTACTTTGAAGATTTGTGCTCCTTCAGTTATAGGAGAACACATCATGCATCTAACCTATCTAACCTCCACAACCCATTAACTAGGTAAGACGATACCCCTTGTTAAGACTGATTGTCAGACTTTCGGGCTTCTGACGACCCGTAACGACTGTCAAAGATCCACGAATGACAGCCGGGACCAACGGCTTAACGTGCTTTCCGAGGCACGGAAGAGTCTCGGTATGTAAAGATGGTCACCCATCCACGGACCAACCCCGGCAAGCGTAGCTTAACCTGATTTACATAATAACATTTAAATGCTGCAGAAATAGATAGAAGAGATGTTTAAACTGTGATATTTACCTAGTTATAATTGTGCTGGCGCCGCTGCTGCGGCTGCTGAGACCTTCAAGCGGCGCAAACCCCCTACCTACCTACCTTATAGGTAACTACAGTTTTGAGCCGTTTGGGGTCGAAACGCTCGGGTCATGGGGCCCGAGTGCGCGTCTACTTTTTAAGGAAATTTCTCGCCGACTGGTCGAGACTTCACGTGACCAGAGGGCTGGCTCGTTCTTTGGCCAAAGAATTAGCATTGCCATTCAACGTGGCAATGCTGCCAGTCTTCTGGGCACGTTTCCGGATGACAGCGATGCGGACGAGTACTTCGACGCCTAAGTGTCCTTTTGTTTTGTATTTATTTGTATAGTTAGTTAGTTAGTCATTTATTTTAGTACCTAGTGTAAATAGTGTTAACTTGTATAATGTTTATAAGCCGCAAAAATAAAGTTATAATGGTTGATTTAATGATTAAGGGTGAATTCGACCAAACATTTATACCTAGTATAAAGTTAAAAAAAAATTAAAAAATCCTCCCTTCCTCGTCCCGTCCTCTCCCGTCGTTCCTGTGTCGTCCGTCGTTATCCTTCGTTTAAATTTTGATTTTTTTACAGTTTCTCCACACAATAAAGACGAATTTAATGACGTATCATTTATCAAAATCGGTTGAGCCGTTGAGTAGTTACGAGCGGACATAGGAACGGACATACATACAGGTCAAACACATAACCCTCGTTTTAGGCTTCGCCGCATTCGAGTAAAAATTGGCAATTGTCAATTTTATTCCACGGATAAAAGATATCCAACTTCGGTCAAATTAGCCCTTATTAAGTTAAAGTCGTGACATCAACTTGTTATAACATCATCCACATAGACTAAGTGATAAAATAAAAATACGTATTATTGAAGTTAACTCAAAAACTACCCAAGCAAAGTTAATAAATTTTACATGGGACCAACTTCGAAGTATACACTCTCGAAAGAAACATGAATTGTTTAAATCGGACTATTCTGCAACAAGTTTAAAATGAAATTTAAAATTAAAAATTATTCATCATCATTATTAATTAATTATTATTCATCTTCAGACCCTGATTGCCATCTATCTATAACCTATTCATTGAGACCATTTCAATGAGCTCAAACACTACCTCTGCTGTCAATTGGTGAGGAAGTTGGGTATCCTGCAAATTCCAGGTAATGCTGCAGCATCAGTACAATCAATCTGCCTAGCATTTTCCCAACTATGTTGGGGTCGGCTTCCAGTCTAACCGGATGCAGCTGAATACCATTATTTTACATGGAGCGACTGCCTATCTGACGTCCACAACCCATTAACTGGGTAATACGATACCCCTTGGTAAGACTGATTGTCAGACTTTCGGGCTTCTGACGACCCGTAACGACTGTCAAAGATCCACGAATGACAGCCGGGACCAACGGCTTAACGTGCTTTCCGAGGCACGGAGGAGTCTTGGTATGTAAAGATGGTCACCCATCCACGGACAACCCCGGCAAGCGTAGCTTAACCTGATGGATCGACCCGTGCGGCTGTTATTACTTAGCCACAAGCTCCTCCCGATCTACTCGTTCACATTTACGATATAAAATTATGTTAACTTTCCGTGTGTTGAGACCCTGGTGATCTGCTATACAGGTATTCCTAGTGCAGTCACCAGTCTCTCACAGTCATATAATTTTTAAGCATGTTTTAATTTATTTATCATTTCATTTGCTTGTGAAGAGAAAATAAATTATTTTGAATTTGAAATTTGAATTTCTATCTTTATCTAAATTTGCTTGATAATATATTGAGTTCATTGCTTTCGCCCGAGTGCAACCTGTCGTGATGGGAATTATGATTCGTTAGGTTTCTGCTCACGACTCGAACGGGCAACTTTATCAGAATAGGTACCACTATCTATAGGTACTACTACAAAAGAGCTGATAATCTTCAAACGGCTAAATAGATTTTCTTGAATCATAAAGTTCTTTAAACTCAAACTCATACTCAAACTCAAAGCATTTATTTCAAATAAACCAATTACAGGCACTTTTGAATTGTCAATGGGTCGGTCAGTCAGAAAGATGAAGCTAGTTGCCCATTCCAAAGCGTAGTAGATCCCTATGGAGAAGAACGGGCAAGAAACTCCACGGACACTCTTTTAAATCATAATATTTTTACAAAATATTGGTTACATCGTTCATGTTGAAAATATATATGTGAGAACAATGTAGAAAGACGTGCCTAAACCTAAACCTAATCATAGCTAAGAAGACTCTCGATCAAGTTACCATTCAAACAAAACAAAAAAAAACTTAATCGGTTCAGTCGTTTGGGAGCTACGATGCCACAGACAGATACACATTTACGCATGTTAAACTTATAGGTAATACCCCTCTATTTCTGTCGGGGATTAAAAAGTTATGCGTGGTCATAAGAACGACTTGAGAACCTTTATTGGTCGATTGAAAATGTCTTTTAGCACATCATAAACATTTTCCTGTAAGTGTTATACTTTAGTAATAATACTAACAGAAATAAAATATTTCCTTGTCAGGAAATATTTTTTCTTTGACGTGTCAAGTAGTTCCGTACTTGTCAAAATTCGCGTCCCTTTTAGAGTTCCTTGGGGAATAGTTTGAGAGTAACAATTTTAGATGTACAACGTACGTGTTTTGACTAGAAGGGACAGATTATCATGTTTAGTAAAACATTGTAATATATAACAACATAAGAACGAAAAACCGACTTCAAAAACCTAAAAACTTAAAATAACTTTAATAAAACACTTAACAGCTTCTGAAGTCGGTGCCGAGCTAAGGTGCATTGAACATTTGAAGACACCGACTTCAGAAGCTGTTAAGTTTTTTATGAAAGTTATTTCATTCGTTTTAGGTTTTTGAAGTCGATTTTTACTATTTTTTAAGTTTTATTTTTCCATTTTTATTTGAATGTGCTTAGGTAAGCCCAAGACGAACGAAAGGAAGAATCGTCTAAATCCGCCTAGAAATGCCGGAGATACAATACATTTATGCATATAAGTTCGTGTTTAAGAATAATTACCTAATGTATTATATACTAAATAAAACCTTCCTAAAAACATGTAAATCACGTTAGTGGAAGAGTCATCAAAATTGTTTCATTAGTTTTTGAGAAAATCCGGACATACAAACATACGCGTCGAATACAAACCTCCTTTTTTGAAGTCGGTTAAAAATAGGTTTATTTGTCACAGAAACACATGCACATAAAAAGAAGGAAAGATAATTGGAATAAAAAAATATCCATTTTTTTTTTATTTATTAATTATTATTAAATTTTACAAAAAAATCTTAATAAGGAACTATGCCTATGTAACTATAATCACACATCAGAAATAGTCGCTGTCACAGCTGCATGTCATGAAGCTGTCACAAGACGGCTTCCAGTCAGAATGATGATATGCTATGGGGACGTACAGCTCAGCGCTGATTCTCAGTGCTCACCAGCGCCAGTTTTCTCCAAAGAGTTGCACACAGAGTTGCACGTCCTTGTACATTTGATTCAAGTATTACCTGTATTTGCGCTTGCAAATATTTCGTTCTATTTTATTGAACGTCGTCTCAAGATTTTTTTTAACGTGTGTGAAAATTTTTTCTAGCCCGAATTGAATACGATTTTATTGTATACACGGCTACACATCAAGCTATAAATTTCCAGTTTACACTGAATTCTCATTGTAAGGAAGTCCTATACAATGCGAGATCAGCTTATACTGGAAATGTTAAGCTTGATCTGTAGCCATGCGTGCGTGCTGTTTACACCTATACCAGTTTTGAACGGCAACTAACTTGCCCGTATCGTGCAACAACATTGTACGCGTTGTTTAGACGGTGCCAGTCAATTGTTGCTTCAATTTTATGGTATGCTAAAGGCAATATACTTGCACCGTGTAAATGGGACTGTAGGCAAAAGTGTCCTAATAGTAAACTATTAATTTTTTTTTTATTTCTGAGGGGCCTGCCCTTGAACTCGATCATGCCTTTTTTTTTTGTTACATCGTTTGTCTTTTTTTAACCGACGAAAAAAAGGAGGTGGTTCTCAATTCGACACGTATATTTTTTTTATGACCACGCATAACTTTTTACAGAGTTGTCTGATTTGAAATATTCTTATTCTATTCGGGAGGGATACCTCGAAATTTGTCCCATGTAAAATGTATTAATTTTGCTTGGGTAGTTTTTGAGTTAGCTTCAATACTACTTTTTCCTACTTTTTATGTCGATGGTGTTCTCAATTCTTTTGCAGGTAATGGTATTCGAATTTTTGTGGGGTAGTACCACAACTAAAAAGTGGAAAAAAACCTTTTTAGGGTTCCGTACCTCAAAAGGAAGAAACGGAACCCTTCTAGGATCACTCGTGAGTCTGTCTGTCTGTCCGTCTGTCACAGCCAATTTGCTCCGTATCTCATGGACCGATTAAGTCGAAATTTGGTAGACATATGAACCTCTTACTATGAGGGTTTCAAATATATTTTTTTTTATAATTTTAAAATAAATTGTTTTAAAGTTATTTAAGAAAATAGACGAAAATTGACCATCCCCCCCCCCCCCATCTCCAAAACTACTGAGCCTAAAATTTTGAAAAAATTATAGAAAATAGATCTTTACCTGTAGATTACAGGAAACCTATAAGAAGTATGTGGTCTTAAAATAACATTATAAATCTCTCAATATTGTGAGTACAGTCCTACCAACTTATCTGTGAACTGAAAGAGGACGGCACCGTCGATGCGTCGACACAATCGAATGACATTTCAACATGACGGCCGTAGTTCCAATTTTCGCCATTTCACAGATAAGTTGGTAGGAGCATACAAACATACAAAACATGTTCTCCCATACATTTATGGGAGAACATGTTTTTCAACTACAATGTTAAGTTTATTCTTGGAATAAATTCATCCCAACTACGGAACCCTTCATTGTGCGTGGTCCGACACGCACTTGGCCAGTTTTTTACAAAAAAAAAAAAAAAAAAAACACTACAAAGTGAAAAATAAATTTAATTTCGGATGTTGGTGGCAAAAAAAAAATACAAAACCAAAGACACTGACTTCCGAAATCAAAGTTGTTTTTCACTTTGTAGTATTTTTTTAATTCAATTCAATTCAATTAAATTGATGTTGATAGTTTTTTTTTTGTAAAAAAGTTTTTATTTAAAGTATGTTTTAATTATTCAAACATACTTTTAAAACGACTTATGTACACTAACAACACTTGATTTGACTTTTATACTAACTTACTCAAATTCCCTTTACTTTAAGCAAGATACCACGCGATGAGATTTTTGTTGATACAACATTAATCGTTGTTTATCCTGGCCTGTGTACTTTTACCACCAAATTCTAAATAACCTTACATAGTATTTTATCTACATCACAACCTAAACTTATAGGTACGTAAGTATCTAAAACACTTTTTCACAAAAAAAAAACAACACAAAGTGAGAAATGACTTTAATTTCGGAAGTCGGTGTCTTTGGATCTGTATTTTAATTTTTACCACTGAATTAATTAAATTCTTCGTACGAATGTGGTAGTTCATAGAACCACATTCAACTGATGAAAGCAATGAAAGTGTTATCATTTATACCACGTTGCGGGCGTCGGCGGATGTGGTGCTGGCGTAGTATACTACTCAACACTGTCCCTACACGACGCTCGACGTACTGGCTATGATGTTTTGGGTTTTTAGGTTCGAATGAAGGGAGGCTTGATTTAAATAAAAATATTACATTTTACCAGCACCGAGTTTATTTATTTATTTATTTATTGCACAATGTACACATAGTTACAGGCTTTGCATACAACTAATGAGTACATAACCCCGTTGGGGCGCGGCAAGGTAACTTAAAACTAGAGTAGTTATTGTGTCTGTAAAATTTTCAATTAAAACATTATTAAATAATGTTGTAATTCTTGACTTAATGTAAAATTTTTACATTAAGTCTATAATTTTATTATATAATATATTAAATATTTATATTAAAGTGTACCTATTATGTCAAATTGTGTTGTATTATATTAATTATACAAATCATTGTATTCTGTTATTATTACATTTATAGTATCATTATAATCTATTATTATCTAGTAGGTAACTAATATCACATAATTATATAAAGTTTATAGAACATGTCATTATTTACCCGCACATACATGACAAACAGAAAACTTGACACATGATTATGAACTCTCAACTATCAAGTATCAACAGGACAGTAAAAACTCTGTTACAATTTAAAAATATTAAATTAATGTAGCTTGCAACAACCACCACCCACCAAAATACTCGTATATCCTCAAGGCTACTGAGGAATATTTCCTTCCACCAATCAATCTGCCTAGCCTTTTCCCAACTATGTTGGCGTCAGCTTCTAGTCTAACTGGTTGTCAAAACTTAACCTCTGGCGACAAGTAACTACCGTCATGTCACATAATGGCGGTCGGCATACTATGATGTAAATGTGTGCGTGAGGCGCATGTTTGTACAAACGGTCCCGGCATACTTACTGTGCTTCACTTTCGATATGCGTGACGCGGAGTCCTTCTTTTTTTTCTAGTCCGTGGGTAACCCAAAACACGCAAATCATACTTAGGTACACTTATCCGTCTATTTTCCTGACCTCGCCTCGGTACGAGATGTCGTAAAGTGAATAACAAGAACGAAGCTTCTTTGAAATCCTGTTAGCCTGGTACTCTCGATAAAATACTTACCTAGCTTTAAAGAAGGTACGAGTAGGTATTTAATGTTTTCTTTACCTGCCTTTTGCGACAGTATAATAATGTTACAGTGGTTTATCTTCACAGAAAACGGCCGAAACGACGCGCTTCGAAATCTCAGTGTATACCAATACGCAAAAAAACAATCAAATCAAATCATCTTAATTAAAATCAATATTAACGCTCGGGTCATGGGGCCCGAGTGCGCGTCTACTTTTTAAGGAAATTTCTCGCCGACTGGTCGAGTCTTCACGTGACCAGAGGGCTGGCTCGTTCTTTGGCCAAAGAATTAGCATTGCCATTCAACGTGGCAATGCTGCCAGTCTTCTGGGCACGTTTCCGGATGACATCGATGCGGACGAGTACTTCGACGCCTAAGTGTCCTTTTGTTTTATATTTATTTGTATAGTTAGTTAGTTAGTCATTTACGTTAAAAAATATTTCTACTGTTTGATAAGTTTGTTGAATATTAAATATTAAAACCAAAATTACAATAAAAAATAAATCAAAATTAAATATTAAATCAAAACTAAATTAAAACTAAACTAAAACATGACCATAACATAACTTCTACATAAAATATATGTAGGCCTTTGGTGTGGGATGCAACGTGTATTGACACCCTTGCGCCATCCCATCTTCCTAGCACGGTGGGCTGTGCTGGGGCGGCTGCTGCGGGTGCGGAAAACCTCAAACGGCGCAAATACTCTAATCTTATTGGAACTTTATGTTTGAGCCGTTTGGGGTTGAAACACTAGGGCCATGGGGTCCGAGTGCCCTTTTAGTTTTTCGGGACATCGCCAAACGGTTGGTCGACTCTACACGTGACCAAACCGTGAAGGGCTGGCCTATTTTTTGGCCAAAGAATTAGCATTGCCATACAACGTGGCAATGCTGCCAGCCTTTTGGGCACTTTTCCTGTCGACAGCGATGTGGACGAATTTTTGATGCCCTATGATTATTTCCCCTCCTTTTTTATATACTTGTACATATTTTTTTGCTTTTATCATAAAATATTAATTTAAATATCTTTCATCTGCACCCGAGATGCGATGCCGATGCGAGCCCGCAGATGTCTAAGGGACCAGTGCATCATAAAAGGGCAGTCTGACCTCTCCACAATAACCTTCAGGATGATATTGGAGCTTCCACGTGTTCTACGCATTAGGGATGCCGTTCTTTTGAGCATGATAGCCTCAAAACTGTATATGTAGGCATAGATAGCAAACATATCCGACGCACTACCGAAAAGCATCATTGTACTGCACAATAAGGCATGACTCCGTATCTCGTGCCAACACAAAAAAACATTCAATCACACAAAATGGTAACATCTAGAACAACTATGACGGTTCTCTTTTCACATACCGGATATCCGACGCCGGAAATCCGCTCGCTACTTCACCGTTCACACGTCTCCGGTCGCCGTCCGGGTATTAAATATACTCTACTATGACTCACTTTCATGTGAACCTACGTTCGCACGGACGTAAAAATATCGCGGAAGGATTTTATCACGCACTGGATTTTCAACTGTCGGTGTTGAGCCGAGCATCGAGAATCTGTCAAACTGTTGGATTTTCAATGGCGCTAAGCGGTACCTTAAAAATCTAAAGCGCGAAAAAAAACACCGCGGGATAAATTGCCCGCGCGAATTTGAGCTAAGTACGGATATCAAAACCGGATCGGAACGACTTATGATTTCAAAGAAGCTTTGTTATTACGGTTTGGCTATTAAACGAATATTAAGTCTTGTCCTCCTTAAAATACGGCGAAACTTTGTGTCCATCTTTTACAGTAACTATTGCATATTTTTGATAGGAAAAATACATAAGAAGTGATTTAATTTGTCCTGAAATCTTCGAAAATTTTAGTTTAAAGAACTAAAGAAAAAAAAACTAAATCCAGGTCTATTTTTTCTAGTTTTTACAATTTTCAAATAATATGGAATAGTTTCATGTCATCCCTTTTTTAGTCCAATCCAATAGATTTTTTGTAAATAGATAAATGCTTCATATTTTGCAATAAATTACCAAGGTTGTGTCATCGCGCTTCTCTTTCTTTTCTATGCAGTCCGACAGTGACCGCGCTTTTTACGGAGGATTTTTTTTTTTATGAAAAATATTTTTCTCTGAAACCTATTGGTACTCCGGAATAACTAAGGACCTACTTAGAATCTTTGAAAAGACGTAGAGAGACTAACATAAACACATTATAAACAATACTGACTTTATATAGGGTGACTGGTAATTAGTGACCGATACTTAAACACAATGATTGTACTCATGAATGACAGCAAACAACTTTTACTGTGGGACCAAACCTGAAGTCGCGAAAAAAAAATCAACTGCTCTAAGGAGCAGTTGATTTTTTGTTGAAAAAAAAGAGTTATGCGAGTTATGTAAGCATAACTCGCATAACTCTTTTTTTTTCACGATTTCAGGCTTGGTACCATAGTAAAAGTTGTTTGCTGTCATAAGTACAATCATGTGTTTAAGTATCGGTCACTAATGACCAGTCACCCGATATACAAGGGTAAGAAACACAGTACAAAATATTTAACTATACACAACTAACTACATAATTAACAGTTTTTTATACGTACATTTATACTTATGGACGCTGTTACAAATGGGTAGTCAAATCATTACTTTTTTACACAAAAGTATGTTTATTAAATAAAATGCTTTGCATTCTTAACATGTTTTGGCCAAATTGTTGATAGATGTGCATGGTACGATTCTGAACTATAAATATAATTTTAGGTAGGTTTAATTTCTCAAAAATGGTACCGAAATGAAAATTTTTACTTCGGTACCTTTATTGAGAAAATGTACCTATCTAAAATTATATTTACTGTCAGAATCGTACCATGCACAATCTATTCGGCCAAAAAACATGTTAAGAATGCAAAGCATTTTATTTAATAAACATACATAGTTTGGACTCCATTCTACGAAATACATAAACGTCGGCGTCGTTTAGAATCAGTGCAGAAAAGATTTCTTTGGCACTTATCATATCACTGCAATATGGCCAGAAATCTAACTAGCTACAGCTCACGCTTGAAATATTTCAAACTTATGAGTCTGGAAAATCGCCGTATGATCTTAGATCACCTGTTCCTATACAAAGTAATAAACACTCATATTGATTGTCCGCGGTTACTGAGTCAAATAAATTTGAATGTGCCTTACAAACTTGCTCGTAAGTCTAGATATCAGTTGCTACGTGCTAAGGGCTTTAAAACCAATCTGGGTCATTTTTCCACCATGGACAGAATGCAGATTCAATTTTGTCGCCTGTCACACTCATCAAGCGTAGATATTGATATGTCTTACTCTTTACATAAAGTTAAGTCTGTCTTGCATAGGGCATTGTCATAAAGGTGAAAAACTAAAATTAATATTGTAGTTTCTGTTGTCTTTAAAATATCATCTAGATAGGTAGAATATTTTTTGTAACTGCTTTTTTTACTCCTATAGTTTATGCATGCCGTGGCAGCCTTTAATTAAGGCTACACTGATATGTGATAATAACATGGCTATTTTAACATGTATTTTTTTTTTAGTGTATGCTTTGTTGGTTGTCCAATAAATAAATAAATAAATAAAATAAATAAATACTTTTGTGTAAAAAAGTAATGATTTGACTACCCATTTGTAACAGCGTCCTTAACGGCGCAGGATAGCCTTTACCAGAAGTGGTCATCATATAACGGCCGAACCCGATAACCTACTATCAGTAAAAGACAGATCGCTACTGATGATACACAATATAATTCTATCTGTCCTTACGTTCCTTTCGTTCGCTTGTTTTTTGTTTTATCTGTCTTAGATTATTGAGACTTTAAAATCATAGATAGATAGGTTTTCTGTCTCCAGTATGCCAAAACTGGTGACAGGTAGGTAATTAGGTTCGGCCGTTAGTGGTTCAGCAGCTTCAATATCATCAGGATTGTGGCAGTTCGTCGTGGACCTGGTACGACAGCGGCTCCCCTGACATCATCTCTGTCATCAGGACACAGCCGCCACGCAAACATCGATGCGACGCACTGCTAGAGTGACTGTCACCAGCCAGTGTCGCTCGTATCCGACTTCTTCGGTGATTCCAATAACTTCGTAACAAAACTAGGCGGTGCTATTAGTTGCGCCGTCATTCTAATAACTGACTTTTCAATACACTTCTTCGAAAACTGGTTCATATCGCACAACGATTAGGTTCACAATGCAATGTATTTCACACGCGTACGATTTTTCATTTTCCAACACGTATGCGGGAATAAAAAATGCCACAGATAACTTATACCTATTAAAAAAATACCTATACTTAGTCTAAATTGGTTCAATGCCTCTATTAACACCGTTTCGCGCCAGTTTCATTTTGGCACTTGCCGGTGCCAAGTACCAAAATGAAAATGGCGCGAGACGGTTCTCTCTATTCGGAGATGAATGTTTTTTTTTTTTAATCTCGGCAAAGAGATATGCGTCTTTACAGCGTTAATATTTTTTGAATATTTAAATAATGTTTATAAGGGCTGATTGTTCAATAGTCGGATAATTTTTATTTAAGGAATAAATATGGCGGTTTGACAGCTTTTGTATTGAAATTATGACAAACTGTCATATTTATTCTTCAAATAAAAGTTATCTACCTATTAAAAAATCAGCCCTAAATAGAATATCATCAAAAACCATGATTATTACAATAAAAAAAAAAGTTTATGAACAAATTAACATTGATGTGTGTGTGTGTAACTCAAAAATATTTGAATTTACTATTTTTCATATTAGGTTGTTTATCGGCTTTATACCTTTGCTTCTCCTTCAACCTGGCGAAAGCATAGCGCGGAACAAAAAAAAAATTTAAATCATAGTTTCCTAATAATTCATAACAAAAAAAAAAATCCGTTATTTTATTTTATTTCTTCAAAAGTGTATTGAAAAACGTCGTTTGGTACACGTGGACATTTGCTTGTATCAAAATGTACTACACTTCTGGACACATCTTTTGGCCCACCTTGTATTTTCAGTTTCGTTTGGTCCTAGCTAAAATTTTATATTAGGTCGAGCAAAAAGTTTTTATGCAGTTTTGAACCTGGCACATTCACAATTTCATTCAATAGTCTTTTTTTGAATTTCGAACACAGAATTTAAAGAAACAAAAGACAATTTGGAGCCTGTTTGTTGATATCAAACAATCGAATACTAAGAAAACTTGGTTTTATTGGTTTACTTGGATTTAATTCTTAAAAAAGTGATTGATATCTTTGGTTTTGCAACAAACATTACTTATTCTTAACATTAAGGTGAGGTTCTATCAATAATCTATGGATACTTCACCTGAAGTCGCCGCCCAAGCTGTGGCACTTATTCAGGCCGGACACAGCCAAAGAAACGTGAGTGCTCAACTTAATTTAAGTCGATCTGCGGTCCGAAATGTTTATCGGAGGTACCTAGAGACTGGCGGCTTTGTTCGTCGCCAAAGAAGGCCACGATCTCGGGTCACAACTGAAAGACAGGATCGATTCATCGTGACGACCAGCTTGAGAAATCGTCACCTTACCTCCATTGAGATACAAAACCAACTTCGCGACTTCCACGGAGTATCTGTGAGCGCTCGAACTGTTCGGAGAAGGTTAAAAGAACGCGATATGGTACCACACAAGCCAGCTAATGGCCCCAAACTAACGCGAGCCCACCGAACAGCGCGCCTTCATTTCGCACGCAGTCATTTAAATTGGACACAGCAAGATTGGAGCCGTGTACTCTTTTCTGATGAGTCTAAAATTGTGTTACATGGCAATGATGGAAGGAAGAAGGTCTACCGACGTAAGGGAGAGCGTTTCGCACAATGCTGCTTTGAAGAGAGGGTTGCTTATGGCGGTGGCTCATGGACTGTCTGGGGCGGTATATCCGCGAGCGGCAAAATTCAACTTGAGATTGTTACAGGACCACGGCTGCCAACATTAAATGCTGAAAGGTACATTCGTGAGTGCTTAGAACCTCACGTGATACCATACGCGGACTATGTGGGCCCAAATTTCCTTTTTATGCATGATAATGCAAGAGCCCATGCGGCCGGCATCGTCAGGGAATATCTTCGGGATGTGAACATCACAGTTATGGACTGGCCAGCCAGAAGCCCAGACATGAACCCCATTGAGCACATGTGGGACGAGCTAAAAAGACGTGTTAGGGCTCGTCAGCCAGTTGCCCAGACGATGCAGGAGTTGAAAACTGCCATAGAAGAGGAATGGGAGATGATCCCTCAAAATTTCATAGAGCGGTTGATAAACTCTATGCCTAATCGTATGAGAGCTGTGGTAGGTGCCCATGGAGGCAACACGCGTTATTAAATTAAACCTTTATTTGATAAAACATGTTTTTTATTCAAAAATCAATTGCCTTTAACAAGGCGCATATCCGACTTGTTAGGCGTAGCTCCATGTCGTATGGTATTATGAATTCAAATTTAAAACAATACGATCGAAAAAGATGGTAAAATGTATCAGGTTTAAAACTGTATCAACAGTTTTTGTTCAATCTAGCAATCATATTTCGGTAGGGGCCATCGAAACCTAAACTCTAAGGTGGGCCAATAGATGTGTCCAGAAGTGTATTATCTACGAATCAGTCGCTACATTTTTAATCTCTCAGAAAAACTGCATGGAAGTAATTTACAATCACCAATTAAATTGGCAATTCCAAGATAAGCCATATCTAGCAGAGCATAAAGATTTACCTCGCATGATGCAAAAAAATATTCTATCCTTTTTTTTTTATGGGAAATCATCAAATGACTTCTCCCGCTCTGAGCGGAGCAGGAGGGGCGTGTCAGAATTTTACTAACTAAAACCCACCCGTGTTCCTTCAGTTGCCTGTGCCAGCGCCAGCCAGCGCCACGGTATCTCTTTCAAACAACCCGCGACCCTAGCGGCATAATCTATCCCCTAAACACGCCCTTGAAAAGACTAAAAAATTACAACTTCCACAATCTTTTCCTAACGTTCTAAGCTTAGGAAACCGCAAAACGTTTACGCTAACGCTAGATAGGACTAAAATAAAATAAAAAGACCAGAAAGATGAGCCAGGACATCAAGATGGCTTAATCCGATGGCTAAGCCGTTTACTCGTCTGCTCAACAATGACTATATCTTTTATACGTCTTCACTGTTCGTCCCTTCGATCCGGACTAGCCGCCACAATCGCAAATCACATTATATGGGAGCCCGGCACTGTAGAATGGACGTTGGAGTATTAATAAGGCATGCTGTAGAATGTATGTGCGTTAAGTTTAATTTTTAGGATTGCAATGTCTCTTAGCTGCCATGGCTTATTTTTAATTTTAATATTTTTTTTTATTTTTTTTTTATATTTTTTTTAAAGCGTCCGTAATAAAAAGATAAAAACTAAAACAACTGTTTTAGTTTTTATCTTTTTATTACGGACGCTTTTTAACGTGCACGTCTTTCTACATTGTTCTCACATATATATTTTCAACATGAACGATGTAACCAATGTTTTGTAAAAATATTATGATTTAAAAGAGTGTCCGTGGAGTTTCTTGCCCGTTCTTCTCCATAGGGATCTACAACGCTTTGGAATGGGCAACTAGCTTCATCTTTCTGACTGACCGACCCATTGACAATTCAAAAGTGCCTGTAATTGGTTTATTTGAAATAAATGCTTTGAGTTTGAGTAACTTGTTTTTATAATATGCTCTTTTCTTTTTTTTTATACTATTTATTTAATTATAAATAGTATAATAAAATAGTAATAGTAAATAGTATAACAAAAGATATATAAAACAATGGTTAGACCTGCTGTCTTGTATGGATCAGAATGTTGGGTCACAAAAGGGATGAATGAAAATCAATTGCATGCAGCTGAGATGAGAATGCTAAGAGGGATGTGTGGTGTTACACGACTGGATAGAATAAGAAATGAGTACATAAGAGGATGTCTGAAAGTGGCACCGGTGACTGAAAAGTTGTGCGGAAATTAGTTGTCATGGTATGGGCATGTGATGCAGAGGAGTGAGGAAAATGTCGTGAGGATAGTTTTGAGTATGAATGTCGATGGCTATAAGAGTAGGGGAAGACTGTGTGAAAGATGACATGGCTAGAAAGGGGTGACTACCGAGATGACGAATAATAGAGAAGTATGGAAAAAAAGGACATGTTGCGCCGACCCAAATATGTAGATTGGGATAAGGGCAGGAGAATGATTATTTGATTATAATTAGCAAATTGTAATAATCATTATGCGCGCCGATACAGCGTCGTTTTGTGTCTACAGCGACCTCAGAACTTGTGAGATTTTATACATGTTCTGAGACAATGACACGCCGGCTTACGCTGAAAACCAGCGCCGTTGATTCGTGCACTCGTGCACGGGCCACGGCATTATGCTGAGCGTTAGCCGTTTCGCATGGAAGTGACGCAACCGTCCAGGATATTGTTCTTTTTTTTGTGTATAGAATAAATACTCATTTGTTTTGTTTTGGTTTTTAAGCCTAGATATAAAATAATTCTATGAAATGTGCGTTACTTTCATGTGAATAAACAGTTTTTCTTTCTTTCTTTCTTTCTTTCTTTCTTCTATGCAGAAAGTATCTGAAAATTTTTGAAAAGTTTTAAACCCTTTTTTATCCCCTTGCCTTGCTATCACATTATGCAAGAGTTCGAATTTTAGGTTTAGCCATACTTATAGTTAAAATCCACCTTCTGCTCACGTAATAGGGATGATGTCTAAATATTTTTTTTGTCATTTAGGTAGATTATTAAAAAATATTGAACATGTATTTTTTCTTTTTTTACGTAATCAAAACATTACGGCGATACATTGAGTTAAAATATGGCATGACGTCACGTCTAGCTAGATTTTATACGTAGAAGTGACGTAGCGAGCCCCCACTCCCCAACTTTAATGCGTGTTATCTAAGTCATTTTTTATTAATATGTTAAAGCAAAAAAATACGAGTCTAGTATTTTTTTATTATCTGACTTATGAACTAAATAGATAATTTTTTTTTACCCAGACATCATCCCTATTGGACCAAATTTTTAAGATTGTTAAATGAGAAGATGCTTTTCTGAAAAGTATAATCAATTAGCGAACTAGTAAATAATTAATTTAAAAACAAATTTCTATTGTGTTATCTAACAAACTCGGCTTAAAAATTGAAAACAAAAATGTGTTTTTAATAATTGCCTATTAAATTAATATTATTTACTAGGTCATTAATTGATAACATTTTTTCAAAAAAGCAAATTTCATTTAACATTCTTGATAATTTGGTCCCGTGACAAAATGCGACAGCCCTCTTAATTGTTGCAAAAAAGTTTGTGTTACTAGTTCTAAGAAAGCCACACAGTAAAATCCTCATTACGAGCAATCCTCAAAACAATAAAATAATGTATGTCCCTTCACCATAGACTTTCACATTCGCAAATACGTAGGTGTGATAAAGAACTCAAACTCAAACTCAAAGCATTTATTTCAATTAAACCAATTACAGGCACTTTTGAATTGTCAAGGGGTCGGTCAGTCAAAAAGATGAAGCTAGGCGCCCATTCCAAAGCATAGTAGGTACATATGGAGAAGAACGGGCAAGAAACTCCACGGACACTCTTTTAAATCAAGATATGGTTACAAAATAATGGTTACATCATTCATGTTGAAATTTTACACGTGAGAACGATGCAGAACGTTAAAAGCGTCCTTAAAAAAAAAACAATTCAAATATTTAAATTAAATTAAAATAAGCCGTGGCCGCTAAGGTATGACCAGCCTTCACTGACAGCGCTTGTTCACGAACCTGACGCATGGATTAGCTAAATGATCCAACACGCGCCACCATCAGCGAGACATTAGAGTGAGCGTCACATACTCTCAGCCGCCAGGGCATATTCAAGTCAAACAAAGAAAAAAAAGAACAGAGAAAACAAAGAAGTGCTCTACAGTCCCCTTCATACCCTGCCGTCCAATCTAACCGAGACTACCCCTAGTAGATCGAACTCCCGTGTCTCGCGCGTCTCGTTCCGTAAGATCAATCGGCTAGCACACAATGTGACGACTTAGTTACGAGTTTCGGGTAGCCATGTACCCACTACCCGGTTTAAGGGTTACGATTGGATGATACGAGTAATATCGTATTGGGTTTTAACAAAAGAATCTTGTATGCGTTCGGGTAGAACTATGGATACGATGTGTGAGGTTAAAGACAAAGACAAAGACATTTATTCGTCGGATATGGTAGCAACAAAGTTGGTATATAAAATAATTGTGTTCTGGACACATCCGCCGCTAAAAGCGGCATACGAATATTTACAATAATATGTGCACATGGGCATAAAATCCAACTTATAAACTACATACAACTAACAACTACAACTACAACAACAACAACACAACAACAACACAACACAACACACAACACAACAACTACAACAACAACTGTGTGTACAACTATGTAGTTGGTACAGTAATAATTTTTTTTTTTTTATTTTTTTTTTTTTTTACATATCTATACTCTATAAAACAATATAGAACACTTAAAACTATAGACATAGAGACACATTAATTATTATTCTCGGGTACCTATAACCTACAATATAAAATAAACAATAAAAACACAACAATAACTTAAAAAAACAACCTAACAACAACCTAATTATAATTCTAATTCAACCCTTATAATAAAAAAAATCTTTTATAGTATAAAAGTTATTTTGACTAAGCCATGTTTTTAGTTCTTTTTTGTAACAATTAAATGGCAGTTCTCTTATTAATTTTGGAATGTGGTTGTAAATTTTTATGGACATAAGGTAGCTGTTTCTGTAGCGGAGAGTGCTGTTACAAAATTGTTTTTTTAACTTGGTGGGGTCCCTTTTTGTAAATCTATTGTTTTCGGTTAGGAGTTTGGTATAAAGGCTGACATAATATTATGACCATTTTGGTAGGGGCAATGGAAGGAAAGATGGGGAAAAAGTTCAAAATTGGTCGTTGGTCGTAATAGTTGGAGCCAACACGGGCTAGAAATTGGGGCTGGAGTGAACAATAGATGAGGTGCATTTTGTGGATTTTATTTCTCATCGTGATTATTGAGATATGGGTGTACCTAATACAAATAATAAAAGTAGGTACTTATCTTTATTGCCCTAAGAATTACGCGGTAGTAGAGATATTATTAAAACTAAGTATTAATATTATCAAAACCACACTAATTGAAATATATACGAATGCGGCGTTAAACTGCTGAATTAAAACCATTAGTTGAACAATAAACACAAAATGAAATAAATATAATCCCTCTAGGTTGCCACCTGCCAAAGTCACACATCGCAGCTGAAATATATTATGTTCTAACCACAACACAGGAAAATTACAAAGTTCCATACTGTGAAATCTCATTGCTGAGCGATGATTTCAATGGTCAGCTAAATATTGAAGTTTTGGTCAGCTTCAAAATGTTTTCTGTTAGCAGATATAGTCAATTGAGATGCTACTAGTGAGCTGCAAGAATTTAAAAAAAACCCGCCAAGTGCGTGTCGGACCACGCACAATGAAGGGTTCCGTAGTTGAAAATAATTTATACCAAAAAGAAACTTAACATTTTAATCCCAAAAAGTCTTTTTTTTTTTTTTTTTTTTTTTATCAAGTAACATAGACTCATTATTATTTTTTAGAATTTATGTGATACAATTACAAATTAACAATTTTTAGACTTTTTCCTTTACTTGTGCTGTGAGAACTTGCTTCTTGCAATATTTCATGATTCTAGGTCAACGGGAAGTATGGGTAGTTTTGATTTACTTGCGAGTATCAAAATATGTCGCATAAATGACCGTATGTTTTTATTGCGTTGACTTAGAAACTTGATTTTTTAGAGCTCCAATGCAATGGAACATATACCTACGTATTTGATATTAATTTCAATGATACCTTCACGCGTTCCTGAGAAAAAGGGTCTTAACAGACTGACAGACAGACGAACAACGAAGTGAGCCTATAAGAGTTCCTTTTTTTTGAGGTACGGAACCCTAAAAATGATTTTTCTAGAAACTTAATTTCTGAAAAGCTCAACTCAAACTCAATTCAAGTGCCTGTAATAGGTTTAATTGAAATAAATGCATTCATTTATTTCAATTAAACCTATTACAGGCACTTGAAATGTCAAGGGGTCGTTCAGTCAGAGAAAAGAAGCTAGTTGCCCATAGCCTCCATATTGCAAGAATCTCCACTGACACTCTTCATAATCAAAATATTGTTACAAAATAATTAAGCAATCGTCTTTTAAATGCTAAAATTGAACCTTCTGTATTTTCACATTCGTGTTGGAACTAACAAAACTGCACTCAACTAGATATAACTGCAACGAGGCCAGTCCGAACCGCTTCAAACTGGAATGAACTGGATCTGACTAGTTTGAGCTGGTTTTGCGCAAAAGTTCTTTTTGTTTGTTCAAGTTCAGCTGTTTTATGACCTACTGACGACTGCTCTGATTTGCTGATCGAGTCACGGTGGAAAATGGATCATCAGATAATTTTGTAATATCTTTTTCATTGTATAAATAATAAATTGTATTAATGTCTGACTATGGAGCTAAAGAGAGACGGAGAGGGGCTTGTGGCTAAGTAATAATAGCAGTACGGCTCAATCGATCAGGTTAACCTACGCTTGCCACGGTTGCCATCTTTACATGCCAAGACCCCTCCGTACCTCGGAAAGCACTTTAAGCCGTTGGTCCCAGCTGTCATTCGTGGATCTTTGACAGTTGTTACGGGTCGTCAGAAGCCCGAAAGTCTGACAACCAGTCTTACCAAGGGGTATCGTATTACCCAGTAACTGGGTTGTGGAGCCAAGATATTTATGCATTGGATTAGACTGGAAGCCGACCCCGACATAGTTGGGAAAAGGCTAGGCAGATTGATTGGTACGGAACTCTTCGCGTGCGAGTTCGACTCGTACTTAGTTGCATTTTTTTTAGTTTTCCAAATCGGAACTCTATTATGTACGAGTAGAATGAGTAATTTTTTACTTTATGGACCGATTTTTATGTGGAATAAATACGAAATTTCTTACATCTAAACTGACTGAATTAAATTTTTTTTACAAAAAAATACAACCGACTTCCAAAAACAACACTACAAAGTGAAAAATAACTTTAATTTCGGAAGTCGGTGTCTAGTTAAATGTATTTTCGTTTTTTGCCACCGACTTCCGAAATTAAAGTTATTTTTCACTTTGTAGTGTTGTTTTTGGAAGTTGGTTGTATTTTTTTGTAAAAAAGTTTTTATTTTTCACTTTTTAGTTGTGTACCTACCCCACACAAATTCCAATACCACTACCTGCAAAACAAACTAGAACATCATCCATATAAGTGGGGAAAAAATGCGTATTATTGAAGCTAACTCAAAAACTACTGAAGCAAAGGTAATCAACAATTTTATATGGGACCAACTGTGATGTATACCCTCTCCAATAAAACAAAAAAAATCCAAATCGGTCCAGCCATCTTCGATTAAAAAAAAAGGTTCCGACGAATTGAGAACCTCCTCCTTTTTGAAGTCGGTTAAAAATGTTGAACGCATTAAGTATCGGTAACTCTGTTACCCCATTATATACTCGGATCTCATTACAACACAAGTGTGTTTACCTTCCACTCTGGGGACATATTAACAAAACTCCGTGTATGTCGTTATTTAGCCTCAGGCGTGGCATATTAACTTATCCTCTCCTTCAAACATCGACCTCTCCTTCATTCAATTACAATGTACTGATGTATGTGGACGAGAATGTTACGATGTTTACTGTAAGATGTGTTTTATTGGTCTTGCCAGACTAGTAATACTGTGTGTCTTCGTAGGTTCGAACCCAGACAGGCGCTTTACTTTGTGTAAATTATTTCATTACCACTGCTCTCAAAACGCTGAAGGAAAACATCGTGAGGAAACCGACATGTCCTAGAACCAAACATTCAAAGACATGTGACATCTACCAACCCGCAATGGGCTCTAGTGGTAGATTACAGCCCACTCCCTCTCACCGTGAGGAGACCTGTGTCCCAGCAGTGGAAACATTATAGACTGATTATGGTTATGCAGACTAGTTGCCGAGTTCATTACGTCGACCCTTGATCTGGGATTCTTATATTATTACTAATACACTTCTGGACACATCTTTTGGCCCACCTTGTATTTTCAGTTTCGTTTGGTCCTAGCTAAAATTTTATATTAGGTCGAGCAAAAAGTTTTTATGCAGTTTTGAACCTGGCACATTCACAATTACATTCAATAGTCTTTTTTTGAATTTCGAACACAGAATTTAAAGAAACAAAAGACAATTTGGAGCCTGTTTGTTGATATCAAACAATCGAATACTAAGAAAACTTGGTTTTATTGGTTTACTTGGATTTAATTCTTGAAAAAGTGATTGATATCTTTGGTTTTGCAACAAACATTACTTATTCTTAACATTAAGGTGAGGTTCTATCAATAATCTATGGATACTTCACCTGAAGTCGCCGCCCAAGCTGTGGCACTTATTCAGGCCGGACACAGCCAAAGAAACGTGAGTGCTCAACTTAATTTAAGTCGATCTGCGGTCCGAAATGTTTATCGGAGGTACCTAGAGACTGGCGGCTTCGTTCGTCGCCAAGGAAGGCCACGATCTCGGGTCACAACTGAAAGGCAGGATCGATTCATCGTGACGACCAGCTTGAGAAATCGTCACCTTACCTCCATTGAGATACAAAACCAACTTCGCGACTTCCACGGAGTATCTGTGAGCGCTCGAACTGTTTGGAGAAGGTTAAAAGAACGCGATATGGTACCACACAAGCCAGCTAATGGCCCCAAACTAACGCGAGCCCACCGAACAGCGCGCCTTCATTTCGCACGCAGTCATTTAAATTGGACACAGCAAGATTGGAGCCGTGTACTCTTTTCTGATGAGTCTAAAATTGTGTTACATGGCAATGATGGAAGGAAGAAGGTCTACCGACGTAAGGGAGAGCGTTTCGCACAATGCTGCTTTGAAGAGAGGGTTGCTTATGGCGGTGGCTCATGGACTGTCTGGGGCGGTATATCCGCGAGCGGCAAAACTCAACTTGTGGTTGTTACAGGACCACGGCTGCCAACATTAAATGCTGAAAGGTACATTCGTGAGTGCTTAGAACCTCACGTGATACCATACGCGGACTATGTGGGCCCAAATTTCCTTTTTATGCATGATAATGCAAGAGCCCATGCGGCCGGCATCGTCAGGGAATATCTTCGGGATGTGAACATCACAGTTATGGACTGGCCAGCCAGAAGCCCAGACATGAACCCCACTGAGCACATGTGGGACGAGCTAAAAAGACGTGTTAGAGCTCGTCAGCCAGTTGCCCAGACGATGCAGGAGTTGAAAACTGCCATAGAAGAGGAATGGGAGATGATCCCTCAAAATTTCATAGATCGGTTGATAAACTCTATGCCTAATCGTATGAGAGCTGTGGTAGATGCCCATGGAGGCAACACGCGTTATTAAATTAAACCTTTATTTGATAAAACATGTTTTTTATTCAAAAATCAATTGCCTTTAACAAGGCGCATATCCGACTTGTTAGGCGTAGCTCCATGTCGTATGGTATTCTGAATTCAAATTTAAAACAATACGATCGAAAAAGATGGTAAAATGTATCAGGTTTAAAACTGCATCAACAGTTTTTGTTCAATCTAGCAATCATATTTCGGTAGGGGCCATCGAAACCTAAACTCTTAGGTGGGCCAATAGATGTGTCCAGAAGTGTATGTATCGAGTCACATTGATGTACTGAAAGATTAACTTTAATCACTGGGCAGATATAAGCTTCATCAAAATAAAAAATTGCTTGTTCAGTCCACGTGATCGAAGTGACATTTCCTAAAAAATAATGAATTAGAGAGATTTAATATGAGAGACAGAGAGAGAGAGTGAGATTTATACATAGATATCCGGAGTTATATCTTTCTTCTTTCTCATGTAACGAAATGTGCCTAAACGTAACGCGTCCTTGAAATTTCGCTCTCAATTCTCGTCCAATTATCGAATCGCCACCACAAGTTGCACTTCAAAAAAGGCAAATTATTTAAAAAACAAGTGTATTATAATTTTTTTATTTTTTTAAACAAGCTTTCTGGATATAATCTAGAACCAGAGTCCTTATCAAGACGAATCAAACGAGGCCAAACTCGATAGGATTGCGTCGTTTTATTACTGAGTTCCTGTGGCCATCTTTAGGCTCCATCATCAGATCAGCTTGATGGTAACAAGATATTGCATTGTCACCGATTTTACACACATATATATATACAAAATTTCAGCTCAATCGAATACCGGGAAGTGGGTCAAATTTAACTTGCAAATTTTGAAAAGGACAACTTACATACGAACATTGAAAGTTAAATAAAAACTGGTAATAAAAAGCAAAACCGACTGCAAAAACACACAACGGAAAAGAGAAAAACAAGCTTTATAATCTGTAGAATTTTGGTATCGCAGAAAAAGTTAAAATAAAAGTTACACCATTATATTTCAGGTTATTGGTTTGTCTGCAATTTCCAGAATTCTATAGATTATAATATAATGCTTGTTGTCGTTGTATAATATAATTGTTGTTGTTGTATAATATAACTGTCCAGAATTCTATAGATTATAATATAATATAATTGTTGTTGTTGTATAATATAACTGTCCAGAATTGTATAGATTATAATAAAATGCTTGTTGTCGTTGTATAATATAATTGTTGTTATTGTATAATATAACTGTTCAGAATTGTATAGATTATAATATAATGCACAAGCATTACACAATGACAACAATGTCGTTGTATAATATAATTGTCCAGAATTTTATAGATTATATTATAATGTTTGTTTTTCTCTTTTCAGTTGTGTTTGGCATTTTGTTTTTTTTTTAATTTGCTACATTGAAAACTTTTAAGTTTTATTAATATATTGGAAATGACGTATTACTAGTTTTTATTTAATACCAATAT
Source organism: Cosmia pyralina (assembly GCA_946251885.1). Lineage (NCBI taxonomy): Eukaryota > Metazoa > Arthropoda > Insecta > Lepidoptera > Noctuidae > Cosmia > Cosmia pyralina. The sequence goes on along the minus strand of OX276362.1, from coordinate 3,348,193 downwards.
TGTTGTAGTTTATTTAAAAAAACCAATCAATCTGCCTAGCCTTTTCCCAACTATGTTGGGGTCGGCTTCCAGTCTAACCGGATGCAGCTGAATACCATTATTTTACATGGAGCGACTGCCTATCTGACCTCCACAACCCATTAACTGGGTAATACGATACCCCTTGGTAAGACTGATTGTCAGACTTTCGGGCTTCTGACTACCCGTAACGACTGTCAAAGATCCACGAATGAAAAAAAAATTATTAAAAATTAAATTATTTAAAAAAACCATTCTCTCCTTTTTTGTTTTTTTATTTCCAGATGCTATATATAAATATTATAATAGCCTATGTCATCCTCACAATTAAGACGAATCTAACGATACCTCATATGTTAAATTCCATCAAGCCTTTTGGCTACACAGCGTGCTAAAGAAATATACATACATACATACTGTAGCGTTTAAAGTGTGGCGGGATCTACATCGCCACATACGAACTACGCGTCACACTGACGTCACGCAATCCTGCATCGCGCAATTAGAGTTTCCGCGCGACTAGCATATATACAACGTCTGACATCAACCGTCGGGCAGTAGCTCACCAGACAAAATTTCCGTCTGGTCGGAGGATCCTCCCTCTTCTATGGAGGATGAGTGAACTTTACACCCTGTTCCTCATGCCTCTATACTGGTGACCCCGAGCATGAACGTCAGCGCAGCCTTCGTAAAACTGCCGCCGGGGTCGCGGGTAGTTCGAAAGAGATACCGTGGCCCTGGCACGGGCAGTTGAAGGAACATGGGTGGGTTTTAGTCAGTAAAAGTCTGACACGCCCTCCCGCCTCTGCCCAGAGCGGGAGAAGTCATTTGATGATTTCCCATCCACAAAAAAATAAAACTCCTTCAGCGTGACGTCATCGGCATCACTTCCTCAAGCTTTCGAGCGGCGAGTCACACAGCCAGCCAGCATCCACGGCTTCAACGGGTATCCTGACCACCAGCATGCAGCGGACGCGCATTCCTGGTCATCACCTTCAGCCTCAACCTCAACCCAGCGCTGTACACTCCGACTCACTGGAGCTTAACGCACCGCCACCCCGACTCACTGGGGTATCACCGTAGACAGTTCCGACTCACCGTGAACTATGCGGCACCCGGTTTCGACTCACTGGAATCACAACTGGCACTGGCAAACATCGCAAGATACACGACTCAGCCCACTATCGACCTCCGGTCACCGGAGGGGAGTGATGTGGCGGAATCTACATCGCCACATACGAACTACGCGTCACACTGACGTCACGCAATCCTGCAACGCGCAATTAGAGTTTCTGCGCGACTAGCATATATACAACGTCCTGACATGAACCGTCGCGTCGGGCAGTTGCCCACCAGACGCAACACCCATCTGGTCGGAGGATCCTCCTGTTTCAATGGAGGATGAGTGAACCTTACACCCTGTTCCTCATGCCTCTATAAAAGAAATGAAAGATTCACTTTCAGCCACAATAATACCGCATAATTTTTTAAAGGTGTTTTCCTATAATTCATAATTCATAATTCTTTATTGACATAGATGGTTACATAAACTTGTTTGAAGCCTCTGATTCCTGAACTAGGTGTACCTGTATGTCAGGAGTCAGCGCACTCTCCCATTTTATTTGGCTTATAAACTAATGTCAACATAGGAATAGATAAAACAGATGTGCTACAAAATACAATTTTAAAAGAAGCTACAACAAAATAAAATAAAATATAATAACAAAAAATTGAAAAAACATGGAAAATACGGAAAAACATTCTTAAATTATTATATCGTGCTGTGTGTGTTTGTGTGTGTATGTGTGTATGTGTGTGAGGTGTGTATGTGTACGTGTGGGTGGGTCGTTCGTTTTTGTGTATGAGTAGGTGTATGAAAGAAAGGTATGTTTATGTATGTGTTTCTTTGTAGAATAAAATTAATTAATTATTAATTTCTCTACATCCTCATAATTAAGTGTAAAGAGCCAGTTTTTTACTTTAAGTTTACATTCGAGTAGCGTTAGCGGATAAATATTTAAGATTCTATTAATTTTGTTATATAAATATACAGAAAGAAAAGAGTATTGTCGTCTTGCAAAAGCCGAGTGACATTTAACAGATTCAATTACGTTCGGAGTTGTTCGCTTATTTCGAAGTTTACCTGGATCATATGGGGTAGATACGTGTTTTTTATTAATTATCTGGAAAATAAAAAGTTGTCTTACTGTAAATACCCGGCATAACTCGTATAATGTCTTTGTGGGAAATCTGTATGGTTTGAATGACATTGTCTTCAGCAAAGACCGTTGCGCTCTTTCAAGGCGTAAGAGATACGTTTTACATGCACCTCCCCAAACCCCAATACAGTAACCAATCACCGATTGTGCCAATGCAAAATAAACTGTACGAAGGAGATCACTGTCAGCTATATGCCTCAGATTTTTAAACACCCATGCAAGTTTCCTAACTCGTGACGAAACCATCTCGATATGTGGTTGCCAGGATATTTTCTCGTCTAAGAGAACCCCAAGGTATCTGACCGTCTTAGATTTGCTCAGAGTTGTACACGAGCACTGCTGATCGAAAGGAGACTTGCATGTGTGGATCCGGACAGCTACATTGGGTTGTTTTATGCGAGCATTAGTGAACTGAACAAATGATGTTTTCGATATGTTAAGTGTTAACAGGTTATGCCTCAGCCACAAGCAGACTTTATGGAGTCCCATCTCCGCATTTTGTTGGACTACATCCCAAGTCTCTCCCTGAAATACTAAAGCTGTGTCATCGGCATAGGTAAATATTTTGCCTTTAGTCAGTGTCATTTGACACAAGTCGTTAATATAAATCAGGAAGAGACTGGGACCGAGAATGCTACCCTGTGGGACTCCATAGGTGACTACAACATCCGAACTAACAGCACTACCCACTTTAACCCTCTGCAGACGGCCAGAAAGAAAGTCTTTGTAGATTTTAAGGACCGTTCCCCTTATTCCACACCTTTCCAGCTTGTCAACAAGAGCAGAAATCGAGACAGTGTCAAAGGCCTTGCCAGATCAATAAAGACTCCAACACACCTTCGTTTATTATCTAGACAAGCTGTAATATAATCTACTAACGAGGTAACGGCTCCATCTGTACTTTTACCTACCCTAAAGCCAAATTGGGAGTCAGATAAAATTTTATTTTTTTCTAAAAAATTTATGAGCTGGTTATTCAATACTTTTTCCAGTAATTTAGAGAGTGCTGGCAACACAGAAATTGGTCTGTAGTTTGATACGCTGTCTCGAGCTCCACTCTTGTGGACAGGAGTGATGAGCGCCCTTTTAAATACACGAGGAAAAACGCCCTGCTCCATACATAGCCTAACGATCGTGGTAAAGTGTGGGACGATAATATGTTTTGACATTTTTAGAAACCTGTTCGAAATAGAGTGCCAGCCTGTTGCAGAGTAATTTTTAAGATTCATGATAAGAGATTCAATTTCGGATTCGTTTGGTGGGAGCAGTACCATAGAATTCGGGACACGAGGTCTAATGAAATTATTTAAAGTAGGCAGGGTGATTTCGGGATTGTCAGAGCATTTTATCTTGTCGGCAAGTAGCTTTCCTGTATCCGCAAAAAAATTGTTCACAGTTTCAATGGCATCGAGGGGGCTATTACTGTTTTTTAGTAAATCATCAGCAGAAGATTTTTGCTTGACAGTACCAGTGATTGATTTTATAGCTGACCACGTTTCCTTACTATTTCTTGCATTTTGTAAAAGAGTTTTTTCATAATTTCTTTTTAGCTTCCGCAAAAGAGCGTTACAGAAATTTCTGTAGCGCTTATAAGTGACTTCAAGAACCGAGTTATTGGGATTTTTCCTAACCTTAACATGTAGCCTATAATAAATAAACATGATTTTGATATAAAAAATATTAAAAAAATACAAATTAAAGTAAAAAATTACATACTCCGATTTTAAGTACGACAATTTTTATACGATAGAATAGAATTTGGAGATGTTAAAAGAATTAATAAAGTTTATAATAATAATAATAAATAATAAATATGTTTGGACATATCACACAACGCCATCTAGCCCCAAGCTAAGCAACCTAATGCTTGTGTTATGGTAACGAGATGGCTAATAAACTACTTATATACATTTTTTTTTTTGTAAATACATACATATTATAGATAGAAAAAACACCCAGACTCGGAACAAATACTTGTAGGTCGTACAAATATTTGTTCCGTGCGGGAATCGAACCCGCGACATGCTGCGCAGCAGTCAATCGCTCAACCACTGCGCCAACCGTGTCGTCAATATCGTGTCGTTATAGTGATTTAGCTAAAGAATTTATCAAAAAAACACTTATTAAAAAAGATGTCTGACCTAGAAAGGGTTGCAACACTCATAAGTTTAACTTAATGACCTATCTGTCAATTTGATACATACATCTAGCCAAATTACCTACTATTATAAAAAATGTTAGGATAGGTAGAAAATTTTACGACCAAAAAAATTGAATAATATTTATATGTAGTCGGTCGTAGAATTTGGGCGAATGGAAATTCACAGCTCGTGAATCACGTAGTGGATAACGTCAACACAAGTCAACTCAAGAGCACGCCACGCTAGAAGGGTCCTTCCGCTCTTCAGACCCCTTCCATGCAGATCTTTCACTGCCCCGAGGGTACAGCCAGGATAAGCTGGCTTGGTAAATCTATTAATAAATGATGGAATTTTAATTTACCAAGAAACAGCCCAGACTCAATAATATATATAAAAATGAATAAAGGTTTTTTCTTCAATCAATCTGCCTAGCCTTTTCCCAACTATGTTAGGGTCGGCTTCCAGTCTAACCGGATGCAGCTGAATGCCAGTATTTTACATGGAGCGACTACCTATCTGACCTCCACAATCCAGTAACTGGGTAATATGGTACCCCTTGGTAAGACTGGTTCTTAGACTTTCGGGCTTCTGACGACTTGTAACGACTATCAAAGATCCACGAATGACAGCCGGGATCAACGGCTTAACGAGCTTTCCGAGGCACGGAGGAGTCTTGGTATGTAAAGATGGTCATCCATCCACGGACAACCCTGGCAAACGTAGCTTAACCTGGTGGATCGACCTGTGTGGCTGTTATTACTTAGCCACAAGCTCCTCCATAAAGGTTTCTTCTTATAATAAGGAATCCATAAGGACTATGAGGAAAAAAAACAAAACCGTTACACAGAAAATCCAGCAAGAGATGACCAACCACTAAATGGCAAATAAAATTGAACACTTACCAAATAAATAACACAATGAGAGCACAATAATAGGATATCATACAATTTCACTAATTAACAGAATAAAGGTAGGCTTTTCCACTAATGAGTTTTGCAAACACAACAATTAAAACATCGTTCTTCAATCGTTGATCGCAATCAGCGAGCAGGTGCAGTACACAGCCTTGTCCCAATTACCTGGAAAATCATATTAGTCAACTTGAGTTAATACTTCACAGGCTCTGATATTAATACTGCGTTTAAGTAATATTTTTCGCAAATAGTATATTATGCAATTAGTGAATAAAGGACGGATTTAAAGCGAGGGCCATAGATGAATCACGAGGTAGTGAAGGATTCTAACAAATGAACCACGAGCGTAGCGAGTAATTCAAGTTTTAGAATCCTGAGCAACGCGAGTGATTCATGGCCCTCGATATAAATCCATTTTATTCAAGAGTTGCATACTATACTTTATACCATGATTACGAGAAAAAGAAAGATTTAAGCAATCTTGAAGTAGCTTGATTTTCATTTGCAAAACTCATCGTAGGCTTTGATGTAAACCAGGCGTGATTTGTTGGGTAGCAAGTTTTCTACTACAATGGCTCCCTCTCTTTCATAAACTCTGGTGTTAACACATCTTCTTCATCACTTGAATACATTTTTTATCGATTTATTATTAAGTAGGTAACACTATTTGTGTTCGTACACCTTACATTATTCAAAATGGCGCCAATTTAATATTGACAGCAAAGAACACAAAACAGTTTTTATTCTAATACTAAACTCCTTGTCGAAAATGTCGACCAATATAATTGAATTTAGAACACCCCAATATAGGTCGAATATATTGGTGTGTTCTAAATTCAAACACCAAAATAGTGATTAAAAGTGCTTTTTATTCCCTGTTTTCAGTGAATAAAACAACCTTTTTAGAGAAGGAATGGTATAAAGATATCTTTTGGTCTAGTGATTGCGAGCGCTACTGTTGAGCATGAGGTCCTGGGTTCGATACCCGGGTCGGCCAAAGTGATAAAAGAGTTTTTCCTTAAGAAATTTTTCAGTAGCAGCCCGGAGTCTGGATTTGTGCCCGATTGATGGCATAGGCTCGCCCCCTATTACATAGGACTTAAACATAACTGATGAAATGTGGGTGTACTATAAGTACACCTCTGCCGAATCCTTCGGGGAATACAGAAATGATATATGTATATGATTATATACATATACGCACGCACTCAAACGTTGGTTTAAAATTTGTATAATTAAATTCCAGCCTGTCGTTCAGGTGTACCGATTTTACATTTAGGCAAATAAGTAGAATAGGTACGTAACAGCGTCGTGATAGGTTGCACTGCGTGGCAACGTCGCGTTTTTTTAAAGGATTCAAGTTCATTGAATCATTGACCTAGTGATCCAATTCTACAGTGTTTAAATTTGTTCAAAATGAAAACTCTACTTTTTGACCTAATTTCTGGACCGATGTCGTTAATTTTTTGTATATCGTCAGAAGAGGCGATAACGAGTATGTCGTTTAATTTATTTTACATATGTCGTCCCCATACTGTATATAGGACCAGAGTAAAAAGAAAAAAAGGATGAACACTAAGGGAAAACAAAGCACGGGCGCTGTCGCGGGCTGGCGATGCAACGTAGCGGGTCAGGGAACGAAGGAGTTTTATTAAAAACTAGCTGCGCCCCGCGGTGTTACCCGCGGTTTATGAGATACACTAAAACGTGTATTATTTAATCGGTGAGAAAAGTATTCACAAAAAAATTGCTCATCCCACGGGAACACTACATTTTTTCAGGATGTAAAGTAGCCTATGTGTGCTATGTGTATTCAGGATGTCAGCTACTTCCACACCAAATTATATCAAAATCGGTCGAGCCGTTTGAGTTTGAAAGAGTAACAAATATATTTGAATTCCTTGCTCATCCCACGGGAGCACTATATTTTTTTCGGAATAAAAAGTAGCCTATGTGTTAACTCAGGGTATAAGCTGTCTACATACCGAATTTCATCCAAATCGGTCCAGCCGTTTGAGCGTGCAGAAGTAACAAACATACACACACACACTCACAAACTTTCGCCTTTATAATATTAGTGTGACAGTGTGAAGTGTGATTATTTATTTGTTTTTTTTTTTGTTTTAAACTTTTATTATATTATTGTGATTATAGTTAAGTTGGTGATCTTCCTGTACTAGTCACAATAAATAGTTTTTTCTTTCTTTCGTTCTTTCTCTATTTTTCGAAATAAAAAGTAGCCTATGTGTTTATCCAGAGGGTCAGCTACTTCCACACCAAATTTCATCAAAATCGGTCGAGGCGTTTGAGTTTGTAAGAGTAACAAATATATTTGAATTTCTTGCTCATCCCACGGGAGCACTACATTTTTTCGGGATAAAAAGTAGCCTATGTGTTAATCCAGGGTATAAGCTGTCTACATACTGAATTTCATCCAAATCGGTCCAGCCGTTTGAGCGTGAAGAAGTAACAAACATACACACACACACACACTCACAAACTTTCGCCTTTATAATATTAGTGTGATGTGAAGACTTCCACGCGAACGAAGTCACGGTGCACAGCTTGATTATAATATGTATAGATATAGACAAGTCAGCTGCAAAGAACGATTCCATTTATCAATTTTAAAGACACCTAACTACATTGAAGTGATCCCTGTGTCGTGCCACTCAATTCATCAACGCGTCGAGGCTAAAAGCAATAACTTAGCCTGTCGTTCAGTCTAGACACGGTAAAGCCTACGTCAATCTGCTGGAAGGCGGAACCATCTATCAACAGTAGGTTTAAATTATTGACTGGCAGGTTTTGAGTAAGTGACCGAACTTCGTACTTAATTTAATTTGAATTCTATAGGTTTAAATATTCGAATTTTATAGGTTAATGCGTTCAGGGTGTTGTTGGGGCTGCCCCGGCACTGCAGCGCGTCGGGGATGTTCGCCGACGCCCGTGTCGACTGTTTCTACACGACGATGCGAAAGCGGTGCACGTCTCTGGGGCGCAGGCTCCGGACCACTTCCAGCACCATCCTGAGCGTATTTGCGAGCAGGTTTGATTGTCAATACATTAACCATTGTTATATGGTTAATGTAATGACAAACAAACAAATGACTCAGGGGCAGGCGTGTTATTGTTATGTTGATTTTGTGATTTGAATTTAATTTTAATTTTATTATATTAATTTAATTTTATGATTTTGATTTGGTTTTGTGATTTTGATTTGAATTTAAAATTTTAATTTTATTTATTTATATAATTTAATTAATTATTTTTATATAATATTTGTGATTGATGATAACGTATGATCTGGAAATGATTGAAATAAATGATTTTTGATTTGATAGGTAATAACTACCTATCATGTGGTCTTATGTCATATGTGTATAAGAAGGTAATAATATAATAGAAGTACTTTGCAGAAACAGTTTATTTAAATAATGAACATTCTTAATACATTTTTAAACATGATTAATGATGATTTAAGATAATAATGGAATGAAAAAAGTTGAATACGAGTATTGTTCAACTGACAAAATGAAAAGAAAGTTGAAAAACTAAAACCCGACTACTGAAAAATCACGCTCGCCGCGGTCGGTCTGTCAACTGTTAAATTAATATTATTTACTTTTACGTATTTTTAACAATTTAAACATATTTAATTACTTAAACAATATGACATATAGACATATTTGTAATGTGCTTGTCAAGACCTTTCTTTTGATACCAAACATGTCATGATTATCTCAATTTAATTTTTTTCGAGGTCAGAAATTTACGTGTAAAGCCCACCTTAATAAATTTAGGGAGAATTTATATAGCTTATGTCACCTGGACCATTATTACGAATCTATTGATACTTCATTCCTTAAAATGGATTCAGTAATTTAGGTGCTACGGTGGAACACACGTAAAAACATACTTATATACATACTTACATACATACATAGACTGCTAAAATCATAACCCTTCCTTTTGGCTTTGCCGTAGTCGGGTAATAAAACCTTTTGAGATAGGTACATTACAATATGTAGTGAGACTCGGATTTCCTGTCTGTTCCTTAAGATGAAAGTTCTGAATCATCCACTAAAGAGAAAGTAACACATTCATCTGTATTTAGAAGGTCATTTTTTGAATAATAATTATTAAATTGTAATTGAAAATTATCAACGAAAATTAAGGTTGTAAAAAAAATAACCTCAATTTGTCGAATGAAAAAAATCTTTAAGGTGAATTAGAATTTCGGGTTTAAATATTATAATAATCAAATCAAAGCACTGAATTTATAAGTGGCACTACAAATTGGCATCCGTTTTCTGATCGATTGTGATTTGTTTACATTATCATCAGATACTTTTGGAATAGACTTTATACGTTCATTTCGGGCCCATGCCACATTTTCTAACCTTTGTCTAAGTTTATAATGCTTTTAGTACGTATTCGGTCTCTCTTACGTGTTGATGGCAATTTTGATAGGGTTAGTCCTGAATTTGACTACGAGCGTGGCACCTTCAGTAGTGTCCATCAGTTCCTGCAGCGTGCAAACAACAGGACATTCTGGACACGATATTAAGTGTCCCATTGTTTGTGGAAAGACACCACAAAAATAAATAAAAATGTATAAATTTATTTCATATAATTTTATTTATTGTTTTTTTTTTATTTTTATACAACATGTATAAATAAAAATGTGTTTTATTTAAAACGAAAAAGGTAAGCAAAACAAGTCTTACAAGCATGCCCATACACTACTGGTGGTGGTGTTACCTAATAAACCTGTATTTTTAACCGACTTCAAAAAAAGGAGGTTTCTCGATTCGACCGTATATATATATAAATATATATATATATATATATATATATATATATATATATATATATATTTTATGTGTATTCGCGGATAACTTCGTCGTTTATGAACCGATTTTGATGATTCTTTTTTTGTTGGAAAGGAGATATACCAAAAGTGGAACCATGACAAGGAAACCAGGATCTAATGATGGCATCCCAGAGAAATCGAGGAGAACCTTCAAATTTTATAGCACACCTATAGCGAATTGGGTATTTTTAATAGTAACTTTTAATGATTTTAAACTGAAGATCACGTCTAAACGAGTAGTGTTAATGATTTGGAAAAAAAATCATGTTAAATCAGAGCATTTTCTTAATAATTTAATATGAGAATATTTTAGATTATATTTATAATACGTAGTATAATTAGTTTGTAAAGTTATGTCTAATGCGTATGAAAAACTGAGAATCACGCAAAAATTAATAAGCGTAGTTCTATTAAGCTGGTTTTCCACCAGAGATGTGCGAGGTGGTGCGAGGATGCGTAGCGAGGCTGTGAAACGGTGTGAGTGTTTCCACCAGAAATGTGCTAGCGGTGAACGGTGTGCAAATCCCTCCAACACACATCCCGCGCCACACATCCGTAGCACACATCCTTCCCTTGTTTTGAACGTACAAAAACCTCGCTTTGCTGAGCCGTTTCCACTAGAACTGCGCCGAGCGAGGCTAGGTAAATGACGTAATTCTATTGGTTCTTAACAAACACATCCCTCGCTACGCATCCTCGCACATCCCTGATGGAAAGGCAGACTTAGGCGCCATTTTTCCAATATGGCGGCGCGAGCGGCAAAGATACAAGGTATTAATATATCCTTTCCGACTCATTTTACACTATAATATTAATGTAAATTATGAAATCTTCACCATTTTAAAGATAATTTAATTATGTGGTTTTAATATAAAACCTTTTGTTTTATGTATAATAAATTAATAATGCGTCTAATTTGGGACACCGCTCCTTGATGGGCGAGTCGTATTACTGGGTGGACGTACGACGTGTTGTATGAGCTCAGCACAGAACACACAAGCTAACAACTCAAGGCCATTGGCATAGGTATATCTGCGTCTTACATTCCGCCACTGTATTCCCGATCTACTTAGATACAGACGCCAGCAGGTCAAGCCACCCGAAACTGTAAAATTTTACCAATCAACCTTGAACCTAATGCTTTAGCGATAAAGATGAAATTCTAATAAAGAAATTTGACAGGTTGTAGTAGCTTGACGTGCTGGCGTCTGTACCATCACAATGTGTACATAAACCAACATCGTAAGACTAGGACGACAATCACTTAGCTAAATTGTCAATCTTCTAGAATATTGTCTTTGAAATTGAGTCTAGCCTAGTCTAAGAAGCACAATAAAGATAGATTATCTTTGATGAAGATTCAATCGTTGGCAGCATCGTTATTGTGACGGATAAAATAAAACCGGCCAAGTGCGTGTCGGACCACGCACAATGAAGGGTTCCGTAGTTGGGATGAATTTATGCCAAGAACAAACTTAACATTGTAGTTGAAAAACATGTTTTCCCATACATTCCAACTGTAAATGTAAGTTTGTACTCACAATATTGTGAGATTTACCATGTTATTTTAAGACCACAGACTTCTTATAGGTTTTCCTGTAATCTACAGGTAAAGAACTATTTTCAGTATTATTCTTTTCCAAAATTTTAGGCTCTGTAGTTTCGGAGATAAGGGGGGGAATGGTCAATTTTCGACTATTTTCTTAAATAACTTTAATTTATTTTAAAGTTATTAAAAATATATTTGAGACCCTCATAGTAAGCCCTTCCAATTGCTATGCCACACGGTATACTTTGCTAAACTTTTTTTTTAATGTTCTTATTGGCCCCCAAAAAGAGACCCCGATATTCAAAATTCATGTATTTATTTTATTCGTCCGCGTTTGGGTCACAGAAGTTCATATGTGTACCAAAATTCAACTTAATCGGTCTATTAGGTTCGGAGCAAATTGGCTGTGACAGACGGACAGACAGACAGACAGACAGACATACAGACACACGAGTGATCCTATAATGGTTCCGTTTTTTTTTTAATTAATTTTAATTTCAATTTCTTCCTTTATTTCAGGCAGCTGTGGCCCATACAAAATACAATACACAAATACAAACAAAAAATATTACACAAAATAACAAAAACGATATACTAATACATATAAGATACAACTTATAAAATAAGAGAGGTACGGAACCCTAAAAATAAGGATTGTTTTTCTTGTAAACGCTGGTATGTTAGAAGGGTCCGATCTTGAAGGTCTTAATCTAAGTTATCATTATAAAGCGGCATCAAGCAGCGTCTATCAGCACACACACACACACAGGCTCCAATACTCCAATTCTTTGAGTAAGTAAGTAAGTACAGTTGTAAGTAATCCGTATACCGAAAGTTAAAACTAGGGGTGCAATCGATACCGATACCATCATCGATATATCGGCGATACTTCGGATTTGCCGATATATCGGCATCGGCGATATTTTTAGCGGTACAGTCAGCAATAAAAGTCGATTAACACTTGCAGTTTTTTAATCTGAATTATTAAGCGAAATATTTAATTCAATTCGGAACAGAAGTACTTAAAATTTTAAGAACATTAACTCTTAACAGTTAAACGAAAAAAAGCAGTTAATCGAATCATTTTGTGAAATTTAGATGATGTCAAAAAGTGAAAACAGTGTTAACCGACTTCTGTTGCTGACCGTACGAGGATACTTTTCAAATTTTGCGCTTCAAAAAACACGCGTGCTGTTTCGTTGCAAACGAGGCACGCACGTCTTATACCCAAACATGAAAAAAATGGCGCAGAAATACTTTAGCTTCCAATTGAGTTCTGTCTCATCTGAGAGACTATTTTTCACCGCAGGTCTCATTCAAAAGACTTGCGAAAACGACTATCTTCGCAAAACATGAGAATACTATGTTTTTAAACAAAAGCTTATTCATGTTAATTTTGATTACTAACACTTTTAACCTTAATTATTAATACTTATTATAAAATAAAGTCGCTTTTTGTGTCTGTCTGTATGGCCGCGATGTTCTTCTAACCTACGCAACGGATTTTGATGCGGTTTTTACTATCATATAAAAGAAAGAAAGAAAGAAAGAAAAATATTTTATTTGGGACACACACACATAGAGAATTGATTCCGGAAGGTTTTTATGTATAATACGAGTACATTAACATTTTACTTATAAATAATATAGAAACCTTCATGTTTTGTTGTCAAGTCATAAAAACCGTGCGAAGCAGGGCCCGGCTCGCTAGTAACTAATAATCTCATTCGAAGTCTGTAATTTTAAAAAATTAACCCAACTTGTTTTTTTTATTTATTTTATCTTCATTTAAATTCAATAAGCTTATCGGCATCGGTATCGGTACCGCCGATATTTTTATAAGAGTATCGGTATCGTATCGGCAAAAAGGCGAATCGATGCCTCCCTAGTTAAAACATAAAGATTAAAGACCAACCAACATGTTTCAGGAGCTCAAAACGCGACAAATTCACAGACATTAAAAACTTCCTCCACATTTTAGTTCAGCGGAACTAAGCGATCAACTTTAATTAGTTGGTAATAGCTAAAACAGTTCGCATTGTTGCAAATGTTATCAGATAAGAACTTACTAACTGAGTTGGTTCAAACTAAGGCTCTTAATGACCACAAAGTTTGTGGTGAGCGATCCTCGCTGATAATTTCTTTAAAAACGAGGTTATTCTGGAAAAGTGGAGGGTGAAATAGCTGAAGAAAAATATATGGTACAGTCGTGCATTTAGCTCTTAGTGCTTCTACAGTGTACCCTTGGCAAGTTTAAAACATACATAAAATCTCGCTCGTAGAAGGATAAGGCAGAGGTGCACGTATAGTACCTACACAACGTAGTAAGTACGCTTCTTTAGCATATAAGTATAAGTATAATTTTAAGCTAAATAAGCACTTTACTCCCAGACTTTACTCGAATATGCAATATAAAATATAATTAGATAGATAGAATTCTCTTTATTATGCACACCATAAAAAATTACAGACATAAATGTTGATTTTTTTAATGTAGATTTTTTACATTTTATATAATTCCCTTTATAAAAATAATAATAATAACCCCACCGCCGTATCTCTACGTTGACGTCGTGGTGGGGCTTGCGCGCTCCGAACTCTGGGTCTGTGCCGGTGGAGTTGTAATGGCGCCAGAGAACCATCACCTGAAACTACAACCTATCACCCCACAAAATGAAAGCTAAATCATAAGAAACTTCAAAATTAGATCATAAGAACAGCAAACAACTCCATGTACTAAGATAATTCTTAATACCAACTCTCCGAGGAAAACCGTCCGTAATTTAGAAGAGCCTTTATCCGTTAATCCGAAATGTTTACATAACAAGCTCCGGTAAACTAGATAGGTAGCCTAAACTGGATTATCTGGAGTATCCTAAATAAATTAGGTGGATAAAGAAAATAGTAATGTATCCTGGATACTGATTACACAGAACAGATATTAGGACAGGCACGATTAAACGATATAATGGGTCGTTTTGTAGCCTTTGGATGCAAGCAAATAGACGTTGACAAATTCCGAAGTAATTTTCACATGAAGAGAAAATGCACTGAAATTAATAAACTTCAAATCAAGTAATTTTTCAAGGCTATGTGGGAAACTTAAAAAAAACCGGCCAAGTGTCACACCACGCACAATGAAGGGTTCCGTAGTTGAAAAGAATTTATCCCAAAAACAAACTCAACATTGTAATATACATGTTAACACTAAATTATTTAAACTATGTACAAGTATATAATAATAGCATTGCCATCCAACGTGGCAATGCTGCCAGCCTTTTGGGCACTGTAGTGCTATTCTGTAAATATCTCACCGTGAAAACATAAGTGAAGTGATCTTAAAGTGAACTGTCAATAGTGTCAACCCCTAGCATCAGGTGGAATGACGGCTCACTTCACGCTCACTTCACCTGAGTTATCACGGTGAGATTTTTACAGAATAGCACTACTGTTCCCACTGACAGCGATGCGGATGAATTTTTTGATGCCCTATGAGCTCTTCCCCTTTTTTTTTATTATTATTATATACTTGTACATAGTTTAAATAATTTAGTGTTAACATGTATATTTTAAATAAATTCACCCATCTTTATATACAATATATGAAGACAAAAAAAAACAAACTTAACATTGTAATCCTATCGACGGAGTCTTCACAAAGTAAGAATTAAGATCATAAGCAAACACTGCTCTTGTCAAAAACATTAGTCTAAAAACCACCACGCCCAATTTATCGAAAAATACCCCGTAAATTATATTTAAGAAGCTAATACGAGTACTAGAATACCTCCCCTGGCTTAAAGCCAAGCGACATCCAGTAGATTAAGCGACGGATAAAATATTATACGAGTATGAACTGTGAACTAGTCGACTGGGTCGCATTATTGAAAGAGAAACTAACTGTTCATGTGTTCGCCCCTTTTCATGAGCGTGAGATCAAAATTGTGATAAAAAAAAATTAGTAGGTGCAGTTGGAGCTTGTGGAGTCCACGCCGTTTATTTTTCGTGAAAACAGATTGAAAATTTACTACGGTTTCGAATACTGCCGTATACATTGTGTATAGTGACAGAATGTATTATTTATTTATAGGATAGACAATATTGATGTATAATTAAATATTAAATGCTAAAATTAATAAATGTAAAACCTTAGTATGTTTGTCCTCACCATAAAACGAAACGTGCGTTTGCAACTGCAAACGCACGTTTCGTTTTATGGTTTTATGTCACCTCTAAACAGGCGCATAAATACACACGTGAAGACGCAGCGCGGGCGCGCGATTCGCGTAGACACCGGGTGACGTCACACAATACAATGTCACCCACACACTCATAACACGGTCTCCCTAACCCGTGCCAGGCTCGGCTAGCTCTGAAAGTGGGGCGGGCGGGAGCCACTCACCCTTTCTGTAGGAACGTCGAGTCCGTATCCCTGTCGCTGGTCGCCTTCTGCTGGGCTTCCCCCATGTAGGTGGGGGTTCCACCTGGTAGGGGTTGACCGCCGGGATACGGTGAAGAAAGCGGCGCTGATTAGCAGCGTCGTGGCGTGCCTACAGACACAGATATAGCAACCATTCACAGGGACGCGCATATCCGCGTCCCATCATCCTTTAGGCCGCAGTAGGCCGATCAAACGAGGGGCCCGTAGTAACGGGCCAACGTAAAGCAACCGCGGGTGGGGGGCCACGCCCCGATACCGCCAGTCGCACCCCCTTACGGGGGTGTAGCGATATCCAATACCAAGCGGATAGTCCAGTTCGAGTGATTGAGGAGTGCGCACCTCAATGTCTAAACTTAACATGTGAGTACTATGATTTACTATTTACTTTATACAACGACTGTTGTTGTGTTTTCAAATGTTATTATTACTCAATATAAATATAATATAATTAAATGTGAAACCAAGTTTGGCATATTTATTTCATACCTATGTTTATATCTTTATAATCTTTATGGTCCACACAAATCAAGTAAAGTAATATAGATAAGGTAAGATTGTCTTACAAAAGTGTACGCCAATCTGACAATAGTTTTGATCGTTTCGACATAGTGAAAAGTAGGCGTGATTACAAAAGCCTGTTGATTTCGGCCAGGTACTTGGCCCAACCGCTTGGGCTTTTAAAGTAGACACCTTCACTTTAATCCCCAGAGCGTTTCGGCCAGTCAAGGGGCCGAAATCAACAGGCAATTGAAGTCGGCGTTTTATAATACTACGACTACAAAACCCTGAGAGGCAGGTGTAGACGGTGGAGTGTGAAAAAAACAAAACAAACATTTCTGCAGATTTATAAATTTAATGTACGACATCAATTCCACAAAGTCTACGTAAATTAAGAATTTAAAGTTAATTTTGCACTTTTTTGAAAAATCTACTATCAATCATATAAATGTAATTACTTAATTTAGTTTTCACTTTTTTAGTCTATACTGTCCTAAATCAATACTTAGGCTTATATTATGAGGCTTTTAGCGAGCTTTTTTAGCAGTTTCTTCATTAGAAGCGCGTACAGACTGAATTCGATTTCCCCCGTTTATACCTCTTTGAACTCGTCTTATAGAGGTCGGTTGGACTCGTTATCTCTTGCGTAACGCTTTGGGTTTTAGAGTAAACATACCTGCACCTACAATTATCTGTTAGAGACAAACATACGCCGGCGGAGTCACTCGGGCTTTTGTAGTTGGAGTAAACCGATTGATCTACTCTAATAGCCTGTTGGTTTGGGTCATAATGTTGGCACAAACGCTCTGCGGATTAAAGTGAGCGTGTTTACTTCAAAAGCCCGAGTGTTTGGGCCAAGTACCTGGCCGAAATCAACAGGCTTTTGTAATCACGCTGAAAAGTATAGGACCGCGCGCTGCGCGTGCACTCGCAGTGTGACGAAAATTATATCCTGTTTTAAAATTGTCCTATATGTATTATCTTTTGAATGCTCAATCATCACTCTGACATCAAAAGTCTCGCAATTATTAGCGGTTGAAATCTTACATGTTTTTGTCGGTCAGAAATATTGAACTTACCACTGAGCAAAAAGACGATCGAAAGTCAAAATTAGCTTTGCCTTAGTCTTTGCGTCGTCTGCAGACTTTGTTTCTGTGCCAGGCACTGGTTTGATGTAATAAACCATACCTTCAAGCACTAACAGGTTCTCTGATTTATATCAAAACTCCACTCTTCATAATTTTCCCTTCCCTTCAGTTTGGGAACATTTTGTATATAGTTCACAGCCATTATTTGCGCGATAGTTCAGCACTATTCTTAAACTGTAACCCAAAATTACTTAAGAAAGAAACAGACATACGCCCATAACCCAATGATATTATACGTAAAAAGACGTAGATAGGTTACCGACCCAACATTCGGTGTTCAAAAACGGCACAATTTCGTACGATTAGATGACATGTGGAAGTAGGACGGCATGTCTTAATTATCGGGAGCGAAAAAGAGACAAGACGACGAAAATGTGGCTAATTAGCCAGATTTTGACGTGCCACTTGCGGAGCGTGTGTAACCTATCTACCTCTTTCTACATATAATATCATTGCCATAACCTATTATAACGTGCGCTCTCGGATAACGACTGACGTTATTGACAGCTATAAACAATATCAAACTTTTACATCATAGATGGCGTTACTACATACAATTTGTTACTGAAATATAAGTGTTCACATCAAAATGAAGCAGAATATTCTTGTTAAAGATAATGGTGTAAATTTTGCCCGGTTACCACTCTCGATGTGTGAGCACTATGTAGCTACTATTAAGCTACCTTTTACTGGGTACGTCTTTCACTGACTTGAGTATGCCCTGGCGGTTGAGAGTATGTCATGCTCACTCAAATGTCTCGCTGGTGGTGGCGTGTGTGTTGGATCAATAAGTTCCCTTCAAAATGCTGATTGGTGCTGATCCATGCGTCATGTTCGTGAACGGGCGCCGTCAGTTGGGACTGGTCGTCTCTTAGCTGCCATGGCTTATTTTTAATTTTAATATTTAATTTAGTTGTTTTAGTTTTTATCTTTTTATTACGGACGCTTTTTAACGTGCACGTCTTTCTACATTGTTCTCACATGTATATTTTCAACATGAACGATGTAACCAATATTTAGTAAAAATATTATGATTTAAAAGAGTGTCCGTGGAGTTTCTTGCCCGTTCTTCTCCATTGGGATCTACTACGCTTTGGAATGGGCAACTAGCTTCATCTTTCTGACTGACCGACCCATTGACAATTCAAAAGTGCCTGTAATTGGTTTATTTGAAATAAATGCTTTGAGTTTGAGTTTGATGACAGACTAATACTTTGCCAAGCTTTGAAAAAAAAAACGAAGAAAAAAGTATCTATCTAATTTCTATCTTTTATTGTACTCGGAATGGCGATACACAGGAATAGTTTATCATATTAACTCAAAAAATAATTTAAAATTCATTCAAATACTCATACTCAAACATCATAATTCGTAACATATATGTATGTATCATGCTAATTATTGATATCAGCAACCTGCACTCTAATTGTGTGACGCACTAACAATCGGAATCTGAATCATTTTTCTGCTCAACAACGTAGATGACGCAATGAAAGTTGTTGAACTGTCAAAATGAAACCCATTCCAATTTACAGTGGGTTACACAATTGCCCAGCAGCTGTTACATAAGAAATTGGACAGAAATCTTCCGCCCCATTCACGAGTTTAGGAGTCTTATCATTTTATTAGATATAAGCAAAACTTTAACAAAAGTTATCTCAAAACATCAGTAGAATGTCTTTCCATAAACAATAAAAAAATAACAGAAACCAATTTTAATTTCGCATACACCGCACAAAAGTTCGCATTGCCAGGGTAAAAGAATGAGAAGCAACAAGAGAGTATGTATGTTTGGTAACAATCAGTTCATTAAAATGACACAACATTACACTGGCGGGACATAAAAGAGTGTAAGCTTTTCTCCTTTATTCGCTCGTTCAACATTAATGTCTGTGTACACTTGGGAGCAAAAGAATGGACGTATCGCGATTCTTGTGTGCTTTGCGTTGCGTTTTTCATTGTGCTATTGAATATTGTGAATGTTATTGCATTTGTAAGGTATAGAAGAAAACGAATGAAATGTAAAGTGTATTTCAAATAGTCGATTTATTTGCAACCAATAGATATCAACTGCAGAACATTGGCTTAATTTTTAATACTTTCAGCGGCCAAACAAAAAATTAATCAATCTGTCTAGCCTTTTCCCAACTACGTTGGGGTCGGCTTCCAGTCTAATTGGATGCAGCTAAATACCAGTATTTTACATGCATCGACTGCGTATCTGACCTCCACAACCCAGTTGCTGGGTAATACGATATCCCTTGGTAAGACTAGCTGTCAGACTTTTTTGGGCATCTGACTACCCGTAACGACTGTCAAAGATCCACAAATGACAGCCGGACCAACGGCTTAACGTGCTTTCCGAGGCACGGAAGAATCTTGGTATGTAAAGATGGTCCACCCATCCACGGAACAACCCCGGCAAGCGTAGCTTAACCTGATAGATCAACCCGTGCGGCCGTTATACGAGCTGCAGCGGCCAAACAGATGAACAAAAATAATGTTTTCATATAAATAGGTACGGCTACTATCGCAGACGTCACAGTTCTCAAATCCATGGTCCCGGCTGCCATTCGTAGATCTATGAAAGTTGTTACGGGTAGTCAGAAGCCAGAAAGCCTGACAAGCAGTCATAACAAGGTCTATCGTGTTACCCAGTACCTAACTGGGTTGTAGAGGTTCTATAGGCAGTCGCTTCATGTAAAAGCTGCATCCGCTTAGTCTGGAAGCCGACCCCAACATAGTTAGGAAAAGGCTGTGCAGATGATGAAATACCAACAGCAGAAGATTTGCTTAATATACAATAATAAACCATTTATTTCAGGCGACACTCGCCCATAGATAAATACTTTAACGTAAACATACATATCAATCCGCCTAGCCTTTTCCCAACTATGTTGGGGTCAGCTTCCAGTCTAACCGGATGCAGCTGAATACCAGTATTTTACATGGAGCGACTGCCTATCTGACCTCCACAACCCGGTAACTGGGTAATACGATACCCCTTGGTAAGACTGGTTGACAGACTTTCGGGCTTCTGAGGACCCGTCCTTAACATAAACATACATATTTGAATATAATATAAACAAAACTTGTGTTCATAAAAAAGGCTTAAGACGATGTTAGTAGCACTCCTCTTTGCACTAGCTTGACTTTAAGTGTTGCCCTGTGGAAATTGTCCGCGGAAGCGACGGAACACCACGTTCTGCGGCCAAAAGTCTTCCACCATGACGAGGGGCAGGTAACAGTTCGGTACACGCACCACGAACGCCTTGAAGTTGACGTTCCACGCGATTCCAGTAACTGCACCCTCGGCGTGTCTTCTGGCGCACGTACTCCACGATGTCCTTCGCCTTAGTGGCGTAGTGCAGGCGGGAGATGTGCACCGGTGTATTCGGCTTTGCGGCACGCAAGCTCACTTCGGGCTCCACAGGAGCTTTGCCGCAACGGTTCTTATTAAAACGTGATCGGCGCTTCCTCCTGTGCACCGTCACAAAACCCTCATCATTATCAGCCTTGTTCGACGCCTTCTCAGGCATAGGCTTCATCCTTGGAGCGCCAGGGACGCTCGCGGTGACGCTAGCCAAATAATATAATACTATAATACTTAATGCTGTGCTTATGCTATACTCGTACTTTCAGTGACCAAATAGATGAACAAAAATAATGTTTTCAATTAGATGGTTATTGTCGCAGTTCTCAATGTAATGTAGATACGGAAAAACTACTGAAAGCCTTCCTAAAGTAATAAAAAAGTTTTAACACGTCGCTCGTCCTGCGAAACATGTTTATATTTTTTTCTTTTCTGTCTGTGTCATTTCTCGTGTACAAAAGTGTATTTATCTCAGGAGAAAGCCTTTCAATTTGCTAAAAGGTTGACAGAACAAAATGGTTTTAATTTTGGAATGTTACGACAAAAATATTTTATATGTAGGCAATGTTATATTACTTTTCTGTTTTTTTTTTTTGTCATATTTTTATAATGTATTGGACCAATTGTGAGGGGAGAGAATTACTGAGTTAGAAAAATGAAAATACAGTATTGTTAGGCACTTTATGACCCTGAATCTCTGACACAAAGCCTGTTTCTTTTATAGGGGCTTGAATGGGTTTGTCCGGGAAAGCGTTGTTGTGTTCCAGGTTGAAGAGTTACGAAGGCGGCACTGAAAATTTCGGGAATCAAGGAAGTGACACAACATTACTATTTAAAAATGTATTTATTGCTTTTCGAAGTATTCTCCGCGAAAGACACATTTTTCCATACGATTGAACCAATCATTGAAGCAACCATTCCATTCGGTCTCCAAAATGGCCGTTTTGTAGGCGTCCACAGCTTCTACAGGTGATGAAAATCTCTGACCACGCAATTTATTCTTTATTTTAGGGAAAGTATAGAAATCATTAGGGCTTAGGTCGGGGCTGTACGGCGGATGGTCTAATAATTCTATGTTTTCTTGCTCTAAAAAACTCTTTTGTTCTGTGCGCGGTGTGAGAACTCGCATTGTCGTGATGGAGGATGATGCGGCGGTTGCAGTTCTCTTTACGGAGTTCAGAAACGACCTGTGGCAAACAAATGCTAGCATACCATTCTGCATTAACCGTTCTTTGTCCCTCAAGAGGAATAGTCGCAACATGGCCGGTTTTGGAGACAAACGTGGCCACCATTTTTTTTGCAACACTCCGTGAACGAACAATTTTTGTTGGCTTTAACTCATTTTCGAACACCCAAACTCGTGACTGGTTTTTTGTTTCGGGTTCGTACGCGTATATCCAGGATTCGTCACCCGATAAGATGTTGTATACAGCATTTGAGGATCCTGCGTGGAATCTTTCGAGAGTTCTGACGCACCAAGTAACGCGAGCCGCCTTTTGCTCTTCACAGAGCGAATGCGGTATCCATCGGGAAAACAACTTTTTTACACCTAATTGTTCATGCAAGATTATTTGTATTTGACTCATGCCAATGTCTAAAGTTGCCTGAATTTCGCGGTATGTCACATGTCGATCTTCCTGAATCAGCTTACGCACAGCATCAACGTTTTCTTGGGTGACTGCAGTTTTTGGACGACCTTGACGGGGATCATCACTGAGCTTGACACGTCCACGTTGAAATTCAGCAAACCAGCGATAAATTGTGGTTTTGGATGGGGCTTCATCACCAAATGCAGAAATCATCCGGTCAACACACTGTTTTTGTGTTAAACCACTTCGAAAGTCATTATAAATCATCGCTCTTGAATTTTCTCGTCAATTCCATTTTCTCAACCACTAAACAAGTTTGTCAAAACCTTGTGACAAGACCGAGAATCTTTTTTGAAATAAATAAATAAATGGTATTCGATTTTTAAAACCAAGGAGTTTTCAATTAAAAAGATTTTAATATGACAGGAACAATGGAAATATTCCATTCCCGATACTTTTAGTGCAGCCTATGTACCAGTCGACCGGCAAACATGTCATTAACAAACTCAAAGCATTTATTATTAATTGACTTTTCAAAAAAAGAGGAGGTTAACAATTCGTCGCGTATACAGGGTTACTGGTAACTGGTTTACTGTTGATTTTAGACCAGATTGATCACTATGCCTGGTCACTACGTGTTGATTTTAGACCAGATTGAACACTACGCCTGGTCACTACGTGTTGATTTCAGACCAGATTGATCACTACGCCTGGTCACTACGTGTTGATTTCAGACCAGATTGATCACTACGCCTGGTCACTACGTGTTGATTTCAGACCAGATTGATCACTGCGCCTGGTCACTACGTGTTGATTTCAGACCAGATTGATCACTACGCCTGGTCACTACGTGTTGATTTCAGACCAGATTGATCACTGCGCCTGGTCACTACGTGTTGATTTCAGACCATCCCGCAATCTAATTGCGTATTACACTTTCAATCACAATCCGATTGATTTTGAAGAAAATGTTTTGTTCATTGCTTTATTGGTTTGTAAATTTCACACAATGTTCGTCGAGCAAAGTGTTACTGGGTACTTCTACCTGGAATTCCTCAGCAACAGCCCGCAGTCTGGATTAGTGCCCGGTTGATGGCAATAGGCTCGCTCCCTGTTACATGGGGCTTAAACATAACTGGCGAAATGTGGGTGTGCTATATAACTGGCGTAATGTGGGTGTGCTATATAACTGGCGAAATGTGGGTGTGCTATATAACTGGCGAAATGTGGGTGTGCTATATAACTGGCGAAATGTGGGTGTGCTATATAACTGGCGTAATGTGGGTGTGCTATATAACTGGCGAAATGTGGGTGTGCTATATAACTGGCGAAATGTGGGTGTGCTATATAACTGGCGAAATGTGGGTGTGCTATATAACTGGCGTAATGTGGGTGTGCTATATAACTGGCGAAATGTGGGTGTGCCATATAACTGGCGAAATGTGGGTGTGCTATATAACTGGCGAAATGTGGGTGTGCTATATAACTGGCGAAATGTGGGTGTGCTATATAACTGGCGAAATGTGGGTGTGCTATATAGGTACACCTCTGCCTAAAACTTGGGGTCCTTAAATACCGATTCTTGAATCTATTCTTGGTCCTCTTCTTTCTTAATCCATATCATCCAAATGGATACTGCAATGTTAATACTAGATAGTACTAACATTGCGGTATGGAACATTGGTTCACGCATACCTCCTAAATTCAGCACAATCGGTTAAAGCGCAGGTAATAGGAATGCGTTATATTAGGGGAACGGAATGCAACAGATTGTTGTGCATTTGGTTCAATTGTGTGCATTAGTTACTAATACGTCGGATTATATGCCCAATTTACCTAAGATATCTACTTGTCATTAATTGTGAGAATATCATAAAATTTCTCACGTAAAATAAATATTTTAAATCAATATTTTGGTTAACTTGAAATACTATGTATAATCAATTAATGTGCCCAGCCTTTTCCCAGCCATGTTGGTGTTGGCTTCCAGTCTAACCAGATGAAGCTGAATACCAGTATTTTACATGGAGCGACTGCCTATCTGACCTCCACAACCCATTAACTGGGTAATACGATACCCTTTGTTATGACTGGTTGTCAGACTTTCGGGCTTCTGACGACCCGTAACGACTGTCAAAGATCTAAAGTCCCGCTCTTAAGTCCCAATTAATAGGGGGCGAGCCTATTGCCACCAACCGGGCACAAATCCTCCGGGCTTCTACTGAGAAATTCGACATGGAAAAACCTAACACTTGCTCGACCCGGGAATCGAACCCAGGACCTCGTGCTCAGCAGTAGCGCTTGTTACCACTAGACCAACGAGGCAGTAAGATATTATCAGCGGTCGGAATAACTAGTGGCTAATATGTATATACCTAAACTTCGAGGAAGGAAGTAACAAGAGTGCATAAGTAATCAATCTGCCTAGCCTTTTCCCAACTATGTTGGGGTCGGCTTCCAGTCTAACCGGATGCAGCTGAATACCAGTATTTTACATGGAACGACTGCGAAGCAGTATTTAATCAAAAGATTTTGGGCATGGCACCCAAAATATACAGTAAACCCCGTTCGCACGGGCATAATAAAATCGCGGCAAGGTTGTATAGCGCACTGGATTTTCAACTCTCGTTGTTGAGCCGAGCGTTGAGAATCCAACTTAACAATAACAGAGTACATTCTAGCACGTCGAAAAAACACACTGTTGGATTTTGCACTCTCGGCACTAAGCAGAGCGTTGAAAATCTAGTGCGCTATAAAATCCCGCCGCGATTTTATTACGCTCGTGCGAACGGGTGTTAAGTTGCCAAAAATCCTTTCAGACCTACACAAAATGGGCCAATTCAAATTATTTTTACACAAATTCCTGAATGCAAAATGTTACTATTCAATGAATGATTATTGAATTGAAAGATGACTGATCTTATCTGAAATGGCACCACAAATATAGTGATTATTGTAATTTTGATTGACTTGTTATAATTGACTTTTTTTTTTTTTATTTGACATTTCTATTTTTTGTATGTAACTTAATTTAAAATTTATTCAGTATAATTATTTAATGTTTTTTAAGTAACCTAATAAATTAATTTGCACACCTCAGTAAGTTGTTATAATACAATGCACTTCTTATACCTGTAACTCCTTTATAACATGTGCAAATAAATTATTTGATTTGATTTGATTTGACTGCTTATCTGACCTCCACAACCCATTAATTGGATAATACGACACCCCTTGGTAAGACTGGTTGTCAGACTTTCGGGCTTCTGACGACCCGTAACGACTGTCAAAGATCCACGAATGACAGCCGGGACCAACGGCTTAACGTGCTTTCCAAGACACGGAGGAGTCTCGGTATGTAAAGATGGTCACCCATCCACTGACCAACCCCGGCAAGCGTAGCTTAACCTGATGGATCGACCCGTGCGGCTGTTATTACTTAGCCACCAGCTCCTGCAGAGTTCTTAAGTAATACCTCCTATAAAATCTCGAAATATAAACATGACGATTAAATCTCGGGATTTATGAAATTGCAAATTATTTATTATAAATCTGTTACGAATGTATTCAAAGTGCAATAAATAAATAATTCGCAATTTCTTAAATCCCGAGATTAAATCGTCTTATTTATGATTCGGGCATTTTATAGGAGGTTGTACCTCTGGTTTAAACTTATTTTAAAATTATTTCGACCAAGTAATTTTAAATTGAACCCCAAAACAGTATGCTCCTATATCAAACTTTATCATAACACAAAAGGCGTATTATTTCTGGTTATTATAAATTAAGCTATCAAGTTCTATTCTCAACCGCTGACAAAAGGACGAGAAGTCACCGCCATTTTATATTTAATGACATCATCCTGTCAGATTGTGTTCAACAATGGAGTCTAACGACTCGTCGTTTACCCGAATCTGTTTAGGCGTTTTTGATGTAGACGTATAGATAGACGTACGGGGTTATTACCCTTCCTTCTTGTGATCTGTAGAAGGGTATGTTAATCATAGCGTTTTTGTAACTTTGTGGTATTTTTTTTTTTTGCTTTTTTAGTGACAAAAGGTTGTCAATCCCTTCGTTTATCATGTTATAAGAATGACGTAACCTACCTACGTCGGGCGGAGGAAAATAATTGTAGGACATCCCGAATTATAGTACCATAATTTTTTTTATTAACGACTTATTATGTAGCGCCAAAAATCCGCCATTTTGTTTTTTTTTTAAACACCTATCTAAAAACACTTGGGTTTATGAGACGAATCTAACGATACCTTAACTGTCGAAATCCATCCAGCCATTTGGAAGATACGAGGTAATTACAAACATACATACAAGATACTCGCGAAATCATAACATGGTGCGGCTATGCGGGTGGTGAGCAGCTTCATGTATCTGGGGCACATTGTGACAAAAGAGTTGCAAGGTGACGCGGACATAGAGAGGGAGCGCAGAGCATTGGCGGTCTGGGGGAGTGGTTGCACGCAGGTTTTCTCGCTGCTCGAGGGCAGTGAAAACTACTCTTTTTAAGGCGTACTGCTAATCGTTATGCTCGAGCAGTCTGTGGGTGAACTTTACTCGCCGGGCTGCTAGTGCTCTGCGTGTCCAATACAACAACATCTTCAGGATGCTGATGCGGCGGCCTCGCTATTGTAGTGCGTCCGGAATATTTGCGGAGGCACGAACGGACGGCTTTCATGCGGTGATATGGAATAAAGTGGCCTCTTTGTTGCAGCGCGTGCGAGGCAGTAGCAACAGTATCCTGCAGATGGTTGTATCTCGTGCGGATTGCCCTATCCAGAATAAATGGATGCATATCTTGATGGGTGTTGTCTAACATAGTGCATAAGAATAATGTTTTTTACTAACACAATAGGTAGGTACTTATAATTGATTGTTTGACAGCTTTGTATTTTCATTTATTTTATTTTATTTCTCTATTATTTGATAATTTGTAATTGTATGGATTTATTTTATCTGAAATAAACTGATTAATAATAATAACCTTGGCAGTCGTATAAAAAGACTCAATCGACATTATAACGATCATCACGCCTCTATGCCTTGAAGGTTTAGGCAGAGAGTACCTAGTATGGTACACCCACATTTCGGCAGTTACCTACGAGTATTACCATCAACCGGGCACAAATCTAGACTCCACACTGCTTCTGAGAATGCGGCAGTCATTCGACATTACAAAGATATCCTTAAAAGACTCATCATCTGCTTAGCCTTTTCCCAACTATGTTGGGGTCGGCTTCCAGTCTAACCGGATGCAGCTGAATACCAGTATTTTACATGGAGCGACTGCCTATCTGACCTCCACAACCCAGTTACTGGGTACTACGATACCCCTTGGTAAGACTGGTTGTCAGACTTTCGGGCTTCTGACGACCCGTAACGACTGTCAAAGGTCCACGAATGACAGCCGGGACCAACGGCTTAACGTGCTTTCCGAGGCATGGAGGAGTCTCGGTATGTAAAGAATGGTCACCCATCCACTGACCAACCCCGGCAAGCGTAGCTTAACCTGATGGATCGACCCGTGCGGCTGTTATTACTTAGCCACGAGCTCCTCTATATCCTTAAAATCCTTCATTTATTTAAAAGAACGTACTTTAATCCCTGTTCCTCTTAAGTAAGTCTTCGAAGCATCTTCCACAATACACTGTCGTGCACTGTTCCGGTAACAGATTGACTCGCATTTAGCTCAATACGGCACGTTGCACAGACGCAACTTTAATAATAGCGCGTATTTGTCAAGTGAGCACCAAACCTTAGTTGTGGGATGTAGTAAGTAATCCGAGCAGTGGGAAGGATTACGAGCTTCGTAAAACGTTCACTAGACGTTCATGCACTCATTTCATTCTGGTCTGGTAGTTCATCAATAAGGCTAAAATGCTAGGTGTATAGCAGGATAGGAGGAGCTCGTGGCTAAGTAACAACAGCCGCACGGGTCGATCCATCAGGTTAAGCTACGCTTGCCGGGGTTGGTCCGTGGATGTGTGACCATCTTTACATACCGAGACTCCTCCGTGCCTCGAAAAGCTCGTTAAGCCGTTGGTCCCAGCTGTCATTCGTGGATCTTTGACAGTCGTAACGGGTCGTCAGAAGCCCGAAAGTCTGGCAACCAGTCTTACCAAGGGGTACCGTATTACCCAGTTAATGGGTTGTGAAGGTCAGATAGGCAGTCGCTCCATGTAAAATTTAGACTGGAAGCTGACCCCAACATAGGCAGATGATGATGTAGACTATTAAAAAATATTGGACAAGAGTGTTTTTCTTTTTTTATGCAATCAAAGGATTACGGCGATATATTCAGTTAAAATGTGGCATGACGTCACTCCTTGCTAGATTTTATACGTAGTCTGTTATAGTTGTGACGTAGCGAGCCCCCACTCCCTATCTTTAAGGATGCTGTTACAAATGGGTAGTCAAATCATTACTTTTTAACCGACTTCAAAAAGGAGGAGGTTCTCAATTCGTCGGAATCTTTTTTTTTTATGTATGTTCCCCGATTACTCGAAGATGGCTGGACCGATTTAGATTTTATTTGTTTTATTCGAGAGGGTATACATCACAGTTGGTCCCATATAAAATTGATTAACTTTGCTTTGGTAGTTTTTGAGTTAGCTTCAATAATACGTATTTTTTCCCCACTTTTATATGGATGATGTTCTAGTTTGTTTTGCAGATAGTGGTATTAGAATTTGTGTGGGGTAGGTACACAACTAAAAAGTGAAAAATAAAAAAAAAATTACAAAAAAATACAACCGACTTCCAAAAACAACACTACAAAGTGAAAAATAACTTTAATTTCTGAAGTCGGTGGCAAAAAACGAAAATACATTTAACTAGACACCGACTTCCGAAATTAAAGTTATTTTTTACTTTGTAGTGTTGTTTTTGGAAGTCGGTTGTATTTTTTTGTAAAAAAGTTTTTTTACACAAAAGTATGTTCATTAAATACAATGCTTTGCATTCTTAAAATGTTTTTTGGCCGAATTGTTGATAGACGTGCATGGTACGATTCTGAACTATAAATATAATTTTAGATAGGTACATTTTCTCAATAAATGTACCGAAGTAAAAATTTTCACTTCGGTACATTTATTGAGAAATCGTTTCTTAAAAAAAAAATATTTATAGTTCAGAATCGTACCATACACATCTATCAACAATTCGGGCAAAAAACATTTTAAGAATGCAAAGCATTTCATTTAATAAACATACTTTTGTGTAAAAAAGTAATGATTTGACTACCCATTTGTAACAGCGTCCTTAATGCGTTTTATCTAAGCCAATTTTCATTAATGCGATAAAACAAAAAAACGTGTCTAATTTTTTTTTATTATCTAACTGACGGATTAAATAGAAATTCTTGTTTTTTACCCAGCCATCATTGAAGGTATTTTCAAATAGCATCGAAAAATATATTGATAGGTACAACAGGTTTCGAAGCAAGCTATCAAGTTCTGGCTTGAGAGCATTGGCGGCTCAGTGGTAACGGCCGTGACTTACGGTCCTGGGTTCAAAACCAGGCAGGCACTTTACTTTGTGTAAATTATTTCATCACCACCGCTCTCAAAACGGTGAAGGAAAGAACGTGAGAAATCGGCATGTCTTAGAACCAAACAAAACCGGCCAAGTGCGTGTCGGACCACGCACAATGAATGTTCCGTAGTTGGTTGGTTGACTCGTAAACTTGAAAAGCCTACATAACTGTGATAGTTTTCCTTTTAACATCATTATATAGGGTGACTGGTAATTAGTGACCGATACTTAAACACATGATTGTGCTCATGATAACAAACAACTTTTACTATGGGACCAAATCTGAAATCGCGAAAAAAAAATTAGCTGCCTCATACATTCATGTTCGCATAACTCGTCAAAATGTAGGAAGCAGTTGATTTTATTTCATATTTGGTCCCATAGTAAAAGTTGTTTCTTATCATGAGCACAATCATGTGTTTAGGTATGGCTCACTAATTACCAGTCACCGGGGGGGGGGGGGGGGGGGGGGCTCTTGGCTCTAACAAAATTAGCACTTTAAAGCTTAATATTTCAGAAACGGATTCCTAAATCGAAAAATTGTTTTCACAGACCCGCAATATTTTTGAAAGACCCATCCATCAACATCCCACACCATGGGGTAGACGAGAAAAAAAGACATCCCCACTTTACGTGTACAGAAGGTACCCTAGAAATTTTTTTTTCATGATTTTATTTTACCACTTTGTCGGCGTGATGATTATGTATATCCATGCCGAATTATAGCTTTCTAGTACTAAGAGTCTCTGAGCTAAGGTGCGGACGGACAGACGGACGGACATAGCGAAACTATAAGGGTTCCTTGTTGACTACGGAACTCTAAAAAAACATTCGTCATCCACCAACCCTCACTGGATCCGCGCGTTAAATTACTGCCCACTCCCTCTCACAGAGCAGAGGCCTGTGACCTAGCAGCGGGAACGTTATAGGCTGATTATGCTAGCAAGTTCTGTTCAAAAATAATTTATTCCTTTTCTCAGTCCTAAGGTACCGCATCCACCCCACCTACATCCCCCAATGATATATTCGGTCTGTGTGCTTCACTGAAGGCTTCACTACCGGCCCCATATAAGACCACATAGGGCGATCTTTCAAAATGCCAGTGGATGGAGTTTTGCTGGCAACTGGTAAAGCTCTCGCATCTCTAAATAGGAGCCATCTTGTTAACCGACTTCAAAAAGGAGGAGGTTATCAATTCGTCGGAACCTTTTTTTTTTTTTTTTTTTTTTTTATGTATGTTCCCCGATTACTCGAAGATGGCTGGACCGATTTGGATTTTTTTTTGTTTTATTCGAGAGGGTATACATCACAGTTGGTCCCATATAAAATTGATTAACTTTGCTTTGGTAGTTTTTGAGTTAGCTTCAATAATACGTATTTTTTCCCCACTTTTATATGGATGATGTTCTAGTTTGTTTTGCAGATAGTGGTATTAGAATTTATGTGGGGTAGGTACACAACTAAAAAGTGAAAAATAAAAACTTTTTTACAAAAAAATACAACCAACTTCCAAAAACAACACTACAAAGTGAAAAATAACTTTAATTTCGGAAGTCGGTGGCAAAAAACGAAAATACATTTAACACCGACACCGACTTCCGAAATTAAAGTTATTTTTCACTTTGAAGTGTTGTTTTTGGAAGTCGGTTGTATTTATTTGTAAAAAAGTTTTTTTTGTGATACGTACAATAGAACAGTAGACTAGAATAGAATATTCTTTAAGGGCCTGCATTACCTCAGATTGCAAAAATTGCCTCAGCATGAATGGCTGTAGTTTCAACAGTTCTGCAGTATTCACTTTGTAATGAATATACAGTAAATATAAGGACTACTGTTAGATTTAATAGGTTGCGAATTCACGATTCCATACAATTTTCTCGATACAAAGAAATCTCAAAGTTACCTCTATGTTCTATGTTAGAGGATTTGGTTTCCGTACTAAGTCCTTCATGTGGACCATTGTGCGTGGGCCATGGCGGCCGTCGGGGGTTTATTCCAACCAGCCCACCTCCCTCCAGAAGTTAATCAAATCTCCGGGTCTGTTAAGAACGTCAAAGTTACCTCTGAACCGTAAGTTACCTCTAATGTACACCATTATAATGGATTCAAGATATACGAGTAAATGTTGAAATTTTACAAAGGGTGACACAATGGCCGTTCTTATCTCTTGTATGAAATTTATCGAGAGGTAGAGTCAAAGAAGCTAAGATGTTAAGGTAGAGTCAAAGAAGCTACAATGTTAAGGTAATGCCCGGTTTCTGAGGAATTCTTAAACGGAGTTTAAACTCTCATTAGTTATTGACTCGACAAAATTATCTATTTAAACGAATTCCTTCTTTATGCTCGGTTTTTGATGTCCTCAGATATGATATAGCCACTGGTAATTAGTGACCGATACTTAAACACATGATTGTGCTCATGATAACAAACAACTTTTGCTAAGGGAACAACCCGGAAATCGCGAAAAAAAATCAGCTGTTCCCTACATTTTGACGAGTTATGCGAGCACAAATGTAGGGAAGTGCTGATTTTTTTTCGCGATTTCAGATTTGGTCCCATAGTAAAAGTTGTTTGTTATCATGAGTACAATCATGTGTTTAGTATCGGCCACTAATTACCAGTCACCGTATATATAGGGTGACTAACATATTTGTATGTGAATTGCTTCATGTTCAATTTTATACATATTACTTTGTGTTTGCAATACTCCTACATCGCAACACACGTACACAAAACTGTATATTTTCACGAAATCGAACATGAAGCAATTCACATGCAAATTTATGTTAGTATACCCTGCCTAGATATCTCTTTTGTTGACTGTACCTTACCACTACCAAACTATCAAGTTTCTTCATTTTCAATTACTTTCACTTTGTTCAAGATATTAGCTTTTATTACCTAGAAAATGAAGTAAATAGACGACAAGTGTATTTGTCAAATCAATCTTCTTAAACTCTTGACTAACTTTATTTTAGTTGGTAAGGGGTTCTACAAGGATTATTTATATATCCGCTAACACGAGCGCGGTGTGAATCGGGTCCGTGGAGTCATTTTACCTAAAATTGTACGTGGTATGAGTTCTATACCAAGAAAATATTTTTTTATTATTACTTAATAGTGATGGAACAACGTTAATAATAAAAAAATATTTTCTTGGTATAGAACTCATACCACGTACAATATTAGGTAAAATGACTCAGGGACCCGATTCACACCGCGCTCGTGTGAGGGGACAAACTTTATTGTACACCAGATTTTTTTTTCATTACAAAAATACTATATAATTATGCCACCGATATGATTATGAACTTTGTTAGTATATAAGCAACTAGCCGTTGTCCGCGGCTTCGCCCGCGTGCATGTCGGAAATTATGCCACAGGAACCTACTATCCGGATATAAAGTATCCTTTGTGTTAATCCAGGTTATAAACTATCTGTGTGCCAAATTTCATCCAAATCCGTTTAGCCGTTCTTGCGTGATTAAGTAACAAACGTCCCAACATCTTCACAAACTTTCACATTCATAATAACAGTAGGATCTCGGAAGATTTAAACTATCGAAAAACTATGAACTACAACAAACCATTCACAATTTAACGCATTATTTTTCGATAGTTTATAATCCGACAAATTGTGAACTGCACCCTAATTGCGTAACACATTATCAATCGGAGTTGGTTTCATTTTGAAACAAATTGCTAATCCATTGCTTCTTATGTTCGAAAAATTTGTCTGCTCAGCAACGTAAATAACGCAATGAATGTTGTTGAACTGTCAAAATGAAACCAACTCCGATCGATAATGTGTTACGCAATTAGGGTGCTGGTATCATACCTGCATGCGAGGAACGCACCTTGCTCTAATATTAAATAGCCAAGTAACAGTGACCAACTTGGAAGAAGCACTCGGTTGGTCACAAACCCTTTTGGTCGGACTGCCCTGGCTTAGTTACTGTGACCAATTCGGGCTACGACCAGGCCAGGTGCACTCCGCATTTTAGGTACGCGGCGGGCTCGACTTGTCGGGCTAATTCAGTGGGCTCGCACGTTAGTTCGATACTCACTCACGCGCCGCGTCGTAAAAGAAGACAATCCTAACGAGTCAGGTGGCCTACCATGATCTAATTAAAAATGATTCAAATGCAAGACATTTCAGTTTAGCTTCCTAAACTCCACATTTAACATTTCAGTTTACGTTAGATAAATAGTAACTTTTATTGAATCGGTTATTTTCACAGTTGAGCTGATTTAAAGACGTCATGGTACAGTCAGCAACAAAAGTCTATGAACACTTGACTTTTCTAAATCTTAATTATTAAGAAAAATACTTCAACAAAATCGGAACAGACGTAAATAAAGAAAATTAACTCTTATCTAATAAATGAAATGCTAAAAAGCAGGTTATCGTATAATTTTGTGTTAATTTAGATGATGTCAAAAAGTAGCAGTGTTAACCGACTTCTGTTGCTGACCGTACCATCATACAAAATTGAATGCATGAAAACAAAACTTGCTACTCAGTTTGGGACAATCGCTGTCAGATGGCATGGTCTAAATTGAATCGTTAAACTGACGTCAGGGTATGAATTGGAAGAACAGTTCAGTTTAGGTCCTAAAATGGATCGCGTTAAGAGCTCGTGGTAGGCCTGCAGAAGG
The DNA here is from genome assembly GCA_946251885.1 of Cosmia pyralina. Classification (NCBI taxonomy): domain Eukaryota; kingdom Metazoa; phylum Arthropoda; class Insecta; order Lepidoptera; family Noctuidae; genus Cosmia; species Cosmia pyralina. Next base: position 3,313,220 of record OX276362.1, on the reverse strand, counting down.
TATAAGAATTACGCGATAGAAAGAGAGTTAACAAACTCAAACTCAAAGGATTTATTTCAAATAAACCAATTACAGGCACTTTTGAATAGTCAATGGGTCGGTCAGTCAGAAAGATGAAGCTAGTTGCCCATTCCAAAGCGTAGTAGATTCCTATGGAGAAGAACGGGCAAGAAACTCCACGGACACTCTTTTCAATCAAAATATTTTTACAAAATATTGGTTACATCGTTCATGTTGAGAACAATGTAGAAAGACGTGCACGTTAAAAAGCGTCCGTAATAAAAAGATAGAAACTAAAACAACTAAATTAAATTAACTTCTAGGTGAATATAACTGTAGCTAATTAACGCTGTGCGACCTGAATTGCACTTTATTGTGTCGTAGCAAGAGTCGCTATTTATTTAAATGATTTTACGGAGTGAATATTCTGTACTTTTAGTTTTACGTATTCTGTGCTACTACCAAGACCTACCAATCAGGGACGGTTCACAGTTTTACGAGTGATAAAATCGTACTTTACACGCAAATATCGCCATTTATGTAAAAGGAACAAGCTCAAAAAACCATGGCCATTGGCCAATACTTACAAGAGATCACAGAAGTAACTAAAAACATCCTATAAATCCACAAAAAGCAGAAACATTCACATCGACAGTAATAACACCGGGAGAAGACGGCGCCATGTTGTTTTGTGTGACAGCTGTCAAATTACTACATGTCTGTGAAGCCAGCTATGTCACTTTTGTGTCAGTGCGTCGTAGTGATGGACCTATTTGGGAAAAAGTGTTTAGGTAGGTATACATAATAAATAATATTTTTGTGTGTAGAGAGAAATTGTTGTTTTATTTTTTTTTTTACCCCATTGCTGCGTAGTCCCAGGGGCTCGTGACTAAGTAATCAGGCAATGTATACGTGCACTCGTGGGTTCGATATACGCAGAGGGCATACAATGCCCTCAGAGTGCAATATAATAATGCCTTCAGAGTGTTGTTGGGGCTTCCACGTTACTGCAGTGCATCAAGAAATTAAAAAGGAATTAATATGCTCTTTTCTTTTTTTAATACTATTACTTGATTATAATACCAAATTGTAATAATTATAGTGCGCGCCGATACAGCGTCGTTTTGTGTCTGCCGCTGTAGACAGAACTTGTGTAGATTTTATACATGTTCTGAGACAGTGACACGCCGGCTTACGCTGAAAACCAGCGCCGTGATTCGTGCCCTCGTGCACGGGCCACGGCATTATGCTGAGCGTTAGCCGTTTCGCGCGGAAGTGACGCAAATTTCCGTTTTGTTTTAGTTTTTAAGCCTAGATATAAAATAGGTAACTCTATGTAATGTCACCTTCATCTTCACCGTCATGTGAATAAACAGTTTTTCTTTCTTTCTTTCTTCTTTCTTTTCTTCACGAATGTTTTCCGAAGCCCGTACGGACGGTTTTAATACCATCCTGCGAAAAAGAATTGCGTGCATGATGCGCAGAGTGCGTGGGAGCGTCAACAGTATTCGGAGGGTCGTTAGTGAGAAGCCGAGTTGCGCCATTATGGCCAAACAAACATCTTGATGTATTTGTGACTGAATGGAAGATGATTCTGTCGGAATGTTTGGATTTTTGTGAGAAGAATGCATGACTGTTAAATAAATTATATATTATGTTTAAATAGTGCTCGTGGAGGAGCTCGTGGCTAAGTAATAACAGCTGCACGGGTCGATCCATCAGGTTAAGCTACGCTTGCCGGGGTTGGTCCGTGGATGGGTGACCATCTTTACATACCGAGACTCCTCCGTGCCCCGGAAAGCACGTTAAGCCGTTGGTCCCGGCTGTCATTCGTGGATCTTTGACAGTCGTTACGGGTCGTCAGAAGCCCGAAAGTCTGACAATCAGTCTTACCAAGGGGTATCGTATTACCAATGGGTTGTGGAGGTCAGATAGGCAGTCGCTCCATGTAAAATAATGGTATTCAGCTGCATCCGGTTAGACTGGAAGCCGACCCCAACATAGTTGGGAAAAGAAAGAAAGAAAGAAAGAAAATACGTTTATTTGCGGTAAACAAAAAAGTCAAAAGGCTAGGCAGATTGATTTTTTGTTTAAATAGTGTAATTGGTTTCGGCCGTTCTATTTAAAATAAATAAAAGGCGCATTGGGTACCTACATGTACTTGTGTATGTGCCGTCAGTGCGTCAGGAGAGTGTAATCGATACATGAATTAATTTTTTTATTACATTTTACTAATATAGCTTATAAGATAGCGTGTATTACTAACATCATATGGATCTAGGTCCGATATTAAGTTTTTTTTATAAAGCAGAACGGGTCGATCCATCTGGTTAAGCTACGCTTGCCGCGGTCGGTCCATAGATAGGTGTCCATCTTTACATATCGAACCACCGTGCCTCGGAAAGCATGTTAATCCGTTGGTCCCGGCTGTCATTCGTGGATGTTTGACAGTCGTTACGGGTCGTCAGAACCCCGAAAGTCTTACCAAGGGGTATCGTGTTACCCGTAACTGGGTTTTGGAGGTCAGATAGGCAGTTGCTTTATGTAAAATACTGGTATTCAGTTGCAACCCCAACATAATAGTTGGGAAAAGGCTAGGCGGATTGATTATTGCGGCGTAGTCCAATAGGGGTAAATATTGAGTTTGTTGTTGAAAAATAAAGGCCATGGATTTATTTCACGATATTGCGAGTTTTTCGATAGTCCAAATAAAAGCTAAATATACAGTCATGGAAACTTATTGTTAAGAGTATTACATCGAAGCGTGGTTTAGCTCGGTTTGCAAGTGAAATGGCGTTATGGCTGTCTAGTTAGACGCGCGAAATAGAAGGCTCTCAAACGTACCGGAACTAAACGCGCTTCGTTCAAATGTAGATTTATGACAAAATGCTAAACTTAAATCAATTTTTAGCTTAGTAAGTTCTTGACATATTTAAATACCTTCGATTTAAAGCAAATTTTACTGCACAGTAAAGAACTGTTTACGTATAATCGTATTAAACAGAAAATAGACGGTGATACTTTGGAATCTATTTTTATCGAAAAATTTTCAAGTAAGTAATCATGTTTCGATTTTAGTACAGCAGTAGGCAATATATTCAAATAACACATAATAGAAAATTCGAATGATTAACATATACATTTGGTTTTATAGGGATTTTAAAAACACTAAATTTTACAATAAGCAAATTGACCCCAGTTTAATTTGCTGTGTTATAGACATTTCCTACAACTGTCAAAAAATGACGGTGTGATTTGAATATACGGACAATTTATGTTGGTAGTCAATTTGCTTAACAAATAATTTCCCTTACTTTATTTTATTACTATTCACAGTTACGTCGTCGTCTGAGGAGCTCGTGGCTGTCATTCGTGGATCTTTGACAGTCGTTACGGGTCGTCAGAAGCCCGAAAGTATGACAACCAGTCTTACTAAGGAGTATCGTATTACCCAGTTACTGGGCTGTGGAGGTCAGACAGGCAGTCGCTCCATGTAAAATACTGGTATTCAGCTGCATCCGGTTAGACTGGAAGCCACAATCAGAATCAGAACTTTATTTGCTATGAATGTAGGTACAGGTATAAGATGTCGACCCCAACATAGTTGGGAAAAGGCTAGGCAGATTGATTGAGTTATGTCGCCTCTCACTACTTTTGAGGAAAACGGATGAATCAATCTGCCTAGCCTTTTCCCAACTATGTTGGGGTCGGCTTCCAGTGTAACCGGTTGCAGCTAAATATCAGTATTTTACATGGAGGGACTGCCTATCTGACCTCCACAACCCAGTAACTGGGTAATACGATACCCCTTGGTAAGACTGGTTGTCAGAATTTCGGGCTTCTGACGACCCGTAACGACTGTCAAAGATCCACGAATGACAACCGCGAGCCACGGAGGAGTCTTGGTATGTAAAGATGTTCACCCATCCACGGACCAACCCCGGTAAGCGTAGCTTAACCAGATGGATCGACCCGTGCGACTGTTATTACTTAGCCACGAGCTCTTTTTGAGGAAAACGGATCTCAGTAGTAAATCATAAAAATATAACATCAAAGCGTACACATGATATACCAATTACAATAACTAAATTGAAACATAATCAATACCTACACAGAATCTTGAAAATTCTCTCAAATTTAAAGATGATCGTCGTGCTAACTTCAACTCTTATATTAAAAGCATAAGGTTGGTTTTCGAAATGTGTGTTTGCATTAGATGTTGGGGTTACACGATCCATTGGAGCTGCTAGAGGTTTATTAATTGACGTGGTTTTGTACTCGATTTTGCTCGATTTTATTTGGAATATTGATTGTGTTCAGTATGGATGGATATTGTATTAGTATTTATTTACAAAATAGTAAATATAAATTAATACGGGGGCTTTGTGATATTACTGTCGGGGTAATAGGGAGACTGTTAATGAGTGGCCGATACAGTGTAGTCATGTCATCAAACTACTTTTATTAAGGGACCAAACCTGAAATTTCTAAAAAAAAAAAAAAAAATTAGGGAACAGCTGATTTTTTTTTCTTTATTTAAGGTTTCGGGTCCCATAGTAAAAGTTGTTTGTTATCATGAGTGTAATCACTAATTATTACCAGCCACCCTACATACAGCCAGGGACCATTTTAGTTACCCATTGGAAGGGTTTCCGATAGGGGTTTTCTAAGCAATTAAACAAAAAACCCATACGATATGGGTAACCCTTAACGGCTTAACTTAAGCCGTTCAAAAGGGATAAAAAAATAAAATAAAAAAAAATAAAAAATAGTTTATTTGATAACCTTAAACGTACAGCAAATTTGAGATTGGAGCCTCCTTTTAAGCAAAAGATGCCTGTATTAGGAGACTCCGCTCTTTCAAAAACAAGAAGTGTAAACTATACAATACGAGTACATAAACAAAAACAAGGTGATTTGAGTGAATGAGGGTGTGTGTGTGTGAAAGTGGGGGTGAGTGTGTGTGTGTGTGAGGGTGTGTATGTTTGTGTAGAGAATAGTGTTAGTATAGTGTTAGTGTATATGTTGTAGAAGTGATTCAGTCTCACTATAGGTTAGCTTTCTTATCCATTCCGTTAGTATTTCCGTTAGTATTATTTGGATCCACTTCAACTCTCTTAAAAACGATAACAGCGTAACATTCCGACTCGGAGCAATGTAATATGATCTCTCGATGATGAGCATATGTTGCAAATTGCTAATATGGTAACCCAAACAAAACCCTTATATTATATAGGTTATCTTAATGAAGGGGTAACCCTTTCACTGGGTTTGAACCTAAAACCCATTCAAGGATTTACTTACCCTTTCCCCTTACCCCTTCTTCGGCTTCTTCGGCTTACCCCTTCGAAAGACATAACTCTTAACTGGGGTTGTACGGTCCCTGCGTACAGCATCAAAAATGTGTGGTATTTAAGGGTGTGGTAGGTAAAGACCATCAAACTGAAAAGATCGCTTTTATCGATAAGACAGGTCTTAGTCGACGTTCACACGGACGTAAAATAACAGTGGCGATTTTGTTTCGCGCACTGGATTTTCAACGCTCTGCTTAGCGCCGAGAGTTGAAAATCCAACAGTGTTTTTTCGACGCGCTAGAAATGCACTCTGTTGTTGTTAAGTTGGATTCTCAATGCTCGGCTCAACACCGAGAGTTGAAAATCCAGTGCGCGATAAAATCCCGCCGCGACATTTTTACGCCCGTGAGAATGTCGGCTTATTGTGTCACCCTATGTAAAATTTTAACATTTATATCTGTAATTTTTTATGGTGTGCATAATAAAGAGTACTATCTATGTGAACAACTTTCTGTATGGAGTCAAATACATAAAAGGAAAATCTTCACAGTAAATAATAGTACTTACTTATCACTAAATTGATACGGAACCCATCCGTTCGGAAATGGAGGCACTCTCGCTTCCAGAAAGCAATTTATATTCTTACTAGGGACTCGCCCCTGCTTCACACGGTTTTAACGACTTGACTTGACATCGAAATTTCTTAATTATAATTATGTAGGTAAGTTTAATATTAAGGCGTTATGATCGCGCTCGAGCCGCGTACTGAACTGAAGTAGGCTCGCGAGTGGTTTCCTCGTGTATTTGGTAGGTATTTAAACATAGTACTTAATTATAATTTAATAATTTTATCACGAAAAACTCAGCGAATTATGGTTAAACAATCTTTACATCTTTTCATTTACATAAAATTTAAGAATAAAACGTCTGTTTTGTAGAGCTATGAGATTGATTATACATTATGAAAAGGGATAACTTTGGGATATTTTTCTATCTAGCAAAGTAAATCTAATCGTGTTATTAAAAGCGATTGGCTATCCGCCAGATCCTTAAATAAGATATATCTTTTTTTCAGAATTTTATAGCACTTTTTTTTGTTTCCCATGGATTCAAAAAACTAGTAAGCGCGGTCTCTGTCGCACATAAACCTTCCGGAATAAGTTCTCTACATGATGGTAAAAGCCGCATCTAAATCCGTTGCGTAGTTTAGAAGAACAACGCGGCCACACAGACAGACACGAGAAGATACTTTATTTTATAAAGTATAGATAGATAGATATAATAATTATATACATTCTTATAAGTAGGTAGGTACGTAGTTACAGCTTTTATGCTGGGCGATATTGTGCATAATGATAAGTCGTTCATTCACTCGCTCAGTTATTTATTTTGGTTAATCATTCGTTCGAGTTTCCGGAAATGGATTTCGAATTTGAATAAAAATAAAATATCAGAGTGGATTAGCTTGCTAATGCTTTTATTTTATTCAAAAGGAACAACAAACTTCCAGAACAAAAAACATTGTAAGAAGAAATACACAAAACTTATAGATTAACCTAACTATAGAAACGTAATGTTATAAACAATCTTTCATGCTAAAACGGCTGAACTGATTTGGATGAAATTTGGGACATGGGTAGACCCTGGATTAGTACATAGGATACTTTTTATCCCGGTAATAATTTCCCGTGGGATAATTTCTGAACTCCACGCGGCCAAAGCCGCGGGCAAAACCTTATTGTCTATAAATTATTGCAGCCCACAAAGCTGTTCACAAATAAGCTGTAGGATACAATGACATAATAGAGGAAATTATCGGTAGGGTTACAAATACTTCGGCATTTTTTTTTTAATTAGCTATCGTGTTTAGGATGTATAGTTTATGTATATATCTACATAAGAAATGGCACAACAGAGAAAAATATTAAATAAATATTCAAGAAAGCAAATACAGAAAAAAATAACAGTAATGTTTTTTTTTTTAGTTATAATAAGTTTCTGTGTAGAGAGTTTAGGGTGATCGTCTCATTAGAGAAAGTAGTTATTTTATTTTACTTTATTTTATTTATTCGGAAGAACAAACAGTTACACATTATATATTACAAATAAATAGAAAATAAGAAGTTATACAAATGTGCAACCAACAACGTTCTCCACAGATACACAACAAATAAAACCCATCAAAACCACACCCAAAACCCCCAAAAACAACCCCACAAATCTCTACACCCCTCTCTCTCTCTCTCTCTCTATCTCTATCTCTCTCTTTTGTATCTCTTACAAAAGGGTTACTTATCTATGTACAGAAATAACACTTCTTTTCTTTGAAGTCGGTTAAAAATGAAATGCTCTTCGTTGATAAGCGCAACACTTGAGAACTGCTGGACCGATTTGGCTATTTTTATTAATTTGTTCTACAATGTTCGCTACAGTCCGAATTAGGTTTGTATGGAAAGAAACATTGGAAAAGTGTCCGGGAAAAAGTGCATGCCTGTTTTGTCTGAGATTTTTGTAAGAACAGGATAATGATGTTTTAACAGGATAATGTCCGTCGGGTCAGCTAGTATTTATAAGAATATTGTGAAAAATTGACGTTCCAGCAGTTATACATAAAAATGTATACTTACACATAAAAATGTATAGACATAAAAAATCCTTAGCAGATCTTCGGTGAGTCTCGAAAACGAGATGAGGAATCTTCCAATCGGAAATCGAGGTCCACTTGCTTTGGAACCCGATTTATATCTCTATTCCTTCAGCCTTCACTTCACACTCCACCGACCAACTGATTCATTCATTCACTCTTCCGGTGATTTGTTCAGTCAGCTTCGGTTTTTGATTCGTTCATTCATTCGGTCACATGGCTTATTTGTTCATTTTCTTGGTTAATTTGTTGTCTTTACTTATTTATGGTTAGATTGAACTTTGGAGCTATGTAAATATGCTTGTTATTAAAAGGGAGGGTAATAATAATTGATCACCCCAACAGCCCAATTAGGGTTTACATCTAAATAAAAGTGCGTTGTTGGATTTTCAACTTATGGTGCTAAGCCGAGCGTTAAAAATTCAACAGCGCGCTTATATTCAGCCATTAATTTAGGTGTCGCTTAAGTGTTAGTGAAAGCGGGCATAAGTCCTATGATAACTCCTAAGTAACGCAAGTAGGGTGTAGCTTTGTTATTCTGCTCCACCATAAGTAATGAGGTTTTTATTTGTATACATAATACTGTGAGGCCTCGAACCTCACAATAGGATATTTACTAAACTATTAAATAATACGAGAGGGACTCTATTTAATGGGGCTGAAGCCAGAGGGCTTATTTAAAGCTCAGATTAAATATCAGAATAATATTCCTACTAAAATTAGTTCTTTGCCGAGCCCTGACCAGATTCTATCTCTCATCCTCTCAAGAAAACGGAGATCGTTTTCTTGACAGAAGATATTCCATATTTGAATGATTGAATGTCACCCAGTATTATATTAACGAGGCTTGATCAAAGCATCAATGCTTTACTTTTAATGTAAAATTTAAATTTTTAATTGTGTGACACTGACAATTTTGTAATTTTGTATTATTGTTTTGTTGACATCTTTGTTTATTTGAATTGCATTGACATTTTATTTTATTTTATTCTCTGACCTTTTCAATTTTTATTCGTCCATTCATTTAATTTATTCCGATGTGTTATGGGGCAGTATTGTGAAATTTTATTTCATCATGTAACACTTATGGGTTTTTGCCTGAATTAAATGAATTTTATTTTTATTTATTTTTATTTTATTTATTTACAATACTTATCCATACTATCAGACTTAAAATAATAATATGTTCAGGGTATTATGGTACCTATATCTATTCATACATGAAATCTCTTAAGGGGTCATTGTACTCAACAAACAACTTTTACTATGGGACCAAACCTGGGATCACGAAAAAAAATCAGCTGTTCAGTACATTTATCTACATCGAACTCGTCAAAATGTAGGGAGGAGCTGATTTTTTTTTTCGCGATTTCAGGTTTGGTCTCGTAGTAAAAGTTGTTCATAATGATGAGTTCAATGACCCCTTAAGAGATTTCGTGTATGAATAGATATACCTTTTACACCACTAATTTTTAATTAGTACAAATACTTGAAAGGGTTTATTAGAGAAGGTCTTGTTATTATATATGTAAAGTCCCAATAAATAATATTCATAAACAGCAAAGTTATTAGCGTTTGTTTATATCCCAAAATGTTACTCAGTTTATGGAAATATTGTACAGGCTACATAGTAGTTATTCATTAATCATGGAAAAGCACTGCGCGTAGTATTTTCTAGTTGCAATTGTTATGAATGATTGATTCAATTATGAAATTTATGAATTTACTAATTATGACAAATTTTCGTGGACAATTTTGGAATTTATTTTTTTTTATTTTTGACTACACAAATATGATCAGTAACGGGTACGGATAGAGCCCCATTTTTTTTTTGTACTAATTAAAAAATAGTAGTGTATAAAAAAGGAGAGGAAAGGATCACAGGGCATCAAAAAAGTCGTCCGCATCGCTGTCAACAGGAAAAGTGCCAAAAAGGCTGGCAGCATTACTACATTGTATGGCAATGCTGATTCTTTGGCCAAAAAATAGGCCCGCCCTCTGGTCACGTGAGGAGTCGACGAACCGCTTAGCAATGTCTTGAAAAACCCAGCGGGCACTCGGACCCCGCATGGCCCTAGTGTTTCAAAACCAAACAGCTCTAAAATATAACTCCCAAAAACATTTGAATATCTTCGCCACTTGAGGTTTTTAACCATTAGTTAGTACCAAACTATTTATGACATTGAATAAACATCTTTTGAAACCGCAAGTGGGTCAAATCTATGGACATAGGACATAATGACGTAGGATCGTTAGGTTCAGCTGTCCTGACGAAGTTTTTCTACACTATGAATTGTGTTTAAAGTATATTAGAAAAATTCCACAGTGGTCTAATGGTCGTCAGCGCTACTGCTGAGCTTGTGGTCCTGAGTTCGGTACCCGGGTCGGGCAAAATATTGTTGTTTTTCCATAAGGAATTTCTCAGTAGCAGCCCGGTGTCTGGATGTTTGGCCGGTTGATGGCATAGGCTCGCCCTCTATTGAAATTCAAATCATTTATTGTGGATCATAGGTTCATAAGATGTTCTTAGTTAGGTATTGGTTACAGGTAAGTCTGCTATGTCCCGCCATTGAGGCATACAAAATTTATATTATCAGTTAGGTTAGAATACTTACATTATATCAAAATTATCATGCAAAACATTATAATTAAATAAATAATAATAAATAATTGTAATTACAAATTAGTTGTGTTAGAATTTAGTTAAAATAAGATGGGCTACTGATTTTTGAAAGTGTACTAATCTGTTAGCTATTGTTGTGCGGGTATGATACAGTAATATGGTAATATCTACGTTGGAAATGATTGTCATCTTATACCGCTAGATGGCGTTACTTTTGGTATGGCTACGATCCATTTATTTTATTAAACATTGATTTTACAGTTAAAGTTATGCATTAATTAATTCCTGTATTTTATGTAACGTTAAATAGAATATTTAAAATAATTTTAGAATTGTTTTAATGATACTGTTTTACCAAACGAGGTGGCGCGCTACATTCGTTCCCCACTCTTGATGGTTGCCGGCGTAGCGCGTTAGCTCATGGGTCAGTCTGTTACTAGCTGTGCTGCAAGCAAGTGAAATAATTCAAGTAGGTATTACGTGTGCCTAAAAGTGAGTTTGAACGGAGCTGGGCTCACAGTTGATACAAAATTATTTACCTACTGTTTTGTCATTTAGAAAGTCACTTTCTAAATAATAACATTTACGTATTAAAAATTAATGTAGTTTTTTTTTTAATGGTATTTATATCACTTGTAGTTCGGAAAAACGTTGGAAGTTTATTGAGGATACGTGGGCCCATACAAAAGATGCTTTGGTCTAAAAGCTTTGTATTACTGGCTTTGTCAGGCCCTAGTGCAAAATTCAAAAAAGTTTGGATTTGATTTTATGAACATTACAGTTTACAGTAAACGGGACTTGAACATAATTAGCGTGGGTGTTACTATAAGTTCACCTCTGCCTGACCCTTTGATGTTATGATTATAAAATGAATTATGCAAGTTTTCAATCCGAAACCTGGAGCAGGTTTTTAAACCTCAGAGCGACCACAAACTTTTACTTGATAAAATACAACCGACTTCCAAAAACAACACTACAAAGTGAAAAATAACTTTAATTTCGGAAGTCGGTGTCTAGTTAAATGTTTTCGTTTTTTGCCACCGACTTCCGAAATTAAAGTTATTTTTCACTTTGTAGTGTTGTTTTTGGAAGTCGGTTGTATTTTTTCTAAAAAAGTTTTTATTTTTCACTTTTTAATTGTGTACCTACCCCACACACATTCTAATAACACTATCTGCAAAACAAACTAGAACATCATCCATATAAAAGTGGGGAAAAAGTACGTATTATTGAAGCTAACTCAAAAACTACCGAAGCAAAGTTAATCAATTTTATATGGGACCAACTGTGATGTATACCCTTTCGAATAAAACAAAAAAAAATCCAAATCGGTCCCGCCATCTTCGAGTAATCGGGGAACATACATAAAAAAAAAAAAAGGTTCCGACGAATTGAGAACCTCCTCCTTTTTGAAGTCGGTTAAAAATACGAAATCTTAGAACAAATTGTGACCGTTGAGAGCGAATTCATTTATAACAGTTAGTTTTGATTCCAGTGGAGCCGCATGAAGCTGGGAGTTTATACTTCAAGCTATTTGCTTGGCAGGGGCGTTGGCACGAATCACAGACTACAATTTATTTATTAGTGACGGCGGGAACATAGTTCTGTTAATTTTATTATTTACATTCAGTGTCTCGGAAAGCACGTTAGCCGACGTTCGCACGGACGTAAAAATATCGCGCACTGGATTTTCAGCTCTCGTTGTTGAGACGAGCGTTGAGAACAACAACAGAGTGCATTCTAGCGCGTCGAAAAAACACACTGTTGGATTCTCAATTCTCGGCGCTAAGCAGAGCGTTGAAAATCCAGTGCGCGAAATAAAATCGCCGCGATATTTTTACGCCCGTGCGAACGTCGATTTACGGGTCGATCAATACTTGTTGCCGCAGTCGGTTTGTGGATGGGTGAGCAATGTGACCATCCACTGTACAGGGTTATCGGAAAAACACCAACAACCTCTTAAGGGGTCATTGTACTAATCGTTATGAACAACTTTTACTAGTGGGACATAACCTGAAATCGCGAAAAAAAAATCAGCTGTTCAGTTCATTTTATCTACATCAAACTCGTCGCCGTATGGTCTTAGATCACCTGTTCCTATACAAAGTAATAAACACTCATATTGATTGTCCGCGGTTACTGAGTCAAATAAATTTGAATGTGCCTTACAAACTTGCTCGTAAGTCTAGATATCAGTTGCTTCGTGCTAAGGGATTTAAAACCAATCTGGGTCATTTTTCCACCATGGACAGAATGCAGATTCAATTTTGTCGCCTGTCACACTCACCCAGCGTAGATATTGATATGTCTTACTCTTTACATAAAGTTAAGTCTGTCTTGCATAGGGCATTGTCATAAAGGTGAAAAACTAAAATTAATATTGTAGTTTCTATTGTCTTTAAGATATATAGATCATCTAGATATGTAGAATATTTTTTGTAACTGCTTTTTTTTACTCCTATAATTTATGCTTGCCGTGGCAGCCTTTAATTAAGGCTACACTGATATGTGATAATAACATCGCTATTTTAACATGTATTTTTTTAGTGTATGCTTTGTTGGTTGTCCAATAAATAAATAAATAAATAAAATGTAGGGAGCAGCTGATTTTTTTTCGCGATTTCAGGTTTGCACCCATGGTAAAAGTCCCTGTCGAGACCCCTCATGCCTCATAAAGTCATAATTCATAAAGCAAGTTGAGCCCAGTTGATCAATTTTTTTTTCTGTTTTATAATGATAACGATACGTTTAGATATCGATACTCATACGTCTGAAAAAGAAAGAGAATACATTTAATAAATGATTTTAATTGTGTAAGTAGGTAATTTCAATCATATTTTATTTAAAAAAAACTAGATGAGGTCAGCAGGACAATGATGATGATTTCATTAATGATATACAATAAAAGAGCCTGCACAAATGGCGATACGCGCAAAGGTAGCCCGCGTAAATCTAATTTTCTTACGTTTTTTTGCAATTTTCAAAAAAAAAACGGGAAGAACCCCATTCAATTTCAATTATATCAGTAGCATACCACCATTAATATATTAGAGAAAGATATGTTACGCGCTAATATCGCAATCACTAAACCTGGACTCGGCGCACGACTACATGCACCGAAACTCGCACATCTCTGATCACAGTCGCAAACCTATAGTTACCGATAGATAAGGACAGAGACAGGAGCCGGCGCTGTCGTGCAAGCGAAATCGTGTTAGCCTCCGAATGCTTACGATTATGAATGACATTGCACGTCTATCTCGCTCTTACAAACATGGCGAAGCAACAAATTAACATTTTTGGCTGTACTTACGAGTAAAAAGTAATCCCGTGGAACTTGTTTGTGGTTTGTGAACTATTTGTGCACATTTTGAAAACACAGGAAGGCATTATTGCTGTTTCTGTAGACGATTACGGTAATTTTACTTAACGTGCTACACAAACGCCAGTTCGATAATGACTAAGGTCAATTGTGTGCATTTAACACAATTTATGCGGTCCACGTCGAGGAGCGCGAACCTTATCTTCCTAATTTACGAGTACACGTCAATTTTGATGCAGACCACGTAGTAAAGTAGCATCACGTATATCCTAACGTGTATCCTGTTAATACATTAAATACTCTGATTCACGTCGTTGAAACAAAGTTTGAAACACGGTGCAGTCGGCAACTTGTCCCATTCAGTTCTATTAAATGCTGCAAAACTAACGTTTCCATTAAAATAATTAAGTAATGTATAGCTCTTTGCATGCTTTTAGTTAAAATCTGAGGTCATTAGATAGAAAGGTTAGTTCGTTTACCTCATTTACAAGTTAGAACCAAAGTTTAAGTTTTAAGGCGAGTAATGCTGCCAACTAGAGCCACCATTGAGAAAAAAAATACAGGGTGTAATTTTAATCGTCTTTATCCTCTTAAGGGGTCATTGCACTCATCATTTTGAACAACTTTTACTATGGGACCAATACAATAGGAATAACCGACAGTCCTCTGTGCAGGGCCTGCATGGAGGCTGAGGAAACCGTTGCGCATGTGCTTTTTGAATGCACAGGCGTCACCCAGATTAGAACAGAAACTCTCGGAATATCCCGATCTTTCACAGATGTTCTTAACAAACCCGGAGATTTGATTAACTCCTGGAGGGAGGTGGGCTGGTTGGAATAAACCCCCGACGGCCGCCATGGCCCACGCACAATGGTCCACATGAAGGACTAAGTGCGGAAACCAAATCCTATAACATAGAACATAGAACTATGGGACCAAACCTGAAATCGCGAAAAAAAAACAGCTGCTCCCTACATTTTGACGAGTTTGATGTAGATAAAATGTACTGAACAGCATATTTTTTCTCGCGATTTCAGGTTTGGTCCCACAGTCAAAGTTGTACATAATGATGAGTATTTTGTCCCCTTAAGAGGATAAAGACGATTAAAATTACACCCTGTTTAGCTCTGGAAATACATTATACAAGCTTGATATGAGCGAGAGGCATTAAATTAAACCACATATACTTTGCCTTTGTACAGTATTTTTTTACTTGTGCATAAAGTTTTAATAAATAAATAATATACTTTGTATCATTTTCAGCCTCTTTACTAAAAATCAGTTAGATAGAAGCAATAGTTTAGCCACAGGATTATTTTTTAGTTTTTTCTTTGTTGAAACACGACGTATCTGCCCTAGCAGCTGACTAAGTATGTTGTTGAAAATTCTGTCGTTTAAAGGTGTATGACCCTAGATAACTATGCGTATCTACGCATAGTTATCTAGGGTCATAGGTACACCTTAAAACGACAGAATTTTTGATGCGACGTTGCCGTTTTGTTACGCACGTCAGTGGAAATGTCTACAAAGGATGTTTACATTATAATTAGATTATTAAGCTATTTTATTTGTTCGAAAAAAGTTTTTTCTTATTTTTCTTCTAAACTTTTTTTTAATAGTTCCGAGTTAACACTATGCACCTATAGTATATGTGGTTTAAATTAATGCCTCTCGCTCATATCAACCTTGTATAACATTCACAGTCAGAACGCCTTTAACGTTAACCGCCGTTAACTGTTCAGGCTTCGAACCTAGGAGGTTCAGTGTTGATTTTTTTGACATAAAAAATCTCATCTGACTACATAAAGCCAACTATGTTGGAAAAAGGCTAGGAAAAGGCTAACCGAATGCAGCTGAATACCAGTATTTTACATGGAACAACTGTCTGACCTCCACAACCCAGTTACTGGATAACACGATAATAATAATAATAATAATCTTTATTTTATCAAAAAGCCAAATACAAATCGTCCATCTCAATCAAAACATAAAAATAAAAAGAACAAAAAAATAACAAACGCCATCACATAATTAGGTATTTGAGACAGAGTGAACGTCTGTGTCTGTGCTAGTATAAACTGTGTTACAGACACAGGCGCCTTCCTCTTACAGTTCATTGACAAATGGGTATGCGCGGTGTGTGTGGTTTGTGTGTATGTATGGAAGGAAGTGTGTGTGTTTAGTTGTGTGTTTCGTATGTGTCAAATACGAATAAACGATAGCTTTTGGGCTACCCGTAACAACAGTCATTCACGAATGACAGCCGGGACCAACGGCAAAACGTGCTTTCCGAGGCACCCACCATGCCTCTCAATATGTAACAGATGGTCACCCATCCACGAACTGACCGCGGCAAGTGTAGCTTAACCTTTGATTGACCCGTGTGGACGTAATCATTTAGCTAGGAACCTGGTAAGAAATTACCTCAATCAATCTGCCTCGCCTTTTCCCAACTATGTTGGGGTCGCCTTCCAGTCTAACCGGATGCAGCTGAATACCAATATTTTAAATAGAGCGACTGCCTATCTGACCTCCACAACCCATTAACTGGGTAATACGATACCCCTTGGTAAGACTGGTTGTCAGACTTTCGGGCTTCTGACGACCCGTAACGACTGTCAAAGATCCACGAATGACAGCCGGGACCAACGGCTTAACGTGCTTTCCGAGGCACGGAGGAGTCTCGGTATGTAAAGATGGTCACCCATCCACGGACAACCCCGGCAACCGTAGCTTAACCTGATGGATCGACCCGTGCGGCTGTTATTACTTAGCCACGAGCTCCTCTATATTTCCACCAGGGACGCGACATGAGCTGCTCTCGTACCACTCATGTCAACGTAAGAAGAGTTTACTCGCCTCATATAAACACGGTGCTCGGTGCAGTTATTGTAGTTCTAACTCCTACTAGGTACAGTCAACCACAAAAAAAATTACACATCGACAAGAATTCATTTGATTGTTAGGGTTCCGTACCTCAAAAGGAAAAAACGGAACCCTTATAGGATCACTCGTGTGTCTGTCTGTCCGTCTGTCACAGCCAATTTGCTCCGAATCTAACAGACCGATTAAGTTGAAATTAGGTACACATATGAATTTCTATGACCCAAACACGAACGGGTAAAGTAAATAAATGAATTTTGAATATAGATGTCACTTTTGGGGGACAAATAAGAAAATTTAAAAAAAAAGTTTTGCAAACTACACCATGTGGCATGTCAAATGAAAGGGCTTACTATGAGGGTCTCAAATATATATTTTTTATAATTTCAAAATAAATTATTTTAAAGTTATTTAAGAAAATAGACGAAAATTGACCATTTCACCCCCTTATCTCCGAAACTACTGAGCCTA
This sequence comes from Cosmia pyralina, assembly GCA_946251885.1. Classification (NCBI taxonomy): domain Eukaryota; kingdom Metazoa; phylum Arthropoda; class Insecta; order Lepidoptera; family Noctuidae; genus Cosmia; species Cosmia pyralina. The sequence goes on along the minus strand of OX276362.1, from coordinate 3,295,983 downwards.
AAATTTTGAAAAAAATACAGAAAATAGATCTTTACCTGTAAATTACAGAAAAACCTATAAGAAGTCTGTGGTCTTAAAATAACACGGTAAATCTATCAATATTTTGAGTACAAACTTACATTTACAGTTGGAATGTATGGGAGAACATGTTTTTCAACTACAATGTTAAGTTTGTTCTTAAGATAAATTCATCCCAACTACGGAACCCTTCATTGTGCGTGGTCCGACACGCACTTGGCCGGTTTTATACAATTTGTGTTCAATAATACTGTAGGTATCAATGTGTAGCTATCGATAACCCAATGTGCAATATGTTTCGTGGCTACGTATTCATACAAAATATTATGGAACAAAGATTGTTGTGCAATTGAAAATAGTATGATGGTTTGGTCATGTTGAGAGGATGAATAAAAGGCGACTAATAAAAGGTATTTACAAGACTCAAACTCAAATTATATATTTCAAATAAACCAATTACAGGCCTTAAATTAAACCAATGATTTTTGAATTGTCAAAGAGTCGGTCACGTAGTTCTCTATGGAGAAGAACGGGCAAAAAACTCTTTTAAATGAAAACGAGTATTACAACATCCGGTGTATTCCCGTTCGTCCCCTCGACTTCGTCCCCATATGGGGACGAACGGGAATTTACAAAAATAATATTTAATTTGTTCCCGATCGTCCCAATCCTAATTCAGGAGGGGACGAATGGGAATATGTTCTTCGATTAGTGCCATTCGTCCCACTAAAAAGATTGGTGCAGAAATATGTTTATTCGTTGTTTCGTAGTTTACTTTTAAATTAGTTACTTCGTTAGATTTAATCATTATTTTACAAAATTCTTCTCTATTTTTTTATGAATTCTAAAACGTATCCTAAGTTTATCATTGTTTCACTATGTTTACCTACACTAAATATAACAACTCTGGCGGGAAGCGCCGCGCCGGCGATGCTGGTAGTTAACAAAAGAGTGCCGATAACATTGTGTTATTTGCGTAAATCCTATTGGTTTACCTGACATTCTCTCCCTTTCCTATCCTTAAATTAGACCGGTCGGGTTAGTGTTGACAAAACAACGAAAGTGCACGGGTGTTAATGTAATAATATATATATTCGACACGAGTTCTGCGGAAAACTACTGATGTAAGTACCTACATTTTTGTAAGTTATAAATATTATTAGATTGTTTACAGTCAATACTATATTGTCTCGTGTCTTATTAATTTATGCTAATAATGTACGGTATCAATATTTGTATTAAATTTTAGTATACACATATTATTAAATATCATTCTAAATTATATTAATAAGTGTGTAATTCTTGTCTCCTGTTTTTTAGAGCTCAACAATGTCACAAGAAGCGCATCCTGGTCCCTCTGGTAGTACAGGAAGCTGTTTGCAGTATATACAAAGAAAAGGTGGAATCGTGCTTCTGCGTGCTGGATACCAATTTTTAAGGAAAAGGCAAAACAAAAGTGGAGCTGTTGTATGGGAATGTCATCTTAGAAGAAAGAATAAGTGCAGTGGGACCTTAACTATAAAAGTAAGTACCTACTTTTTTGGCTTTTTTTTTCATGCAAAATCAGACAATGGGTAAATAAATTATGCACGTTTATTGCAGAATGATCAAATTTTGAAAGAAACCACACACACATCCTGTACACCGGACTTCAATAAAAACATAATAGACATCCATATTGATGAATGCAAGAAAAATATAACTTCTGATGATGTACCTTGCGTACCAGCCGCCTTTCATTCAACAATTTCGAAAATGTTGGACGAAGGACTTGATAAAGTAACTTTACCCAAAGATATTCCTAAGTTTGCAAACATCAAAAGCACTTTGTATCGCCATCGAAATAGCACTTATAATATGAGTAAAATCACTTTCAATGACGTTAAAACGGTTGAGGTTCCTCAAAAATTTCAATCATTTTTGTTAGCAGATTACTGTTACGGTAACACACGCTTACTCATTTTTTGTTCACAAGAAGCTAAAGAAAAATTGATAGTTTTAAAAAAATTATTTGGTGACGGTACATTTAAGAGTTGTCCACCTCCATTCCAACAGCTCTACACCGTTCATGGTGATTTAGGAAGTAATAATCAAAGCACAGCTATGACGCCATTATTGTACGCTTTAATGTCAAACCGTAAAAAAGAAACATACGAGATACTTTTCAGACTTGTTAAATCTCAAATCAACGATTGGAATCCTACATCCTTTACCAGTGATTTTGAAGAAGCAGCTATGGCTGCTATGCGTACAATTTTTCCAGAGATAAGTATCCACGGCTGTTATTACCATTTTAATAATGCTATTTGGAGGAAAGGCCGTGAATTAAATCTAACAAAAAATAAAACTTTAAGACGTCAAGTAGCCCTAAGTGCGGTGCTTCCATTATTACCAGAGGAGCGTATTTTTGAAGGCTGGTTTTATATCGCTAGCGAAAGCCCCGATGATAGCCAAAGTGAAAAATTTCGGCAATACATGCTATCGCAGTGGCTTCAACCGAATTTCGTAAAAGTGTGGTGCAGTTTTGGAAAACGACACCGTACTAATAACTTTGCCGAAGGGTGGCATTTTAAATTAAATAGTGCCATAGGCAAAAAAAAACCTAATATTTTAAAATTGCTTACGGTGTTACATCAAGACTCTAACTTAAACAGCGTGAAAGCAAAACAAAATCCAAAACGGCGTAAGCTACATTCAATCTTGACAGACCAATATATTATGGATTGCCAAATGCAACTTCTTAATTCAGAAATAAATGTAGGACATTTTTTAGAAAAACTTACGTAGGTATTAATCATAATAAGTAAAGTGCTCGATGGTTGTGTACGTTGATTTAATCTCTAGGCTTTGTGTGCAATAATTATTACTGCCTACTGTTATGACCTCGACTACTTTCTTCAATACTTGTGAATTTTTTATTGTTGTTACCCTTTATGATGTATTGTGTTCATGTTTTTTCACTTTGATTTTGTATATGTTTTTTATTTTGATTTTGAAATTGTGCTAATTTGTTGACGCTATTTATGTGTAAAATTAATGTGTAACCTGTTCTGATTCCTTATACAATATGTAACACAAAAATGTGACACCGTATACCTATACATATATAAGCAAATGTGACTTTTTAAAAATTAGGACGATAAGTTTTTTTTGTTATTTTTACCTTGATTTCGTGATATTTTGGGTATTTTATTTAATTTTGCTTTTGAAAGTGTGATAATTTACTGACCCTATTTATGTGTTAAAATAATAAGTAAACTTTTCTAATCACTTACATAATGTAAAACGTAAAATCTTGCCACCATACACATAAGCAACTGTGACTACAAAAAATAGTGACTTATATTTCAAAAGGAAACAACCTGAATGGAAAAAAAGTCTGTTTGTAGTGTTTAATTGTAATATAATACAGACTTTTTTTTATTATAAGCTCTATACACTGATTTTTTAATCATAATTTTTAGTTATAAGGAGAATTTTATTCTTAATTAAAAAAATATTATGTAAAAAATATTGCGAGTTATCGCAAAGTTGATTCTGTGATTTTTTACTGTGATTTTTATGCCTTAATAAATGACTGATTTTTATTTCAAATTTGTTTTTTTTACCAATTAAAACCACCAGTCTTATATTATTTGGTGGGAGCAATAGACCTAAAAAAAAGAATTAATAAATTATTCCCATTCGTCCCCCCTAAAAATTTAGAGGGACCATCGGGAAAATAAATAACGAATTCCCGTTCGTCCCCATATGGGGACGAAGTCGAGGGGACGAACGGGAATACACCCAACATCCTGGGTACATTATTCTTGTTGCTTCTACATGTGAGAACAGTGTAAAGTTTTTTTTTTAAACATTTCAAAATATAAGATTAAAAATAAGCCCTGGCAGATAAGACATGACCAGTTTCAACTGACGGTGCCCTAGTGAGTGGGCCTAAGGGTTCCCCAACCCCTTTTTTTTGTTGATGAGAATTCATCAAATGACTTCTCCCGCTCTGAGCGGAGCGGGAGGGCGCTTCAGACTTTTACTGAGTAAAACCCACCCATGTTCCTTCAGTTGCCCGTGCCAGGGCCACGGTATCTCTTTCGAACAACCCGTGACCCCGACGGCATCGGCCCTATCGGACCTCATCATTGCTGACATCTCTTTGAGGCGCGCGTGGAACACGACGCGCCGTCCACCCGAACCTAGTCCTTACCGGACGGCGAGCTACCCATTACTCGCCGACCGCAAGCCCGCGCCTACGGTGGCCGGGAATCGGCTATTGATTCTCGCCGCCAGGGTCCCCAACTCCTAGGATGACATAATTATAGACATTATTGGTGAGTTTCTTCAGAAAGGTCTACATGTAAGAACATAAGATAGCCGTCCGCAAGTGTATCTCTGCGGTTCCGCAACCTTTGCTTCATTCATCAGCTGAGGACTTGTGTGTAACATTGAATTTACGACAGCCTAATAATAAAAACTACCTTAAGTTGCATGTCTGTTCCATTTACCTATGTAAACAAAACCAGGGTTGTTCTTTCACTGATCAACTAACTAATTTTTTAAGTAATTTACATAAATCAGTGCTGAGCAATCCGAATGACAAGTACTTAATTATTGGTGATTTTAATTTGAGTGAGATCTTGTGGCAACTTGATAGTAACATGTTAGTTCCTACTAACCTAAATGGATGTGATGAGTTAATGCTTACGGATGATTTGCCCTAACGGGCTTAATCAATACAACGCAATATTAAATGAGTACGGTAAGACTTTGGATTTAGTTCTGTGTAATGATTTTGTTTCAGTGTGTGAATGCCTAACGCCGCTATCTCCTGTTGATAAATATCACCCAGCACTTTGCGTTGACGTAAATTTTGTGGAATATCAGTACTTAAAGCCCGCTCCTTATACCCGGTACTTGTTTGATAAAGCAGACTTTGTAGCCATCAACAGGGAAATATCAGCAGTTGATTGGCAGAATGTTTTTGTTGGCAAATCCCTTAATGGCGCTATAAAATATTTTTATGACACTATTGCTGATATTCGAGGTAGGTTAGTCCCTACAATATCAGTCTCTCATAGCTCTTATCCAACCTGGTATACACCTTCACTTAAGCGTTTGTTGAAAGAGAAGGCTAAATATCTACGTAAATTTAAATTGTATGGTAGACTCTCTGACGAAGTGACTTTCAAACATTTGCGAGAAAGAGTAAAAAATCTTGAACAGGTATGTTACTCAATTACATCGCAGCTACCGAAACTTCAATTGAAAAAAACCCGAAATCTTTTTGGAGATGTGTTAAGCAGCGATCAAAGTCTAATGTCTTGCCAAGCTATTTTAAATATAATGACGTGACAGTGTCTTCCCCTGAGTCCATTTGCAATACTTTTTCGTCTCACTTTTATTCTACGTTTCTCAACCCTGGCAGCTACTCTGACCCATCCCATGGTAATTGTTCTTCCCAAACTAGGTACTTCTAATCCTAATATACTCTCCGATATTCATTCCATTGAAATTAATATTGATGATGTAGGTAAGCTACTTAGTAAACCAGATCCCTCAAAATCAGCAGACCCGGACCATTTATCACCTGTGTTCCTGATTGGTTGTGCTAAAACTATTGCCTTACCGATATCGTTATTATTTAAAAAATCCCTATCAACTTGTACGGTGCCTCATATTTGGAAGTCTGCCTTTATAACACCAGTCCATAAAAAAGCGCACAAAAACAAAATAGTTAATTATAGACCGATTTCCAAACTGTGTATACTGGCTAAAGTTTTTGAACGATTGGTCTATGATCAGGTTTACGCAGCACTTAGTTCATCTTTTAGTCCTTCACAGCACGGGTTTTTAAAGAGTCGTTCAACAGTCTCCAACCTAGCTTTTGCTAAATGACTTTTTAACTCTTAGTATGGACAAAGGGGCGCAGGTCGACGTCGTTTATACGGATTATAGTAAAGCGTTTGACAGAATCGATCATGACTTACTTAAAGCAAAACTATTTAACATCGGTATTAGAGGTGACCTACTTCGCTGGTTTTCGTCTTACTTGGATAACAGGTCTCAAGCTGTAGTTGTCAGCAACTACATTTCGAGCTGGGTTTCGGCTCTCAGTGGTGTTCCCCAAGGTTCCCTGATAGGCCCGTTACTCTTCATTATTTACGTAAACGACATTGACACGTGTTTCCATAACTCTAACCTTCTTTGTTTTGCTGATGATATGAAGATATTATCTTCTATATCATCACTTAGTGATATGGATGCTCTCCAATTTGACCTAACAAGACTTGATGAATACTGTAGCGTCAATAAATTAGACCTAAACCCTACTAAATGATCCGTAATTTCGTTTAGTAGAAAACGCTTTTCACTTCATACCGCCTATAAGCTGAAAAGTCAGCTACTGCAGAGATGTGGCGGTGTTCGTGACCTGGGCGTATATCATGACTCTAAACTTCAGTTTAATGTCCACGTTGAGCAAATAGTGGCTAAAGCATCCAAAGCATTAGGTTTTGTTGTGAGACTAGCAGCGTGTTTTAAGAATGTAAAAACTATTAAGATATTGTATTGCTCATTTGTGAGAAGTCATTTAGAATATGCTTCTCAAATTTGGAACCCGCGTTATGGCGTGCACATTGATCGCATAGAGTGTGTGCAAAAAAGATTTGTTCGGTTTCTGTGCTATCGTTTGCGTATACCATACCACAGTTGTGATTATTTGGATCTCTGCAGGAAATTTCACCTACAACCACTTACTAACCGTCGTCGATTGGCGGATTGTACATTTTTGCTCAAAATTGTATCAAATGAGGTGGACTGTCCGCAGCTTTTGCGTAAGCTGTATTTTAATGTTCCCCAGCGAACTCTCAGATTTAATTCTCCTATAGCTATTCCGTTGTCTTCTTCCAACTACAGGCAAAACTCATATTTAGTGCGACCGAGTAAAGACTTTAATGACCTATGCAAGCAGTTCTCTTTTGACTTGTTTTCAACCAAAGGCTCAAGCGTACGCAATAGGCTGAACCTGGAATTTTCCAAAATTCATTCATAGTGTTAATAATAGTTGTGTTTCTTATTTTATTTTTTTGTAATCTATTCCTTATGTTTGGCGGTGCCGATTTAACGATTGGTGCTCATCTTTTCTTGATGTCTTGTCGTGTGTAAGATCTCTTATTATAATTACTGTATAGCTAGCCGTGAAAACCTGTGATTGGCTTCATGTTTCTTATTTCAGTATATTTATTGTTTATAAGTTAAGCTATTGGTTTTCCACATGTTAAATAAATAAATAATACAAATGAGGCAAAGCCTTCTGCCTACCCCCATGAGAAGAAGTCGTGAGTTCATGTATGTTTGATTGTAGACAATTTAATTAATTCTTGTCGATGTCGATCTTTTTGAAGCTGACTGTACTACCCTAATCTGAACATAAGTTGTAATAAGTTCAGCTCGTAGCTGCGCAGACACCTGGGCGCAATTTGTGCTGATGAGTGCAGTACGTACCTACATAACTACAGCTTACAAGCTGAGTTAAGTACACCATCTAAGTAATTAACTGGCGGTTTGTAATTTGATGTGTTGGAACTTAGAACTATTTACTTACGTATGTTTTGGAGTTATGTCTGTAAGCTTACAAGCGTTATAAATCAATCTGCCTAGCCTTTTCCCAACTAGTTGAGGTTGGCTTCCAGTCTAACCGGATGCAGCTGAATACCAGTATTTTACATGGAGCGACTACCTATCTGACCTACACAACCCATTTACTTGGTAATACGATACTGTCAAAGATCCACGAATGACAGCTGGGACCAACGGCTTAACGTGCTTTCCGAGGCACGGAGGAGTCTCGGTGTGTAAAGATGGTCACCCATCCACGGACCAAACCCGGCAAGCGTAGCTTAACGTGACGGATCGACCCGCGCGACTGTTATTACTTAGCCACGAGCTCCTCCAATAAACCAATAAACTATATTAAAACAAACACAAAGAATAAGCACGTATTACAGAAGCACTATGGCAGCCCAGTGGCCACGTCCCATATAAATCCATACTCCCGATCTGGACATAAAGGCGGATCATAAAATAAAACATTACAGTAACCCAAGAAATGTCGGTGTCAGGTCGTTGTGACCATGAGTTGGACTTATATAAAAACTTTTTTACAAAAAAATACAACCGACTTCCAAAAACAACACTACAAAGTGAAAAATAACTTTAATTTCGGAAGTCGGTGTCTGGTTAAATGTATTTTCGTTTTTTGCCACCGACTTCCGAAATTAAAGATATTTTTCACTTTGTAGTGTTGTTTTTGGAAGTCGGTTGTATTTTTTTTTTTTAAAGTTTTTATTTTTCACTTTCTAGTTGTGGTACCTACCTCACACAAATTCTAATACCACTACCTGCAAAACAAACTAGAACATCATCCATATAAAAGTGGGAAAAAAATACGTACTATTGAATCTAACTCAAAAACTACCCAAGCAAAGTTAATCAATTTTATATGCGATCAATTTTGAGGTATACCCTCTCGGATAAAACAATTTTTTTTCAAATCGGATATTTCTGTAAAAAGTTATGCGTGGTCAAATATTACAAAAAAAAAAAAATATACGTGTCGAATTGAAAACCTCCTCCTTTTTTTCGTCAGTTAAAAAGGGATAGGTACTCGTATATTATTTTCTTCGGATGACAGCGTTGTCGAGGAATAGGTACTTGTTTTTAACCGACTTAAAAAAACCGGCCAAGTGTCGGACTACGCACAATGAAGGGTTCCGTAGTTGAAAAGAATTTATCCCAAAAACAAACTTAACGTTATAGTTGAAAAACATGTTCTCGAATACATTGATACATGTCACGGTCAATTGTCTTACAGCAAATTCAAGTTTGTTTTATTTAAGTATGTTCCCCGATTACTCGTAGACAGCTGGCTGGATCAGGATATACTTCCCAGGTGGTCCCATTGTCATCAGGTCAGGATCTGATGATGGTATCCTGGAGAAATCGAGGGAACTCTTCAAATATTATGGGCACACCTTTAGCCATTTGGGTATTTTTTTATAGTAACTCATGCATTTGCTCTCGGAAAGCACCATTAAATTTGGTGAAGTGGAACTGATAATGAAGACCACAGATAGCCACCGGAACTGCTCAAAAATATGCATTTCACGGGTTGCAATTTGATTACTTAATCACTGAAACGGCTGGACCAATTTTGACGGGACTTTCACTGGCAGATAGCTGATGTTATTTAACTTGCTTACTTTACTTTTATTTAAGAAAATCAATTAAGGTTCTGCGCAAAAAAAAATAAAACCCATGAAATTGTGAACAAACTCCGATTCAAACAGGGAATTGACATCCACGAGGCCGAAGCTGCGGGCAACACCTAATAAAAATCTCTTAAAATCTCAGCATGTTGGTTGGCCTATATTTCACAAATAACGTGACAAGCAACACTATTTACTACCGCACTCGGAGAGGACATCTAACGGTTTATTGCGCTTCAGAGACGCTTCATAACGTTTAAATTCTTGAAAATATTTTAGAAATCATATTAGTAGAATCAGACTAGGTTTCGTTTTACCCGACTACGGTAAAGCCAAAAGGAAGGGTTATGATTTTAGCGGTCTATGTATGTATGTAAGTATGTATATTAGTATGTATTTACGTGTGCTCCACCGTAGCACCAAAATTACTGAACCGATTTTAATGAATGATGTATCAATAGATTCGTAATAATTTCCCAGGTTGAATAGGCTATATAAATTCTCCCTAAATTTAATATGGTGGACTTTACACGTAAATTTCTGACCTCAAAAAAAATTTTATTGAGATAATCACGACATGTTTAGTATCAAAAGAAAGGTCTTGACAAGCACATTATAAATATGTATATATTCATATTGTTTAAGTAAACAAATATGTTTAAATTGTTAAAAATAAGTAAAAGTAAATAATATTAACAGACCGACCGCGGCGAGCGTGATTTTTCAGTAGTCGGGTTTTAGTTTTTCAACTTACTTTTTAGGAGGTCATTTTATTACTCTTGCTTATTTACGTACCTGAAAAGATATTCGCATGTTGGATTCGTATCGTCTAAATTGATATTTTGTTATTCTTAGAAAATTTGATCGGCTGTTTACCTCAAAGGCAGAGGTTGATAATAACAATAAAAAAATAAGTATAGTAATTACACTTGTACCATTTCGGTGTATCAAATCATTATCGTTAGTGTCTACGCAAAATGATACGCGATCATGTGAGTCATTTTGCGTCCAAATTACCGGTACAGGCCGCGATAACTGACTTTTAATGATTTGAAAAAAATTATGTTAAATTAAAGCATATACATTATAACGTAATATGTGAATATTTGAAGATATGTTTATACTACATAGTTTAATTAATTTGCAAAGTTATATCTAACGCAGATAAGAAACTGAGAATCACGTAAAACCTATCAAGCGTATTTTTATGAAACCTTCATCATTTTAAATATAATTTAATCATGTATCTTAAAAGATACATGATTAAATTATATTTAAAATGATGAACACGTGTAGGTACTAAAGTACCTACACGTGTTTCAATACAATATCTTTTTTTTATGTATAATAAATAAATAATGCGTCTAATTTGGGACAGCGCTCCTTGATGGGCGAGTTTTACTGGGTGGACTTACGACGCATTGCATGAGCTCAGCTCAGAATACGCAAGCTAACCACTAAAGGCCGTTGGCATAAACCTGCGTCTAAAGATATAAGGCGATGTTACAAAACGGAGGTCTGATACACCAAAATGTTACATTTGTTAACAAGGCCTTAGAGGCGAGCCAAGCACAAACCCAAACTCCGGGTTGTAACTGAAAATTTCCTGATCAAAAACCCAATAACACTTTGGCCGACCCGGGTATCAAAATCACTTGCGACCAGTAAAATATATTTCTAACTAGGTGTTGCCCGCGACTTGGTCTACGATCCAGGATGAAAAGAAGCCAGCTAACTTTCTGTCAAATTTTATAACGATCAATTCAGTGATTTAGGCGTAAAAAGGTAACATGACAGACAGACAGAGTTACTTTCACATTTTGTAATATCAGTGTAAACCTCAATCGGCGGAAGTATAATACCTTATCGGTAATTATATTTTCGAGCCGTTTGGGGTTGCCTCGGGCCGTGGGGTCCGAGTGCTCATGGTTTGTTCAATGAAATCTCCAAACGGCTGGTTGACACTTCCCGTGACTCTATGGCTGGCTTTTACCTTGGCCAGAGGCTATAAAGCATTGCCATAAAACGTGCCAATGCCGCCAGTCTCTTGGGTACATTACCAATTGACAGCGATGCGGAGGTATTTTTCGACGCCGTATTTTGATTTTATTAAAGTTTTAGGTTAGGTTAGGATATTATATTTTTAACTTAATTATTTATATTTTATTTTCATCTGATTGAAGTCTGAATGGTATAGATGGTAAAGACAGTATGGATGAGAAAGTCAGAGCAAACTTGTCCTAAAAATTAAATCGATAAGCATTGTCACCCCACATTAAGGTAAGGTACGCGACCGATTTTTATACGTTTCACCTGTGCGTAATATATAGTTACCCTTTAAAATTTATATACTTATTGAAATAATTTCCTTTGGCCGTTTTATTGCTTTACTGATCTGCTATTGAAAGGGCTTTCAAAGTAGATGTCCGGTTTTTGTATGGCCGTTTTTAATTTTATTTATTTAAGATATATACGTTTACAAAAACAACAAAAAAATAATAAAAAGCTGTAACAGTAGTTTTATGTAATAAAAAAAAACAGTATCTTTATCGCTAACTACATAACTAATAATTCAATTTATCACATTAAGCACCTAGTTTTCTTCCTCCTCTCTCCTACTTGATCTATGCTGTGCCCGACAGGGTCCACAATTGTTACTAATATAATAATTTCCCTACCAACTTTATTCATTATGGTATCTACGCAATAAAGAATTGAATTGAACATAACAGATTTAAATAAATCTAAGGCGTTGTACGTTGGTTTTTTATTCCGAGAAAAATCTAACAAATCAAACTACACTTAAAAAAAACGGCACGGATCGATCAATCAGGTTAAGCTACGCTTGCCGGGGTTGGTCCGTGGATGGGTGACCATCTTTACTTAGCAAAACCCTTCCGGAAAGCACGTTAAGCCGTTGGTGCCGGCTGTCATACGTGGATCTTTGACAGTCGTTACGGGTCGTCAGAAGCTCGACACTCTGACAACGTCTTACCAAGGGGTATCGTATTACCCAGTAACTGGATTGTGGAGGTCAGATAGGAAGTCGCTCAATCTGAAATACTAGTATTCAGCTGCTTCCGGTTAGACTGGAAGCCAACCCCAACATAGTTGGGAAAAGCCTAGGCAGATGACAAAAGAAGAATTCCTAATTCGTTTGATTCCAACGAAGTAAGGTATTGATTATTCTGTAAACTCTGTTTATCCAAATCTAAGTAAACTTGAAAGATACTTCGAGCAACAATCGACGTTAATGAGACGAAATCCGGAGCACCTGCCGCCTTATTACGCCTTATTCCGCTTGGGCGACATCGCAACTGAGGCGGGCCGCGATGTCGTATGGGAGGCATCACGGTTGAGGATTGGCGACCGCGGCGGGAGAGGAGTGCCGGTATTGCGGTGCGCCGCTCTCTCTACCCTCCGCGGTCTTGACGGGGTCGCCACCGTGTGATGGCGGACGTTGTGGGGCCCGCAGGGGAGGAGGAGTGAATGTCGGTATGACGTTAGCCGCTCTACCTATCCTCTGCGGCCGAAAATTGGCAGGCGGCGGGACCAATGACCTCACCCGTCGCACCCCTGCGACGGGTGAGGTCATTGGTCCCCACCAAGGGTGCACAGACACGGGGTCGTCTAGCGCCCATGTGCTGGTTTGGTACCTGGGGTGTTCACGGCGTGTAATGTGTTCTGGTGCGCTGGTGATGGGTAGTACTCCTCAGAGGAGAGTCCAGTGACGGACAGCCGCGGCGGGTTCACGGATGAGTGCTAACGCGTGCTCGTATTCCCGCCATAAGTGGCTGAGGAGGACACTGTGGAGTTTTAGTGGCTTAGAGTCCCACATAACTGAACTATCTCCCCGTGGTAGTGCAGTATGCATTGAGTATTTCTCCACGATAAAAAAAAGGATGACTAACAGGAACTTTTTTTACTGTTTGTCTGACTGGTAATTTTTCTATTATTATTATATGGTATTTATGGTATTTATTATATGGTAATTTTTCTATTTATATTAATTTTTATTTCTTTCTTATTTGCAAAATAAGGTTTGACTTCCCCGGCGCTCTTCAGTTTATACATCGATCAGCTGGTTGGGGAGCTTGGTAGCACTGGTGGCGGATGCTCTATTGGTGGTAAAACTATCAATAGTATAAGCTATGCTGATGACATGGTGCTGCTGAGTCCCTCGATTGATGCGCTCAGACAGTTACTTGGAGTGTATGAACGATACGCAACGGCTCATGGTCTCTTGTATAATTATTGAGAATTACGGGGTAATAATAAGAGCAGCAGTGGTCTGATAGTACTAAATATATTCGTGGTGATTACTTTACAAGCAAGTGACAAGTAAAAACATAAACAAGTCCGTAACTACGCTTATTTAAAATTTGGTGACAGACATGTGTAAAAGATTATTCACACATGCCAGTGCATTTATTTATGCGACCTCCAATACGCCCCCTTAATCTATTACATATGCGTATGATTACTTCTGTACTTGTCAGTACTCGGTACATAAAACTAAATAAATCACTAACACTTCTATGTCCGACTGTACTACGCTGTACCCAAAAGTAGAGTACAAAAACAGAAGAAATCTAACAAAATAAAGCATGCATAACGAAACTAAATTTAGGAAATTATCTATTACACAAAACACTTATAGAAAACATAAAACATCAAAACATCAACTACTCATCCACCCCCTTAATAGAATAATTTGACAGGGATAAATCCTTTAAAAATTCTCTAAGTTTCGGACTGTGAACACTTTTAGTTAAGATGTCCGCTACCATCTTATCAGTTGACATGTACTTTATTTCAACTTTGTTAGCCAGTACACACTCCCGAATAAAATGATACTTGATATCTATGTGCTTTGTTCTATTATGCATCATTTTGTTAGCTGCAATTTTATGCGCCGACTGATTGTCATTATGAATTACTACCGCTTTACTATCCACAGCTGTCAAACTGTTCAGTAAACTACGTAAATAAAGAGCTTCCTTCGAAGCTTGACTCAATCCTACGTACTCTGCCTCTGTGGAGGACAAGGATACCGTCGCTTGCTTCCTACTCTCCCATGATACTATATTTTTACCAATCTTGAAAATTAACCCTGTGAAAGACTTTCTATCTAGTGCCCCTCCCCAATCTGCATCAACATAGCCTCGTAAATCTAAATCCCCCGACTTCCTAAAAGTGAGACAAAGGTTAGACGTGCCCTTCAAATACCTTAAGACCCGTTTGGCACATTTAAAGTGTATTTCATCATAACACGAATTAAATTGTGAAAGTACACTCACCGCATGTGCTATATCTGGTCGCGTATTACATGCCAAATAGTTTAGACACCCTATTAAGCTTTGATATGGCAGATCGCTATGGGAATTTGTCGATCTTACTAATTTCATTCCGACTTCCATTGGAGTTGAAACTGGCTTAGCGTCTGTCATGTTAAAGTCATTTAATATGTCCGAAATGAACTGTTCCTGATCTAGACAAATAACATCTTTATCTCTTCTCAGCCTCATGCCTAAAACATGCCTAGCCGCACCTAAATCTTTCACTTTAAACTTGTCAAGCAAACTGGTTTTTAATTTTTGCTTTTCTTGTTCACAATTTCCAAAAATAAAAAGATCATCTACATAAATAACGACAATTAACTTCTTATTATTTTTAAGTTGCTTTTGATACAAACACGGTTCTATTTTTGATTGCACAAAACCTAAATTCAACATCTCTTTGTCCAATTCCTTGAACCAAGCATTCGAAGCTTGTTTCAATCCATACAAAGAACGCTGCAGCTTACATACCCTGGTTTCATGACCTTTGACTACTGCTCCTTTTGGTTGGAACATGTAAATATCCTCTTTAATTTTACCATACAAAAAGGCGGTCGTAACGTCCCACTGGTCAATAAACCAACCGTATTCAACAGCTAGCGAGAACAACAGTCGTAGAGTAGAGCTTCTAACTACAGGAGAATATGTCTCAGTGTAGTCTACACCACATACCTGTGTGAAGCCTTTTGCTACTAGTCTAGCCTTGTACTTCGTTACCTTGCCTTCGCTATCTCTCTTGATTTTGAACACCCATTTGCACTGGATAGGCTTCTTATCAGCTGGAAGATCCACCAACGTCCAAGTCTGGTTCTCCTTTAGTGACATAAGTTCATCGTCTATCACTTTTTGCCATAAGTCACCATCGGATCTCGCCAACGCTTCATTAATAGTTAATGGATCACCATCAAGATTGCTCTCCTTGGCATACATAACATTGCATCCGTACCGATCGACTTGTCTGCGTTCTCTTACAGGATACCTTCTTTCTGATTCAGGTATTGTAACTTCCTCATCAGTCAATACAGATACTTGCTCTGGTACTGCAGGTTCAGGTCCAATCTCCTCCGATACTTCCACATTCTCGTCTACAGCATCACGGTACACATCTTCGTGAGCCTCCAAGGGTTTAGATCTGCTTGTAGATCCGTTAGATAAACTGGAAGGAATAGCATCTGTATTCAAGTTTATTATCACTTCCGACTTTTCCACGTTTTCTTTTTGAAGAAAAACGTTTTCCAGAAATTTGACATCTCTTGCAGTTGTCACTTCACCTGTCTTAGGATTCATCAGACGATAACCCTTCTGATTATCTGGATATCCAATAAAAATCATCGGTTCCGTCTTCATGTCCAGTTTGCGTCTCTTTTGTTTTGGTATCAACCTATACGACAAACAACCAAAGATTTTCAGATGACTAACATCCACATCTTTTCCAGTCCAAATCTTCTCTGGTACTGCATTCCTCAATGCTTTCGTGGGGCTTCTGTTCTTTAGGTATACAACAGTATTTACAGCCTCGGCCCAATACTTCTTGCTCAGGTTTGATTCTGACAGTAATGTTCTTGCCTTTTCTATTATAGTCCGATTCGCTCTTTCTGCGACAGAATTTTGTTCTGGCGTATACGGTACAGTCGTCTGGTGTTTTATACCTGCAGACTTTAAAAATGATTTAAATTTACCATTACAGTACTCTGTGCCGTTGTCAGATCTTAGACATTTAATAGATTTACTCGTCTCATTCTCAACTTCCGCCTTGTATTCACGGAACTTATCAAAAGTTTCACTTTTGTTCTTCAAAAAATACACATGAGTCTTCCGAGAATAATCGTCGATAAATAGAAGAACATACCTCGAACCACCGAACGACGGCTCCTCGATAGGTCCACAAACATCGCTAAAAACCAACTGTAAGACCTCGTTCGCTCTCGTACCTTGGTTTTTATAGGGACTTTTGCATGTCTTTCCTTCGATACATGGAATACACGGCTCGCATAAATCGGTACTCTTAAATTCCATACCGCTTACTAAAACTTTCATTTTATTCATATAATTACGCGATAAATGAGCTAATCTTTTATGCCAAATGTTCGAAATATTTCCATCTTGTTTTGACAGTGTCACATTCACGACGTTATTTTTATTTTCTGTCAATTCATAAATTCCGTCGACTTCATGACATCTTGCAACAATTCGATTCTTATTTTGAATCATGCAACCTCCTTTGCCAAAATTCATGCAATAATTCTTCTTGGTCAAATCGCTCACCGAAATTAGGTTCATGGATAAATCAGGAACATGTAAAACGTTTTCTAAAATAAAATTTTCGTTTTCGCTGACTTGTGGCTCAGCATTTCCTCTTCCTTTCACCAATAACTTCTCGCCGTTTGCTACTGCGATCTTCATGTTGCCCTTTTCAGGTGTATAAGACAACAATTTGCTTTTATCGTGAGTCATATGATTTGAGCACCCACTGTCTAAATACCACTTATCTTTGTTTATCGCCTCCTTCGTATTCAGGCAGATATTCGCGGTTTTGATCCGCTCCTTGCACTCGGACGCCTTGTGTCCTTGCTTGTGGCACTTAAAACACTTGTAGACGAACTTCTGCTTACGATCGTTAGTTTTAATATTAGATCTCGCATCGTTCTGTACTTTACGTGTAACTAAGGCTTGTTCGTTCTCGGTGTTCAACTTACTCTGTCTACTTCCTTCTTGTAACAATTTCATTTTAATTTGCTCTAACGTGATCTCTTGTCCACTATTATCTACAGCCATGATGAGAGGGCTGTACTCAGCGGACAATCCACCCAGCAAAATCGATATTATCCAATCATCAGGGATTTGAGCATCAATATCGGACAATTGTTGTGTCAGGAATGTAATTTTGGATATGAAGCTTTCCATAGAATCAAAATTCTCTAACTTACAGTTGAAAAGCTCTCGCTGAATATGTATACGTCGTCCCCAACCTTTGTCTTCATACGCTTTCTGTAAGCTGTTCCAGGCTTCTTTCGCAGTCTTCGCATTGTAGACGTGGGTAAAGCACTCTGGTTCTAACAACAAGCATATTGTCGTTCGTGCCTGCCGGTCTACGTCAGCATTTACTACATTTGTAGAAATTACTCCCCACCAGTTTTTATTTTCCAAGTAATTTCGCACCAAGAATTTCCAATTTGGGTAGTCGGACGATCCTTTCAGCTTCTTAATGCCACTTATGCCAACTTCAGCTGACATAATTGTGGTTTCGTAAGTTTCACAATTAACCACTCCACTTATTAATTATGCTCTAGCACTATCAGAGCATGAATAAGACCATAACCTATTGAGAATTACGGGGTAATAATAAGAGCAGCAGTGGTCTGATAGTACTAAATATATTCGTGGTGATTACTTTACAAGCAAGTGACAAGTAAAAACATAAACAAGTCCGTAACTACGCTTATTTAAAATTTGGTGACAGACATGTGTAAAAGATTATTCACACATGCCAGTGCATTTATTTATGCGACCTCCAATAATAATGTCAAAAAGAGTGAGGTTATGGTGTTTTGTGCGGGTCCTAGAAAACTGACGACAGTTCCTCCTGTTTACTAGTATGGGGTGGCACTTAAGAGTGTCTCGTTTTAAATACCTTGCGTACATTTTGACTGAGAACCTTTTTGATGACGAGGATGTAGAGATAGAGCGAAGGGCGTTGTCGGTTCGATGTAATATGCTAGCCCGCAGGTTTGCTAGGTGTACTAAAGAAGTGAAAATTACGCTGTTCAAGGCATACTGTCAGACGTTTTACATCTGCAACCTGTGGGTCAAGTATACGCAGAGGGCCTACAGCGTCCTTCGAGTTCAGTACAATAATGCTTTTCGGGTGTTGCTGGGGCTTCCGCGGTTCCGTAGTGCGTCGGGTATGTTTGCCGAGGCAGGCATAGATAGTTTTGAGGCTACCATGCGCAAAAGAACGGCATCCCTAATGCGTAGAATACGTGGAAGCTTCAATAGCATCCTAAAGGTTATTGTGTCCCCATAAAGAAACTCAGCTCAGATGGTTTTTTCATGGATAATTATTAATCTGCCTACCTTCGGAGAAAACATGCCTGATGTTATGGTTTAAAAAAAAAAGTGTGCGGTCGGGGGACCCCCGTCAGGAACGAAGTTTCTTCTTACGTATGATCTAAACCAAAAACAAAATTTTCGCAGCCTCTTGTCAGATACCTTTAGAAGATATCCTGGACAGTGCAGCGTATACCAAAATTTTCCAGCTTCGAGAGGAGTATGGAGATAGTGACAGTGTCGAAAGCTTTAGATAGATCTAAAAAGATAGACCCTCGGACCCCACGGTCCGAGTGCTCATGGCCTCTTTAAGGATATCTCGAAACGGCTGGTTGACACTTCCCGTGACCCAAGGGCTGGCTTTTACCTTGGCCAGAGGCTGAGCATTGCCATACAACGTGGCAATGCCGCCAGTCTCTTGGGTACATTAGCAGTCGACAGCGATGCGGATGAATTTTTCGACGCCATGTTATAGATTGTGAATAGTTTTAGTTAAGATATAATTTTGTTATTTTTAGGTTATGTTTATATTACATTTAAATAAAATTTTAAGTAAACTAAAAAAAAAAATAAAGATAGACAGTGTTTTTTTTTTATTATCAATATTATTAATAATAGTATCTGTTAGATCCATAAAACAATAACGACGCTGTGTCGGTCGAACCCATAGATTTTTATATTTCTATGGTCGAACCCGTGAACCCGTGCGTATGATGTGTCTTATTGGTAAGATTCATGCGATGTCACGTGGCGGTAGCGAGCGCCATCTCTTAGAAAGCAAGGAGTACTACTATAATAGAGATAGAGCCCAAAGACGACAACGTAAATTGAATTAGATCCTCGACTTCACTTTAGAGGACGTTATGGAATCGTTGCACTTAACTGCTATGCTTTTTTTAAATACACTTCTGGACACATCTTTTGGCCCACCTTGTATTTTCAGTTTCGTTTGGTCCTAGCTAAAATTTTATATTAGGTCGAGCAAAAAGTTTTTATGCAGTTTTGAACCTGGCACATTCGCAATTTCATTGAATAGTCTTTTTTTGAATTTCGAACACAGAATTTAAAGAAACAAAAGACAATTTGGAGCCTGTTTGTTAATATCAAACAATCGAATACTAAGAAAACTTGGTTTTATTGGTTTACTTGGATTTAATTCTTGAAAAAGTGATTGATATCTTTGGTTTTGCAACAAACATTACTTATTCTTAACATTAAGGTGAGGTTCTATCAATAATCTATGGATACTTCACCTGAAGTCGCCGCCCAAGCTGTGGCACTTATTCAGGCCGGACACAGCCAAAGAAACGTGAGTGCTCAACTTAATTTAAGTCGATCTGCGGTCCGAAATGTTTATCGGAGGTACCTAGAGACTGGCGGCTTTGTTCGTCGCCAAGGAAGGCCACGATCTCGGGTCACAACTGAAAGGCAGGATCGATTCATCATGACGACCAGCTTGAGAAATCGTCACCTTACCTCCATTGAGATACAAAACCAACTTCGCGACTTCCACGGAGTATCTGTGAGCGCTCGAACTGTTCGGAGAAGGTTAAAAGAACGCGATATGGTACCACACAAGCCAGCTAATGGCCCCAAACTAACGCGAGCCCACCGAACAGCGCGCCTTCATTTCGCACGCAGTCATTTAAATTGGACACAGCAAGATTGGAGCCGTGTACTCTTTTCTGATGAGTCTAAAATTGTGTTACATGGCAATGATGGAAGGAAGAAGGTCTACCGACGTAAGGGAGAGCGTTTCGCACAATGCTGCTTTGAAGAGAGGGTTGCTTATGGCGGTGGCTCATGGACTGTCTGGGGCGGTATATCTGCGAGCAGCAAAACTCAACTTGAGGTTGTTACAGGACCACGGCTGCCAACATTAAATGCTGAAAGGTACATTCGTGAGTGCTTAGAACCTCACGTGATACCATACGCGGACTATGTGGGCCCAAATTTCCTTTTTATGCATGATAATGCAATAGCCCATGCGGCCGGCATCGTCAGGGAATATCTTCGGAATGTGAACATCACAGTTATGGACTGGCTAGCCAGAAGCCCAGACATGAACCCCATTGAGCACATGTGGGACGAGCTAAAAAGACGTGTTAGGGCTCGTCAGCCAGTTGCCCAGATGATGCAGGAGTTGAAAACTGCCATAGAAGAGGAATGGGAGATGATCCCTCAAAATTTCATAGAGCGGTTGATAAACTCTATGCCTAATCGTATGAGAGCTGTGGTAGATGCCCATGGAGGCAACACGCGTTATTAAATTAAACCTTTATTTGATAAAACATGTTTTTTATTCAAAAATCAATTGCCTTTAACAAGGCGCATATCCGACTTGTTAGGCGTAGCTCCATGTCGTATGGTATTCTGAATTCAAATTTAAAACAATACCATCGAAAAAGATGGTAAAATGTATCATGTTTAAAACTGCATCAACAGTTTTTGTTCAATCTAGCAATCATATTTCGGTAGGGGCCATCGAAACCTAAACTCTAAGGTGGGCCAATAGATGTGTCCAGAAGTGTAGTTATGGCGGCCCTTCGGGCATCCAGCCCATCGGGCATTTGCCCAAATTACCCATATGGCCAACCCGGGCCTGTATGTGACTACACCATCATTATGGTTTTTATAAAAGAAAATATAGGAGTTGTAACCGACATCATTTGACATTTGCCCGAAAGATGAAAATACTAATGTATTTTATTTACAGTTGGTTATCTTCAAGCACGGCCCGATATCTGTGGCTATTTACGCGTCACGAAAGTCCTTCAGTTTCTATTCCAACGGCGTCTACTTTGAGCCTGAATGGTGAGTTTTATGTTTTCTTTTTATATAGGACTTGGTAATCACGCCCTTCACATCCGCTGGAATAACCTGCGCTGTCGCATCTTAATATATTTTTGGACTTTGCTCTATCTTTACTAAAACTGGCAAATCAGATAGCTTTCCATACATAAATACATAAACTCACGCCTCCTTCCCATGGGGGTAGGCAGAAACTACAGAACCCCACCTGTTATGATCCTTACATATTCCTTTTGCTTCGTACCTACACTACAGTCTTGCATTTTAATATCAAATGAATCAAGCTTGAGTTTTTTTTTTCTTATAAATTTACCAGTAAGGTCTAAAACTCATTATGTAAAAGTTATAGTGACTGTCCATATTCACAACGTTTCGTTTTTTCGTTTGTTTACAAATAGTCTTAAGAAAATTAATTGTATTTAATCCAACGCTTTTTCTAACACACCCTAGAAGGCAATAGAACATTTATGCAAAAGCAATTTTAAATCATCTGATATTTCTCTCCTCAGCAACAACAAAGTCAATGAGCTCGACCACGCAGTCCTAGCAGTAGGTTACGGGATCGTCAAGGGTCAGGAGTACTGGCTAGTGAAGAACTCCTGGTCTAACATGTGGGGTAACGACGGTTATGTACTCATGTCGACAAGAGACAACAACTGCGGCGTCCAGTCTGCCCCGACATATGTTTTGATATAATAGGGTAACACTGATTATTAGCGTAAGTTAGGGTGAAGTTCATTATTTGACTATATAACTTTTGGATAATTGATATGATGTAATCAAAAAGCTTATCATCGTTGTCTTTGAGTGACTGAATGTTCTTTTGGGTGCAGTATCCGTTACTTATGCTCATAAAATAGTAATTTATCTACAAGATCTTTGATAAATTGCATAAAATTTCTAATAACAAGAAGTCATTAGAAATTCTTGTAAGAAAGATGTGGCTACACTATTTACAATACGTCTGTGACACCAATTGAAAGTAGGGTAAAAGTGATTATTATGTTATAAACATTCATTATCATTCCGTAAAAGTTCATTGTTTGACATGGATAGTTTTATATTTTCAACATATTATGTTTTGTCAAATTAAAAAAAAAATAATCAAAAAAATATGATTTTAAAGTAATAAAGATCTTTTAAACTTACCTAATTAGATAAAATTATGTATTTTTCTTGCAATATGTAGATACAAAGAAAATTAGGCAAAAATGTGAGAGGGTTTTAATAAGAAAATCTAAAACTATATTGAAAAAAATTGTAAATTATTATTAACATTGTAGCCCCATGTCAGCTTTTAAAAAGTTTATGCTCAGCAAGTCTTTGTCTATGGCAACAATTAAAAAATATATTTTTACCATAGATTTTAAAATTTTAAAACTGGGTATGTATGCTGCTATGCTCTCTGAAGTTTTTAAGAATACACTTTTGAGTAAAATTATTAAACAATCTTTTTTATAACCAAACTAGTGACCTGCCCCTGCTTCGCACGGTTTTTTCGACTGGATTAAACATGGAGATTTCTTTATTTTTGCGTAGATGTGACGCATATTTTCCCAAAAACTTGCTTTCTACATTGCTTATTTTATTTTTTTTTGTCCTTTGCGTCATGTTTACCGCAAATAAACGTATTTTCTTTCTTTTCTTTCTTATTAGGTATGTGTAAGTAATATTAATGTAGTATTATGCACATAAACCTTCCGGAATAAATTCTCCAAGAACCAATCGTACCCATTCCCTTCAACCAGTTACGCAGGTGGCTACAGGAGTTCACCCACACACAAGCGGAGAGCTGGTGGTCCTCGAGATCAGGTTGCAGGCAGTCCAGGGAGGCCATCCCGACCCTGGATGGTACGCTTACCAGGCGATTATTACGTCTGGACAGGAACGGGCTGCGCATGGTGACGGGGACCATCACTGGACACTGCTCATTAAACAAACACTTCCACACAATAGGAATAACGGACAGTCCTCTGTGCAGGGCCTGCATGGAGGCTGAGGAAACCGTTGCGCATGTGCTTTTTGAATGCACAGGCGTCACCCAGATTAGAACAGAAACTCTCGGAATATCCCGAACTTTCACAGATGTTCTTAACAAACCCGGAGATTTGATTAAATTCTGGAGGGAGGTGGGCTGGTTGGAATAAACCCCCGACGGCCGCCATGGCCCACGCACAATGCTCCACATGAAGGACTAAGTGCGGAAACCAAATCCTTTAACATAGAACATAGAAATTCTCCAAGAATGATGATGAAACCCGCATCAAGATCCGTTGCGCCATTTCGAAGAACAACGCGGTCACACAGGCAGACACGAAAAGCAACTTTTATTTATAACTAGCTTTTGCCCGCGGCTTCACCCGCGTGCATATCGGTAAACATTCCACGGGAACGTACTACCTGAAAATCGTTCCTTATTTCTTGTCTAGATTAAAAAGGGTAATACCTCTGTGCAAAATTTCAGCTTTCTAGGCTCAAGGGTTTGGGCTGGGCGTTGATGAGTCAGGCAGTCAGTCAGTCAGAACTTCTGTTTTTATTTATATAGATAAGTGTTATGGACAGCGAGTATAGAACGGAAATATCCTTACAGCGTCGATATTTACTTATTAAAAAAAACCGGTCAAGAGAGGCTCGGAATCGCGCACCGAGGGTTCCGTTCCGATTTCTGAAAAAGTGTGCTATTTAGAGACATTGTTTTATTTTTCATGTAATCTTTACATAAATTTCTATCACATAGAATAATTTCAGATTTTTCTCTATGCAAACTTCAGAGATAAGATTTGATGAAAAATGTAAAAAAATACCATCCCCCCGGACGGTATTTTTAGGGTTCCGTACCTCAAAACGAAAAACGGAACCCATATAGGATCACTTCGTTGTCCGTCTCTCTGTCTGTCTATCAGCCTGTCTGTCTGTCCGTCTGTCTATCTCTCTGTCTGTCAGTCTGTCAAGACCCTTTTTCTCAGGAACGCGTGGAGGTAACAAGTTGAAATTAATATCAAATACTATTGGTCTCTTGGAGTCCTAAAAAACTCCAGCTTCTAAGTCAACGCAATAAAAACATACGGTCATTTATGCGACATATTTTGATACTCGCAACTAAATCAAAACCTATAGGGTACTTCCCGTTGTCCTAGAATCACGAAATTTGACAAGAAGCAAGATCTCACAGCACAAATAAAGGAAAAAGTTCCAAAACAGTTAATTTGTAATTCTATCATATAAAAAAAAATTCAACTTTGTCAGTCTGTCATGACTCTTTTTCTCAGGGACGCGTGGAGTCATCAAGTTAAAATTAATATCGAATACGTAGTCTATGGTCCCTTAGAGTTTAAAAAAAAATCGTGCTTCTATGTCAACGCAATAAAAAAATACGGCCATTTTGCGACGCATTTTGATACTCGCAACTGTCGCAAATAAATCAAAACCCCCCAAAATTTCCCGTTGACCTAGAATAATGAAATTTGGCTAGAAGCAAGGTCTCCCAGCACAAGTAATGGAAAAAGTCCGAAAATTGTTAATTTGTAGTTTTATGACATAATTTTTTTTTTTTTGGGATCCTTTTTTGTTTGTTTGGGATAAATTCTTTTCAACTACGGAACCCGTCATTGTGCGTGTTCCGACTTGCACTTGGCCGGTTTTTTTACATTCTTCATCATTTCATCAAGCTAGGTGGAGCGACGATCTTCGCAGGGTGCTGGTATTCTGGTATAAGATGGTTGAAATTGGCCGAGGACCAATCTCAGAAGCATGCAATTGGATAGCCCTATTGTTACGTGTATCTGAGGACTGCTATAGCCTGTTAATACACATAACTACACGCCTGAATTCCAGGGAGGGTTAAGCAGCGGTGTACCTCTAGTGCACCCACATTTCGCCAGTTATGTGGCAAGTAATAGGAGGCGAGCCTATTATCAACCAAGCACAAATATAGACGCCTGCTATTGAGTTCCTGATGGAACTTTGCACGACCCGGTAATCGAACCTAGGACCTCATGCCCAGCAGTAACTCTTGCGACCACGAGACCAATTAGGTAATTGATAAAAAGTCCTCAATATTGACCTCAAATTGACCTCTACAATGAAAAGTTGAAGGGATTTTTTGATCATGTAGGATGGAGAGTCCCAATAGGTAATAATACCAGAATTATTGTGAAATTCTTCCCAAGTTGTTTGTCGATAGGTACTCTATTACCAAGAATTATGAATTACTATATAATTGCATTATCTTATTAAGGAAAATCCGAAAAACAAACACAGTTACTGCTAAGTGCCCTGACTTTTATCTTAGGTTATCAGAGCCGACTGTGGTAAAGATATACGGAGGAGATCGGGCACGAACGGAACTAATACTTGTGTTCAATTAAGTTTATATTTCTGTAATGTAGGTAGATTAATTAATTAGTACGTAAGCATGTCGGTAGATGTAAGTTGCACCTACATGAAGGCAGTCCAATTATAGCTCTGTTCTAGAACGCCTGTCTTTCATTGTCTCCGGACATTACAATTTCTGTCAATAGTACTGTCAGTCTCACTATTTTTGTCATTCATACACAAAACACTCGTCATTCCTAATAATACTGGTATTATTAGGAATGTATGGGTATTATTATTATTGGTATTTGACATATCTCGGGACCCTGGGGTCCCGGACCTTTGGAAGGCGTACGAAAGGCCGAAGCCAACTCGTAGAAGCCCCTTTGACAATTTTAAATGACGAGGAGGCATTAGCCGTCGTTTATCCCTGTATGCACTATGCAAGTGCACCCAAGGACAACCCCCGGTTAGTGCAGGACTATTGCAGAACATGGAAACATAACATATTGGGTGGCTATAGTGGATTGGGTACCTTGAACTATGAAATAACCATGTTCCCTGCCTGACCAATGTTATATAATATAGGGTGAGAGGTAATTAGTGACCGATACCTAAACCTGAGGACCCGTAAAGATCTACGAATGATAGCCGAGGCCAACGGCTTAACGTGCTTTCCGAGGTATAGAGGGGTCACGGTATATGAAGATGGCCACACACCCACGGACAAACCACGGCAAGCATAGCCTAACCTGATCGATCGACCCGTGCGGCTATTATTACTTAGCCGCGAGCACTCGGTTTTGAACCATGTGTGGTACAATTATTAACCCTAACTTAAACCACAAAAAAACCAGCAGGTATTCTTTCTTATATACGAATATACGCCTGTAAATTTATTTAAGAACAATAGTTTTGTGATGTAGCGTTGGAAGGCTCCCGCAAGGTGGACCGATGACCTTGAAGACTGCAGGAATCCGCTGGATGCAAAAATTACAGAACCGGTTGAAGTGGCGATGCTTGGGTGAGAGGCCTATGTCCAGCAATGGACCTTTTTCGGCTGAAATAATGATGATGAATAGTTTTGCGGCTAGTGCATGTGTTCTAGTGAACACATGTAATTAAATTTATAACAAGTAAGGAATACACATATGTTTTTAAAACAACATTGAGAACGGATCTTCTCACGATATTCCTTTTTACGAGGTAAACAGGTTCACATGTTTTTTTTCTTGTTTTATAATGTGTACAAATCGCGAAAGTTTAAAAAAAAAATATATGTTCTTATGTCTGGTAACATAAAAATTGTTCCAAATAAGCCAAGTCTACTTCTGTTTAAGTGAACCTTGAACTACAGAATGATAATATTATATTAGTATTTACAGTGACAGCAGCTGAAATTCGAATATTGTCAGTACGTCTTCAAACTGACGAGGATAGTGCAGTTGACACCACGTACCTGGCTCTGTCTCCAGCTGTATCTCACAAAGTGGAAGAGAGTGGGTGCATCAGACATTACTAATAGTCGAAAACAGTGCAACAATCAAAACAAAGGTGGAAAACATAAAGGCTCAGAGGCTAGCAATAGCTACAGCAAAATTATTTAAAAAAGTGTTCTAGTGACTGAAAAATCCAGAGACAATTATACAACAACCATGAAGACTATACTAGTTATATTTTTTTGTATAACAAATTCTATGTGTGGAGTTATAAAGGATGATTTAAACACTACAAGTAATGCGGAATATCGCCGATTTGAAGTACATCTCATAAGAGTAATCGATTATTTTGAAGAAGGAAATTTAACGTTACTAACAGAAATACTAATAGATGTAACAAAAGATCAAGAAGGTAAACCTACTAATATTGAAAATGAAACAAAGAAATATAATTTATCACCCGGAATGCATAAATGGGAAATTAAATTTCTCTCTAGTGCACAATCTGTAGACGAAATTAACCGTATAGTTAGCATTGTAGAAAACGCTGCAAAGAAAACAGGACAATTTGTTGGTAAAAACTGTACAACTGAAGATATTGCGGTTATATGTCATTTTAACATAAATATCGATGTCACAAGCCAAACATTATCAAAAAAACATAAAAGAGAAATTAAATTTCAAAATACCAATACAGATACAGAAGAAATAACACGCTTACTAAGTCTCGTAGAAGCCGCTGACGGAGAAGCTGATGGTAAAAATTGTACAACTACAGATGCTGTTGTCATCTGCAATGTTTACATACCTAACGATTCTTCAAGAATACATAAACGAGAAATTGAATTTCAAAATAATACTCCTCCTACAGATGAAGATGACATTAAAGAAAAACCTGGGATCGTTAACACCGCTGCAAACCCGACAGACATAGTAGATGATAATGGTAACACCTGCACTGCAACAGTAACCGTAGATAATAAGGTTTCCTGCCCTTTTTCAACTTCATCGGCTTTTGTAGGAGGTTGTCCACCTGGGACAGACAGGGCTGACGATAATACTTGCGTGCCGATAATTGAATGACAACTTTCTGGTCAAATAGTAAGATGTTTGTTGTATTTTTTTTTTTTTTGTAAAATTTGATTTATAAGTAATATCTGTAACAAAAATGTTATGTGCTGTTTAATAATAATCATTTTGGTATGTATAATATATTGTATAGTTGATAAACGGAATTATTGATTATTTATCAGAATTATTTTATTTTACCGACGAGATAACCAATGTCTTCTTAATAAAAAAAAATGTACATCCATTTATACCAAATTCACTGTTGTTTTAAATAATGGAATATGAACTTTAGCGATATGATTGTTCACATTGTTATAGAAGAGCCGCCCATTGTACTATCAGTTATTTGTGAGTTTCGACTTTAATGATCTCTGAACTAACAACGATAAGTTTAAAAAAAGATTATAATTATTTTTATTTATTACCATATTATTCTCCGTGACCTGTAAACGTCCCACGCCCCAGCCATGAAATCATTTATAATTGTATTTGTATTAATTGTGAGTACCGAGTGCGGACTCTTAGATGACCTGGTATATTCGAAAGATCAGAAATCTAAAAGTGCAAAGGAAACAGAACGTCGCCAAGGAGCATTGATAAAAGTGCGTCAAACTCTCGAAAATAGAACTGAAATCGTCATCGATTCATTAGGAAACGTTATCAAGATTCATCCAAAAGAAAATGAAGGAAACACCAATTCAAAAGGTAATCAATCTTCCACAATGTACAATGAAATTGTAAAAGAGGATGTAGCTAGTAAACCTTCTGGTACAAGAATCATATTGCCTACAAATGTTATTTTTTTAAACAATAGTAATAATAATATTATTACTATTGTCATTAATAACATTAATAAAAGCAAAAAGTAGCTGCACCTAAAATAGATGAAAATCAAAATAAACCTACGGAACTGAATGCTGAAAGAAAGAATCCTGCTGACAATGTGAAAAATGCTACATGTACTTCTAAAGTAGATGAGAGTACAGATAAAAACGGTAGTAGTACTGATGATAGCAAATCCTGTGGTAATGTAAAACTGCCTAACAGAACATTTTTGAGAGGCGATGCTTGTCCGTCTGGTAAAGACAGGACTGATAATGGCACTTGCGTTGACGAAATATAAAGGTATATCAATATCGAAAATCATAGTGTCATAGTTTAGTATATTAATATCTATTGTTTTATCGTGTTACTAGAATGATAAATTGATAAATATATCATGTAATTCAAGTCTGATTCTGACTTTTTTTACCCATGCTGCTTAGATTCATACATTTCCTTAGGCTGAGATCTATAAACGTTACTTAGTTCATGCTTTGACTTCTCTATGTTGCACTTGTAGTTTGACAGTAGTGCGACAGTGACAGGAATAAAGCTAAGCCTAATTACTTGCTAATTAACGAGATCTCAGTTTTACATTCTATTAAAATAACGTAATGTCTATCTGTACATTAGTGCCCTTATTACTCAACAAAAACTTATCCGATTACCGTAATTTTACATTGAATTCTTAGAAATGATAATTTTTTGCAGCTACAGAGATCAACTGAAGCCGATGGCCACAGTTTAAAACACACAAACATACATAAACACATACACACACACCCTCACCCTCGCATACACACACTACAATAAAGTCGCTTTTCGTGTATTTTAAGAAATAACCAGTCTCCTCTTTAAAAAAACCGGTCAAGAGCGAGTCGGACTCGCGCACCGAGGGTTCCGTACCATCATTTATATGTAATTTTTGTAGATGATTTCTGAAAAACTGTGCTATTTAGAGACATCGTTTTATTTATCCTGTAATCTATTAGGTTGGGGAAAAAGTCTTTTCGCATTATAGTATGCATGAACTTAAAATAAAATCTCTTTGGCTATACTACTTATATCTGGCTGGTTTTGGTATCATTGAAAGTTTAAATTTTAAAGAACATAATTCCAAATTCAAATTAGGAAAATGTCTGATTTTCATTTGTTTTTCGTACTCTCAAGATGAGTGAATCTAATGAAGAAATTCGATACATTTTAAAATTTTACTACAAAAAAGGTAAAAATGTAACGCAAGCCGCGAAAAAAATTTGCGATATTTATGGACCCAGTGCAGTGTCTGAAAGAGTAGCACAAATTTGGTTTAAGCGTTTTCAGTCCGGAAATTTTGATGTCAAAGATCACGTCGCTCTGGTCGCCCTATTACGGATAAAATGGATGCCATTTTTAAAAAAGTGGAGCAAGATCGGCATATCAGTAGTTAGGACGTAGCTGAAGAACTGGGAATTGACCATAAAACAGTTTTGTCCCATTTGAAAAAAACTGGGTACACAAAAAAGCTCGATATTTGGGTACCTCACGAGCTCACTGAAAGAAACCTAATGAACCGTGTACTCATTTTGTGATTCTTTATTACGACGTAATGAAACCGAACCATTTTTGAAGAAGCTGATAACTGGTGATGAAAAGTGGATCACGTACGACAAGAACGTGTGAAAAAGGTCGTGGTCAAAGGCCGGTCAGGCTTCACAGACTGTGGTGAAACCCGGGTTAACTCGCAACAAGGTGATGCTGTGTGTGTGGTGGGATTGGAAGGGCATTATTCATTATGAGCTGTTACCACCAGGCAGGACCATGGATTCTGAACTCTACTGCAAACAACTGATGAGATTAAAGCAAGAAGTTGAGAGAAAGCGGCCGGAATTAATCAACAGAAGGGGTGTGGTTTTTCATCATGATAACGCTAGACCTCACACATCTTTAGCCACTCAGAAAAAATTAAGAGAGTTTGGCTGGGAGATGTTAATGCATCCGCTGTATAGTCCTGACCTTGCACCTTCAGATTTCCACCTGTTTCGGTCTCTTCAGAATTCTTTAGGCAGTGTCAGGTTAATATCACGAGAGGACTGCCAAAACCACTTGTCGCGGTATTTTGATCAGAAGTCCCAAAATTTCTATAGCAATGGGACCATGTCCCTACCTACAAGATGGCAAAAAGTTATCGAACAAAATGGTACCTACACACTTTAGATAAATGTAAATAATGTATATTAAAAAATGTTTTGAATTTTCTTAAAAAATGCGAAGAAACTTTTTCCCCAACCTATTATACATAAACTTCTATCACATAGAATAATTTCAGATTTTTCTCTATGCAAACTTCGGAGATAAGGGGGGGACGGTATTTTTTTTTACATTTTTTGTCGAAAACTATGCGGCCTAAAAAAAATTTAAAATGTTTGAGAATATGCAAACAGCGCTCTTTCATATGATACCCCACATGCCCTAGTAGTCCCACTTCGAATTTTTAAGTAGTAAAATAGTTGGGCAAACGTCATCTAAAACTGTTCCAAACTTCAAGTTGATAGCATTAGTAGGTAGTTCTTGAGATATCCAGCTGTGACAGACAGACTGAGTTACAACATAAGGGTTCCTTTTTACTATTTTAGTACGGAACGCTAAAAATGTACCTACGTACATTTATACCAAATTCACTGTTGTTTAAATAACCTATGAACTTTAGCGATATGATTATTCACATTGTCATAGCTAGAAGAGCCGCCCATTGTACAATCAGTAATTTGTGAGTTTCGACATTAAAATAATTAAACCTGTTTTTTACTTGCTGTATGTCTCAAAGAACATTAATGTGTTGTGAACAATAAAATGAAAACGTCTATATTATTAATTTGTGTTTTTACCACCTTAAACTGTAAATATACAGAATCACACAAAGTAACAGAAAAAATAATTAACAATGTGACAATAATTCAACCTCTTAAAAACTCAGAACTTACAAAAGATTCTAAAGTGATAAGGACTGAGACTATTTTAACAGAGAATGACAATAAAAAACAAGTGAATACTAACTACCAAATACCTAGTGAAAGAAGTGTTAGTAAAAACGTATCAAACAATGCGTTAAATTCTAATCCAATAAATAAAGAAAAAAATACTGAACGAAATAAAAAGAAACTATCGAACAAAAAGCCGCTTCGAAAAAAGTCAAAAAACATTGGCAGACATGAAGAAAAACATGAAAATCGTTTCAAAAACGTTCGAGCTCCAAAAGTTTCCATAGCAATGTCAACATTTTCAGTAGATGAATGCGGTTCAGATAAAGAAAAGGCCGCCGATGGAACTTGTGTGTCTATAGAGGTCGCTTTTGATTCTAAAGAAATACTAGACATTGAAATAACGACAAGAGAAACGGAAGCAGAGGCAGCTATGTGACAAAATGTCTGAAATTGAAAAAACCTGGAAATTTTGAAGTTTCCACAAAAACTCCGAAAAGGAATCACATAAATCCTGGACAATTGGCGGGTAGACTTTAAAATGGAAGAAAGAAAAGATCACAATCGGGAAGGAGGAAAATCTTTAAAAACAACGACATCATACAATATAATCTAAAAGGCATAAGGATTTTTTGGCGCGCGGCCAAAATCAGAACTAACGCCGCCAACTTGTTTTTTTTTTTAAAGACTACATATTTCTGTTATGTTTACCAAAAACGCTCCCCTGTCAATGTCATT
This sequence comes from Cosmia pyralina, assembly GCA_946251885.1. Classification (NCBI taxonomy): domain Eukaryota; kingdom Metazoa; phylum Arthropoda; class Insecta; order Lepidoptera; family Noctuidae; genus Cosmia; species Cosmia pyralina. The sequence goes on along the minus strand of OX276362.1, from coordinate 3,263,164 downwards.
CAGGCACCAAAAGATTCTTGTACTACTCTACATTAATCATTCCACATTCATTAGCATTCAGGGACTTTTTTTTTTTTAATGCAGCAACTAGCCCAATTTGTATATGAATCAAATAAATTATATGAATTTTCCATGTTATATTATAGGCAACTGGGCATTGTTCTATTTCAAAGATGATCCCCTTGTAAACTAAAAATGATACAATAATCCCATTCTTTTTGCACCACAAAACTTATTCTCAAGAGCTTCAGAATTTTCGCTTTGATTACTGCATTATTAATATTATGGGCAAAGATTCAGCACCATCGTTATTTCCCAACTGCACTCAAATGATCTCTGAACTAACAACGATAAGTTTAATCAATATGTATAATTATTTTCATTTATTACCATATTATTCTCTGTGACCTATAAACGTTTATACCCAGCCATGAAATCATTTATAATTATATTTGTATTAATTGTGAGTACCGAGTGTGGACTCTTAGATGACCTGGTAAGTTCAAAAGATCAAAAACCTAAAAGTTCAAAGGAAACAGAACGTCACCAAGGAGCATTGATAAAAGTGCGTCAAACTCTCGAAAATGGAACCAAAATCGTTATCGATGCATTAGGTAACGTTATCAGGATTCATCCGAAAGAAAATGAAGAAAACAACAAATCAAAAGGTACTCTAGAATCTTCCACAAAGGAAAATGAAATTGTAAAAGAAGATGAAGCAAGTAAACCGTCTGATACAAAAGCCAATTTACCTAATAGTTCTACAGAAAAAGTGAAAGTAGTAACACCAAAATTAGATGAAAATCAAAACAAAACACTGCCTGCAGAACCTAATCCAGAAATAAAGGATGCTGCTAGCACAGATACTTCTAAAATCGATGGTAATGCAGGTAAAAACTGTACTAATACTGATGGCAAACCATGTGGCAATGTAAAAATGGCTACCAGAACATTTTTGAAAGGCGATGAGTGTCCCTCTGGTAAAGGCAGGGCTGATGATGGCACTTGCGTTGACGAAATCTAAAGGTGCATCAAAATCAAAAATATTTATCATAGTGTCATAGTTTAGTACGAGTATATTAATATATATTGTTTTATTGTGATACTAGATAAAATATTATGTATAATTTAATGATGATTTTTTTTTACTCATGCTTATGCTTAGATTCTTACATTTCCTTAGACCGCGATCTATAAACGTTACTTAGTTCGTGCATTGACTTAGACATGTTATTGCCACTATATTGCACTTATAGTTTGACAGTGATAAGACGTGCTTAGTAACGCTTATACAGGGTGTAAACTGTGGCAATATTTTAAGGGGTCATTGTACTCATCATTACGAACAACTTTTACTATGGGACCAAATCTGAAATCGCGAAAAAAAACAGCTGTTCCCTACATTTTGACGAATTATGCGAACATAAATAACAACAACAGTTGATTTTTTTTCGCGATTTCAGGTTTGGTCCCAGAGTAAAATTGTTCATAATGATGAGTACAATGACCCCTTAAAATATTTCCACTGTTTACACTTACACCCTGTAGATCTCGGTCTTAAGTAAAAGAACGCAACGTGTATCTGAACGTTTATTCTCAACCACCACACAACATACGTACAAAACACCCTTCCTAAAAAGCTATCCGCTATCCGACATTTGACTACCGACTCACGTTGCAAAGTTCTCACAGCTAGGCAGATCTTCGTACTACAGACTACTCAAAAAACACAAACCCGCTCGCCTACCCTTCGACCCAACCTGCAATACTGCGAAACGCCTCGCTGACAGAGTCTACAAAATCGTTCCCTGTAAAGCAGCAAGAAGACACTTCAGGTTCATCAGCTCCCAGATCTCAATCAACTCAGCCAATCGCAGTCCACTGCTGGACATAGGCCTCTCCAAGGTTGCGCCTCAACACCCTGTCCTCCGCCTTCCGCATCCAGTCTGCCCCAGCCACTTTCTTCAGGTCATCGGTCCATCTAGCTAGGGGGCGTCCCACACTACGCTTACCGATACGCGGTCTCCACTCTAGGACTCGTCTGCTCCACCGGCCAACGGTCCTTCGACAAACATCCCAGATCTACAATAAAGTAAATAAGATCATCGACATTTACCGCTTACCTCGTAATGTCTTGAGAGTAAAGTTGACCGACTGATTTAAATCTCATCATATATTCAGAGTGGGGATAAGGTTATCACAAAAACCAAACTGAATACGTGATTCAGTACATGATAGTGGCAAGAAACACAAGTGCTCGTGAAATCTATTGTACCAAAACGTTAGTGGCTTACGTACAAAAACCACTGAAACTTTAGGAAACAGTCATTCGTTGAATGTCCATTGATACAAATTTCTTGTGTACAAGCCGTGTATAAGTGGCTAGGCGCCCCGTCGCGCGCCGACAAAAAATCTCATATTTCTCAAGGACAATCCTAGTGACGTCGCGCGGGGAGCGGGACGCGTCAGTGGTTAAAATTGTTTTATAATAATATTAGGGTCTTTGTTTGATTTGGTAGCCATAACCGAGACTGGGATTAATGACTCGATACATGACGGTGAACTGGCTCCAAGCGGATACACGATAATTAGATGTGACCGCACGGATGGCCGCAAACACGGAGGGGTCATGAATGATCGCTACACCGCGCGGCGCTGTTGACTTACGCAGAGTACCGTTACCCGATAACGCTAACTTGAACCACCCCCGAAATCGTATGTGCGACAGTATACCGTCAAAATGTTTTTTTGTTTTTGTGTTGTGTTGCGTATATTCCACCTAAGACTAATAGGGAATATAATTATGTTTATGTTCCATTTGTTAGAACAGTTATGTGTTAGCTATGATGACAAAGTTGTTTTAGTAGCTGATTTAAATATGTATTCAACTAACCGAGATATACAATGTTATTATGAATACTTTGTCACCTTCTGTGGGTTTCGCTAAAGTAACAAATTAAACAAACAAAAAGTCAGTCAGTAGTAGTTTAATTAACAAATTAAAAGTAATTGCAACAATCGCACGCTCGATGCAGTCTTAACTACTTCGCCCGTAGATAATATTGTCGTAAATGAGGAACGTGAGGAGTGTTTGTCATGCATAGACCCACAGCATCCGCCGCTACGAATAAGTGTAAGTCGTGAGCGGGCGACTTCTAGTCCTGGTTACACTGCACAGCAGGATTCCACCTCCCTACCACGATGGAATTATAGAAAGGCGGACTTCCATTTTTTGTACTTGGGACTTGCAAGGGTAGACATGAGCGCTCTTTATGAAACGAGTAATGCCGACGTAGCATATAGGATATTTTATGAAATATTTTATAGGATTTTAGATGATAGCACTCCAAGAAAGAGCTCCAAGGATGGCTGCTTTCGGTATCACTACCTTGAATGGTTCACTGCTGATATAAAATAGGTCATATTAAGAAGAAGGCTTTGTGGCACAAATCTTATAAAAAGACTGGTTTAGTCAGCGACTATGTTCATTTTTCTCACTACCGTTCTATTCTCAAAGACAAAATCAGTATCGCATACCGCGATTATCAGAGGCGTACGGAGCAACAATTTGTGAAGGAACCTAGGTCTTTTTGGAGTTTTATTGGAGGCAAGCACTCGAAACGTAGTAGACCCAAGATAACTAGGAATGGTGAGCCGTTACAGAGCATGAGTCTGCTCGAGCGTTCGCTGACAACTTTCATTCGGTTTATGGGACGGTGGCACCGCGGTTTGATGCGGCTGCCGCTGGCCAGGCGGCGCCCGAGCGAGGCGCCCGCGTTCACGTGGGGCAGCTCTCTCTTGGCGAGGTGGGTGCTGCGCTCGCGCGCCTCAAGCCCAAGTGTTCGGTTGAGCCAGACGGGGTGCCACCCTTCGTTGTTAGGGATTGTAGGACGGTGCCGGCCCGGCCGCTCATACATTTATTTAATTGCTTTTTTACGAAAATGCTCGTATCCGGACGGCTGGAAATTGACTAGGGTGACTTCGGTACCGAAAGGGGCTCCAAGCTCGGATGTTAGTGGATATAGACCAGTAGCAGTACTGTCAGCATTTGCTAAAATCTTCGAGTCTGCGTTGTGTTCAACTATCCACTCGCAAGTAGCCTCACAGCTCAATGACGCACAGCATGGTTTCCGTGTAGGCCGTAGCACGAATTCTAATTTAATGTGTTTTTTAAATCAGGCCACCACAGTGCTGGACTCGGAGACTGGTGCCCAACTAGACGTCGCATACTTTGACTTCAGGAAGGCATTTGACAGTGTAGATAATGATATACTTTTGAGTAAATTTGCGAGGGTTGGTTTTACCCCAGCCCTCCTAGAGGTCTTTGGTAGCTACTTGGGCAACCGCATACAAATGGTAGAATATGCAGTTTACACTTCGGACCCGTATTTCACCCTTACGGGGTTAAGTCAGGGGACAAATTTAAGACCTTTAGAATTTATAATTATGATTAATGATCTTCCTGAAGTCCTTAAAGATGCTTGCTGTTTGTTATTTGCTGACGATCTCCCAGCGAGACCGATCGGGTGGTCGCTTGGAGTGAAGAGAATAAACTACTCTTCAATGTGACGAAGTGAAGTGTAAGTGTAGTCACACGAGCCGTGGTAGCCCGACGCCATGATTATTGCATGGGCGGTCACGTCATACCGCGAGTGGGGGTTGTGAGAAATCTAGGGGTTACTTTCTCTGGGGATCTTACAGTGGTGCAGGTGTGCAAAAAGGCGTTTAAAAATCTTGGTTTTATCATGCGTGAAACCCGTAACTTCATTAATATGGCAGCAGTGAATGCACTTTACAATGCATTGGTACGAAGCAACATGGAAACTAGTGCTGGAACTATTATCTGGAATCCTTATGAAGTGAAGTATTCTCAGATGTTGGTAAAGAAGCAAAACAAATTTACTAGATACATATACTTGAAGCAGTATGGTGTCTACCCTTTCTACCCGCTTATGTATCCAACTCTCTTTGTTATAGGCATGGTTGGATACTATAAGTTGGAAGTAAGGCGCAACCTCGCTCTGGTAAAATATGTTTTTATGATTTTTCGTGGGATACTCAATAATCCACAAATAATGGAATCGTTGGGATTGCTCGTTCCAGACAGGAGGTTCCGGTTGGGACCCAGGGAGGATCTTTTTACAGTTCCGGGTACCCGTACAAACTTATTAAAGTTTGCACCGGTGATTCGTGCATTAAGAATACTCAATAGTGTCTCTCGGCGTTTGGACTTATTTTCTTGCTCTTTGGCAGAATTCCAGAGGGTGACACTTAGTATGTTGTCCGCTGTGTAACTTGTGCTTCTACCCGGACCCGTTACTTGGGATTGGGCAAGTAGCAAATCATGACTACTTTTGTTAGCTTGGGTAGTACCTGTTTAAACAAATGTATGTGTTAATTAATAAAATAAATAAATAAATGATTCTGGCCTTGCCTTGAAACTTTGACGTTTTTTTTAAAAAAAATTGCTGCTATGGAACAGCAAATTTTTTTTTCGAGGTCATAATTTATGGTTTTGGGACTTTTGTAAACTGAATTGTTTAATAAAAAAATTGAATTAGTTAATTTGTTTTGTTGAAATTGACTTATTCACGACTTCTTTCGGAAACAAACTTCAATTGACCAATTGGTTTAAGAAGAATCCTTTCTTAGTACGCCTCTTTAAAAAAATATTATTAACAATTTAGGTATGTCCTGACGGCTCAGTGGCTAAATCCTCGCCTCTCATGCACGAGCTTGTGAGTTTGAATCCGGGCTAGTTCCAATGTGACTTTCAATTCATAAGTACCTTCTGAGTTTATCTTGGACATTGATCGGTGAAGGAAAAAACATCGTGAGGAAACCTGGCCTTATAGTTAATACTAGCTTCTGCCCACGACTTCGTCCTCGTGAAATTTCAGCCCTCCGACCCACCGCGTCGCATACTATCGCGCGCCCGCGCTACTACTTCGTTTTCGCTTGGCGTTCTTTCTGAATTTTTTTCTTTTTGCTCGGCTCCTAAGGCTCATAGCGTGATGTTAAGTAGCCTATAGCCTTTCTCAAGAATTGGGCTATCAAACGCAAAAATAATTTTTCAAATCGGACTAGTAGTTCCAGAGATTAGCGCGTTCAAATAATCAAACTCAGCCAAAAACAAAAAAACAAACTCTTCCGGTCTTACTACAAAACGAGGTTTTTCTTCCGTCATGGTCTAAACCATCGAGCCAGTTTTTGTAATAAGAACCTAGCTGTGATAGAAATACAGTACTTTAAACAAAACTGACAACTTAGTCCGGTACTAAGTTGTCGGTTTTGTAAAACTGACATCTTAATGTGTCGGAATAAAGTTCGAAATTCAAAAAAGGGTCCATGGTATAAACCTGGGTTTGAAGATGAACCTTGTTTTGTAATAAGACGGTTCAGGTTTATTATTAGTACTTATAAATGTCAGAAATCGCCAACCCGTCTTGAACAAGCGTGATGATCAATGCTCTTGCCTTCTCTGCCCTGCAGAGGGACAATAATAGGCTGGTATTATTAGTATTAAAATTTAGGTAAGTATATCAAAAAATCTCATAGTACATTTTAACGACACTCCCTCACCGCAAAGGAAAAAAATACTACATTAACAAACGCAATTTTAAAACGTTTAAATGTACAAGAGCGAATTAACGACATCTGTAATTTGCGCGAAGCAGACTAATTGCTGAGAGGGAGCGAAGGGGGGGTGGGGGGGTAAGAATAAGATTATTTGCAGAGGGGTGATCCGTTATCTCGAGGTACGGAAACACCTGGAACATTTGGATAGATAATGGTAATCTCGGAAATGTTTATTTTTGAATTTATTTGTAAATAGTGTGAAATGAAAAGGAGAAACTCGTGGCTAAGCAATAACAGCTGCACAGGTCGATCCATGAGGTTAAGCTACGTTTGGCGGGGTTGGTACTGACCAACCCTGCCAAGCGTAGCTTAACCTGATGGATGTAAAGATCGGTATGTAAAGATGGTCATCTTTACATACCGAGACTCATTCGTGCCTCGGAAAGCACGTTAAGCCGTTGGTCCTGGCTGTCATTCGTAGATCTTTGGCAGTTGTTACGGGTCGTTAGAAACCCGAAAGTCTAATAACCAGTCTTACCAAGGTGTATCGCATTACCCAGTAACTGGGTTGTCAAATGTCTCGCTGGTGGTGGCGTGTGTGTTGGATCATTAAGTTCCCTTCAAAATGGTTGAGCTAATTGGTGCTGATCCATGCGTCTTGTTCGTGAACGGGCGCCGTCAGTTGGGACTGGCTGACTTAGCTGCCATGGCTTATTTTTAATTTAGTTGTTTTAGTTTTTATCTGTTTATTACGGACGCTTTTAAACGTGCACATCTTTCTACATCGTTCTCACATGTATATTTTCAACATGAACGATATAACCAATATTTTGTAAAAATATTTTGAGTGTCCGTGGAGTTTCTTGCCCGTTCTTCTCCATAGGTATCTACTACGCTTTGCAATGGGCAACTAGCTTCATCTTTCTGACTGACCGACCCATTGACAATTCAAAAGTGCCTGTGATTGGTTTATTTGAAATAAATGCTTTGAGTTTGAGTTTGAGATTGTGGAGCTCAGATAGGCAGTCGCTCCATGTAAAATACTGATATTCAGCTACATCCGGTTAGACTGGAAGCCGACCCCAACATAGTTGGAAAAAGGCTAGGCAGATGAAGCCTGTCTGAAACAAGCCGGTCTATTCTGTAAATAATAATAACAAATTCATTTATTTTCAGGTAAATAACACAATGGGTGTTATTTACCTGAAATTAAATGAATTTTATGTAAAATAAATCAAATCAAAATAAATTAAATCAAAATAATGAAACAAATAAAATTAATTCAAAACAAATAAAAATCTCACCGTGGAAAATAAGGCGAAGTTAGCATGAAGTGTGCTATCATTGCACCTGACGTTAGGAATCATTGAAATATAAGATTATGGAGATGGCATATTCTACTATAGGAAGAATGACTATACAAATATCTATCTTATCGACACACACATGTCAAAAAGCGTTTTGTCTCTTTTTAACTAATCAAGAGCTGCTGAAAAGAGAGACATCTAAATGTTTGTCAAGGACGGCAACACTTGAGTGACGTCAAAATCTTGTCTGTGTCTGATCGGTCGCCTTAGTCGACGTTCGCACGGACGTAAAAATATCGCGGCGATTTTTTTTCGCGCACTGGAATTTCAACGCTCTGCTTAGTGCCGAGAGTTGAAAATCCAACAGTGTGTTTTTTCGTCACGCTGGCATGCACTCTGTTGTTGTTAGGTTGGATTCTCGAAGCTCGGCTCAACACCGAGAGTTGAAAATCCAGTGCACGATAAAATCCCGCCGCGATATTTTTACGTCCGTGCGAACGTCGGATTAATGAGTGCCGAGTTTTGTGGTAGCTGATTGGTATGATTGGTAACCCGACGAAATTTTGTAGGTATGCAAGCTAATGACACTATTGACAAATAAGTTGCTAACTCCAAACTTAAATTCGCTTTTTTGTGTATTTACAGGTCTATTTAATATTGATTTTTACAAAGTTTACAATAAATTATCTAACAAACCAATGAAATAAAAATGTAATATCCTAAACGAACAACTAAAATAATTATGACTTCCAAAAATTAATTCGCATCGCTGTCGACTGGTGTATTTATGCAACATATTATTATACCTTTATATCTTTAACACTTAAATATATTGATCTAGATTATTATACAAACTAGGTACCTACTTAATTATTTATCATGACTGTCACAATAATAATAAAACCCTACTTTTTTGCGTCATTGTTTAAGTTGGAGATAGCCAATTAAGATTTTTACCGACACATTTAACTACATAAACTAAACCCACAGAGTATAAGTAGCTACCATTTCAATCTACAATACAATAATGTCAAATTGAATGGTAAGTCTTACAACTGACAGATCGCCTTCGAATTCCGTGGATGTGGTGATAAATCCAGGGCAGGCGATAATCTTCGCAGCCTCTGATGATATTTACTGCTCAATGACAATTAATTATCCTTAACGCACTGACGCATGAAGGTTATAGACGGAGGGGAGGTAGGTAACTGTTTGTGGCGCTGTGGTAGCCTGCGAAATTCAAATTTTCTTGCGTATCATATTTTGATCAAGATACAACCTGACACGGACCTGTAAATTGCATAAAACGCAAGAAAATTTGAATTTCGCGGGCTACCACAGTGTATCCCCCTTAAAGTAGAATTTTTGGAGTTCTCGTCATCCCTATAAAATCGATTCAGTCCTTAATAATTTTAAACTGAAGATCACGTCCACATGACGTCTTAACTTATTTGGATAAAATATACTTATGTCAACTAATTTGTATTTTCAACATAATCCTACTATTGATATAAATGTGAAAGTTTGTGAAGATGTTTGTATGTTTGTTACTCAATCACGCAAACACGGCTGAACGGATTTAGATGAAATTTGGTACACTGATAGTTTATAACTTGGATTAATACATAAGATACTTTTTATCCCGGTAGTAGGTTCCCGTGGCATAATTCCCGACATCCACGCGGGCGAAGCCGCGGGCAATGGCTAGTATATAAATATTTTAGATTGTTTTTATTACATAGTGTAAATAATTTGTAAAATTATGTCTAACGCGGATAAAAAACTGAGATTCATGAAAAGCTATCAAGCTTATTTTCCGATTTTTTCGAACCAAATTGACCATGGTCCCTATTTAAAACCATGTGGGTAAAATTTTTGCATGTTCATAAAAATTAATTTTTTTTAGAAAATGTTGATTATTTCAAAGATGTGATATTTCTAAACAATTTTTTTCCTGTTTGTTACCACATATACAGGGTTACTGGTAATTCGACGTATATCCGTCAGGGGCTGATATGGGGCCAAAATGCAACAAATTGAACCCCCCATATGTATGGCCGAAATTCAATAGTTTTCGAGATATTTGAATTTTAAGAGTTACAAATAAAAAAAAAATACATATTTGAATGGGTACCATTAAAAATGATGTTGTAGCTGGCACTTTAATTAAGCTATTGACATAATTAAAACTACTTAATTTAACAAAATAATTAAAATAATGAGCGATTTAAGAATAATATCTTATTAATATTTTCATTTTACGCTTCAAAAATGTTGTCTCATCACAAAAATTACTATGACATTAATCGTACAAATAACTAAAACAACTTGCCTATTCTGTAAGCTTTCCAAAAAGGTATAAAAGTCAATTTTAAAATACATAACTCGTGGCATGTCATGTGTTTGAACCGGCGCGGCGGCGCGAGGTGCGGGGAGAGAAATCATCTGTGTTTTTAGTTTATGATCCTCGCTAAAACAACCGATTTTACTGGCGAAATTCTTCGTGATGGGGCGGGGTGTGCGGGCAGGGGAGTACACGGCGTCTGCTGCGCTCGCATCGCCTTCCTTAGTAAGTTTCGACTCTACGCCGCGCAAACACGTGTGTTGTTATCTTGCTATTAACCAATCTCTCATCGCGTTAATTTGTTATCGATCATTATTGTTAATTCTTGTTTCTCTTGTTATTCTTTTTGTTATCATTGTTATTTCGGATGTCAAATTTTGGGCAAATATCGAAAAACTCTTAAAATTCAAATATCTCGAAAACTATTGAATTTCGGCCATACATATGCGGGGTTAAATTTATTGCATTTTGGCCTCCTTATAAGCCCCTGACGGATATACGTCGAATTACCAGTAACCCTGTACAACTGTTTAAAATAATTAAGGCTGAGCTCGGAGTTTTATTTGAGAAAATCCTTATGGTGCTCCATATATGGCGCACTTACTTATTATTAGATAAAAAGTGAACGCAAATGTTTACGTCCCACAGCCCCAAAACACCCCCCAAACAAATATCCATGTGGTACTTATTGGAATCCATTGTATTGTTCTAGCTAACCCCTGTTATTTGTTTTTATTTGCATGTCACTTCTAACGTTTTATATGGGGGGCCGAATACCCATGGGGGAATGATACAAGATTTGGGTAAATGTTAAGTTATGGATGTGGGGTGAAATGGTGAATATTTAGGTCTTTTTAAGATTATAAATGGTCAGCCTGCCCTTTTTAGATTTGTGTAGGAAAGAAGGGAAACTTCCCTTCCTTCTTCTTTTCTATACAAATAATAACTCTTTTTATATTGCATTTGTAATCGACGTTATTAAATACCCTAGTGTGTTTGTGCACTGTAGCCGTCACTGGGACGTCACCGAGTACGAGATGACGGCGCCGAAGTACCGATACATACATTTACTATGGCCGCGTGTCTACCACACGTCCGTCACTCTTGCGCCGTCATCCTAACCGCCGAAGTTTCGAATAGTTCAGCGCGACCACTAGAACTCGGCCCGAGATTGTGTCAGGCCGTTGTACTGGCCAGCAAAACGTTTGATCTTGTCCACACACTGCTTTTGTTTTGTCACAGGGTGCTTACATAAAGAAACAGGTTTTCGGTACAGGCGGGTCCGGTACCGATCGGTGCAGGTATTAATTTCTTCTTATGCGCTCACTTATAAAGAAACAGGTGTAAACTTGTCACACAGATTTTTCTGTACCGGAAACCTGCTTCTTTATATTTGCACCCTATCATAACATAGGTACTGAACCGCCGAGTTCGGTCGTGGTGGACAAACGATCGCCGTCACCACGACGTCATGTTCGGTTCGAATAATCTCGTTTCTCGGTGACAGACGTCCCGATGACGGCGGCAGTGGACAAACGCCCGAAATATTTGCATGATCAAAACCTCGAATATAGTGACGTCAGATGAATTCGAACCACCATGTAATAGCATAATATTTAATCTAACAAAATATATAGATTATTATTTTTTTCCTAACAGAACCAAGAAATGTCCGTCCAAACGCTCGCGTTCCGAAGGCTAATTTGAACGGTTGGCGTCTTGATGTTTGATTACAGCAAAATGTTTCTACACGAATGATCCACAGGCACTGGTTGTCGTACACACGGCTACACATCAAGCTATACATTTCCAGTTTACGCTGACCTCTCATTGTAAGGAAATCCTATGCAATGCGAGATCAGCTTATACTGGAATGTTAGCTTAATCTGTAGCCGCGCGTACACACGGCTACTTACATATCAAGCTATAATTTCCAGTATAAGCTGATTTCGCAATCTATAGGATTTCCGTACAATGCGAGGTAGCCGTGAGTCCTGTTCTTGTGCGTTATGAAGCACAGAATCAGACACATAATATTTTTGGAAGAAATTTGCAGAACAGGCGCGGATAGTTTCGTAAAAAAATACGCGCGGCGCTAGTGTACCGTGATGAAACAACAATGAGGATAATGGCAGCTTCTTCGAAATTCGAATCGGACCCAATTTTCTTACGTTATTATATTTTTTGTGAATAATAGTGATGAGGGGTGGAAAATCCATAAGGAAAAATCTTCAATAATTATAAAGAAAGCATTTTAATCGAAACGGTTATTTATCTGACAATGGGACAATTGCAAGCTGTGTCCTGCAAGTTGCGCCTAAGTATTATATTTAATCACTAGCTTCTGCCCGTGACTTCGTCCGCATGAAACTGTCCTATTATACTCGGCAATGCTTCCAATTAGTGAACGAATTTTCGGAATCGGATAGTAGTACCAAAGATTATCCCCTATATAAAAACTCTACAACTCCACAAACAAACATAAATAACACACAAATCATAAATTTTACCTTTTTTTAACCGACGAAAAAAAATGAGGAGGTTCTCAAGTAGGTATATTTGTATTTTTTTTTTAATATGACCACGCATAACTTTAAGAGATATCCGATTTGATTTTTTTTATTTTATTCGAGAGGGTATACCTCAAAGTTGGTCCCATATAAAATTTATTAACAGTACTTAGGTAGTTTTTGAGTTAGCTTCAATAATACGTATTTTTCCTCTCTTTACATATGGATGATGTTCTAATTTCTTTTACAGGTAGTGGTATTAGAATTTGTGTGGGGTAGGTACGACAACTACAAAGTGAAAAATAACTTCAATTTCGGAAGTCGGTGGCAAAAAACGAAAATACATTTAACCAGACACTGACTTCCGAAATTAGGTAAAGTTATTTTTTACTTTGTAGCGTTGTTTTTGGAAGTCGGTTGTATTTTTATGTAAAAGAGTTTTTATTTTTTAATATACAGGGTGTTTGGTGCATCGTGTGCCAAATTGAAATGGTCGACTGAAGGAGTCATCCGCTAGCCTTTCAGACCCTTTGACACCCCTCATGCTCTGTGGATTTTTTTTTATCGACTTTTTATTGTTTTCCAAAAAAAAGACCCAAATTTTACATTCAAATACAGATTTTTAAAAAAATATAAGGCGTAGACTCTGAATTTTAATTTTATTTCGATGTGTATTGTTTAAGAATACTTTTAAATACAATATTAGTGATATTAGTCACCTAGTTCTTTTTTAATTCACTCGCAAAGGTAAAACTTAAATTAAAGCTGTACATGTTACAGCTGTTTATAAGGCTACAAAAAAAAAAACCAAAAGCGACCGGGATCTTCCAACTCCCTCATTAATTCTCCAGTCTATCCTCTTTCTAATGATGTGCCACATGCCATAAAAGTATTTTAACAACTTTGTGAATTTGCTAGAATTGTGAATCGAGTCACCTAAGGCTAATATTCAAAATTATGATTTAAAAAAAAATCTCTTAAATGATACCTGTCAAACCTATAAATCTGCTATCTCATTCTTATGGTTAGGTAAATTCGTGTCTCATATCTGTATCTTTCGTGGGATTTACTTGAAATAAAAAAACAAAATTGCATTTTTAACATTTATTTAATCATTGTTACAAATCTTGCTCAAATTGTTGGCCTCTGTTGCGAATGCAGGCCCGACACCTGTTTCGTATTTCAACAGTTGTTGTACGAAGTCGTATTTCCTCCTTAATAGTATTGAATGCCGCTTCTATGCGTTGGACTAATACCTCCCTAGTTGGAACCTCCGTGGCATATACCAACTCTTTCGCACGTCCCCAGACATAAAAGTCTAACGGAGTTAGATCTGGGGAACGTGGCGGCCATGGAATAGGGCCATCGCGTCCAATCCATGCATTGGGGAACACATTGTCGAGATATTCCCTCACAGTCAATCGCCAATGCGCCGGACAGCCGTCATTTTGAAATACAATGGGCACACGTTCATTAAATACGGGCACATCGGTCACTAATTCGGGCAGGTCATTTTGTAGGAATTCCAGGTAGTCTTCGCCATTGAGATTATCGGGCAGGTAATGCGGTCCAATTACCTGATTCCCAATCACTCCTGCCCAAACGTTTACACTAAACCTTCTTTGAGAAGATTTCTGTCTTTTAACACGTGGGTTTTGCGTTTTCGTTGTCCAGTGGTGCAAATTGTGTAAATTGAGGATCCCATCCTTGGTAAATTTGGATTCATCCGTCCACAGTATTCTTTTTAAAAAATCAGGATCATCCACATCCGTGTGTAAAAGAAACCGACAAAAAGCCACTCGTCTCTCAAAGTCGCCACCCTCAAGACCTGCAACAAACAAAAAACTCTTTTAAATTTCTCTTGGGCAATAATTAATTGCACAAGAAAGGACCCGCTGTTCGTGCTAATAGATTCACTACCTGGAAGTGACGCCATACCATACCCATTACCTGCTAAACAAAGGCAAGGTCAAACAAAGCTTGCACGGGTTTAAAGTTAGTTTAAAATTACGTACCTTGCACCGGAGTGTAGTGGAATGGATGCTTTTTGTTTTGACGAAGTACTTTCCACACTTTCCATATTGAAATATCAAGATGTGATGCCACATTTCTAATGCTTCTTGTAGGGTCTTCCTCAAAAAGTGCCAGTATTCTCTCGTCTACTTCAACATTATGTCGCACAATATGGCCCCTTGGTTCATTAAAAGTAACACTGCCAGTCTCGCGTATGCGTCGGTATGTGTCTTGGAAGACTCTGCGGCCAGGTGATCGTCTACCAGGAAAGCGTTCCTGGTAAAGTCGTTGCGCTGCACGAGCGACGCCATTAGCGGCTCCGTAAGCCATCATGATGTCCGCATATTCTTCGTTAGAGAATGTCGCCATTGCAATAACAAAAAACTCAAAGTTGAACAATAACAACAAAAACTAAACAAATGTAACAAGAACCAACAAAACTCAACGATAACAAAGTAATAAAAGAATCGCGGAGTATGGTGAACTAGCACACACGTTAGGTAGCAGAGGCAGTGATGTCTCGACTAAAAAAATGGCGGGTCGGGCGGCGCGATTTGTTCAAACCGATTTAAGGTATGCAAGAAAGAGATAGAAGATAGATTTTACTGTGAAAGATTGAGAAAACAAATTTTACCTCTTTCTCAAGTAACAGTTCCGCAATAAATATTTTTTCATTAGAATTTGGAATGTAGTTTTATGTGACTTGATTCACAATTCTAGCGAATTCACAAAGTTGTTAAAATACTTTTATAGCATGTGGCACATCATTAGAAAGAGGATAGACTGGAGAATTAATGAGGGAGTTGGAAGATCCCGGTCGCTTTTGGTTTTTTTTTTGTAGCCTTATAAACAGCTGTAACATGTACAGCTTTAATTTAAGTTTTACCTTTGCGAGTGAATTAAAAAAAAAACTAGGTGACTAATATCACTAATTTTGTATTTAAAAGTATTCTTAAACAATACACATCGAAATAAAATTAAAATTCAGAGTCTACGCATTATATTTTTTTTAAAATCTGTATTTGAATGTAAAATTTGGGTCTTTTTTTTGGAAAACAATAAAAAGTCGATAAAAAAAAATCCACAGAGCATGAGGGGTGTTAAGGGGTCTGAAAGGCTAGCGGATGACCCCTTCAGTCGACCATTTCAATTTGGCACACGATGCACCAAACACCCTGTATAGTAACTTGGGAGTCCGAGCTCTGCTCGGGTGAAAAAAGAGAAAACGAATTTTCCCAAACATGGAGACCTAGCTAGATCGATTTTTCGCCACCGTAAACTACTTTATTGCAATTCTCATTGAAATCGACCGAAAAAATGGACACCAAATCTAAGCACTCAAATCGCCACACAACACTAAATCATGACCAATTATCCGTCAATTTACACAAGAATCGAACTCTCGCCCCATTCAGTAAAAAACAGAAATAAAACCAAGTTCGCAAATACTTACGTTTCACTTGTAAAGTACTTTTGTTCTCAAGTGCCTCAGTCAGGAAGTTTCGAGTTTAAAAGTGCCTGAATAACAGGAACAGTTTATTTTAGGTTTAAATTTTAAATGGAATGATGGGAGGGTTATTTTTTCAGCGAGGTTGATGGAACTTCGGAGCTTCTTTTAGTTCAATAAGAAATACGGAAACCTTTTTTGTTACAAAACTGGGAAGAAAGAAAGAAAGAAAATAAAGAATAACAGCTTTATTTGTCACAGACATGTCAATCTGTCTAGCCTGTTCCCAACTATGTTGGGGTCGGCTTCCAGTCTAACCAGCTGTAAGTCTATGCAGCTGAATACCAGTATTTCACATGGAGCGACTGCCTATCTGACCTCCACAACTCATTAACTGGGTAATACGATACCCCTTGGTATGACTGATTGTCAGACTTTCGGGCTTCTGACGACCCGTAACAACTGTCAAAGATCCACGAATGACAGCTGGGACCAACGGCTTAACGTGCTTTCCGAGGCACGAAGGAGTTTCGGTATGTAAAGATGGTCACCCATCCACGGACAACCCGGGCAAGCGTAGCTTAACCTGATGGATCGACCCGTACGGCTGTTATTACTTAGCCACGAGCTCCTCTTGTCACAGTCATGTGCATACATAAATATAATTAACTCGAGAAATAAATAAAAATGAAAAACAAAATGCCTATTATCATTTTTTATCATTTATTTCATTTATTTCGGGTAACAATGACCCATAACATAAATACCTTACAGACTATCATACATGTTTATTAAAACCACAAAATATTAAAACTATTGTATACGATGTGACGGCGCCGTATTGCGCTGCGTGGTGTCGCGTAACCTTCCGCGGAATCGCCGATACACGACACCCTTCGACCAAAACTCTTCCTTGAGGACGGTCTCAATATATTGAGTCGGAACTCGCACCACGAACGACGTGAAATTCGTGTTGTGGCGCGACGCCAACTTCTCGGCCCTTAAGATCCAGCTGGTCTTCGCTCGAACATACTCCACAATCTCCTCAACCTTCGTGGTGTAATGTAATCGGGACACATAGAGCTGCGTCGTAGGTATAGCCGGACGCAGCATATTGGGTCCAGCCAGCGCGGTCCCGCACTGGTTCCGACTAGGAGGCTTCTTCCTATTCTTCCTCTCCACTTTCACGAAGCCATCCTTGTCACACGTGCCCGTAGCTGGGCCTAGCTGTTTCGAACCCCTGTCTGCAGGTTCACAGCAGCTCTTCTTATCCCCCTTCTTGGTCTGCGCCACAGGTTTGTGCGTTGCGACGATAGCAGAATAGGCACGTTTAGGGGTCAACGTACCCACATGAGTCACTACCTCGACCGGCATCGAGTCAGCGACGGCGGCGGCGCATGTTGCAACGCGTGCAATATCAGCAGCAGGTGACGCAGTGGAGCTCGCCGACTCAAAACTGCCGATGCTAGCGTTTCCCGCTCCGCGACTTGTGTTCACGTCGCTAATGCTAAATTAAAAATGCTAAAAAATGTTAAAATGTTTAAATTAAATTAATTAATTAATTATGCTTAATGGCGCAGCTCTAGCAGTGGTGAGCAGTTTCAGGTATCTGGGGCACATTGTGACAGACGAATTGCAGGATGACGCTGACATTGAGAGGGAGCGCAGAGCGTTAGCAGTCAGGGGGATATCTGTATTGCCAGTCCTTTTACTCGAGCAGTTCGTGGATAAATTACAGTCTTTGGGCTGCTAATTTATTTATTTATTTTTGTTTATTTATTTAGCCCAGACACGGAGATAATTACGAAGGTGACAGCCGGAGGACTTAAAAAAAAACCGATGTTAATTTAGAATAAAAGTTTAATTACTCAAAATTACAATATTAGCTTATATTAAATTTTAAGTCTAGACTTGGACGATGCTAGTACCGAAGTGCCGAAAAAATTATTATAAAAATACAATATTCTAAACGATTGCAAAGTGCGGATGCGGCATCAGCAGATTGGAAGTAGGTGATCGGCCGCGACACGAGGCGTCGAGTCAGCGGTCTTCGTGTTGCAATTTTATGTGGAAAACATCTGTTGTAGGTAAATGGCTATCATGTCGCTATTCAGCCGTTTTGGTGTAGGCAGGGCACGTAACACCTCCCCCCTCAGAACAGCAACTATTTGAGCAATTTCAGCGAGAATGTTGCTGGTGCATTTTTCTTGATTGTAGGTGATTCTGCATCTTCGTAATGATGATTTTCAGCGCTCTCATCTGGTGACTGTGGCTTTCTGAGCTTTGTGCAAACATTGTACCGACGTATAGTGAGAATAACGATCAGTACAGTTGCACCGAATATTACGACGTATAGTGGGATAGTCGTATGGTAAATTGATTGTTCCAGGTTTGCGTGATCGATCTGTAGAGGTTGTTGCATTAAGATTTTATCTTCGATCTCGTGCAGACTTTTCAGGTGTAGTGAGTTTAGCTTTAGGTGTGGAATAGCTTGATTGATGATGCTCAGGTTCATTGGTATTTCGGTGATTTTCAGCGGTTGTCCTTTTATATGATCATTCATGTTGATGATAGTAAATTGGCCGGTGCGTAGTAGGCATTTTTGCGGGATGGTGGCGAGATAACTTCCGTGTAGCGAGATGAATTCTTGACGTTCGCAATGTAGCTCGGTTCGAGTTGGTTGTGGAAAGGTGAGAGTATAGCGTCTGTCGTCCAGTTGCTCCATGGCTTCTTTAGTCAGCGTGAGTTTAGTGGGCAGGCATGACTTCTGTAGTGATGGAGGATGAGTCCTTGGATGCAGTCTATATGTCCTCTCGTCGGTTGATGGTTGACTTCTTCTTCGCAGAGATGAATCCGGTTGAACTTCGGGCATTCAGCCTCTATGTACTTGAAAACTTTCCCATTGGTTGCAATGAAAGGGTAAGGAGGAATGAAGGTGTACATAAATTTATTGGGAACTATTGCTAATCTATATAATTCAAACTGATCGGGAGAAATTATTGGGATTTTAAATATGATAACTATTCTTTTTCCTGTATAATAATAACCGGTTTTTATAACTGTATAATATTCTCTTAGATCCGCCTCTAGCAATTGGTCTGATCCGTATATAGACCTTAATCGTTTAGTCATATTACCTAAATTATCTATGCTTAAAGTACTATGGTGAGTGCTCGATGCACGTATAAAAGCTAAGGTATCTTCTATCCTAGTTATTTCTAGAAATAAGTCGGCTGTATTGTCGCTAATTATAGTTAACAATTGAGCAAACTTTGCGTATCTTATAAGGTCAGTTTTTGCAGAAGCTTTCTCGTCTAAAATTAAGCTTAAGGTACTATTGATTCTCTCCTGATTGCTTACAATTTTTGAGAGCAAATTACTATATCTAGTCATCCAAACTTTATTAAGACTTATATGCTCGTTTAACTCCGATACTATCTTGTCATCATTATTTTTTAACAAATGAATGGCATTATTGTACGTTTGGGCATCCGATTGATCTAAGTTACCAGTTATGCTTTTTATAACTGAACCTAAACCGTCTATGAGACCTCTTTTGCTACGACCGGGTTCTAAGGTTTTTAACTGAGATCTAATCATCTCCAATTTATTAGATAAATGATTAATCTGAAGTTCGTATAAAACAAAGGTTTGATTATCTAGTTTGGTTTGGAAATATTCTAGTTGGTTAATTACGGAGTCGAGTCTTTGTTCAATATCGGTTAAGTCTATGTATTGCAGAAAAGAATGGTAATGCGTTGTAAGTCTTGCTTGTCCAAGGTTGAAAGGTAAGAGTCCGGGTCCTTCGTCCAAGCTTTCAAGTCTTATCTCGAGCGCCAGTGTTGTGTGAACGGTGACCGCAAGTAGTATCCTGTAACAATTTTGAAGTCTTAGGGCAACGTTTGAGTCGGGACTTAGCTACGGGGCCTTTCTTTTTAGATGTATATATGTGAATCGGAAGGTCAGCCAGCACAGTGTCATGAGTATAACGCGGTGCTAATTTTTGTCGACTAGCTACTGGGTTACTAATGAAGACTTGCTGCTCTGGTTGGTATTCTATTTCGGGCTCTCTGTCCTTATTCCTGTTCTGTATTATGTTCGTCCGGTCAGTAAGTGTGAAGTCGTTAATAAGGTCGTATACAGTTTTCATCTGGTCTCGGTGTGTTAAAAGATACTGTTGCATTAAGTGTTCGGTCATGTTAATGTCGAGTGGGTCTCTTAGATCAAAATGTCCTCTAATTATGTCATGGGGTCTGCACTTTGTAAAACTGTGAATTGTACTATTGTAGGCTAGTATAGCATAAGGCATGAGGTTGACCACCGGGTCATCTTTATGACGTAATCGTAAGATACGAAGATGTTCTAGTAATGTAGAGTGAAATCGTTCTACAATTCCGTTATCATTAGGAGAGTGAGCTAGTGTTCTATGGTGGTTAATTTTATGTAATCTAGTAAATTCAGTAAATAATTGATTTGTAAACTCGGTACCGTTATCGGTTACGATAGTGAGTGGAAGACCGTGATGTGTACAATAGTTTAAAATTGCCTGAAGAATACTAATCGCTGTGCCATCTCTTAAATAGTATGCCTGTCCGTATTTTGAGAAAACGTCTACGACTGTAAGATACTTTTCATTTTGGGCTGTAAAGAGGTCCATATGTACTATCTCAAATGGTTTGGTAGCTGGGGGTACTAAATTTAGTTGGGGTCTAATTGGATTCCTATCATACTTGGCTTGTCCGCAAATTGTACACTCATTAATATATTTAGTTATTTCATCCCTCATCTTAGGCCAATAGTATTTCCGGGAAAGAGCAAGATAGCATTCGTTTATGCCTCTGTGGTTGGTTTTGCCTTCGTGATAATGTTTTATGATCTGTTGCTGCCTTAAATATTCTTTAACGTCTTCTAGTTCAGTTTTTGTAAGCACTAAGTTCATAGCTGAGCTTTTAAAGTTGTTTTGGATAATAGGTATTATTGAATACATTCCTAAGGGCGGAGTTATCTTTAAAGCGGTTTTAACTTTCGGTTTGACATATTCTTTTATGGCATTCACTACGTCTTGCTCTAAGTTAGACTCTGAGACTTGGATATGTGTGCGAGTATGTGTGTCGAAGGGTTTAGTAGCTGTTGTCCGTTTAATGTAAGGGCTGTTACTCACTATAGTTATGCATATTTGCCGGTGAAATTTATTCAAAGGTTCGTCGGTGATAGGGACTTCTAGAATAGGGTTTTCAGTGCTAGTATGGGCAGTGTCTGTCGTAGAACCTGTTCGAGAAGGTGGTCGCTCTGAAGGGTTGGCTAACATTGACTCTGTCTCCTCGTTGTTAATTTCTACACGGGATAATGCGTCTGCGTTAGTGTTGTATTTTCCCTTTTTGTACACTATAGTATAATCGTATTCGCTTAATTTAAGTCTCCACCTAGTCAATCTTTGGTTAGGTTCTTTAAGGTTCATTATCCACTGTAACGGCTTATGGTCGGTGAATATTTTGAATTTACGACCGAATAGGTAGGGTCTGAAGTACCTTGTAGCCCAAACTATGGCCAAAAGTTCCTTCTCTATAGTGCTATAGTTAGTTTCGCTATCATTTAAAGTTCTCGAGGCGTAACAGATGGGTTTATCTGAGCCGATGGTACCTTGCGAGAGTACGGCACCTATAGCTACATTAGAGGCGTCCGTTGTCAATATAAACTCCTTAGTAAAGTCGGGATACTGTAAGATGGGGTCATTCGTCAGTAGTCTCTTACATTTATTAAAACAGTCTATATATTCAGAGTCAAACGTAATTTTGTTAGTCTTTTTAAGGCATTTTGTCATAGGCTTAGTGATGCGAGCAAAGTCCGGGATAAATTTCCTGTAGTAACCTAATAGTCCTAGGAACTGTTTTATTTCCTTAGATGTTTTTGGTAAAGGGTATTTTTCTATTGCTGCTATTTTATCTGGGTTAGGCTTAACACCTTCGCCACTGACTATATGTCCTAGAAATGCGGTTTCTAATTTTAAAAACTCGGATTTATCCATTTGGATTTTGAAGTTAGATTCCTGCAATCTTTTAAATACTTTCTCTAGATTAACTATGTGCTCTTGCAAAGATGTACTGAAAATGATGACGTCATCAAGATATACTAAACAGATCTCATTTTGTAAGCCTCTGAGCACATTGTCCATTACTCTTTGAAAGGTAGATGGAGAGTTCTTCAAACCCATGGGCATACGCAGAAATTCAAAGTGCCCATGTTCCACATTAAAAGCTGTTTTCGGAATGTCGTCTGGGTACATTTCACATTGGTAAAAACCTGATGCTAGGTCTAAAGTAGAGAAGTAATGGCACTTACCAAGCTTGTCAAGTATGTCATTGATGTTAGGAATTGGGTATTTGTCGTCTATAGTCTTGTCATTCAGTTTGCGAAAGTCTACTACAATGCGCCACTTTTGTTTACCTGATGCGTCGGCTTTCTTAGGAACTACCCAAATAGGCGAGCTCCAGGCTGATGCAGAAGGTCGTATAATACCTTGGTCCAGCATTTTAGTTATCTGGTCCCTAACTTCCTGTCGATGCACATAAGGGTAACGGTAGCTTTTCGTATATACGGGAATTTCGTCAGTCGTTCTAATGCGATGTTTGATTTTATTTGTAAAGGTTAAGGGCTCTCCCTCAACATAAAATACGTCAGCATAACGGGCACATAATGTCTCTAAGTTAGTTTTTTCCTCAATATTTAAATGGTCGGTACGCAATCGACTTAAAACCTCTTTAACGCGCATCGGATCTTGTTCAGTGCACATGCACTCGGTATTAAATATCTGCGCTTGTAAAGGACGGTCGAATGTAATAGTTATGTCGTATTCGGTCGGGTTTTCAATTTCTACAATTCCAGTACAATCAGTCACGCGAGTAATGCACTCGTGAATAATACAATTACAATGGATTTGCTGAGTTATCGAAACGTCGCCGTCTGGACAATAAATAGGAATATTTACTAGTTTTGATGAGTTAGCGGGAATGGTTTCTTGATTATTTGATCCTTTACATTGATAAAAACGTATAGGGATTGTTGTAAAATCCGTAATTAAATAATTATTTTTTAAATCAATCTGTGCTCCGTCGAGTAAATCTAGACCTATTAGGCCATCGAAATAATTATGGAATTTATAGACAAAAAATTTTACATTTGTTGGATTATTAAATTCAGCAATGTTCGGAATCGTAATAGAATGTTCATGCGTACTAGTTACACGAGCGTTCGTTACTTCGAAGGGGTCAAAGTTTAAAGGGATATGTGAAAAATATTGTTCGACTGCCGCGGGACTAATAAAGGACTGATTAGCTCCGGTATCTACTAATAGTTTAAGTGGTGGGTCCGATATCTGTATGTAACGTAATTCTCTTTTGGACTGGAGATTTAATTCTATTTTGAAACATTTTGATCCTTCTCCTTGCGAAAATCCTGATCTACTTTAGAAGTTGCTGCTGTACGAGAAGCGGACGGTTTTGCTTCTAAGCACTGCATGTTATTTAATTGGTCCGGTACCTCTGGTTGATTTTCGGGGTAGGTCTGATAGTAGTCATAAAAGTCAAAATAAGCGTCGGGGTCACAATCATAATAATAGCCAGGTTGCTCGTAGTAATAGTCGGGGTAATTGTAAGTGTCGTAGTAGTCGGTTATTTCGTTAAAATTCATTTCGCGCGTTCTAAAATAGTTGCTAGGCGGTGGGTTCCCTGACTTACGCCAATCGTGTGCTGGTACTCCTAGTGGTCTCGGTACGAAATGGCTAACGCCGCTCATCGGTTTCGGACCGGTATACTGAGCTTGGGGGTTCCTATTCGTCAATTTAAATGCGTCATTTTGAGGGTTGTAGTTCGGCGGGGGCGCACGGAACATATGCTGTGTACGACTAAACATATTAGGGGCTCTTGGAGGTACCTGATTATGCTGGAAGGGTGGTCTCCACTGCTGCTGCTGCTGCGGCGGCATAGGCATAGGCTTAAGCCAGCTAGGGCCTGGGCTAGGAAAGCTAAAAACTTTTGGAGTGGTCATAGGGACCGCGGGTGGCATTCTAGGGGTTGAATGCGTTGGCTGTGTAGTCGGGTTACGTCGCTCGGGAATACTCTCGTTACGTTGCTGTAGGTACATGACATTCAATTCCTGTTGTACAAATTCCAGAGCCTTTTCAATAGTTTCCGGTCTCATACACCGGATACGGGACCCTAGAGGTTCCTTAAGACCTCTAACGTAAGATTGTAGAGTGAGTTTTTTATAAAGATCGCGTTTTGCTTCGATAGTTGTTGCTACATTTTCGTGTAAAGTGACATAAGTCATTATGGTGCTAAAAAGGGTCTGGCATTTGTCATAATATTCCTGCGGTGTGCTACTTCCTTGTGTCAGCAAAGACATGTCATTGTAAAGGGCGGTCTCGTCCCTTTGGTCAGAAAAATTATTAACTAATGCGTCACGAATACCTTGCCAACTTTCTGGGATGCCGTTGGAATTAATAGTTGATGCTGCTGGTCCGGTGATTTTATTCAGGATACCGTTAATGAGACACAAGTTAGTTAACTCGTAATTCGGGTCGTTCCTAACATATTGTATTACGAGCTGATCGCATATTTTAATGAAACGTGTTAGAACATTCGGATTCCCTTCAAAATTTGGAACTGCGCGCAAAGCGTTGTAGATAGTATCAGGGTTCAATGCCATGTCGTTACTATTAAATAATAAATCTAATCCTAAGCTATCTGAATCTATAAACCTATTTGAATCTACTTCCCTGCTCCTACCTATCTGTCTGGAGGAGACAGGATTTTTCTTAGGTTCCCTTGGGTGAAAAATTTTGATTTAATTATATAAAATATGGGTAAAGGAAGGACAAGGAAGCAACACTTAAAGAAAGTTTCAAGGACTTACATATACATGGTTTTTCTCGTTGTATCGATGGCTGGATACGTCCTCAGCTGCGTCTTCTTAAGTTCGGATATTCGACGAGGTACTTGGAAATACCGACAGCGACTATCGGAGTCAGCAGATTAACGATTTTTGGAAATCTATACCGCGCCGCGCACTGCCTCGAATATCCTACCGACTGCGCCAATTACGAAGGTGACAGCCGGAGGACTTAAAAAAAAACCGAAATTAATTTAGAATAAAAGTTTAATTACTCAAAATTACAATATTAGCTTATATTAAATTTTAAGTCTAGACTTGGACGATGCTAGTACCGAAGTGCCGAAAAAATTATTATAAAAATACAATATTCTAAACGATTGCAAAGTGCGGATGCGGCATCAGCAGATTGGAAGTAGGTGATCGGCCGCGACACGAGGCGTCGAGTCAGCGGTCTTCGTGTTGCAATTTTATGTGGAAAACATCTGTTGTAGGTAAATGGCTATCATGTCGCTATTCAGCCGTTTTGGTGTAGGCAGGGCACGTAACAAGATCCATAATATTATTAGTAGGTAAACTTAAAAACTATGTTAGAAACTAAAGATAATATTGTAAAATACAAAAACACTTACTTTCACAATCAACAAACAACAACAATAAGACTGACACAGGTCCTGGTCATAAAATTAAAAATTACTAAGAAAAAAAAAATATCTATAAAAATTCATTAAAATTATGATGAACTAAAATGTAAAATAAAATGTTATTAATAATTAAATAAACAAAAATTGGGAAAATTTTAATTAAATTTAAATGACCAGCCTAACAAAGGACCTCCAGAGCGGGGATGAGATCCTGTCAGCTAAGGTCTTCAAGATTTCGTTGCGGCTGCCACGCATCCTACAGATCAGGGACACCGTCTTCTTGCGAATGATGGCATGGAAGCCATCAGTTCGAAACAGCGCGAACATCCCCGATGCACTACAGAAACGTGGCAGCCCCAACATCATCCTGAAGATACTGTTATACTGGATGCGCAGGGCATCCAGCGATCTTTTGGTGTGACGAACCCACAGACTTTCCGTATAAAAGCTCTGACAGTATGCCTTAAAAAAAGCTAATGCTCTGCGTGTCCAATATTACAACATTTCCAGGATGCTGATGCGGCTGCCTCGGTAGGACGGCTTCCAAGCGATTGTGCGCAAAAAGGTAGCTTTCCTTGTCACAGCGTGTGCGAGGCAGTAGCAACGGCATCCTGCAGATGATTGTACCTCGTGCAGATTGCCCTATCCAAAACAAATGGATGTGCATTGTTTTGAGCACTCACTAACTCATTGTTTACGTCATGATAATATACTAACACCATTTTGATTTTGGTTTTATTGTAAATAATTTAATTTAATGTAAAATATTATTGTGTATTTCGTTTTTAATTAAATTTTATGTAATGTTAGTGTATATGTGCCAATTGAAAACAAAATAGATCAATAATCACGAGATGGATGGGTGACCATCTTTAACATACCGAGACTCCTCGTGTTCCCATCTGTCATTCGTGGATCTTTGATAGTCGTTACGGATCATCAGTAGCCCGAAAGTCTGACAACCAGTCTTATCAAGTTACCGGGTTGTGGACGTCAGATAGGCAGTCGATCAATGTAAATTACTGGTATTCAGCTGCATCCGGTTAGATTGAAAGCCGACCCGAACTTAGTTGGGAAAAGGCAGGCAGATTGATTGAATCACGAGCACAGAATATAAATAGTCGGCAGCTGCACGTCATGACTGCGACAAGAAGGCTTCCACTCAGCATGATGCTGTCCTATGGAGGGCCCACAGCACAGCGCTGAGTCTCATTGGTCACCTGATAATTATGATGAAGGATCTACTATATGTATATAGGTACCCACAGAGGGCAGCACGACAGTGGTAGCAAACCCGGTATAAGATGGCGTCTTAGCCGACCGTAAAAATATCGCGGCGGTTTTTTATCGCACACTGGATATCCAACGCTTTGCTTAGCGCCGAGAGTTGAAAATCCAACAGTGTGTATTTTCGACGCGCTGGGATGCACTCTGTTGAATTCTCAACGCTCGGCTCAACACCTACCTGCCTAGCCTTTTCCCAACTATGTTGGGGTCGGCTTCCAGTCTAACCGGATGCAGCTGAATACCAGTATTTTACATGGAGCGACTGCCTATCTGACCTCCACAACCCAGTTACTGGGTAATACGATACCCCTTTGCTGATACTAGTTGTCAGACTTTCGGGCTTCTGACGACCCGTAACGACTGTCAAAGATCCACGAATGACAGCCGCCGGGACCAACGGCTTAACGTGCTTTCCGAGGCACGGAGGAGTCTTGGTGTGTAAAGATGTCCCATCCACGGACGAACCCCGGCAAGCGTAGCTTAACCTGATGGATCGACCCGTGCGGTTGTTATTACTTAGCCACGAGCTCCTCAACGCTCGGCTCAACACCGAGAGTTCGAAATCCAGTGCGCTATATTTTTACGTCCGTGCGAACGTCGGCTTATTCAATTGAAGCTCCGTACTACGCTAGGCCAGGGTCAGTGTTACACAGTTGGAGAAGAATGTGAAGTGGTACACACAGACTTTATAAAAACGTGTTCTAAGTATTCGAGATGTTGCTCTGAACGAAACATCGAACAGTCACAGGCTGCCTCAAACCGACCCCGGTCAGCGCATTATATCCCACAGCTGGCATACCACCTCCACAAGACCGTAGAGAAGATATAGCGTGATGCTAAATAGCCTATAACTATACTCGAGAATTCTGCTTCCAAATTCAAAAAGAATTTTTCAATTTTTTTTTTTTCTTTTTATTCACAATTTCATGGTTTTTTTTTGCGCGGAACCATAATTCATTTTCCAAAATAAAAGTAGCCTAAGTTACTCCCAGCTACCTGCCAGTGAAAGTTCCGTCAAAATCGGTCCACCCGTTTCGGAGATTAGTCGGAACAAACAGACAGACAAAAATTTTAAAAACTGTTTTTGTTAGCATGTAGTAAAAAGCTGTTATTTTGGCATTAAAAACAGACACTTCGATTTTATTTATTTGTATAGATAAAACATCCCATAACATAACAAAACATCACGCCAATAAGGCAGAAGTGTACATTGGTATAGTACATCCACATTCGCTATAGATATGCTTCCTTATTAGGTTATTACCATTAAAATTTAAAACAAAACCTTCAAAAATCTTTACACATCAACAGTATATGACATAATCATCGGTAGACGGCCGCCATTTTATGAAATTTCTTCCTAAATTAAGGCTAAAAGCTTTTGTAGGAGGCACAAAACTGAATTTGGTCCGCCAACCGACCTATGACTTTATAAAAATGCCGCCAAATTGGGTTTAGAATTTTAGATGTTATTACATTATGAAACGTAATGAAAATTCTTTACGGTTTAGGTTTAAAATGGAATTTTAAGCTATGAATACATTACAACTTCGGCGTGCGGGAAAGAAAGAGAAGAAATGTTTCAAATTAGTTCCGCGTAGATGGCGCTAAGTGTTTGTTACTTTCATTCAGCAGTCAATGGAGTTCCTCCTTGATGTAAACTTTACCGCGAGATGGCGCTAAGTGTTTTTTCTTGTCGCCGATTGGTGAGAATTGGAAAAGAGTGTTTTTCAAACGTATAACAGCGCAGTAGGCAATGGTCCTACAGATTTGGCCCCATAGTGAAAATTGAACATGTTCTAACGGAATAACTTTTTTTTGTTTGGCACTATCATATATTTAGTCCAAAATTAATTATCTCCTTTATTTGGGGTCGGCACTACATGTATTTTTCTTCCATACATCTCTATTAGTAGTCTTCTCAGTAGTCCTAGTAACCGCCTTTCTATCCATATCATCTTTCACACAGTCCATCCTTCGTTTCTTGGTCTTCCCCTACTCTTATCCCCATTCATACTCCAAACTTTCCTCATTCCTCACATCACATGCCCATACATGACAAACGAATTCTACACAACTTTTCAGTCAGCTGGCACCGCTGACTGAAAAGTTGTGTGACTTTCAGACTTCCTCTTATGTAATTACACATTTCTTATTCTATGTACACACGGCTACACATTAACCTATACATTTCCAGTTTACACTGACCTCTCATTGTAAGTAAATCCTACACAATGCGAGATCAGCTTATACTGGAAATAGAATAGCTTGATCTGTAGCTGTGCGTAGGTACACACAGCTGCAGGTCAAATTACTACAAACTGTCAAACTTTCTCATTCGATTATGAACTTAATCAACAACATAATATGGTTTAAAATCATTTGGAAAAATTTGACAGTTTGTTATAACCTGATGTGCCTAAATATTACCACAAAAGTATTAGGTACGCACGGCTACAGATCAAGCTATACATATCCAGTATAAGCTAATCTCACATTGTATAGGATTTCCTTACAATGAGAGGTCAGTGTAAACTGGAAATGTATAGCTTGATGTGTAGCCGTGTGTACATAAGTAAAACAATACCTTAATCAAAATTACTAAGAACACGTCATTTAAAATACAATCAACCACAGTCCAATGCTGGACACGGGCCAATCAATAAAAACACAATACTCCACCGTTTACCTGTTCACTATTTATGTATGTTTATTTCTATTTCAAGGCAAGGCAAGGCAGATGTGAGTGGACACGCCGGTGATGTTCTTCAGAAAGGCTGACCTTTGCACCTGAGTGCGTAGTACTCGCAACCGGCGTGCGTGTATGACCAGATGTATGAACGTAAACGAGGCAAAAGGAGTATGTAAGGATCATAGCAGGTGGCGTTCTGTAGTTTCTGCCTACCCCCACGGGAAGAAGGCGGGAGATTATGGATGCATTTCTCTTTCTAGTATGATAAACAATCTATTCTTTTGAACACTCCATTCTGTTTAAGATAAAATATAATCAGATTGAGTTTTAATACGAAAACAATTCTGAATCTCATTGAAAATTTATTAACTCCGAAGTTTAGTCGCCGTTCCTTTAAATATTCAGATGTTTTGTGAAATGTCTCGGTCGCTGATTAAAAACGGAAGATTTAATTTTATAAATTCGCGGGTCGTGGGCTAGTTCTGAGCACATTGTGTGGTAGGTGGGATTGACTTCATACATGGATAGTGTGAAGTTTGGCTCCAGACTACTAATATACAGGATACTAATATCCTAATTATAATCTTATGCTAGGTAAAGTCCCTTAGGGCCGAGAATACACATGCCTGTAACTTGCACAAAACTATGTAAGTAGCTGGCATGCCATTTGACATTCACCAATCACAAGTTGTTATGGCACACGGCATGGAAGCTTCTTACAAACTTTTGTGCAAGTTACAGGCACATGTGTATTGTCACCATTACATAAGTTTTAAGTTTGTTTCTTTTTCTTTACTGCAGGAATTGCTAAATGTTCTTCCTATAGTTTAATGCTAAATTTTTCGTGTGTATGTGCGTCTTGTTTGTGCAGAATAAAGAATTTTATTTTTCTTTCTTTATTCTCTGCTGCTCCTTTTCGTAGCGTTTTAGCGCGCACTTGTGCTACGAAATCTGCTTAGTGTACGTACTATGGGCCAAAGTTCCGCATGATCACCTCAAAGGCGATAATCGCATGCACGGCTCACGACTCGATCGCACAATGTTCGTTTGTCACTCGCTGCGCTCTCACAGGAATATTTTCTTAAGTGAGCATGCTTAAGTTTTGTCCATAGTACGTCCTCACGTTCAAAAAATTGGAATAACTACCTGTTAACCTGTTAACTAGCAATGACGCTACGTGCTTTCGCTACGAGCTGCCACTACGCTCTGTCGCCACGCATTTTCACAATAGGAGGCTTATTTATAAACGTTCCTTAAAATTACTTGTTTTTTTTTTAAATCTATTTGCGACTGACCATACATTTTTGACGTATAAACATCTCACTGTCAGCAACTTTATAAATACTACCTATGTTACGTACCATCGGCAAACTTTCCGGTGAACCACTTTTCAACCTTATTGCGTTAGTAATAGGAGGAGCTCGTGGCTAAGTAATAACAGCCGCACGGGTCGATCCATCACGTTAAGCTACGCTTGCCCGGGTTATCCGTGGATGGGTGACCATCTCTACATACCGAGACTCCTTCGTGTCTCGGAAAGCACGTTAAGCCGTTGGTCCCGGCTGTCATTCGTGGATCTTTGACAGTCGTTACGGGTCGTCAGAAGCCCGAAAGTCTGACAATCAGTCATACCAAGGGATATCGTATTACCCAGTTAATGAGTTGTGGAGGTCAGATAGGCAGTCGCTCCATGTAAAACAATGGTATTCAGCTGCATCCGGTTAGACTGGAAGCCGACCCCAACATAGCTGGGAAAAGGCTAGGCAGATTGAGTCTAGTACTTTCCCGAATCAGGCTTTCAAAATCAGCTCTGCTACTCAAGACTACATTGTTTGACGATTATCCCAACCATCGAATACTTACAAAGTTATTTTCTTTTTGCATGAGATTAAGAATGTTGTATGTTATTTTCCACTAAGCCATGTTGTTTAATATTAAAACGTTTTCGGTTCTCATGTTGCAGGCATAGACTGAAAGCGTAATTTTACGAAATGCTTGGAAAAAAGAAAGAAATAATATTTTTATACGTGAGGTTACGCTAAATGTAGAATATCTATAAGTAGTTATGCTACTAGTTACCATCGGCAAACTTTCCGGTGAACCACTTTTCGACTTTATTACTAACGCAATCAATCTGCCTAGCCTTTTCCCAACTATGTTGGGGTCGGCTTTCAGTCTAACCGGATGCAACTGAATACCATTATTTTACATGGAGCGACTGCCTATCTGACCTCCACAACTCATTAACTGGGTAATACGATACCCCTTGGTATGACTGATTGTCAGACTTTCGGACTTCTGACGACCCGTAACGACTGTCAAAGATCCACGAATGACAGCCGGGACCAACGGCTTAACGTGCTTTCCGAGGCACGGAGGAGTCTCGGTATGTAATAGATGTTCACCCATCCACGAACCAACCGCGGCAAAAGCTTAACCTTTGATTGACCCGTCCCAATGCCACAAACCACCACCTCGCCGTCCGGTAAGGACCAGGCCCGGGTCGACGGCGCATCGTGTTCCACGCGCGCCTCAAATAGATGTCAGCAGTGACGGGGTCCAATAGGGCCGATGCCGCCGGGGTCGCGGGTTGTTCGAAAGAGATACAGTAGCCCTGGCACAGGCAACTGAAGGAACATGAGTGGGTTTTAGTCAGTAAAAGTCTGACACGCCCTCCCGCTCCGCCCAGAGCGGGAGAAGTCATTTGATGATTTCCCATCCACAAAAAAAAATAATAAAGGGCAGGTACTAATATAAAATACCCAAACGGAAAACACCGGAACGGGACGCCCTAGGAGGACATTAGTGACCTTAGTGATTATTCAGAAAGGTCAGGTGCGTAGTACTCGCAACCGGCGTGCGTGTTATGACCAGATGTATGAACAGAGGCGGGTTTGCAGTCTTGGCCGCCCTAGGCCCCCCAGGCCATGTAGTAAAAATAGTTACCAGCCGCCCCTTTCTCAGCACCCATCTTATAGACTGCATAATGAATTTACTGTATTGCCAACTTTTATCGAAATCGAGTTACTGATTTTTTTTTCGCGTTTTCAGGTTTGGTTCCATAGTAAAAGTTGTTCATAATGATGAGTACAATGACCCCTTAAGAGGATATTGGTCAATAACCAGTAACCCTGTATATACTCGTACGAGTGATTTAGGAAGATTATTGTTATACGATGCGGTGCAGTGCGGCCCGCTATAATGTGCGCGAGTCTTTAGAATATTTAGGTACTTTCAGTTATTTCTTGTCCGCCCCTAATATCTGGCCACCCTAGGCCCGGGCCTAATGTGCCTTAGGGCAAATCCGCCTCTGTGTATGAACGTAAACGAAGCAAAATGAGTATGTAACTGTAGCATGTGGCGTTCTGTAGTTTCTGCCTACCCCCATAGGAAGAAGGCTTGAGTTTATGTATAGGTACTATGTATACCCAAAATTGTACCTACCTCTATGTTTAGTTGAAAGATGGTAGCCGTGCATAAGTTATGACAGTGTTGGCAAAATGCCGACAAACGCCGCAGTAATAAGTTATCCTGTCAAGTTTAACTATTTGAAATAGATAATAAATTACGTAAAGTTGTTTTTAAGCGCATTAAAAAGTGTTATAATAGCGCATGACTTTGCAGCAAGACGGAATATTTACTTTAAAAAATTTCATCGTTATCGTGATCTGTAATAAAACTCCTCCAATTATAAACTCGGTTAAAATAATCACCAAAGAATAATTACTATTATGTCACCGATGTATTCAATTTCAGATTCTTTAAAAAAATGTCTTTATTACTAATAATACTAGTATCATCAAATATGTATCCGAAAGGCGAAGAATACTCAAACCTCTTGCGAACAAGAAAGCCGGCACGTCGGTATATAAAACCTATTTACTCGTATAAACCAGACTGTCCATGGTGCAACCTTCGCCCAGAAATAGAAGAAATTAAAAAAGAAACAGTGCTGCTCGATGACAGTGACAGTGTCAGTGTCACGCAAAAAGGAATTCCCGCGCCCGCCATTCTTAACTTATTCGACATACCGAAATATGTTGCAGCGATGAAGAAAAATAATACTATTGTTACTAAAAAGCAGCTAACTGAACTTGTTGATAGATTATACTTACATCGATAGGACTGAGTTTTTTTTTTATTTCTCCTATATTTTGTAGTTCGGAAACCAAACGGGTCATATGGGATGTCCCACCATTCCTGTCAGTATGTCAGTAGTAGGTACAGACGCCAGCAGGTCAAGCCACCCGAAACTGTCAAAATTTCCCAATCAACCTTGAACCTAATATTAGGTCCTTACCTATGAAATTGCCGTTCTGCAGTACTGGCCATTTCAAATCAAAATAATTTTTGTTTGGCTAAGAATTCTAATTTCAAATTAATTTAATTTTAAAAACATGGATTTTTTTTTCCAAAAGTAGTCATTTGTTTATTGATTAGTGTTACATTTTCATCGCATTTCAATCTTTTTCGTCATCATGGATACGTTAAAAATTCGAGTAATTATGGAATATGAGTACCGTCGTGGCAGCAACGCGGCACAAGCGGCACGCAACATCAACGACGTTTACGGAGCTAACACTACAAACCAACGCACCACTTGTTATTGGTTTGCTCGCTTCCGTTCTGGAAATTTCGACCTGAAAAATGAACCTCGCGGTCGTCCGAAGACTTTGGTCGACAATGACGAATTAAAGGCGATTGTGGAAGCTGATGATACACAATCTACGGCTGAATTAGCAGCAGCTTTCGACGTTAGCGTCAAAACAATATTGGTCCATTTGCGTCAAATTGGCAAGGTAAAAAAGCTTGACAAATGGGTGCCCCACGAACTCAATGATCGCCAGCGCGAAGTACGCGTCGAGACGTGCCTTGCACTGCTCAACAGACACACAAATGAAGGAATTTTGAACCGCATTGTTACCTGCGATGAAAAATGGATTCTGTTTGATAACCACAAGCGCTCAGCAAGTTGGTTGGATCCTGGTTCAGCACCTAAACAATGCCCTAAACGAAAACCTACCTCTAGAAAAGTGATGGTCACTGTTTGGTGGTCTAGCGCCGGTGTAATTCATCACAGCTTCTTACCAAACGGGGTGAGCATTACTTCAGATGTGTACTGTGAAGAACTGAACACAATGATGGAGAAGCTGGCACATCTCCAACCGGCATTGGTCAATCACTCGTCTCCGCTGCTCCTGCACGACAACGCGCGACCTCATACTGCACAGCAGACGGTCTCCAAGTTGCGAGAACTGGGGTTGGAAGCTCTCCGTCATTTGCCCTACTCACCAGACCTTGCGGCTACAGACTACTACTTTTTCCAGAATTTGGATAACTTCTTGGCGGGAAAAAAAATCAATACCCGAGAGGCAGTACAAAATGCCTTTGAAGAATTTGTTGCCTCCCGTCCAGCTGATTTCTTTAAGAAGGGCATCAATAAACTGCCAGTGCGTTGGCAAAGATGCATTGATTGCATGGGTGATTACTTCGATTAATACAAATAAAAAATGCATGAAAAAAATTCGTTTAAATTTTTTCATACAAAACGGCAATTTCATAAGTATTACCTATTATTTCAGCGTTAAAGTTGAAAATCTATTAAAGAAATTTGACAGGTTGTAGTAGCTTGATGTGCTGGCATCTGTACCTAACAAATTAACAACATTCGCAGCTTTATATTCGCAGCTGCCGTAAATAAGGCATCGAATTTAGAAAAAAAAATCGGCTTTGTGGAGGTATGAGTCACTGAGACGATGTTCTCTAGGCTGTCACTCGTACCTGTGTACGTTACTCTAAACTCGATGAGTCAAATTATAGTCTGACCGATACCGCTGTACCGCGGGGGAGGGGACGCTGCCGTGAGCGTTGACAATGAGTGGCCTGCACCGTCTCGCCGTGCACATAGGTAGGTACCTAAGGCGCGGTACATCGGTATCGGTCAAACTATAACACCTAACCTCGTATTAATCAACTGAACCTTTTGTAGTACACGGCTGGATTAGACCTACACAGATTTCTCAAAAACGTTCCGCAACCAGTCACGGGGCACTCCAAAGAGTATAATAATAATAACGGGAGGGGCACTCTATGCTCGACTTTTAATTAGCTGCAGTAATATGACACTTCTTATCCGTTATTTCGTTAAAAAATGTTCCCATTTGATTTGATAGCGAATGACAGTAGAAATGACAGTAGAAGTGTCATTTTACTGAGTCCGACCATAGATAAAAAAATAATGGTATCAGGATCAAGTGTTACCTGCGGAAGAAAATAAGTAGGACGAAAGAGGGGTTCAATCGTTGGCTTTGAACATGATCGAATAGGTAATAAAAACGAAACAATATCAGTTATTATTATTTCCTTTTAATTTTAAATAAATACGTGTCTCAACGACAGTTTATTTCCTCAATGGCACTTAAGTTGATGAGACTTAAGATTAATATCATGCATGAGATCCTTCCTTGATTACATTCCATATACAATCCTTGACTCGCTTTCAATGTACGAACATATAAAAATATGTGTATTTTTATTTCTCTACTTTCAAAGCGTGATAAGCTACAAAATGTACCAGCTAGATTCTGGGGAAGGAAATAAGTTACTACCCAAAATAAGGCAAATCCTATTAAATCAGAGACATGCTGAACCGGAATATCATAATATACCCGTGCGACATGCGAAGAGAGAACAACCGGGGTTAAAACCAATAGGGGAATCAGTCTTCGTCAAGAGAATTATACCCCATGGTTACACCACAGGAGAGTACGAATACGATTCCAAATTAAACACTGTCTTCAAACCTTTATTCAGGTATCACATAAAAAAACCCATTGAAGAACATGAAAGATCACTTCTCAAAAATTTAGAGTCTGAGCAAAAACAAAACCATAGTACAGATAAAGACCTTATCGTACTTGTTCAAAATGAGCAGGACCATTTAGACTTGTTGAGCTTGATTCAGAAATTTGTCAACGATAACACGAAGAAGAATGGTAAAACAAGATTTCGAGGACTATTTAATCAATTACAAGATAAGGCATTGTTGACGTTGAGGCAGAAATCTGGCGAAGAACACGACCCATTCGCGCCTGGCAAACTTCCGCCTGAATTACAACCATCAACATCGGAAGAAGAACCAGAAAAAATGTCTTACCCAAGTTATCCGTTTTGGAACTATTGGACGGTAAGCAATGACACAGACGCACCTGGGCAATGAGCCCAGCATCCAAGCGGAGCTGATTGTCCAAAATGTGCCTGAATAATGTTCTCATAGCTATTCGTCAGTTCGTCAGTTTGCCGAGTAGAATTTAATGAAGATAAAAAGACCCCGCACAAAATGTTAAGAAAAAGCCGTTCGTCCAATTTGGCTGAAATGAGGCAATATAATTAATGACCAGTTTTAAAGACATAGCCTTTTTTATGTTGAAGTCAGACAGATGATTAGAGTTACTGCTAAAAAAAATTGTGCGGGGTCCTCTACCCTTTACAGCTTGTGATTACGTCGTACGGTTTAGAAAAAAATAAGGAAATACACAAAGTAAATAAAATAATCCATGGCCAGCGATGCGCTGTAGTGCAAGTGCAGTTAAAATAAGAAGAAAATTAATATTTTACTGTTGGGCCATCCTCAACAATTGGTCCTTCGAGCCGGATAAGTTCATCTTAGCTAAAATTCCGCGCCCCTCCATTGTGTGCACACGAGTATGTATAGTCGTATGTAGTATGAGTAATATGTATTAGTGGATGTAAATAAATATAACATCACGCCTGCAGTCCCCAAGGGTTAAGGCAGACATTCCCATGGGGACGAGCCTATTGAACCGGGGTGCTACTAAGTAATACCTGGTGGAAAAATCCAATAACACTATGCCCGACCCGGGTCCCCAGGACCTCATGCTAAGCAGTGTCCCTTCCAACCACTAGACCAATGAGGCAGTCCGACATTATTAGTGAATTTCTAACATACAAACCGTGTGCCCGATAGGTTTTCCCATCGGCAAACATGACGATCTTCCATACAAACGTTCATCATGTGCGTAACTTCAGCTTCCTCATTTATGTGGAAATAGAATAATATATGGAATATAATCGAATAGTTTTTATCTGCCAATATTTAAGGCATAAATAATAGCTGCAATCAAAGTTTCCAGTAATAATTTAGCTGCCACAAAAACTTCGTTAACTCTTGACCAAATATTTGAAATTGTTGATGCGAAGGGTAGCTATTATGCCTTATATTCTTTCGTTCGGAAGATATGACATAAGCAGCTGGAGTGACAGAACTCCAGCTTACACGTAGTTTCGGTTCCGTACCAAAATGGTAAAAAGGAATCCTTATGGTGTGATTCAGTCTGTCCGTCTGTCTGTCACAGCTGGATATTTCATGAACTACTAATGCTACCACTTGAGATTTGGAACAGTTTTAGATGACGTTTGCCCATTTTGCAAATAAGAAAGAAATAATAATATATATGTTTTTTTTTACAGCAGGGACTGAAAGGGGGTCTTAAAAATTCGAAGTGGGGCTACTAGGGCATGTGGGGTATCATATGAAAGAGCGCTGTTTGCACATTCTCGAACATTTTTTTCTTTTTTTTTTAGGCCGCATAGTTTTCGACTTTTGATGAAAAATGTAAAAAAAAAAATACCGTTCCCCTTATCTACGAAGTTTTCATACAGAAAAATCTGAAATTATTCTTTAAGATAGATTTCAGAAAAAATAAAACGATGTCTCTATATAGCACAGTTTTTCAGAAATCATCAACAAAAATTACATGTATGGTATGGTACGGAGCCCTCGGTGCGCGAGTCCGACTCGCTCTTAACCGGTTTTTTTTATCGTAGTTTTAACACTTAAGTATTATCGCCGAGTTCTTTCCTTCCTTGTGCAGCTATTATGCCTTTTCTGACTATAGTCCAAAACCCTTACCTCACGGGTTTGCCTGTACTGCATGAGGAAGCTGGGGTGACGTCTCTCCAGCTAACACACAGCAATCGGCTCGAATAACCCTAATCCTATGGATTCTGTCTGAAAATAAAAGTATTCTTTTCTACTAACGAAGTTATTGTGGCAGCTAAATTAAGACTGGGAACTTTGATTGCAGTTATTATGCGTTAAATATTGGCATAGGTAGAATTATTCTATCACCCATGAAGAAGCTGTAGTTATGCACATAATACTATTTAAACCCTTTAGGGGACGAATTTTCAAAAATCCTTCCTTATTGCTGACTCGCTGTACCTAGGTACTGTAATAAGCATTTCTATTGTACTCTTCTGCAAAAGTTTATGCTTCTAGACCTGCACCCTAATTGCGTAACACACTATCTATTGGAATTAATTTCATTTTGACAGTTCAACAACTTCATTGCGTTATTTACGTTGTTGAGTAGACAAATTTTTCGAACATATGAAGCAATGGATTAGCAATTTGTTTCAAAATGAAACCAACTCCGATTGATAATGTGTTACGCAATTAGGGTGCTGGGTTAGGCTGTGCATTGTCTGTCAGTGAAGGTCAGCGATGGTCAGCGAATGGAATTTATGATTTTTATTAAGTAAATTTTTCTTTTTTTTAAGTGGCAACTTTTTTCAGTATCATAAAAATATCTACCAAGACCGCTGCCCAGGGAACCTTATAATGATTGGCAACATGTGCGTCAGCAGAATTGGACATCGAAGATCCGCATACCCATCCAAAACTAGGAGGTCAAACAAAAAACAGACGATGCGTCAACGTCATTCTATTCGATCGGCTCGTAATAAGCATCTTTATGGTGACATGAAGTAAAATAATACATATTCTAAATGCTATGGAATTAAAGTAAAAATTGGGTTTTAGAACAGTTTTTTATGCAGTTCTATTTTCATAATAATTTGTAAAAGTATTATTTGTTTAGTAAAAGTATTCCTTAAAAAAAAACCTGGATTTTTGGGAAGGTTTTCTCTTAAGGAGAATGCGCTGTGGTAGCCCGCGAAATTCAAATATTCTTGCGTTTTATGCAATTTGCAGGTCCGTGTCAGGTTGTATCTTGATCAAAATATGATACGCGGCAATAAAACATAATGTATTTATATAATATTAACCATGAAAATCATCAATATATTAGGTCTTTACCTATGAAATTGCCGTTCTGCAGTACTGGCCATTTCAAATCAAAATAATTTTTGTTTGCGCAACGGATTTTGATGCGGTTTTCAACATAATTTTGAGCATTTATTCCGGAAGGTTCATGTGTTTATTGCATTCATAATAAACTTAAATTTAATAAAGAAATCTTATGGCTAGTTAGGACAGAAAAAAAAAGGACAGGTTAATAATTTTATTGAAAAGTGTATTTCTTAAAAACTTTAGAGAGCATAGCAACATACACAGCCTGTTTTAATTGTTGGCATAGACAAACACTTGCTAAGCATAGACTTTTTAGAAAATGACATAAGGCCACAATATTAATAATAATTTACAATTCTAATATAGTTGAAGTTTTTTTAAACATAGCTCACTTTTTGTCTAAGTTTTCTTTGTACATACATAATAGCAAGATGATGATGAAGTCTAATAATTATGACGTCAGAATCTTTCTAACTTGACAAAAACATAATAAATGGTGAAAATACAAGTCCTGTCTATGACAAGGAATAGACTTTTATGGCATGATAATGACGTTTAAATCTTAATAATCACTTTTACCCTACTAATAAGGTATTGATAAGGGTGTAGACACTGTATATAATCTTTCTTACCCTAATCTACTTGTCATTAGAACTTTCTTGCAGTTAAAATAAGTTTTTGTAGTTATACAAGTTTTGCAAAGTTTAATTATTAGTCCTGTAGGTATTTAACAACACTAAAAGGGTAACTGAAATTATTTTAAGACCATAAGTTATGTTACTGGCACCCGAAACAAAATTCAATCATCCAGTTTACATCATCTCAATTATCTAAAAGCTATAATGACAAATAACGAACTTTACTCTAACTTACCCTACTAATCAGTGTTACCCTACTATATCAAAACATATGTCGGGGCAGCCTCAACGCCGCAGTTGTTGTCTCTTGTAGCCATGAGCACATAACCGTCGTTACCCCACATGTTAGACCAGGAGTTCTTGACTAGCCAGTACTTCTCACCCTTGAGGATCCCGTAACCTACTGCTAAGACGGCGTGGTCGAGGCCGTCGACAGTGTTGTAGCTGAGAAAAGGAAGTAAAATGTTAATTAATAATTATTTTATGTCATGTGTTTTCTCGGACAAAGTGAAGCGTAATTCTATGAGACTCTTTTAGCTCGAGAAACTTCGCAAGGAACATGATGACTCTTTATTTTAGAATAGGAATGACGACAAATTATTTTTCAGTTATTTAGATTATTAAAAAATATTGGACACGTATTTTTTTTTTTACCAAAGCAAAAGTTACGGCGATAGATTGGGATAAAATATAGATTTTATAAGTAGAAGTGGCGTAGCGAGCCACCACTCCCGAACATTAAAGCGTATTATCTAAGTTTTTTTTTATTAATGTGATAATTCAAAAAATACGTGTCTTCTTATCTGACTGACGGATTAAATAGAATTTCTTTTTTTGTTTACCCAGGCGTCATCCGTATTACAATGGAATCCGTTTATTATGACTCCGCCTATATTGACCAACCGCTTAACATGAAGTAATTGCAGTGCGAAAATTGGCTTTCATATAAAATTCTTTATAACAAAGTTCGGATATAATGACGTCGCTTAAAGTGGCAAGTCGCTTATTGCGACCTATTTTTAAGAAATAGGTCACAATAAGCGACATGTCATACTAGTAAAATAAGAAAAAATACCTATGTAATGTACATTGATGTGTAAATTAGGAAGATAAGGTTCGCGCTCCTCGACGTGTACCGCATAAATGGTGTTAACGCACACAATTGACCTTAGTCCCAATCGAACTGACGTTTTTATAGCACATGTATAGCACGTTAGTCAGTGGTTTAGGCGTGAAAAGGTAACAAACAAACTTACTTTCGCATTTATAATATTAGTTAGGATACTCATAATCATAAAACTCACCATTGAGGTTCATAGTAGACGCCATTGGAATAAAAACTGAAGGACTTGTGTGACGCGTCGATCGCTACTGATATTGGGCCGTGCTTGAAAATCGCCAACTATTACCAAAAAAAAAGGAAAAAGTAAGCACGGAGTTAGTTTCTGAGTACACAAGAGTTTATAATATTTGAAACATAAATATTAAATTATGGATTATGACATCATCGAATTAATTTGATAACCGGAA
Organism: Cosmia pyralina; assembly: GCA_946251885.1. Classification (NCBI taxonomy): domain Eukaryota; kingdom Metazoa; phylum Arthropoda; class Insecta; order Lepidoptera; family Noctuidae; genus Cosmia; species Cosmia pyralina. Next base: position 3,221,173 of record OX276362.1, on the reverse strand, counting down.
GGACAAAGTCACACCATAAAGCTCCGTTTACGCGGTGCAAGTTTCTGGAACGTTCAAGAACAATAACCGCATGCCATTAAGCACGTTCAATTTCATTGCCATTCAGAAATTGCAAGTGTTTACACGCGTGCGATTCCTTAAAATGGCATGGCGTACAAAATAATTTAATGCAAGTTTTGCCATTCAATAAAATCGCATGCGACTTATTTGTACGTGTTGTTGAGACGGTACCAGTTAATTACCCTTCACGGTGTAAATGGAGCTTTAGAGTTTCTTTTTTACCGTTTTGGTACAGACCCGAAAAAGATAAACGAGAAAACCATATTTTTTTTAAGTTTTTTTTATTTATTTACTTATTTCAGACATAATTTTAGTCCATAGTTTTACACTCATACAAGAAATTTTAAACTATTTTTAATTCTAAATAAATAAAAACCACAAATAAAATTGTGATTAATTAAATTTAAATATTTAACAACTCATTAAAAATAATAATAAAAATTTAAAAAAAAATATAAAAATTTCAGAATAATATAAAAAAATAAAATATCAAATATTATTGTTTCCTCAAAATAATCTTTGCTGAAAAAATAGTTATTAAAACACAATCCTCGGCCTCGATGCAAATTGTGACTACTTCGTTTCCAATGATATTAAAGGTCGTTTTCAGTAAAGTCTATATTAAATTCAAATATCATATTTGACATTTAAACCTACATGGGCACTTATGAAACGTCAGAAGCTAGGTGCACGGTTCCAATTGGTCGTTTCCTATAGAGAAGAGGCGGTAAGAAACTCCACGGTTAGGTACTCTTTTAAAAAATAATTACATACCTTGAGTGCCTTCTCGTCGTTTGCGGTGACGTTCACCCATCCCTTGATCTTCGTCGCAACAGTTACGTTGTCCATGTGGCAATATCCGTCCTAGAAAATAAGGAATGCTTAGAATACGTTCACAGATGAACGACTAACTGTGTCCCGCGACTTCGTTCGCGTGGAAGTCGTAAGATACATAATATACTAAAATAACAGCCACATTTTAATAAAACTCTCTCGTCCATCCACTAACAAACACAATGTCAATGGGTTTTATTTTTTTGCGCGGAACCCTATTTCTTTTTCTAAAATAAAAGTGTCTCAAATTACTCCTGTAAATAGATTTTTTTATTTTATTTACATAATTTAAAATCTAACAGTCTTAAAAAAAATATGTATAAGTATATAAAAAAGGAGGGGAAATAATCATAGGGCATCAAAAAATTCGTCCGCATCGCTTTCGACAGGAAAAGTGCCCCAAAAGGCTGGCGCATTGCCACGTTGTATGGCAATACTAATTCTTTGGCCGAAAAATAGGCCAGCCTTTGGTCACGTGTAGAGTCGACCAACCGCTTGGTGATGTCCCGAAAAACTAAAAGGGCACTCGGACTCCATGGCCCTAGTGTTTCAACCCCAAACGGCTCGAACATATAAGTCCCAATAAGATTGGAGTATTTGCGCCGTTTGAGGTTTATTGTATTTATTATTTATATTATTACTCCTTATAACATCAGGTATTTGCCAGTGAAAGTCCCGTGAAAATCAGTCTTAATTAATATAATTTTAAAAAAAGTGTGTCCAAATAAACGTTATTCTTTCTTTCTTTCTTTCTTTCAGTCAACCCGTTTCGGAGATTAGCAGGAACAGACAGACCGACAAACAGAAAAATAAAAATAGATTTTTTGTTAAAAGTACAGTATATACTTTCATAATAATATGCATTTAGTAAAAAGCTGTTATTTTGACACAATAAAACTCTTGTCAAGTGATAAAAAGAAACCCAAATGATATTTTAATCACACGAATGATCCTAATCAAATTTCTATAAAAAAAAAAAAACATTTTATTCAGAAGTTAATTTTACGCTAATGGGCTGTTGATAATTCAGACAACCATTCATAGCAGCAGTTGACATGTGATTGACAATTTTTTTGGTAATTTTTGTGCTGATTCCTTATGAAGCGCATGTGTGGTGTGACTATGAATGATAGGCTGAGGAATGATGTGATACGGCAACGGTGCGGTTTAAAAGAAGAAGTAGTGACAAATATTGAAAAGACACACACACACATAGATAAAGTAACAAGTACATTGTTTGACTCTTATTTAGCTTTTATTTTTTGTTATGCATATTGTTAAACTTCGACTCTTGCACGGTATCTCTGTGAAAGCTAATTCTAGTCGTGTAAGGGGGCCAGGTGACCTGTAACACAGGTTTTTCCCAAAAACCTATATCAGGCACCAGTCTCTCACAAAGGTGGAATACAGCTGAAACATTTTTTTTGTACACACTAACTTTAAGTCAGCTTTGTGAAGAGAGAATAAATGATAGAGTATGCTTAGATGGTTTGGTCATGTTGAGAGGATGAATGAAAGGCGACTAACAAAACGTTGTGACAAACAAGGCAGTTGTGAGTGGAAACGCCGGGAGGGGTCTAGGAAGACATATAGTGACCTTATTGGTGATGTTCTTTAGAAAGGTCAAGTGCGCATCGTAGCAGGTGGCGTTCTGTAGTTTCTGCCTACCCCCATGGGAAGATGGCGTGAGTTTATGTATGTTTGTATGTATATTATTTCCAGAAACCTTGTGTAAATGTCATACACCATTAAAGTTTTAAAAATTACACTAATATTATAAAGGCGAAAGCTTGTGTGTGATAGCTGCGCCACAGTATTTTACTTTTGCAGCTATCTTTGTGTCTTTTGTTATGTTTAATACCTATAAATTGTTCCTAATAAACTTCTTTTTTTTTTTTGTATGTTTGTAAGCCGACGTTAGCACGGACGTAAAAATATCGCGGCGATTTTTTTTCGCGCACTGGATTTTCAACGCTATGCTTGGCGCCAAGAGTTGAAAAACCAACAGTATGTTTTTTCGACGCGCTGGGATGCACTCTGTTGTTGTTAGGTTGGATTCTCGAAGCTCGGCTCAACATCGAGAGCTGAAAATCGAGTGCGCGATATTTTTATGTCCGTGTGAACGTCGGCTTACTCTTTCACGCTCAAACGTTTGGACCGATTCGGATGAAATTTGGTATGTAGATAGCTTATACCCTGGATTAACACATAGGCTACTTTTTATCGCGGTCTACGCGGGTGAAACCGCGAGGCGCAGCTGCAACGTAATCTCACCTGTCCCAAATAGCCTCCATAAGCTTCCTCGGTGGGGAGACCGTGTTTCATGATATATTTGTAAGCCTGGTAGTCTTCACCGCCATCACAACCTTCGTTGCCGAATCTGAAGATAAAATGAACATGGTAAAGCCATCAGGATATGATTGATTATGGACTGCAAATTTCGGTATGTAAAAAATATCATTATCTGCCTAGCCTTTTCTATGTAGGAGCCGGCTTCCAGTCTAACCGGATGCAACTGCCTATCTGACCTCCACAACCCAGTATCTGGATAATACGATACCCCTTGGTAAGACTGGTTGTCAAACTTCGGGCTTCTAATGACCCGTAACGACTGTCAAAGATCCACGAATGACAGCCGGGACCAACGGCTTAACGTGCTTTCCGAGGCACGGAGGAGTCTCGGTATGTAAAGATGGTCACCCATCCACGGACCGACCCCGGCAAGCGTAGCTTAACCAGATGGATCGACCCGTGCGGCTATTATTACTTAGCCACTTAGCCACGAGTTCCTTGCTTGCTTTATCATATTAATAAAAATACTTAGATAACACGCATTAAAGTTGGGGAGTGGGGGGGGGGCTCGCTATGTCATTTCTACGTATAAAATCTAGCTCTGCGTGACGTCATGCCATATTTTAAGTCAATGTATCGCCGTAATCTTTTGATTACGATACATTGACTAAGACAATATGTGTCCAATATTAAAGCCACGGTTTCCTAGAAGAGCTGCAATTAACGACCGCAATGACAGCTGTCATGTAAAATTATGACAGCGGCAAAGATTTAAATCGTTAGATTCGCCCTACCGCGTCAAAAGATAGACGCATTTCTGTTTCGTTTTGACACCTCCTGACACGCAATGACGCTGTGACTTCACTTGATTATCGTGGAAACGCTGTTTAATATTGTGTGAGCTCAGAGAGAAGCCACACGGTGCGGTGCGGCGCCGCACCGCAAACATTTTGCCGCATCACTGTTCACATGTGGTATGCGGCGCCGCAATACGGCACCGTTGCGGCGCCGTAGTATGCGGAGCGGGGACCTAGCCAGTCCTAGTGCAAAATGGAAAATGGATCGGAATAGACGTGTTTTGTTGCTTCTACTACTACGCCACCGCCGAAAACGTAGAATCAGACGATATTGGGTCAGTCCAATAATCGCGTTAAGAAACAGTGACGGAGATTTTTTTCTTAAAGAATACAATGAGCTATTGTTGGATCCGAAAAAATTTTATAACTTCTTTCGAATGAGTGTGACCTCTTTCATCAGTTTATTAAATACCTTGGAACCACATTTACGGAAGCAATATACTAATATGGCCGCGACCGCACCGCACTGTGTTGCGGTGTGCCTGCGGTGCGGCGCCGGAACGCACCGTGTGGCATATCATTGATATTTATATGCAGGCCGCCGCAGCGACATCGCTCCGGCGCCGCGCCGCGACCGCACCGCACCGTGTGGCTTCTCTCTCACTCTTTTCAGTATGGACACTCTTTCTTGTGACTAAGTATGGTGAGGGCAAATCTAGCGATTTAAATCTTTGGGGGGCGGGGTCTGACAAAAGTCAAATACATATAGCTACTACTCTACTTACCCCCAAGAGCAGTCGACGAGAGCCTGGGGCGACAGACTCTCGAGTTTCCCTCCGTTGCTCAGGAACAGCGCGCCTTCTACCGCCCCGGTGGTACCGAACGACCAACAAGAACCGCATACTGATTGATCTGGTAGATAAAAGATGAAAAGTATGAACATCAAAATAATATAGCTGGAATTAAGGGAGATGCGCTAAGGTAGCTTGCGAAATTAAAATATTCTTACGTTTTTTGCAATTTGCAGGTCAGTGTCAGGTGGTATATTGATTAAAATATGATTCGCGACCGTAACGAATATGGCTTTACAGAATTATATTCATTAGAATCAGCAATTCTTTTCCTTCCAAACCTTTCTTTTTTGTGCGATCTCTGGCCATGTTGGCCCTGCAAACATGATCAGATCATCACACCACCTTCGCCGCAGTCTACCTCGACGGCGATATCCACTCTGAGGCGTCCAGTGAAAATTATCGTACGGAAATAAAACCTAAGCCTATTTTTCTTAATCATATCACGTCGAAATGGTTACAGATAGATGATTTTATCAACTTAACCGAGATGATGATGAATATCTTTGAAATCGCTACAACGACCGGTCCTTTTCTTCACATAATCAGCCTACAATGTTCCCACTGCTGGGACACAGGCCTCCTCTCGGTGAGAGGGAGTGGGCCACGCGGACCCAGTGCGGGTTGGTAGATGTCACATGTCTTCGAATTTTTGGTTCTAGGACATGCCGGTTTCCTCACGATGTTTTCCTTCACCGTTTTTATGTCATTGATGTTACCTTTAACGGGTGTGACAGCTCCAAACAGCCTCCAGTCGTGTTCAGATGGCAACTTGTCTGATAACTCCTCTACCAACGACTGGCTGTACGGGAATGGAAGACCTGGAACAATTTGTGTTTTTATTTAACACTTCATTTATGGTGAGTTATAATTAGAACATTTATTAGTAACACATGAACAAAGTGTTTATGTTAATTAAGTTAAGTGACCTTAAGGATGACGAAGACATACAGAGGGAGCGCAGGGCTTTGGCGGTGAGAGGCAATATGCTCACTCGCAGGTTCACCCGTTGCACCAAAGAGGTAAAAATAACACTGTTTAAGGCGTTCTGCCAGTCGTTTTACTCGAGTGGCCTGTGGGTGAAACATACGCAGCGAACATACAGAGCCCTGCGTACCCAGTATAACAACGCTTTCAGGATGCTGTTGGGGCTGCCGTGGCGCTGCAGCGCGTCTAGTATGTTTGCCGAAGCGCGTACGGATGGCTTTCAAGCCATCATGCGCAAGAAAGCAAACTCCTTGCTGCACCGTCTACGAAGCAGTAGCAACAGCATCTTAATAGCTATTTCTGGCCGCTTTGACTGTCCTTTCCAAAATAAGTGGATTAGGACAGCCATAGGCATCAGTTAGGTATAGGTACTAACAATACTAGCATAATATTTTAGGTACAGTTTTGTTACTAACACACTAACATTTTATGATTTTATGTTCTTTTGTCTGATAATTTTATGTAAAAATATGGAGTATTGCTCTGAAATAAATAAAATTGAATAATAATAAATATATTCTAAGTTTTAAAATAATTATCACGTAAAAACTTAAGTTAGATCAAAATTGCTTATTAATCTTAGAGGCTAGATTCAATCTGCCTAGCCTTTTCCCAACTATGTTGGGGGTCGGCTTCCAGTCTAACCGTATGAAGCTGAATACCATTATTTTACATGGAGCGACTGCCTATCTGACCTCCACAACCCATTAACTGGGTAATACGATACCCCTTGGTAAGACTGGTTCTCAGACTTTCGGGCTTCTGACGACCCGTAACGACTGTCAAAGATCTACGTATGATAGCCGGAACCAACGACTTAACGTGCTTTCCGAGGTACGGAGGAGTCTCGGTATGTAAATATGGTTACCCATGCACGGACAACCCCGGCAAGCGTAGCTTAACCCTGATGGATCGACCCGTGCGGCTGTTATTACTTAGCCACGAGCTCCTCCTCTTATAGGCTACATTGTAATTAATTATTAAGAAAACCAGGTTCTTAATAATTAATTACAATCAAGCCTATTTAATAAATTATAAAAAAATAAAAAAATATATAGTAAGTGAATGACAGTGTGCCGGTTGATAGAGAATGAAAGAGAAAACTGAGCCCAAGTAAAATGGAATAAAGGCACAAAGGTTTTTATAGCTCAAAGATAGGGATTATAAGTTACTCATACATCCAATACAGGAAATAATTTTGATAAAATACGTCATATCGATAATAAAATCAAAAAAAGTGAAACACCAAAAATTTTAAATATTTTTCACAATAATTTATGAAATATTTACTTGCTTCTAACAATGGGGAAGAAAACTGCCAAATTAGTTCCGCGTAGATGGCGCTAAATGTTTGTTACTTTCATTCGCTGTCAATGTAGTTCCTTGCTGAAAACTGCCGCGAGATGGCGCTAAGTGTTTTTTCTTATCGCCGATTGGTCGCTTTGTCTTCAAGATGACTTTGACAAGTGACAAACACACAGCGCTCTCTCGCGACGAAGCTTCCGGGAAACAAAACCCCATTTAGGTGTGAGGTTTTAAGTTATTTACCTGCGTTAGGTCCAGAGTACCGTCTGCCGCGCAGTGCTTTCAACTCAAGGTCAGTGCGGTCTGCCAAGTGGTTGACGGCCATCGTGAACGTACGGTGAGCGCGGTTGTGTGAGTAGATGAGTCTACGGGCAAAATCATAGATATAAGAAAGGAGATATGCCCGGTAGTTGAAAATTATAGGAACACAGTGTCTCCAGTTTGTCCATGCCACTCGCCAACTGTTAACTCTTACGTCACAATAATAAGGATGAAAACTAAAAAAAAAATTTTAGTTTTTTTCATTAATCTAAATTTTAGATTAATAAAAAATATTGGACACGTATTTTTTCTTTTTTTACGTAATCAAAAGAAAAGATTACGACGACGACGATACATTCGAGATCCTTATAAATTAGTACCTACTAAATGATTTACCAAGAATTGCCAAATACAACAAAAACTGCCTAGCAATGTGCGTGCGTATTTATAACAAGGATACTAAGCCATTTCAAAATATTAAATTCGAGAATATTTAAGATAAAGTTGTACAAGTTGTTAAATGAGTTTAACTTCTATAATATAAAAGAATTTATGGATAAGTAATGTTGATGCCCTGTAAAGGTCACATTTTCAAAAACCCAAAGATTTTGTATGCTATATTTTTATCGTAACTGAACATGTTTGTGCCTTTATAATTATACTAGCTGCGCCCCGCGGTGTTATCCGCGGTTTATGAGATACACTAAAACGTGTATTATTTAATCGGTGAGAAAAGTATTCACAAAAAATTGCTCATCCCACGGGAACACTACATTTTTTCAGGATGTAAAGTAGCCTATATGTGCTATTTGTATACAGGGTTTCTGCTACTTCCACATCATCAAAAAATATCATCAAAATCTGTCCAGCCGTTTGAGTTTGAAAGAGTAGCAGGTATATTTGAATTCCTTGCTCATCCCACGGGAACGCTACATTTTTTCGGGATATATAGTGACCTTTGTGTTAATCCAGAGTTTCAGCTACTTCCACACCAAATTTCATCAAAATCGGTTGAGCCGTTTGAGTTTGAAAGAGTAGCAAGTATATTTGAATTCCTTGGTCATCCCACGGGAACGCTACATTTTTTCGGGATATATAGTGACCTTTGTGTTAATCCAGAGTTTCAGCTACTTCCACACCAAATTTCATCAAAATCGGTTGAGCCGTTTGAGTTTGAAAGAGTAGCAAGTATATTTGAATTCCTTGCTCATCCCACGGGAACGCTACATTTTTTCGGGATATATAGTGACCTTTGTGTTAATCCAGAGTTTCAGCTACTTCCACACCAAATTTCATCAAAATCGGTTGAGCCGTTTGAGTTTGAAAGAGTAGCAAGTATATTTGAATTCCTTGCTCATCCCACGGGAACACTACATTTTTTCAGGATGTAAAGTAGCCTATATATGTGCTATTTGTATACAGGGTTTCTGCTACTTCCACATCATCAAAAAATATCATCAAAATCTGTCCAGCCGTTTGAGTTTGAAAGAGTAGCAAGTATATTTGAATTCCTTGCTCATCCCACGGGAACACTACATTTTTTCGGGATATATTTGTGTTAATCCAGAGTGTCAGCTACTTCCACACCAAATTTCATCAAAATCGGTTGAGCCGTTTGAGTTTGAAAGAGTAGCAAAAATATTTTAATATCTTGCTCATCCCACGGGAGCACTACATTTTTTCGGGATAAAAAGTAGCCTAGGTGTTATTCCAGGGAATACGCTGTCTACATACCGAATTTCATCTAAATCGGTCCAGCCGTTTGAGCGTGAAGAAGTAACAAACATACACACACACATACACACACACTCACAAACTTTCGCCTTTATAATATTAGTGTGATGTAACACCATTGTATACCATGTTTTATGCAAATAAATGATTTATTATTATTGAGATAAAATATGTCATGACGTCACGCCTAGCTAGATTTTATACGTAGAAGAGACATAGCGAGCTCCCACTCCCCAACTTTAATGCATTATATGAGTATTTTTTTAATAATAATGATAAAGCAAAATATAGGTGTCTAATATTTTTTTATTATCTGGCTGACGGACTAAATAGAATTTCTTTTTTTTTTACCCAGGCATCAGCCCCATTACTGTTTTCTGTAGTTTTTTAGAAGCAAACAAAAGCGACGCTGCACATTATTTTAAGAAAATACTGAAGGTATGTCCTAGAATCAAAAATTCGAAGACTTGTGACATCTGCCAACCCGCACTGGGCCCGCGTGGTGGATTACGGCCCACTGCCTCTCACAGAGAGGAGGCCTGTGTCCCAGCAGTGGGAACGTTAGAGGCTGATTATGTATGTTATGTACTGAATGAAGAGACAAGACGAGCGTAAGCTTAGCGTAACGCCGCTTAAGGCGAAATGGTATCGTGGCGGGGTTTGGAGCACTGGTATGGCCAGACGGAGCATATAGAATTAAAACAATATTTCTTTTCAAAATTCTATATGCTCTGTTACATTAAAATAAACCCATAATCCCCTAATGTCTGTAAACGTGTAAACGAAATTTTACTGAAATTGCTTTAATTACAATCAAATAAAACTGTTTTTTCTCATTCAAAAATGCTAATTTTGGGGAAACTGCGATTGTTTTGTATCGAGCCAAATTATGTCAATCGTGTTTTAGCCCTCATAATTTACTAAAGAATATCTTCAATTTTTATAATCATGAAAAGCGGCAAATTTGTAGTTTTTGAAGACAAAAAATTTTACGTGCAGCCGAAATGCGTCAAAATGTCTTCTTTGAGACCCATTTGAACTTTAAAGTCGCTGAAATTACGTTGCATTGTCACCTACAATAAAGTCAAATCATTTATTTCATACAACATTGCGGTTTCTGCCACAAAACCACTGCATAGTCATTCAAGTTAGCCGAGTATCGCGGCGGGATTTTATCGCGCACTGGATTTTCAACTCTCGGTATTGAGCCGAGCGTTGAGAATCCAACCTAACAACAACAGAGTGCATTCTAGAGCGTCAAAAAAACACACTGTTAGATGTTGAACTCTCGGCGCTAAGCAGAGCGTTGAAAATCCAGTGCGCTAAACAAAATCGCCGCGATATTTTTACGACCGTGCGTACGTCGACTTAGTCATCCTACTGCTTTATCCTCTAGTCTAATTAAGTACATAGGTTGACTGGTAATTAGTGACCGATACTTAACAGTAAACATGATAACAAACAACTTTTACTAATGGAACAAACCTGAAATCGCGGAAATAAATCTGCTGTTACCTACATTTTGACGAGTTACGCGAAAATAAATGTAGGGAACAGCTGATATTTTTTTCACAACTTCAGATTTGGTTCCATAGTAAAAGTTGTTTGTTAACATGAGTACAATCATGTATTTAAGGCGACGATAACTGACTTAATGTTTTTAAACTGAAGATCACATCTAAACGAGTCGTGGTTAATGAGTAGTAGTGGTGAATGGCTGACGTACTCGTATTTCCACGGAATAGGCGTGACAATAGTCGCCTATGTATCCCTAGTGCTAGAACAACTCTGATGCGCAAGGGTGTCTGCTGCATGGCACCGGTGATATATAACAAAATACCAAGTTGTTGGAAGGACTATAATTTTACATTATTCAAAAAAAGACTGAGGAACTTTTTAGTAGACAAAGCTTATTATAAGGGTTGAAGATTTTTTATTGGAAAAAGAAATTGTTTGACTATTTTATATATTGTATTTATTTATTTTATTTTATTTTATTTGATAGGAATAACAAACAGCAGTATATTACACAGTAGGCATACAATATATAACTTGCAATAAAAGTAACAAATACGCTACTCAAGACGTTATCCACAGATTACCATACAGAATAGCTAGCTGTTAGCAGAGCAAGTTAAAAAAGCACTTATATTACTTATTAACTATATATTAGGGCTATGATCTCTTAAAATAGTCATAATTTCACTCTTAAATACAGCTTGGCTGAGAAACATAATATCAGTAGAGCCAAACAGTTTATTATAGGTGTCAACCAAACGATGTAACGGTGAGCGAACGCCTGAGTTAGTTCGACAAAATGAAGTAGCAAATAGGCGTCTTGAACGAACCTCACGACCGATTACAGTACGAGGGATCAGGTAGCACAGACTGTTCACAAGATCAGTACAATCAAATTTATTGCGGCATATACTAAACAGAGTCATCATTTCAAGAAGGGTGCGACGGGATTGTAGGGACATGAGGTTATATTTTACAAGCAATAATTTATAGGTCATTTTGGTTTTACAGCATCTGTAATGCATGGAACGGAGGTACTTACGTTGAACCAACTCAATGATCTCAACGTACTTTTTGTAGTAAGGGTTCCAAATGGGTACTGCGTATTCAAGTTGTGGCCTTATTATTGATTTATATAGATGCAAGTAAGTAGAAGGCCGATGAAATTCTCTAGACGCTCTCATTACGAATCCAAACATTTTATAAGCCTTATTGATTATGTTGTCTACATGAGTGTCAAGATGGAGCTTTGAGTCAAGATTTACGCCTAGGTCACAGAGGGATGAAACCTTGTTTAGGGCAGTGTTTCCAAGAAAATAATTGAAATTCAACACATGTTTTTTCTTAGTAAACGTTATGCTGAAACATTTAGATACACTAAGGTGAAGCTTATTAACAGTGCAGTATTCCGAGAAACAGTCAAGATCCTTCTGAAATTCTAAACAGTCAGTTTGAACAGTAATATTTTTATAAATTTTTAAATCATCCGCGTATAGTAGGAACTTTGAACTCTTAAAGCAATCATAACATATTTAAATAACTATTAGAAATTGTGACATTTATATTATTGACTGATGAATAAGAATTATTGTATGTATTGAATGAATTGAATAGTTGAACATTGATAATTATTAGTGAATGATGAACTAGAATTTATATTATGTAATGGAAGAGTAAATATGTATTTTAATTGTAATCTCTATAACTACTTTTGCATGCCTTGTAATTGGCAAAATATGGCTGTTTCTGTATTTATTTTATGTACCACCATGACTTGTACCCGTATTTGCAAAATAAAATATCTTTATCTTTATTTGAGAAAAAATATATGTTAAAATAGAGCATTTTCTTAATAACTTAAAAAATGAAAATTTTAAATAATGTATATGTCGGAGGAAGTAAACGGAGAGTTGATTGCTGGTCGCATACGAATAGATAAGATTGATTGCTAATTAAATGATTCATTGTTAATTAAAAATAACTTGTAAAGTCTTAATTTAATTTGATTTATTGCATTTTAATGTTGTGTAAAATCTAACAACCTTATTAAAAGTCACTGAATTGACTAACGTCCAATCGGAACAGAGGATAGACCTAGAGTGGGGTCGAGGCGCCATCTTAACGTTCGCCGGGTGAAGCATTAATTCCTGTAATGGTGGTTGGTCGAGGTGGATCACAAGTGGTGTAGTTAGATTGGTGGCGCTCCTTTATACTTAAAATTACCTAGTGATTTAAATAGTAGAGCCATAATAAAATCGTGTGTGTGTTTGTGTGTGTGTGAGAGTAAATAGTGTTTTGTGCTCGCATATCCCAATGACGCCCACTAGACCCGACGTGAATTCTAAAGACGATGTCGAGGAGGATGGTGTTTCTCCGACATATATATTACATTGTGTAATTAATTTGTAAAGTTGTATCTAACGCGGATAAAAAACTGATAACCACGCAAAAACTATCAAGCGTATTTTTATGAGAAACCTGTAGGTTTCTCATAAAAATACGCTTGATAGTTAAAAATAATTAAAAATTCTTTAATTTAGTTTAAAGATAATTTAATTATTTGTCTTTTAATATACGTGTTTTAATATAATACCTTTAGTTTTATGTATAATAAATTAATAATGCGTCTAATTTGGGATAACGTTCCTTGATGGGCGAGTCCTATTACTGGCTGGACGTACTCAGCTCAGCACAGAACACGCAAGCTAACCACTCCAGGCCGTTGGCATATATCTGCGTCTTAAGCATATTTTCCCCAAAACTTGCTTTTTACATTGTTTATTTTATTTTGTTGTCCTTTGCGTCATGTTTACCGCAAATAAACGTATTTTCTTTCTTTTCTTTCTTCTTTCTAAGTAAGGCACAGATTAATACAGATGGGACACTCCGCAGTTTAGATATGAAGCTACAAGTAGGTACGCGGCGGGCCCATCTCACTGGGTCAAGTCAGTGTGGGCTGTCGCGCACCGGCCGGCTCGCACGTTAGTTCGATACTCACTCACGCGCCGCGTCGTAAAAGAAGACAACCCTAATGAGTCAGAAGGTATAAGAGCTACGCGATAGAAAGAGAGGCAACTTATAGGTGAATATAACTGTAGGTAATGAAACGTTGTGCGACCTGAATTGCACTTTATTGTGCAAGTCGCTTTTTATTCAAATGATTTTGCGGAGTGTCCCATCCGTATTAATCTGTGGTATCGGTCACTAATTACAGTCCTATCAACTTATCCGTGAACTGAAAGACGACGGCATCGTCGATGCGTCGACACAATCGAATGACATGCGTCGGCACAATAGAATGACATTTCAACATGACGGCTGTAGTTCCAATTTTCGCCATTTCACAGATAAGTTGGTAGAGTGTATAACGACATAATTTTATTTTATTTACCTGAGGTTCTGCCTAAAGAGGTTCAATCTCTTTTCGTGTTCTACATCACTGGCATACTGCTTGCTATGCTTCTTCTTGAACCTAGAATCAAAGAAAAAATTTATTAGCCTTCATAGATTTTGATTTCCAGAAATCCTTGATGGTCAATTATAGTCACCAACATAGGGGCTTATTGGGTGATAAGTGATAAATGATTTATTTCTGTAAGTAGGTTTGTACCAATACTTTTACACGTCAATCATGTTTTTAAAAACTAGATGAGGTCGTCGTTTCCTATCTGACTACTCTGAGAAGAAAGGCCGAAACAAACTCAGAGGCCACAGTCTCTATTAAAGTCCAGACATAATCTTCGTCAGATCATGTTGCTGTGGTCGGTTGGCGGCCTCGGTCTGCTAATGACGTGAGTCCTAAGTTGATAGACGGAGTAAGTAACATGGAATGGTCTCAGACATTCGTTGACTGATGCCGCTGAGTATAGTGTAGTCGTTATGGTTGTAGAATCTGTGGTTGTGTGGGTAACTACCTGTATTCACATACGGAGTCTTTGCCTACAGAGAGTTTTTAAGTTGGAATTAATTTTAATTTTAATATGTAGTTAAGCAAACAAAATCAATCTGCCTAGCCTTTTCCCAACTATGTTGGGGTCGGCTTCCAGTCTAACCGGATGCAGCTGAATACCAGTATTTTACATGGAGCGACTGCCTATCTGACCTCCATAACCCAGTAACTGGGTAATACGATACCCCTTGGTAAGACTGGTTGTCAGACTTTCGGGCTTCTGACGACCCGTAACGACTGTCAAAGATCCACAAATGACAGCCGGGACCAACGGCTTAACGTGCTTTCCGAGGCACGGAGGAGTCTCGATATGTAAAGATGGTCACCCATCCACTGACCAACCCCGGCAAGCGTAGCTTAACCTGATGGATCGACCCGTGCGGCTGTTATTACTTAGCCACGAGCTCCGAGTAGTTAAGCAAACAATCGTGCAAAATCCACGAGAACCTACTGCCGACAAATTGCTCTGCAGTTTGGCAGGTGCTATATAAAGTATAAAATTGTCTCACTAAGGATTAAATATATATTAAAAAAAAAAAATGTGAAGACCACGTAGATTGGTGTCTGAAATGGTATTTTGAGGAAAGAACCACACAGATTGAGTGGACCTGTCCAGTCAGTGCACGCATTTGTCCGTAATCGTGCAGCTCAACTCAAAACTAAAGGAGTTAACGGTTCGACGAACAATACCAAAGAAAAGACATTTGGGTAGTCCGCATAAAATACTCAAACTGCCAGACTATGATTAAAACTAACTGAGAAAAGGATACATAAAAAATTACCCACGTAGTCTTCACATTCACAATAATTAAAAATAATAATTATAATACTTTACAAAGTAAGTGAAACTAGACTGTGAAACTAAAACACCAAAAGGCAAAACACTTGATTCTAAATAATTTACATTCTCTGTACAGGGTCAAATTAAATTAGCTAGCGAAACTCTGCAAACGTGATGGATATCGATATCTCAACACGACAGAATAAAAAAGATTTGATGATTTTTTTGGTGTCAACGACCACTGGAATGGCGTCAAGGTAACAAAAATGATGCCCTCACCTGTCAAACTCATGGTGCACATGCTCATCATTACCAGGATGCACGAACTCCATCATAGGGTTGAAGGTCGCGTAGTGACGGTTAGCGGGACCAGTGACCAATGAGCAGTTTATTGCTGTAACACAAATTGTGCCATGATAAGGTTGATGGTTATGTTGGAATGGTTGCTCGTAGAACGAATATCTTCAAACTGCCACCTAGCCTTTTCCAACTATGTTGGGGTCGGCTTCGGATGCAGCTGAATACCAGTATTTTATATGAAGCGATTTACCTATGTGACCTCCACAACCTGGGTAACACGATACCCCTTGGTAAAACTGGTTGTCAGACTTTTGGGCTTCTGGCTGCCTGTAACGACTGTCAAAGTTCCACGAATGACAGCCGGGACCAACAGCTTAACGTGCTTTCCGAGGCACGGAGGGGTCTCGATATGTAATGGACGGTAACCCATCCATGAGCCAACTGCGGCAAGCGTAGCTTAACCTTCGATCGAGCCGTGCAGCTGTTATTATTAGCTTTTGGGGTCTAAGGAGTTCTGAACTAGAAATACTCAATACTTTTATTGCATTCCATATGAAGGTAAGTGGTAAGTTAAAATTACTCGTAATGTGATCATTGTGGACCCTGTCGGGCACAGCAAAATAGAAAGAGAGAGGAAGCTTTGAAAAACTTGGCTTATCTTATCAGTCTTCTGAATTAAATCTAATCACACTAATCACATCATACTAATATTACAAAAGCGAAAGTGAGATGAAATGGCTGGACCGATTTGAAATGAAACCGAATGAAATTTGGTATGTATATAGCTCATACCCTGAATTAACACATAGGCTACTTTTTATCC
The DNA here is from genome assembly GCA_946251885.1 of Cosmia pyralina. Taxonomy (NCBI): domain Eukaryota; kingdom Metazoa; phylum Arthropoda; class Insecta; order Lepidoptera; family Noctuidae; genus Cosmia; species Cosmia pyralina. The sequence goes on along the minus strand of OX276362.1, from coordinate 3,204,681 downwards.
CGGTCTACGCGGGTGAAACCGCGGGGCGCAGCTAGTATTATTATGTTAGGGTTTTTTATACAACGACATTGTAAAGATTCCTGAATGCGGGACGCACAAGGGCCTTATTATAAAGTATTAGAAAAAGTGATGGTGTAGTCGGTCATGTATAGCTGGGTCTCTCTCGCGGACTGGAATCATGATGGCATTACAACGTCACAACGGCACCAGGACTGGATGTTATGGCTTATGTCTAGCAGCGGACGCCGTTCAGCTGAATTAATGAGAATGTCGCGTAGCCCTATATTTTAAGCTGTTTTACAATTTAATTTTTATCTTTTAAAAGAATTTAAAAAAAAACTTGACAGCGCAACACGCACATAAGCATGTCGCGTGACGCGAACTCATAAGATTTCTCCCTACCATCGCCAATCGCTCAACGCGCCTAAAGTAGTTTTCACTTCAAAACCAAGACATAGCGCTGTCAACAGTGAGGCCGGTTTCGTAAACATGTGTGTACTTAGTGAGGTGTAGTTTAGTTGTAGACAGATAGAGGGGCTCGTGGCTAAGTAATAACAGCCGCACGGGTCGATCCATCATGTTAAGCTACGCTTGCCGGGGTTGGTTAGTGGATGGTTGACCATCTTTACATAACGAGAATCATCCGTGCCTCGGAAAGCACGTTAAGCCGTTGGTCCCGGCTGTCATTCGTGGTTCTTTGACACTCGTTACGGGTCGTCAGAAGCCCGAAAGTCTGACAACCAGCCTTACCAAGGGGTATCGTATTACCCAGTAACTGGGTTGTGGAGGTCAGATAGGACCGACCCCAACATAGTTGGGAAAAGGCTAGGCAGATTGATTGTTTAGTTGTAGTTTGGTGCAAATGTGTGCCTGTGAGCGTGTATGCACAGAGCGAGGCGAATGTAGTTTTGCGCATGATTCACTGTAATTATTTGGTGTAAGGTTTCAGTAGGTTATACTAACGACATAAGCATTCCGTACACGACACGTAGTCACGTTCTTCAGTCTGTGTCTTCGTTAGTTATAGTCCACTGACTCAGTAAGGAAAATGAGGAAATAATATCTCACGACTACAATACGGTTACAAACACCAGCTGACAGCCGTCACATCCGTTGTTTATAACCGTAGACAATTTTGTGACAATAGATGTGCACATGATTAATGTCTTCTACGTTTAAGGCGCGGACTGACTACGATTTTAAACGGCACACAACCGCGTAATCTAATAAAACTGGCTTGAAATATGGTTGAAAATTGAAAATAATATTTGTGTTGCCGAGAAGTGTCTAAGCTGCGAATGTGTATTTATTTACCGGGTTTTCTTTAGATTATTCAGAGGAGCTCGTGGCTAAGTAATAACAGCCGCACGGGTCGATCCATCAGGTTAAGCTACGCTTGCCGGGGTTGGTCCGTGGATGGGTGACCATCTTTACATACCGAGACTCCTCCGTGCCTCGGAAAGCACGTTAAGCCGTTGGTCCCGGCTGTCATTCGTGGATCTTTGACAGTCGTTACGGGTCGTCAGAAGCCCGAAAGTCTGACAATCAGTCTTACCAAGGGGTATCGTATTACCCAGTTAATGGGTTGTGGAGGTCAGATAGGCAGTCACTCCATGTGAAATAATGGTATTCAGCTGCATCCGGTTAGACTGGAAGCCGACCCCAACATAGTTGGGAAAAGGCTAGGCAGATTGATCTTAGATTATTCAGAATATACACAATAAATTAAATAATTGTCCGGTTAAAGTTTTAAAAAAATGCAAATTCTATTAAATTCTTAAAAAAAAAAAGAATGTCGTTGTCGCTGAAAATACAGAGATGTTCGACGCCAAAGTTTATTTTTGTGGAGCAACTTCCAAATTTTTTATTGGGAATATTAAACAATTTTTTACTATTCTATTCGGTTAACATTTTTCTTTAAACCCTTCTCTGTCCACTGTATTTTTTGCGTCGGATAGTTTCATTGCGTTACGTCATACTCGGCAATCCAAGAAAACAATTTTTGTGAATACTGAGCTAATACCGCGCCTTAAGACAATACTTATGCCATTTCAATAGGACAACGTTGACTTTATTATCTTTATCCTAGTGGTTCCTTTGACATTATACAGGTGAAAATGAACTCATTGGCATCCTCTTAAGGGATAAAAAAAATCTGCTGTTCCCTACATTTGTGTTCGCATAACTCCTCAAAATGTAGAACAGCAGATTTTTTTCATGATTTCAGTTTTGGTCCCATAGTAAAAGTTATTTATTATTTTATTTTATTTTATTACAATGATTTACTTAGCTTATAAATATATTAAGCCCCACAAAACCATGTCAATAGTTTGACTGTGGGGGCTGGCGAGTCTTTATTATTATTACTTTACACATTAAAATGTTAAACTCTTTACTTTAGGACTTAGGTAGCACTGTAGTTAACGTTTCCAAATAATATCTTTTTAATTTATTTCTGAACCTGTTTGCATTGGCTTCGCTCCTTATGTCTGCCGGCAGGCTATTCAATAGGTATGGTATTCGTTTTTTTAAAGTTCTGTCACCATAGTAATTGGTGACTCTGGGTACCTTGAATTTGCCGGCAGCCATAGATCGCGTATTTACATTGAGTACATGAGATAAGTTATGCTCTTGAGTACCATGATGGTTTACTGCTAGAAGATATTTATGTTTATAGCTGATCGGCTGTTTATAGTTGTTCATAATGATGAGTACAATGACCCTAAAACGATGCCCATGAATTCAATTTCACCCTATATACACATTCAAACTACAGTAAGAATCAATATCGATCAACATTTGTTTCTTAGAAGCAAAATTACAATAAAATTGTTATTATTTGATGAATATATTACGTTCCCACAGAGGGTTTTGGTTCTAGGACATGTCGATTCCTCACAATGTTTTCCTTCACCGTTTTGAGAGCAGTGGTGATGAAATAAATTGCAAAAATTAAACAATTTTATTTTAAGGAGGATGCGCTGAGGTAGCCCGCGAAATTCAAATTTTCTTACGTTTTCTTGCAATTTGCAGGTCAGTGTCAGGTGGTATATTGATTAAAATATGATTCGCGGCCGTAACTAATATGGCTTTACAGAATTATAATCATTACAATCAGCAATACAACTCCATAAGTTAGAATTGACCTCAAACCTCATGATTTCATGAAATCGCTAGTTTTGAGGTCAATTCTAACTTATGGAGTTGTATTGCCGATTCTAATGATTATAATTATGTAAAGCCATATTAGCTACGGCCGTGTAAAGTACAAACACTTTTACACGTCATTCATATTTTTAAAAACTATATGAGGTCGGCGTTTGCTATCTGACTACGTTTTTTTTTTAACTAGGCAATGAAGATTGTAGGTACTGCCCGTAGCTATACAGCCATATAACTTTGCTGACGCCTATTCAAGTAGCGAGGAAAAGTCGACTTTGCTCAAAGAAGATTGTCAAAATAATGACCACATTTCAAGCATTTTTGAGTAAAGTGCTCTAAATTATTAAAACTGGGTGGTACTCACGAGGTATGTTAAAGATGGCGGGGTCAATGTTCTCCACGTCATAGTCCACGTAATCAATGTAGTAGTGGTCGTAGTGAGAGCCCAGGAGGGTGTTGTAGCCTTTCATCTCGTACCTAGAACATGACAAGGATTTTGTTCAAACAATAATAATAAAAAAAGCGGTCAAGTGCGTGTCGGGCCACGCGCAGTAATAGGGTTCCGTAGTGCACGCCGCCGCCCGTCTTATTCGAACGTAAATATTATTCATTTAGAAATCATTATTAATAAGAATGTTATGATTTTATTTTTGTATATTTTTACATGGACTTATATTTACTACCTGTTTTACACAGCTAACAACGTTATCTATGTAATTTTTGATGGTATTTGTGCGGAATTTTTACTGTTCCAAGTACATTTTACAAGTTGGTTGACTATTACTCGTAAACTTGAAAAGCCTACTTAGCTGTGATAGTTTTCCTTTTAACTTCGATATAGGGTGACTGGTAATTAGTGACCGATACTTAAACACATGATTGTACTCATGATAACAAACTTTTACTATGGGACCAAACCAGAAATCGCGAAAAAAAAAATCCGCTGTTCCCTACATAACTTGTTAAAATGTGTCGTGGAGCAGCTGGTTTATTTTTAAACCCACGATTGTATTCATGATAACAAACAACTTTCCCAAAGAAACGATTTTTTTAATTTACTAAGGGCATTAGCCCTTTCATTCCAACAAGATATTGGTGCCGATTCTGTTGTGCACAAACTAAACTTAATTTAGGCTATTGCTAACTTTTTCTCTCTATTATGACAAGAAAGGGACGGAAGTAAATTAGAGCTGTCAAATTAGTTAGAACTAATTTTTCCATAGACATTTAGACGACACGTAAAAACATGTCGACTAAAAAACACGGTGAAGCGCAAGGCGTGAACTAGTTTGACATCTCCAACTTAGTTCATAGCTATAGCCGTCCTTTTCTCGCGCTGCCTGTTAGTAAAAGATAGCGATTCTCTAATTTTAGTTTAGTGCGTTCACAAGAGAATCGGCACCATTGAGTATCTAACAAGAATACGTGCTATAACAGCTGTTAGTCGCTTGACCCCGTTATTCTGATTTCTGTCTCATGTTACATGAAGGTACTACCGTACTGAGTACTTAAGGCAGAGCACCCACACACTTCACATCCGAGTGTTCACGTTGTTGCTAAGATAACAAAAAAATTAACTTACAAAAACGGTGTGTTTAATAGTATGGCCGCATAACTACGAAATATCTAGGCACCGAGCGCGATTCCGGTAAACATAGGCACACCAGGCACATCAGAACATAGTACCCTTTGACCCATTCTGTCTCACTGGCACTACACACCTGTACACACACGTGCTTAATTCTAGTACCGGTTAGTAGTAGCACTAGTTGCGAGTATCAAAATGTGTCGCAAAATGGCCGTATTTTTTTATTGCGCTGACTTAGAAACTTGATTATTTTAGAACTCTAAGGGACCATAGACTTACGTATTTGATATTAATTTCAACATGATACCTCCACGCGTTACTGAGAAAAAGGGTCTTGACAGATAGACAGACAGACGGACAACGAAGTGATCCTATAAGGGTTCCATTTTTTTCCTTTTGAGGTACGGAACCCTGAAAATGTCCTTACTAATGAAAGAATTGATGGATAAAAAACCTTCTAATCGATATTTTATTAGACACTTTGTGGGATTGTCGGCCAGTATAACAACAGCCAATAATGAATAGGTAAAAAAAAACCATGTTACCTGACAGGAATGGCCACAGATTCACCCGTCACTTTCAAAGACTTCTTGTACTTAATCCATATGGTGTACTTGTTCAACTTCTGACCGAATTTCTGACTTAGCTGCCATTTTGACACCTGAGAGTCTTCCATCGTTTCGGTGCCTAAAATAAATATACATTTTTGAAGTCCTCAACCACAACACACTACAACTAGAAAACTCAAGATTTACATAACATTACACCAAAGTCAAATAATTTATTCCAAATAGTCACATAAAAGGCACTTCTGAACGTAAACATTTACAAAAAAAAAATTGAATTTTTTCTAGTCGCCCCTTCTAAAAGGTTATTTCGTATTGAGAAGAATGGGTAGCCTATAATGATCCCACTGCTGGGACACAGGCCTCCTCTCTTCGAGAGGGAGTGGGCTGTAATCCACCACGCGGGCCCAGTGCGGGTTGGTAGATGTCACATGTCTTAGAACCATGCCGCTTTCCTCACGATGTTTTCCTTCACCGTTTTGAGAGCAGTGGTGATGAAATTATTTACACAAAGTAAAGCGTCTGCCTGGGTTCGAACCCACGACCTAAAATTGGTAAGTCGGGGCCGTTACTACTGGGCCACCAGTGCTCTCCATACTCCGGGTTGGTACTGACTAAATTCCAGATTGGAAAAACTTAAGTATCTTAGTAATATTTTTACGTAACTTTAGTGGGTACCTGATACCTGAAAATTGGCTATCGGGCCAACCTACTGATACTGGTGGGATTGTACAGTCAGCAACAAAAGTCGATTAACACTTGCAGTTTTTTAATCTTAATTATTAAGCGAAATATTGAATTCAAATCGGAACAGAAGTACTTGAAATTTTAAAAACATTAACTCTTTAACAGTTAAACGAAAAAAAAGCAGTTTATCGAAGCATTTTGTGTTAATTTAGATGATGTCAAAAAGTAGCAGTGTTAACCGACTTCTGTTGCTGACCGTACATACTAACACTACCCCATACAATTTGTTAATCAGAAAATTAGTATGTTCTGGCGGCTTTGGGATCTTGGACCAGAAGTTTTATTTATTGTTATGACGTCTATGGGCGATTAGTGTCCCAGTAAGTGTTTTTTCAAATTCGATGATCGTAGTTCGCGCTACTCCCGTTTCTTGCTAGCACATCGTGCTCGAAAAGAAGACCCATTGGTAAGTTATTCTCCTCCTTTACGGGGTGTCCTGCGTGAGCGACGAATACGACGCGACGCAACGCGACACGACACGATGCAATGCGACACGATGCTAGACGCGACAAATGTCCTACGTGATTTTAGTCATTACTTCTCGAATCATGAAGAAGTACAGTACAATAGTATAACGCTTCTGAATCAACCATTTCGTAGTTCGTGGTGTCGCGACTGGTCGCCCTCAAAACAAGTACGCGTTACGACGCGTCTCGCCGCAGACTGCTTTATTGGCCGCAAGCAGAGTATGACGTTGAGTTGATCGCGTTCGTCGCGTTCGCAGTGTCGCGTCGCGTCGTATTCGTCGCTCACGCAGGACATCCCGTCAGACGTATTTTCATCATGTCCATAAAAATTCCGAAGGACTTACCGATAAACTTGAAGTCAGTCATGTCGGGTAGAACAGTCTGTATTCCCAAGTGGTAGCTTTCAGATCCTTTAACCTCCAGACAGAGGTCCTGGTTGAGGAAGTCCTCTGTTGTGACTGGCGCGATCTGTGAATGACGAGCTTTTTGTTAAATGTTGTTTCTAAGATGGTAAATACAGGAAAATGTTAATAAAATATGGAAAAAAAAATCATCAACTATTTAAGCAACTTTTTTTATGAAAAGATGAGGAAAGATATCATAAAGTACGTCTGGGACACCCTGTGCGTGCAGTAAGAACTACCACACTAATATCAAGTGTATCGGAGAGGTTAAATTAAGGGGTGTCAAACTGAACAACTTTCTCCAGCGGACCAACATCGTAATCGAGAAAAAAATATCAGCTGTCCCGTACAAAATTTAAATACCTACTCGAACCAAATGTATGGGACGGCTGATTGTTTTTTCTCGATTATGATGTTGGTACCATGGAGAAAGTTGTTCAGTTTGATGGTCTGTACCACACCCTTTAATTTGACCACACCTTTCTGATACACCCCGCATATTGTGGCGTATAAATAAAAATCAATTGCGTATAAAATCAAGTATGTACGCCGCGCTTCACTTCAGAACGATTGCACCTATTTTGCTAATTCTTTTCTTTTTTGGTATGTTTGTAATTGTCAAAAAGGTTTTTATGAATGAAAATGTTTGAAAAACTGTAAGTACGGCAAAGTTAACTTTTTTTTTTATTTGTGTTCTTTGTTTATTTTTTTGTGATTGAGGCAGAAGACAGTAGGGAGATCTTCAAAAATATTGACAGATAGGAAACTTGGATAATTATCTTGGTTATGGATATTCTACAGCTTCAGTCAACGGCTAGAAGATGCCTTGGAAAGTGGAAGTAGTATAAAGTCAAGCGCACATTACAGCCGAAACGGCCCGCAGCGCAACGCATTTTCACACAAAAAAGTGCGGTGCGGCCCGCCTGTAGGGGGAGCGTTGGTTCATAGAAAAAACCGGCTAAGTGCGTGTCACACCACGCACAATGAAGGGATCCGTAGTTGAAAAGAATGTATACCAAAAACAAACTTAACATTGTAATCCCAAAAAAATTTAATTACAAATTATCAATTTTCGGACTTTTCTTTTACTTCTACTGTGAGATCTTGCTTCTTGCCAAATTTCATGATTCTAGGTCAACGGGAAGTACCCTATAGGTTTTGATTTACTTGCCAGTATCAAAATATTTTGTTGTGTTGACTTAGAAGCTCGATTTTTTTTTTTTTTGGAGTACCAAGGGACAAGGGAGTGAATGATTTCTATGACATGTAGCATACCATCAGAAAGGGTATAAGCAAAAGATTTTTTTTTAAATAAAACTAAGTTCAAAATGGCTGTTAGTTGTTTTTATACTGAATTTAGAAGTTGTCATTTTTCACACATTTGAAAACAAAATTGACTTTGGAAGCACATAAGTACTTTTTTGCAGATCAATTGCATCAAATAATGATTTATTTAGAATGAGAATACATTGCAGAATACAATAAGAGCTATTTTGTGCAATTACAACCATAAACAATAAAGTAATGACGATTTAAAGGCGAGATTTCGGGTAATTTTGGGAAACAATAAAAAAAAAACATATCTTAATAACCATGAGACTTAGGACATGGGGTCTTTGGGTGAAACCTCGCAAATAACCCTGCCAACCCCCCAAAAAATTGTGTCGGTCCATGCGCCAAACACCCTGTATACCTACGTATTTCATATTAATTTCAACTTAGGTTCCTGAGAAAAAGGGTCTTGTCAGACAGACGGACAAAGAAGTGATCATAGGATCACTTATAGAAGTGTTCCGGTACCTTAAAAATGTATGAAAGTGACAAAGGAGGATTTTTGCAATGCATTGCGTTGCGGCGCGGGCTTTCCTAATCTGCGCTAACCTTAAAACTCACCTTGATAGACTCGCCATAAGGCTTGTACACCCAGTCCTCCAGTTGGTAAGTCCTGACCATAGCGCCATAGTAGTCAATGCGGGACTTACCCGCTTTGCTGTCATACCTGGGAACAAAACATCGAGTTCTGAAACGGTCTTTGTTATTCACCCCCTTGCTCAAAGGGACAGGCAGCTTTAAGCCGTGATCCATCAATCTGCCTAGCCTTTTCCCAACTATGTTGAGGTCGGCTTCCAGTCTAACCGGATGCTGCTGAATACCAGTATTTTACAAAGAGCGATTGCCTATCTGACCTCCACAACCCAGTAACTGGGTAAGTAATACGATACCCCTTGGTAAGACTGGTTGTCAGACTTTCGGGCTTCTGACGACCCGTAACGCTGTCAAAGATCCACGAATGACAGTCGGCGCCCTAATTGCGTAACGCACTATCAATCGGAATTCGAATAATTTTGAAGGTAAGTAATAACAGCCGCAAAGGTCGATCCATCGAGTTAAGCTACGCTTGCCGGGGTCAGTCCGTGGATGGATGATCATCTTTACATACCGAGATTCCTCTGTGCCTCGGAAAACACGTTAAGCCGTTGGTCCCGCCTGTCATTCGTGGATCTTTAACAGTCATTACGGGTCGTCAGAAGCCCGAGTCTGACAACCAGCCTTACCAAGGGGTATCGTATTACCGTCGCTCCATGTAAAATACTGGTATTCAGCTGCATCCGGTTAAGACTGGAAGCCGACCCCAACATAGTTGGGAAAAGGCTAGGCAGATTGATTGACCCTCCTTTGCGTCGCGCAGTCAGTTATATAGAGCAGTCTCTAACAAAGAAACTAGATAATTGTTTACACGTTTTGAACTCTTTATCTAAAGGTCGACTCGTCTGATATGCGGTCATACCATATCTGTCGTCTGTCGCAAATAAATGTATTGGTTTATGTATAGTTGCAGTTTATGTGGGGCCGCGGCCGCCTCCTTGAGGTTCAATGGCCGCCTTGGCCAACTTCGTTTTAAAACACAAAACATGTGACGTCTGTATTCCCCGAAGCGTTAGACATGGGGTGCTAAGTAGGCTACGACTACGTAGATACATTTCGCCATTTATGCCAACTAGCGCCACCATTGAGAAAAAAATCATAAGTCTGGAGATATGGAACATTTTGAAATATCCTATGCTCAAATTTTTAGTCAGATGGAGTAGAATTTTTTGTATCAAAAAAATCAACACTAAACCTCCTAGGTTCCAAGCCTTTGCAGTTACCGCTCAATGGTGGAGCTAGTTGGCAGCACTATGTAACAGAGGGCGAGCTTTTTGCCACTACCGTGCACCCTTTTTTTTTTTTTGTGGATGGGCAATCATCAAATGACTTCTCCCGCTCTAGGCGGAGCGGGAGGGCGTGTCAGACTTTTACTGACTAAAACCCACCCATGATCCTTCAGTTGCCTGTGCCAGGGCCACGGTATCTCTTTCGAACTACCCGCGACCCCTACCGTGCACCCTAATTGCGTAACACACTATCGATCGGAATTGGTTTCAATTTGACAGTTCAACAACATTCATTGCGTTATTAACCTTTTTGAGACAAATTTTTCGAACACATGAAGCAATGGATTAGCAATTTGCTTCAAAATGATTGAAATTCCGATTGATAGTGCGTTACGCAATTAGGGTGCGGATCTATAGGATAATGCGTTTATAGGATCAATACTCAACAGTCTATTGAAAAACGTAGAAAAAAATTTGTAAAAATCAGTAACATTTTGACTGCCACTGAGAGGTCCATGGGTTCGATCCTGGGTCCATTATTTAGTTATTCTAATAGGAAAGTCTCAACAGAAATAGGAGTACTCCGGAGGAGTCTAGGTTGATGATAGCAATATGCTCGCCTGCTTGCCCGTGCGCAATCAGTAAAGATACAATCAATTCCAGCGCTTTTATTATTATAAGTAGGCCTTATAGTAAGTTTGCCGTTCAATCAAAAATTGCGCGTGCGGCAATGTAGGTACCCGTGATATAAGTAAAACTTCTTAAAAAGTCAATAATAAGAGGGATTTAGTATGAGAGACACAGAGAGAGTATTGACGAAATGTGCCTTAGCGTGATGCGTCCTTGAAATTTTGCTCTCAATTGGGAAGAAAACTGCCAAATAAGTTCGCCGATTGGTCGCTTTGTTTTCAAGGTGACATTGAAAAGTGACACACAGCGTTCTCTCGGCGAAGTTTCCGGTAAACAACCCCATTCTCGTCCAATCATCGAATCGCCGCCTAAGGGACAGACTTCAACAAACGGAAAAATTACTGCGGATGCTCGAACATTTTTTTCAATTTCACTGAATTGATACTGATCTGAAAATTGCATAAATCGTATGAAAATTTGAATTTCGCGATCTACCCTGGCGCTTTCGCCGGTCACCCAGGAGAAGACTTTATTTTCAAAAAAATCGCAGTAACTTATTCAGTGAAATTTAAAAAATTGCTTGAGCATCCGCGAGGATTTTTCCGTTTGGTGGGACTGGGAACTGACCCTAAATTTCACTTCAAAAACAAAAGACTTCTCATATCTGTAGTCATTTCAATAGCCAAGCAAAATGCACCGATGACGTCGACCTCACAAAACAGTACCAAACACAGTACACAGTAGTAAAAAAAATAAAAAACATGTACCTTGTCTAAATTTAAACTGCGCTAAGCCAAAGTAATTGCTGATGCTGAATAATAGCCATTATGAGCATGCAATGATGTATGTTCGAATGTTTTATCATGCCTATTAGTTTGAAATCTGTAACTTGAGATAATTAAAGCATTCTGTTGTCTGCACGTTACAATTCAATACAATACAATATTAATATACCTATTTATCTCAAATAAAAACTTTTTTACAACTGACTTCCAAAAACCTTCCAAAAATTTCGTTACGTTTTTTGCCACCGACTTCCGAAATTAAAGTTATTTTTCACTTTGTAGTGTTGTTTTTGCAAGTCGGTTGTATTGTTTTAACCGACGATAAAAATGGAGGAGGTTCTCAATTCGACACCTATATTTTTGTAAAAGTTTTTATTTTTCACTTTTTACTTGTGGTACCTACCCACACAAATTCTAATACCACTACCTGCAAAAGAAACTGGAACATCATCCACATAAGGGGGTAAAAATACGTATTGTTGAAGCAACTCAAAAACTACCAAAGCAAAGTTAATAAATTTTATATGGGAAATTTTAAATCGGACGACTTTGTAAAAAGTTATGCTTGGTGATACATTAAAATATATATATATACGTGTCGAATTGAGAACCTCCTCTTTTTTTATCATCGGTTAAAAAGGCACAAAAACAGGAACAAGTTACTGGAACTGATGGACGCTACTGAATAAAGGTGCCAAACTCGCAGCCAAATTCTGGGCCGATTCTATTTCGTTTGCCACCGAAGTTTTGATCATGCGTGTGGAGGGCTAGAAGACTAGGCGAAGAACAAGGAAACGATGGATAGACAGTGAGACAGTGTGAAAGATGATATGGCCAGAACGGGTGTGACTAGAACAACCAAAATGACGACTAATAGAGTAGCATAATCAGCCTATAATGTTCCCACTGCTGGGACACAGGCCTCCTCTCGGTGAGAGAGAGCGGGCCGTAATCCACCACGCGGGCTCAGTGCGGGTTGGTACGGTAGATGTCACATGTTTTTATGTTTGGTTCTAGGACATGCCGGTTTCCTCACGATGTTTTCCTTCACGATTTTGAGAGCAGTGGTGATGAAATATTTACACAAAGTAAAGCGCCTGTCTGGGTTCGAACCCACGACTCGTAAGTCGCTGCCGTTACCACTGGGCCACCACTGCTCCGCTAACAGATTCAATCAATCAACTCAGCCAATCGCAGTCCACTGCTGGACATAGGCCTCTCCCAGCTTGCGCCACAACACCCTGTCCTCCACCTTCCGCATCCAGTCTTCCCAGCCAAATTCTTCAGGTCGTCGGTCCATCTAGCTGGGGGTGTCCCACACTATGCTTACCGATACGCGGTCTCCACTCCAGAACCCGTCTGCTCCACCGTCCGGCGGTGGAGCAGACGAGCTAATAGATTGCCGACCCCAAATTAATTGGAATAAGGAAGAGATACGTGGTATTCCAAAGGGAAAATGACAGTATTCTCTGACATAGCTTGCAGAATTAGCCAGCTTGAGTGACAGTGGGCTGGTCAAAGGACCAGTAGCTGTTGAAGCAGACGATTCCTCGAGTGGTCTTTTTATCAATCTGATTAAATTTTTAACTTTTTTGTGCCATTACTATAAGAATTATCTGTAGGTACTAGTATCTGTTTAAAGCTAGCTCTACATAACATAACACATAACATCACGCCTGTAATAATAGGTCTTTACCTATGAAATTGCCGTTTTGTATGAAAAAATTTAAACGAATTTTTTTCATGCATTTTTTATTTGTATTAATCGAAGTAATCACCCATGCAATCAATGCATCTTTGCCAACGCAGTGGCAGTTTCAAAAAATCCATGTTTTTAAAATAAAATTAATTTGAAATTAGAATTCTTAGCAAAACAAAAATTATTTTGATTTGAAATGGCCAGAGGGGCAATTCCCGTATTTTTATAACAACGTTCGCAATCTCATCTCAGTCTCAATCTGTCAAAATTGTATAGAGTTTGCCTACATTTTTGACATTTGATTGTCGCTGGCTGACATTGCGACTTGGAATTTGAACGTTTTTAATTACGAGAATTGGCCCTCAGTACTGCAGAACGGCAATTTCATAGGTAAAGACCTAATATACATAACATACGCAGAGGTGTAGGCACCTACCTATAACCACAGCTATAGTACACCCACATTTTGCCAGTTATGTTTAAGTCCCATGCAATAGGGGATGAGCCTAACAACCGGGCACAAAGCCAGACTCCGGGCTGCTTCTGAGAAATCCCTGACGGGAAAACCCGATAACACTTTGCCCGACCTGGAGCTAGACCACCACCTCTTAAAGCAGTATTATTTTAATCTTACATGAGTGTGGGAAAGAGATGGAGCTAGACGTCCTGTATAGCTCCATCTCTTTCTCACACTGAAGTAACATTAAAATAATACTGCTTTAAGAAGTGGTGGTTGGTCCCCTGAACCGAACCCAGGACCTCATGCTCAGCTGTTGCACTTACTACATTGAATTAGAAACTGTGGATAATGAATCACATAGCAACATACACCAGCTTCTATTGTCAATTTCCTCGGATTTCGTTGTTTATAAACTTGTCAACACACTTCATAAGCTTCGATTTACAAGTACTAGGTATACCTGATGTCCACGACTGGGTCATTGTGCCACACGATCTTAATTCCGTAGTTAAAATTCAATACAGAAAGGCGGCCGATGTTGCCACCTTCTTGCTAGACTAATCGGTTTTAGCTGGCGAATATTTTAAGCTGTGGGGAGTCTAATATTTAGGCCTGACAATCGGTTAGGTGACCATCAAAAAGTCCATTTCAATTTTCAGTTAGATCAAGGTCACCGTACGCCATAGACCACTTCTTAGTTTTTGAAGTAAAAACTTCTTTAGGCGCGTTGAGCTAGTTTTGGTAGGGGGAAATCTTACGGGTCACCGCGACATGCTGTGCATAGCCTATTGATAGACTATATAATGAAATCATTACATTTGAGGCCAATTCTAACAGAGTTGTATTGATGATTTTAATGATTATAATTCTGTAAATACACATTATTTACAGTTGTATTTTGATCAACATACAACCTTGCAAAAATCGTATGAAAATTTGAATTTCGCGGGCTACCCTGTCGCTTTCGCCGGTCATCCAGGGAAAGACTTTAATTTTAAAAAAAATCGCAGTTTTCCCTGATATCCACGTTTACCAAATATAGCTAAAAATTATCATAATATGTATCTAAGTTTAGAACCTTTGTCTAAATTGCTAATCCGTGTCACAAAAGCTGCAGCTGAGACGAGAATGCTAAGAGGGATGCGTGGTGTTACGCGAATGGATAGAATAAGAAATGAGTATACAGGGTTACAGGAAAAGTCGACCTAGATCCGTTAAGGGCGTGTAGTACACATCATTTCTGAATGATTTTACTATGGAACCCCCCATCCTAAACTTAACCGTTTTCGAGATATTCGAGTTTTAATTTTTTTTATGAAAATGCCCAATTTTTCGGCTATTGAATTGAATATTTTGTATTTATTTGACTCTTATGATTATTTTTTTGGTTTTTTACATGAAGAATGAGATGCTTAATGACCTCAATGACAAAATTGCACGTAAGTTAACTAAATAGGTCATTGTAGACGATCGAAACTTAAGAAAAAAAGTAAAAATTATAAAAACATATTTTTCTTTTCTGGATATCTCAAAAAATAATTATCGCACTTGCTCTGCAGATGTGCTTAAAAACATCTACATTTTATCAGCTATCCAACGAGGTATAACACTCTAGGGTATTTATTAACCTCAAAGGTGAAACTTAGTTTCTAAGGCTACATGGCAGTCAGAATAAATCATCTCATAGTTCAAATCTCATAGTTGGCGTACAGATCGTCGGTGATTGTAGTAAGCTAAATGAAACAATAAATCAGTTCAAAATAACATTTATTCACCTAATGTTTTTGAATAACATTTTATAGTTCATGTTCTACGTGTCCACCTCTTTTTCGCACACATTTTCTCATTCTTTCACGTAGTCCACTTTTCACTACACCAGTGGTTAATGTTCTTCTTATGTCGTTAGCAGCATTAATTATCCTTTCTTTGAGAACTTCCACTGACGATATGGGGTTGGGCTCACTGTAAACGAGGCTCTTCATGTGCCCCCATACATAAAAATCCATGGGGGTCAGGTCAGGACATCTGGCTGGCCAGGGTAAAGGCCCACCTCGTCCAATCCATTTGTTAGGATAGTTAATGTCCAACCATTCCCTAACGCTTCTTCTGAAATGAGCAGGGCAGCCATCATGTTGAAACCACATGTCCCGCAGTAATTCTAATGGGAGATCATCTAGTAGGTCACCTAAGTCACCTCTTAAGAAATTTTCATAAGTTTCACCATTGAGGTTGTCTGGAAGAAAGTAAGGCCCAATCAAATGGTTGGAAATGATGCCCATCCACACATTTACACTAAATCGTCGTTGTGACCCCTTTACTCTTTTCTTATTTGGATTGCCTAGTTCTTTAGGAGCCCAATAGTGTGCGTTATGGTAATTAGTAATCCCGTCCTTATCGAATTTGGATTCATCTGTCCACAATATTAATTTTAGGAAATTCGGGTCCTCGATATCTGCATTGAGCATGAATCTGCAGAAGTCCATGCGTCTCGCGGGATCTCCTTCTTCAATTACATGTACCGGCGTGTAGTGGTATGGATACAGGCCTGCCGTATGAACCGTAAACCACACTTTCCACTGAGTTAGACCCAGTTCACGGGCAACAATATTGGTCGAAGTGGTTGGGTCTCTTCTGAACCGTTCTACGATTTCGTTGTCTTGTTCCTCGTCGTCATCAATGACACGTGGTCTTCCTAAGTCCGAACGTCGTCGCGAAACTGAGCCAGTTTCACGAAGTCGTCGGTAAACTCCGTCGAAAACGCTCACATCAGGTACTCGACGGTCGGGATAGCGTCGTATGTACTCAGTCCGAGCTTGTGCGGACACGCAATTGCAGTATCCGTAGCAGATAAGCATATCCGCATATTCTTCGTTCGAGTATGTTGCCATTTTCAATAGTCCAGTATCACAAGCACAAATCAGAGTCCAGTAAACAAGCACAGTAGTCACAGTTAGAAAAATCAGTCCAGAAACAAAGCCAAGCCGTGTGGGAATCCGAAAGCACAATAATTCGCATCTACCATGGACGAATCGCATGAGCAGACTAAAATGGATGGCAAGCAAACCAACGACCAAATACAAAACAATGGGCATGTTGTATCCCCAAACTTGTTTTTGCACATTATTTTTCTCACTCTCACCTGCATAAATCGTAAGTTGTCTCGCTCACACGCACCGGATTAACTTGAAGGACAATAGCCGAGGGACCCGTTAGACCTACTACCTGAACCTTTTCAACTATGTTTTTTTATATGAGTTTAAATACAACCCTAGGTTGTTATACCTCGTTGGATAGCTGATAAAATGTAGATGTTTTTAAGCACACCTGCAGAGCAAGTGCGATAATTATTTTTTGAGATATCCAGAAAAGAAAAATATGTTTTTATAATTTTTACTTTTTTTCTTAAGTTTCGATCGTCTACAATGACCTATTTAGTTAACTTACGTGCAATTTTAGTCATTGAGGTCATTAAGCATCTCATTCTTCATGTAAAAAACCAAAAAAATAATCATAAGAGTCAAATAAATACAAAATATTCAATTCAATAGCCGAAAAATTGGGCATTTTCATAAAAAAAATTAAAACTCGAATATCTCGAAAACGGTTAAGTTTAGGATGGGGGGTTCCATAGTAAAATCATTCAGAAATGATGTGTACTACACGCCCTTAACGGATCTAGGTCGACTTTTCCTGTAACCCTGTATACTAAGAAGTCTGAAAGTGACACCGATGACTGAAAAATTGTGCGGAAATCGGTTGTGAGGGTATGGGCATGTGATGAGTAGGAATTAATTTTGAGTATGAATGTGGATGGCTGTTCGAGTAGGGGAAGACAAAGAAACGATGGATGGACTGTATGAAAGATGATATGGCTAGGAAGGGAGTCACTACCGAGATGATGACTAATAGAAAAGTATGGAAGAAAAATACACCATGTTGCGCCGACCCCGAATAAATTGGGATAAGGGCAGGAAAATGATGACGACGTCACAAAAGCGTGATACCTCATCATTTGAAATTCCAGTCATTAAAATATTTTTTTATTATTTTATTTAAACAATATTATTGACACAGCTGTTTTGCCGATACTGTTCAACAAATGACTCACAATTATTATTTTTTAGGTCACAAAAGGTGAAGCACCGCCGAAGAATTTCAATACAATATGCTGATTACGGATAATTCACACTATGTTGACTTGTGTATTAGATTATATTCGATAATGGGTTCATCTACCTAGCCTTTTCCCAACTAAGTTGAGGCCAGCATTCAGCCTAATCGAATGTATATGTAATGTAAGCATTCAACTAGTGTTTTATATGGAGCGACTGTCTATCTGCCAATTACTAGGCAGGCTTTGTTTTGTGACAATACTAGCTGTAGCCCGCGGCTTCGCCCGCGTGGATGTAAATTCTTCACTATTTGAATCGGATTTTGTTCACAATTTAATGGTTGGGGTCTTTTTGCGCGGAATTTTTCAAAAATAAAAGCAGCCTAAGTTACTAAATGATAAATGATTTTATTTCTGTAAGTAGACATGCACAAACACTTTTACATGTCAATCACGTTTTACTAACTAGACGAGGTCGGCGTTTCCTATCTGACTACTCTGAGGAGAAAGGCCGAAATAAACTCAAAGGTCACAGTCTCATAATCTTGGTTAGATCATGTGGAGACCATGTGGATTGGTGTCTGAAATGGTCTTCTGAGGAAAGAACCACACAGATTGAGTGGACCTGTCAAATCAGTGCCAAATTTGACAGTAATCGTGCAGCTCAACACAGAAGTTAAGGAGCTCAACTATTCGACAAACAATACCATATGGGTAGGCCGCAAAAATTCCTCAAATTCCCAGACCAAAACCACATCGTCCTCAGATTCACAATAATTCAAATAATATAATACTTTACAAAGTAAATATTCATCTCATAACATAATAATATGTAATAAATCATGTATGTGTTTTATATGTAAATATATAAAATTCATCAATGTCAATGTGTATACTGGATGACTTTTTTTACCGTCTTGAAAAAAATAGGGTATATTCGGTGAACGGAGTAGAAGCCTATGGCATTTCTAGTTTTTTTTTTTTTTTTTTTTTTTTTCAAAATATATGTTTTTATTGTTCTAAAATGAAAAAATTATATCGAATTTGTAGTATTTATTGATACTTAGATATTGTTTCTTTAGGTATGCCATACGCTTCTACTCCGTTCACCTAATATACCCTATTTTTTTCAAGACGGTAAAAAAAGTCATCCGGTATAAAACTCCGGAAATAATGTTGTCAGATCATTTGAGGACCATGTAAATTGGTGCCTTAGAATTGGTGATAATTATTTTATTTATTTATTTATTGAGCAAGGCACACCAACGCCATATTTACAAGGATAATAAATTATAACAATAAGTAATCACGGGTTTTCATTATTGTGTAAATACATCACTTATGTCTGAGATATACTGAAACATATATTAATGCATGCAGCATTGACAACAAACAACAATTAGCTTAACTCGAGAAGTGATAATTAGTATTCTACTGTTACTGACTAGCGAGCTAGATCTAGCTGACGTTATCACGGGCTCATGTCAATACACAAAGTACACATATCACACTCGGACACAATCATATCACACTCGGTTGGCGTTAATCAAGGGACCATTTTGGGACCTTTATTATTCGGAATTATGGTGAATGATCTTAAGAAGGTTCTCAAACACACCAGGTGCTTGCTCTACGCTGATGATCTCAAGTTGACATATGGTGTTGAGGAGATGATGGCCGATACATTAACTCTTCAGGAGGACATTAACTCAGTGTTCCAACGGAGCATTGAAAACCAGCTCCTATTCAACACGGCTAAATGCAGTGTTATGTCAATTTATTGATACTTTAGTCGCGCTCAAAACCTTCGGCATATGCATTCTACTGCATGCAACTGCATGCAACTCTAAGTTCTGATTCAAAAATCTAGAGTTATGCTGAACTTATTAATTTATTATTGCAACACGGGAGGAAAAAAATATTTTTGCTTTAGAAATCAAAGTGGAACTCTTTGTCTGTTATTTATTATTGGAAAATGATAGCTAAATAAAATGGTTGGGTTTCCTTGTATTGGCATCCTTTATTATAAAATAGTAGGGATGCGCCAAAATTCGATTCTCATTCGATTTAACCGAACTTCGGCTCAAATACCGAACATTCGAAACAAGAAAATATTAAAATAACTCAACTGTTTTGACTAAAACCAAAAAACTAAACAATAAATAAAAGCTTCTGACGTTATTTTACATAAAATCATAAGCTTTTATTTATTATTTGCTAGTTGTAGCTTATTTAACAATTAAATGTTTTCTTAACATAATCAGAATTTTGACACCTAAACATTGAAATATTTATCGCCAAACACTTTTATTCAAATTAAAAATAGTGATTCTATTTTTAATTTTTATAAAAGTGTTAAATGAAATCTTATTAGCTATACTTACTGGTAAGTATTATATTTACCAAGGGCAGCACCCTAATTGCGTAACACATTATCAATCGGAATTGGTTTCATTTTGACAGTTCACAACATTCATTGCGTTATTGACGTTGACGAGCAGACAAATTTTTCGAACAAAAACTTTTTTACAAAAAAATACAACTGACTTCCAAAAACAACACTACAAAGTGAAAAATAACTTTAATTTCGGAAGTCGGTGTCTAGTTAAATGTATTTTCGTTTTTTGCCACCGACTTCCGAAATTAAAGTTATTTTTAACCGACTTCAAAAAGGAGGAGGTTATCAATTCGTCGGAACCTTTTTTTTTTTTTTTTATTTTTTTTTTTTTTTTTTTTTATGTATGTTCCCCGATTACTCGAAGATGGCTGGACCGATTTGGATTTTTTTTTTTTTTGTTTGAAAGGGTATACTTCCCAGGTGGTCCCATGATCATCAAGTCAGGATCTGATGATGGGATCCAGGAGAAATAGAGAGAACTCTTCCAATTTTATAGGCACACTTGAAGCGATTTGGATAGTTTTTGGAAGAGTACTTTATTGGAGTGGTCCCATTTCAATTTGGTGAAGATCTGATGAAGAACTTCTGAGATAGGTAACGGAACTCCTCAATAAATGATAGCAAATGGACTGGGATTGTTGAAATCTCATGTCTGTTTGTTGTTCACACCAGTTAATAACATAACATCACGCCAGTACGCTGTGAAGGGGTAAGCACATGTGAACCACTAAAAAGTGAAAAATAAAAACTTTTTTACAAAAAAATACAACCGACTTCTAAAAACAACACTACAAAGTGAAAAATAACTTTAATTTCAGAAGTCGGTGACAAAAACGAAAATACATTTAATCAGACACCGACTTCCGAACTTAAAGTTATTTTTCACTTTGTAGTGTTGTTTTTAGAAGTCGGTTGTATTTTTTTGTAAAAAAGTTTTTTTCACTTTGTAGTGTGGTTTTTGGAAGTCGGTTGTATTTTTTTGTAAAAAAGTTTTTATTTTTCACTTTTTAGTTGTGTACCTACCCCACACAAATTCTAATACCACTATCTGCAAAACAAACTAGAACATCATCCATATAAAAGTGGGGAAAAAATACGTATTATTGAAGCTAACTCAAAAACTACCGAAGCAAAGTTAATCAATTTTATATGGGACCAACTGTGATGTATACCCTCTCGAATAAAACAAAAAAAAATCCAAATCGGTCCAGCCATCTTCGAGTAATCGGGGAACATACATTAAAAAAAAAAAAGTTCCGACGAATTGAGAACCTCCTCCTTTTTGAAGTCGGTTAAAAAGAGCACACTAACAATGAATAATTAAATTATAGTTTTGTATTCAAAGCTACAGGTAATGAAGACGCTAATCAAGGGCGATCTACCGATCTCCATGAAGTGAAAACTCATCGATATGTGTTCTGCCCGTCTGATCTGAAGGATCCTCAATTCCTTGGGACCGTTTAAATAATAGACCAGTCACGTAGAACTCTAATATATTTGTTAATATATTTCAATACATCTTTTTATACCATTACCGTTACCGTTTTTTTTTCGGCGAGACCCCAAAGCCACAATAAATATACTACTACTGAGAGCACCGCCCGTCGCGGTCCGTCGGTGCGCGCGTCTATGTGAGTATGCCGTTTCGACTGATTGTACTAAGGACAAAACATAAGCATGCTCACTTAAGAAAATATTCCTGTGAGAGCGCAGCTAGTGACAAACGAACATTGTGCGATCGAGTCGTGAGCCGTGCATGCGATTATCGCCTTTGAGGTGGTCATGCGGAACTTTGGTCCATAGTACGTAGTTTCCTTAATGTCCATATATTATGACCTAGACGCGTACCGCAAGGGTCGGATAAAGGTGATCCTGGAAAAGGATGCTTGGAAGGATTTGGGGGAGGCATTTTCTCAGCAGTTCTCAACAAAAAAAATCAAAGATAAATTATTATCTCTTAGTAGGTACAATTACAACTGGCAAACAGCTGCTATGATATTCTAAGAGTGACTAATACATGCATTAATAATGAAATGTCACTCATACATAACAATAAATCTTCCATTGTGCCTCGTTTACCGTGCGTGACCCTGTTAATATCAGTGATAAGTAGAGATC
This sequence comes from Cosmia pyralina, assembly GCA_946251885.1. Classification (NCBI taxonomy): domain Eukaryota; kingdom Metazoa; phylum Arthropoda; class Insecta; order Lepidoptera; family Noctuidae; genus Cosmia; species Cosmia pyralina. The sequence goes on along the minus strand of OX276362.1, from coordinate 3,182,391 downwards.
GGATAATCGGATTCATATTTACCTAAGTTGAGGTGTTGGTGTTGGCTAATTTGGAATGCACTTTTGTATCGAAAAAATCCCGGGATTCCGGGATCGACCAATTTAGAGTTCTGATCGAATGTATATTTACTTATGTTCGGTGTTAATATGGAACGCTTTTGTATCGATCATAAAAATCTCGAGATTTCGGAAATGATAAATTTAGTACTTTTTGACTATAGAATCGAATGTTAGGTAATGTTGTAGGTTGCCAAACTGCATATACAGGATGTGGCGTAAATAGTGGTTCAACGTTAACGCATACCTCAATTTAAACCATTTTTTTTCGTAGGTCACAAAATTTTTTTTTTTTAAATTGACAACTTGCTTTAGTACATTTTTTTACATTTGCATGCGATAACACAGGCATTTGACAGTTATTAACAAAAAACAAAATTAAAAAATAATGTAATTTATTACAGCCGAATTAGTAAAGCAAGGTGTCAATCTTTCAAATAAAAATATTTTATTCTGATACTGGAAAAACATGGTTCAAATTGTGGTATGTGATAAGTTGATAACTGAATAATACGGTGTATCGACCCCTTAACGCTGGACCACTGTTTGCCACACCCTGTATGCATTGGGGGTTAAAAATGAATTTCAAGTAAACAAGCACACGAATGTGATCCCGGTGTCCCAGTATTTTTTAAATAAATAATCCTACTAATATCATAAATGTGAAAGTTTGTGAAGATGTTTGAATGTTACTCAATCACGCAAAAACAGCTGAACGGATTTGGATGAAAACTGGCACACAGATAATTTATAACCTGGATAACACATACGATACTTTTTATCCCGGTAGTAGGTTCCCGTGGGATAATTTCCGACATCCACACGGGCGAAGCCGCGGGCAACGGCTAGTACTACATATTTAAGAAGTTATTTCCATACCATGTATCCGATTAGTTGTGCGTTCCCGGATTTTATGAAATCCCGGGATTTATTTTTAATTTAATCATTTATTGCAGAATAACACATTCCATATACATTTATATTAAGAAAAAAAAAATTAAGAAGCCGCTTCCATAATTTTTTTGCCAAAAATTTACTTTAGGTAAATAAGCAACCAATCTTTGGTGATAACACTAGAAACTTCAGATTGCAAACTCATAAAATCTAAAGTTATTTCTTCAAATTAGGCTGAAAATAAGCGCTTTTTGAGCGTCAAAATTACATAAGACAGTCTGCAAAAACGCCCGCCTTCCACCAGTTCCTAGCGCTTTAGCTGGGAAGAAGAAGTGGCGCAACAAACTCCCCACAAGCACAACTGTCTATTAAGTTAGATGAACTTGATACTATTAACATTACCAAACACGAAACATTAAATTAAATAAACCAGTGCCCAAGGATGATACTTTGAAGATGCTCAACGCCCTTCTGACTGCCAACCCTGAATGTGATATGTTTGCGGATGAATGGAGTAAAATTATGCGTATATGTCTGGTGTTCTGTGAGAGAAAATATGCAAGGGAGTCTACTGTTCCATGTTAGATTTCAATTAAATTATATTTATACAACAAAATTATCTACTTATAAGTTTCTATGATAATTAATGTAATTGGTGTTGCACCGTTTTAATTAACTATAAATTAATAAATAAAATGATATGGCTAGAAATATATGGCTATGGGTGAATACTGAATACTGAGCTGATGATTGATAGAGTAGTATGGAAGAAGACGCATTGTTCTTGCACTGCAAATAAATTGGGATAAGGGCAGATGATTACTTGGGTCTAAGGCCTTTGCCCCGCAGTGGGACACAACACATAATAATACGCTCCAATATCACTAGCTAGGTGAGCATTTTCAGGGGTAGCACTTGGCTTTGGCCCGTTTACCCTATAAAACCGGCAGATCAGCCAAAAATGTATACCAACAAATAATAATAAGACCCTGTTCCCGTTACCGGTGGGCTACTATTTTTTATATTTTTAAATGTTTTTTTTATTTTTATTTTTTATAAAAATATTTAAAAATGTAAATTATATGTATATAAATGAAATAAAGGAAATAATAATAAGGGCCAGATTCAGAAGGCAGTATTCCTCGATATAGCTTGTATTGTGAAGAGGTTCCTATCTCTGCAGCCCTAACCACCGGTAGCTTGGACCCTGCTCCCGACGTATTACTATTTTTTATATTTGAAATGTTTTTATATATTTTTTGAGAAATAAACAATAAGGGTTATGTACAATATTTTTACATACTCACACCTTTTTTCTAAGGCATAAACAACTTTTTTTTATTATTGAAAATATGCACTCACCACGTGTAGAAAGGTTCTTTCAACTCTGCATACGGAATGTTTAATGTTCCCTTTACGGTGTAAATAGGACTCCATTGAGGAGGAGCATCTAAAAAATAAAAGAAAAAGTTTTAACATCTGACATATTAGGAATAAGTTTGAACTCCTTGGATTTCTTATTTGTTTAAAATTAATTTGTATTATTTTGTCCCCTTACTGTTTCTCTTTATGTTTTGATTTCCTATACAGTATGATTTTCATCTACTTAATGTATTTCGATTTATTTTAATGTTTTCCTCCTTGTCAAACTTATTGTACCTACCTAGATTACAAGTGAATGAAGCATCTCCTATAATTGAAAGCGCACTCTAGTATTTGTCCTTGTTTTTGCATATCTCGGGAACCTGGGGTCCTGGACCTTAAAAGGCGTATGAGGCCAACACGCAGAGGCCCCTTAGACAATTTTAAGTGTTGACGCACCAACCAATGATTATCCCTGTTTGCTCTATGCAAGTGCACCCGAGGACCACCCCCAGTTGTCGCAGGACCATTGCAGAACATGGAAACCAAACCTATTTGGCTATGGGTTTGAGTGACTATAGTGGATTGGTTACCCAGAACTATGGAAGGGCTATGTCCCATTCAGTATTATGTAATGCCTGATCTATGTCACCTGTGTAATTATTTTAATTATGTAGCCTCTGTTGGAGATCCAATAAATAAATAAATGAGAGGTAAAAGATTTCAGTTTGGTTTTTTTTTTTCTCTTTACCCTCTAAATTAAAAACAACAATTAAGACGACCCACTGACCGATCTTCCACACCGAAATCTGTTAAAAAAAAAAATATCCGAAAATTTGACTAACTCCTCTGCCCCTAAGGACTCAAGCTGGAAGATCGACCAACACAACATTTTCAATTTTTTTTTTTATTAGAAAGCTCCTAACATGGAAACGGTGCGTCGCAGGGCCATGCTTCTCAGAACATAAATGGTTTTTAAGGTCAAGGTCAACCGGATACTGCAATAAAATTGGGACATTTACGAAAAAAAAATATTCGAAAATTTTTGTCCAAATTTTTTTTTCCAAAAAAGTTTTTTTTTGTTTTCTTTGCTGCTCATAGTGCCCCTAAGCCTACACTCCAACTCCTAAAACTCCGCCCCTAAGACGACCCACTGACCGTTTATGTTTATTAGCCATTTTATATTTATACCAACATGTTCTATTTATTTCATAGTTCCATAGTTTGTAGTTTCATAGTTTCATAGTTTTTTCCATAATACAAGTCCTACTTAGTTTGGAAGTCAAGAGTTCATTTACGTGTACGTTTTTTAATATGCAATTAACTTTTTTATTTTTTTTTTTATTTTTTTTAGTTAAAGTAAGCAGTAGGTATGTTCATAAAGAAATCTGACTTCATTAGCAGCAACATCAAAACAAGTACCTATTCCATTTGTTTTGTAAATTGCTACAAAAACTTATTATGAGAAAAGCTCACAAAAACAATCTAGTTGAGGTCATAGCTTTGTTTTTATTTTGTCTACGACAAGTTTTCCCTTTAAATTACATCAGCTTGAAGAATTTAAATACAGAAACATAAGATACCTTATAATATTTATTGTTTTGTAAAAAAATATGTTGATAGGTAGGTAATCTGCTACTTAAGTACATGAACAAGCAAAAAACTTTGATCAATTTTGCAACATTAGGTAGGTTTGAACTTGAACCGATTCATATACACCTAGAGACAGATAAATAAATTCTCCTCTTGTTATTAAAACATCAATAAATGACGCTAATAGTGTTATCATTATCAAGAATATTCGAAATAAATATTATTTACTCACCCTTATCAATATATCCGTCGGCCGAGCCGAGGAGAACACAAAATATCGGCAAGATAAACATCTTTGGTGACCGCTCAGGACCGTAGCCCTAGACAGAATGACATGACGATTTATAAAATATTGACAGGCTAGGCTAGCGAAAATCTCGCATTGTTAGCATTATGTATGTAAAGCATTTATACGTGTTATTGTTATCTATTTGTTAGCTGAATGCGAATATTATATAGTGGAGTTCTAATTATTTATCATTTCGTAAAAAAACGATGCAGATTGTGATGATAAATAAGTAATTTTATCGCTCGTATTTTTGTTGGATTATGCTTAATGCTTACTCAATTTTTTTTATTATTCTTCGGCTCTTCTCATAAACTCTACTTGTTTAAAATAGAAGGAATGTACACAATATGCGCCTCGTATGATGAGACTTGACTTGACGTTGACGTTGACATGAGAGTTGACATTGACAAGCGTCAGTAGTGGGGAGCAGAGGAGCGTGCGCAGGTACAGTCGTGTACGAAATAGTTATCTTTATAGTTATCTATTTTGGGATTTTTTGATGACTTTTGGCATTGAGGAGCTCGTGGAGTCGTGGCTAAGTAATAACAGCCGCACGGGCCGATCTGTTAGGTTAAGCTACGCTTGCTGGGGTTGGTCCGTGGATGGGTGACCATCTTTACATACCGAAGCTCTTCCGTGCGTCGGAAAGCACATTAAGCCGTTGGTCCCGGCTGTCACCCGTGGATCTTTGACAGTCGTTACGGATCGTCAGAAGCCCGAAAATCTGACAACCAGTCTTTTTCCTTTCCAGTTAGACTGGAAGCCGACCCCAACATAGTTGTGAAAAGGCTAGGCAGATTGATTTGGCATTAGGTTCACTAAGTAAATTAGGCATTACTTAAAATTCTTAACAATATTTATTACGAAATAATAAAGTTTAAGATAAAAATGGCAGATTATCCTAGTCACTGTCACTGTCAATAAATGATACACCAGCGGGAAGATCATCGTTAGGGACGCAGCTCCAACCAGGTACATTAACTCTAAAAAATACACCACTTGTTCCAGGAGTTGACATATCATCGTTTTCGTCTGATGACGATAAGGAAGTACCCGAGTCCCCTGAGTCCCCTGAGTCGCTGTCTGACGAATCTCCTTGTTTGATAATTATCTCCGTATCTGTCAAATTGTCAATTATGTAATCACTTTTTAAGTAAAAGTCTTCAATTTTTTTTGTTTTTTCACATAGAGCTTTCCATTCATTTGGTCCCATTTGGTCTGCCTTTTCTGTTACTAACTCTATCACACGGTTGAGGTTCCATTGCAAATTCTTACTACTCACATAACCTTTTATTGAAGCCCAAACCATTTCGATTGGGTTTAAATCAGGATGATAAGGGGGCAAACGCAGTACGTCATGACCGTGTTCAGATAGAATTTTGTCAATGCTGAATGTGTTATATTGTTCTTTATGCATTTTTATCAATTTATACAATTGTGGTTTAAGCATATCTGGAGCGTAGGGAATTCCTTTTTGGGTTAGCCATGATTGCATATCAGCTTTCTTGGTGTTTGAGCTTGGTGCAGATTCATACTCCTTATTGTGATACGAGGCATTATCAACTACCACGACAGCATTTGGTGGAAGATTGGGTATTAGCTGGGTTCGAAGCCATTTCTGATAATTTTCGTAATTCATGTCGTCGTGGTAGTCACCCGTTTTTGCCTCAGATTTAAAAGTCAGTAAAGCGTTTGGTATGAAGCCACTTTCAGATCCAGCGTGTACAATAACCACGCGCTGACCGTTAGATATTGGTTTTTTGATCCCTTTATCCGAATTAACAGACCAAGATTTGGAGGCAGTATGCGTGGAATGCACGTAAGACTCATCAGTATATACAATAGGGCGGCCTTCTTGGCGATATTTTTTTACTTTTTTTAGATATTCAATTCTTTTCAGTCTGATATTGGATTTTTCAACAAGAATTTTTCGATTATTTTCGGTCCTCCTCCATCGAAAACCAAGCTCTTTCAAAATGCGGCGTAGACTTGTTTTTGAACCTCGAAAGGCAATATCATCGCGCAACTTTGCTAAAATTTTATTAAGTGTCGGTTCCTTGTTCGTAACATGGAAGTTGTGAATGCATCTTTTTATCACTCCTTTGTCAAATTCATCTATATCGGTTAAAAGTTTAGGTCTTGACCTTTTTTTTCCGGGAGTGCGGAAAATTGGTAGTAACTCGGAACTGTTTCCTTCCTTTACAACTCTTTTTACTGTATTTAACGATGTTTTAGTTGCGGCCGCTGTACGCATTTGTACCTGCTTCAAATTTTGTACACCTTCCTTTGCTTCTTTTGACATAAAGGTGTACACGTCGTAAACCATCTTCCTACTTTGTCTTCTTAATGTTTTACCTCGAGGCATAATAAAGATTTTACAAAGTTGCACTCGTATACACAACACAACAATAAACAAAGTAGAAATTTATAAACACAGGTTGCACTTGTCTGTAAACTTGCGGAGTCAGTCAAGCGGTACGTGCACGGGGTGAAGAGAGCGGAAGGCAACTAATAAAATATAACGCTCTTTCCGCCGCCGCCGCTGCCCCGATGACGTGACGGTGACGCCTGCCTGGTCCCTTCCCGCCTCAGACCTCATACCGCTAAAGAGATCTATAAATCGTCTACTGCGCAAGTCAAACCACGTGGTGTGTCAAGTCTCATCTTTCGTGGCGCGTATTGTACCTACCGTACACTACTTTAGAGAATTGATTGAATTGAATTGTTTTCAATCACTTACGTCAAAGTGATAAGCGCATAAAAACAGCACATCAAGTTGACAGTAAAACGCTGTAGCATACCAAAATTATTCTAAATTAATAAACAACTAGATTACAGCAACATTATTTTAAAACAATAATCTATAATTTATTGGAGAGCATAAAATGTTCACAAAATAGCTTCAACTATAAGTTTACGTTCAGAACCTCAGAACAAATTGTTCTGAGTTCAGAACTAAATTCTCAAAACTATAAACAAAACGCTGCAGCTTCAATTTGACCTTTGTCACTGTCAAGTCAACTCTGTACTTATTCTATCTCTGTCTTCGGTTCCTGTGAGACAAAGATCCAACATAAAAAATGCAAAATAAATGAATTATTTCAAGAGCTGTAATGTTTTCGGTTTTTCACGACACGATTGATTTTGACATTTGCAAAACAAATCAATTCGTTTTCATGGTTTTGCGAGATGTATTTATATTGTCGATTGCGTAGTATATTGTTAAATTTTCATTGTTATTTGAAATAAGTATATCCTTTGCTCATAAAAAAAATACAAGTAAGTTTAGGTATTGCATTATTAAAGACGATAAGAGCGCCGTATGAAAAATCAATGTGAAATTGAAATAATTAACAAATAAGCAAATACAAGGCCCATCAAGTCTTCAAAGATGCACAAAAAACCAATTTCCTTCGGGAAAATCAAGTTTAACATCAGCAAAACAGGCGAAAACAGTAATAAAAATGAAGCCAACACGTCTGGTTTCGGCACTTTCGGGCGAACACCCATTCAAGAACACAAGGAAATAGAAGAAATAGCTGAAGACTTGGAGAACCAGCATGTTCAACAAGTAATGGGCATCAGAAACTTTGGTAAAAAAGCCAAAAACTTCGACCTCGTCGAGTTGGTGGAACAGGCAAAGATAAACGCGCAGGAAGCCAATAAAAAGAGGTTAGAAGCCGAAGCTGCAGTGCCAAAAAAACCAGATACAAAAAAGGATTTTGAAAGTGATGATGATGGGATAGGCCCATTGCCAATAGAGTCATCAAAAGATGATGATGAAATTGGTCCACCAATACCAGCAGGGTTGTTGAATAAAGTTGATAAAACTAAGAAAAGTAAGGGTGATGGTGAAGACAGTTACGATGAGTTGAGTGGCTCTGATGATGAGGATTTGCCCATAGAGAAAAGGATACCAAATAGTCACGAGGTGAATAATTTTCAATTTGTTCTAAAAATGTTATTTCCATTCTGTAAGTTTAGGACAATGTAAATGATTTTCTAAATGTTAATAGGGTAACTGCTATAGTAATTGGCCACGCTTTAGTCATTGGCCACTCATTAAAAAAGAGGTAGAAACAATTTAATGCAAGCAAGCTCATGAATGAAAAGGACCAATATATTTTTTTTATTTTATTAGCTTGTTTCTACCCCTATTTTAATGAGTGGCCAATTACTATAGCAGTTACCCTAGGCATAAATATAAAGTTATCCAAAACTTACATGGACAAAAATGTAATTGAAAGTAAATAAGAATCCATAGTGCAAATGACCTAAACCTTTATGTGTAAAAAAATGCCCGTGGTGTCCACACCTTTCCTCACACGCACATGGTAGGTACTTTATACCTTTTTTTTTTGTTTTAATTGTACAGCGGAAGGGTTACTGTAATTTACATAGTTTTAATTATATTTGGGATAAAAAGTTACCTAAACTTATTAAAAATGACAAAAATTGATTCAGTAAATGATTCTGAACAAATTACTTTCATACTGTGCATTAATAACAACAGTGACAGAGTTTCTATTCTTCGGAGAGGATGGCCGGGTGAGAAACTTGTACCTTACTTAGTCATCTTCTGTGCAAAATGCTTCAAACTCTAAATTCAACATTACCTCTAATAATAATATTACTTACTACCACTAGCTATAAGGTCTTTTATGAAATTGCCGTTTTGTATGAAAAAATTTAAACAAATTTTTTTCATGCATTTTTTATTTTTATTAGTCGAAGTAATCACCCATGCAATCAATGCATCTTTGCCAACGCAGTGGCAGTTTATTGATGCCCTTCTTAAAGAAATCAGCTGGACGGGAGGCAACAAATTCTTCAAAGGCATTTTGTACTGCCTCTCGGGTATTGAATTTTTTTTCCGCCAAGAAGTTATCCAAATTCTGGAAAAAGTAGTAGTCTGTAGGCGCAAGGTCTGGTGAGTAGGGCGGATGACGGAGAGCTTCCGGAAGACGGTCTCCAGTACTTGCAACTTGGAGACCGTCTGCTGTGCAGTATGAGGTCGCGCGTTGTCGTGCAGGAGCAGCGGAGACGAGCGATTGACAATGCTGGTTGGAGATGTGCCAGCTTCTCCATCATTGTGTTCAGTTCTTCACAGTACACATCTGAAGTAATGCTCACCCCGTTTGGTAAGAAGCTGTGATGAATCACACCGGCGCTAGACCACCAAACAGTGACCATCACTTTTCTAGGGGTAAGTTTTCGTTTAGGGCATTGTTTAGGTGCTGAACCAGGATCCAACCAACTTGCTGAGCGCTTGCGGTTATCAAACAGAATCCATTTTTCATCGCAGGTAACAATGCGGTTCAAAATTCCTTCATTTGTGTGTTTGTTGAGCAGTGCAAGGCACGTCTCGACGCGTACTTCGCGCTGGCGATCATTGAGTTCGTGGGGCACCCATTTGTCAAGCTTTTTTACCTTGCCAATTTGACGCAAATGGACCAATATTGTTTTGACGCTAACGTCGAAAGCTGCTGCTAATTCAGCCGTAGATTGTGTATCATCAGCTTCCACAATCGCCTTTAATGCGTCATTGTCGACCAAAGTCTTCGGACGACCGCGAGGTTCATTTTTCAGGTCGAAATTTCCAGAACGGAAGCGAGCAAACCAATAACAAGTGGTGCGTTGGTTTGTAGTGTTAGCTCCGTAAACGTCGTTGATGTTGCGTGCCGCTTGTGCCGCGTTGCTGCCACGACGGTACTCATATTCCATAATTACTCGAATTTTTAACGTATCCATGATGACGAAAAAGATTGAAATGCGATGAAAATGTAACACTAATCAATAAACAAATGACTACTTTTGAAAAAAAAAATCCATGTTTTTAAAATAAAATTAATTTGAAATTAGAATTCTTAGCCAAACAAAAATTATTTTGATTTGAAATGGCCAGTACTGCAGAACGGCAATTTCATAGGTAAAGACCTAATATAAGGTGTTACCAAGTGTGGGTTGCACCATCTTACTTTAACAATAACAAACATCTTAAAATTTGCACCTCCTTTCTGCATGGTTCTGTAAGGCCCGTCCCAGACTTCACCAGGACCTTCCCACCTATCAGGAATGAATTCCCATAAACTAAACTTCCTTGCCCTAACTTAGAAAGCTAGGGAACAAGGAAGGGCGTACAAAGTGCGATGTTTGTTACAGTTAAAGTGAGATGGTGCAACCCACACTTGTTAATGTTCCTGTTAGACAAAAAATGGTTTGTTTCATTTGACAATTTGTTAGCTGACGTCATAACTTTAACTGTAACTTTAACCACCCACGCTTCGCTGGTAAGTTATTGTTAAATATGTGTCACTTCTGTCAGACGCGTCAAATGTCATGTCCCTGCTCCGAACTTTGTCTTTTACATTTGACATGACGGTGCAACAGCAGGTAGTCATTCTATGGTCATTTTAACTTTGAAGGAAACTATAACCTAGCCCGTGGTGCAACTCACCCTTACACTATGGATTGTTGTTGTCCGAATTAATACAATTTTGATTTGTTTTGATTAATTTAGTTACACATGCAGTGTGTCCCGGGTTAAAGTGCACTGACGAAAGTGCGTGAAATTAGACCATAATTCATCGAACAAAAAAATTTCAAAATTTAAAAATCAAACAAAATTACTTGACAACTGTTTTTAAAGGGTTTCTTATTATTTGCCATACAACATCAATTATCAGACATCATTATTGTTTTTATTTTAACGAAAAACACTCAATTAAGTAAAAAAAAGTTATTATGTTTCACATACAGCGGTCTTTAAAAAAGTAAAAAAAATGTATACTTAGTATTTTTTTTTTTTTGTCGATGAATAATGGTTTAGTTTCACCCTTTTTCGTCTGTGCACTTTATCAACGATTTATTTATGTCTAGGTGGAGATGCTGCATGGCACCAAAGCTGTCGTGGCACTGGCAGTTGACCCTTCAGGAGCTCGCCTGGCAACTGGGTCAATTGATTATGATGTCTCATTCTGGGATTTTGCTGGTAAGTAAAGCATCAAGTTCATGTCACGTTTTAGTTTATATCCCGTGCAAGGTCCTCCACATCACATGTCCATATTTCCAAACTGCTTGTGTGCTGAATAAAACCTTTGAAAACTGAAAGTAGGACATTAACTGCAAAGTGACTAATGCATTCATGCCCCCATACCTGTACATATTTTTCTAAAGCTTGCGGTGAGTACCGTCCGTACTCACCGCAAGTCCGTAAGCTTTCGGTTCACTTCCCTAGTTTAATAATAGTAGTCTATAGCTTCACTAATTTGATTTACAAGCATTCGCTGCGCAATCTTTGGTTTTTGGTTCATAACGAACATGCTGGTCCTGCTCCACAATCAGAACTAATTAATTAACATTTGAAGATACTGTTGGAGCTGCTGAAGATTGTAAGACTATCATTGCATTGTATAGACTCAATCTCCTTTGTATTATATAATTGCATAGCACATGTGTGAGTACTATGGACATACTCTAAAGCTACCATTTACTGGGTACGTCTTTGTTTGACTTGAATGTGCCCTGTCGGCTGAGAGTATGTGACGCTCACTCTAATGTCTCGCTGATGGTGGCGCGTGTTGGATCATTTAGCTAATCCATGCGTCAGGTTCGAGATCAAGCGCTGTCAGTGAAGGCTGGGCATACCTTAGCGGCCACGGCTTATTTTAATTTAAATATTTGAATTGGTTTTTTTCTTAAGGACGCTTTTAACGTTCTGCATCGTTCTCACATGTAAAATTTCAACATGAATGATGTAACCATTATTTTGTAACCATATCTTGATTTAAAAGAGTGTCCGTGGAGTTTCTTGCCCGTTCTTCTCCATAGGTACCTACTATGCTTTGGAATGGGCGCCTAGCTTCATCTTTCTGACTGACCGACCCCTTGACAATTCAAAAGTGCCTGTAATTGGTTTAATTGAAATAAATGCTTTGAGTTTGAACATTCATTCATTCGAAATTTGAACGAAAAAATTCAAACATTCATTTAGGGCCGAAACCGCAGTAGATCCAATTCAACTAATTTTCGTGATGGTTCCGCTACTCGAGTAACGGAACATCAGAGGCGGATTTGCCCTAAGGCACATTAGGCCCGGGCCTAGGGCGGCCAATCTGACAAAAAACTGATTTAACAAGAAATAACTGAAAGTACCTAAATATTCTAAAGGCTCGCGCACATTATGGCGGGCCGCACTGCACCGCATCGTATAACAAAAATCTTCCTAAATCACTCGTATTCGATTCGATGTTTGAATGATAGAATGTCTGTCAGTAACATACTATGGTGGATTATAGCAACAAACCTCTACAGTACCGTCCATAACGTAGCTCACGTAGGTTTAAAAATGTTAAATATTCTTGCAAACTTGTAAGTCTTTGCTGACTGGACAACCAATATAATCTTCTTTTCGCAGGTATGGACTCATCAATGCGTTCATTTCGCACCCTGCAACCGTGTGAGAACCACCCTATCAAGGCCCTGCAGTACTCCACAACCGGGGACTCGATCCTGGTCGTCAGTGGCGCGGCTCAGGCCAAGGTGTTGGACCGGGACGGCTTTGAAGTGCTCGAGTGTGTGAAGGGAGACCAGTATATTACGGATATGGCTAAGTAATTGCACTTCTCGTCTTCTTATTTGTCAACAAAAAAATGTCAGAAGACCATCATAAATTAAAAATTCACCACTTCAATAGAATAAAATTTGGTGTTCCTGCTGCTAAGTAAGAAGGGATCTTTTGTCGTTTAAAAAAACGTCGTTTTTTCATTTGCTAGTAAAAATAGAATTATTATAAACTAGCTTTTGCCCGTAGCTTTGTCCGGGTGGTATGTCGATAAAAAGTAGCCTATATCCTTTTCCAGGTTATGGTCTACCCGTGTGCCAAATTTCATCCAAATCTGTTTAGCCGTTTTAGCGTTAAAGTACTTGGCAACTCAATTGTTTGATATGTATAAACGTGTGGCGCGCCAGACGCGATCTTCTCTGCTTGTAACTTCGCAATTTTGAGTTCTGTGGTCTACCTATCAAGATACAATTCTCAAATTTTCATAAGTCGTAAATAATCTCCATGTACGCGACCAATAATCGTTACTTACACTACGGCCGGCGGCCGAAATATCTTGGCAAGTCTGAACATAGGCACTACGAACTTTCGCGGATGTTCTACTCGCCTCATGTCACCATGGTTCCTAAAAAATTTTACTGCGCAGCCTTCTGCGTGAAGTTCGGGCTCACCAAAATATTTCATTTAGTCTACATCTCCTTACCTAGCTATCAATTTTAATCTATCATTAATTCTCTTACAGAACAAAAGGCCACACAGCCGCACTAAACAGCGGCTGCTGGCACCCACAAGTCCGTGAAGAGTTCATGACATGTTCCCAAGACGGGACCCTTCGCCTCTGGCTCACAGAGAACCCTAAGCAACACAAAGCCGTTATCAAACCTCGGCAGCAAGGAGGCTTGAAGGCCAAACCAACTGCTTGCACCTTTTCTAGAGATGGCAACACCGTAGCATGCGGATGCTATGACGGTTCTATACAAATGTGGGATCATCGGAAGAACTTCGTCAATACAACAGCTTGCGTCAGAGATTGCCATCAAAAGCAATCGGAAATCTCCAGCATATCGTATTCTTACCTCGGGTCTTACTTAGCCAGCAGAGGTAATGATGACACGATGAAGATATGGGATTTACGGAACTTTAGAAAGCCTTTGCATGTTTTTGGGGACTTGTTCTCTAGGTATGAGCAAACAGATTGCGCTTTCAGTCCAGACGATACTTTAATATTCACTGGAGAGTCCTTACAAAAGGGTCAGGATATAGGAAGACTAATATTCTATAACACAAAAACTTTTGAACAAACCACGCATATAGATGTCACGAAATCGCATGTTATTAAAGGCATATGGCACGCGAAATTGAACCAGATTTTCGTTGGTTGCGGGAATGGCGTAGTCAAATGCTATTTTGACCAGAAAAAGAGTTTGCGTGGCGCGAAATTGTGCATAGTGAAGACGCATAGAAAGAAACATTCAGTAGAGGTTGTAAGCGCTCAACAGATCATTACTCCTCACGCCTTACCTTTGTTTAGGCAGGAGAAGCTTAGGACTAGTAAGAAAAAGATGGAGAAAGATAGATTGGATCCTGTGAAGTCCCACAGACCTGATCTTCCAATAACATCTGGACAAGGAGGCAGAGTGGCAGCTTCTGGCAGTACCCTCAGCTCCTTCGTCATCAGGAATCTAGGTCTTAGCAAGAGGGTGGATGATGAACAGGATCCAAGAGAAGCTATATTGAAATATGCGAAGGATGCGGAAGAGAATCCGTTTTGGGTGGCCCCGGCTTATAAAAAAACTCAGCCACAGCCCATTTTTCAGGCTGGATCTGAAGAAGATGGGCCGTCTGATCCTAAGAAACCTAAGTCTTCGTAGATAGTAAAAAAATGATGAACTTCAGAAATCAATGGTGTATTGCAATTATTCTGGTGCATTTCGACTTTATGATCACAATGATCATGTTAAGTACAGCACTGACACAGTTATTTTACCTCTAATTTTGCATCACTGTCAAAATCACAGTGATCTTTATTTCCGTTCATATAAGGTTGCTATTGGGTTGCTGTCAGAGGTAAAATAATTGTTAAAGGACTGTACAAAGTTGTACAAAAATCGCCAGAGACTTCAAAGGGGATGGATCGCGCGTGCTTGTTTGAACTTAGGACACTAAAAATAAAGTTTAAGATTCAATGACATTACAACATTATATTTTCGGTCCGCGCTGAGCCTAAAGCAAGTTGTAGTGCATGTCTAACATAATCAGCCTATAATGTTCCCACTGCTGGGACACAGGCCACCTCTCGGTAGAGGCAGTGGGCAGTAATCCACCATGCGGGCCCAGTGCGGGTTGGTAGATGTCACATGTCTTCTAATCTTTAGTTCTAAGACAGCCGGATTCCTCACGATGTTTTCGTTCACCGTTTTGAGAGCAGTGGTGATGATATAATACAAAGTAAAGAGCTTGTAACTCTCCGAACCTACTACCTACAACTCGGTAAGCTGTAGGTCGTAGTTTCGGACCCTGACCGACGACCTACTTACGAGTTGTAGGTTGCAAGTACAGCTACACGGACCCCTAAATATTATGGCAGTCTGGCTTAAGAATTCTACTCACCTTAAATGCCATAGTCGCCTTTGACATTCTCTATAGAAGTTGACCTCCCTATTTCCATCCAAGAAGCATTCATCCATTTTAGCCTACTATGTAGCGTATTCATCATCATCTGCTTAGCCTTTTCTCAACTATGTTGGGGTCGGCTTCCAATCTAACCGGATGCAGCTGAATACCAGTAATTTACATGGAGCCACTGCCTATCTGACCTCCACAACCCACTTACTGGGCAATACGATAGCCCTTGGTAAGACTGGGTGTCAGACTTCCCGGCTTCTGACGACCCGCAACAATTGTCAAAGGTCCACGAATGACAGCCGGGACCAACGGCTTTCCGTGACACGGAGGGGTCTTGGTATGTAAATATACGTCATCCATCCACGGACCAACCGCGGCAAGCGTAGCTTAACCTGAACGACCGACCCGTGCGGCTGTTATTACTTAGCCATAAGCGGGCCCGGACTGGGACGACTGGGGAAAAAATATGTTTTAAAATATAACTGTATTACTGCTTATCGAAATAGCTTCGTGCGTACGCACGGCTACAGATCAAGTTATACATTTCCAGTATAAGCTGATCTCGCATTGTAAGGATTTCCTTACAATGAGAGGTCAGTGTAAACTGGAAATGTGTAGCCGTGTGTACCAGCATTAAAGGAGAAGCAAAAACAGTTTGCTATGAGGATACTTGTTCATGTTTAGAGAAAACTCCAGGTGGCACACAAATACTTCGTAAAACAGTAGGTTTAGGTCAAGGACTAGAAAAAAAAAGGACTCCGCGCCACGCGTATCGAAAGTGAAGCACCGTACCGATCTATGTGTGCGTGATTTGACAAAGATGCCGTCGTGCTACGTAATGGCGGCCGGTCGGCGTACTAGGATGTAAATGTGTGCGTGAGGCGCGTTTGTACTAGCGGTCCCGGCATACTTACTGTGCGTCACTTTCGATAGGCGTGGCGCGGAGTCTTTCTTTTTTTTTTCTAGTCCGTGGTATAGGTAGGTAGGTACAGTAACATGGAATTTTTAGGCCAATGTCCTTCGTCACAGGAAATGATTACCGTTGGAACTGGAACCGTATCATGTAGGAAGTTTCCCCCCAAAACATTTTAAGATAGGTTTGTGCAAGTATTGAAATTTAAAAACTTCTAAAACGTGATGTTTCGAAAAAATCTTTATTGAAAAGATCGTTTTCTACACTATAGGTTCTGTAGTGTATTTAGATCATTCATTTAACTAAGGGTAAGTAATTATTTATTTATTTCTGATAGAGGTCACTAGAAATTAGAATTACCTTTTTTCTAATAACTGGATTAGAAATGGAATGTAGAAACAAAGAGGACGAATGCTTTAATTAGATCATCGAGTTACAAAAGAATGGAGTGCCAGTGCATGAAACGCCGAAAAACCGTTTTCATCCTTTGAATACCGAACCTTAAAAAAGTTTTGAGTACCAAGTGACGTTATAAAACTTGTAACCAATCATATTTACAATCCAGCTGTTGCCCGCGGCTTCGTCCGCGTGTACACACGGCTACACATCAAGCTACACATTTCCAGTTTACACTGACCTCTCATTGTAAGGAAATCCTATACATTGCGAGATTAGCTGAGATTTGATTTGCTGAGATTTACTGGAAATGTATAGTTTGATCTGTAGCCGCGCGTATGTCAATACACGCGGACGAAGCCGCGCGCTATTTGTAACGGATGTTCACAATTTCATGGGTTTTATTATGTTTTTATGCGCAGAACCCTAATTTTTTTTAACATAAGTTACTCCTTATAACATCAGTATCTGCCAGTGAAAGTCCCGTTAAAATCGGTCCAGCCGTTTCGGAGATTAGCTGGAACAGACAGACAAAATTTTTAAAAAATTGTTTTTTTTTTTGTTGAAAGTACCGTCTATACTTTCATAATATTATGCATTTAATATGCTGTTACTTTGTCATTACAAACAGACACTTCAATTTTATTTATTACTAGCTGCGCCCCGCGGTTTCGCCCGCGTAGACCGGGATAAAAAGTAACGGTATGAAAAATAGATGTTAGCCGATTCTCAGACCTACTCAATATGCTCACAAAATTTCATGAGAATCGGTCAAGCCATTTCGGAGGAGTACGGGAACGAACATTGTGACACGAGAATTTTATATATAAGATGTATCATCATCTGCCTAGCCTTTTCCCAACTATGTTGGGGTCAGCTTCCAGTCAAACCTTATGTATAGATGTATACAGGATCAAATTAAATTAGCAAGCGAAACTCCGCAGACACACTATCAGTGGTCGATGACCCCAAAAAAAAATTCATCAATTTTTTATATTTTGTTATGTTTAGATATCGATACTCACGTCAGCGAAGTTTCGCTAGCTAATTTAATTTGACCCAGTAGATTAACATGAGTTAGGTTTGAGTATTGAGTAGGATTTCAGAAAACGATGGTTTTCTAAAAAGACCAGAACCTAATTATGTAAAGTACAAATATAGTACTTACAAGCATTATCCAAATATATAGGGTGACTGGTACTTAATTAGTGACCGATACTTAAACACATGATTGTGCTCCTGATAACAAACAACTTTTACTATGGGACCAAACCTGAAAACGCGAAAAATTAATTAGCTCCCCATACATTCATGTTCGCATAACTCGTCAAAATGTAGGAAGCAGCTGATTTTTTTATTTCGCGATTTCAGGTTTGGTCCCATAGTAAAAGTTGTTTGTTATCATGAGCACAATCATGTGTTTAAGTATCGGTCACTAATTACCAGTCACCCTATATTGTTGTCGATGAAATAATAATGCTGTAGTATTTTATTGTCATTTCAGATGTCTGTAAATATTATTGTAACAAATAAAATTTTAATGGATAATTCTACTATGAGGTTGTTTTAATTTACCATTTGAAATTTCAAAATACAAACCTATATCACGAAGTAAGTGCTATAGGTATTCAGGGTTAAATTAAATTAGCTAGTGAAACTGCAGACGTACAGGCTACCAATCAATCTGCCTAGCCTTTTCCCAACTATGTTGGGGTCGGCTTCCAGTCTAACCGGATGCAGCTGAATACCAGTATTTTACATGGAGCGACTGCCTATCTGACCACTACCTATTAACTGGGTAATAATACGATACCCCTTGGTAAGACTGGTTGTCAGACTTTCGGGCTTCTGACGACCCTTATTAACGACTGTCAAAGATCCACGAATGACAGCTGGGACCAACAGCTTAACGTGCTTACTGAGGCACGGAGGAGTCTAGGTATGTAAAGATGGTCACCCATCCACAGACCGACCCCGGGAAGCGTGGCTTAACCTTATAGATCGACCCGTGCGGCCGTTATTACTTAGCCACGAGCTCCTACAGCAGTAGCAGACATACAGGCTACCACACGACAAAAAACACACAAAACGAAAACACGACAAAATAAAAATTATTTATGCTAGTCGCGCGGTAAACCCTGATTGCGCAATGCAGGATTGCGTGACGTCAGTGTGACGCATAGTTCGTATGTGGCGATGTAGATTCCACCACATGCTAATATATCGATACCTTACCCATTACGTCTGTGAAGTTTACACAAAAAATAACTGATATTTTAAGTGACTACACTACCGACAGTTGATCCCAAAAAACATCAAATTAATTTCTTTTTTGTTTTATCATGTTTAGATATCGATCGATACCATCACGTTCACTTCTGCGGAGTTCCGCTAGCTAATTTAATTTGACCTGTTTGTAAGGTGTTAACTTTAAAGAGTGCTTTAGATCCGTTCAGGCGCAAAACGTCCAATTCTCAAAATATCCAGCGGTGTCAAAATGTCCAAATCCCAAAATGTCCCAACTCCCAAAATGTCCAACTCCCAAAATGTCCAACTGCCAAAATGTCCAATCTGCGAATGTGGTAGGTATACAGGGTGTCCAAGAACCTGGCGTCCAACTGGATTCCCACGATGCCCCAAGTTCTAACAGTACTCAGAAAAATATTTTAAAAAATCCACCCCATGTACTTACAGAATTATACTGATTTCAAAAAAAAAGGGGAAATGAGCACCCTGTGACATACTTTTGAATGCTGTGACTGCTAATGCTGATAATTTCGATATTTCTTGGAGGTTTTGTAATCTAGGGTATTGCTGTGTCTAAATAGAATGTAAAAATAAAGTACTTATTGTACCATTTTAAAATAAAATATTATTTTAACTAAAGGTGATATGGAAAACTATTGAATTTCGCAACTTTGACCGACTGTAGTGTAAAAAAAATGTACCAAAATAGTATGGCAAGTGACGTCAAATTTTGACGCGTTTATTCCTCTTTTTAAAAAGGTATAATACTTACACATTAATTTGAAAAAAAAAAATTTGATAATATTTTTACTCAACAACCCAATTTTTACGAAGTGCCTACCTACTAACGGTAACTGTCGGACCCTTTCTTATCTTAGAAACTGTTATGTTACTACTATTATTTACTTCGGTTCCAAGAGTGAGCAAGAAGGAAATACACACAGGTAGATGGGTTCCCAGTAGAATAAAAGCAAAGAATGTTAGTTTAAAGATATTTTATTACAATAAATGTTCAAAATGTTGACCACCCGCGGCAATACAAGCTCTCACTCTCCTTAAAAAGGACCGCTTTATGTTTCGCGAGTAACTTTTTTGACGTATCACCTGCACTGCTTGTGTTATCTTCTCACGAAGGTCAGCGATGTCATTAATGGGCTTCGCATAAACGAGCTCCTTCATAGTTCCCCAGAAAAAAAAATCCAGCGGATTTAAGTCAGGTGAGCGGGCTGGCCACGGGATTGTTCCTGATCGCCCAATCCACCTGTTCGGGTATTGCTCGTCCAAAAACTCTCTAACGGATACGCGAAAATGTGCTGGACAGCCGTCGTGTTGGAACCACATATCTGGTGGGGTCTCTTCTAGTAAGTTTGGCAAATCATTTTGAAGAAAATTTAAATATGATTCGCCAGTCAAATTCTCGGGCATCTCAAATGGACCAATAATATTCCCACAGAGAATACCGGTCCACATGTTCACTTTGAACCGGTACTGGGATCTATCTTCTCGCATCAAGTGCGGATTTTCCACATGCCACTCGTGCAAGTTGTGTAGGTTCATGTAGCCATCCTTCTTAAATGTTGATTCATCTGACCACAAAATTTTGTCGATAAAGTTTTCGTCTTCTCGATGTTTTTGCAGGATTGTTTCACAAAACGCGACTCGGCTCGGATAGTCTCGAGGTAAAAGACTTTGCACTCGCTGTACGTGGTACGGATGATATTCTTCTTTTTGGAGAATACTGTGTGCTGTGCTCTTCGGTATCCCCGTATCAGCTTCTATTCCTCGCACAGAGATGCTTGGATTTGCCGACACCGCCTCTAAAACTTCATCGCGTATGAAGTCATTTACGGGTCGTCCTTCACCAGCTACTTGATTGGGGAACCGCCCGTCACATAGTGATCTGTGCACATTAATGAAAACTCGATGGTCGGGATATCGCGTAGCCCTCGGATACCTTTCTCTGTAAAGTCTCGCTGCAGCTCGTCCATTACCTCTACATTCTCCATAAATGTAGTGCATATTTGCGTATTCTTGCGGAGTGTAGGTCGCCATGGTAGCACACACAAAACACAAACTGTCCAAACACAGGCAAAGGTCGTCGTAAAGAGTTCGTTTCAAAGTCCAGAGCACAAAGAGTAATCGAGTCCAATAAACAAAGCTTTAAATCGTAGTACGTGATCAATGGTAACAATAAGAGAGAGGTGCGTAGTAACGGCAGGAGGCAGTGACGCGTACTGACCGTACTGTTATCCTAAATAGCACGATCCCAGATAGCGTCACTATCTATCTCACTCGCACCTCTAACCTTTTTCTCCCTCACTCTTACCTGAATAATGGGGTACCATAAAGAAGAACCAGCAAATCGCAAAGATAGTTTCTGTCTTGCTCCCTCCTGTTGTAATAACGAATCACTATGGTGAGATGCATGCACATACCGTCCCTTACGGTCTAACCTGTTTTTTGAGAGGCCTGTTGTTATTTTTATGAGCATACAATAGTAATTCTTTAGAGGTTAGATTCAATTCGTCGTAAATTTTTCTTTCTAAGAATTCTGTTAGACATCGTAAAAATTGGGTTGTTGAGTAAAAATATTATCAAAAATTTTTTTTTTCAAATTAATGTGTAAGTATTATACCTTTTTAAAAAGAGGAATAAACGCGTCAAAATTTGACGTCACTTGCCATACTATTTTGGTACATTTTTTTTACACTACAGTCGGTCAAAGTTGCGAAATTCAATAGTTTTCCATATCACCTTTAGTTAAAATAATATTTTATTTTAAAATGGTACAATAAGTACTTTATTTTTACATTCTATTTAGACACAGCAATACCCTAGATTACAAAACCTCCAAGAAATATCGAAATTATCAGCATTAGCAGTCACAGCATTCAAAAGTATGTCACAGGGTGCTCATTTCCCCTTTTTTTTTGAAATCAGTATAATTCTGTAAGTACATGGGGTGGATTTTTTAAAATATTTTTCTGAGTACTGTTAGAACTTGGGGCATCGTGGGAATCCAGTTGGACGCCAGGTTCTTGGACACCCTGTATGTGTTCAATAACTCATCAAAGCGCTTTTTTAAGGCATAAGAATGACAAACAATAAATTCAAAGTACTGAAAGAACTTCGTAAAGGTAAATAAGCTATGTTGTCATATACCTATAACATATATTTATCTTTGCGAAGTTCTTTCAATATTTTGTATTTATTGTTTGTCATTCATCATAACATTCATAAGTCTTAATAAAGCGCTTTGATGAGTTATTAAACACATTTACCACATTCTCAAAGATTGGACATTTTGGGAATTGGACATTTTGGGAATTGGACATTTTGGGAATTGGACATTTTGACAATTGGACATTTTGACACCGCTGGTCATTTTGCCCCTGAACGGATCTAAAGCACTCTTTAAAGTTAACACCTTATATTATACAGTACAGGGTCAAATTAAATTAGCTAGCGGAACTCCGCAGACGTGAACGTGATGGTATCGATCAATATCTAAACATGATAAAACAAAAAAGAAATTAATTTGCTGTTTTTTGGGATCAACTGCCGGTAGTGTAGTCCCTTAAAATATATAGTTATTTTAATTTGACAAAAAATTCACTTATGATAACAAGAAATAACTGAAATTAAGTACCTACCTAAATATTAGGTTGGGGAAAAAGTCTTTTCGCATTATAGTAAGTATGAACTTAAAATAAAATCTCTTAGGCTATACTATTTGTATCTGGCTGGTTTTGGTAACATTGAAAGTTTAAATTTTAAAGAACATAATTCCAAATTCAAATTAGGAAAATGTGTGATTTTCATTTGTTTTTCGTACTGTCAAGATGAGTGAATCTAATGAAGAAATTCGGTACATTTTAAAATTTTACTACAAAAAAGGTAAAAATGCAACGCAAGCCGCAAAAAAAATTTGCGATGTTTATGGTCCCAGTGCAGTGTCTGTGAGAGTAGCACAAATTTGGTTTAGGCGTTTTCAGTCCGGAAATTTTGATGTCAAAGATGCACGTCGCTCTGGTCGCCCTATTACGGATAAAATGGATGTCATTTTTGAAAAAGTGGAGCAAGATCTGCATATCAGTAGTTACGACGTAGCTGAAGAACTGGGAATTGACCACAAAACAGTTTTGGCGCATTTGAAAAAAACTGGGTAAACAAAAAACCTCGATATTTGGATACCTCACGAGCTCACTGAAAGAAACCTAATGAACCGTGTACTCATTTGTGATTCTTTATTACGACGTAATGAAACCGAACCATTTTTGAAGAAGCTGATAACTGGTGATGAAAAGTGGATCACGTACGACAAGAACGTGCGAAAAAGGTCGTGGTCAAAGGCCGGTCAGGCTTCACAGACTGTGGCGAAACCCGGGTTCACTCGCAACAAGGTGATGCTGAGTGAGTGGTGGGATTGGAAGGGCATTATTCATTATGAGCTGTTACCACCAGGCAGGACCATCGATTCTGAACTCTACTGCGAACAACTGATGAGATTAAGGCAAGAAGTTGAGAGAAAGCGGCTGCAATTAATCAACAGAAGGGGTGTGGTTTTTTATCATGATAACGCTAGACCTCACACATCTTTAGCCACTCAGCGAAAATTAAGAGAGTTTGGCTGGGAGGTGTTAATACATCCGCCGTATAGTCCTGACCTTGCACCTTCAGATTTCCACCTGTTTCGGTCTCTTCAGAATTCTTTAGGTAGTGTCAGGTTAACATCAGGAGAGGACTGCCAAAACCACTTGTCGCGGTATTTTGATCAGAAGTCCCAAAATTTCTATAGCAATGGGATCATGTCCCTACCTACAAGATGGCAAAAAGTTATCGAACAAAATGGTACCTACATACTTTAGATAAATGTAAATAATGTATATTAAAAAATGTTTTGAATTTTCTTAAAAAAATGCGAAGAAACTTTTTCCCCAACCTATTATTATAAAGGCTCGCGCACATTATGGCGGGCTGCACTGCACTGAATCGTATAACAATAATCTTCCTAAATCAGTTTCTAAATACTGGTTATTGACCAATATCCTCTCAAGGGACCCCTTGTCGTTCGTTTTGCAAATTTGTTATACAGGGATAACCCTGTAAAAGATGTTCATAATGATGAACACCATTATGAACAACTTTTACTATGGGACCAAACCTGGAATCGCGAAAAAGAAAATCAGTAACTAACTAGCAGATATTAAAGTTAACAAAATATCTGAATCGATTTCGATAAAAGTTGGCAATAAAGTAAATTCATTATATATATATGATGGTGCTGAAAAGGGGCGCCTGGTACTTACTACATGGCCTGGGGCCTAGGGCGGCCAACACTGCAAATCCGCCACTGGTCACACGTCTAGATTCTACCATTCCAATCAATGTAAGTACCTATGTCGTATTTAAGGGGAAAGCGCTAAGGTAGCCCGGGAAATTAAAATTTTCTTACGATTTTCGCAATTTGCAGCTCAGTGTCTGGGTGTACTCGTATGTTGATTAAAATATGATTCGCCACCGTAACAAATGTATATTTACAGAATTATAATCATTAAAATCAGTAATACAACTCCATAAGTTAGTATAATCCTCAAATGTCAATATTTCATGAAATAGTCGTCCATTAGGATTATATGAACTCGAGAGAGTTGTATTGATGATTTTGATGACTATAATTCTTTAAATACAGATTTGTTATGGACGCGAATCATATTCGGATCAACATACAACCTGATACTGACCTGCAAATTGCAAACACCGTAAGAAAATTTGAATTTCGCGGGCTACCCTAGCACTTTCACCTTAAAGGATGTTTACAAACAAACAAAACTTGAAAAAACATGCACAAAGTGGTCGGCGCGCCGCGCCATCGCAGGCTCTGGACCAATGATGACAATAAAAACACCGGTAGGTAAATTCTTAACACGTTTTATTAACTTAGAGATAGCTAAACTACTTATAATTACGGACTAATTTAAGGTACTATCGTGTTCACGCCTTCATCTCCATCGCTATGCTCTCGGACTCGTCACGTTCCACTGTTTTCGGGATTGGCGATTTGACGGCATTCTGAAATGAAAAATAGATTGAAATACCATGTAGTTTCTATAAAACTTCCGTCCATCAAGGACGATTTCAAGAGATCTTGGTTCCAAACACAAGACTATTCCGGTATTTTTAAGAACATTCGCATTCTGATTTTAGAGTCTAAGGAGTCCCTGATACAATCAATTGCAATTGTCAATTTTTACAAAATTGATACAAGTTAGATTTCCTTCGGATTGGTCTGATTTAGAAATCAGACGAATCCGGAGGAAATCTAACTTGGAGAAGATGTATTGATTATTTTTATTGTTGAAATTATGTAAGTACAGTACAACCATTTTCTTAATGTCCCTCGGCAAACTTCGTGTTTCGTCAGTCGCCGGATTTCTATCAGTTGCCCTTTGCACTTGGTGTAGACCAGACGCTCTTAATCGACTTGGAAGTCGGTCCCGCAGTAAAAGTTATTCAGTTCGATGGTCTAAAGTACAGGAGTACTTTAGACCATCGAACTGAATAACTTTAACCCACTTCCTAAAAGGAGGTGGAGGTATATATGCTCGTCAATTGTGGACCTATTTTAAAAACTTAGAAACAATTGCACTTACCAATTTCTTAGCTCTCTCAGTGAGTATGGAGAAGGCAAAGTGGTTGATGATGACGCCGGTCGGTAATGCGACGCCTTGGAACCTGTAGAGCTGCTTGATATCACTGTTCGCTGAGCCTGGAATAAATGAGTATGTTCAAGGTGATTGCGCTGTGGTAACCCGCGAAATTTAATTTTTTTTTTGCGTTTTATTGCAATTTACAGGTCAGTGTAAGGCAAAATATGATGGGGCGGGCGGAATTGACGATTTTCAACTATTTTCTAGAACTTTAAAACTATTCATTTTAAAATTATAATATACTTGAGACCCTCCCAATAAGCCCTTTCATTTGATATGTAAGCAAATCTTTTATTTTTTTATTTGTCCCTCAAAAGTGACTCCCATATTCAAAATTCATTTATTTATATAACACGTCCGTATTTGTGTCACACAAATTGATATGTGTATCTTTCGACTATTCGGAGCAAATTGGCTGTGACAGACGGACAGACAGACACACACAAGTGATCCTCTATGGGTTCCGTTTTTTCAATCGGACATATAAAACCCTAAAAACTAACAATAAACTCTTTCTCCTTATATATCAGTTGTTAGGACAAGATCGCCGACAAAATGGCAAGTATTTTTTTTAACGTGTAGACATATTTCAAAAATATATCATTCCCGAAACACTCGGTTTTGCGAAATTTTAATCCCAAAATTTGGGACTGGAAAAGGGCTGGGATTCCGGGATCGAATCCTTTACATGCAACTTCTTTTTTCGACGTAAAATATCGAAATTTTTGTGAGGAAATTAGGGTCATTGTTTGAAATCGATGTGTGTAGCGCCTTCTATGTAGGACTTAGGTACTATCGACAAACGCTAGGCCTTTCCAATTTCGAAGCAATTTTGCTTGCAAGCTGCAATTAGGTAGTGTCGTAGAGTCCTGCATTCACCCTGCCCCTATAGTCCTTATTGTTTGTCCTACAATAACAAAGAACCATAGGGGCAGGGTGAATCAGTCTATACAAAAAACAACTTTTACGTGTAAAGGCGTCCGTTTTGTTGATAGTACCTATGTACGTAATACTTACCATTTAGTTTGTGTAGGGACACGACTGCTACCCTCCCGATCTGTTTGGTGTTGCTGATCATGGGTCCCTTAGAGATATCTACGTGTTTGCCCACTTTGTACAGCGTCACTTTACCTGCGAAAAAATAAACAAAAAATAATTAATTAGGCACATTATAGAAAAAAAGAAAGGGAAGAGCTCGTGGAGAAAGGGAGGAGCTCGTGGCTAAGTAATAACAGCCGCGCGGATCGATCCATCAGGTTAAGCTACGCTTGCCGGGGTTGGTCCGTGGATGGGTGACCATCTTTGCATACCGAGAATCCTCCGTGCCTCGGAAAGCACGTTAAGCCGTTGGTCCCGGCTGTCATTCGTGGATCTTTGAGTCGTTACGGGTCGTCAGAAGCCCCAAAGTCTGGCAATCAGTCTTACCAAGGGGTATCGTATTACCCAGTTAATGGGTTGTGGAGGTCAGATAGGCAGTCGCTCCATGTAAAATAATGGTATTCAGCTGCATCCGGTTAGACTGGAAGCCGACCCCAACATAGCTGGGAAAAGGCTAGGCAGATTGATTATAGAAAAAAAGAAAATACGTTTATTTGCTTATTTAAACCTTATCGATTCCCTACCCATGTCATTACCTAACCTCTGGCCTTCTGTCTGTAAGAAAACTTTACCCACTCCATCTTATCCTGAGAAAACACAAATCCATTCCGTATGATCCCACAAAGCCGCGCAACAGTGGCAGAAGAGGCTACTTAGTCGCTCCATCTGCCCTAGTCAGATCTGTTTTTGCTAAGAGGCAATATGAAAATCAATCTTCCCACGTATACGACCTGCTGAACAAAGAGCTACACATCTTTCCTATGAAACTCCGCGACTGTAAATTAGCTGTGTCTGATTGGCATAAGAATAAATCCTATGACGACATTGAGGCTTTGGTATCATCGCTTCCATAACCTGTCCTGAAATTAATAGGACCATGGTAGCCAAATTTTTAGTGGAGGAAGCTGTACCTAGCTTCCTCCGATCCCAAGACATTGTCGCAGGGCTAACCTAACCTAATCCTAAACAGAAACCTAAAGTTTATATGAAATTAATTCATATACTCGATTCCATGCTCACACCATTACACACGCACACATACTCTCTCACTCACTCACTCACACACATACACACACACACACACACACACACACACACACACACACACACACACACAACACACACACACATATACAACACACAAATGTGCTCCTTGTTGTATTTTTATTTTTAAATTATTTTGGTTTTTTGTTTACTAATTGCATACCTGTGATTATGTTATATGGAAGGGCGGAGTCACCTAACACAAGCATTTCCTTGCTTAAAAAGGGATCTCCAACTCATGTGTGTTAACCATTTGTTTAAATGCAATAAACATTTTTATTTATTTATTTGCGGTTAAAATTATGCACAGTGGCAAAGAAATAACACTAACACAAAAAAACCGGCTAAGTGCGTGTCGGCCCACGCACTGTAATAGGGTTCCGTAGTGCACGCCGCCGCCCGTCGTTATTCGAGCGTAAATATTATTAATTTAGAGATCATTATTAATAAGAATGTTATTATTTTAATTTTGTATATTTTTACACGGTTCATAAACTTATATTTACTACCTGTTTTACACAACTAACAACGTTATATAGGTAATTTGTAATGGAATTTGTACGAAATTTTTACTATTACATAAAGTACATTTTACAAATTGGTTGACTATTACTCGTAAACTTGAAAAGCCTACTTAGCTGTGATAGTTTTCCTTTTAACTTCGATATATACTACTACCGTGAATTTTTTCACACATCCAAAACTAACCGTTTAGCTGGCAGGGGGGGGGGGGGACACTTGACTCTAACAAAAATTATCACTTTAAAGCTTAATATTTCAGAAACGGATCCCTAATTCGAAAAATTATTTTAGCAAACCTACAATATTTTTGAAAGACCCATCTAACAACACCCCACACCATGGGGTGGACGAGAAAAAAAACATGCCCACTTTATGAGTACAGAAGGTACCGTAAAATTTTTTTTTTTTCATGATTTTATTTTACCACTTTGTCGGCGTGATGAATATGTATATCCATGCCAAACTATAGCTTTATAGTACTAAGATTCTCCGAGCTAAGCTGCGGACGGACAGACGGACGGACATAGCGAAACTATAAGGGTTCCTTGTTGACTACGGAACCCTAAAAAAGAACAAGTGGGTGGAAAATATACGTCACATCCGCTGTGTTTTCGAACTTATTTAGTGAATGTTTCGTTGGTCTAGTGAGTTATTTTTTATTTTTATTTTACCATAAGTTAATTCTCAGTAGAAATAACATGGATTTTAGACCCGGATTATGGGAACGAAAATTATCGACAGCAAAATTAAACGTAAGTCAAGTGCTGCGATTGGCTGCAGGTTACGCACGCACGCTTGGTAATTTGATCAAGATGATAATAGTTGCCATTTGCAGTTATCTTTTATGAGTCCTTACGCTATACTATAATTAAAGCTCTAGCTACACTGAGGCGATGGCGGCGAGGCATCCCGCGCGGGATGCGGGACGCGACTGCGCGCATTTTATTGATTAAGGGGGAAGCGTTAAGGTAGCCAGCGAACTATAATCATTAGAATCAGTAATACTTAAGTTAGTATAATCCTCAAATGTCAAGATTTCATGAAATAGTTATTCAATAAGATATGAAATTAGAGAGTTGTGTTGACTTCAGTTGATTGAGTTGTTTTAATGATTATAATTCTATAAATACCTACATTCATTCATTCATTCATTCATGACCTACAGATTTGTTACGGTCGCGAATCATATTCAGATCAACATACAACCTGATACTGACCTGCAAATTGCAAAAAACGTAAGAAAATATGAATTCCGTGGGCTACCCTGGCGCTTTCGCCTTAAGAAATTACCCAACTCTTCTTCTTCGTGTGGATGGTAATTTAAAATTTTTTATACTGAATACTTCGCCAAGACTATTCTCGCACAAGAACACACTCGGCGCGAGCGAATTTCGTACCGATCCCGCGCGGGATTCGCCTCATTTTGGCAAGAGCATAAACATTTCCATCATTTTTGAGAACAGCGGTGGCCCAGTGGTAACGGCCGCGACTTACGAGTTGTAGGTCGTAGGTTCGAACCCAGACAGGCGCTTTACTTTGTGTATATTATTTCATCACTACTGCTGTCAAAACGGTTTCCTAGAACCAAAAATTCGAAGACATGTGACATCGACCAACCCGCACTGGGCCCGCGTGGTGGATTACAGCCCACTTCCTCTCACCGAGAGCCCTGTGTCCCAGCAGAGGGAACATTATAGGCTGATTTTGATAAACATTTCACAGAAATTCATCACTCACCATTGTTCCTAGCAATACTAGGTATCTGCCTGGTCTTATGCTCATTCTCCACAAACATCTCCAAAGCCAGCTCTTCACCGACTTCCAGCCTCTCAATGGGCTCGTTCTGACGCAGCAGTTTCACGTACTCCGCACTCAGGGTCACCAGCTCCTGGGGGGACGGCTTCCAGTCGCCCAGGGTTGGGAGGTCCACGTCGTAGATGAAGGAACCGCTGCGGACTGAGTTTTAGGTTGGTTAGATGCTGGGTAATTAAAAAATAAAAAATATTTAATAATAAAAATGTTTACAAAAAAGTGTACATTTAGCCAAACAGTAATAAAACTTTCCTATACAAATAAAGTTCCTAATAATAAACTAAAGCTAACTGATATAGTGGTGATAGATCGACTAGAGCGCCGTGCAATGATTGTTGATATCGCTGTCCCTCATGACGAGAATCTCGTGAAAGCTGAGAAAGATAAAAAAATCAAGTATCTTGACTTAGCACACGAGGTTGTCGACATGTGGGACGTGGACTCTGCAATCATTGTACCGATAATCGTTACGGTTAATGGCCTAATAGCGGAGAGTCTCGACCAACACCTCAGGAGGCTCTCATTGCGCGGCTGGGTCAAGGGCTTGATTCAGAAAGCAGTACTCCTGGACACGGCACGCATAGTGAGGAGGTTCCTCTCTCTAGAGCCCTGACCACCGGTAGCTTGGACCCTGTTCCCGATACCGGTGGGCTACTATTTTTTATATTTTTAAATGTTTTTTTTTTTTATTTTATGTTTTTATAAAAATATTTAAAAAT
Source organism: Cosmia pyralina (assembly GCA_946251885.1). Classification (NCBI taxonomy): domain Eukaryota; kingdom Metazoa; phylum Arthropoda; class Insecta; order Lepidoptera; family Noctuidae; genus Cosmia; species Cosmia pyralina. Next base: position 3,151,547 of record OX276362.1, on the reverse strand, counting down.
ATAATTCATATGTATGTAAATAAAATAAAGGAAATAAAACTAAAGCTAAAATATTTTTTATTACTGGTGCAAGTAATGATGGTTCGGAGTTAGAACAATAAGTGGCGACCCGCCCGATCTAGGTTTAAACAAACCTAAATAATTTTTCCAGTTTAGGACCTAAAAATTGCTGTCAAGCCGAATTGGATAGTTTGGTAAAGATATCTGTTTTGGAACGAAGTTTTTGTGGTAGGAGTAAACTGGAAGGAATTGTGACGTCACGAAAAAGCGTTGAGACCATACTATACTCCATTTGAAATAAGAATAGACATTTAATTAAACCTTTTTTACAGTCCATTCAACCGATTTTGACTTCTATTGCGTTGGTAGCATGACAAATGGCAGCTGCAGTAAACATTTGGTATTTTATCCACTTTTTAGGTTTCCGTACCTCAAAAGGAAAAAACGGAACCCTTATAGGATCACTCGTGTGTCTGTCTGTCTGTCCTGTCACAGCCAATTTGCTCCAAATCTTATAAATAAATAAATAAAAATAAAATAAGTTTATTTCTTATTTCTCATGGACCGATTAAGTTGAAATTTGGTACACATATGAACTTCTGTGACGGACGGCTGAAGTAAATAAATGAATTTTGAATATGTGGGTCACTTTTGGGGGGGCAAATAAGAATATTAAAAAAAAAAAGGTTTAAAACTATACTTTTATTGTTTTTAGATCGGTAAGGGCGCCCATATCTCTTACCGGAACGCCCTTACCGATCTGCTCCGACTTTCGGTACCTCGGGTCGCTTGTCCAAGGGGATGGCGAAGTAGACCGAGACATAACGCACCGGATCAACTCAGGATAGATGAAGTGGCGACAGGTCACAGGAACAACTTGCGACCCACGGATGCCCCTCAAGTTGAAGGGGAAAATGTACAAGTCCGTGATAAGGCCTGTCGTACTTTATGGATCGGAATGCTGGGCAGTGAAGAAGACGGATGAAAAAAAATTGCATGCAGCGGAGATGAGAATGTTGAGATGGATGTGTGGAGTGACGAGAATGGATAAAGTGAGAAATGAGTATATAAGAGGAAGTTTGAAAGTGGCGCCAGTGACAGAAAAGTTGAAAGGAAATCGTTTGTCTTGGTATGGGCATGTAATGAAGAGAGACGAAACGCATGTGACTAAAAGAGTGATGAATATACATGTTGATGGATGGAGAAGCAGAGGAAGGCCAAAGAAAAGATGAATGGATTGTGTGAGGAATGATATGAAAGAGAAGGGAGTGAATGATAGCGTGACGGTTGACAGGGGAGAATGGAAGAAGAAAACGTGTTGCGCCGACCCCAAGTAATATGGGATAAGGGCAGGAAGATGATGATGATTTGATCAAGGTTTTGAGAAGAAGCTTTCAGGTTTGGTCCCATAGTAAAAGTTGTTCATAATGATGAGTACATTGACCTCTTAAAAGATTGCCACTGTTTACATTTACACCCTGTATATCCCGTTAATTTGCACTACAAAACACACATGAATTGCGTGAAATCCTGTTACTGGAGCTTGTCAAGCATTAATTTCAATATTTGTAACACTATCTTACTATCAGGTCCAGGAAAACTGTGTAGTTTGACAGGCACAGTGTCTTTGAAGGCAACAGTAGCGCAGGCACCAAGCATGAACGAGCATGTTCTCCAGAACGCCCTGTTCACTTGCTGGGGCTCTGCTATGGTGAAGTTTTGGAGCTGTTGAGGAGAAGATGGAAGGAATTAAATTTGATTATCATGAGAACTGGCTACCTAAAGAGGTTTTCATTTATCAGATCTGGGTTTTTATTTAGTAAGTAAGAGACATCTGAGACATTTATATTTCTGACAATAACATGTTAGGTTTGTTGTCTCTCCATGTAAAATATTGGTATTCAACTGCATTTGGTTAGACTGGGAGCCGACCCCAACAATTGGGAAAAGGCTAGGCAGATGATGATGAACAAGTTATGCAGGGGCAATTGCATCCATTACTCAATAATACACAGACATTAATCTAGTTTTGAATTAGATTTGAGTTATCATGAAATATTTCTGATTATGTGAAGGTAGTGGCGTTCTGTAGTTTCTGCCTAACCCCATGGGAAGGTGTGAGTTTATGTATGTAATCTTTCAGTATTCTAAATTAAGATAAAAACTGCCTATCCCAATGGAGAAATAGGCTGAGTTACTTTGCATTATTCCATATTCAAATCCTTGTCCCAATTGATGTTATTTTAATCTTATTATTATTTTATTTATTATTTATTTTTACAATATTAGGAAAGCTTACAGACTAATACACGTAAATAGTAACAATAAATAACAACTGACAATCGCTAATTACAAGCTTCCACATCAGCTAGCATCAGCATCAGCTTTTCTTTAACTAATTTTATTTTATTTTCATTGAAAAGGTCATGAAACATTCAGTCACCTGCATCTGTCAAGGGGGTGATTCTACCTGTCATACTAAACAACTTGCGCTATGAAACTCGTATCCGATTCGTAAAAAAAAAAAACGTTCATGCATCGAAATTGTCTACTGTTGTACAGGAATTAGTTTTTTTTTTTTTTCAAAAATTGGGTATGAGTTTTGCTAAAGTTATTTAGTATGATGGGTAGAACCTCGAGGAGCTCGTGGGGGAGGAATCGAGGAGCTCGTGGCTAAGTAATAACAGCTGCACGGGTCGATCTGTCAGGTTAAGCTATGCTTGCCGCGGTTGTTCAGTGGATGCGTGACCATCGTTACATATTGAGACTCCTCTGTGCCTCGGAAAGCACATTAAACCGTTGGTCCTGGCTGTCATTCATGGATCTTTGACAGTCGTTACGGGTCGTCAGAAGCCCGAAGGTCTGACAATCAGTCTTACCAAGGGGTATCGTATTACCCAGTTAATGGGTTGTGGAGGTCAGATAGGCAGTCACTCCATGTAAAATACTGGTATTCAGCTGCATCCAGTTAGTCTGGAAGCCGACCCCAACATAGTTGGGATAAGGCTAGGCAGATTGATTGGGTAGAATCACCTCCTAAACGGATGCAGGGGAAACCTCCACTCTGTAAGTGGGTATTGCAACTATTTTTCCAAAAACACATAAGTATTTGTATAAATGTTCAGAAACTATATTACAAACACAGGATAGATAATTTTATTTTTTTATTTTATTTTATTTGGGAAAACAAACAATCGTACATTGTATATTATATCTAGATACACAGTATGCTATAAGTAAATGTACAATCCACTACGTTTCCACATGTTACTAGTTTAAAAAAAAAAAGATACAGTGTTGGGAAAATTAAGCAGTAATTAATTAGCTATTACATGTCTAAATAAAAGGTACATAATAATTAAAATTTATGAGCAAGGCGCTTAGTTATTTGTTCTCTAAATGTATATTTAGATAGGGCAAAAACATCAATATCATTAAAGTTATTATTGTAAGCCTGAACCAATCTCTGGAGCGGCGCTCTCTCCCCTGCATTTGTGCGGCAGGGAGTTGTAGCAAACAGTGGATAAGAGCGCGCCTCACGTCTCAACACTGTTCTAGGTACAATATAGCATATTTTACTGATTAATTCAGAGCAATCAAACCTATTATGTACAAGATAATGGTCTAATATACTTACTTCTAATGTGCAGTTTTCTGTGAGTGGCCTGTGCATGTCCCAGTATACTGAGCCGTCAAGCAGAGCCAGGGCACTGGTGTCTGTGAGCCATTCACTTAAATCTGAATATTTATAAAAAAAATACATTATTATTTGAAAACAACAATTTTATTGACACTGGCAGTAACAAAAAAGGCCCATCAATCTGCCTAGCCTTTTCCCAACATGTTGGGGTCAGCTTGTAGTCAAACCGGATGCAGCTGAATACCAGTATTTTACATGGAGCAACTGCCTATCTGACCTCCACAACCCAGTAACTTGGTAATTCTGTACCCCTTGGTAAGACTGGTTGTCCGACTTTTTGCCTTTTGGCGACCCGTAAAGACTGTCAAAGATCCACGAATGACAGCTACGACCAACGGCTTAACGTGCTTTCCAAGACACGGAGGAGTCTCGGTATGTAAAGATGGTCACCCATCCACTGACCAACCTCGGCAAGCGTACATTAACCGGATGGATCGACCCGTGCGGCTGTTATTCCTTAGCCACGAGCTCCACAAAAAAGGCCCATATTATAGTGATTTTAGTACTTATTTATCTTTAAACATTAAGACCGCCTCACTGGTCTAGTATTTGGAAGTGCTACTATTGAGCATGAGGCTCTGGGTTCAATACTCAGATCAGGAAATGTGTTATTGGGTTTTTCCATCAGGAATTTCTCGACAGCCGCCCGGAGCCTGGATTTGTGCCTGGTTGAATAGGTTCGCCTTCTATTACATTGGACTTTAAACATAACTGGTGGGTGCACTACAGTTATTCCTCTGCCTTACCCTTCGGGGATTACAGGCGTGATGTTATGTTATATTTAAACATTGAACTTACGTCTTGCGCAATCGTAAGGCGTAGAAATACCCTTGTTCATAACCAGTGTGCAATCATTTGGTACACCTTTGTACTGTACTTCGATTTTCTCGATTCTGCCGACTTTATCCAACTGGCGCTTCTTCTCTAACGTGAAAAGGTGATAACGTCGATCTATTGCCTCTTGGGTACTTAGGAATCCTAGAAAATAACGATAGAATCAATGTTTATTACGATCGAAAAATAAGTTGAATTTTTGACTTATAATCCGTCGATTCTTACTTACTCGTCAATGGCAATGCTTTTGTACAACAATTCTGCGTAACTTTTGTTGATAAACATAGAATTTGACGCCTCATTTTGAAAAATAAATGCAATATTTTTAAGAATAAATCGGAGAAAAATTTTCAGGTTATCCGCAGATGATCATGACATGAGTTTGACAGTTGCGTTCCAGACAGACGATTTTCGTTTATATTACAATTTTGAACCAATAATCTTATCGTTGGTTCAATCGTGCAGTGTTATTGGGTGCCTGGGGCCATACTATGACATGAAAACATGATAATTATTGTTCTGAGATCATGATTCCGTTGAGAAAAAAGGATGGTGCTATAGGTCGTATATAGCTCCGTCTCTCTCTCTCTCACTGAAACCATGATGGATCCATGATCTTTTTCACGTCATAGTACGGCCCCTTTTTTTTGAAGAAGAAAACGTGTTGCGCCGACCCCAAGTAATATGGGATAAGGGCAGGAAGATGATGATGATGAGTACGGCCCCTTTTTTTTGTGGATTGGAAATCATCAAATGACTTCTCCGGCGTGTCAGACTTTTACCGACTAAAACACACCCGTGTTCCTTCAGTTGCCTGTGCCAGGGCCACGGTATCTCTTTCGAACAACCCGCGACCCCGGCGGCATAGTCTTTATTTATTTGTGCCTGATTGATGACAAAAGACCCGCCTCTTATTTCATGGAACTTGTAAGTTGTAATACGCGTTGTACAGACGTCAGCACATCAAGCTACTACAATCTGTCAAATTTCTTTAATAGATTTTCATCTTTATTCCTAAAGTATTAGGTTCAAGTTTGATTGGGAAAATTTGACAGTTTCGAGTGGATTGACCTGCTGGCGTTTGTACATAAACGGCTAACTGTGGGTGAACTAAAAACACCCCTACCTATCCCTTCGGAGAAAACATGCGTGACGTTCTATGCATAACTATTCAAAGTCAAAGTCAAAGTATTTATTAGTGTGTTTTTTGGTGATACATTAGGTCTTATACTTAGGTTATGGTGACTCAAAAAACTACCCATTAGGGCATACACTATTTATCAATATAAGAATTTAAAATCAATATTACATGCAAACAAATTTTCAAACATTTCAATATTTAAAATACCTACTTAATTACTTATAATAAATTTTTATAATAAACATTTAGAATACAATAAATTATTATAATAAATATTCACATAATTAAATTATCATTTAATTTAATATATTTTGTCAAGAAGGAATTCGTCAATGGTATAGTAGCATTTTTCAATTAAAAAATTATTTAGTCTCCGTTTAAATTGTGTCAGGTTTAAATCTTTAATATCATTTGGTATTTTATTGAATATTTTCGGAGCCATGCAGAGGATGCTTTTGTGCATAAGGGCAGTCTTTGAGGCTCTTAGACATAATTCGTGACGATATTCTTGTCTTGTCGATCTATAGCGTTGCTCTGAAGCTTTTTTAAACAGTTCACTATTCTTCTTGACGAACAATGCAGTCTCATATATGTAAAGGCAAGGTAATGTTAGTATTTTAAGAGATTTAAAATACGGTTTGCAACTATCCGTTGGTTTAAGACTACTTATCGATCTAATACACCTCTTCTGTGCTTTAAAAATGTTGTTTTTCTCACAAGAATTTGCCCAAAAAATTACTCCGTAACGTAATATGGAATCTACATAGCCATAATACGCTGCTACAACAGCTGCCTGATTAACTAGGTACTTGCTTAAGTTTATATAGAGCAAAGGCGAACCTACTTAATTTTGTTTTAAGAATTGACGCATGTTGTTTCCAAGTAAGTTTAGAGTCAATTGTCAAGCCTAGAAATTTTATATGCTCTACTTCTTCAATTCTGTTATCGTCAAAAGTTATATCTATGTTAGGAGTGGTCAATCTTTGTCGAAATTGCATAATTTTAGTTTTATTGTATATTAAACATAAAACTGCCTCCTAAATTAACAATTATATTTGCATAAGGTTTTTGTACACGCAATCGTCGGCTTGTCTACATGAAGACAGAGCCTGAGGGTCAAAAACAACTATCAAAGATAAAATAGCTGCTTAATTTAATTAGTAGTAGTAACTATTTGTGGGGTTATTAACTCTGTGGGTTGATGAAATGAAACACAAAGGTTGAAATTAAAAACTTTATTCCTTAAAACTATCCAACCATTGTTCGTTTTCTTCCTCTTGCTCTTACTTCCTCAAATTTACTTATTGTTTCTCCTATTTGCTTCTTGCTTTCCTTCTTATAAGCTTCTAAAATCTCTTCAAATAGATGTGGGTAGTCATTATGTGTGCTTATGATTGCTCTTTCAAGAACATACAGGTCTACACCCTTATCCTCCCCACTTGAACCAATGAATGATAGACCAAAATCAATCATTACTATGTCTAATTCCCCATCTAGCCAGTTTTCATCATCACTCTTTGCTTTTGGGACAAGTAACATGTTAGATGTGGTCAAGTCTCCATGAATAATATTAGATTCATGTAATTTCCTCACAGTTTGCCCAATCAATTTACTTATTGAGTTGGTTTTGTTTGATTCACCTTTTACGTGATTTATTATAAAATCTTTTACTGTAATACTTTTTTCCAAATGTTCCATGTAAATTCGGGATCTGTGGAAATCAACTAAATATAATGCTGGAGTTCTGACCGAAGCAGCTTTGCACCTGACTATGGAACGCGCCTCGTTTTTCATCCGTTCTTTGGTTATATTTTCATCCAAATCTGGATGCCGATACTTTTTCTTGAATCTCTCTTTAATCAATGTCGGCCTACCAAGATAGTTACAAATGTACAGCTTTCCTTCAGCACCTTGTTTCAGTATTTTCAGGTCTTTCAAGTCTTCTCCCATGTTGACACAATTGGATCTTCTTCTGCTCTAGCACTCTTCCAAATATAATGTATGTTACGCAAGTAGTATTTGTTAAAGGCACTCCTAAATACCACTTTTTACGATTTATGCGTCAATAAGTGTAGCGGTTTAGTTTGTTGATTATCGGATAAACACGGCCACAGAAAACACGGCAAGATTGGCGACAGATCACAGAGGATGACAGTCGACTGACACTGACACTGACAGACATTTTTGACAAGATACGCTTAGTTTACACAGTCGGTTAAAGAAAATTTAAAGATTTTCATAGATAAAAAAACTTATTTGAACGAGCCTAGATTATAATTTGGCCCGAGATAAACTTATTTTTTTGTTTGTATTTCGTTTCAGTCTTGTTACTTTAATCACAATGACTGATTTTGGAGTGTAATTATGCTAAGTACGAATAACTTCCGCAACCGTAACAAAACGTGGCGTAAACCTCCCCTCCTCCTTAAAACGGAGCGTAGAAATACTGAAAACGAAAATCATCGTATACAAGCCGCACCTTTCATTTAACACGTAGATAGGTATTGGGATGTTTATCTACTTTCTATGGCTATATATCTGTATGTATTCACTCACTGGAGAGCGAGGGAGGCTGTGGGCGTGATATTGGTTGCTGTACCCGGGCCGACCGCCGGCACCACGTTATAATTTCACTCAAACAATAATTCCCATCAAATACTTAATGGAAACAGTGATTTATCTCTGTACGATTTAGTGCCGGTACGACGTTCGAACGCTCCGCTAGCTCTACATGAAACTATAATACCGTAGTGTGTTAAAACCGGTAAAAATACCAAAAATAATAATTTTAGTGTTCAATTGTGATTTATATAAATTGTGAGAATGATGTCCGAGGGTTTAGAATACGAGACCATTGTGCAGAATGGACCACGAAAAGTAAGTGTTTTTTTTTTATTCCTTTCGTGGCATGAAAGAACAATGTTGTCCCTCTTAGTCACGGCAAGCGTGCCTAAGTTATATATATCGCTAGGTTCGAATGGGGGGAGGTAGTGTCCTATAGAAATGTCTGGGTGCATTTTCGTAGTTATAGGATGCAGCAGTCTCGAAATGCCGGCTGATGCGATTTCCTACGTCCCCGTTTTAGGCAAAAACGTTGGCGGGAAATTAAGTACGTGGGTCGGGACTTTTGTTATGCGGATATAAATCGTTAAGGAACATACAACAATAAAACATTTTATTGCTTAATAAATATGATTTATTTCGGACATAAATTTTGAATTTTTATTGTGTGTTATATTCTGTTTGTTTGTATCATGTAAAATTGATTTGATATGCCTAATAGTAAGACGATGTAAAATATTTAACTATTTTTAAAATATTAGTAACAATAAAAATAACGCGCTACCCATGAAACTGGCATTGAAATTCTGATTAGAATCATATAAGACAAACAGATAATTAATTAACTAAATTATTTCTAATTAACGCTCACTCGATAATGAAATTGTATCGTTTAGCGCACCCTTTCCTTTGCCTATTGTGTATACCTATTCTACATTATCGGGGAATGGAGCGGAAAATGAAAAAAAAAAGGTTTGAAGGCTAACTCATAGCCAATTTTATATTTTTTAATGAGTCTGAATGCATTATTAAGTACCTACATGTCGTTCTGTTTTCAAAATCGTAAAGATTCTACGGAACTAAACCTGAAAACCAGGTTTAGTCCCACAGTGAAAGTTGTTCATAATGATGAGCAGGAATTCGGTGATTAAAATTACACCCTGTAAGTACAGACGCCAGCAGGTCAAGCCACCCGAAACTGTCAAATTTTCCCATTCAACCTTGAACCTAATGCTTTAGCAATAAAGATGAAAATCTATTAAAGAAATTTGACCGATTTTAGTAGCTTGATGTGCTGGCGTCTGTACATTTGTAGTTACTTATTTCAAAAACTATAAATATTCTCATCATTTTCATAATCTCGTGAGCCTCTATAATCTATTGTAGTAGATACCTAAGTATCTACCGGTAAGACAATAGAAGCATAGACTATCGGAATGATAATAAAGCCTACATGATCCGAGTGCCATCATAATGGATATAAACAATAATATCAATAGATTATTATGGCAATATGTGTGATCCGACCACATAAAAATATTGAGGATGTTTATCGTTTTACCGCTGTTGTAGATTACGAGCATCTATACATTACAAAATAAAGTCGCTTTTCGTGTCTGTCAGTGTGGCCGCCTGGCCGCGTTGTTCTTCTAAACTACGCAAGGTATATAATATGTCTTATACACTAATATATAACTTATATATAATATATAAACCTTCATATTTTGTTAACTCGTAAAAATCGTGCAAAGCAGGGCCGGGTCGCTTGTAACTACTAAACTGCGTAAAGTTATGTCAATACGCCTTGAATAAGGTGGATGCTCTCAAAGCCTTAACTACTAAACTGTGTAAAGTTATGTCAATACGCCTTGAATAAGGTGGATGCTCACAAAGCCTTAACTACTAAACTGCGTAAAGTTATGTCAATAAGCCATGAGTAAGGTGGATGCTCTCTAAGCCCTAACTACTAAACTGCGTAAAGTTATGTCAATAAGCCATGAGTAAGGTGGATGCTCTCAAAGCCCTAACTACTAAACTGCGTAAAGTTATGTCAATACGCCTTGAATAAGGTGGATGCTCTCAAAGCCCTAACTACTAAACTGCGTAAAGTTATGTCAATACGCCTTGAATAAGGTGGATGCTCTCAAAGCCCTAAGTACTAAACTGCGTAAAGTTATGTCAATACGCCTTGAATAAGGTGGATGCTCTCAAAGCCGTAACTACTAAACTGCGTAAAGTTATGTCAATAAGCCATGAGTAAGGTGGATGCTCTCAAAGCCCTAACTACTAAACTGTGTAAAGTTATGTCAATACGCCTTGAATAAGGTGGATGCTCTCAAAGCCCTAACTACTAAACTGCGTAAAGTTATGTCAATACGCCTTGAATAAGGTGGATGCTCTCAAAGCTCTAACTACTAAACTGCGTAAAGTTATGTCAATAAGCCATGAGTAAGGTAGATGCTCTCAAAGCCCTAACTACTAAACTGCGTAAAGTTATGTCAATACGCCTTGATTAAGGTGGATGCTCTCAAAGCCCTAACTACTAAACTGCGTAAAGTTATGCCAATACGCCTTGAATAAGGTGGATACTCTCAAAGCCCTGAGAGCATCAACCTTAAGGGTGTAATTCTGCAAATTCTCACATTAGAATAATGTAAAGACTACCTGCAAGCTTGCTTGGGTCATAATTTATTGAAGGAAAGACCTAATGTGTATTAAAAAGGTGATGACAAAATAATCTCTACATAACTAAGTTCAAATGTCTGAAAAAACTTTCGATAAAGGCTTTTATTTAACTTTCAATAAGGCGTAGGGCCTATTTCACGATGTCCGAATAGCCACTAGTCACCGAATAATTTCAAAAATGGAAAAGAATTTGTTTGAAATTAACTGCCAAGTAAGTTAAAAGGAGCTTAGTCGTAAGTAGTGAACAGGCCCTGAGCTGAACAAAAACCTTATAACTTTTAAAGTAATGTATTTAAGTATTTATATGTTACATTCTTAAAAATATCGCAGGTTAAGCTACGCTTGCCGGGGTTGGTCAGTGGATGGGTGACCATCTTTACATACCGAGACTCCCCCGTGCCTCGGAAAGCACGTTAAGCCGTTGGTCCCGGCTGTCATTCGTGGATCTTTGACAGTCGTTACGGGTCGTCAGAAGCCCGAAAGTCTGACAACCAGTCTTACCAAGGGGTATCGTATTACCCAGTTACTGGGTTGTGGAGGTCAGATAGGCAGTCGCTCTATGTAAAATAATGGTATTCAGCTGCATCCGGTTAGACTGGAAGCCGACCCCAACATAGTTGGGAAAAGGCTAGGCAGATTGATTCTTAAAAATATCGCTGTCTCGCCACATGGTCTGTCCAGTCCAGCTCCAAACTGCCAGTAATCATTCTTTATTAGGATGTATAATATCAGCTGGTTGACTAAGTATCGACTAAAACAGGTTCCCCTGTGAATGATGGGCTAGCAACCTTATAATTGCATTACTTTTGAAACTTGTTTAGAGTCGTATTTGATTTCGAATGATTTTGAATTTTTGCGGTTGAATTCTAAGTTGATTCGAGTTTCTTTCTTTTAGTGTACTGTGCAACGTGTAACATATAAAGTAGGTAGGTAAGTGAGTTTGTATGTATGGGGTAATCTTCGGAATTACTGATCCAATTCCGAAAATTCTTTCACTAATGGGAGCTATAGGTATAATTAAATTAAATTAAATTAAAAATTAAAATTCATTTATTTCAGGTCATTGACCCATATTAAATACAAAAACACAATTCAAAATAAAAACTGATTAAATATGTAATAATTAATGTCTAATAAATAATGTCAGTAATAAATAAATAATGTATAAGTTAATAATAATTAATTAAATTAAATTAAATTAAATAATTAATTGCGGAGAGTGATATAGGTACCTACTTATTTTATTTTAAAAACAATAATTTCACGTGGACGAAGTCACGGGCAGAAGCTGACTTAGTGTAGATAAAATTCCCACAATTTGGTGCCAAAAATACTTTCTAGGGCAACAACGGCTGCTTTATATCTTTTGGCCTAACGTGTGACCCATAAAAAAAATATTCATAACATAACCCAACCCTTTTCAACTGTCTCCATGTAACCATGCCAACATTTACAAAAGTGTCACCATGCCCTTTTTCACCTGTATCACTAGGCCACTAATTAACCTAAATTAGACATACCGTGAAATGGAACGTGGGCGATGTTCCTTTTGTAATTGTCATATATAATTAAGCGCGTAAATATTTAAAAATGTTGTTTTTGTTTTGAAAATAGAATGTCGTGTTTTTTTTTTATTTAGTCTGAGGTCGTACACTGTGTACAATCAACAAAAGAGATATCTAGGCAGGGTAGAGTAACATATTTGTATGTGAATTGCTTAATGTTCAATTTTATATATATATTACTTTGTTTTTGCAATACTCCTACATTGTAACACACCAACACAAAATTGTATATTGTCACGAAATTGAACATGAAGCAATTCACATACAAATATGTTAGTATACCCTGCCTAGATATCTCTTTTGTTGACTGTACACGTTCTATTCTTCCGTCTCTATGGTTGGATGCAAAACTAAAGGCAATGGCCGTTTCAGGAAAAATTTTTGTTACTTACGTGACCTCATTTTTTTATTTATTTCAAACTGTAAATAATAACACTAATTAACAATCATTATCCTCCTAGACTCTTAGCTTTTTCCTGCCGGGACTGGCGGTTTCCACTTGCTTCTAGTCCGACTGAAAAACATTTAGGTATGACACGTACGAAATTGAGACAGAAATATCGGTTTTATATCGACTTGTTTACTTTTTAAATGACTAATACAAATCCAACACACACATTTTCATATTCAAGAGCGCCAAAATACGACACACCAAAATACGCGACAGATCTCAAGCGGAACCAGATCAAATCATTGACTCATCCAACAGTCTTGAGTCTGAATATTATTTTGAGGTAACTCCCACATCATACTAGTTAGTAGGTAACGGACAACGGTATTAAAATAACCGTGAGATCTTACCGCTGTTGACTCACTGGTAACTAGGACAGGTTAAAATTAAAGATTAAAAACTAGATTTTAACTGCACTCGTGTATTTTACATAATGAGCCGATAATGTTGCCATTATCGGAGAGGAGCTCGTGGCTAAGTAATAACAGCCGCACGGGTCGATCCATCAGGTTAAGCTACGCTTGCTGGGGTCGGTCCGTGGATGGGTGACCATCTTACATACCGAGATTCCTGCCGTTGGTCCCGGCTGTCATTCGTGGATCCTTGACAGTCGTTACGGGTCGTCAGAAAGCCGAAAGTCTGATGACAACCAGTCTCACCAAGGGGTATCGTATTACCCAGTTAATGGGTTGTGGAGGTCAGATAGGCAGTCGCTCCGTGTTAAATACTGGTATTCAGCTGCATCCGGTTAGACTGGAAGCCGACCCCAACATAGTTGGGAAAAGGCTAGGCAGATTAATTGAATCACGTTCTCAAAAACGGCTCTAACGATTTCAATGTAAGTTGCAATATAGGGCTTTACGGGGGCGAAAAATCGATCTAACGAGATCTAATTTTTGGGAAAAAAAAGGTTTTTCTCTATTTTCATCGGAGCAGAGCTCATAGCCTATAATTATTCTTTAATTAAAATAAACAACAATCACACAATAAACATTTCATTCAACACGTGCAGCAAAAACAAAAAACTTTTTTACAAAAAAATACAACCGACTTCCAAAAACAACACTACAAAGGGAAAAATAACTTTAATTTCGGAAGTCGGTGTCTAGTTAAATGTATTTTCGTTTTTTCGTGACAGATTTTTCTAGAACATTCTAAACCCTTCCAGAATAGAATTCTAGATGGTTATGTGTCGTTTTGCAGCATTCTAGATCATTCCCGAAAGTACTAGAATGTTCTCGAATTATGTCCTCGAACTTTCTAGAACTTGCACTCGTCATATTAATAGAGGGTTGCCAGCGGTGTAAGGCAGTCGAGCACATTAAGCTGGTACGTTCACGGGCCGCTTTTGCCCTCGGTAGACTACATTACGTTCTAAATGCACGCAGAAAACTATTTCTTAAGTGCAAATTGCGCATTTACACTGCGTGCATTCGTCCCATCATGACATATGCGGGTTCGGTATTTGCACACGCCAAACCCCGCTATCTGCATCGGATGCAGACATTACAAAACCGTTTCCTCCGAAGGATAACGGGCGCCCCTTGGTTCGTTCGGAACGCGGACCTTCACCTTGATCTCAGAATCCCCACGATCCATCAATTTTTGAAACGCAACTCGAAGCGTTTCTTTGATGCCGCCGCGAAGCATCGCAACCCTTTGGTTGTCGAGGCCGCGCGCTATGCCCCCTCTAAAATTAGTAAGACTCGCCGTCCGAGACATATTCTCACCGACCCTGATGACCCCATAACCCTCCTTCAGGAGAGTATCAAGGCCACCAGTACGGTTTGTAAACGCAAACCACCTAGGAATACATTCCGACCTCGCCGCCGAGGTCGCAATCGTAACCGCTCCCCCCCCTACCGCCTACTCGGTGAAGCTGTGCCTGCTGGGGGCACAGCTCAGCCAGTAGCTCTTAACACCCCCATTATAATCCAGCCTGCCCCGTCTGGCTGCTCTATTATTAGCGACGCTCAGTCGTCTAATATTTTACCTTAGTTTATAAGCCTGGCCGGAGGCTTTAAGTTCGCTTAAAGCACCCACAGGAAACGCTCGGTTAAGCAGTCTCGACCCTCAGTGGTCAACTGCGACATGCCATTTATAACTAACTAACTAACTAGGTGTAAGGCAGTTCAGCTAAGAATGCGAAACAGTCAACTACAGCGAACTAACAGCGAACCACAAGTGATACAGGTGATTCTATTTAAAGTTTCTGATTACTGTATTTGTAATTATTTAAATATAGTGAGTTTTTGGTGTAAACTGGCTTAAATTAATTTATCCCAAACCCCAGCTCGTAACACTATAATGTTTGACTTACTCAATACTCAATAATTTATTTGTATTCCACAATGTGTACTTAGATGGTAACTTATTAACCGACTTCAAAAAGGAGGAGGTTCCCAATTCGCCGGAACCTTTTTTTTTATTTTTTTTTTTATGTATGTTCCCCGATTACTCGAAGATGGCTGGACCGATTTGGATTTTTTTTTGTTTCATTCGAGAGGGTATACATCACAGTTGGTCCCATATAAAATTGATTAACTTTGCTTGGGTAGTTTTTGAGTTAGCTTCAATAATACGTATTTTTTCCCCACTTTTATATGGATGATGTTCTAGTTTGTTTTGCAGATAGTGGTATTAGAATTTGTGTGGGGTAGGTACACAACTAAAAAGTGAAAAATAAAAACTTTTTTACAAAAAAATAAAACCGACTTCCAAAACAACACTACAAAGTGAAAAATAACTTTAATTTCGGAAGTCGGTGGCAAAAAACGAAAATACATTTAACACCGACACCGACACCGACTTCCGAAATTAAAGTTATTTTTCACTTTGTAGTGTTGTTTTTGGAAGTCGGTTGTATTTTTTTGTAAAAAAGTTTTTTTTATATGTGATCATTATGGACCCTGGCGGGCACAGCAAAAATAGTAGGAGAGAGGAAGCTTTGAAAAACTTAAATCTAATGTTATTATATTAGGCTTTTTTATATACATTGCTTACTGTACTTAGGTATTAGATATAATAACAATAATACATACTTACTAGTATTTATTATACCCAGTGTATGTTACACCAGGGTTGCCAACCTTGCTATATAATATAGTATCTTATTTTATTATACCCAGTGTATGTTACACCAGGGTTGCCAACCTTGCTATATAATATAGTATCTTATTTTATTATACCCAGTGTATGTTACACCAGGGTTGCCAACCTTGCTATATAATATAGTATCTTATTTTATTATACCCAGTGTATGTTACACCAGGGTTGCCAACCTTGCTATATAATATAGTATCTTATTTTATTATACCCAGTGTATGTTACACCAGGGTTGCCAACCTTGCTATATAATATAGTATCTTATTTTATTATACCCAGTGTATGTTACACCAGGGTTGCCAACCTTGCTATATAATATAGTATCTTATTTTATTATACCCAGTGTATGTTACACCAGGGTTGCCAACCTTGCTATATAATATAGTATCTTATTTTATTATACCCAGTGTATGTTACACCAGGGTTGCCAACCTTGCTATATAATATAGTATCTTATTTTATTATACCCAGTGTATGTTACACCAGGGTTGCCAACCTTGCTATATAATATAGTATCTTATTTTATTATACCCAGTGTATGTTACACCAGGGTTGCCAACCTTGCTATATAATATAGTATCTTATTTTATTATACCCAGTGTATGTTACACCAGGGTTGCCAACCTTGCTATATAATATAGTATCTTATTTTATTATACCCAGTGTATGTTACACCAGGGTTGCCAACCTTGCTATATAATATAGTATCTTATTTTATTATACCCAGTGTATGTTACACCAGGGTTGCCAACCTTGCTATATAATATAGTATCTTATTTTATTATACCCAGTGTATGTTACACCAGGGTTGCCAACCTTGCTATATAATATAGTATCTTATTTTATTATACCCAGTGTATGTTACACCAGGGTTGCCAACCTTGCTATATAATATAGTATCTTATTTTATTATACCCAGTGTATGTTACACCAGGGTTGCCAACCTTGCTATATAATATAGTATCTTATTTTATTATACCCAGTGTATGTTACACCAGGGTTGCCAACCTTGCTATATAATATAGTATCTTATTTTATTATACCCAGTGTATGTTACACCAGGGTTGCCAACCTTGCTATATAATATAGTATCTTATTTTATTATACCCAGTGTATGTTACACCAGGGTTGCCAACCTTGCTATATAATATAGTATCTTATTTTATTATACCCAGTGTATGTTACACCAGGGTTGCCAACCTTGCTATATAATATAGTATCTTATTTTATTATACCCAGTGTATGTTACACCAGGGTTGCCAACCTTGCTATATAATATAGTATCTTATTTTATTATACCCAGTGTATGTTACACCAGGGTTGCCAACCTTGCTATATAATATAGTATCTTATTTTATTATACCCAGTGTATGTTACACCAGGGTTGCCAACCTTGCTATATAATATAGTATCTTATTTTATTATACCCAGTGTATGTTACACCAGGGTTGCCAACCTTGCTATATAATATAGTATCTTATTTTATTATACCCAGTGTATGTTACACCAGGGTTGCCAACCTTGCTATATAATATAGTATCTTATTTTATTATACCCAGTGTATGTTACACCAGGGTTGCCAACCTTGCTATATAATATACTATCTTATTTTATTGGAGGTCGACTTAATCAAATATAATTATTTTCATTTGAATACAAAATGGAGAGATGACCGCATTAGGGCCAGTATCAATCTCATAAATGCTGCCTAATTTCGAGAGTAATAATTATTAATTATGCTATGACACATTTATAAACAACTAGCTTTTGCCAGCGGCTTCGCCCGCGTGTATGTCGGTAATTATCCCAGGGGAACCTTCTACCGCGATGAAAAGTATCCTATGTCTTAATCCAGGTTATAAACTATCTGTATACTTACCAAATTTCATCCAAATCCGTTCAGCAATTTTTGCGTGATTGAGTAACAAACATCCAAACATACAAACTTTCACATTTATAGAATCAAATTAAAATAAAGGCTCAAAGTAGGTAAGTAGCCAAAAATATGCATTTAAAAAATAAAATATATTGACTACTTACTTTTATATATTTTTTTATTTTTTCGCTGTCTACTGTTTCTTAAAGTCGGGCTTCGAAATACTATATTCGATTTAAAAAAGTTGGCAACCCTAAGTGTATCGCAAACTTTCAGATGATGCTGGATGCGGCTTGCAAAAACTATTTAAAAAAAATCTAAATCATTTAGTATCTTTTTTTTTTTTTTTTTTTTTTTGTCTTTGCAAAAAGGTTAATTTTGCATAAGGGAGCCTCCCTTCAGATCAGTCAAAGGTTGATCAAATCCTTTCTTAGTGCCCTCAAAAGAAAAAGGCGCCTACTTGAATTAGGCACTCATCCCTAATATTGTCTTTCAATTAGTCAGTCAAACGATTTAAGACCTTTGGATAAGTAGGTATAGGGTTAAGTTTTCCTATGCTACCATCTGCCAAAGCACATGGTACCAACATCAAGAAAGAAGCGTCTGTTCCACAGATAATAAAACCATTGAGTACCGTTAAGAGATTATTTAAATGTAATCAGGAATGTGTTTAATTAATGAGGTCAGTCCACCCGTTGCGGGTCGTTCCGGGTCGGTGCGTGCGCTCCTGAGAAATATTACATAATAATAATTATTATAGTATAATAATTATTATGTAATATTTCTCTACTATATTATAGTAGAGGAGCTCGTGGCTAAGTAATAACAGCCGCACGGGTCGATCCATCAGGTTAAGCTACGCTTGCCGGGGTTGGTCCGTGGATGGGTGACCATCTTTACATACCGAGACTCCTCCGTGCCTCGGAAAGCACGTTAAGCCGTTGGTCCCGACTGTCATTCGTGGATCTTTGACAGTCGTTACGGGTCGTCAGAAGCGCGAAAGTCTGACAACCAGTCTTACCAAGGGGTATCTTATTACCCAGTTAATGGGTTGTGGAGGTCAGATAGGCAGTCGCTCCATGTAAAATAATGGTATTCAGCTGCATCCGGTTAGACTGGAAGCCGTTTTATGTTCTATGTTCTATGTTATAGGATTTGGTTTCCGCACTTAGTCCTTCATGTGGACCATTGTGCGTGGGCCATGGCGGCCGTCGGGGGTTTATTCCAACCAGCCCACCTCCCTCCAGAATTTAATCAAATTTCCGGGTTTGTTAAGAACATCTGTGAAAGTTCGGGATATTCCGAGAGTTTCTGTTCTAATCTGGGTGACGCCTGTGCATTCAAAAAACACATGCGCAACGGTTTCCTCAGCCTCCATGCAGGCCCTGCACAGAGGACTGTCCGTTATTCCTATTGTGTGGAAGTGTTTGTTTAATGAGCAGTGTCCTGTGATGGTCCCCGTCACCAGGCGCAGCCCGTTCCTGTCCAGACGTAATAATCGCCTGGTAAGCGGACCATCCAGGGACGGGATGGCCTCCCTGGAAGCTGACCCCAACATAGTTTGGAAAAGGCTAGACAGATTGAATTATTATTATAGTAAAACCTACTTTGGTGTAGTGTGCGCAAGCGCGACTGCTAGTAGGTATGTGCATTCCCAGCCTCCCATGGAATATCTCGGTAACTGCCTAGTGCCTGGTTTAGACAAAGGCTCGCCCCTATCAGGTTCATCCGTATATGCGATAGGAAAATGGCGAAGAATAAGAAGCCAGTGGTGTATACAGCTCTCGTGGACTTCTGTATTTATGCCTAAACCCATGGCAAAAACACGATAAAACAAAAAAACCGGTCAAATGCGAGTCGAACTCGCGCACGAAGAGTTCCGTACCATTATCTATAATAACGGCAAAAAAATCTCGTTTATTGTACGGGAGCCCCCCTTAAATATTTGGTTTATTTTAATTTAATTATTTATTTTTAAAGTGAATAATTATAACTAAATATTCGGGGAATATTTCGAGCGTCTACCATTATCAATATCGAGCAAAAAAAAACACGTTTGTTGTATGTGAGCCCCCTTAAATATTTATTTTATTCTGTTTTTTAGTATTTGTTGTTGAACCGGCAACAGAAATACATCATCTGTGAAAATTTCAACTGTCTATCACGGTTCTTGAGATACAGACTGGTGACAGATGGACAGACAGACGGACGGACAGCGGAGTCTTAGTAATAGGGTCCCGTTTTACCCTTTGGGTACGCAACTCAAAAAAAAAAAAAAATTCTCTAAACTCATAGGTACTGTGAAGCCTCGAACTTCACAGTAGGAGATTAACTGAACTACTAAATAATACCAGAGGGACTCTAGTTATAGGGCTGGAGCCCCCTGTATTTTAAGCTTCAGAATAAATTATAATACACTCCTACTAATAAATAATACCAACCCTACTAATTAACCGACTTCAAAAAGGAGGAGGTTATCAATTCGTCGGAACCTTTTTTTATTTTTTTAATTTTTTTTTTATGTATGTTCCCCGATTACTCGAAGATGGCTGGACCGATTTGGATTGTTTTTGTTTTATTCGAGAGGGTATACATCACAGTTGGTCCCATATAAAATTGATTAACTTTGCTTTGGTAGTTTTTGAGTTAGCTTCAATAATACGTATTTTTTCCCCACTTTTATATGGATGATGTTCTAGTTTGTTTGCAGGTAGTGGTATTAGAATTTGTGTGGGGTAGGTATCACAACTAAAAAGAGAAAAATAAAAACTTTTTTACAAAAAAAATACAACCGACTTCCAAAAACAACTACAAAGTGAAAAATAACTTTAATTTCGGAAGTCGGTGGCAAAAAACGAAAATACATTTAACTAGACACCGACTTCCAAAATTAAAGTTATTTTTCACTTTGTAGTTGTTTTAGGAAGTCGGTTATATTTTTTTTGTAAAAAAGTTTTTTAATTCTATGCCGAGCCTTGACCAGATTCTATATGTCTCTGTCATCCTGTCAAGAAAACGAGGATTGTTTTCTTGACAGAAGATATTCCATATTTGAATGATTGAATGTCAGCCAGTATTATATTAACGAGGCTTGCTCAAGCATCAATCCTTACAGTACCTACCTCAAGTAGGTAACAAGTGGTCATTGACTCAAAAAAAATCATCAAATCATTATTATTTTTTTATCGCGTTTTGATATACTTAAGTAAGTCGATGCCCATACTTCTGTGGAGTTTCACTAGCTAATTTAATTTAACCTTGTAATATTTGTTGGTACACATTATGTATTTGCATTAGAGTATCTACATAAGTGCTTTTACTACACATAAACGACTTTATAGAACAAATATGTACCTAGTAATACCACAAACACCTCTCAAATGTGGCGTGTATTTAATAAAAATAAATACCTTAGCTCTACTAACAAATCTATAAGTACTTTCACTACGCAACCTTCTCCCTCACCGGATGCGTTATCAGTAAACGAACTAATCAGTAGGTACTACACCTCGTTTATTACCAATGAGTCTACATATTCGCTATAAAATAAGGAAGGAACCACTGTACTTTAGCACCCGTCGCTTTTGTATAGTAGCTATTTTTTTTGGGTAGAATAGACCCTTTTTAATGTATTTTTGAAAACCCCAAAGTGCGCAAAACAATATTACCGAGAAAAAACATTTTTTTAAAGGTCATTGTCAAACGTCTCGAAGGTCAAGGTCAAATAAATATTAGGTTGGGGAAAAAGTCTTTTCGCATTATAGTATGTATGAACTTAAAATAAAATTTCTTTGGCTATACTATTTGTATCTGGCTGGTTTTGGTATCATTGAAAGTTTGAATTTTAAAGAACATAATTCCAAATTCAAATTTGGAAAATGTGTGATTTTCATTTGTTTTTCGTACTG
Organism: Cosmia pyralina; assembly: GCA_946251885.1. Lineage (NCBI taxonomy): Eukaryota > Metazoa > Arthropoda > Insecta > Lepidoptera > Noctuidae > Cosmia > Cosmia pyralina. The sequence goes on along the minus strand of OX276362.1, from coordinate 3,129,720 downwards.
TCAAGATGAGTGAATCTAATGAATAAATTCGATACATTTTAAAATTTTACTACAAAAAAGGTAAAAATGCAACGCAAAACGCGAAAAAAATTTGCAATGTTTATGGACCCAGTGCAGTGTCTGTGAGATAGCACAAATTTGGTTTAAGCGTTTTCAATCCGGTAATTTTGATGTCAAAGATGCACGTCGCTCTGGTCGCCCTATTACGGATAAAATGGATGCCATTTTTGAAAAAGTGGAGCAATATCGGCATATCAGTAGTTACGACGTAGCTGAAGAACTGGGAATTGACCACAAAACAATTTTGGCACATTTGAAAAAAACTGGGTACACAAAAAAGCTCGATATTTGGGTACCTCACGAGCTCACTGAAAGAAACCTAATGAACCGTGTACTCATTTGTGATTCTTTATTACGACGTAATGAGACCGAACCATTTTTGAAGAAGCTGATAACTGGTGATGAAAAGTGGATCACGTACGACAAGAACGTGCGAAAAAGGTCGTGGTCAAAGGCCGGTCAGGCTTCACAGACTGTGGCGAAACCCGGGTTAACTCGCAACAAGGTGATGCTGTGTGTGTGGTGGGATTGGAAAGGCATTATTCATTATGAGCTGTTACCACCAGGCAGGACCATCGATTCTGAACTCTACTGCGAACGACTGATGAGATTAAAGCAAGAAGTTGAGAGAAAGCGGTCGGAATTAATCAACAGAAGGGGTGTGGTTTTTCATCATGATAACGCTAGACCTCACACATCTTTAGCCACTCAGCAAAAATTAAGAGAGTTTGGCTGGGAGGTGTTAATGCATCCGCCGTATAGTCCTGACCTTGCACCTTCAGATTTCCACCTGTTTCGGTCTGTTCAGAGTTCTTTAGGCAGCGTCAGGTTAACATCACGAGAGGACTGCCAAAACCACTTGTCGCGGTATTTTTATCAGAAGTCCCAAAATTTCTATAGCAATGGGATCATGTCCCTACCTACAAGATGGCAAAAAGTTATCGAACAAAATGGTACCTACATACTTTAGATAAATGTAAATAATGTACCTATATTAAAAAATGTTATGAATTTTCTTAAAAAATGCGAAGAAACTTTTTCCCCAACCTATTATAAATTTTTTGAAGTAAGGCGTGGTCGACGGCGATGGCGGGGTCTTTCAGACCCCGCCATCGCCGAACTTAACCTGTCCGAGTCGGGGTGGCCCAAGTCCCGAGCTCGCTTCGCTCGCTCTTGCATCATACGTAATTAGTGTGTAGTGTACTGTTGTGGTTGACCTAAAGTTTAGATTTTTTTGAAACAAAACAACAAACAAACAAATAAATTTTACTTTACTTTACTTTAGAATAAAGGCAAGCAACAAAACTATAAAAAAACTTGTAGCACTAAGTGTACATCCGCAAACTTACTCCCACTACGCCAAAGCCTTGCCAAGTTACGTGCCGGCGACTATAATTCATGCATCTTTTCACGATAGTCTCTACCAAAAGCTACGATCAAGAAATTAAACATCAATACGTTTCCTAATGCACTAAACAAGTTACAGTCGAAATGTCTGACATAACAAGTTAATCTCTAAAGTGATCCTTTATGATTGTCTATGATACAATCCCAGACCGACGAAGGTCGATGACCCCCACCTACTACGCGCTACCTATTGAACTAACAAATCCGGTATGTTTAGGGTCCAGTACGCGAGGGTTTTTCTTTTATAAATTATTAATTTTTGAATTGGGGAGTTTGAAGATCGATGATGGTTTTCTTGTATAAATATTTTTTTATAGAATGAAACCAGCTTAATAGTTTAGGTATGCATACAATAATGTGTCGTCCATCAATAAGAATTGTGTTACAAAAAAGTAGCAGTTTCTTTTTTTCATACTCTCATTTTCTGTGGAATAGAATTGGGCATTTTATGCTATAACGGGCATCAAAGAAACATAAAAAAAGGATGGTATATAGTCTAAATGGGTCATTAGACTCATTAGCTACATTATCTATACCAATCTATCCAATGATATTGTATCAACGCTGAGATAATCTCTCAGATCAATACTACCTTAATACTAAACCAGCCGGTTTATTATGTTAAAATATCACCGTGACCACTCAGGTGAAGTGAGCTTCAAGTATGTAATAGCTTCAGTCAGTGTTGCCGTTAGGACCACCTAGTTTGTGGCTACATCAAAGAAAAAAGTTGCTAGTTTTGTAAATAAATTACTTTCGAAATTCCGCTAAAAGTGGCTAGAGTATTTTTGGCTTACTTTATCCTATTAATATTGTTAATATAATTTTAGTTTATAGGGATGGGGATAAGTGGATTTAATAAAACAACATTTAATAGTGTTGTTAAAAAAATATTAAAAACTGATTACAAGTTTATAGCTAAACACATTAAAATTACTGTTTAAAAAAACAGTAATTTTAATGTGTTTAGCTAAAAAAAAAAAAAAAAAATGCTAAAAAATCAATTTGAAATTTTATAATGTCATCTGGAAATTCTGGAATATCTTCGTTAATGGATGATGTTATAGATGGTATTTCAGTTTGTTTTATTGGTTTGATCGTTTTTGTGGCTTTTGTTAAAACTTCAGGTGGTAAAACCGTAATAAAAGTAGGTATGTAGTAATAATCTAAAAAAGTAGCCAGAAGTAGCTATATTCATTTTGGTGGCCAAAACAGATTATTTTTTGGCTAAAACCGTCGAAAATCCGCTAGAACTAGCCACAAAGTGGCTAAAACGGCAACACTGGCTTCAGTAAACACGATAAACGAAAAAAAATAAACAGATTTTCTAAACCCATACTCGATACAACCTTCGGTCGTTCCGTACCGTCCGTCCGTCGTTCCGTCTTCGTTCGATACCCCTTCAAAATTATTAGTTATTATTTTTTTCGTTTAATAATATTTTAATATCGACAGGAGTTTCGCTAGCTAATTTAATTTGAACTTGCATATTTTTTCTCTATATGCATCTCCCTATTTATTATTACACTCTTTGCCTCACGTCATCAGAAGACATCCGCCGAGCACGCAACCATGTGTACACTCCTACCAACTTATCTGTGAAATGGCGAAAATTGGAACTACGGCCGTCATGTTGGAATGTCATTCGATTGTGTGGACGCATCGACGGTGCCGTCCTCTTTCAGTTCACAGATAAGTTGGTAGGACTGTATTGTAGTAGACACTGACAATCGAATGACATTTCAACATGACGGCCGTAGTTCCAATTTTCACCATTTCACAGATAAGTTGGTAGGAGTGTATATTCCGGTATATTCTATGACACAACCATCGTCGATACGACTACGCGACGCCGACGCGACCTCAGCGACGCTCTGCTCGAGTGACAGTCACCAGCCAGTCTCACTCATCCGATCTTTTCGGTGATTCAGTAACTTCGTAACAAAACTAGATGGCGCCACTTGCTGCGCCGTCATATGGATACAATAGGATCCACCGAGCTATGGGTGATGTTTATGACCTGTCACTGTTCTAAATATCCTTACATTAGCTTCCTGCCAAAGCTGTTAGGAGCATTGAGGTAATATGTACTAACGTGCGTTAGGAGTCAATTGAGATGACTCGACTAATGTGTTAATTGTGACGATCAAATGGCTTGTCACTACTCCAATTGAGATGTTTATTTAAACTGGTATTAATTGGTTACTCCACTGCCCATACAGGGTCAAATTAAATTAACTAGCGAAACATCACAAAGAAAATAGCATCAAAATTTGATTGTGTACATAGAGCATGGAATCTTCTAGAAACGGCAGTACTAATAAAATTCGTGGCGCCGAAAGTGCGTTGAACGCAAAACTCCTGTCATAGGTCGCCTTCAAAGCCATCAGCAAAGATATAAATATGTCAGATAGACATTGACAGTCAAGGCTGTGAACTCGTCGAAAAAAATAGTGTCCAACTGTGGCACGCACACCAGAAAAGCGCATGAATAGAGACACTGGAATAATAACAGCCTCTTGCCGCGGTTGGTCCGTGGATGGGTGACCATCTTTTCATACCGAGACACCTCTGTGCCTCGGAACGGTTGTCATTCGTGGATCTGACAGTCGTTACCGGTCATCAGAAGCCCGAAAGTCTAATAACCAGTCTTACCAACGGGTATCGACTTACCCAGTAACTGGGTTGTCAAACGTATTTTTATAAAACCTTCACCATTTTAAAGATAATTTAATTATTTATCTTTTAGTATACATGTTTTAATGTGCTTGCTGAAATGATCATGTCAATAATGCGTCTAATTTGGGCAGCGCTCCTTGATGGACGAGTCCTACTATATTATAATACGTCCTCCCAGCAATAATTACTCCTTACTGGCTGGACGTACGACGCGTTGCGTGAGCACATCACAGAACACGCAAGCTAACCACTCAAGGCCTCTGGAACTTATCTGCGTCTTAACACTATATAATAATCATAATAATTACATTCAAGATAATAATCACATTTTTTTACTTTCGGACCATAAATAAGTTAAAGTGAAAGTAGGTACGCACGGCTACAGATCAAGCTAAGCTAAGTTCTAGTATAAGCTGATCTCGCATTGTATAGGATTTCCTTACAATGAGAGGTCAGTGTAAACTGGAATTTTATAGCTTGATGTGTAGCCGTGTGTACAATTAAATTCAGTCCAGTCGTTTTCAAATTTTACAAACTGTTATGGTTCTTATCGTTAAATAAATTATCTAATCTTTACGCTTTTTCTTAACTAATTTTGGGATCTCGGCGATGATTAAGGATTACATAACATAATAACTGTCAGTCTTATCCATGATAATCAGCATGAATTTACGCAAAGCCTCTCAAGCCCGCTGGAGGAACTTTTGAGTTTCACTCTATGGTATTTTGTACGCTTGGCTTGACCATACCGTACCGTCAGGGCTTCAGAAGTATTGCTTTCTATTTTGATTCAAAAATAGAATACTTAGGGCCTCTTTCACCATCCTCAAGTAAAGTGTCGAGTAAGCTAATCGCCATGTAAAGTCCCCCGTAACTTCACTTACGAATTTCACGACGTTCGAGTAGCACTACTCATAGGGTTAAGTGACCCGTAAGTTACTGGCCACATCATCCGCCCATTAGCGTGTTTACTTGACGGTTAAATATTTATGTGAAAGTTGTTTGTTGTCATTTTATGCATATACTACCACTACCGATTATTTTAAAAGAAATTAAGAAAAATGGATTTAATTGATTTAATTGATCATCAATTGGATGAATTAGAATATTCTACGACGCAAGGAATACCGAGGAATCGTGTACTTAAACTCCGTGTTGATCATTTTACGGACCTAGACGAAACTGATTTTTTTGCTAGATTTCGTCTATCGAAGTGTGCAGTGAACCAAGTGCATAACTATATAAAACATAAAATAAACCCTAAAACGCAAAGGTGAGAGGTCATTGATATAAATCATCGTTTTAATTTGTTCTTCCACATTGTCCGGTGGAAGTGCTGTGTTCTTACCACCTCCGGTACGGTAGAGTTCCGAACGTAATTTGGCCGCCTTTTTCCTGACCGTACGTTTCAGGCCTTCATAACTTGACCTTGAGAGTTTTCGTCGGTCTGAATATCGAGCCAGATCGAGCATTAATTCCTTTTGGATGCTTTCCCAAGCGGCTTCTTTTTTTTTCCACGTTGAAGCATCGCTTTGTTTATTTTCTAGTACAGATTGGTATTTCTGTACCGGCGATACCAAAATGTCCCTCTCATGTAGGGAAAAGTTTGAACTTCTGTCTCTTTTATAGAATAGAATAGAATAGAATAGAATACTCTTTATTATGCACACCATTTAAATTACTGTTACAATTTTACAATGTTGAAATTTTACATACGAGTGACACAATGGGCGGTCTTATCGCTAAAAGCGATCTTTTACAGACAACCTTTGGATGGAGTATGGGGACAAGGAGAGACAATTCTGTAGGTAGTCCGTGGTGTACCATATACATATACAACATATACATACATTAATAAATTTATATATATATATATATACATATATATACTTATACAATAAATACGTCTACGCTTATTCTACGTTATTCTACGGTATTCTACGTTATGTCTTTTATTTATTTTATCCATGCTAATAATTAGTAGAGAGATTTTAAGCTAATCGCGAGTGATTTTAATTTAATAATACGAACTTCACAAAATTAACACACTAAATTATGACAACTGCAATCACAGACAACAATGACGTTTCACGTTTGACGAGTAACATTGACGTAATATTGAACGAATGTAACGTATGATTTGTTACATCATTGACATAACTAGTAAGTTGTTACTCGAAGCTTTGTTTTCGCTTGTGAAATCGACAGAAGATACTCGTTACTTTTACTCGGCGATTAAAGTTATGTGGGAAGTAACTAATCAACACTTTACTTGAAGATGGTGAACGAGGCCCTTAATTTAATTCTTGTAATTAGAATATTCATCTCGGTCTCAATCTGTCAAAAATCGTATAGCGTTTACCTACATTTTTGACATTTGATTGTCACTGGCATGAGATTGCAACTAGAATTTGAACGTTTTCAGGTACGAGAATTGGCCTTCATGGGTTATTATGTAAATTAATTTCAAGCATGTTTTTGAGTTGTAAACTCATAAGTCATAAACCATTCATAATATATTATACAAGAATAATATTGTTATGAATTTGACTGAAAAACGGTAGAAATACCACTTTTATTATCGTTCGGTATCGGTATGGGCTATGCTTTGGGTATGTCAGTCTTTAGCGGTCTTTAGTGAATGAAAAAGATATTCATACTGTCCATTGATATTTTAGAGGATACTGTCCAAAAAAATCATTACATATTAAATTGTAGGTCGAGATATTTTCTGGGTAAAAAATAAGGCATAATCAACAATATTCTAAATACGGAACCCAATTCGCTGGTCAATTTTGACACGCTTGGTGTGCCATAGTGTGTCGATATTTTTATGGGACTAATATAAAAACTTGCCAATTATAATTTAGCACTAAAAAAAATGTGATCTTTTATTTATTAGTGTAGGTAAATTAAAATCTAACTATTATACTATTTTTTTTTCTGAGTTCGATGATATTTAATTCGAATTGAAGCACTTATTAGCGTGTGTTTAAATTGATGCAACAGAAGACATTTTTTTTTTAAATTATATTCTTTCATAATTTTTTAATGGTGATTAATGCGTGTGGAATGTTCAATAAACATTAATAATAACAAGGTTTTTTCTAGCTCTGCCTGTTTTATATAAATATTTGTCATCGTAACTAAGTATGTCACAGGGATTTATTTAGAATTGAGATAACACGTCTTTATCCTGTTATTCAAGCTATAAATGTATTACAACAATAGGAATTGTAGAATTATAATGGAAATCTTTATTCAAGGCATTATTATTATTAGTACAGTACAACTATTTTCTTGATGTCCCTCGGCAAACTTCGTGTTTCGTCAGTCGTCGGATTTCTATCAGTTGCCCTTTGCACTTGGTGCAGACCACTATAGTATCTTTGGTGCAGACCGGACCGGACGCCGCGCCGCGGGCTCCGCCGAAAATAGTTGTATTGTACTTACTAACTTTCTTGCCGCACGCCAACAGGCGTGTTACGCAATTAGGGCGCTGGTTCTAAAATTGTGGTAGGTACTGGTAAGCACCAGTACCTACCACAATTTTAGAACCAGCGCCCTAATTGCGTAAGGGTTGATCCACATCTGTCAGCACGGAACAGCATTTATGCCGTGTGTGCTGCAGCGTGCTATCGCGTGCTTCAGCGTAAGATCGCACGCCGTCGCCGTTGAGTGTTGTCGAATACAATCATGCAATGCAATGGAAGCATGATATCGCGCTCGATAGCACTCGTCAGCACTCCAGCGCCTCTCAGCCATTTAGGCCGTGGTGTCGAGCGCATCGCCGATTCCACCGCGCGGTCTCTATCTTTATCGCTCTAGGAAATGATGATCCTAAGAGATAGAAAAGGATAAAGCACGAAAAAAGGCGATTCCGTGCTGACAGATGTGGGTCAACCCTAACACTCTAGCGATCGGAATTTGAATCATTTTGAAAGAAATTGCTAATCCATTGCTTCTCATGTTCGAAAAATGTATCTGCTCGACAACGTAAATAACGCAATGAATGTTGCTGAACTGTCAAAATGAAACCAACTCCGATTGATAATGTGGTACGCAATTAGGGTGCAGTACAGTAATCTCACGAAGCAACGCGCGCTTTATTTGTGGTAACCAAGTGTAGAAACACGCTGTGAATGTGTGTGTAAGCGTAGGAGCTCTCGGTACCGTCCGAGACACGGGCGACGTTGGAAGTGTGTGTGTTTGTATGCGTATGTATTATGTGCTGACGCTACTCGTTCTCACGCACACATTCACAGCGTGTTTGTATCTACACTTGGTGTCTCGGCTAGGTACAGTCAACAGCATATCAATGGTAATAATTTGTTATGTCGCAGCAGTAAGGGTGATTTTCGTACTGATGTGCGGTTGGTTGACTGTACCTACGCACACTTCCGTAAGCGTGTGCTTTATTTATGTCATTTACAAAAAAAAAATCTAAATCATAAGTAAGTTAAGTATTTTAATAAACTTCAATTTTCATGCATTTTGGACAAGTTCTTGACATTGATTGTCGCTGAGACGAGATTACGGCCAGGATTTTGAACGTTTTTAATTACGGGGATTGGCCTTCAGCTTAGATTAGAGCATGCAAGCTCCATGATGTCCCATTACTAGTCCAAGAATTTGACAGCTAGCTGTCACTATCCATACATTTTTTGTTAAGACGATACCAAAATAAGTTGGGGGCTTTGTCGTAACCATTTATTTCACTATTACCAATGTCGTATTATAACATCATTGACTATTACAGCATGTATGGATTTCATTTTTGGATTATAAGTTTATTGACCATTTGATCAACACTCTGATTGAAGGAAAACGCAATTGGGTTTCTTTGGTAGAATTTAATTCCGAAAAGACCTCTAAGTACTATTTTTAACCGACTTCAAAAAGGAGGAGGTTATCAATTCGTCGGAACCTTCTTTTTTTTTTTTTTATGTATGTTCCCCGATTACTCGAAGATGGCTGGACCGATTTGGATTTTTTTTTTGTTTTATTCGAGAGGGTATACATCACAGTTGGTCCCATATAAAATTGATTAACTTTGCTTCGGTAGTTTTTGAGTTAGCTTCAATAATACGTATTTTTTCCCAAGTTTTATATGGATGATGTTCTAGTTTGTTTTGCAGGTAGTGGTATTAGAATTTGTGTGGGGTAGGTTCCACAACTAAAAAGTGAAAAATAAAATCTTTTTTACAAAAAAAATACAACCGACTTCCAAAAACAACTACAAAGTGAAAAATAACTTTAATTTCGGAAGTCGGTGGCAAAAAACGAAAATACATTTAACTAGACACCGACTTCCAAAATTAAAGTTATTTTTCACTTTGTAGTTGTTTTTGGAAGTCGGTTGTATTTTTTTTTTAAATATTTTTTCTGTAATTCTAAAATCCTAAGTAATTTAATTGCAAAACTACATTGAAAATGTGCGTTTAATAAGTAAAAAATTAAAAACTGGCTGAAAATATTTTTGATAGATAAGTAGGAGTACTTAATTTTAAACTATTTTTATTTGGTTTGGCAGCCACCACCACATACCACACCACCATACCATACCATACCATACCACCATTCATACCATAACATACATGGTATCGTCGTACCTAGTTTATTTTTTAATTTTTTATAATTTGTATTTTTTTCAATGCACATTGATTTCCATTTCAGGAGGAGGAGCTCGTGGCTAAGTAATAACAGCCGCACGCATCGATCCATCAGGTTAAGCTACACTTGCCGGGGTCGGTCCGTGGATGGATGACAATTTTTACATACCGAGACTCCTCCGTGCCTCGGAAAGCACGTTAAGCCGTTGGTCCCGGCTGTCATTCGTGGATCTTTGACAGTCGTTACACATCAGAAGTCCTGACAATCAGTCTTACCAAGGTGTATCGTATTACCCAGTTAATGGGTTGTGGAGGTCAGATAGGCAGTCGTTCCATGTAAAATAATGGTATTCAGCTGCATCCGGTTAGACTGGAAGCCGAACCCAACATAGTGGGAAAAGGCTAGGCAGATTGATTGATTTCCATTTCACTTAAGACATTGGCAGAATGGTCGACATCGGCTTTGCTTGCCACAATAAGAAATAGAATAGACTTCTTCCCCGTTGCTCAACTGCACAAAAACGAGGACCCATATATTTCCCAAAGCTCTCAGAAGACGAAAACTGTGGAGGAAAACTCTCCGAAAAAAAAAGAAAACCCAATAATTACTACATTATTGATGTGTTACGCACAAATTGACCTGTAGAACTATTCTGGAAACATCTCACCGTGATAACTCAGGTGAAGTGAGCGTGCAGTGAGCCGTCATCCCACCTGATGCAAGGGGTTGACACTATTGACAGCTCACTTTAAGATCACTTCACTCATGTTTTCACGGTGAGATATTTAAAGAATAGCACTAAAGTAACTAACTCACGTTAACTCCCTGTTAAACGAGACCGTTCCATGCGTAGGAGTTAAAAATAAGCGTCGAGTAAAGGCACGTTATTAATCTTCAGCTAACTGCTTGTTGGGGCAATTTGTTTATACTTGTGCTGTTACTAAGTGTAAGCAGTGACTATGGTATGTTAGGAGGGTGCTTTCTTTGCCTTTACTGCGGTTGTGTTTTATTAAAACAGTTAACGATAGAAACGGCCGTTTTTGGCGTTAAGGCGCGGTTAAAGCCCAATATTCACAAAAATTGTTTTCTTGGATTGTCGAGTATGACGTAACGCAATGAAACTATCCGACGCAAAAAATACAGTGGACAGAGAAACATTTTAACCGAATAGAATAGTAAAAAATAGTTTGATGTTCCCAATAAAAAATTTGGAAATTGCTCCACAAAAATAAACTTTGGCGTCGTCATCTCTGTATTATCAGCGACAACGACATTCTTTTTTTTAAAGAATTTAAGTAATAGAATTAGCATTTTTTTTAAACTTTAGCCGGACAATTATTTAATTTATTGTTTATATGTGTTTTTTTTTCTCTCTATCGTGCTTGTTAGTGATCTTAAGATTTGTACTACTTTTTCTGTTTTTACCCGTGAGAACCTGTAATTGGCTTTATGTTTTACATTCAATTGTTATCTATCTGTTAAAGCTGTTGGTTCTCCTTAAAATAAATAAATATTCTGAATAATCTAAAGAAAACCCGGAAAATAAATGCACATTTGCAGCTTACAACACAAATTTTATTTTCAATTTTCACCCTTATTTCAAGCCAGCTAATGGTGACAATAGATTACGCGGTTGTGGGCGTTTAAAATCGTAGTCAGTCCGTTCGCGTAGGAGGTTTAGTGTTGATTTTTTTATGCAAAAGTTCTACCTCGTCTGACTAAAAATGTGAGCATAGGAAATTTCAAAATGTTCCATATCTCCAGACTTATTAATTTTTCAATGGTGGCGCTGCCGGTTAGCAGCTAAACTCGCCTTAAACTGTCGTCTAGTGTTAGTGAAAAAAAAAAACATACGAGTTGAATTGAGAACCTCCTCCTTTCTTTTTTCGTCGGTTAAAAAGAGGCATATAGCAGATTATGTAGGCAACTATTCGGGTGATCGAAAACGTAGCAATTGTCAAATTCAGAGTTCGATTCCTAGAAGTAGAACGGTACCTATATCGGAGTGTTGCAATTTTCTGTAGTCAACAGAAAATGGTTTTATTGAGTTTAAAACCATATTGGGTTAATTAGCACTAGACACGGCAAAGTAAAACCTATATTCGTTCCGTTCGCACATTTTTGTTTCTTTTTATTTCTATAATCGCATTTCGCTCTTGACCGCTTTAAAGCGCAACAATGTAAGATAATTTTGTTCCCAAATATGGTTGCCGAAAAGGTAAGGAGATAGCCTTAAAGATGCCCTTATTTGTGCAACCGGCCACCAAGAGGTTGGCGCAAAATATTTTATTTATTGTTGATATCTCAGTTAGCGGGTTAAAAATCTGAAATTCATTGTGTGTGCACGTATGACGCTTAATTTCGCCAATATAGCGGGAAAATTTATAGTGGCAAAGTACCAAACTCATAATTTTATAGTATTTTAAGACCGACAACAAAGACTTGTTTTGTTATTTTATTTTCAGAGTCATCGTCTTGAATATTTCTTTCAACTTTCTTTGTTACATTCAAATGCGTACTTAGCACTTTTTTTACTCATTCGTGTGCCAGTCATTGTGCTAGAGGTTCCAGACGTGCCAGTACTAAAACTTTTGTATTATTGTCTATGATATTATTAGAGACAAGTGCGGTCTACCTATGTTGATTCAATCACATAAGAAATTCGAAATGGTTTAAGGCAAACAAACAACTACGACGAGAAATGGGCGAGATAATGATGACCTACCGCAACTTTATTCTTTATTCCATCTGGTACTTTTAGTACCGTTTCTCCCTCCTCCTTAGTAGCTTCCTCAAGAGATCCAAATCCATACTTTCAGTAATTCTATCATCTACTCTACAAATTTGTAACAATATTTGAATGTTTGACAAACACAAATTGGCGTCTATAAGCGTTCACACATATTTGCTATATTTAGAAAAAAAAATGCATTGAACCCACGCTACGCATTCACGCGTCCAAAATAACTTGACACTTCGGGGTGTCGCTGCTTGTCAAGAAAAATGTCAACCACCTGTCAAATTCAGTACTTACATTAATAGTTTCATATTTCGCCGCATCGTAACTTAAACTGGCGCCTTTTTTAGCGTTGTGACCCCGAACTACACTGCGTTTGGATAACCGCCAACACAGATGTATTATTAGAAATGTTATTAAAGGATCACTTTAGGGGAATTCGGTATTTTCAATGTGGAATGAGAGATATGTTAAGTAGAAGATAAATAGAGTACGAGGATCGGCTTTTATGACCGTGAAAAATAGGGGCAATTTGGCGGGATATAAATGGAGTGGATTAGGGAGTGTTTTATTCGGAACGGTATGTTCATCTTTATTTATACGTATTTCGTAGACTAACTTCAAATGATCTTATGAAGTTTGCCGAGAACTGCATGTAAATTATAAACTCAAACTCAAAGCATTTATTTCAAATAAACCAATTACAGGCACTTTTGAATTGTCAGTGGGTCGGTCAGTCAGAAAGATGAAGCTAGTTGCCCATTACAAAGCGTAGTAGATCCCTATGGAGAAGAACGGGCAAGAAACTCCACGGACACTCTTTTAAATCATAATATTTTTACAAAATATTGGTTACATCGTTCATGTTGAAAATATAGGTACATGTGAGAACAATGTAGAAAGACGTGCACGTTAAAAAGCGTCCGTAATAAAAAGATAAAAACTAAAACAACTAAATTAAATATTAAAATTAAAAATAAGCCATGGCAGCTAAGAGACGACCAGTCCCAACTGACGGCGCCCGTTCACGAACATGACGCATGGATCAGCACCATTTAGCTCAACCATTTTGAAGGGAACTTAATGATCCAACACACACGCCACCACCAGCGAGACATTTGAGTGAACATGACATACTCTCAACCGCCACGGCACACTCAAGTCAGTAAAAGACGTACCCAGTAAAAGGTAGCTTAATAGTAGCTACATAGTGCTCACACATGTGCTATGCAATTATATAATACTAAGAGATTGAATTTAAACAATGCAAAGAAAAAATTAAATTCCGCACTTTTATTCTACCATATCCCAAATTAAGATAACAAATTAATTATTGAAGTGTAGGTCAAGAGCAAGAGGAACTAACTGTTTTCAACAAAAGACGATCGTGATTTAATTTTCAGTAGTTTCGTGGTAAACCCTATGGCACAGAATAATAAATACAGTAGTCTATCTGGGCAGTGGCCTTGAATTAATTACCTACGGCTGCTCGGTAGATAAATACGTGTCCGTCTATGCATAACTGCCGTGAGCTCGAACTGTTGCATACAGTCCTACCAACTTATCTGTGAACTGAAAGAGGACGGCACCGTCGATGCGTCGACACAATCGAATGACATGCGTCGGCACAATCGAATGACATTTCAACATGACGGCCGTAGTTCCAATTTTCGCCATTTCACAGATAAGTTGGTAGGAGTGTACTGGTACTGACTAATCGGCCGTTTTCTATGAAGATAAACTACTGTATAATTATTATACTGTGCCTATGGACTTACAAACGTTCAAATCTAAAAAGTAGGTAAGAAAGAGCTTTGTATCCAGCAGGACTAAAACAGAATAGGTATGCTCTTTTCATCACAGAAAAACGATTGTTCTTCATCATATTCATCTACAGACAAATACCAGACCCCAATTATTACCATAGACAGACAACGAGCCTCATTCATTATTACAAACTTCGAAAATCGAAGCCCCGTATAAAAGCAAAAAAAAAAAAACTTTCCGGAAGTGATGTCAACCACATGTGTGGTTGTACAAAGCTACATTGTATCGTTGGCCAGTTATGGCCACACATAGTGGAGTGACAAGCAAGTGCAATGAACCGAATATAAATATCATTGTTATGGATCATTCGGTTTGAGGATAAACTGCCATTCTGGTTTTTTTAACGATATTTTTACATGGGTATTTGAATAGGTAAACGATTTAGTACCTATCTAGTTTCAGTGTTAATAAAACTTTAACGGTCTTATTACAAAACGAGGTTTTCTTCTGTCATGGTTTAAGCCATCGAGCCCGTTTTTGTAATAAGAACCTAGCTGTGATAGAAATACAGTTCTTTATACAAATCTGATAACTTAGTCTGGTACTAAGTTCTCAGTTTTGTAAAACTGACAACTTCTTAGGTCTTATTACAAAACGAGGTTTTTCTTCTGTCATGGTTTAAACTATCGAGCCAGTTTTTGTAATAATAACCTAGCTGTGATAGAAATACAGTTCTTTATTCAAAACTGACAACTTAGTCCGGTACTAAGTTGTCAGTTTTGTAAAACTGACCACTTAATGTGTTGGAATAAAGTTCGAAATTCAAAAAAGCGTCCATGGTTGAAACCTCGGTTTGAAGATGAACCTTGTTTTGTAATAAGGCGGAATGTGTCGGAATAAAGTTCGAAATTCAAAAAAGGGTCTATGGTTTAAATCTGGGTATGAAGATGAACCTTGTTTTGTAATAAGACGGTAAGTATCTATAGACTGTACGTCTGACAACTGTCCATAGTCCAAACAGACCTCATAAACTTTCGGGGTTTTTAGTAATAGGGATGATGTTTGGGTAAAAAAAAAATGTATTTAGTCCGTCAGTCAGATAATAAAAAAATATTAGACACGTAATTTTTACTTTATCATTTATTAATAATAAAAACTTTTTTTTACAAAAAAATACAACCGACTTCCAAAAACAACACTACAAAGTGAAAAATAACTTTAATTTCGGAAGTCGGTGTCTAATAGTTAAATGTATTTTCGTTTTTTGCCACCGACTTCCGAAATTAAAGTTATTTTTCACTTTGTAGTGTTGTTTTTGGAAGTCGGTTGTATTTTTTTGTAAAAAAGTTTTTATTTTTCACTTTTTAGTTGTAGTAGCTACCCCACACAAATTCTAATACCACTACCTGCAAAACAAACTAGAACACCGTCCATATAGGTAAAAGTGGGGAAAAAAATACGTATTATTGAAGCTAACTCAAAAAGTACCGAAGCAAAGTTAATCAATTTTATATGGGACCAACTGTGATGACCCTCTCGAATAAAACAAAAAAAAATCCAAATCAAAAGGTTCCGACGAATTGAGAACCTCCTCCTTTTTGGAGTCGGTTAAAAAAAATACTTAGATGCTGGGGGCTCACTACGTCACACCTATAACAAACTACGTATAAAATCTAGCAAGGAGTGACGTCATGCCACATTTTAATTCAATGTATCGCCGTAATCTTTTGTTTTCGTATAGAAAGAAAAAATACGTGTCCAATATTTTTTAATAATCAAAAGAAGGAAGACAAAAAAAAAAACATATTTTGTCGTCATCCACATTGCTATGTCCCCACAGCTGGGACTCAGGCCTCGTCTCTGTCAGAAGGAGTGGGCCGTAATCTACTACACGGGCCTAATTCGGGTTGGTGTACAGTCATGTACATCAGTGGGGTAACAATTTGACATTGACAGCACCTTTATGTCCTTGCACTAAGGGAGAAATTTCCACCACCACCACTGATTTGCACGGCTGTACTGACGTCACATATATTCGAATTTTTGCTTTTTTTTTACATTTTGATTTCTTCTAGATGTTTTCCTTCACCGATTAAAGTGCTCCTGCATGTTTAGCATCAATTACTAATTAAAGCTGACCATATCGGTAATTAGAAATGAAATTAAGCAATTAATAAATATCGCACCAGGTAAACAATGATCTGTAGCTATTTGAAAATTGGAAAGCGTTATGCGTTCCGCGTCGGAAGAGCATTGTCTCGTGCGGTGCGGTAGGAGGTAGGACAGATACACGCGTGCGATTATTAGTCGGGGAAATAATGATGCCTATTACGCACTGCGGCAGATCACTACAATCGAACGTATGACTAGTAGATATGTAGGTACATATACCTAGGGTAGGGCCCATAGAAATATATATCTATGGTAGGGCCACTGACAAATTTATATTAATTCGCTTGTTATAATAGATTCAGAATTTTGACAGGATTTTTTTTCGCAACAGCTTTAGTTTTTATATTTGTTTATACTGAGACGTTTTTTTGAGAATTTAATCATTTTTTTCCTAATTATAACATAATAATTTATACAGAAAAGTGACCACAATCCCATTTAGTACAACATTTTTTTTATAAAAGTTCCAAACCTGCTTAGGCCAAATAAAAAACCAAGACATAGCGCTGCGAACAATACAGTGAATTATGCTCAAAACTACACCTCGCTCTGTGCATACACGTTCACACGCACACGTTTACAACAACCTACAACAAAACTACAACCTCACTAAGCCGACGTACGCACGGACGTAAAAATATCGCGGCGGGATTTTATCGCGCACTGAATTTTCAACTCTCAGTGTTGAGCCGAGCTTCGAGAATCCAACCTAACAATAACAGAGCGTCTAAAAAACATACTGTTGGTTTTTCAACTCTCGGCACTAAGCAGTGCGTTGAAAATCCAGTGCGCGAAAAAAAATCGCCGCGATATTTTTACGTCCGTGCGAACGTCGGCTTAGTGCACACATCATGTTTATGAAACCGGCCTCACGTCACTGTTGACGGCGCTATGTCTTGGTTTTTTATTTGTTCTGACTTCCAAACCCTGATTTTGTACCTAATTGACACTCATTGAATAAAATGTAGGTACCTAAGTTTTTGTTGCTCGTGAGACGACTTGTCGAGCCTACACACCGCCTACAACTGTATAACTGTACCGCTCACTAAAACTACAACTCATTTACTTAAATTGGCACTAACAGCTTCACGTGTGGTCCGATTATGAATGTGTTAACCCCGTTTCTTTCCGTTGGTGTCGATATAAATATTTAATAATATAATAAAATTCTAGACTTAATGTAAATTTATTTATTTAATACCTAATGTTCTAATTGATAATTACAGACACAATATTCAAGTTTTAAATTATCTTGCCGCGCCCCAACGGGGTTATGTACTCATTAGTTGTAAGCAAAGCCTGTAACTGTGTGAACATTGTGCAATAAATAAATAATAATGATGGACAAAACATTTTTACAAAAAAATACAACCGACTTCCAAAAACAACACTACAAAGTGAAAAATAACTTTAATTTCGGAAGTCGGTGTCGGTGTCGGTATTAAATGTATTTTCGTTTTTTGCCACCGACTTCCGAAATTGAAAGTTATTTTTCACGTTGTAGTGTTGTTTTTGGAAGTCTGTTGTATTTTTTTGTAAAAATGTTTTTATGTTTCACTTTTTAGTTGTGTACCTACCCCACACAAATTCTAATACCACTATCTGCAAAACAAACTAGAACATCATCCATATAAAAGTGGGGAAAAAATACGTATTATTGAAGCTAACTCAAAAACTACCAAAGCAAAGTTAATCAATTTTATATGGGACCAACTGTGATGTATACCCTCTCGAATAAAACAACAAAAAAATCCAAATCGGTCCAGCCATCTTCGGGTAATCGGGGAACATACATAAAAAAAAAATAAAAAAAAAAAAAAGGTTTCGACGAATTGAGAACCTCCTCCTTTTTGAAGTCGGTTAAAAAGTAATAAATGAAAAGCCCCCTCGGCTTTTGGTTTTTGGTAACACCAAAAGCACATCACCGACTCTGAAAATAGTTATTATTAGGGGGGGTTATTATCAGTGAAGCATGTGAAGTCAGTAAGTCCAACTAGCTCTTGAGTCTTCTTGGTATCACTATACAGTCCAAATGAGCGTGGATAGTGGCGCTGCTTGGCAAGGAAGATGTCAAAAACCTGTCACATCTAGTAAGTACCAAGTGTCTATTCCATATATTCTATACTAGTAATAAAAGCTGAAGAGTTTGTTTGTATGTTTGAACGTGCTAATCTCTGGAACTACCAATCGGATTTGAGAAATTCTTTTTTCATTTAATAGCCCAATTCTTGAGGAAGCTTATAGGTTAATTAACATCACGATATGACTCTTAGGAGCCGAGCAAAACGAAAAAAGGCAGAAAGAACGCTAAGCGAAAACTAAGTAAAGACAATGGCGGGTGATGCGATTCGACGCGGTGGGTCAGAGGAACAAGAATTTACACGCAGACGAGAAGCTAGTACTTACCTATTTCATGTACTAGTTCTCTATTTCGTCACGTCAATGAAATAATACAGTCATACTTAAATAATTGAATAATTAATAAGAAAATACCTACTTGAATGAATAACTAAATAATACAGACACCTGCCTCGCTCACAGACATTTTACACATCCAGAGAGAGAGAGTATCAGAGTTAATTAATTATTTTAATGTGCATGCGTTAGAATGTTAAGACTTACATTTATTAGATTGATTAATCCTACATAATGATAGAAGGTATAAATTTAATTATTGTGTCATTATAATTTAAATGTTTGCTAGTTAGCCCTCAAAGTTTGCGATGCCTGGAAAAGGCCGCTAAGTTGTAAGTACCTACTTTTGTAAAAGACCTCAAAATGTACACTTAGTATGCAAATAAATCTTTGACTTTGACTTTGACGTTCTGCATGATGCAGGACTGTATAAATGCACTATGTTTTTTATGGATAACAAGCGTGTCAGTACCACCTACTAAACGAATTCATTATGGAAATAACATTCACTTTATCACGTAATATTCATTCTTAGATCTGATCTACGCTAGCGACTCATCGCATAGAAATCCGACAAATCGTCGGTGTGTGGGCGGCCTAACATCAAGCAATACATATCTCAAGTCATTATGAGAAGTTTCACTCATTACAATTACCATTTACGACGGAAAACTTAAATTAATTAAACATAAAGAAAATAATAATTAATTATTGTTAACCAGAAAATAGAAAGTTTGCACTAGTTAGGTGCTACTAGGGGGCTCGTGGCTAAGTAATAACAGCCGCACGGGTCGATCGATCAGGTCTGTGGATGGGTGACCATCTTTACATACTAAGACCCCTCCGTGCCTCGGAGGTCCCGGCTGTCATTCGTGGATCTTTGACAGTCGTTAAGGGTCGTCAGAAGCCCTAAAGTCTGACAACAAGTCTAACCAAGGGGTATCGTATTACCCAGTAACTGGGTTGTGGAGGTCAGATAGGCAGTCGCTCCATGTAAAATACTGGTACTCAGCTGCCCGTTAGACTGGAAGCCGACCCCAACTTAGCTGGGAAAAGGCTAGGCAGATGATAATGCACTAATTAGGTACCGACTAGTTTTATTTGATCATCGCGAAATGAAGAAAAAATTAAAGAATAAAAGATTTTTATTTCATTGTTAAAGACTACTGACGCTTTGGCGTCATCATGAAAAATTAAATAGGTTCACTTGGTACCTAAAAAACTTTTTTACAAAAAAATACAACCGACTTCCAAAAACAACACTACAAAGTGAAAAATAACTTTAATTTCGAAAGTCGGTGTCTAGTTAAATGTATTTTCGTTTTTTGCCACCGACTTCCGAAATTAAAGTTATTTTTCACTTTGTAGTGTTGTTTTTGGAAGTCGGTTGTATTTTTTTGTAAAAAAGTTTTTATTTTTCACTTTTTAGTTGAGTACCTACCCCACACAAATTGTAATACCACTACCTGCAAAACAAACTAGAACATCATCCATATAAAAGTGAGGAAAAAATACTTATTATTGAAGCTAACTCAAAAACTACCAAAGCAAAGTTAATCAATTTTATATGGGACCAACTGTGATGTATACCCTCTCGAATAAAACAAAAAAAATCTAAATCGGTCCAGCCATCTTCGAGTAATCGGGGAACATACATAAAAAAAAAATTAAAAAAAAAAAAGGTTCCGACGAATCCTCCTTTTTGAAGTCGGTTAAAAATGACACGCATGATTTTATTGGCACACAGTCGATCGGATTAAAACTAAAATAACCTAACAAAATGTCATACCGACTAGAACTTAAGCGGCTAATTCACTAGGCTGATTTCAGATACTTTATCAATTAAATACGTAGTTAATGCAGCGACCATTTCCTTACACTCGTCTGAATTCAGTAACAGAGCCATTTAGACGTCTAAATTCAGCCAAGTGAAATAGCCTCTTTATCAATTAATTGTGTTTTGTGTCCTGTCATCCCGTGTTAGTAAGTACCACAGGACCCGATTTGTAAATCTGGCACTACTGTACGCAACTGTACATACTTACGCAACGTTAAGATATTATAACCTGGAGCTAGACCACCACCTCTTAAAGCAGTATTATTTTAATCTTACATGAGTGTGGGAAAGAGATGGAGCTAGACGTCCTGTATAGCTCCATCTCTTTCTCACACTGAAGTAACATTAAAATAATACTGCTTTAAGAAGTGGTGGTTGGCCCCCTGGCCGCCGCGCCGCCCGGGCCAGGGTCGCGGGTTGTTCGAAAGAGTTACCGTGATCCTGGCATAGGCAGCTGAAGGAACACGGGTGGGTTTTAGTCAGTAAAAGTCTGACACGCTCTCCCGCTCCGCCCACACCGGGAGAAGTCATTTGATGATTTCCCATACACAAAAAAAAAAACATTAAGTATTACCAGTGCCAGCTGTTTTAGGACCCATTGGCTTGGCACGCGACGATGGGAAGAGACCAGACGGAATGACCATAATGCCTTGGAAGGTAGGTAGGCCTTTGGTGTGGGATGCAACGTGTATTGACACCCTTGCGCCATCCCATCTTCCTAGCACGGTGGGCTGTGCTGGGGCGGCTGCTGCGGGTGCGGAAAACCTCAAACGGCGCAAATACTCTAATGTTATTGGGACTTATATGTTTGAGCCGTTTGGGGTTGAAACACTAGGGCCATGGGGTCCGAGTGCCCTTTTAGTTTTTCGGGACATCGCCAAGCGGTTGGTCGACTCTACACGTGACCAAAGGGCTGGCCTATTTTTTGGCCTAAGAATTAGCATTGCCATACAACGTGGCAATGCTGCCAGCCTTTTGGGCACTTTTCCTGTCGACAGCGATGCGGACGAATTTTTTGATGCCCTATGATTATTTCCCCTCCTTTTTTATATACTTGTACATATTTTTTGTTTTTAAGATTGTTAGATTTTAAATTTTGTAAGTATAACCTAAAATAAACCACTTGTATAATTATTCCAGTCGGCCTAAAACTTTCAATTTCTTTGTAAAAACTGATGATTTCACCAAGTTTATCATGAGTTTACTAGGAATCGTTAAATGTTTATTACATTTCGTACAATTTTCCTTCCAATGAAACACAATGAGTAATGTTACGGGTACGGCTAATAATATTATAGTACAGTCAACGGCATATCAGTGGTAACACTAGCACAGTGCACTACAAAAACCGTACTTACTGCTACAATCCTACCAATTTATCTGTGAACTGAAAGAGGACGCCACCGTCGATGCGTCGACACAATCGAATGACATTTCAACATGACGGCCGTAGTTTCAATTTTCGCCATTTCACAGATAAGTTGGTAGGAGTGCGTACTCCTTGATATGCAATGGCCTTTGTAATCCCATGAAACATGAGGTTCCAGGGGCTAGTGTGTGAATCTTTGGTTTAATTCGAGCAATCGTGTCTGGTCAAACCACGCTAGGGTCGGTGCATTTCATTCATTCATTCATATTACAACTAGAAATTGTCCAACTGACAGGTGTCAGGAACGCATTCTCTGTACGGCCGGACTGTAGAGTGCTACAAGGATCTCAAGAATTCGCACGTAAGAGCTTAGCAGGGACTGTCCTAGACCATCCAGCACCCTAATTACTTAATACACTATCAATCGGAATCGGTTTCATTTTGACAGTTCAACAACATTCATTGCGTTATTTTCGTTGTTAAGTAGACAAATTTTTCGAACTTAAGAAGCAAAGGATTAGCGATTTGCTTCAAAATGATTCATATTCCGATTGATAGTGTGTTACGCAATTAGGGTAGGACTTGAGACCTATTAATTTGCTTCAATTATGTACCCACCTAGTGCTATTAGTCACAGTCCACTGAAATATTATAAAAAATACAAAAAGTGAGTCTGTCTATCTGTAGCGACAGTTTTACTTTAAAATAATCGAATCGATTTTTATTGATTTTGGCAGAGTTGAATTGACCCAAATCGTCTAGAAATTAATCTATAAATATTTTTAGTATTGGCATAAACGGGGTTACAGAAAAAATGTGAAGCCCTGACTCCAGAATTAGGTTAGAGTATCTGTGTTTCAAGAGTCAGTGACTTCTTCCAGTGAGGTTATAATTAAGCCAGAATGATTTTAATCATAATCATAATCATTTATTTGCAATAAGTATACTTACAGTATAGTGTAGTTTGTATAGTTTACTTACCATAATTTCTCAATAGCAGCCGACACCCTAATTGCGTAACACATTATCAATCGGAGTTGGTTTCATTTTGACAGTTCAGCAACATTCATTGCTTTATTTACGTTGTCGAGCAGACATATTTTTCGAACATATGAAGCAATTGGACTAGCTAATACGGGCTGGTATCCGCAACTACACGTCAATGCGTGTATTTTGCGTATAGGAAGCAATGGACTAGCAATTTGTTTCAAAATGATGTTTAAATGATGTTTTTGTTGTTTGTTTGTTTGATGTGATGTTTGTTTCAACTCCGATTGATAATGTGTTACGCAATTAGGGTGCAGGTCTGGATTTGTGGGAGAGGCAACAGCCGCGCCCTCGCGCCCCTAGCCGCCGTAGGAGACGCCCTGGGCGGCGGGAATCGATTGCCGATTCCTGGCCACCGTAGGCGCGGGCTTGCGGACGACGAGTAATGGGCAGCTCGCCGTCCGGTAAGGACCAGGCCCGGGTCGACGGCGCGTTGTGTTCCACGCGCGCCTCAAAGAGATGTCAGCAGTGACGGGGTCAATTGGGCCGACGCCGCCGGGGTCGCGGGTAGTTCGAAAGAGATACCGTGGCCCTGGCACGGGCAGCTGAAGGAGCATGGGTGGGTTTTAGTCAGTAAAAGTCTGACACGCCCTCCCGCCTCTGCCCGGAGCGGGAGAAGTCATTTGATGATTTCCCATCCACAAAAAAAAAAAAAAAAAAGGTCTGGATTTGTGCCCGGTTGATGGCAATAGGCTCGCCCCCAAGCCAACAAGGGTTACATACATAACTGGCGAAATGTGGGTGCAATTAGGTATATGTACTGTGAGGGCTCGAACCTCACAGTAGGAGGCTAGCTACTGAATAAAAGAGGAAAGCCGATGGGCGAAGGGCCGAGGGCCTCTTTAATTATTATACTCAGTTTCAGACTTAAAAATATATCACACTGCCTATGCGAAGCCCTAGTAGAATCTGCACCCGAATTGCATATCACATTATCAATCGGAGTTGGTTTCATTTTGACAGTTCAACAACATTCATTGCGTTTTTTACGTTGTCGAGCAGACAAATTTTCGAACATAATGAAGCAATGGATTAGCAATTTGTTTCAAATTGATTCACATTCCGATTGATAATGTGTTACGCAATTAGGATGCTGGCTGCCACCATTGAACAAAAGCAAGCTTCGCCTTTTTTCAATAGTCCATAGTCATTCGATGGTTGAATGATATAATGTCTGCCAGTATCATGTTAGGGTTGCCATATGCAACAAAACCCCTACAGTACCTACACCTCTGCCGCACTGCCAAGAGCGCAAAGTGCGCCAGAAGTTTTCACTTCAAAAACAGAAAAGCAAAGCCGTAGCGCAGAGCTAGGCGTGGTACTATAAACAAGTACAATACATTCCTTGTCAATTTCTCAGTAACCAATCGCTTTGATAGCATTATTAAAGAGTTTACAAATGACATTACCACAGATAAGATATTACTCGAACGATTCCCGAGTAAGTATGAGTGTATGAAGATTAGTTGTGAGCTAACTAGCCTCGCGGTAAACGTGACTTTGATGTTGCCGGTACTTGCTTGGGGAACTCATTCAAGGTGAGTTTTTTACCCGACTACGGCAAAGCCCAAAGGAAGGGTTATGATTTTAGCAGTCTATGTATGTATGTATGTATGTATTTACGTGTGTTCCACCGTAGCCCCTAAATTACTGAACCGATTTTAATGAATGAGGTATCAATAGATTTGTAATAATGGTTCGGGTGACATGGGCTATATAAATTCTCCCTAAATTTAATATGGTGGACATTACCTAGAATAAAAATTACAAATTACAATCATGAAGTGTGCGCGTGTGTGTGTGTGTGGGGAAAATGTACTCAGATAGTTTTTTTTTACAAAAAATACTACTTATAAATACTATTACTATATTATTAATACTACTAGACTAGTAATACTAATAATACTATTAGACGACACGGTTGGCGCAGTGGTTGAGCGATTGACTGCTGCGCAGCATGTCGCGGGTTCGATTCCCGCACGGAACAAATATTTGTACGACCTACAAGTATTTGTTCCGAGTCTGGGTGTTTTTCTATCTATAATATGTATGTATTTACAAAAAAAAAAAAAATGTATATAAGTAGTTTATCAGCCATCTCGTTACCATAACACAAGCATTAGGTTGCTTAGCTTGGGGCTAGATGGCGTTGTGTGATATGTCCAAACATATTTATTTATTTATTTATTTATTATTATTTATTTACTTATTTCCAATCTCTGTTTAAAATCGTTTGTTTTCCATCTTATGACCATAGCATCTATTAGATTCTGACTATTCATAAATTCATTTACCTATCAATATTACATTGACCTCATTATGATACTCGTAGCTATAATAATATCATTTCGATATCCCGCTAATCGAACAAAAAAGTCGTGAACTTAACGGTCACCCATCGAATAATTGGCCGGATTAAAGTACAAAGCAGATGAGTTAGCACTTGTGGCAATATTAGGGGGATAACAACGCTAATTTTGTGTTTTATTAAATTCCTATAATACCAAAATAATTTGGATTTTTCATAAGTATGTGTTATTTGACTCTGCTGTACTAAAACCGAAACATGATTATTTGCCTAAGTACTTGAATTTTCTTCGATATAATAAAAAGTAAGTTTTAAACTTTACTGAAAATCACTCTCTAAAAAGTATGAAACAAGAAAATATTCTCATCTGAAATTAGAAAAAGACAGACAAATTGAAATTCCGGAGTCACAACGTAATCTGTTCGATTTATGCCCCTAACATGACGGATTTTTTTTTGTCCCACTGCTGGGCAAAGGTTTGTATGGTCTTAGTTGAACTTAGTTATTCATTCGACATCTGATGAACTAATTATTATTATTATGTATTTAAAAACTCAATAATGTTTTCCTTGTAAATTGTTTACAGTTCGGCTTATGGTTTTATACAGACGGGCAACTTAAGATCGCACGTTAGCTGCTAAAAGTTGCTGGTAATTAATAAAATTCTTAAAAGGTTGAATACCTACTTATTCATATAATAATTTATCATCAATTATGTAACGTGCAACAAAAGAGAATAAATACATCGAAGCGTGGTTTAGCTTGGTGTGTAAGTGTTAGTTAGCTAGTTTGACGCGCGAGATAGAAGACTCTCATGCGCATCGTTTAAATGTAGATTTATGAAAAAAGCTATACTTATATCAATTTTTAGCTTGGTAAGTTCTTAACATATATTTAAAGCAAATTTTACTGCACAATAAGGAACTGCTTACGTATAATCGTATATGTAATATGTAATAACAGCCGCACGGGTCGATCCATCAGGTTACGCTACGCTTGCCGGGGTTGATCCGTGGATAGGTGACCATCTTTACATACCGAGACTTCTCCGTGCCTCGGAAAGCACGTTAAGCCGTTGCATTGGTCCCGGCTGTCATTCGTGGATCTTTGACAGTCGTTACGGGTCGTCAGAAGCCCGAAAGTCTGACAACCAGTCTTACCAAGAGGTATTGTATTACTCGTACCCAGTTAATGGGTTGTGGAGGTCAGATAGGCGGTCGCTCCATGTAAAATACTGGTATTCAGCTGCATCTGGTTAGACTGGAAGCCGACCCCAACATAGTTGGGAAAAGGCTAAGCAGATTGATTACGTATAATCGTATAAAACAGAAAATAGACGGTGCTACTTTGGAATTTTTTGCCATCGAAAAAATTTCAAGTAATCATGTTTCGGTTTTAGTACAACAGTAGACAATATAGTCAAATAACACATAATGGAAAATCCAAATTATTTAAAACTAGGAATTTTAAAAACACAAAATTTATCGAGAATTCATAATTTCGCCAAGTTTTAAACAAAGTTTCCAATCTTTATATACTGTCGAGCGCAGCTCCACAATTTATAATTTAAAATATTAAGTTTGGCTCACCGAAGCGAAATAATTAACATCGCACTTTTCCGCCAACGTCCCTGAGAATTTATCCCAAAAACAAACTTAACACTGTAATCCCAAAAAAAAAAAAAATTAAATAGGTATGGGATAAAATTACAAATTAACTATTTTTGGACCTTTTCCTTTACTTGTGCTGTGAGACCTTGCTTCTTGCCCAATTTCATTATTCTGGATCAACGGGAAGTAGGTACCCTACCTATAGGTTTGATTTGCTTGCGAGTATCAAAATATACAGCAGTCAGCTAGGGTAGTCAGCTTTGTGAAGAGAGAATAAATGATATACCTACTTACTTATATAAAAAAAAAGTTCACATAAATGACCGAATTTTTTAATTGCGTTGACATAGAAGCTTGATTTTTTAGAACTCCAAGGGACCATAGACCTACGTATCACGCGTTCTTGAGAAAAAGGGTCTTGACAGACTGACAGACAGACGGACGACGAAGTGATATTATAATGGTTCCGTTTATTCCTTTTGAGGTATGGAACCCTAAAAAGTTATTTTATAATTAACTAGCGACTCGCCCTGCTTCGCGCAGTTTAAACGATTTGGCAAATCATCGAGATTTATTTATTAGGTATAAGTAAGTTTACTTTGAACGTAATACATATGAAATTCAGAAATAAATTCTCTAAAAATTTATTTATGTTTTTAAAAATTCTCTTTTTTTATTTATTTTTGTTTTTTGTTTTCAAGCTATTATGTTATTATTGTGTTTTAGTTTAGTTGGTGATCTTCCTGCGCTAGTCACAATAAATACTTTTTCTTTCCTTCTTTCTTTCTAAAAACAGCATCAAAATCCGTTGCGTAGTTTAGAAGAACAACACGGTCACACAGACAGACACCAAAAGCGACTTTAATTTATAATATGTAGATACAGATAGATACTCAACTTAGATACTTTGAAATTGAATAAATGAACACATCTACAACCCACAAAAAAGTTGCTCACCAACCAACGCGTTGCATTCTCAGCATCCCGTCTGCACCGGACCTAACTTCGATCGTTCGTTCAACTCCGGCGCATGCGTCATTGACTTTATTTAGATTCATAGAGTGTTAACCTTGGTCTGGTGTCATCTTCCGATGGACATGCGCTTTTGGTCTCGACTGGACGGGACTTTAAATGGAGTAGTGGGACAAGGAATGGAGTGTACAGTTACGGAAATTATTTTTTGGGCAAATTGATCCGAGAATGACAGTTGTATGAAATGGCATGGGAAATAATTTCCCTGACTGTAACTATTTATGGAAAAAATACTTTTTTTTTAATGATTCGATTAGAAGGGAAGGTTGGTTGGAAGGTCCTATTGTTGTGTTGGGGTTATGATTAGCGCTTAGCATCATAGTGAAGTTTGACAAGTGGTTCTGCTGCTGGTCGTTGTTTCGATTCTCATAAGAAACAATATTTATATGTAGCTACAGACGCAAGCAAGTCAAGCCACCCGAAACTTAAAAATTTTCACAATCAACCTTGAACCTAATGCTTTGGCGATAAAGATGAAAATCTATTAAAGAAATTTGACAGATTGTAGTAGCTTGATGTGCACGTCACGTGCACGTACGTACGTACGTGCGTGTACGTGCACGTTGTCTGTACGTACTTTAAGGGGATACATCGATAAATTTTGTGTCTTTAAAATTCCTATAAAACCAAATGTATATTATTATGGTTAAATAATTTTGATTTTCCATGTGTTATTTGACTATATTGTCTACTGCTGTACTAAAACCGAAACATGATTACTTACTTTAAATTTTTTCGATAGAAAAAACTCCAAAATACGAGTAGCACCAGTTCCTTATTGTGCAGTAAAATTAGCTGTAAATCGAAGGTATTTCAATTTTTTTAAGAACTTACTGAGCTAAAAATTGATTTAAGTGTAGCATATTGTCCTAAATCTACATTTAAACGAGTCTTCTATCTCGCGCGTCAAACTCGAAAGCCATAGCGCCATTTCACTTACACACTGATCTAAACCACGCTTCGATGTATCCTCTTAAATATGTCTTTTTCGAGGCTGATTCAGCAGAAAGAAAGTAGATACTATTAATTAAAATTTAATAAAATTAATTTATATTGACGGACCCTGAAACAGGGATATTGCTCGCTAATTTTCAACACTCTCCCGCCATACCTGCTATCAGTTCATCCAAAAAAAAAGTAAGTTCTAAAACCAAAACCCGACTACTGAAAAATCACGCTCGCCGCGGTCGGTCTGTAACCAATTAAATTAATATTATTTACCTCCACTTTTACTTATTTTTAACAATTTAAACATATTTAACAGCGCATTTAATGTAACAGCGCGCACAGGTCGATCAATCAGGTTAAGCTACGCTTGCCGGGGTCGGTTCGTGGATTGGTGACCATCTTTACATACCGAGACTCCTCCGTGCCTCGGAAAGCACGTTAAGCCGTTGGTCCCGGCTGTCATTCGTGGATCTTTGACAGTCGTTACGGGTCGTCAGAAGCCCGAAAGTCTGACAACCAGTCTTTCCAAGGGGTATCGTATTACCCAGTTAATGGGTTGTGATGGTCAGATAGGCAGTCGCTCCATGTAAAATACTGGTATTCAGCTGCATCTGGTTAGACTGGAAGCCGACCCCAACATAATTGGGAAAAGGCTAGGCAGATTGATTTTAACTATTTAAACATATTCATTTAGTTAAACATTATTATGACACTATTATACGCATATTTGTAATGTGCTCGTCAAGAACTTTCTTTTTTGATACCAAACATGTCATTTATTATCTCAATTTAATTTTTTTCGAGGTCAGAAATTTACGTGTAGGTATATATTTAAAAAAACTGTGCCTTTTGATATTCTTTGTCGCTACATTTTTAAATAACCAACGTCATACATAATGACTTTCTCATGGAGGATCACTGACTCCCAAGTCACAGGTATAAACCTAGTTTGGGAGCCAGGGTAAACATAGGTCATGTTTGAGACTTCTGTTTACTTTAAATATGTCATGTCTGTAACAAAGCTGTCTCGATTTGGATTTCGGTAGTTTTTGAGTTAGCTTCAATAATACGTATTTTTTCCCCACTTTTATATGGATGATGTTCTAGTTTGTTTTGCAGGTAGTGGTATTTGAATTTGTGTGGGGTAGGTACACAACTAAAAAGTGAAAAATAAAAACTTTTTTACAAAAAAATACAACCGACTTCCAAAAACAACTACAACAAAGTGAAAAATAACTTTAATTTCGGAAATCGGTGTCTAGTTAAATGTATTTTCGTTTTGTGCCACCGACTTCCGAAATTAAAGTTATTTCTCACTTTGTAGTGTTGTTTTTGGAAGTCGGTTGTATTTTTTTGTAAAAAAGTTTTTATTTTTCACTTTTTAGTTGTGTTTTTGAAATAAAGAAACAATTTTATTTTTTATTTTTTTTTTTTGTGTTCATTACAAATCAATAAAATGTACGGAACAGTTGATTTTTGCCGCGATTTCAGATTTGGTTCCGTAGTAAGTAAATAAATATTATTTAGTACAATTTTCAGTTATAGAGTAGGTAGGTAAACAAAAGGGACAGAAACTAAGACAAAGACTGTAAAAAATACTTAACTAATTAATAGGTAAGTATTAAAGTTCCAAGAGGAAAATTAATTAGCTATGTAGGTACTTACTCCGCCCTAAAATAACATTAATTTTTAATTAAGTATGTAAACATAAAGAGGAAGCTCTGAAACCCAATTAATTCTATGAAGTTAATAAATTATATTATTATTTATTTTATACTACGTAAGTACGCGTGTAAATGATTAATAATAATTAGGTAGGTACCTACATGAATAAGAATCGATTTCTTTCCTGTTTGTCTGTGGTTATACAGAATATGTATGTTTATCACTACAAGATTTATTTGGTGCGTGGCATTGATATAAAAACTAAATACTGGACGACTTTTTTACGGTCTTTAAAAAAATAGGCAATAATAGGTGAACGGAGGAGAAGCCTATGGCATACCTACCCCTTTTTTTTTTTTTTTTTTTGTGGATGGGAAATCATCAAATGACCTCCCGCTCCGGGCAGAGCGGGAGGGCGTGTCAGACTTTTACTGACTAAAACCCACCCGTGTTCCTTCAGTTGCCCGTGCCAGGGCCACGGTATCTCTTTCGAACTACCCGCGACCCCGGCGGCTGGCATACCTACCTAACCAAAGACTATTAAACCACAATACTCTTTGTACCTAACGTTTAAAAAAAAAAAATCAAGTCTTATGCAGGTTGTTTATTGCATATGGTTTGAATTTCGAACGTTTAAAAAAAAAATCAAGTCTTATGCAGGTTATTTATTGCATATGGTTTGAATTTCGATATTTTTAAACGATTTATTACTTTTTTTTTTCAAAATTTCTGTTTTATTGTTCTAAAATTAAAAGTTTACATCGAATTTGATACTTAGATCATGAGATAGGCTTCCACTCCTTTTACCTAATATAGGTACCTACTTACCCTATTTTTTTTATTTTTAGTTTTTGGGATAAATTTAAATGTATTTATTAATTTGTATGGGACGGCTGATTATTTCTCGCGATTACGATGTTGATGCCATGGAAAAAGTTGTTCGATTTGATGGTCTATACCAATGATATTATATGTAAAAAGACGTAGATAGGTTACCGACCCAACATTCGGTGTTCAAAAACGGCACAATTTCGTACGATTAGATGACATGTGGAAGTAGGACGGCATGTCTTAATTAACGGGAGCGGAAAAGAGACATGACGACGAAAATGTGGCTAATTAGCCAGATTTTGACGTGCCACTTGCGGAGCGTGTATAACCTATCTACCTCTTTCTACATATAATATCATTGGTCTATACCACACCCTTAAATTCGACGAGGAAGCAAAACGACACGTTGTATAACCGACGACAAGTGACAGTTAGATATTATTATGTAGCTAACTAATTAACACGGCGCACCCAGTCAGCCCCGCTACTGCCCTTCTGCTAGCTAATATTTTACCAGGCATGTTCTAAAGTTCGTTTTTTAATCCCAGATAGTAATTTGACATTTCAAATGTTCTTTCCAACATTTTATTTCATTTCATAGTTTGACCACAGTCTATACATTTTTATACTGTGGTTTGACATTTGCACCTGTCAAATTATAACCTGGGATTCTAAAACGAACTGTACTTACAGGGTCGCCGGGACATCGGCACACCATCTGTTACGGGTTACCATAGATTCAGTACATATTCTGGAGCCTCCTGCCACCATTATTTTATTCTGTGCCCTTTTTTTTTGTCGATGGGAATTCATCAAATGACTTCCCCCGCTCTGTGCGGAGCAGGAGGGCGTGTCAGACTTTTACTGACTAAAACCCACCCGTGTTCCTTCAGTTGCTCTCATTCGAACAACCCGCGACCCCGGCGGTATTCGTCCCCAGCGTTGAAAATTTTCTTGTTATAAAAAAAAAATCTGCACTTTCCTACAAAACTGCAGTAAGTAGGTACCTACGCAATCAAAATGTACCTATGGGACAATTATTTTTTTTAATAACTGAAGAAAAATTTTATCTCAGGGTGCTCCAGAATCATGTACTGAATCCATAGAAATATAAAAAACAGACTGAATCCATGGTAACAGGTTGCGCGTCGATGTGCAGCTCGTACTCCGCTGGATAATCCTCAATATTAGTTGGCTTCAGCCACTTGAACGTCAAGGCTACTAACTTTATAAAAACAACGTTAAAAATAATTATTATCTAATAAGGCTGGGATAGCCGTAAAAACGTCGTTTTGTATTGTGTTTTATTCGTAGATAACACGGATTTAAATGTTAAAAAAATATGTTAGTTCACACTTCAATCTAGATATTTCGGCCGTCCGATTCACGATTACTTGCACTTTACTGCATCCAATTAAATCGCAAAGACAAGTTTATTTATGCGAAAAAAATAAAAAAAAACTTTCTGACAGTGGACATTCAAGTGCACTTATCATAGATTTTATATTTCTATGGCACTTATGGAAAGAAACGGACGATTTAATACCTGTTAAAACACACTCCAGCAATTAAATCGTACAGTATCCGACAGCTTTCTTTTGTAAAATAAACAGACGTTAATCGAGCAAATAAACTGTTAAATAAAAATATTTCCGTTTGTCATCTACATCTACGACGAACACTTACAGACCGGTGCAAGTTTAAAGCGTGTAGCGATTTTTTAGGTTATTCAAGAATACTGTTATTAGGAGGAACTCGTGGCTAAGTAATAACAGCCGCACGGGTCGATCCATGAGGTTAAGCTACGCTTGCCCGGGTTGGTCCGTCTATGGGTGACCATCATTACATACCGAGACTCCGCTGTTGGTCCCGACTGCCATTCTTGGATCTTTGACAGTCATTACGGGTATTCAGAAGTCCGAAAGTCTGACAACCAGTCTTACCAAGGGGTATCATAATATTACCCAGTTACAGGATTGTGGAGGTCAGATAGGCAGTCGCTCCATGTAAAATACTGGTATTCAGCAGCATCCGGTTAGACTGGAAGCCGACCCTAACATAGTTGGGAAAAGGCAGGCAGACGATGATGATTCGAGGATACTGTTATTATTGAGACGACTGCCTGCTCCTCATCAAGTCATCACTAAAGTCGCGTCGAGAGAACGTTCACGTTCTTGACACCTGTGAGTTTCATACTAATGTGTTTTGCGAATTTAAAAGAAAGAAAGAAAGAACAAACTTTTTACAAAAAAATACAACCGACTTCCAAAAACAACACTACAAAATGAAAAATAACTTTGATTTCGGAAGTCGGTGTCTGGTTAAATGTATTTTCGTTTTTTGCCACTGACTTCCGAAATTAAAGTTATTTTTCACTTTGTAGTGTTGTTTTTGGAAGTCGGTTGTATTTTTTTGCAAAAAAGTTTTTATTTTTCACTTTTTAGTTGTGGTTTCTACCCCACACAAATTCTAATACCACTACCTGCAAAACAAACTAGAACATCATCCATATAAAAGTGGGGAAAAAATACGTATTATTGAAGCTACCAAAGCAAAGTTAATCAATTTTATATGGGACCAACTGTGATGTAGGTATACCCTCTCGAATAAAACCAAAAAAATACAAATCGGTCCAGCCATCTTCGAGTAATCGGGGAACATACATAAAAAAAAAATTAAAAAAAAAAGGTTCCGACGAATTGAGAACCTCCTCCTTTTTGAAGTCGGTTAAAAATTCGTTTAATTGACATTAGGTACAGCAAAAATAAATACACCTTAAAACTACCACCACCACCACCACCTTAATTTGATCCTTATTACTACTAGAAATTGTCCAACTGACAGAACGTACGTTCTGTTTCTGTCAATCGTTTCGTTCAATAGAGACAGAATGATGTTTAAAATATGTTTATGAGGATGCGATGCGGAGGATGGAGCCGGCGAAATTCATTTTTTTTTTGTATTTTTTTACAAATCGCAGGTCCGTCTCAGGTTGTATCTTGATCAAAATGTGATACGCGGCAATAAAACATATGTATTTATATAATTTTAAGTTAGATTTCGTGCAGATTCGTTACATTTCGTTCGTTCGACGAATCTGCACGAAATCTAACTTAGAGAGATGTATTGATGATTTTTATGGTTAAAATTATGTAAATACATATGTTTTATTGTCGCGTATCATATTTTGATCAAGATACAACCTGACACGGACCTGCGAATTGCATAAAACGCAAGAAAATTTGAATTTCACGGGCTACCACAGCGACGCATTTAGTGATGAGTGGTTAGCGGGTCTAAAATTACTGATTGAACACGTTCGCCATATTGCCTGATCCCGATTTCATTACCATCAAATCTTCCATGCCTTCCTACATCTGTATCAGCCATTCAGCCGTCATCTTTATTTACAGTCCTACCAACTTATCTGTGAACTGAAAGAGGACGCCACCGTTGAAGCGTCGACACAATCGAATGACATGCGTCGGCACAATCGAATGACATTTCAACATGACGGCCGTAGTTCCAATTTTCGCCATTTCACAGATAAGTTGGTAGGAGTGTACTCACCTGCAGCCCAGCTGTCATCTGTCACATAATGCTAAATTAAAATTATGAGCAAACTTTACAGCGTCTAATTAAATTAGCAAGTGAAACTCCGCAGACGTGATGGTATCGATATCTAAACATGATACAATAAAAAAGAAATTAATTTGATGTTGTTTCTTTTTGAGGTCTATAACCAAAAATATTAGTTTAAAAATAAGTTTTGTTTGTGTAAACTTCACAGACGATATCTGAACACGATAAAACAGATTTGATCAACTCATACGTCAAGTAACAACAGCACCAACGGTCATTGACCCAAATAAAATCATCAAATCTTTTTCACTCTGCTGAGTCTCGCTAGCTAATTTAATTTGACCCTCTATAGTTACTAGCATTGATTCACCTGGCTGACTAAAAAACTTTTGATCGACCAACTGAAGCTAATAATAGCGACAAGAAGTACTTTCATCCATCATACTAAACCTATTATATTTGTCAACCTTACAGAACATCTAAAACTGATTTTTTCACTAAAAGAAACACTACAAAAGCTTACTTGACTGTGACCTTTGACCTTGACTTCTACGACTACATACTTCGCCACCGCTTAGTCACACGTCACACGTCGTCACACCTTGGGTCAAGGTTAATAAGATTAGCGGGGGTGACCGAACGGTTGGTAGCAAGGGCGTCGGCGACAGAAGCACTTTGCTGGTATTAGATAAAATAAAAACACTAGTACCTACCTATAATTCGATTGTCCACCCAGCAATAGACGCTATTCACAGCTTCTACGATACGACTACACGAGGCTAAAAAGTCGCAAGAGCTTCTTACGCTCCACGCAGGCAATCCAAGACAGCCCATCTAAAGAGCGAAGTAAAGGTATTCACCACTGCAAGACTTGGTAAAGCCCCAAGAACACCTGCCTCCCGGTCGTGAACTGCAGTGGCCTATTTGAAAAGCACTGAACCGATTACGTACTCAAGTATGGCCGCTGCAAACATAATTTGACGAAATGGGGAATTATAGATTCATGCAACATCCAGTGCGAGTGCGGTGCTGCTGAACAGAGTATGCCCCATCTGATAGGTCCCAAATGTCCGTTCAACTGCATCCTTGACGATTTGAACAACGCCTCTGACGCCGCAATAAAAGTGGCCCAAACAATATAAGCAACATAGATGTACAACCGACTTCCAAAAACAACACTACAAAGTGAAAAAGAAGTCGGTGTCTGGTTATATGTATTTTCGTTTTTGCCACCGACATCCGAAATTAAAGTTATTTTTCACTTTGTAGTGTTGTTTTTGGAAGTCGGTTGTATTTTTTTGCAAAAAAGTGTTTATTTTTCACTTTTTAGTTGTGGTTTCTACCCCACACAAATTCTAATACCACTACCTGCAAAAGAAACTAGAACATCATCCATATAAAAGTGGGGAAAAAATACGTATTATTGAAGCTAACTCAGAAACTACCAAAGCAAACCAAATCATTTTTATATGGGACCAACTTTGAGGTATACCCTCTCGAATAAAACAAACATTTTTAAAATCGGACGACTGTGTAAAAAGTTATTCGTGGTAAGACATAACAAAAAAAAAAAAAAAAACATACGTGTCGAATTGAGAACCTCCTCCTTTTTTTTCGTCCGTTAAATCTTTTTTGCATGTCTTTCTGTGGACTCTCCACAGAAAGACATGCTATGCCGACCCCAAATAAATTGGCATGTTGTCTGGAGATGATAGCAGATTTATTTTCTACCTGCCCCCACGTGGATCTCGGAAATTATCCTACGGGAACGTGCCACCGGGATAAAAAATGTAATATCTTAGGAAATCGGGCACACAGGTAGAACATGACCAGGACCCAGGTGATGGTCTCCTTCAGCCGTTAAGGCGTGAAAAGGTAAGGGGTCCCCGAAAAAATCAATCGCAATTATTGTCAATTTTACGCCATTGATACACATTGTGATGCACAAATTGCTCGTCTACCAAATGCAATTGAAGCGATTGACAATTTTACTACAATAGAAATTGATGGCATTGATAATTTCAGGAACTCCTAACGTACAGACAGATACGAGTTACTTTCGCATTTATTTATTAGTATGGATAGCATTAGCATAGCAAATTCTGTACGAGGTTTATTTGGCAAGCGGCGCCTTCTCACTTTCGTACTACTTCTCAAACGTCGGACGTTACACCAAGAGTTCGTAAGGAGAAAACTTTATATTATACTAAGTAAGAATGAGCTCTTGCTATGGTAATAACCAGTCAGTGAAGCTGGTACCAATGCTGACAGACCAAGAGAAGATTAGCCAGTTACTCTTAGGCTATGTAGCGAAGCTGACAGCCCAGAATGTGCTGGACGTAAAATCAGTCGTGTGTGTGGCTCTCAAAGCACCGTCCCTTCCGCCAAAGTCCTCAATTCGCTCATAATATTAGTCAGTGTGACTGACTACACTCAGTGATTAATCACTGCTTAGTAGCGGAGCTGACTGCCGATGCGCCTGCCTTCAGTCGTGGGTTATTCAAAGCACCCTTTCCTCCTAACAACTCGATCCTCTCATACCTTGCACCAGAGCTCGTTTGCTCCAGTTCCTTAGATGTTTTCGCTCAAATGAAAGTGATCCGCGATCTTACCGTGTAGCGTCGCGGTCGGACGCCCGTGCCGTGCTGCAATTGATAAACTTTTTGCAAAATAACAGTTTTTTTCCCGCGCTTGTCTGCAAGATGGCGTCGGAATGTGTGCAACGCGATGAAAGTTTTTGTTCTTTTTAGGGTTCCGTACCCAAAGGGTGCCAACGGAAACCTACTAAGGCTCCGAACTCCGATGTCCGTCCGTAAGTCTGTCACACACAAGGCTGTATCTTTTGAACCGTAATAGATATACACTTGAAATTCACAGTGTGTAAGTACTATGGCCGATATAGCTAGGTATAACTAACAACAATTATGAAAATAAATTAAAGT
This sequence comes from Cosmia pyralina, assembly GCA_946251885.1. NCBI lineage: Eukaryota > Metazoa > Arthropoda > Insecta > Lepidoptera > Noctuidae > Cosmia > Cosmia pyralina. Next base: position 3,091,699 of record OX276362.1, on the reverse strand, counting down.
TAAACATTAAAGGGAGTCCCCCATAAAAGAAACGTGTTTTTTTCTTGATAATTTTGTACTTTAGTGTGAAAAAAAAACTAATAAAAACTAACATTGACACAACATTTATATCTACAACATTTTTTTAAAGACTGTTATGTCCTAATTGACGGATCTAACAGTCTCAAAAAAAAAAAATATGTACAATTATTTAAATAAAAGGAGGGAAAACAATCATAGAATATCAAAAAAATCGTTCGTCTTAGTGTTAAAATATTGTACGGTGGTACTTGGCTGCTTTTTTCACTAAGATAATTATAATGACGGTGTCAGTTTTTACGATCTTTGATTTATTGGATTTGTCTCAACACCGAATAGCAGAATAACTAATAAAACATCGGAAAAATTCACAAAAAAAAATTTTATGAAGAAAATTCATTCTCTCACATGTTGCAACGGGTGCAGTATCCGCGCCTGTGTCAGTCATGAAATGGGATGATTTTGGTCATTGCACTCTGTGTAAATATAGGTAAGATACGTGTCCCGTCCTGTGGGCGGTGTTGCAAAAATAGATTGTTTTTGTTTGTCTTTTCTGTTACATTTTGCACTTATTCTGTTACGGTAAAATTATTTTAGATTTTTGTCATGTAGCTTCGTTTGGCTTTAATTCGTCAAAGATACACATCATCTTCCTACCCTTATCCCATATTACTTGGGGTCGGCGCAACACGTTTTCTTCTTCCATTCTCCCCTGTCAACCGTCACGCTATCATTCACTCCCTTCGCTTTCATATCATTCCTCACACAATCCATCCATCTTTTCTTTGGCCTTCCTCTGCCTCTCCATCCATTAACATGTATATTCAGCACTCTCTTCGTCACATGCGTTTCGTCTCTCCTCATTACATGCCCATACCAAGACTAACGATTTCCTTTCAACTTTTCTGTCACTGGCGCCACTTTCAAACTTCCTCTTATATACTCATTTCTCACTTTATCCATTCTCGTCACTCCACACATCCATCTCAACATTCTCATCTCCGCTGCATGCAATTTTTTTTCATCCGTCTTCTTCACTGCCCAGCATTCCGATCCATAAAGTACGACAGGGCTTATCACAGACTTGTAAATTTTCCCCTTCAACTTGAGGGGCATCCGTGGGTCGCAAGTTGTTCCTGTAACCTGTCGCCATTTCATCTATCCTGAGTTGATCCGGTGCGTTATCTCTCGGTCTACTTCGCCACCCCCTTGTACAAGCGACTCGAGGTACCAAAAGTCAGAGCAGATGGGTAAGGGCGTTCCGGCAAGAGATATGGGCACAGGACCGGAGAGACCGCCAAAATCACAAAACAAATACTCTGTTTTGGTCCGACTTACTCTCAGGCCAACGGTCTCCAGTCTTTTCCACCACACCTCCAATCTGCTCTGGACCTCTAAGCCACTCTCGGAAACCAGCACAATGTCATCGGCACACAATTTTTTTTGAATGTAGATAATTGGGTAGAAAGAGTTACGGAAGGCCTTTGCCCTGCAGTAGGACAAACGAAGCTTATAATAATACTACCCCTGCTTCGCACGGGTTTTAGGACTTGACAAAACATGAAGGTTTCTATATTATAAACATATAAGTACATACAGGGTATTAGGTTAAACGAGGGACATACTTTAACGGAGTGTAGTACTCATGAAAATGAACAACTTTTACCATGGAACTAACCCTGAAATATGAAAAAAAAATCAGCTGTCTCGTACATTTTGATATCACGTAAGTTTTGCACTTTGTAGAGAACAGCTAAATAAATAATTAATAAATAATATTTTTTTTTTATTAACAAATGTGGGTACAACTCATCTATCCTAAACAAAAACACAATGTGCAAAGTTTTGAGTATTTCAAAGATAGAGTAAACGACGATGTCTGTGCTAGTATTAACTGTGTGACAGACAGCTGACTTTCTTCTTCATATTTCAGGGTTAGAACCGTGGTAAAAGTTATCATTTTCATGAGTACTACGCTCCGTTATGTCCCTCGTTAAACCTTCCGCAATAAATTCTCTAAACGATAGTGAAATCCGCATCAAAATCCTTTGCGTAGTTCAGAAGAACATCGCGGCCACACACACAGACACGAAAAGCGACTTAATTTTATAATAAGTATAGAAGTACCTGGTCGACCGATCTCTGCTTGGGTGAAATTAGAGAAAACGAATTTTTATTTAATAATATACAGATAATATGAGACCTATCTAGATCGATTTTTCGCCCCCGCAAACCCCTATATTGCAAGTTTCATCGAAATCGTTAGAGCCGTTTTCGAAAACGTGATTACAAATATATACAGGTATATAAACAAATATTGCTCATTTAGTAGTAAAGGAATAGGATATGCAGGTAGACATGGATCGCTGACGACATTTTGAAATCATACCAAAAAGTTTCTGGGTCTAGTCTTCAATGAGTAGCACTAACAACTACTGGCCCGAAACATAAAATTGTAAATAAAAAAAACTGTAAAGTGTCAAATATGACTAAATCCTCAAAACGTAAAACCGTAAAACTCATCGTTTAAAATGTACAAGTTCTGAACCCTCAAGTTGAATATGGACGGCGAGGAGACTCACCATGTAGAAGTCAGCTACAAGTTACTGCAGGACCACATAAACAAGTTGACAGAGAACCAGGTTGAAATCAGTGGTAAATTCGAAGTTTTGAACAAAAATGTGGATGAACTGCGGAAAACCTTAGGGCAGTTCGCGGAGAAAGTTGTGGCTTTAGAAGATGTTTCTACTGACAGGAGGAAACTTAAGTCTGAGATTAAGATCCTGAAGAACCGGATAGATGAGCTGTATGCGATCGTGAAGGATGGGAAGGAGGACGACTCGTGTCCCGATACTGATGGGCACGAGTTCCGGACGGAGGACGTCGAGTCGTGCCATTCTGGATTCTCCTGCTCTTCTAAGGTATTGTTTGAAGCCTCAAAAATTACGAATAACACTATAAACAAAACTGAGAACGGGTCTTCTCGCGATATTCCTTTTTACGAGGTAAACAGGTACCGTACCGTACCAGGTACCGATCTCAGTTTTGTTTATAATGTGTACAAATCGCGAAAGTTTAAAAAGTTTAATTACGAATAACACTCTTAAATAATTAGACGAAATAAATATCAAATACACTTCATTCAGGAAGGATCACCATGAAAAACACCTTATTAACAAAACTCATATAATTCTAAAATAACTTAATTTATAACCGACTTCAAAAAAAGGAGGTTACTCAATTCAACCGTATATATACAGGCTGTGGCGTAAATAGTGGTCTAACGTTAAGGGGTCGATACTCTGTATATACAGCTATCACATACCACAATTCGCTGTTTTCGAGGTTTGGTCCATTTGTTTTTACGCATAAAATCCTGCCGCTCCCGCGCCGCCGCCGCTGCCGCCCCGCTGCTCGCAAAATTCGAGGCCGAGGCCTGATTGCCATCACGCTTCTTAATCGTCATATGGGTCACCACAGCAAATAGCCATGACACTGATTGATGCTTCTCAACTTCTCATGTTAATATCATAAAGGCTCCTACAAATAGGCGCGACACGCGATATAATCGGTGTGTCGCGCGCGATTATATCGCCTTGTTATTTTTATAAAAACTCACTTATTTAATTGTATTGCCTTGAGTATCCTCGATACCGACTTCACCAACTGAAAGACTGAGTTAATATGAAATCATTTGTTTTCTGTAATAAACCTACCTACTAATCTTTTATTTGAGGAAATTAGATACAAAACGCGATAAAGTTTTTTAAGGTTGATTGATGAATTACAAAATTACGTCAGCACATACCAAACGAAAGGGAAATGCGTTATTGACCAGTGCTGCTGTCACGTGGTCACGTCACGCCCCGTTTGTTTTTGTAAATTCTTCCTCAGGCATCTGTCCTACGGCCGACGAGGAATCGACTAGCTATCAACGATTTACAAAACATTGTAAGTGCTGTCTATATACTCGTAGAAAGAGATACAATTATATTATCTAATTAGTTGAATGCTGACTATTCAAACCTAGTAGGTACTCGTTTGTCGCAGCGACAAGACCTATCAAAGAGGATACTCGCTCAGGGGCGCTCGCTTGGTACACGCATACCAGCGAGTAATCACTCCTCGTTTAGTTGCTAGCTCAACTCGCCCGCTCGCCGCCCGGTGCGGTGGGACATGTGCCTCAGGTGCCACTGTCACGTCACGCGTGTAAATAAATTTTCGGTGTTGGGTGCTGTTAAACCCGCGTGGCGTGTTTGTCGCAGTACATATGAAATAGAGGTGGCAATGAATCATTTTTATTTTCTCGGTACGGTACTTTTCGCTGTACCTATTTATGGTTCTGTAAACCCAAATAACTCTTAATTGGCTTGACCTTCACTCGAAAACATAATACGGTGCTTTTTTGGACCAAAAACGATCGCAGGTAGACGGTAGACCCCACTTTCTCGAGAGTTAGTTGAAAATTACGTGTACCTAAAGGTAGGTGCCTCAATTTGGGTCCCTAATTAGGAAGTTGAAATACCTTTTTGTGAGTAATTCTGTAAACATGAAAGAATATTGAAGCCTAAGGCTTTACAGGCTGGCTCATCGGCGTAATGTTGCTTGCCTGTCGGTTTGGTATTTCGGAGAGTGTGCGCAGGAGCTCCACGACCTGATCCCACCATTGCCATTTTGCTACCGAATTACCAGACGTACTGCAGGGTATTATCCACACTTTATTTATTTATTTCATTTGGGAAAACAAACAGTAGTATACTAATCATAAACAGTGTTGTCTTAATATTAGAACTTTACAAATATACTACCACAACATTTTCCACACTTGGTTGATATCCTGACCAGTCATACTCAGCGCTTTTCCTCCACATTAGCCAAAGTGTGGAGCTCTCTGCCAGCGTCTGTGTTCCCTTCCACATATAACCCGTCTGCCTTCAAAGCAAGAGTGAACAGGCATCTTCTGCGCACGCTCGCTCCATCATAGAGCTCATCCATCGCTTTCCATCAGGCGAGATCGGGGTCAAGAGAAGGCCCAGTCCGAATTAAAAAAATGCTTTTATTTTCCTCTCCGATTTTCTAGAAGCAGAACAGCACTCAGCAGTGTATCATCTACTAATCGAATAATTTAATGATGATGGACGGAGGTACCTTCACGGACATTTGCGGTTTGATAGTATGTTCCAGAATCGACTTTTGTTGCTGACCGTACGTTTGTGGTAACCCACCCTGGGCATCCCCGCTACCACCTTGCTGGCTAGGTACCTATACTTTGACCGATACCTCTGTACCGCACGTTAGGTACGTGGCGAGACGAGGGTGCAGTTCAGGCCGCTCCATCCGTCAACGATCACGACGGCGTCCCGCCCCCCGCGGTACAGCGGTAACGGTCAAATTACAAGTAGCAATTTTTTTTTGAGCTGTTTTGTTATAGTTCGATAGTTAGTACGATGGAAAAAACCGGTCAAGAGCGAGTATTTTTCTTTTTGTTGATGATTTCTGAAAAATTGTGCTATTTATAGACATTGTTTTATTTTTCCTGAAATATATACATACAATTCTATCACATAAAATAATTTCAGATTTTTCTCTATGCAAACTTCGGAGATAAGAGGGTATTTTTTAAACCATTTTCATCAAAGTCGAAAATTAAGCGGCCTAAAAAAAAACAGTTTGAGAATATGCAAACAGCGCTCTTTCATACGAGTATGATCCCACATGCCCTAGTAGCCCCACTACGAATTTTTAAGACCCCCTTTCAGTCCTTGTTGCAAAAAAAAACATACATATTTTTATTTCAATCTTATTTGCAAAATACTTGGGCAAACGTCATCTAAAACTGTTCTAAATTTCAAGTTGATAGCAATAGTAGTTCTTGAGATATTCAGCTGTGACAGACAGACAGACTGAGACACACCATAAGGGTTCCTTTTTACCATTTTGGTGTGGAACCCTAAAAAGAAGAAGCATTTTTTGTAAAGCAACAGGACAAGCGCAAAAAAACATTCTACGATTTAGGAACAATCCTTCCATATAAAACTTCCTGTATCTGTATGCTGCCCAGACCACTACGCTTTCATATTTTTTGCAATCTAGCTGAAATGTTTGCTAGTGGACACGTCTTTTGTTCGAGAAAAAGTAAAAAAAAAAAACAAGCCGTGGACAGTCACAGCCCGATTCTACGGCCAATGACCTCTTATCTAAGAGTTTCATAATAAGGAATGACATCACTACGTTCTGCAATTATCCAATTAATTCTGAAAGTAGGTTATGTGACAGGAAAATCACAGACAAATTAGACTTTTCAAACTTATCTGTAAAACTTGAAATCGCGAAAAAAAATCAGCTGTTCCCTACATTTTTGAACGCATAACTCGTGAAAATGACGGGCACAGATGATTTTTTTTCGCGATTTCAGGTTTGGTTCCATAGTAAAAGTTGTTCATAATGATGAGTTTATTGACCTAAGATTATGGTTACACTTTGTATAGGTCAATGGGTACCTAAATAAGAATTTGTTATCGTGCGTGTCGAGTCGAACTATCTTGAAAAATCATTTCGCCTTTTCGCATTAATTCTGGCAGACGTTTGAAAAAGAGATTTAAAAAATGCCTTCAAACATTTTGAAGAGGATTGGCCCTCTGTAACTTTTTCCACACAGCAGTGGAATCAGTGAAATACAATCAGCGTAATAAAAATCAATCTGTCTAGCCTTTTCCCCACTATGTTGGGGTCGGCTTCCAGTCTAACCGGATTCAGCTGAATACCAGTATTTTACATGGAGCGACCTGACGTGCACAACGCAGTAACTGGGTAATACGATACCCCTTGGTAAGAGCTCGTCCGGGGGGAAGTCCCTTACCATAGATGCCGTCAACCAGTGGCTGTGTTCCGGTTTGAAGGGTAATTTAAGGGTAATTTGCCTCTGCAAATGTTCCTACTCGTAGACGTCGGTGACCACTTGGGTAACATCGGGTGGGCTGTTTCACCAACTCATCTTTAATTATGTTGTCTTCTTGTTACTAATGCATATCATTTGTTTGTTTCAGGTGACAATGACGACTGGACTGGACAGGGATACGATACGGGCCGCCTACGATGACGTAAGATCTGACACATCGCCCACTGAGTGGTAAGTTTTTTAAATCTATCTAAGGGCGAGAATACACATGCCTTGTACCCTGCGCAAAGTATGCAAGTCCTTAGCTGGCTTGCCGTCAACTTCTTATTGATGAATCTCACAATGGCATGCCAGCTACTTGCATAGTTTTGTACAAGATACAGGTATATGCCGCCATCTTGTTGTTTCAATGCATTTCTCAAAATAATTGCACAAATGTTTACCAACAACGTCCCCTGCAATGTCATTCGAGCGCCAAGAGATCTCTGTAGCAATGAACTCAATGAATGGTCCCCCTCCCCCTCCCCATTCTGAAATTTTCAGTCACCTATAAATTTCTATCTTCTATTTCTACATAATCACACTTACGAATATTTCTACTTCTTACTGACAACCGGCTTGTGTAATGATGACCAGCTCGTTTACCTACGTAGGTAACGTATTGTGTGAACGCCAAAAGCGTGCTATTCTCAAGTTTATGACATCCACCATAGCAAAGGGGGTAATTAATGTAGGTATGTAGTTAAAAAAGTAAGTTAAAGAAATTAATGTGGATGGCTTTAAGAGTAGGGGAAGACCAAAGACACGATGGATGGTATGTGTGAAAGATGACATGGCTAGAAAGAGGATGACTAGACTACAGAGATGACGACGAGTAGAGAAGTTTGGAAGAAGACAATGACATGTTGCGCTTGCGCCGACCCCAAAAAAATCAGGATAACGGCAAGAGAATCTCACTCTCTCACTCTCGCTCTTTACCTGGCTATGTATCCCACATGGTGGTGGGGTCAGCCTTCCTGGTCTTCCTCTTCCACTTCGCTATATCCTCGACATCGTCTTCGGATACCTGACACTCTTTCATGTCCTTTCGCACTACAGCTTTCCACCTTGTTTTGGGTACCTGCCTCTGGGTCTTGGACTGGGAATGGAAAGCTGTAGTGCCAAGTTCCTTGCGTATTCAGGCGGCCTCCTTGTCACATGTCCATACCATCGTAGGATTCGCAGCCTACTCTCTCTTGCATCTTGTCAGCAATATCGCGCACGCCCAGTCTACCTCGCACGTACTCGTTACGGGTTTTATCAAGCCTGGTAACGCCACACATTCACCTCAACATTTAACGGATGCAAGAGATTGATAATGAGAAACTTATTTTTAGGGCGGTGTTCAAATTCGACGGTGCCCGCATCGTGTGTTCTGCGCGCGGTTCAGACTTCACGGAGTTCCGCACACAGTTCTCTGATGACGACCGCGCCTTCGGATATCTCAGGTTAGCTGACGTTGCCTTTTTTTTTTTATTACAAATGATATAAAAACGCTCCATTATTCATAAAGTTGCTACGGTAAAATACACCTTAATGGAAGATGCTTATTGGCTGGCAGTAGACTAAGAAACGCCAAGTCGCAAACTTGAAGTTCCCTGCAGCCTGCTAGATACGAGTTCATAATAATTATACTCACTCATTATACACCTAATTGTATTGGTCACATCTGCTAATAAGCTACTTAGCCTTTTCTCAACTGTGTGGGGTCAGTTTCCAGTCTAACCGGATGCAGCTGAATATCATTTGTGAAATAATATTGCTGGCTGGAATACCTACCTAATGCCATGGCCTAATTAAGCAACTGCATTTAAATAACAGGTGAAGCAAGCGGTGTAGTGTACAACCACTTAAGGAGGATGCTCTAAGGTAGCCCGCGAAATTCAAATTTTCTTACGTTTTTCGCAATATGCAGGTCAGTGTCAGGTCATATGTTCATTAAAATATGATTCGCGGCCGTAACTAATATGGCTTTACAGAATTATAATCATATAATAGAATCAGCAATACAACTCCATAAGTTAGAATTGACCTCAAACCTCATGATTTTATGAAACAGAATAGAATAGACTCTTTATTTATGCACACCTTTAAAATAACAGATATCAATGTATGAAATAGTCATTCAATAGGGTAATATGAACTTAGAGAGTTGTAGGGTAACTGCTATAGAAATTGGCTTTAGTAATAATATAAAATATTATTTTGGTCATTTTCATTCATGAGCTTGCTTGCATTAGCTTATTTCTACCTCTTTTTTAATGAGTGGTCAATTACTAAAAGCGTGGCCAATTACTATAGCAGCTAAAACCACAGAATCTAATACTGACTTGCAAAATGCAAAAAACGTTAGAAATTTTGATTTTCGCGGGCTACCCTGGCTACGCTTTCGCGTTAAGGAGGATGCGGTTAGATTTCGGTCGTTGGACGAATCTGCACGGAATCTAACTTAGACAGATGTATTGATGGTTTTCATGGTTCAAATTATACATATACATATCTTTTATTGCCGGGTATTATATTTTGATCAAGATTTAACCTGACACGGACCTGCGAATTGCAAAAAACCCAAAAAAAAAAAGAAATTCGCGTGCTACCACAGCGCATCCCCCTTAACGCGATTAAATCTCTAATTAGTGACCGACTCACCAACCATGACGATACTGGTGACACAATTGATAGCTAGATAAAGACTTCTAATACCTACCCACTAGGTAAACTAAGGATTCCCACCCTGTCTGTACCAGATCGAACTCACGATTCGAGAACTTATGCGCGCGTTTACAATACTTACAGGGTGTCCCATAAGTAATAGATCAAACGTATCGGGTAGGTGCTCGTAGCTCACCTGCACCCTAATTGCGTAACACACTATGAATCGGAACCTGTATCATTTTGAAGCAAACTGCTAATCGATTTCTTCTTAAGTTCGAAAAATTTGTGCGCTTGACAACTGAAATAGAGCAATGAATGTTGTTGAACTGTCAACATGAGACCGGCCCCGATTGATAGTGTGTAGGATGGTGATTTCCAACAACTAATTTGCGAAAATGTTTGTGTGATATGAACATAGATATATGAAAGAAGGATATGAATAACAGAGGGTTGTCGTTATTATTGACACGAAGACAACTCTACCTTTTTTACTTTTTTTCCTATCCTATCTGCGTTCTAAATCGAGTAGGTAAATAATATAATAATTTCCGGCCAGGTTGCAAATGGGCGACGAGATGTCAAAACGTAAGAAGTTCCTGTTTGTCACGTGGGTGGGGCCCAACGTGTCGGTCATCAACCGGGCCAAGATGTCCACCGACAAAGCCATCATTAAAGACATCATCTCTGTAAGTACACCTCTTTATAACACGTTTAGTCTACTACAAAATACAAAATATCACAGAGTGGTGTGATACAGTCGAACGCACGTCTGTGGTAACCTTCGATCATTAATAGCACTATTATTGATCGAAGGCGGTACCACTACCAGTGTGGTGATGTGGCGGCATCTACAACGCCACATGCGAACTACGCATCAACGACCTGACGTCACACAAATCCTGCATCGCGCAAGCAGAGTTTACAGCGCGACTGGCAAATCAGTATTTTACATCATCCCGACATCAACCTCTCGTCTGATCGGAGGATCCTTCCTTTTCTGTGGAGGTTGAGTGAACTTTACACCCTGTTCCTCATACCTCTATAAGCTCCTCCCCCCTCCCTCCCCTCCAAGCGCCTCTATTACCTCTATTAAGCTGCTTTTGAGACTCCGTAGGTCAACGCTAGGCCAGGAAGCCAGCTCAAGGACACCGACGTGCGATCGACTGTACACCAACATTTCACTGCTTATAAGCTTTGTCTTCACCTAAATATTGAGTGATTTTTTTATCTGCACCATAAAAATGTTTTCGATAATGTAGCATTTTCAAATCCTCGATGAAAGCCCAAAAGCCCCAGCAGATCCTCGAAAGCTTCAGCTTTTCAAATGGTCGTTAGCTACAGAAAATGATAGAGCAAGGCCGGTAGACGAAAGGCTTATGCCGTATAGTAATAATAAAATATAAACTCTGTTGATCAACACTTCCTAGGCGAAGCCCTTCCAGAATCTAAGTGTCACCCTACGAAGAAAAATGAGGTTCATTTTTCTTTCTAGAGTAATTCGATATTTGAATTTATTGTCAACCAGTATATCATTGCCAGGGTTTGACCAAAGCATGCAACCTCTACAGTACTTAGGTATGTCGCTACATATTACGTAATCGTCTTGTCTAGTCGGTATCGATGGCAACTTCAAATCGATTAAATATTGCGCATTCACCACCTACCTAGCTTATACAGGATGTATTAGAAAAGTGTGGTCAAATTTAAATGTGGTCAAATTTAAAATTTAAATGTGGTACAGGCCATCAAACTGAACAACTTTCTTCATGGGACCAACATTGTAATCGAGAAAAAATTGGCAGTTGTCCGATACAGAACTTAAATAGGTACCTACTCGTCCCAAATGTATGGGACAGCTGATTATTTTTTTCTCCCATAGAGAAAGTTGTTCAGTTTGATGGTCTGTCCACACCCTTAAATTTGATCACATTTTGGTACACCCTGTAGAGAGGCTAAACTAAACTGACCAAAGCGTTTCAGTTTGGCCTGACAAGAAACACTGGACTGTTTGGTTTTCACGATTTCCTTCAAGTAGATAGGTATTTACTCTGACTGCCATTGCACGAAGACCTATGCGACGCTATTTCGACGCACTGCATAGGTAAACTATAGTTCTGCTTTCTCAAGGCCGAAAACGCGCCACCGACATGCAGTACCTACAGTCGACGCGCGTGGTAAACACAACTTAACATAACTTTTATTGAGACTAGGAAAGAGAGTAGGAAGGCCTTTGCCCTGAAGTGGGACATCAAAGGTTTTTAATATATTTAATAATTTTTGTGACTGGAAACCGTGGCTAATAGAGAAAGCTTAAATAATTATTTAGTTGTAAAAAGTGGCTAAAGTCAAGCGCACATTACAGCCGCATCGCATTTTCATACAAAAAAATGCGGTGCGGCCCGCCTGTAGTGCGCGTTGGTTCATAGAAAACGTAGGAAAGTGATGAAGGAGGATTTTAGCTATGAGCCCGGCCCCTATCTGCGCTAGCCTTTATGATTAGTCGATTGTTTTATGAGATGGTAGGTAGCCTTAACACGGAGCTACCGGTATCTAAATATATAAAACTCGAAGGTGACTGACTGACATAGTGATCTATCAACGCACAGCCCAAACCAGTGGAGGGATCGGGCTGAAATTTGGCATGCAGGTAGATGTTATGACGTAGGCATCCGCTAAGAAAGGATTTTGATAAGTTCTACCCCCAAGGGGATAAAATAGGGGATGAAAGTTTGTATGAAACTTTGTCAATTTTTAACCGATCGGGATGAAATTTGGCATGCAGGTAGATGTTATGACGTAGGCATCTACTAAGAATGGATTTTGTTAATTTCTACCCCCAAGGGGATAAAATAGGGGATGAAAGCTTGTATGAAGCTTTGTCAATTTTAAACCGATCGGGCTGAAATTTGGCATGCAGGTAGATGTTATAACGTAGGCATCCGCTCAGAAAGGATTTTGATAAATTCTACCCCCAAGGGGATAAAATAGGGGAAGAAAGTTTGTATGAAGCTTTGTCAATTTTAAACCGATCGGGCTGAAATTTGGCATGCAGGTAGATGTTATAACGTAGGCATCCGCTCAGAAAGGATTTTGATAAATTCTACCCCCAAGGGGATAAAATAGGGGATGAAAGTTTGTATGAAACTTTGTCAATTTTAAACCGATCGGGCTGAAATTTGGCATGCAGGTAGATGTTATAACGTAGGCATCCGCTCAGAAAGGATTTTGATAAATTCTACCCCCAAGGGTATAAAATAGGGGATGAAAGGTTGTATGAAACTTTGTAAATTTTAAACCGATCGGGCTGGGACTTTGCATGCATATAGCTACTATGACGTAAGCATCCCCTAAGAAAGGATTTTGATAAATTCTACCCCCATGGGGATAAAATAGGGGATGAAAGATTGTATAAATCTTCTTAGATTTTCGACTGATTGAACTGAAATTAAAGATTGGAGCTACTATGATGAAGACGTCCGCTTAAATAGGATTTTGATAAATTCAATTCGAAAGTAACTCTGTCTTAAGTTACCTTTTCACGCCTAAACCATTGAGCGGATTTCAATAAAATTTGCCAAAAAGATAGATGGCATCCTAGGAAAAGACATAGGCTACTTTTTGTTTTAAAAATAATCCTAGAGGGGGTGATATAGGGGATAAAAAATTGTAAGGAAACCTAGCATTTGGGTTTTTTTTCGGGTTAAGTTAAGCATAAAGAATTACGCGTTTCAGCGTTTTTTCAAGGGGGTAAAACAGGGAATGATTTTAAAATTCACATGTAATATTGATATTTTTATGTACTTATTTTTAAGAGATTTAAAAGTTATAAATACAGTAATAGTCATATTAAAATTGGTCTACTCGATCAAAGTTATTACAATTTATAGTCACAAAAAAAACTTTGTTAACACGTTGTACGTGTGTTGAATGTGTCATTCACTTACGGGCTACGGGGTCAGTGGTAGTCAATCACAAAAATTAATGGTGATCATATTAAAATGAATAAGTATTATTCTTATGTTAAACATTTAGGCCCACTAGCACCACAAATCACAAAATACGTTGAGTGCTAAACGAATTGAAAACATTGTTCTATTTCTGTTAATTTTGAAGTTGTCAGGGATGGAATGATATTTTAAAAATGTTCAGCGCTAACTGTATTTATAGTTTTTGGTGCAAGCGGGCCTTGGAATCATACAAACCTGTTTTATGTATAAAAAAGATCATTTGAATTTATTATTTGTCTGTCTGTCTATTTGTTACCTTTTCACACCTTAACGGATAGATAAGCCTTGACCTGGGTACGAGCATAGGATAATTTTTATTCCGGCAGTACGTTCCCCGGGGATAATTTCCGAATTACACGCGAGCGAAGCCGCGGGCAAAAGCTAGTTAGGTATAAAGTGCTCTGTGCATGGAGCCCTTGACTGTCTCGCAGTTATGCGTGTCATTCTGCGTTCATACAAATTGTTTTGGCAATAAATTAAATGTGAATCATGACTCATACCTCGGGAATGATTGGGATAGGCATATTTACGAGTCGTTCTTATTAGCTGGGAGAGGTCGGTGGTAAATATGACTAATGTATGTATCCTCTATAATGAGGCCTTTTATGACAAAGTTGGTGCCAATATAGGGATGTCATTATGCGAGGTACACACACGCAACGACTAGCTGGCGTTTTCAAAATCTCACGTCTACACTCAGATTTTTTTAAATCGCAAGTGATAAATCTGCCGTAATTTGTGGGGATGGAGGCGAGAGAAATTTTGAATTCGCCCGCGTCGCAGGCAACAAGTCTCTGCGAGCGTACCTATTTTGTGAAAAAAGAGGGTGTAAGCAGAATCGATTTTCTGTGCATATACTTAAATGCAAAAAGATATAGGTAGCCTCTTTTCACATAATTCCACTTTATATGGGCCTGATTTAATATAATAATCCATATTCAGAAAGGGAAAAAATTAAGATCAGGTTTTTAAATCCTAAGAAAAAAAAATAACATCAAAAATGTTTTGGATTATCTATAATTAAAAAAAGCAATAAATAAATACAAAACTCGAAATTCAGATTACATAAAATCATACAAATACTTCCTTACATTAAAACCTACAGTTTGAGCGACCGCAGAGATGAAATCGTAACCAACTATGCATTTGTACTTCGCTGTATCTAAATCTATTTCTTTGCTGCCTGCAATCAGCTTCAATTCAACTAAAGTAGCTATTTGGGCTAGCAAATTACTTGTCAAACCAATTTTTTCTTCCAATATTGCATAAAATATTGCTAGTAAACGATCTAGAGTAAAGATTTTTGGCCCCAGTTGTGTGTTTAACTTTTCAGTAATCTTAGCTTTTGCTCTCACTTGTTGCATCCTTTTGCGTTGCTTTCCGTGATGCTTCATAAACAGTCTCTTATCTTCCTTTGGTGGGTTGTAACTGGCTAAGTAGGCGGCAATAAGTAGGAATTTAGCATAGTAGGGTAGTTCAAAGCTCTGTGCAAAAGTCTTTGTTGATGTCAATTCTTCTTTTAATGTATTTTCAAAGTTGTGCATTTGTATGTTGTCCGCATCACTGTTTTCTTTCCCAGGTGATGGTTTGATAGGCTTAGAGTTACTTATACGTAGGTAAAGAAGTTCTAAACTTGATTTGAGGATAGGTGATATGTGACGCCAGAGTTTGGATAAATCGGAAGCATTTATTTCATTTTTAATGATTGGCTCGCAGTATTTTATGAAATTGACGCATGCCATGTGCTGCAATTCAATCAGATCGCGACACGGTCTATAAAATACGCTCAAAAATGCATTGAGAAAGTTTGCAAATAACTCTGGTTTCTCTAATTCTTCTTTAATGTCTTGATTCACTTCATAGGTTATAAGTAGGTGGTATATAAACCGCTTTTGGTGCAGGAAGATTATTTTGAACAGCTCCTCTTTGTTATAATTCGGGAAATACAGTTTGATAGGCTCTCGAACACCCATTTTGAAGTAGAAGTTCTCATAAACCAAATGTGTAATGAATATAGTGCAAATGTTGAGGTTAGAGAGCTCTTGAAGTCTTAAAAACGCGCTCATTATGTTATGGTCCATGCTACGTAGCCTTTCGGCCCTGTCGAACACTATTATTACCGGTTCATAAACTATTTGTGTCTCTTGTAGCCTATTCAAACCGTTTGTTAAATCCATCAAAGTTTCACATTTAACGTCGATTTCCTCATCTTCTAATCCTGACAGGATACTCTCGTACATTATTTTAGGTGTATAGCACTCGATACAGTCAATAACAACATGTTTATAGTTTAAACTTCGTAGTGCAGAGTTGACGCATAAAGATTTTCCTGTTGCCATACTGCCACTGATAAATATAGAACAAGGTAAACATTCGTCACCTTCGCCGAGTAAATTAAACAAGTCGTTCAACTGCTCTTCTCTACACGGCACTTTGTTTTGTAATTCTTCCATTTTTGATTATTTGTCCGGTTTTAAAATCAACCTCTCTCGTTATCGTTGTTCACTTTATTTTGACAGTTGGCTATTTTGGCGGTCGTCGTTCGTAGAGTTGATGACAATGACACTTGACGTTTGATTTTGACGTTCCGTTTTCCCTCCTGTTATTAATTTGTGCAACCGTGCGGTGCGGTCTCACTACATTCCTCAACTCAAGTGATCGATACTGTAAACGTAAAGTTTCAGAATAATGATTTTATTATAGCTTTTGTTTTTCTTTTACAGAATTTTGCAGTGGAGTTACAATTGGAAAATCAATCCGAAATAGACATCGATCAATTCAAAGACGCCTTGAATAGGGCAGGAGGAGCAAACTATGGGACTGGGGTCAGGGATTTATGAATTGCACAATAAAATATCCGCATAAAACCTAGAACATATCAGTACTTTGATTTTAATATCTGTCTCCTTTAGTTAAAATCAAAGTTATGGTACCTACTTTTTTATTCAATAGGCCATCATCAAGCCCAAAATTGATTTTTCTTTAAGGAATGGTAGGGATGCCCTTTTTATTTTAATTTTTGTATACTGGTGTGATTAAGTTCCGCATTACTTAGTCATTTTATGCTGTTTCGGTCAAAAAGATACCTATTTATTTTTTTAATAAAATTGGAAATTATTTTTTATTTAGGGAAATTGTAAAATTTCAATAATTTATTTTTTTAAAGTCATTGTGCAATTTTATACTCGATAATGTAACGTAAGGATTTGCCAAAAAATCTTAAGTGAATGTTGCCATGTATAGGGCGCGTTAAGTGCATTTATTTTTTTGTCTACCTGTATTTTACTGCGACGAAAATTTACAACATATTGTATACAAAAGTATTTGGATTTTAAACTGGCTTTTATATACATTGACTAGTGTTTTTACCCAACATTATTGGTAAACGAATTGAAGTAAATACATACATTAACCAAACGACCATAGTTTGTTTTATTTATCCTTACCGAATTTAACACAAAAAAAAAACATTTACTTCAAAATTTACGGAGCTTACAGCTAAATATTAAAAAAAAATACTTGCAGTCCACAAAGACAAACAAAATACACAAAGTGGGGACTTTGTGTGTTGGATTGCAAATATTTTTTTTACATGGAAACATTTTCAAACTTCGATGAATACTTACTTCTTTTGCTTCCGTTTCCGTGCGTCTTTCAAAAATTAACACTTGGACAGATTGTCGCTCCTTTTTTTTCGAAATATAAGCATGCAGCTGAGGTGAGAATGCTAAGAGGGATGTGTGGTGTTACACGAATGGATAGAATAAGAAATGAGTACACAAGAGGAAGTCTGAAAGTGGCACCGGTGACTGAAAATTTGTGCGGAAATCGGCTGTCATGGTATGAGCATGTGATGCGGAGGAGTGAGGAAAATGTCGTGAGGAAAGTTTTGAGTATGAATGTCGATGGCTATAAGAGTAGGGGAAGACCAAAGAAACGATGGATGGATTGTGTGAAAGATGACATGGCTAGAAAGGGGGTGACTACCGAGATGACGACCCCAAATAGGTTGGGATAAGGGAAGGAGAATGATGATGAAGTAACGTAACTTTCATAAATGGAGAAAGTTATGCGGTCAGTGGCTCATCTTAGGGTCGGGATGTGTGAATGTAGTTAAATGAAAAGAGTTACAGACTTTCCAAGAGAATAAGCATGTTTGATAG
The DNA here is from genome assembly GCA_946251885.1 of Cosmia pyralina. Lineage (NCBI taxonomy): Eukaryota > Metazoa > Arthropoda > Insecta > Lepidoptera > Noctuidae > Cosmia > Cosmia pyralina. Next base: position 3,073,919 of record OX276362.1, on the reverse strand, counting down.
CTACCCTACATTATAATTTCAACCATAACCATAAATTTCTCCATCTCCTAAAAATGTACTTATAATCCATTTCATTTACTTATTACATTATTTTCTTCTATAATAATAATAATAATAACCCCACCGCCGTATCTCTACGTTGACGTCGTGGTGGGGCTTGCGCGCTCCGAACTCTGGGTCTGTGCCGGTGGAGTTTACTTTGCCGAAACAGGTCTAGGGTGAGGAGCCAGACCAAGAGAGATACGTGAACCCGCAGGGCAGCATGTGGCGAGCTGTTGGGCAGTAGCGACCCCACGGACCCTATTTCCCGGGAGAAGTCTTGTTCTTCACCTCTGGCTTGCCTTTATTGGCCGGCTGGAGTGAACACTGACGGGAACAGAGCTCCCACCTCATTCTTGCCTTTATTGGCCGGCTTGAGTGGAGATTCGCAAGAGCAAACGTGCTCGGAGGAAGGAAGTATTCCAGTAAGTGCTTGTAGGGATCTTGACCATCTTCCGGGCTCTGGGATTGTTCTGAGAGCCGTGGAATACCTCTCCACTCCTCAAGCACCTCAGGACATGTTGCCCCTTGTCGCTACGTCACTATGTGCTAGCGACCGTTTCCGGGGGCCCATTATTGAGTGTGCAAGTCACCCCCTGCCAATTTATCTGTGTATATTATATAACATTGGTCAGGCAGGGGACATAGTTCTTCCATAGTTCAAGGTACCCAATCCACTATAGCCACCCAAACCCATAGGCCCAATGTGTTTTGTTTTCATGTTCTGCAATAGTTCTGCACCAACCGGGGGTTGTCCTTGGGTGCAATTGCATAGTGCATACAGGGATAATCGTCGGCTGATGCCTTTTTTTCATTTAAAATTGTCTAAGGGGCCTCTGCGAGTTGGCTTCGGCTCATCGTACGCCTTCCAAAGGTCCGGGACCCCTGGGTCCCGAGATACGTCAAAGAAAAAAATAAATAATAATAAATTTATTGCACAAACAAAAATCACATTGCACTACATGCATTCAGTTGACATAATCCAATATAATTTTAACCTATAAGTACAATAATTTTACACTCTATCCCTTAAACTAGGTCTGGCCTGTCTCTTAAGAGATAGGGTTCAGCCATTGTGTAGGACTAAATTATATTTACCATAAGACAAGTGAAGCCAGCGACGATGTGGTACCTAAAACCGTGCATAAATAAAAATAAAAGAAACAAAAGAAAACTAAACTAAAAGTACGGAGGTGTGAATCGGTTGCGTATTTCTGTTTGGGTGTGAGTGGTGTTGAGTGTGGTGTATGTGTATAGTATGATGTGGTGGTAGGGGAGATGTTAATTATGTTTGTGTTTAAGAGATGTATGTCAGTAGATTTTCTGTTGTGATGTAGTCCTGTTGAAGTAGCCACTGAGTGATTTTGTGTTTTAGTGCGTATCTGTTAGAATCAAGTAAGTTTAGTTTTTGGTGTAGTTGCTTGTATAAATGTGTACCTATAACGTACACTTCTGGACACATCTATTGGCCCACCTTAGAGTTTAGGTTTCGATGGCCCCTACCGAAATATGATTGCTAGATTGAACAAAAACTGTTGATGCAGTTTTAAACCTGATACATTTTACCATCTTTTTCGATCGTATTGTTTTAAATTTGAATTCAGAATACCATACGACATGGAGCTACGCCTAACAAGTCGGATATGCGCCTTGTTAAAGGCAATTGATTTTTGAATAAAAAACATGTTTTATCAAATAAAGGTTTAATTTAATAACGCGTGTTGCCTCCATGGGCATCTACCACAGCTCTCATACGATTAGGCATAGAGTTTATCAACCGCTCTATGAAATTTTGAGGGATCATCTCCCATTCCTCTTCTATGGCAGTTTTCAACTCCTGCATCGTCTGGGCAACTGGCTGACGAGCCCTAACACGTCTTTTTAGCTCGTCCCACATGTTCTCAATAGGGTTCATGTCTGGGCTTCTGGCTGGACAGTCCATAACTGTGATGTTGACATCCCGAAGATATTCCCTGACGATGCCGGCCACATGGGCTCTTGCATTATCATGCATAAAAAGGAAATTTGGGCCCACATAGTCCGCGTATGGTATCACGCAGTATCACGTGAGGTTCTAAGCACTCACGAATGTACCTTTCAGCATTTAATGTTGGCAGCCGTGGTCCTGTAACAACCTCAAGTTGAGTTTTGCCGCTCGCGGATATACCGCCCCAGACAGTCCATGAGCCACCGCCATAAGCAACCCTCTCATCGAAGCAGCATTGTGCGAAACGCTCTCCCTTACGTCGATGGTCCTTCTTCCTTCCATCATTGCCATGTAACACAATTTTAGACTCATCAGAAAAGAGTACACGGCTCCAATCTTGCTGTGTCCAATTTAAATGACTGCGTGCGAAATGAAGGCGCGCTGTTCGGTGGGCTCGCCTTAGTTTGGGGCCATTAGCTGGCTTGTGTGGTACCATATCGCGTTCTTTTAACCTTCTTCGAACAGTTCGAGCGCTCACAGATACTCCGTGGAAGTCGTGAAGTTGGTTTTGTATCTCAATGGAGGTAAGGTGACGATTTCTCAAGCTGGTCGTCACGATGAATCGATCCTGTCTTTCAGTTGTGACCCGAGATCGTGGCCTTCCTTGGCGACGAACAAAGCCGCCAGTCTCTAGGTACCTCCGATAAACATTTCGGACCGCAGATCGACTTAAATTAAGTTGAGCACTCACGTTTCTTTGGCTGTGTCCGGCCTGAATAAGTGCCACAGCTTGGGCGGCGACTTCAGGTGAAGTATCCATAGATTATTGATAGAACCTCACCTTAATGTTAAGAATAAGTAATGTTTGTTGCAAAACCAAAGATATCAATCACTTTTTCAAGAATTAAATCCAAGTAAACCAATAAAACCAAGTTTTCTTAGTATTCGATTGTTTGATATCAACAAACAGGCTCCAAATTGTCTTTTGTTTCTTTAAATTCTGTGTTCGAAATTCAAAAAAAGACTATTGAATGAAATTGTGAATGTGCCAGGTTCAAAACTGCATAAAAACTTTTTGCTCGACCTAATATAAAATTTTAGCTAGGACCAAACGAAACTGAAAATACAAGGTGGGCCAAAAGATGTGTCCAGAAGTGTAGTATTGGTGCCTTGCAAAAGATGTCTTATGTCCTACCCCAGAGGGGATGTTTGTGCGTTTTTCTGGATTAGACCTGGGCATGGTTCTATGGGTTCTGAGGACAGCTTGCAGGATAAAGAGCTGCCTAACCGTTAAAACTTTGCATTCTTCGTATAAATGCACTGTTGGAAATCTATACGGTTTACGAGTCATTGTTTTGAGAACTGCTCTTTGAGCTCTCTCTACCCTCAAGAAATTAGTTTTCATTGCACCACCCCAAGCAGTAATACAGTAACCGATGATCGACTGGCATAGCGCATAGTAGACCATCTTTAATATTTTGACGTCAGCAGAATCTCTTAGGGATTTAAAGATATAGACGAGACGCATTGTTCGGCTTGTTACCGCTTCGAGTTGCCTGTCCCACTTTAACCCACTATCAATTTGAAGACCCAGGTATTTCAAGCTGTCAGCTCTAGCCAACGAGGGACAGGAGCAGGAGGTTGGGTTACAACAGGAGTGAGCAGTTACTGCAAAAGTCGACAGCGGCATTGTACTGCGTTTAATTGCGAAAGGAATGTAACTGGATTTATCTAGGTTCAGTGTGAGTAAATTCTCGTTAAACCAGTTCATAATACTTTTCAAAGCAACTTCCGCCCTATCTTTGACTACTTCCCAAGTTGGCCCGTGAACTAGAATCGCGGTGTCGTCGGCATATGTAAAAATTTTACAATTCGGAAGGATCATCTTACAGAGGTCATTAATATAGATTTGAAACAAAGTGGGGCCTAAAATGCTTCCTTGGGGCACACCGTAAGTAATGGTCTCCTCTTGGCTAATGTACGTTTCTATTTTGACCTGCTGATACCGATTCCTGAGATAATCCTTGAAAATATCCAGAGTTTTGCCACGTACACCCAGTTTCTCAATCTTCGAAATAAGTTTAGGAACAGAGACTGTGTCGAAAGCCTTGGACAAGTCCAGAAAGATGCCCATGCACCTTGTTCAACCATCCAGCTTCTTTGCTATGAACTGAGTAAGGTCCAAAACAGCATCTTCCGTCGAGATCCCAGACCTAAAGCCATATTGGTTTTCAGCAATAATACTATGCTTGTCAAGAAAGCTTTTAAGACGTAAGTTAAGGACCTTTTCTAAAATTTTAGAAAGTGATGGCAGAACAGAGATGGGTCTGTAATTGTTGACACAGCCTCTGCTCCCACCCTTATAAATAGGATGAACTATGGCTTTTTTAAGGCCATCTGGGAATAGCCCTAATTTTATGCTAAGATTGCAAATATAGGTTATTGGTGAAATCAAGATGTGACGACAAACTTTAAGCAAGACCGACGACACCCCATCCCAGCCCACGGCACAATCGTTACGGAGCTGTAGGATTATTGTTTCTATTTCACTTTCATCGGTGTCAAGCAAAACAAAGGAGTTGGTCGGTGACGAATTCAATGGTTCGCATATTGTTGATCGTTCACGACCCAGGGGTGGAAATGTTTGACCATGGTTAATCCGGGGAAGGTGTCAATTAACGTCATGGAGCAAAAGCAATTCATATATTTCGAAAAACGGCATCATTATACATCTACCCCCAACTCAAAAAGGTGAAGCATAAGTATAATTTTGTATCTCATAGAGTGAATGAGTAACTTCTACGTGATAACGATATTATGTCGATGTGACTGGTGGTGATTTGTATCTCTGAATATTCGTAGGAAAAAGATCATGGTCTGGACTTGAGTAGGTAGGTATGTACAGTCAACAAAAGAGATATCTAGGCAGGGTATAATATATTTGTATGTGAATTGCTTCATGTTCAATTTTATATGTATTTGTTTTTGCAATACACTGTTAACACAAAATTGAACATGAAGCAATTCACATACATATATGTTATATACCCTGCCTAGATATCTCTTTTGTTGCTGACTTTAATTGCTGGTAGGAAATACAATCGCTTCTTTCACCCGAACTCGTCGAGAACGGCCAATAAGATCATGACATATAGGTAATGATTGTGAAACGAAGAAGTTTAGTCTAATTTTAATCCATGTTATTTTAAGGTTGGAATGCGTTCCCAGTTTTTCATGTTCCATGGAGGATTGGAGGATAGAAGCCGGAGAGGAATACAATTCTCACACAGGTCTCAGTGGCGACCAGTGTCAGTCACCAATTCACCATGGCGAATGGGCGGCCTGCGTCAGCCGTTATGGTGACTGGTGATCGAACGTCACTCAACATTACGAGGTCTGCCGCGACGTCTGCTAGCTGGCTCAGAGCTCCACATAGGAGTACAACAATCAAAAACCATTCTATTCAAATACAACTTTATTTCAAAAAAAGTCAACACTTTTACTTATGAATACATTTTATTGACAGATTATTTATTTCAAAATGAATAAAAACCTACAAGTTAGTATTTTTATTGCATATTGAAACTAAATGCTAGATTATGTAGTATACAAATATTATGGCTTATGTTTTGGCTCAGAACGAACACATGTTAAACTTATTGCTAAATATTTTTTTAGATTTCTAGCGTGTTTATAAGTTGAATAGAGCTTCAAGTTGTACCAACATTATAGTATAGTTTGACCGCTACCGCTGTAAACTGTAACTGTAACTTTTGTAACTATATTTTCGGCATCAGAATCGTTCCCACACCTCGTAGCAATAAGTACTTAGTTTGACTTCACTACGATTTTATTACTACAGGTTTTTTTGTAAAACGCCAACAACCTCTTAAGGGGTCATTGTACTCATCATTATGAACAACTTTTACTATGGGACCAAACCTGAAATCGCGAAAAAAAAAAATCAGCTTTTCAGTACATTTATCTACATTAAACTCGGTCAAAATGTAGGGTTCAGCCATCGATCACTATTAGATTTTATTAGTGATTGATGGGTTCAGCTGATTTTTTTTCGCGATTTTAGGTTTGGTTCCATAGTAAAAGTTGTTCACAACGATGAGTACAATGATTAAGAGGTTGTTAGGGTTTTAAAAATAACCCTGTACGTATAGATTGAGATAAATTTTTCATCACATATAGCATCATGCCTGTATTCCCCAAAATGTTTGTCTAAAGTTGCGTACATATTATATAACATGTTATAAAACATTGTTACATAACATGTTTCTATAGAGATCACTGGGAGATTGTTTCTATAGAGTGGTTACCAATGTTAAATAATGTGGAAGTGTTAGATAACAAATGTTTATGTGTTATATTACATAATCTGGACGCATCTTAATGTATCCTAGAACGGTGATAGTGCTTCTATTTCGCTGTTGGTATCGATATCGGTACAACTGAATCCCCATTTCGCAGTAAAGAGCAGACATCAATAAATTATTGCTAGATTATAACGGTGTAAATATAAAACATTTCAGAACTAGTTACAGTAATCCCCAATCTATTTGGCCGGACTGAAGTGAGCGCGACTGCCATCTTGCACCATCTGCGCATGGAATTAACCCAACTGATACCTTAAGGGGATACATCGATAAATTTTGTGTGTTTAAAATTCCTATAAAACCAAATGTATATGGTTAAATAATTTGGATTTTCCATATGTGTTATTTGACTATATTGTCTACTGCTGTACTAAAACCGAAACATGATTACTTGAAATTTTTTCGATGGCAAAAAATTCCAAAGCAGCACCGTCTATTTTCTGTTTTATACGATTATACGTAAACAGTTCCTTATTGAGCAGTAAAATTTGCTTTAAATCGAAGGTTTTTAAATATTTTTAGAACATATTATAGCTAAAAATTGATTTAAGTATAGCATTTTGTCATAAATCTACATTTATACGAAGCGCGTTTAGTTCCGGTGCGCTTAAGTCTTCTATCTCGCGCGTTAAACTAGACAGCTATAGCGCCATTTCACTTACACACAGAGCTAAACCACGCTTCGATGTATCCTCTTAATTTTGCATTCCGCGTATCGGCTCGGTCCTACTTTCAAACCGGCCAAAAAGATTGGGGACTATTGTATATTAAATACTATATGAATTGCTATTATAAGGCGTTTTTACCAAAAATGGCAGAACAGTTATATACCTTGGGTATGTCTACCTTTCGTTAGACTATTGTTTGTATGACAACCTTCGATCAATAATAGCACTAGATACAGGATCAGGAACAAAAATAAGTCGCTGTAGTGGCCACGTTTACACACACATAAACATTTACATTTGTTACTACGAAATATAGAAAAAAAGTTTTATAATATTTACAACTTCAATTCATTATAAACCTTAACAATCAAACATAAAGTTTAATTACGATTGCAAAATATTTATATTTAAGTCCTTCTATCATCGGAGAAAGGTAAAAGCAATAAATTAAAAATATCGCTTGAAAATAATAGGTCATTTTTATAATAAGTACAAAAATATTTATTCTAAAGTGTACTTAAAACTTAAGCAATAAGGTTAAGAACATTTTGTTGAAAATTTTGTGCTTACTCTATTTTGGAACTAGACATAGTTCTTGGTATTTACATTTCAATGCTCAGAACACAGTAAGTATTGAAAGATGTAGAGTAGCAGAATAATAATATATTTTTTAGGCCAAGGTTCGTTTTATATGGTAGCAAATATTTTTGACCGATTTTTAAAAGTAGAAGGAGTAAATTAGTACAATAGTTATTTTAATTTTGATTATTAATTTGATAATTAATTATTTTAATATAAATATTAAAACAAATTGTTGAATTTTTACAAGGTTTATATATTTCTTCTCCTCTTTCTTTCGTGACAATAGATACCCATTCTGCATTGCGAAATGGGTCACTAGGAAATCTGCAAACAAAAACAACATATAAAGTAACAATACTACTCCATGCATTTCCCTGTTCCCGAACAGTCGATGTTTGAAATAAGACCACAAAAGTATTTGTGTTTTTATTTTTCGGGCCGTTTTTGAAGCGCTTATCGGGAATCTAGTACTATTATTGATCGAAGATGACAACAACAGATTTAAGTATGTCCAAAACTAACTGCATGCTTGAAGTGTGGCAGACACTGGTATGGCCGACATCAGGGAATTCAATTTTGATAACATGAAAAATTTGTCGAAATTTTCCGCCAAATGTCAGAATTTGTCGGTCACTGGTTCAAAAGTTATAAGGGTTCATTGGTGGCCGATCTGGAGAGCGTCTCCTCAGCTTGGCCACATTAATATCTCAAAAACTAGGCCACCTAGCGAAGATCTGTTTTCTCCCAGATTTAGTCGCTAATTCGTCGGAAGTTTTCGCCAAGTCACAGATTTAGTCTGGCTTTTGTTTAGAAGACATAATGAGTTCAATTTTTAAGTATAGTCCAAGAGCTAGATCAAAGATTTTATCGTAAACTCTTCAATCTAGCTCTTGGACTATACTTAAAAATTGAACTCATTGTATCTTCTAAACTTCTTCTTCTTTTTATCTTTTGAACCAGTGACCAGTGTGTGTTTGAATTCTGATATTTGGCGGAAAATTTCGAGTAATAGCGACAAATTTTTCATGTTATCAAAATTAAAATCCCTGATGGTGGCATGCCAGTGTCAACAACACCATGCCTGAATTCCCCGTAGCAGCTAGCAGAGGTGTAAGGATCTCTCATATTTCGCCAGTTATGTTAAAATCCGATGTAAAAGGAGGCCAGCCAAGCAAATCCAGATTCCGGACTGCTACACGCAGCCTGCTGCTACAGTTGGGTGTGACATAAATATACGTATAGTTTAAGCGGGTAGCCACTTCACTTAGCACTTTTAACCCTTGGTATGCGGAAGCACTGATCAGTGCTAAAGTCACCTTCGACACTTTTTAATATAATAGGATATAAATTGTATTATTTATCTATTCCCGATGAATGAACAAACCACAAAAAACCGTTTCTCATCGAGTGAAACCCATAAAACCGTTATTAGGAACAATTTAAAATTGAACACTGATAGTGGTGACAGAGGTTTGAAGTTATAAGTGATTTTCATAATAGTATTTATGACTTATTTTTTTACTAGAAACATGGTGTTTTTATATAAGTAGGTAGCCTTGTTATTGAACTAAGTGGGATAATAAATAAAAATAATAATAAATCAAAGAATATATTGGAAATATCTTCATATTGCTACAATAGATGAGAAATTTGACGTTTGGCTCGCCTACCAAACATTTTTTTTTAAAAGATTCAATAAATTCTGAACACTACTTAGTGCTCTCTATAGTCGCGCCATTTTGCCGCAGACGACGTGTACAGTTTCGCGACCCCTTCCCGCGTACCAAGGGTTTCCCTGGCTTTACATCGTGTAATATTGGTTATAAATTGTGGTCACAAAACGAAGGTAGTATAGCGGACGGTATTATTTATAATATTGTCTATGTCTGTAACAGGTAACTGCAAAACTTTAAATTTATTATTGTACATTATTTATTGCTTCCCGTTACCTCTAGCATGCGTTACACTCGCTACATGGGGTAGGATTGTCAAAAATCCCAATATAAGATTTGATGTACAACTGTACTGGGATCAGAAGTAACAACGCCATTTTGATTTTTTTCATAAAATTTCTGTGACTATTTCACAAATGTCATTCAGGCGCCAAAAGATCCTTGTAGCACTCTAAATAGAAAAAATAACATCTCGTATTGTTATCCCAAAGGGTTGGGCAGAGGTGTACCGATTACACCCACATTTCTAAAGAGAAGTATTTCTATTAGAAGTAGAGGTCGCCGGCATACCGATCCAGCCTGTGCCCTGCTGGCCTTCCCCCAGCGACGCCCTAAGCCGAGGCCCGTACCCCTCAGATGCCCTTAGCGAGTAGTCGTTTAGTTTATAAGTTTTATGCCCTGGCTGGAGGCCTTAATTGATTGAGGCATCCGCAGGAGTCCGGTTAAGCAGCCGACAACCTCCTAGATTGAGTTTAGTTAAATAAAATAGAGGGTCCCATCGGTGGGGGTCCCAAAAATTTTGTGAAACGTTTTTGGAGTGGGAGGAACACGGTGGAATGTACTTCCATTGAAAAGGGAGGAACCTTCGGCCACACTGTTTTGAGTTGGACAACATAAAACATATTTATTATCTTATGTATGTTGGAGCTGGTATCCCACAACCAGGTTAATAGGTAGTGGAGAGCAGATAGGCAGTCGTTCCATGTAAAATACTGGTATTCAGCTGCATCCTGTTAGACTGGAAGCCGAACCCAACATAGTTGGGAAAAGGCTAGGCAGATGACGATGTTCGTTGGGGCTGGTCCAGCAAATGCCTCTAACAGTATTCCATACAAAGTGACTTACTCAAAACAGATTTTTGACAACCCTGCCCGTGTTAAACAAATTCTAGTAACTAAATTAGTCCTAGTTATATAGCGTCAAATTAAACTAGCTAGCGAAACTCCGCAGACGTGATGGGTACGCGATCACTAAACGCGACAATACAAATAAAAAAAAGATTTGATGACTTCTTCGGGGGTCAAAGACCGCTGCTAGTGTTATTACTGGAAGTGTGTTGATAAAATCTGTTTTTCGAGATAACGATAGCCATTGCTTCGGTGAAGTTTACAAAAAAAAAAAACATTTTTTAACCGACTTCAAAAAAGGAGGAGGTTGTCAATTCGGTTGTATTTTTGTTTTGTTTTATCATGTTTAGATATGTATACCTACCACGTTTGCGGAGTTTCTCTAGCTAATTTAACTTGACCCTGTATAGACAACTTTGTTATAACAATATTATTTATACTTTATAGTTATTAGCCGTTATTTATCTATTATTCGGTTACAACAAAGGTATAAAATCTTGTACAGGGCAGTATTAGTACTTAGTAGATAGCCAGAATATTATAATTATTTTATGATTTCATAATTATTTTTCTGGACAACAGTAATTACATTTAAGTCTACATTTTCTATCATACACTCTCAATAAAAAAAAAGATCTAATTTAGCTAAAAAAAAAAAAATGAAAATCTAATATTCTTTGATATTACATAAAAATCATGCTTATTATTCTACGAGGATTATTAATTATAATAATATGGTTTTATGTGTGATAAGCACACTTGCATATGACATTGTTGGTATAAATTATGTACATTATAATCCATTTGTTCTTAAAAAACGAAAACGCTCTATAAACTTATTTTAGTTATGGAAGTGTTTTGTCAATTTCTTTCGAATTACGATTTAAGTTTGAAAAAAGAAAACAAAACATTTCCATAACTAAAATAGATTTAGAGAACGTTTTAGTTTTTATGAATAAGGTAAATGCTTTATGGGTTACCTTATGGCTTCAAACACAGAAATCTTCAGTAATTCTAAGATCTAAATTAAATCAATTTAATAAATTGATTAGTAAGTTAGAAATGACCTCAAATGTCATGATTTCATGAAATAGTCATTAAATAGAATAATTTGAACTTAGTCCGTCTTATTACAAAACAAGGTTCATCTTCAAACCTAGGTTTAAACCATAGACCCTTTTTTGAATTTCGAACTTTATTCCGACACATTAAGTGGTCAGTTTTACAAAACCGACAACTTAGTACCGGACTAAGTTGTCAGTGGTGTATAAAGAACTGTATTTCTATCACAGCTAGGTTCTTATTACAAAAACTGGCTCGATGGTTTAAACCATGACAGAAGAAAAACCTCGTTTTGTAATAAGACCGAGTGAGTTGTATTGATGATTTTAATTCTTATAATTCTGTAAATTCATACTTTCCACGGTTGCGAATCATACTTTGATAAACGTAATACGTTTCGTGTCATGTTATGAGCCACAGTTTCTATTGTTGCCTACTTGTAGGAAGTCGATCGACAGTTGAGGCCAAATTATCAATTTTCAAATACTGAGTTTTTGCTTTTGTATAGAAAATATGTCAAACCGCCATATTTATTCTTCAGTTAGTCAGTTATCTGACGATAAAAAAATCGGCCTTTACTGGCTTTTGGAAACAGGGTGAAACTTTGTTCTTTTTTCGTCAAAGGATCATAATTTAGGTGTATTTATCAATTCCTTATGTTTTGAAGCCATAGGATACCAAATCCATGTATCTAGCGATTGCTATTGTAGGTAATATCGAACTGGAACTTGTGTAAAGGCTGTTTTAAAGGCTGGACGTCCACTAATTATAGAGAATGTTGATAGAATCTTCTTGATTTTCGAACTGTATCTTCGCTTTAGTGGACGTTGGGTTTCATATCTGTGAAATAGAAATCATTTATATTTTACACAGTTAATTCCCAGTAATAGGGATGTTTCCTGAGTAAAAAAAAGAAATTCTATTTAGTCCGTTAGTCAGATAATAAAAAAATATTAGACACGTATTTTTTGCTGTCAGTATCATATTAATAAAAAAAAACACTTAGACGCACAAAGTTGGGGAGTGGGGGCTCGTTACGTCACAAATGTAATAAACTACGTATAAAATCTAGCACGGAGTGACGTCATGCCACATTTTAACTCAATGTATTATTGCCGTAACCTTTTGATTACGTAAAAAAAGAAAAAATACGTGTCCAATATTTTTTAATAATGTATATACATAACGGACAAAAAAATGTAGTCTTCATTTCTATTATCTCATGGTTATGATCTACCTGTGTGCCATACTAAATTTCATCAAAAACTGTTTACCTATAAGGTGTGAAAAAGTAACAGACAGACAGAATCACGTTCGCATTTATAATAATAACTAGCTTCCACCCGCGACTTCGTCCGCGTGAAATTTCTTGTTCTCCCGACCCACCCCGTCGCATCGCGTCGCCTGCCCGCGAACTTCGAAATGTGACGAATATAAATAAATTTGTAGTAAAACAAACAATATTATAGTCCATACATTATAGCGAGCAGTGCAGGTTGTGTAGCAACATCAGAGCGCATGCGCGGGCGCGAGCGCGCGCAGCAGTCGCGACTGCGTGTGCGCGCCGAACAACACGCATAGCAGCGACACGCCGTAACCTGTGGCGCGCTCGCCCTGGAATATAGATAACAACGGATTAAATAAATAAATATAAAATTACTAAATTAATAAAATAAAACATAACACTACTTTTAAAGTTATCCACAGTAGAGTAAAACATAACTTTTCTTCTAATAACCGGCCAAGTGCGTGTCGGACCACGCATCTATTATTTTTTTTTTCTTAGGATTTTGTATTGATTGATATTAGTAGTTCAAAAACATGTTCTCCCATACATTCCAACCGCAAATGTATGTTAGTCGACAATTGCTCGTTAACTTGTAAAGCCACTTATCTTTGAGTTTTCCTCTTAAGGAGGATGCGCTGAGATAGCCCGCGAAATTCAAATTTTTTTACGTTTTTTGCAATTTGCAGGTCAGTGTCAGGTCATATGTTGATTAAAATATGCTTCGCGGCCGTAACTAACATAGCTTTACAGAATTATAATCATTAGAATCAGCAATACAACTCCATAAGCTAGAATTGACCTCAAATCTAGCGATTTCATGAAATCATGAGGTTTGAGGTCAATTGTAACTTATGGTATTGCTGATTTTAATGATTATAAAGCCATATTAGTTACGGCCGCGAATCATATTTTAATCAACATATGACCTGACACTGACCTGCAAATTGCAAAAGAACGAAAGAAAATATCGCGGGCTACCTTAGTGCATTCGTTTTACAGGTTGGCTCGTGAAACGAGTTCCAAAGTAAAATTTTAGAAGCCTGTCTTCAATGGCTTCTCGAAACAGCCCCATGTATGTTCAGCGATTATTTACAGTTTAGGAGCTACACGGTTTTTACGTCTTTTTTATTTTTCTCTTTCAGTGTCGCATTTTTTGTAAATATATTTTTTTTTTCGTGGCTAAGTAATAACAGCCGCACGGGTCGATCCATCAGATTAAGCTACGCTTGCCGGGATTGGTCCGTGGATGGGTGACCATCTTTACATAACCAGACTCCTCCGTGCCTCGGAAAGCACGTTAAGCCGTTGGTCCCGGCTGTCATTCGTGGATCTTCGACAGTCGTTACGGGTCGTCAGAAGTCCGAAAGTCTGACAACCAGTCTTACCAAGGGGTATCGTATTACCCAGTAACTGGGTTGTGGAGGTCAGATAGACAGTCGCTCCATGTAAAATACTGGTATTCAACTGCATCCGGTTAGGCTGGAAGCCGACCCCAACATAGTTGGGAAAAGGCTAGGCCGATGAGATGATGTTTTTTTTTTTTTTTATTATAAATGCTTAATTTATGTTCTACGATCAATAAAAAATACTATTTGTCTAAACATCACCCAAAGTAACTAAAATTATGCTCAAAGGGAAAATTTGTTCAAGAAAAAAAAACAAGGCTGGCAATGACCCCAAAGTGGTTTTGAAAACTTTCACGCACCCTCAGCTTTCGAAAGCAATTCAGATAATAACTAATACTTTTCAGGACATTATTTGGAGAAATTGTAGTTCGAACGTGGTAGGCAATATTTTTTTTCATACTTCGTAGTAGTATTGCACTGTTTCAGTTTGAAGTAATCCATTTTTCATGTACTTCCTTGCATCCGATTAAGCTGAAATTTGGCATACGAATTTAAGAGGGCTGTCGTATTTCGTCACCTCTTGCTAACACGGGACCAAATTTTCAAGAATGTAAAATGAAATGATGCTTTTTTTGAAAAATGTAATCAATTAGCGAACTAATAAATAGTATTAATTTAATAGGTAATTATTAAAAACACATTTTTATCGTGGCATTTATTTAGCTCATCTCAAAAACAAAAAAAAAATCTAAAGTAAATTTCTAATTTAAGATGATTGTAATACTTATATGCAATTTAATGACATACCAACTTATTTGTTTTATTTTATTTAATTAATTGTTTGCTTTATTTAATGGTGCCTGATTTCACCTGTGATTCGTAATTTTGTATTTTTTATTTTGACACTATTCTATTTTATATTATCTGCGAATTTAATGTTTTAATTTTAATTAATTAATGTTTGCATGACTAATTTAAGGTAGGTTGTACAGGGATCACAATTGTTTTTTGATACCTTATGTCATGTACCTACAATCTATGCAAATAAATAAACTTTACTTTACTTTAAAACATATAATACTTTTTGAGCTGAGTTTATTAGATAACATGATAGAAATGTCTTTTTAAAATTAGGTACCCGTTTGATTAATATTATTTACTAGCAACTCCCGCATTCCCCTTAAACTTAAGGGGAAGATATATAAAACAATGGTTAGACCTGCTGTCTTGTATGGATCAGAATGTTGGGCCACAAAAGAGATGAATGAAAAGCAGTTGCATGCAGCTGAGATGAGAATGCTAAGAGGGATGTGTGGTGTTACACGAATGGATAGAATAAGAAATGAGTACATAAGAGGAAGTCTAAAAGTGGCACCGGTGACTGAAAAGTTGTGCGGAAATCGGCTGTCATGGTATGGGCATGTGATGCGGAGGAGTGAGGAAAATGTCGTGAGGAAAGTTTTGAGTATGAATGTCGATGGCTATAAGAGTAGGGGAAGACCAAAGAAACGATGGATGGATTGTGTGAAAGATGACATGGCTAGAAAGGGGGTGACTACCGAGATGACGAATAATAGAGAAGTATGGAAAAAAAGGACATGTTGCGCCGACCCCAAATAGATTGGGATAAGGGCAGGAGAATGAATGATGAGCACGCTAATTGATTACATTTTTCAAAAAAGCATCTTTACATTTAATAATTTTAAAAATTTGGTACCGTGTGAGCGAAAGAGGTGCCAAAATGCGACAGTCCTCTTAACTTTTATGACAATGCAAAATAGTGGCCATTACTGCCGCTAGGTTGAGTTGTTGATAGATAACTCACGCAGTGCGCCGGCGCAGCCATGTCAACGTGTAGCCAGTTGCCGGGGAAGTCGAAGCCGAGGTGCGACAGGATGAACAGGCCCGCGCACGACGTCTGCGCGTTGTTGCGGTCCTGGAAGTAAAAGATAAAAGTGTTGAACTTGA
Source organism: Cosmia pyralina (assembly GCA_946251885.1). NCBI lineage: Eukaryota > Metazoa > Arthropoda > Insecta > Lepidoptera > Noctuidae > Cosmia > Cosmia pyralina. Next base: position 3,057,854 of record OX276362.1, on the reverse strand, counting down.
ATATTATACAACATTATTTTTAGTATATGCGAAACCTGAATATAGTTTGTTCAGAATAAATAACTGAATCGATTCCAATAATTTTTATACCGAGTTATATTTTGCCCCAAAAATCTTTAATAGATTTTCATCTTTATCGCCAAAGTATTAGGTTCAAGGTTGATTGGGAAAATTTGACAGATCCGAGTGGCTTGATGTGCTGGTGTCTGTACATTAAGATCTTAATATTAAACAGCTTCACACATACTACCGTTGCCGGTATAGAAATATTAAAATGTAATTAACAAATTCTCATCAGCAAATTAAGTTTACAAACCTTGTTCTGGTTAAATTCATAAGCAATCGCTCACTAAAAGGAATTCGTTTTTCGGGATTTCAAGTTTGGTCCCATAGTAAAAGTTGTTTGCTGTCATGAGTACAATCATGTGTTTATGTATTGGTCACTAATTACCAATCACCCTATAATCTTTTTTTTTCTCTTCTGTACGTGTGTTTGTCATCTAACTCCTCCTAAACGGCTGGACCGATTTAGATGAAATTTTGTGTGTATATTTCAATGGGTTCGGGGATGGTTTGAAAACACAATTGGACCCGGTAGGTGGCGCTGCAGTCCGGTTCTAGGATCGTTCAGACAGGACAACGTCTGTCGGGTCCGCTAGTAATTTTACATAATACGTACTGCCACACTATTCTTCATGTCCGCAACGCAGCTAGTGAACTCGGTGAAGTGCAGCTCGGGCGCGAAGGGCAGCGGGTGCGCCAGGTCACCGGAGCGCAGGCCGGCCGACACGCACAGTGCCTCCAGGCGGCTGCTGTTGCACACGATGGCCGCGTGGTACTTGCCGGTCGCTGTGCCCTGGGAATATGGTATGTCATTAGTATCAACATAGCATAGCATAATCAGCCTATAACGTTCCCACTGCTGGGACACAGGCATCCTTTCAGTAAGAGGGAGTGGGCTGTAATCCACCATGCGGGCCCAGTGCGGGTTGGTAGATGTCACATGTCTTCGAATTTTTGGTTCTAGGACATGCCGGTTTCCTCACGACGTTTTCCTTCACCGTTTTGAGAGCAGTGGTGATGAAATTATTTGTTACACAAAGTAAAGCGCCTGATCGAACGCGCGACCTAGCTGTTACCACTGGACCGCCACTGCTCACTATCAAAAATTTACATGAATTAATACTAGTTCTAAAGATGTTGCTAAAAAAAGATAACTTCTGAAAAAAAAACTAATAAAATCGGTGAAAATATGGAGAAGTAGCACGCTTGCTTTTAAAATTATTCTTCTATACTTGTCACGCAAAGCGATCATTGTAACTTGTGTAGATCTTTTAAGACACTTTTAGAGTTCCCTACCTCAAAAGGAAAAAAAAAGTAAAAACCGATTTCTAAAACCAAAAACGAATAAAATAACTTTCTTAAAAAACTTAACAGCTTCTGAAGTAAGCGCCAAGCTAAGGTGCATTGAAGAACTGAAGACGCCGACTTCAGAAGCTGTTAAGTTTTTTAAGAAAGTTATTTTATTCGTTTTTGGTTTTTGAAATCGGTTTTTACTTTTTTTAAAGTCTTTTCCATTTTTAGTTAAATATTCAATTCAAGCCGAAGACGAATGAAAAGAAAAGTCATCAAAATCGGCTTAGAAATGCCGGATACAGTATATTTATGCATATAACTCCGTACATAAGACTAATTACATAATGTATTATATATATCAGTGCAAAAATCATCAAAATTGGTTCATTAGTTTTGAGAAAATCGCGGACAAACAAACATACATACATACGGGTCGAATATAGAACCTCATTTTTTGAAGTTGGTTAAAAAACGGAACCCTTATAGGATCACTAGTGCGTCTGTTCGTCTATCACGTTAATTCCGTCACAGCCAATTTTCTCCGAATCTAATGAACCAATCAAGTTGAAATTTGGTACACATATATTCTTTGACCCACACACGGATGTATAACATAAATAAATGAATTTTGAATATGTATGTTTGTTTGTGTACGTTTAGATATCGATACCCATCACAGTACCTCGCCCTCTGGCCGCACTTTTTTGAATTCTAATCCAACAAACGATCTGTTTGCGGATGAATGGATGAAGATATTATTGGCATGTCAGAAGTACTGTGAGAGGGATTCATGAAAGTACCTATTGCTAATTTTTATTATTTTATAAATTTACATTTTCTTTTATGTGTATGTGTCTCTTAAAGTTAAATAAATAAATCACGTCTGCGAAGCTTCGCTAGGTAATTTAATTTGACCCTGTTATTTTTATCACATTATTTGACATACCTGTGCCCCAGTCAAGGTGGCGACATCTACAATGGTATCAGCTTTCAGATCTCTAGACGCGTACACCACGCCGTCGCTGAGGACCAGACGACCTGGAATATAAAATACAACAAAACTATGATTATGGAAAACTAGTTGGAGCCCGCGGATTTTCTCGCATTCCGGATAAAAAGTGTTCAAGAGGGACGATATCGGGGGCTGCTGGCAACGTCGTATTTCTAGAAGTTTTTCGTGATTATTTCATTAAATTTAAATCAAAGGACAATTTCCTCTCTCAAATTCTTAGATCGTTTGTATAAGTACAAAAATATGTATGGTATTTTTGTGACAGTTATTTTGGTAAGTAATTACTCTTAGAAAATAGAAAATAATTGACAATATCTCATTTTCTACGAGTAAATACCAAAATAACTGTAAAAAAATAGCATACATAGTTATAATGCCTCAGGCATTAAGTCCGCCTTTGTACGGTATTTTTTTACTTGTGCATAAAGTTTTAATAAATAAATAAATAAATAAATAAATACAAACGATCTAAGAATTTGAGAGAGGAAATAGCTGGTTAAGCTACGCTTGCCAGGGTTGGTCCGTGGATGGGTGACCATCTTTACATATCGAGACTCCTCCGTGCCTCGGAAAGCACGTTAAGCCGTTGGTCCCGGCTGTCAATCTTTGAAGTCGTTACGAATCGTCAGAAGTCCTGACAACCAGTCTTACCAAGGGTATATCGTATTACCCAGTTACTGGGTTGTGGAGATCAGATAGACAATCGCTCCATGTAAAATACTGGTATTCAGCTGCATCTGGTTAGACTGGAAGCTGACCCTAACATAGTTGGGAAAAGGCTAGGCAGATTGACAGTAACGGGTCAGTGTTGTCTTGGTTCGAGTTTGGAGTCAGCTACTGACCCTGTGTAAATCAGCCTTTATGAACACAATGGTCTACCAATTTCAGACATTTCATTTAAAACTTTGTAGTCTTTTATGCGTGGTTGAGTAACAAAAATCTTTACAAAATTATCAAATTTTAAAGCCCTATTTCACGATGTCCGAATAGCCACTACTCACCGAATAAATTCAATAATGGAACAGAATTTGTATAAAATTATCTACCAAGTAAGTTAATATGAACTTAATCGTAGGTGGTGAAACAGGCTCTTAAGACTCATTTGTGGACTAATTGATAAGTTACCTTCAGCATCCGTGTTGTTGATTTCAACAGTGCGCCCTGAATACAGCGTGTGGATGTCATCAGGTCTGTGAATAAATAAAAAGATATTATTGCAAAGAAGTACTGTTTTTTTAAATATTTTTTTCTTCTAAAATACTGCTTACTTAGAGTTCTTTGCCTGCTTAAAATATCACCGGGAATGGAAAAATATGTAGAAAATATTCCCGGACTCACTTGCCTTGAGCCAACACAAAACAAAAACAGATTTCCAAAGCTTCTACATCAGTGTGTTCATCATTTCATACGCTACAAATTCAATCAAAAGATAAACCCAAGTTACTTATGTTTTTGTGATTGTAATAATATTACAAAATGTAGATTTTTGTTGTTCTTCTATCTATATAAATAAAAAGAGAAGTCCTGACTGACTGACTCATCAACGCCCAGCCCAAACCCTTGGAGCTAGAAAGCTGAAATTTTGCACAGACGTTCCATTTATAAAGTAGATAAGGAAAGAATTCCCGGTAGTACGTTTCCGTGGGATATTTTCCGACATCCATTCGGGCGAAGCCGCGGGCAAAAGCTAATCTTTAATAAAATAAAATAAAATATGTGACATATTTTTCTAGAACATTCTAAACCCTTCCAGAATGTTCTGATGGTTAAGTGTCGTGTTGCAGCATCCTAGATCATTCCCGTAAGTACTAGACTGTTCTCGAATTATGTCCTCGAACTTTGGAGAAGCTTATACTCGCCATTATAAATAGAGTGCTGCCAGCGGTGTGAGGCAATTCCCCGTCATGATCCAGCCTGCCCCGTCTGGCTGTCATATTGTTATTAGCGACGCTCAATCGACTAATAATTTACTCTAGTTTTAAGCCTGGCCGGGGGCTTTAAGTTCGCTTAAAGAACCCACAGGAAACGCCCGGTTGAGCAGTCTCGACCCTTAGTGGTCAACTGCGAGATGCCATATATAAATAACTAACTATAACTAATGGTGTGAGGCAGTTTAACTAGGAATGCGAAACAGTGAACAATAGTAAACTACAGTGAACTAATAGTGAAGTATAAGTGATTCTGCTTAAAGTTTCTGATTTGTGATTATTTAAATATAGTGTGTTTTTGGTGTAAATTAGTATAAATTTATTTATCCCGAACCCCAGCTCGTAACAATATATTTACCTGGTAGCTAGAGGTCCTACAGCATTCTCAGCCAGACACAAGACCGCGTGCAGGTTGACGGTCGGCCTGGACTTGACGGCCAGCGCGAACGCGGCCAGCACTGCCGCCGCGCCACCGCAGTCGCCCTTCATGCCTACCATGGACGCCTGGAGGAAGGAGGATTATTGTTACAACTGAGAAAAATAAGCCTAGAAATAATTTAGAATGTTGTATGGGAAAAGTTTTTTGCGATTTCTGCCTTTTCTAGTACTACCCCAGTTGGTCTAATAAGAGTTTTTGATCTTCATAAGAAACAGGTGCAATATGGATGATGCCTGGGTGAAAAAATCGGCCAAGTGACTCGCGCACGAAGGGTTCCGTACCATTATCTATAAAAACGGCAAAAAATCACGTTTGTTGTATGGGAGCCCTTCTTTAAATATTTGTTTTATTTTAATTATTTATTTTTAAAGTGAATATAAAACTAAATATTCTGTGAATATTTCAAGTGTCTACCTGTTGCCGTTATATTGAGCAAAAAAATCACGTTTGTTGTATGGGAGCCCCCTTAAATATTTATTTTATTCTGTTTTCTAGTATTTGTTGTTATAGCGGCAACAGAAATACATCAGCTGTGAAAATTTCAACTGTCTAACATGAGATACAGCCTGGTGACAGACGGACGGACAGCGGAGTCTTAGTAATAGGGTCCCGTTTTACCCTTTGGGTACGGAACCCTAAAAAAGTAATTCTATTTAGTCCGTCAGTCGGATAATGAAAAAACATTAGACATTTATTTTTTACTTTATCATATTAATAAAAAATTACTTGGATAAACCGCATTTTGCAACTGTGAATCAATCTGCCTAGCCTTTTCCCAACTATGTTGGGGTCGGCTTCCAGTCTAACCGGATGCAGCTGAATACCAGTATTTTACATGGAGCGACTGCCTATCTGACCTCCACAAGCCAGTAACTGGGTAATACGATACCCCTTGGTAAGACTGGTTGTCAGACTTTCGGGCTTCTGACGACCCGTAACAACTGTCAAAGATCCACGAATGACAGCCGGGACCAACAGCTTAACGTGCTTTCCGAGGCACGGAGGAATCTCGGTATGTAAAGATGGTCACCCATTCACGGACAACCCCGGCAAGCGTAGCTTAACCTGATGGATCGACCCGTGCGGTTGTTATTACTTAGCCACAAGCTCCTCTCTTTGCAACTGTGAATGTAGAATAAATTTCTCAAAAGTTAAGGACAGTCGCCTAAGACCATTTTCCTGTAGCTACAGCTGTTAAGGTTACTTACACTTACTGTCCCGTCTCAAAATCCACCCTTTATATCAAGACCACGTTTCAACAAAAATTATGAATTTATATTATCTTGCGCAACCTAAACTCCATCAGTTTAGGTAATTAAATAAAGGTAAACAAAAAAAAAACCACGTGTCTGTTTAACCGACTAAACCATAATACCTGTCACTTCAGTTGTCATGCTACGACACAGTTATACTCTTCAATTTAGCAACTTTATAATTCGTGGTATCAATCAATCTGCCTAGCCTTTTCCCAACTATGTTGGGGACGGCTTCTAGTTTAACCGGATGCAGCTGAATACCAGTATTTTACATGGAGCGACTGCCTATCTGACCTCCACAATCCAGTAACTTGGGTAATACGATACCTCTTGGTAAGACTGGTTGTCAGACTTTCGGGATTCTGACGACCCTTACCCGTAACGACTGTCAAAGATCCACGAATGACAGCCGGAACCAACGGCTTAACGTGCTTTCTGAGGCACGGAGGAGTCTCGGTATGTAAGAATCTATTTTTAATTTGTTGTATAACATTGCTAAATTGAAGAGTACAACTGTGTCGTAACATGACAATTGAAGTGACAGGTATTACGTATAGTTGGCTAACCAGACAAGTGGGTTTTTTTTGTTTACCTTTATTTAATTACCATAGCCGATGGAGTATAGAAAGATACATTCCAAAAACAGTACACAATGTTAGATGTAGTTGTAATTTAGTCAGCAGGTGCACACCATGATAAGATGTATCCACAGTAACCAAGATTAGTATTATCACTGATTAATACATACGGGACACTCCGCAGTTTAGATATGAAGCTACAAGTAGGTACGCGGCGGGCTCATCTCACTGGGTCAAGCCAGTGTGGGCTGTCGCGCACCGGCCGGCTCGCACGTTAGTTCGATACTCACTCACGCGTCGCGAATTCAACCCTAACGAGTTACGCGATAGAAAGAGAGGCAACTTATAGGTGAATATAACTGTAGGTAATGAAGCGTTGTGCAACCTGAATTGCACTTTATTGTGTCCTAGCAAGAATCGCTTTTTGTTTAAATGATTTTGCGGAGTGTCCCATCTGTATTAATGTGTGGTATTATGATAGGTTTTGGCATGTGTAAGTTGTGAAAAAAGAACAATGAAAAAAAAAAGCAAAAGGAAAGCAAAGGATTCATTGCATTCAGATGATTTAGACAAACTGCAAACACACACATGACACATGATGAAGTGCAAAACCTCAAAATATTTACGGGAATCGACTGATTTCTAGTTAAGGTTCCGTACCAGGATATCCTGTTATGGTTTTTGGATAAGTTTATACAACATTATTTACATTTAGTATATGCAAAACCTGAATATAGTTTGTTCAAAATAAATAACTTAATCGATTGCAATCATTTTTATACCGTGTTATATTTTGCCCCAAAAATCTTTAAAAAAGGTTACAATATGGACACCGCGCGACGAACACAAGCCACGGTAAGTCATAGCGGCACTAGGCACGGGTGCACAGCGGGCGCCGCGTGGTGATAATTTTTTTGCACGGACAACCAGGTAACATAACAAACTTAAAACTTTGTGATTATTCATGATACAGTTTTGAAATTTTGTACATAAAAATACTAGACACGTGTTTCGGGTTTCGCATATAAAGTAGTAGCCACGAAAAAAAATATCTGACTAGCTCAAGAGTTTCACCAGTCAGTGAAAAGATCGGATTGAGGATAAATCTTGCATGTGATTGTTAAAAAAAAAAAAAAAAAATTGAATATCACTAAAAACGTGCAAAAAGAACTGTGTTTTTATAACTTTCAATTTGCGTAAATAAGAAGTCACAAGTTTTTGGAATGAAGTTCCTTACCGCGGCTTGTGGCAGGAGTTGACTGGTAGAAATCGTCACGTAAGGAAAAAGTGTTATGCCGCTTTCATGCGACTTTGTCGCTGTCTCTATCTATACTTATTATAAAATAAAGTCGCTTTTCGTGTCTGTATGTGTGGCCGCGTTGTTCTTCTAAATTACGCAACGGATTTTATGCGGTTTTCACTGTCATTATTAGAGAATTTATTACGGAAGGTTGATATATACAGTACATTAATATTTGACTTATTTATAATATAGAAACATTCATGTTTTGTCAAGTCAATACTACACTCCACAGTTAGTCGTAGAACTAAATTTTGTTATACCTACCTACTTTTTTATTTTTTTTGTTATTTTTCTTTTGGTATTTTAATATTTTTTTGTTTGCTGCATGCATCCCTTACTTTTATTGTATTAATTAAGCATATATAATGAGAGAGCGCCTTGACTTCCATAATACAAGTCCTACTTAGTTTGGAAGTCAAGAGTTCATTTCCGTGTAAGTACGTTTTTTAATATGCAATAAACTTTTTTTTTTGTCGTAAAAACCGTGCAAAGCAGGGCCTGGTCGCTAGTTCTATTATACAGGATGCAAGTGTAAACAGTGGCAACCCTTAAAGGGGTCATTGTACTCATCATTATGAACAACTGCGAACATAAATGTAGAGAGCAGCTGATTTTTTTTAGTGATTTCAGGTTTGGTCCCATAGTAAAAGTTGTTTATAATGATGAGTACAATGACCCCTTAAAAGGTTGCCACTGTTTACACTTACACCCTGTATACGAGTGTGTGTGTGTGTGCGTGCGAGTATCGCGTAAAGAACTTTGTTCCTGACGAGGGTCCCCGACAGCACACGTTTTTGGAATAGTTTTTTATCGCTGGTTGCGGTATGAATTGACTGGTAGAAATTGTCACATAACGAAAACGCATTATACCGGAAAAAGTCAGTTTCAATTGCAATAACTAACAGGACTTCGTGAAATTGTTTAACTTTAGTACCAACGCGATAGCTCGATGGGGAGATGAAAAAACTTTAAATTTTATATTTCTTTACCGAAATTCCCGTCTTGTGTTTGTTTTCATAAAAAAATTATTAAATGTGTTGCAAGGATTATTATAACAGAATTTTATTAATTCCGTCCATTTTGAATGCCAAATCAAGAGCATGTGTATCTCAGACGTGCTAGAAAGAAGCATACTCTTATGCATGCTTCAAACGGTACGGTTACACCAAAACCGATTTTGTCGGCCGACACTGTTGTGCCGACATCGTTGCTGGTCTTCTGTAGTTGACTGTGCGGCTTAACAGAGTATAGACGTGTTTTTAAAATGGAGGAATTCGAAGAAATGTATCTTTTAGAAAATTCTTACCGTAATTTAATACCGTCCGTTTCGTACCAGAATTTTTCAATATCCATAGTCGCTTAGGTAGATAACAATACTGGCAGAAACACAACAGGATAAAGACAGAATGATTAGATTAAACTATAAATACACTCAATTTGCGCTTTAGACGCCGGCAGAATAGCAGACTGGCGAGAAATCCCAACAAGTTCGTATTGATCGGTCGTTTTCGGGCGTCATCGGACGATGGCGGTTGTAGTAGTGTAAGCTCTCCCTTTCATTTACATACGTTTGATTTGATCGGCCGAGTTCGGTCGAAGACGTCCGAGTAAAGATCGGCCGATATCGGATTTGGTGTACGCGTACCGTAAGGTATGTGCTTGCAAATGTACACACTCGGAGAGCATGCTATACATGAGCACACTATCTAGTAGCAAACAAGTATGCTGTTTTAGTAGCAAGTGTATTCCAGGCTTTATACTCGAAAAGTTTCATGTGCGAGTGTGTTGTGTGTATGATTTTCAAAAAAAAAAAAAACAAAAACTTTTGACACTTGAAACTTGTGACGATACTAGATGGTTCTGTATTAATACATAATATACAGCGAAAGAAACTGTTCCAACCGGGTGTTTCACGACACCTCCCGACTTTTTGTATTTGTGATAGTTTTGATCCAGAAACCCGAAAAAATCGTAAATGAAAAAAATTACCATCCCCAACCCATGACACCAAAAAGCATGAAAAACCGCCACAAACTCACCCTTGCCTTAATACTGAGACCGCCGGTGTCGTACACGATGCCTTTGCCCACCCACGCCACAGTCTCCGCGGCTCCTTGCGGACGCCATGACAGTGTGACCAGTGCGGGCGGCATTTCAGCCGCGCGGCCTACTCCGTAGATCCCGCCCATGCCGCGGGCTTTGAGCTCTTCGCCACGAATGATTGTGGGCTCCGGAATGTCTAGCTCTTTTGCTACTTTGCATGCTTCCTGTGGTAGGATAAAAGAAAAACAAAGTGAATTATTAAAAAAAAATATTTTTAAAGAAGTTTCCCAAAGAAGAGCCCAAACTAGATGTTATTGCATTGATTTAGTACGGAGTTCCTGTGGCCACCTTCCGGCTTCATCATCAGATCAGCTCGATAGTATCAAAATATTGCATTGTCACCGACTTTACATACGTGTGCCAAATTTCAGTTCAATCGAACACCGGGAAGTGGGTCAAATTTAACTTGCAAATTTTGAACAGGACAACTTACATACGAACATTGCAAGTTAAATAAAAGCTTGTAATAAATCCTAGTCGGTTGAGAAATACCAAAGATGTAAATTATATACTCGTAAAAATAACATTAAAAAAAATACAGTCAAGTCTATATAGGTTACATTATGTATACAGGGTGAAATTTAATTCATGAGCAATATTTTAAGGGGTCGTTGTACTCATCGTTATGAACAACTTTTACTAGCGGACCAAACCTGAAATCGCGAAAAAAAATTTGCTCTTCCATACATTTATGTTAGCATAACTCGTTAAAATGTAGGGAACAGCTGATCTTTTTTCGCGATTTCAGGTTTGTTCCCATAGTAAAAGTTGTTCGTAATGATGAGTACCCCTTAAAATATTGCCCATTAATTAAATTTCATCATATATATATATTTCTATTAGCAGATCCGACAGACGTTGCCCTGTCCAAGTATCATGTATGAGAAAATAAATTTTCTTCATAATTTTTTTTTTGTGAATATTTCCTATATTTTATTAGTTATTCTGCTATTTGGGGAGGAGATAAATCCAGCAACAAACGTCAACAAATCATCGTAAAAATCGGTCCAGCAGTTCTTGAGTTATAAATGATGTAAGTGACCCGACTTTGTTTTATACAGGATAAGTTTTTAAGCAGTGCGCAAATTTTCACGAGGTGTTCTACCCATGAATACGAACAACTTTTACTATGGGACCAAACCTGAAATCGCGAAAAAAAAAATCAGCTGCTCCCTACATTTTGACGAGTTTGGTGTAGATAAATGTAGTGAACAGCCGTTTTTTTTATTCGCGATTTCAAAGTTAGTCCCATAGTGAAAGTTGTATTCATGGGTTCAGAACACCCTGTTAATATTTGCGCACTGCTTATAAAATTATCCTGTTAGGTTAGGTTAGACGAGGGACATACTTTAACGGAGTGTAGTACTCATGACAATGAACAACTTTTACCTTGGAACTAACCCTAAAATAACAACACTAGGTTTTGCACTTTGTAGAGAACAGCTGATTTTCTTTTTCATATTTCAGTGTTAGTTCCATGGTAGAAGTTGTTCATTTTCATGAGTAGTACACTCCGATAAAGTATGTCGCTCGTTTAGCCTAATACCCTGTATGTATTTATATGTTTATAATATAGAAACCTTCATGTTTTGTCAAGTCCTAAAACCCGTGCGAAGCAGGGGTAGTATTATTATAAGCTTCGTTTGTCCTACTGCAGGGCAAAGGCCTTCCGTAATTCTTTCTACCCAATTTAGTTTTGTGAGGATGTAGAAAATGTCTAATCATTTTCTACATCCTCACAAAACTAAATTCAACCCTATTCCTACCCAAATAGAGCATAAAATCTCACCTCAATAAACTTATCCACATTCATAAAGTTGGCGGGTGTGTCAGTGATCCTGGCAGCGAGTCTGGTCGCGTCGGCCGCGTCTTGTAAAGTTTGCACCTCTTCAGCTGACAACGTGTTGTCACATAACGCAGGGTCTAGGGAACCAATGCCTTCGTCTTCTGAATCACCGTCTGAAAGACGGCTTTAATAAGAAACTAGTAGCATCTGGGTGCATGAGGTTCAGGATTAAGGCGAAATGAGTCCCAAAAAAGATATTTTGACGCATTTCGGCAAACGCAAAATCAAATTTTTGTCCTCAAAAACTTATTATTAATTTGCCTTATTCTTTTTCATGAAAAATTTAAGATTTTCTTTAGTAAATTATGATGGCCAAAACACGATTGACACAATTTGGCTCGATACAAAAAAAAAAACGCAGTTTCCTCAAAATTTGCATTTTTTATGAGAACCTGTTTTATTCGATTGTAATTACATCAGTTTCAATCAAATTTCTTCCACACGTTCACCATTAAGAACGCTGTTACAAATGGGTAGTCCAATCATTACTTTTTTACACAAAAGTATGTTTATTAAATAAAATGCTTTGCATTCTTAAAATTTTTTTTGGCCGAATTGTTGATAGATGTGCATGGTACGATTCTGAACTGTAAATATAATTTTAGATAGGTACAGTTTCTCAATAAATGTACCGAAGTAAAAATTTTCACTTCGGTACGTTTATTGAGAAATTGTTTCATAATAAATTATATTTATAGTTCAGAATCGTACCTTACACATCTATCAACAATTCGTCCAAAAGACATTTTAAGAATACGAAGCATTTTCTTTAATAAACATACTTTTGTGTAAAAAGTATTGATTTGACTACCTATTTGTAACAGCGTCCTTAAAGAAATAAGGGGAATATGGGTTTATTTTAATGTAACACAGCATATAGAATTTTAAAAAGAAATACTTTTAAAATTCTATATGCTCCGTTTGACCATACCAATACTCCAAACCCCATTACGATATTAATCCGCCTTAATGGCGATTGGAGATATGTCCAGAAGCAGACATTCTACAAAATGCAAGTCAGTATTTGGTAGAAAGCGAAGTGTGACATCTGTAACCACCTGCTCTGCTATAGGCTGAAACACTAAGGATATGTGCACGCGCAAAAGGCACCTGTGACCAGTAGATATAGTGGCCAAAATTGGCTAAAAACATTAAACGTACAAAATTATAATTATATGACGGTTACTAATGAATTTACGACGGTTACGTATTTTCTTTCTTTCTTTCTTTCTAATTTCAATTAAATTGAAATGATTTATTACTAGCTCTTCCCCACGGTTTCACCCGCGCGGAGGTCGGAAATTATCCCACGGGAACGAATGTGTTCAAGACAAAATTGAAAGAATGGCTTCTAAAGTGTTGTTTTTATAGTATTAAGGAATTTATGGAACATAAGAATTGAAAAAACTTAAAAAAAAAAAAATACAACCGACTTCCAAAAACAACACTACAAAGTAAAAAATAACTTTAATTTCGGAAGTCGGTGTCTGGTTAAATGTATTTTCATTTTTTGCCACCGACTTCCGAAATTAAAGTTATTTTTTACATTGTAGTGTTGTTTTTGGAAGTCGGTTGTATTTTTTTGTAAAAAAGTTTTTATTTTTCACTTTTTAGTTGTGGTACCTACCCCACACAAATTCTAATCCCACTACCTGCAAAAGAAACTAGAACATCATCCATATAAAATTAGGGAAAAAATACGTATTATTGAAGCTAACTCAAAAACTAGCCATGCAAAGTTAATAAATTTTATATGGGACCAACTTTGACCCTCTCGAATAAAACATTTTTTTTTTCAAATCGGACGACTCTGTAAAAAGTTATGCGTGGTCATACATAAAAAAAAAATAATAAAAAAAAAAACATACGTGTCGAATTGAGAACCTCCTCCTTTTTTTTTCGCCGGTTAAAAATTAGTAATTATAAGATTATTCAATATAAATTAAAAATTAAATGGCGAATAAATGCATGGTTATAGTATATGTAAATGGTGTGCATAATAAAGAGTATTCTATTCTATTCTATTCTATGTATAATAATAATAGTAATAAAATAAGAATGTATGTATAACATTAATTAAAGAAAAGAAAAGAAAGAAAACACATTTATTTAGCACAGATTAAATAAAAAAAAAAAAATAATAAAAAAAATAAATACCTAATAAACAAAAAAAAAAAAAAAAAAAATTGCACGCCTGCTTCAGGCAGAATACAATGACACTTAGGTTATAAGATCTCACCTTTACAAAAAAAAAAAATATTTCTTGCAAATAAACTTTTGCTTTGATTGAAGTATCCTATGTCTTAATCTAGGTCATGGTCTACCCATGTGCCAAACTTCATCCAAATCCATTCAGCCGTTTCAGCGTTAAAGCGTAACAAACAAACATACAAACTCACATTCGCATTTATAATATAAGTTAGGATAGGATTGTCGTGGGACAGAACCCTGAAGAAGATACAGGTCGAGCTCGAGATCGCAACCGTTTGCTTGGGTAGTAGTGCTGAGCGGAGCGGAGCGAGCTTGTTACGTCACACTCACCCTGCTTGTCCTCCTTGATCAGATGTATCTCGACAGCCACGGCTCTAGTGTTTTGCGGAGCGGGAGCGGTGCTGAGCGGCGCGGCGGCGGAGCGAGCTTGGAAGAGCGGGAATGAGCGGGCGATGCTGACGGCTGATGCTAAAGCGTCGCGTTTGCGGCATACCAGCTGTCGGTCGGAAAAAAAAGGTGGATTTCAATGATATTAGAATAATATAATAACCTTGAAGTGATGCTGTGACCTGGAATTTGGAGTATACCCAACTCTCTCACCAACTACAGCAGAGCTATCGTGTTTGGGCTCATTGGAATGAGTCTCAATTAATAGTTTATACAGGGTGTAAGTGTAAACGGGGTCATTGTACTCATCATTATGAACAACTTTTACTAAGGGAACAAACCTGAAATCGCGAAAAAAAATCAGCTGTTCCCTACATTTTGACGAATTATGCGAGCATAATATATGGAACAGCCGATTTTTTTGTTGCTACATTTTGTATAATGGCTACATTTTTATGTAATTATTCCTCAAAAATTTACTTTAAAAAAAGTAAAAACCGACTTCAAAACCTAAAAGAATAAAATAAATTTTAAAGAAAACTTAACAGCTTCTTAAGTCGGTGTCTTCCATTCTCAATGCACCTTAGCTTAGCACCGACTTCAGAAGCTGTTAAGTTTCCTTTAAAAGTTATTTTATTATTTTAGGTTTTGAAGTCGGTTTTTAGTTTTTTAAAAGTAAATTAATTTTTCCATTTTTAGTTGAGTATACAATTAGGACAATTACATGAGCCCAAGACGAACAAAAAGAAGATTCATCACAAAATCCGCTTAGAAATGTAGGAGATACTGTATATTTATGCATATGACTTCGTATATAAGAATAATTAACTAATAGAAAGAAAGAAAAACGTTTATTTGGACACACTTCGTGAAACACAAAGACAAAAGAAAAAAAAAATGAAAATAATGTTTTAAAACAATAGTGTGTGCCTCACGGCTGCGCCAAAAAGGTTCATTTCAGCATTAATGCCAGACAGATGCTGCCTGACGCTGGTTTTCTAATGAACCTGTAGGGACAAGTGACTAATGTATTATATACTAAAACCTTCCTGAAAGTATGTAGATTACGGTAGTGAAAGTATCATCAAAATTGGTTCATTAGTTTTTGAGAAAATCGCGGACAAACAAACATACATACATACATATACGGGTCGAATACAGAACCTACTTTTTTGAAGTCGGTTAAAAATATTAATGAATCTAAACTCATTTACAAAACTAAGTTGAATTTTGATACTATTAGCACACATCCATTCTACACAATAACATTCATAAGGTATTTTTCTTACTGTCAACTACTGGCCTATTATCCCACGGGATCGTACTAACGAGATAAAAAGTATCATATGTCCTAATCCAGGTCATGGTCTACCCATGTGCCAAATTTCATCCAAATCCATGCAGCCGTTTCAGCGTGAAAGCGTAACAAACAAACTCACTTTCGCATTTATAATATTAGTCAGGATGACGGTTCAATGACGTGTTCCATTTTGGTTCTTTTTTGAAGGCATTCTTACCACGATGGTCTCATCACTGGAGCGCTGCGTAGACCTCACTATCTTGGCGAGGGCATAGCCCCTGGCTGGCGCGGCGTGGCGGGAGCGTCGAGCAGGTAACGACGCGAGGGAGACAGCGCGCGGCCACAGCTCGCACGAGTCGCCGGGGGACGATGTCACGCATTGGAGGCCGCGGCGCCATGCCTGGGGAGGGGTAACATGGTTTATTAGGGTGCTGGAACGACCATCTTTACATACGGATTAGCTCGTGGCCCAGTCCACACGTATCCTACAAGTGTGTGCTATATCCGTGCGGACCGCAAATTTTAGTTTCGCTCTGTGGTCGCACAGGTAACCCAACCGGCACCTGTGCGGGCACAGGGGGAAGCCGCCCGTGCTGCCCGGTGAGAGTTTTCACCGTCGCGGTCGCGGAGGCTACGCCCCACGATTATGTCGAAACCCGGCAAGCGCGGCTCGTTGGGCCGCGATGCCGGGGACCCAGAAAACCCGCCGGTGCTGGACCGGGCGACGTCGTTGCCGAATATCGGCGATGCGGCGTCCGGTCCGCTGCTGGCTGGGCAGCAGCAAGACAGGAAGAAGGAGAAGAAGAAGCCTGAAGAAGGAAGAGGAGGGGGGAGATCGGGCGCCGCTGTAGCTGCCGGCCCGTCGACGACACCGGCGCCTGCGCGCGGTGCGCCCCTACCGTCGTCGGGCCGTCACCAACAGGCGGTACCGATCCGCCCGGCCGCGTTCCGCCCGGTGCCCACTCAGGCGCCGGGGTCTGCCGCGAACCCCGGTCGTGCGCCGTATGCGCACGTCGCGGCGCCGCCCGCGCGCGATACCGCTGCGTTGCGTGCGTCCGCGCCCGCCGCGCGCGCCGCGCCCGCCGCGCCCGTCGCGCCCGCCGCGCCCGCCGCGCGTGCCGCCGCGCCGTCCGCGTACTCGGCGCCGACAGTGCCAGCCATGCGCACCCGCACGCCCCATGAGCGCTCCGCCGCGCCGCCGCCGCGCTTCGTGTCGCCGCCGGCGCCGGCGCCGGCGCCCACGGGGGCTATATCTAAGAATGCGCCGCTTTCGCGCGCTGCCGCGCCCGGTCCCCGCTTCTCGCTGGCGGGTCCGTCGAGCGCGGCCAAAGTGAAAAGTGGAAGTGGCAGTGAAGTGTTGTGTTCGCCAAGGGCGCCGGAGTCACCGGCGCCCCCTCGCGCCTCAGCCTACGACTCGCCCGCCGGTCTGTCGGCATGCTCGTCTCGCGCGGGATCGAGCATGTCGTTGGCGTCGGTGGGCTCGGCCGCGTCCGGTCGCGGCGACGTGTCACCTGATACGACGCCGCGATCCGGCCAGCGGCCCACCGTGGGAGGGGGAGCGGGACAGTACCCCATGAAGACGGCACCTTCGCAGCCGGTAGGGTTCGGGTTCGAATTTAACCTGGAGCCCCGACCCCAGCGTAAGGTGCCAAGAAGACGGAGCTCGTCGGAGTCCGGCACCGCGGAGGGAGGAAAGCGGGCCTGCCTCGAGGCGCCAGCGTCGCCGACGTTTGCGGACGCGGCTCGCCGTACGCCACCGCGGTCTCCGACACCCACCAGGATGGACGATGGGGTAAGTGGTTTGAGTTTACTCCCACACCCAACAGGGACAGGTGCCCCCCCTGCTGTCGCCCCTGTCGCCACTCAGGCGACACCAGCGGCGCAGCAAAAGAAGAAGCCACGCTACCCACCGCTGGTAGTGGAGAGGTTGCCCAACTGGGCCACCCACTTCCGCGCCATTGCCGCCAAGCTGGGCCGGCCACCCAACGCCCGTCCGTATGGGGCGGGTGTGCGCTTCACCCCCGGTACGGAGGAGGAGTACCGGCTGGTCCAGCGCTATCTGACTGCGCTGGAGAAGGAGGTAGGCATATCGTGGTTTGCCTATTCACTACCAGCGGAGAAGAGCCTCAAGGTGGCGATTCGGGGACTACCGCCTGATACGGACCCGAAGGAGATTGAGGAGGAACTCCGGACGCTGGGATACCAGCCGGAGTACGTGCGCCACATTAAGGGCGCACAAGGAAGACCCGGCTGCGTGTTCCACGCTATAATAAAGAAGACGCCAGATGTCCGGGCTATCTATGACACCACCGTGTTCCTCTACATGCGGGGTGTCAAGATAGAGGCTTGGAGGGGGAAAAGAGGCCCAGCCCAGTGCCACCGGTGCCAGCAATTCCGGCACAGCTCGCACCAGTGCCACCGCCCGCTCGCTTGTGTGCGGTGCGGGGAGGGGCACGCGGCACGTGATTGCCCGCGCCCGCGGGAGGAAGCGGCCACCTGCGTCAACTGCGGTGGCCCGCACCCCGCGTGCAACTTGAAGTGCCCCGTGTTCCAGCACGAGATTAGGAACAAGCGGGCGGGGACCGCCGCCATCACGGCAAAGTCGCGCCGGCCCTTAGTGGCCACCGAGGGGCCGCAAACATTGCCGGAAGAGGCCCAACAGGGCACGTCGCTCATGGCGGCGGCCAACGGGCCTACAGAACGGAACCAAGCCTCCTCCTCAGGGCGGAGGAAAAAGAAGAGACGCGGGGGTAAGGGAAAAGGCAAGAAGTCGACCCTCCCCCCCCCTACGACACAGGGAGACGTCCCTAAGGCCGACCCTGCCTCGAGCAAGGCGCAGGGCGTGAAAACTACGGAACCGACTACTGGCGCCGGCATAGCGCCGCGGAATAAGTCGGCACCGCGAAAGTTCACCGAAGAGACGAGTGGCGGCGCTGTCGGCGCCAAAGCTACATCAACCACCAAACAGGAATTCACGACCTGCGCCATCAAGCTTTTGATGAACCTCATCAAGGCGATAAGGCAGGGTCAAGATGTGGAGACGGTCATCCTCGATGGCCTGGCCACTCTGTTGACACTTTATCATGGCTAGGCCATTGAGGATGATACACTGGAACGCCCGCGGCCTAAGGGACAAGGTCGCGCTCCTCCGCCATCTCCTTCGGGATCAAGACGTCGACGTGGCGCTCATAAGCGAGACGTTCCTGGGACCCGAAGATAGGGTTAGGTTCCCGGGTTACCTCGTTTACAGGAAGGACGAAAGGTCGGCACAAAATATCCGCTATCGTGGTCTGGCGGTGCTTGTGAGGCGAAGAGTCGTCCATCAGGAAATCCCCTCGTCGACACTCAACACGTGCTACGCGCTGGGTGTGCAGCTGCACGTAGCCGGCGAGGACATCGACATCTACGCGTGCTACAAGCCGCCCTCGGCCCGCCTCGACTTTACCGAGCTGCGGGCCCTTCTGCACGCAACTCAGCACGCCACCATCCTCGCCGGGGACCTTAATTGTAAGCACCCAGCGTGGAACTCACAGCTCACGAACACCGAGGGGAGACGGCTCTTCGCGGACGCGGAAGCCTTCGGTTATACGGTGTCCGGCCCAGAGACGCCCACACACTATCCGGACGTCGCCGCTTATATGCCGGACGTGCTGGACATCGTAGTCCACCGGGGGCTTAAGTGCCAGATCACCCAACACGTGATAGACGACGAGTTACAATCGGACCACCAGCCTGTACTCGTCGTCCTATCGGGTATGCCGACCCGACTGAAGCCCATAGCGCCACGTCGTAAAACGGACTGGACTATGTTCCGGGAGAAGTTAGAGACCACCATACCGACTCGGCCTATCGTCACCTCCGCGGACGTGGACCGGACGGCGAATGACGTCACTGCTTGCATCCAAGACGCCTTGGAAGCGGCGACAACGACGCAGCCGCAGGGGCTACTACCGCCTCTGCCGACCCACATAAAGGCGATGATCGCCGTGAAGAGGCGCCTTCGCAAGCAGTGGCAAGAACTTAGATGCCCCACGTTGAAAACGCAGCTTAACCGTCTCGCGGAGAAGGTGAAGGCCGAGCTCAGAGCTCAGGCCGCCGCGGACTGGGAGGTACGAATAGACGCCACCACGGACAGTTGGCCGTCTGTCTACAAGCTATGCCGCCACTTTACGAATACCCCAGCCCCGGTGCGCCCTCTGCAAAGCAGCGACGGGGCGCTGAAATATGTAGCGGAGGACCGGGCGGAGGTCTTCGCCGAGCACCTGGAGCGTCAGTTCCAACCGAACCCGACCAGCGAACTGGAACATGTCGCAGCGGTCGAGCAACACCTTGGCGCCTACTTCGCGACGCCGATAGCTCCCGAAGAGGATCCAGTCTTCTTCTCGCCTGGCGCGGTCAGACGCGCCATCCTCAACACGAAGCCCCGTAAGGCCCCTGGTGCGGACGGTATCACCAACACAGTGCTGCGCCACCTGCCGTACCGTATGGTAGCGGCGCTGGCGCGCCTGTTCACGGGGATACTGCGCACGGGGGCTTTTCCTGCCTCGTGGAAGGAGGGGCGCGTTATCATGCTGCCCAAGGCGGGAAAGAACATCCTGAAGCCGGAGAGCTATCGGCCGATCACTCTCCTGCCGTCGATTTCCAAGGTGTTCGAAGCACTCCTGCTGCGACATCTCCAACCACACATAGCGCCACGTCCGGAACAGTTCGGGTTTCGGGCGGGACATAGCACGACGCTCCAGCTGTCGAGGGTACTGCACCTTCTGGCGGCAACCGCGAACAAGAAGGAGTACGCAGTGTCAGTATTCCTCGACATGGAGAAGGCCTTCGACCGTGTATGGCACGACGGCCTTATTTACAAGCTGTCCACGTCGGACGCGCCCCGTCGCGTTGTTAGGGTGGTCTCTGATTTTCTCTCCCGCAGGACATTTCGAGTGGTGGTAGACGGCGCGCTATCTAGCGCCCGCCCGGTGCTGGCGGGCGTACCGCAGGGTAGCTGCGTATCGCCTGCGTGTTACTCGCGATACACGGACGACATCCCCACTACGGAGGATGCGACGCTCGCGCTGTATGCCGACGACGCCGCGTTCATCACCACTTCGCTGAACGCGAAGCACGCGGCGCGTAAAATGCAGCGCGCCCTCGACCTCCTCCCCGACTGGCTGTCTAAGTGGCGGCTGTCGGTGAACGTGGGTAAGACGCAGGCGATGGTCTCAGGGGCCGCGCGTCTGCCACCACCTCTGAGGCTACAGGGGGCCGACGTCGAGTGGTCGTCCCGGGTCAAGTACCTGGGGGTCACCATCGACCGTCGGCTCACTATGGGGCCACACGTCCGCAGAGTCGCCGCACAGGGCAGGGTCGCCCGCAACCTGCTCAAACCAGTGCTCTCGTCCCGCCTCCCGCATCGGGTCAAGTTGGGTGTGTACAAGTTGTACGTGCGCCCAATCTTGACCTATGCCGCCCCAGCATGGTTCGCCCTCACGAGCGAGGTGAACCGGAAGATGCTCCGCGCGCAGCAAAACTTTGCGTTGCGGACGATAGTCCACGCGCCTCGCTTCGTGAGGAACGACGTGCTCCACCGCGACCTCGGGATTGAGAGCCTGGATGAGTTTGTGGGCCGCCTGGCGAAGGGGATGTTCGCGCGTGCCGACGCGTCTGCTTGGCCTCATGTCAAGCAGATTGCGCCATGGCATACGCGCCCCCCTGACGCTAGGCCCCTTCCCCGCGACTTGCTTGCGGACGGTGACCCCATCTCCGCGCCGGACTGACCTCCAGGTGGGCCGCTCCCGGCTACACGCGGTCCACTTGTGACACTAACGCTTCCACTACAAATAACATACGCTGTCACGTGATGCGTGCTAGGATAATTTAGGCGTGTCACGTGACAAACCCCAGACATGCACCTCTAAACAGGCACCAGAACTCACATACGAGGGCGCTGCGCGGGCGGCGACTCGTTAACGACGCCGGGTGACGCCACACAGTTCAATGTCACCCTCACACTCATGACACGGTCTCCCTACCCCGTGCCAGGCTCGGCTAGCTCTGAAAGTGGGGCGGGCGGGAGCCACTCACCCTATCCGTAGGAACGTCGAGTCCGTATCCCTGTCGCTGGTCGCCATCTGCTGGGCTTCCCCCATGTAGGTGGGGGTTCCACCTGGTAGGGGTTGACCGCCGGGGTACGGTGAAGAAAGCGGCAGTATGCATATGTCGTGACGAGCTTACGGACACAGATAGAGACACTATTTTCATGGGCGCGAAAATGCAGCGCGCCCAACCTTTTACTCGCCAGAGGCGAACACGATGAGAGGCCCGTGGTAACGGGTCGCCGTACGGCATCCGCGGGAGGGGGGCTTCGCCCCGAAACCGCCACGTCACGCCCCTTACGGGGCGTAGCGATATCCCACAGAGATCTTTACATACCAAGAACCCTCCGTGCCTCGGAAAGCACGTAAAGCCCGGCTGTCATTTGTGGATCTTTGACAGTCTTTACGGGTCGTCAGAAGCCCGAAAGTCCGACAAGCATCTTAACAAGGGGTATCGTATTACCCAGTAACTGGGTTGTGGAGGTCAGATAAATAATAAATAATAAGTTTATTGTACAAAGAGATACACATTAGCAGATACACTAAACATAGTAGTACAAGTGGTAGTAAAAAAAAACCAGGTTGAACAGTTGGCTCCTGAACTAAGTAAAAAGATACTTGTATCTCAGGAGTCAAAGTTCCTCTTAAACATTGAAAATTACAACTAAATGCAATCTGGCTCAGTAATTACTATGAATTTAAATTTGTGAACATTATAGAAATAAAAATTACAAATTGAAAGAATACACGGCCTACACGTATTATAAAAATATCCCAACGACACAAAACACACTCCAACGATCACCCTACGAATACCTATCTCAGGTAATCATAAGGCGACCGCTAGAATATCCTCGGTATCGCCGTAAGACAAACTCTGCAACCAAGTAGTTAGCTTTGCTTTCAGCGCAAACTTGGTCAAAGAATAAATATCAATTAACCTATGTACTCTATTATAAAGACGAGCGCTTAGGACTGAGTAATGGCGGCTAGCAAAAGCGGAACGACATAGGACGGAGTCACAGACCGGACGACCTCGACGTCTTAGAACGATGCTGGAGTCTAGAGGTAGGACGGAGTGACGGCGTAAGACTACACGTAAAATGAAGAGTTGTCGCACAGAGAGGACTTGGGACTCAGAGTACAGCAGGGCGGTTGGATAATCTCTACGCTTAAAATGCATTACTTTTAGAATCACCCTTTGAGCACGTTCTATTTGAATTAGAAGATTTTTATAAGTGCCTCCCCATACTGTAATACAGTAAGTGATTATTGATGCACATAGACTCTGGTAAACCAAAGACAAAGTTACAGGGTCAGCAAAATGTCTTAATTCCTTAAATATGTATATGAGCTTTCTTGTGCGTGAACATAATGCCTCGATGTGGGTGCGCCAGGTTAGTTTTTCATCAATGTACACCCCCAGGTATTTGATACTCGAAACTAAGGAGAGTGTAAGACAACTGCAGCTGACATCATGCTCTGCACAGGAATGGGCTTTTACTAAACTCGACTCGGTAGGTAATGGAATAGAATTCGGCGGGGAAAAACGTAAGAGTTTGGTCATCTCAATATTAAGAGACAAGAGATTTGCCGAAAGCCAGTCCATCACGAGGCGGAGAGAGTGTTCCGTTCTTTGTTTGGCCATCTCCCAGTTAACATCGTATACAATGAGCGCAGTTTCGTCAGCATAGGTGAATACATCACAGTTGGGGATAGACATTTTGCACAAATCATAAATATATATTAGGAACAAGGTAGGTCCTAATATACTGCCTTGTGGTACCCCAAAACAGATGCATTCATCTTCGCTGACAAGGGAATTGATTTTTACACGCTGAGTTCTTCCAGATAAGTAATCTGTGAACATTTTCAACGCAAGGCCACGTATTCCGATTTTTTCCATCTTCAAAAGCAGTGTGGGGACAGAAACTGAGTCAAATGCTTTACATAAATCTAGAAAAACACCATAACATTTTTGCTTTTTATCCAAATTAGAAACAACACTGTTTACAAGATCTTGGACAGCGTCTTCAGTGGAGATTCCCTGTCTAAATCCGTACTGATTATTGGCTATTATTTTAAATTTGGAGAGATATGAAGTTAATGATTTATTTAATATTTTTTCAAGGATTTTAGACAAGGAACTCAATACAGAAATCGGCCTATAATTAGACACATTGCTTCTGTCCCCACTCTTATAAATTGGATGGACAACGGCTTTCTTAAATACTCTAGGAAAAACACCAGTATCAATTGCACGATTACATATGTGTGTTATGGGTGAAGTGAGTATAGAGCTGGATTCCTTAAGTATTTTTACTGGGATGTTATCGTGGCCGGTTGCACAATCCGCTCGTAAACTGCAAATTATGCCATACACCTGTGATGCGTCTACTGGCATGATAACAAGGGAATTTGGAGGAGTCGGCTGAGTTGTATTATTTAAGGGGGGATTACTGGGAGGCTTAATATTTGAGGCTAGGTTTTCACCCACGCTCACAAAGAAGTTATTTATTTGATTGATAGACGACTTTACGTCAGTAGAGCCCAGGATAAGATCATCGGGTGACTGGGGCTGAAAACTGGAGTTAGTGATGGCTTTGACAGCTTTCCAAGTAGCCCTAATGTTATTTTTAGCCTTTATCAATTCGTTCATATCGTGTGTATGCTTCAGTTTTTTTAAAAGATTATTCAAAAAGTTTCGGTAACGCGTATAGGTAGTTTTTAATATATTATTACCGGGTGACGAGGTCGATTTTTGGTGAAGGTTATCGCGGTTTTGGATACAACGAACAAGACCCGCTGTCATCCATGGTTTGAGAACTCGGGTTTTGTTGGATACTTTTACAGTTTGTGAATGTTTAGAGGAAATTAGTGTAATTATATCAACGAGCAAATCGGCCGCCCGGTTCGGATCAGATTCATTTAATACAGGGCTGAAGTCAGTGCTGTCTAGTTCGCTTTTGATGGCTAAATAGTTCAAACGGTAAGTGAAGGTATTTGGAGTTTTTACAGTATTTTTGTTATTTTTAAGACACAAGATGATAGGAAGATGATCGGTTATATAATAGGTTGGGGAAAAAGTTTCTTCGCATTTTTTAAGAAAATTCAAAACATTTTTTAATATACATTATTTACATTTATCTAAAGTATGTGGGTACCATTTTGTTCGATAGCTTTTTGCCATCTTGTAGGTAGGGACATGATCCCATTGCTATAGAAATTTTGGGACTTCTGATCAAAATACCGCGACAAGTGGTTTTGGCAGTCCTCTCGTGATGTTAACCTGACACTGCCTAAAGAATTCTGAAGAGACTGAAACAGGTGGAAATCTGAAGGTGCAAGGTCAGGACTATACGGCGGATGCATTAACACCTCCCAGCCAAACTCTCTTAATTTTTGCTGAGTGGCTAAAGATGTGTGAGGTCTAGCGTTATCATGATAAAAAACCACATCCCTTCTGTTGATTAATTCCGGCCGCTTTCTCTCAACTTCTTGCTTTAATCTCATCAGTTGTTCGCAGTAGAGTTCAGAATCGATGGTCCTGCCTGGTGGTAACAGCTCATAATGAATAATGCCCTTCCAATCCCACCACACACACAGCATCACCTTGTTGCGAGTTAACCCGGGTTTCGCCACAGTCTGTGAAGCCTGACCGGCCTTTGACCACGACCTTTTTCGCACGTTCTTGTCGTACGTGATCCACTTTTCATCACCAGTTATCAGCTTCTTCAAAAATGGTTCGGTTTCATTACGTCGTAATAAAGAATCACAAATGAGTACACGGTTCATTAGGTTTCTTTCAGTGAGCTCGTGAGGTACCCAAATATCGAGCTTTTTTGTGTACCCAGTTTTTTTCAAATGCGCCAAAACTGTTTTGTGGTCAATTCCCAGTTCTTCAGCTACGTCGTAACTACTGATATGCCGATCTTGCTCCACTTTTTCAAAAATGGCATCCATTTTAACCGTAATAAGGCGACCAGAGCGACGTGCATCTTTGACATCAAAATTACCGGACTGAAAACGCTTAAACCAAATTTGTGCTACTCTCACAGATACTGCACTGGGTCCATAAACATCGCAAATTTTTTTCGCGGCTTGCGTTGCATTTTTACCTTTTTTGTAGTAAACTTTTAAAATGTATCGAATTTCTTCATTAGATTCACTCATCTTGACAGTACGAAAAACAAATGAAAATCACACATAGGTGTCAAGTATAATTACACTAGCGGTATTTTTAGTTTTTAGTAAAATATGGTCTAGGCAGTTACCTGATCTAGTAGGGTGTACATGAGCCGGAAGTAATCCAAGCGAGGCACTGAGGGTGAGGTAGGGATGTGAGTGACGGTCATGATTATTCGGTTTGATATCGATGTTCATGTCCCCGACTAATATTAAGTTTTTGAACCGTTTTAAAGATCGAACTAAAGTGTCTAAACTATTGTAGAAATTTTCGAGATCTGAGAAAGATGGGGAGCGATAAACACAAATTATAGCCGTATTACCTATATAACATACCAAACAATTGGCATCTTGAAAGGGAGGTTCGACGATAGAGCATTGTATGGTGCTCTTTGTGTAAATCACAATACCGTCATTTTGGGTAAGATTATTTTGACTGGCATGACACGAATAACCTTGGAGAGTCGGAAGTAGCCCGGTAACTTTTAACCAACACTCCGTGAAAACAATGACATCATAGTCTATTTTAGTCGTAGTTAGCATCGTAATGAATTGATTGAAGTTTTTATTAATGCTTCTGATATTTATGTGGATTAATTTGAGATATAAGTGAGGGTATCTAACAAAACCCGAAGAACGTTCTGGTGAGCATATGTGAGAATTAGCTATAGTAATGTTATCAATGTCAGTATTTATGTTATTTATATTAGCCATTGGTAGAAGTAAACTTGCAAGTGAAAGACGGGATAGGCAACAAGCAATGCAACGGTTGAGAAGTGGTAGGTGTGTCGAGCAACATTTGCATACGTAAAATTGTGAAAATTATGTAGTCTATGTTAGGAACGAGATTATGTGTTGTAGCAATATTCATAAAGCAAACATGTAAAATATTAAAAATGTACAAAAAACTTAAGAATAAAATAAACTTGAATAAAAATAAAAAGGCTATACACCAGAAATAGAGTAGCACATGCATATTAAGTACTATAACATAGGATAAAACTAATAGTGAAAATAGTAATTCCTTATTTTTTTTTAAAGCAGATAAGCAGTTTTCAGAGGTGATTTGGATGGGTTTGTCGTCTGGCAAAGTTTTCATGAGAATTTTTCCATTTACACTCCAGCAGGACAATTTATGTGTCTTAGCATACTGACGGCATTCATAAAATAGTTTCCTCATGGATGGAGTGAGATGTTCAGCAGCATAAATGGGTGACTTATCTCCTGGCAGCCCAATAGTTTGAGTGTTTAGCTTGTCATTTAGCGATCGCGCTTTGTTGAACTGTCTAATATTGGACAAAAATTCATTTCTACGGGAGACCGTCGTAAACTCTGCCACAATGGAACGCAATGTACCCGGTTTACCAGGTAGACGGTAGATATCCCGGAGACTCGACTTGTTAATGTCTAGGTCTACAGCTTTCCCTACTCCCGACACGATCGCAACGAGGTCGTCTGGTTTTTCATTTTCTTTCGATGGAACGTTGTGGAGTTCAATAGTGGCTGGACGGAATTGTAGGTTGAGTTCCTGTATTTGTTTTTGTAGATGACTGATGGATTTTTCTTTTTCAGTGTTCTGAGTTTCTAACTCTGAAAGTTTAGCTTTCATATCCTCGTAATCCTTGTTCATATAGGTCATGCTGTTCTCTAGTTCCTGGGTTGTTTTTTGTATTTCCGAGCATTGGAGCTTAAGTTCGGACACATCCTTGGCAAGTGATGACAAGATAGCATCCTGCTCAGTTTTCCAGTTGGTTAGACGCAGGTCGTGGTCATTTTCCAGTTGTTCAACATCTCCATAAGCTCAACTTTAAGGTCTTTACAAATACAAGGCGACGGCTTCTCCGGAGCCGGAGAGTTATCAACAGGTTGATGACGCTTACTTCGGGTGGTAATGCTATCTGTCTCATTCGCCTTTCGCGTTTGCGATTTGACTTGTTTCGCAGTTAGTTTAGAGGTTGACAGGGCAGTGCGGGGAGAAGACATTGGATAGTTATAAGGGTAACAATAAAAAGATTTAAGCAAGTGAGCAATTTGTAGCTGCCGGCAAAACTTAGCAAAGGTTTCCAAGCGAGTTTGTGCCACACGTTGCAATGAGTTAAGTCGCAGGCGTCACACAACTGGAGCACAACACTACGGATGACGTCAACCGGTCGCTGGACCGCGCGCAACGTAGACACTGATTTCGCTGCTTGATGACTAATTCTCGTGGCGCAGTGGGCGAGCGCTCGATCCGGGCACTCAGCGTCGCGAGTTCAAAACCAGCCCGGGCAGGACGAATCACAGGTACTCACTGTTAGTCACAATACACAGATATCTATTTGTTTCTCTCTAGGACGGCCCAGTGGGAGGGACCTCTTCATTAAAACACACTTGGAGCGACAAGGAATCACAATTTGGTGCCGTTATCCAATCACAAATTAGCACATAGTAATACCGATACTCGAGGAGCAAAGTTTCTTAACACACGTCCACAGCGTACCGAGTCGCGCGGAGGATGAAGATAGGCAGTCGCTCCATGTAAAATACTGGTATTTAGCTGCATCCGGTTAGATTGGAAGCCGACCCCAACATAGTTGGGAAAAGGCTAGGCAGATGATGATAAACAGTAAAATGTGAGGTTTATACAATGCTGATGTAATAGTGAAATTGGTTTTAATTTTTGCAAAAAATGCGCTCTTATAAGTTTTTCTCAGACAAATTTTTATTTGCACAGAAAATAAAAATTTTTGTAGATAATTTTACTTCTGTTCCTTTTTCAGGGTTCCGTACCTCAAAAGAAAAAAAAAACGGAACTCTTATGGGATCACTTCGTTGTCTGTCTGTCAGTCTGTGAAGCAAGACGCTTTTTCTCAGGAACGCGTGGAGGTATCAAATCAAATCAAATCAAATACATAGGTCTATGGTTCTATGTACCTATGCCCTTCTATATATTCCTATGTCCTATGTACGGTATAAATTCTAGAACGCTATCGTCCTTTTCCTGAGGTGGGCGTTAATTCCTACGACACAGTATTTTACTAATGTAGGTATTATCACACTAAATGTTATTTTATTATGGAGCTCTAAAAAAATTAAGCTTCAAGTCAACGCAATAAAAAAAATACGGTTATTTATGCGACATATTTATTTGATACTCGCAAATAAATCAAAACCTAGTTACTTCCCGTTGTCCTAGAAGCACGAAATTTGGCAAGAAGCAAGGTCTCACAGCCGAGTCAGTCAAGAATAAAGTCCGAAAATCGTTTATTTGTAGTTTTATCACGTAAATTTTTTTTTTTTTTTGTTGCGATTACAAACTTACGTTTTTGAAGTTGGAGAATTGACCGTGACGTATACCTATCGATGTATAGGAGAACATGTTTTCAACTACAGTGTTAAGTTTGTTTTTGGGATAAATTCATCCTAACTACGGAATCCTTAATTGTGGGGGGTCCGACACGCACTTGGCCGGCTTTTTAGCAAAAAAATTGCAGTCCTTTCATTAAATTTCTTTACAATACTCAAATTCTGTGAATAAATTGGTACTGCTGCCCATGTACTAGATTTTATTCTTTTTTAGTCTTTAAACCCACAAAATAGTTACCATTTAAATGATTTAAGGTAACATACAAAAAGTATTTACTTATACTTAATATCAAACAAAAAATTAAGTCTTTACCTCCTCACTGACTCTTGGCTCCAGCTTGCATCGCACATCGTCCCAGTTCAAGGCACTGAGGTGGGCAGCCTGCCCCACTACGAGCACCGGCTGTTGTTCAGGATCCGAAGGAGTCAGACCACTCCGGAACTTGATGCTCACTGACGCGTTGGACATAGTGCGAACTGTGGGAAAAACGGGGATTTAATTAAAGAATTATAAGCAGCCAACCAGTGCGCCTTGTGTGTAACCAGTGCGTCTCATTATATAAGTCTGTGGTGCGGTCTCGCCTCTTACGCACGAGGTTGTGGGCTCAAATCCGGACAAGAACAATTGTGACTTATTAAATTCATAATATGCTTTTTCTAACTATAAAATCGGTGAAGTTTTCACGACACGACATCGTGAGAATACCTTACCTTATCATTATTAACATATACAGGGTGTGTCAAATTTAATGGTAATTAAATTAATTTACAGACCATCAAACTGAACAACTTTCTCCATGGGACCAACATCGTAATCGCGAAAAAATTATTAGCCGTCCCATACATTTGCTTCGAGTAGGTATTGAAGTTTCCAATGGCTCAGTTGATATTTTTTTCGCTATTACGATGTTGGTCCCATGGAGAAAGTTGTTCAGTTTGATAGTCTGTACCATACCCTTAAATTTGACCACAACTTTCTGTAACCCCTGTACTGTGTAGTTGTAACTAAAATAACACACAACATCTGGGATCATTGTACAGTCAGCAACAAAAGTCGATTAACACTTGCAGTTTTTTAATCTTAATTACTAAGCGAAATATTTAATTCAAATCGGAACAGAAGTACTTAAAATTTTAAGAACATTAACTCTTAACAGTTAAACGAAAAGAAAAAGCATTTTACCGAATCATTTTGTGTTAATTTAGATGATGTTAAAAAGTAGCAGTGTTAACCGACTTCTGTTGCTGACCGTACAACTTTTCAATCGTCATTAGGAACAACTTTTACTATAACATCAAGCCAGTTTTTGCCGGCTGCTGCATTTACGTCGAAGAGATAAAAAAAAATGCTCTATAAATTCACTATTTGCACTTGTTATAATTTCACTTGCACACTCTCATACTTAATTCGTAAAATTAATTAAATTGTTGTGAACTTCAACGTTTAGTGCACTTCCTATTACACAACTTGGCAATTGAATTAATGAATTGAAATATTCTAATTAGCTACAAATAAAGTTTATTTTATACAAATTACTTTGTCTAGATGACCATCTGGCAGAATTAGGTTTTAATCTATACTGCATCTTGTCAGGTCAATCTCTAGTGTATAAATGATAAGAAAATTAAAATTCGTATTTAAAGTTAACACATTATATTTAAATAATTATAATTAATATATTCATATTGAAAATGTTGTGTGACAAGTTTCATATCTTAGTTGAACTTTAAATGCATTAATATTACCTATTACTAAGCGATTATGTTCCATGTGAATGGAAATTGAATAAAAAAACAAAATATCATGAGATTCACACATTAAATTAATAAATTAGTGGATCAAGTGATATTCTTTCTCTAGCTAGATACCATGCCTAAAGTTTTGTAACATTATAATAACAATTTTAACACGTTTGTTTTTCTCTTTGAGGCTCTGGTCTGTTCACAAGTGATCCGAAAAAACGTAACAAAAAAAGCGGCCAAGTGCGAGTCGGACACGCCCATGAAGTCTTTCGTAGCTTCAAGTAACATAATATAAAAGTTCTTGTAGTTCGTTGTAACTTTGATCGATGTTTTAAAAATAGACCGATTTATGACGTATTAAAAAAAAACTACTTACTAGATCTTGTTCAAACCAATTTTCGGTGGAAGTTTACATGGTAATGTACATCATATATTTTTTTTAGTTATATCATTCTCTTATTTTAGAAGTTACATCGGGGGGACACATTTAACCACTTTGGAAGTGTTTCTCGCGCATCAGTTTAGAAAAAAATATCATTTTTGAAGACCTATCCATAGATACCCCACACGTATGGGTTTGATAAAAAAAAAGTATTTGAGTTTCAGTTCTAAGTATGGGGAAGCCCCAAAATTTACTGTTTTTTTTTTCTATTTTTTTGTGAAAATCTTAATGCGGTTCACAGAATACATCTACTTACCAAGTTTCAACAGTATAGTTCTTATAGTTTCGGAAAAAAGTGGCTGTGACATACGGATGGATAGACAGACAGACATGACGAATCCATAAGGGTTCCGTTTTTTGGCATTTGGCTACGGAACTCTAAAAAGGTGGGCTAATTTACCAAAACTTCGAGGAAGGAAGTAACATAGAGAAGATAATACCTTCTCTAAAATCCCAGAATGATGATGATGAAGTTTTAATCCCGGGATTCAATAACAAATTATTTATTGGTCTTTATTGTGGTTACCTACAAATGATTGATTTGAAGAATTATATTATTACATTTTTTAGGGCTCCGTATTAAAATGTTTGTAGGTAAAATAAAATGAAGTTATGTGCTGCTACTTATGTGTTTATTTATTTATTTAAACTTTTCGCACTAAAAAATGTACAAAGGTACTTACTACCATTTTCACACAACTTTTGCATTGAGTGAAAGAGATAACAAATAGCAAATTCTACATCATGTGAACGACATTATTATGTCACATTTAAATTATATCACATTTTGTTGTGTAACCAAAGACATTTTGAAACAATAAGAACAGCTACCTGGGTAATAATAATAACGTACAAAAAATGTAAGTATGTATTTGAAGCACAAGTTTTAATTTACCTAATATCCACTAAACAAGTAAGCACATATACCAGCTAACTTAATTTTATTTTACCTACATAAAACACAACATTTGAATTTGATACAATTTTAGTACGGATCCTTAACAAATGTAATAATATGATTGGTCAAATCAATAATTTATAACTACACTATAGTCCAATAAATAATTGGTGATTTTAAAATCCCGTCCAATAAATAATTGGTAATTTTAAAATCCCGGGATTAAAACGTCATTCAGTATCATCATTCTGGGATTTTAGAGAAGGTATCATCAACTCTATGTTAGTTCCTTCCTCGAAGTTTAGTAAAATTAGCTGACATTTTTCCAACCACTGTAATCACATAATGGAGAAAAAACAAACACGATTACTTGCTGCATGTTGTTGATATCACTCCAGTTTTTTATCTAGGATGATGGCAGAGCCACATACCTAATCATCACAAAACACCAATATTCTCATGCCATTTTAAAAAAAATTACATGGCTCTTAACTAAAAAAAAAATTGCATTACCAAAACCCTTAAAAGATATTTATACATGTCTACAGAGAAAAATTACCTTCTTCATATACCAAACCCATCCGCTTTGCTTCACTTTAACAATATTTCTGTCACAAAACATTAAGCGATGTGATAAAAAAAAATATTTAAAGACATCACAGACAATACATGCTTAAATGGACATAAACATGTATCTTTACGATGTATTGATGCAATTTCTATGGCAATTGTAAGTTGACGGGCAAAGTAATGATTTCAAAGTAATGCATGATGTCCACTGGCTGGTTACACAACATTATTTTTAGTATATGCGAAACCTGAATATACTTTGTTCAGAATAAGTAACTGAATCGATTCCAATAATTTTTAGACCGTGTTATTTTACACCAAAAATTTTTGAAAAAAATGTTATCACCAGTTAATTACAATACAATCGCCGTACGGTTAGGTACCAACTGCCAACTTCTGACCGCGACTGCATCCGCGTGAAATGATCGCCCCCCCGCGCTATTAAGTACGTTCTTTCTTTTTTTCTTTTTGCTTGGCTCCTAAGTGTCGAAGCGTGATGTTAAATAGCCTATTAGAATCGTCAAGAATTGGGCTTTTAAATGCAAAAAGAATTTTCCAAATCCGACTGGTAGTTTCAGAGATTAGCGCGTTCGAACAAACAAACTCTACAGATTTTTTTTATTATGTTTTATTATTTATATTATCTATATAAATAAAAAGAGAAGTCCTGACTGACTCATCAACGCCCAGCCCAAACCCTTGAACCTAGAAAACTGAAATTTTGCACAGAGATTCCCTTTATAATGTAGACAAGGAATAAGGAAGGATTTCCCAGTAGAACGTTCCCGTAGGATATTTTCCGACATCCACGCGGGCGAAGCCGCGCGGGAGGTGCTAGTACCACATAAACCTACATGGGCATGGGTTGTTTCGTATGGAGAAATGCTGGCAAGAAACTCCAGGGTTACTCTTTTACCACAAGAAGTTGACTTTCTAAACACAGCAAGTAGGGAATGGCAAATTAAGCAAATATCTATAATGAGGGATTGACTTCTGCACTACACGATACAGAGTTGATTCCATCGCAGGTTAAAAATTTGTGTAGACTATGGTTAGCCTTTTTGGCGTCGCACAGGTCTTTTTTTATTTATTTTTTTGTTTTTTAATTTTTATTTTGTTAAGTAATTTTATATGCTCCTTCTTACTGTTTCTCCTGTGCAAGTCCCAAATAAAATATTTTTCTTTCTTTCTTTTCTTTTATTAGTTGAAGGCTGGGTTCTGGGATATGGGCGGGGAATACACATGTCTGTAGCTTGTACAAAACTATGCTATACTGCCAACAGATGTGCAAATTTAAGTCTATAACATTATTTCACTGCTGGCTAAGCGCAACACATCATACTCATAGCTAGTGATGCATAAGATTTTCCCCTACCAAGACTCATTCATTATGCTTAAAGAAGTTTTCATTTAAAAAATAACTTGCTAGTGAAAAGTATGCCTAATAACATATGTGGAGAAAATTAAATTACTTTCATCAAAGACATTGTGTTTTAATTGGTTACCAGCTCATGATTCTGAAAGACGCATTACAATTATAATGGCA
This sequence comes from Cosmia pyralina, assembly GCA_946251885.1. Taxonomy (NCBI): domain Eukaryota; kingdom Metazoa; phylum Arthropoda; class Insecta; order Lepidoptera; family Noctuidae; genus Cosmia; species Cosmia pyralina. Next base: position 3,023,320 of record OX276362.1, on the reverse strand, counting down.
AGCATAAAAACTGATTGATGTTTGTGATTCGATTTCATTTGAATAAGAATGTGCAATCATTCAACAGATATTGAAGGAGCAAGTGAGTCAACGGGCAAATAAAATCACTTTCATTTTGTATTTTTGTTATGTTTGAATTTAGAACATGAAAGGTGTTGGCAGTCATTCAGATGTGTTTATGGTTTCTGTCTTTTGCAACTTTTAGGGGTATTTTTAATCAAGATTATGGTAGAAATATATATGTGTGTTATACTTCTTTTGTGTATGTTTAAAATGTCTAATTATATCAGACACGTTTCTGTAAAAAATCTAATAATAAAAATGCAAACCGAGTTTGTTTTTTTGTTACACTTTCTGCTAAAACGGCTGAACGGATTTGGATGTAATTTAACACATGGGTAGACAATGACCTAGATTAGGACAGGATACTTTTTATCCCAGTTGTATGTTCCCGTGGGATAATTTCCGACCTCCACAAGGTTGAAGCCGTTGGCAAAAGCTAGATCTTTATAATATCATATCTCCAAATGGTTTAGTTGGAATTATGAATATATTGTATTTGTTACTTCAAAATAATTTCTTGATCAACAATATTAGGTATCTATAATGCAGATATCATCACTTTTTGTTTCTTTTAATGCATGCATTCAGGTTATAATAAGCAGTAGGATATAAAAAGGTAAGTTCTATTTATAAACTGGGTTTATGCAGTGGAACAAGTGGTTTTGATAAGCCAGTCTCGATCTTTGACATCAAATATAATACACACATAAGCTTTATTTCATTTGGCCTGCATGGTAGGTTATGGCACACTCCGTCTCACAGAGAGGAGGCCTGTGTCCCATCAGTGGGAATATTATAGGCTAATTAGCCTAACACTTATTTTGTTAGCACTATCAATGTGTTGTGAAAAAATCGTAATAAACACGATTTAAAAATCGTATTTTATACGATTTAAAAATCATATTGTATACGTATCGTATTTTTAAACATTTTCATTCTGATAATCATGGAAAACGTGGTGCATATGTCACTAATTCCCAGATTAATAACAGAACATTAATATTACGCGTTTAAAAATACGACAAATAGAGCAAACTAGTAAAAAAAACGTTTAGGTCATTCACCTGCCACATATGTAGGATGTTTAATTACACTTATGTACGTATTAAATACTCTTAGCAACAGCATGATAACTTATATAACATTAAAACATGACAATATACAACACAAACACGGTTTTTGAGCATCGAAATCGGCTCGAGCGGACGAGCGCTAACTTTTAAAAACACTCACCGTTTTTCACGTTCACTTCTTTTGAGAAATATTTTATCGTCAGAAATACATTTGATACTGATTAATTTGTATAAAAGTCTTTGTTTTGTTTAATTACAAGAGGTTTATTGTTTACTTTCGATAAAAAGAAAGTGATAGCGGCACTTTCTGGTAACTCCAACTTGCCAAATCATTGGATTGGATATTTTCGTTCTGTAATGAAATTAAATGAAACGTCAACGTCAAAATAGCAATGGTATTAGAAACAGTAGGATTTGTTTTACTTTAAATTAATTAAAATAATATGTATGTACACATAACGTTATTTTGTTATGGTTGAATTAAAGAATTGACACAATTTTATTGCAAAATCAAAGCGGTAATCATCTAGTCCTTGTTTCTGAACGAAAAGAAAGTTCCACAGCGCTACGTTTTACGCAGAATGATTGGGACTGTACTAAATGAAACTCGGGTTTCGTTTTGCTTTCTTACGATTCATTTTTCTCTCTAGCAAGTCTAAAGCAGATCGTACTAGTCATTTCAGTATTTTTCCACAGAGTACTTTTTTTATATAGGTATTTTTCCCAGCAATAAAGTCTATCAAAGCCTCTGAGTCACTTTTGAGTGCAATCAGTCAGGGTTCCAGTCAAAAGAAACTGAATCAAAAAAAAATTTAAGTAGTACCTACCTAACATTAAATTTTTGAATTTGTATGAACTGACTTTTCATGACAAATAAATATTTTAGATAACTAGTCTATTAGGTCGATTCTCGCCACGGTGTTCTAGGTTATCACGTGTGTCTAGAATTTTTAGCTATTTTTGTGTGATTGTTGATACTTTTGTGACTTTTTATTGTTTAAGTGTATTGTTCTTGTGTTCGTAACCAGGTTTGTATTGTGATTGTCTTATTTTAAGTCTCGTTCTATTCAACATGGATGAGAATAAACCCCCTGATCCTGACCCCCCAGATATTCCAGATCCTTCAATTCCTTTTTCTCCTCTGTCTCCGAATCCACTCGCCCAATTCGCGGATGTTGTTTGTAGAGTTACAGAAATGGATGCAACACAATCCCAACAAAATTCACGCAAACGTTCTGGTACCGAAGAAATCTTGACTTCTATCCCTCCAAGCAAGCAACCAAAAAGCCAAATTGGTCGCTCTAAGTACTGCGTAATGGATAAGGCTCCCTATATTGTTCACGTTTCTCGAATTGAGAATCAACCAAATGCTGGCACCACCCTACATCCTGTTAATTTTGGTAAATTCCTGAATAACAACATTGCGAACATTGTTCGTGGTGGTGTTAACAGAGTCGGTAGAAACCGTGTTTCAGTGGAGTTTGCTTCTCCCCAGGATGCTAACTCTTTTTTGAATAATAATCTGTTGTCCAAATATAGTTATACTGCATCAATCCCTACATTTAATGTCACAAGGATGGGTGTTGTTACCGGTGTTCCCTCAGATCTTACGGAAGAAGAAGCTCTAACTTATTTGACTGTGCCCTCAGGCTGCGGGCAAATACTGAAAGTCCGCCGTATAAACAGGAAAACTCAAAGAGATGGAGTTAATGAGTGGAAATCCACTGATACATGTGTTCTGACGTTTGATGGTCAAGTTTTACCAAATAGGATTTACTGTTGTTATACATCCCTCCCTGTTGAGCAGTACATATACCCGACAATCCAATGCCGCAAGTGTTGCAGATTTGGTCATGTGGCGAATCTATGCAGGTCTAAACCCCGCTGCAGTAAATGTGGCCACGATCACCCTGGTGATGGTTGCAGCATTTCTGAGGGCGAGGCATTCTGTGTGCTTTGTTCGGGTAATCACTTTGCTAATAGCAGGTCATGCCCCGAGTATGGTAGACAGAAAGCTATTAAGACTGTCATGGCTGAGAAATCTATTCCCTATGCAGAGGCTAGTAAGATTATCCCAACAGCTTCCCGTAATTATGCCAACATCGCCAAAACTCCAATTTCTCAGTCTTACCGCAAAACTGTGACATTTAAACCCAAGACCCATGCCCCTCTTTCCCCGTCTTATGACAAAGTTTCTCATCAACAAATAGTTAGTTCTCCCCTACCTTCACAGCCTAATGGCTGCGCTCTTAATTACAACAATGCTACTTCTAATAATACCAGTTCTATTATTGAACTGCTTATAAAACTCTTACCTACTATTATCTCTTCTTCTTCTGCTAGTTCCCAATCACCGTCCAACGTAGCCGATCAACTTATTACACTACTTCTACAAATTAAAAATGGCGTCTCGCCAAGTATTCCTACAGTGGAATGTGAGGAGCGTGTGGCATAAAAAGCACGACCTCATATTTCTTTTAAATAAATACAAGCCACTGGCTTGTTCCATAGCTGAGACTTGGCTCACTCCAAGTCTTAACTTTCGTATGCCACACTTTAACATTCTCAGATGTGATAGATCTGCGCTGTTAGCTGAGATACAGGCTCACGCCTAGTTCAGCTGCGGATGCTCATTCTCTTATTTATTTAAACTGTAAGCCTAATATTTGTAAGAATGTACTGTACCTACCTACTGTTTTTGAGTAAATAAATAAATAAATATTAATATATATTATATTATATCTGATGGCTATGGAGGATCGGCTCTCCTTGTTAACAATCGGGTCCCCCTTTTTCCCTTCCCTTTGCCTTCGCTCACAGGTGACATGAGTATTGTAGCAGGAGGGGTGGAAGGCATTACAGTGTTTTCGTTATACATTGCCCATCCTCATCACGATTTTTTGGCTATTTTAAAAAACATTTTTTCCAATATTCATGGACCAATTTTGGTTATGGGTGATTTTAACTGCCACCATTACAGGTGGGGGTCGGAGCGCTGTGATGCCTTTGGTATAGCTCTGGTTGAGATCTTGGACGACCTGGATCTATGTATTCTCAATAATGGTTGCCCAACTCGCAGATCCCCTCCTGGTCAACAAAAAAGTTGTGTGGATTTAACTTTTTGTTCGGTTGAGTTGGCAGCTTCAACCCATTGGGAATGTACGACCTTGTCGCATGGTAGTGATCATTACCCTATTGTTATATCTTTGGTCAATAAGACTTATTTAGAGAAAACTTCCCCTCCACTTTTGAAATATAACCTGTCGAATCCAGATTGGACAAAATTTGTATCATTATTGGAGGACAAGATTGATACTCTTCCAAATTTAAATTCAAGTTTAATAGATCCTTCTGGTCACTGCCATGCCAAAAGCTGTTATGAGAGATTTGTCACAGCCATCACCTCCAGTGCGGATTCCTGCTTTCCGCTGAAAAACAGTGCCCGTAACAAAATACCTTCTCCCCCGTGGTGGGATCCAGAATGCACTTCGGCAATCAGGGAGAGAAATGAGGCCGAACAGTGTTACAATGCAGATATGAGCACCGAAAATCTACTGACATATTTGCGGATAAATGCCAGATCCAAGCGTCACCTCCGCAAGAAAAAACGTGTGGGTTGGGTTAAGTTCTGTACCTCCTTATCTCCCTCTACTCCAATCTCGTTAGTTTGGAAAAACATCAATAGGTTTAGACGTGGGTGCTCTTCATCAGTCTCTTCACCGATCACTAGGGAAACCGCTGATTTTTTTTTTGACAAAATTGCTCCACCATATGTTCCTCTTTCTTCTGAATGTTCCAATAATATGTCCCTGCAAAGTGTTTCACAGGATCCGTTTGATGTGCCATTTACTTTGAAGGAATTGAATGTGGTACTGAGTCATGTTCGGGACTCAGCCCCCGGTATTGATGGCGTGCCATATTCTTTTATTGTTCATTCTGGAGACAAGGCTAAACTTTACTTCCTTGACATCATTAATTTTTGTTACAGTAATGGTTGGGTTCCGGATCAGTGGAAGTTACAAATTGTTATCCCCCTATTGAAGCCAGGCAAACATGTAGATGATCCGAACGGCCTTAGACCAATTGCTTTATCCTCTGTCTTGTCCAAACTATTGGAACACCTTATTAAAAATCGACTTGAGTGGATAGTCGAAGCGAGAGATTTGCTGCCGAATTATCAATTTGGTTTCAGGAAGGGGCTCGGTACTATGGATAGTGTTGGCGTTTTAGTTACGGATATTCGCTTAGCGTTTTCCAAAAACGAATCCGTTGTAGCCGCCTTCCTAGACATCTCCTCTGCATACGACAACGTTCTTCTTCCCGTACTCAGGCAGAAACTGCACCAGCTGAGTCTCCCGGTTAAGATGATCGAATGCATCTGTGCTCTTCTCTTGTCTCGCTCTTTAGTTCTGAGGGTCCAGGGAGAGGATTTTGATGAAAGACATACTTGGAAGGGACTCCCGCAAGGCTTCGTGCTGAGCCCCCTTCTTTATAACCTGTATAGTTACAGTGGACATTGGCTCCTGCCTAAATAGTAACTGTCACATCCTCCAATATGCCGACGACTTAGTCTTGTATGTGACAGATTCCTCCATCATAGACGCTGCGTCATCCCTATGCCTCTCTCTGGACTCTCTGAACCAGTGGCTTTTAAGCCATGGTTTGTCGTTATCGGCACAAAAAAGTTCGGCAGTAATTTTTACTCGTAAAAGATTGATCCCACACACAACAGTGGACATTTCGGGTTCTAATATTCCGTTAGTGAATAAGGTAAAATTTTTAGGCGTTTTTCTAGATACAAAATTAAATGGTAAACATCATATTAATTTATTAATTAAAAAATGTGAAAAAGTGGTTTCGATTTTAAAGGCTCTCTCGGGTGTCTGGTGGGGTGCCCATCCTTACACTATGAAATTGGTCTATAACGCCCTAATTCGTAGTGTTCTAGACTATGGTACGTTCCATTTAGTGCTATGCAACAGGGGTGCTTTGGCGGGGCTGGATAGGATTCAGTCAAAATGTCTTCGGATCATCTCTGGTTGTATGAAGTCTTCTCCCATTAACGCATTGCAGGTTGAGTGTGCTGAACCTCCCCTGACCTTGAGACGGCAGTATCTGGCCTCCCGTTTTCTGGCTAGGTTAATATCTAGATCTTCCCATCCCCTTTTAGCAAGATTGAATGAGTTAGATGCCTTATGTAGAAGCTCAAATTTCTGGAAAAACAAAGAAATCCCCTTAATCATAAAAGCATTTCGTCAAATTCATAATTTAGCATGTCCAATTGAACAGAATCCCCGTTTACCTCTTTTTAACGTTCCCTATGAAGTCTTATGTTTCACACCAAAAATTTTCTTTGACATCGGTATTTCCAAAAAGTCCCCTTCAGCGAATTCGGCCTTCAATGCGGCGGCGGTGGGAGAGCGATGGTCCGGGTTCCAAAGATTTTTTACAGATGCTTCAAAATTTAATGATCTCAGTAACATTGGCGCTGCGGTTTATTACCAAAGCTCCAGAATTATTCTACAGTACAAATGTCCTGAGGAGGCTTCTGTGTTCACGGGCGAGTGTGTGGCTTTATTGGAAGCTTGTCTCTTCATAGAGTCACATCATAATATTGACAGGGCCGTTATTTTCACTGACTCTCTTAGCTGTCTGCAAGCCTTAGTACAAAACCCTTTCAAAAGTAAATTGCACAGTTCCCTTGTTTTAAAAATTAAAAAATCTTTATTATCTTGTGCTAGTAGTCAAAAGGAAGTTCAGTTAGTTTGGATACCTAGTCATTGTGGCATTAAGGGCAATGAGTGTGTTGACGCTTTGGCCAAAGATGCTTGCTCTTCAGCAACAGCTGATCCCACCTACAACATTCATCAGGGGTATGACTTACTGAGCCTTCCAAAGGCTAAACTCCAATCCTCATGGCAGGAACACTGGAATATCACTGGAAGGAAAAAGGGCAGGTTTTACTATGCAGTACAACCAATAATAAAATCTAAACCTTGGTTCTATGGCTACAAAAAAGCCTCCAAAACAATTATTTCTACCCTTTGTAGAATTCGCTTGGGTTTCTGTTGTACTCCAGTTTTCTTGCAGAAGATTCGTGTTCGTGACTCCTCTCTCTGTGAGTGCGGGTTGGAGGAAGGCACTCTGGACCACATCTTCTTTGAATGCTCGAACAATGTCCCACCTTTAGATTTATATAGACGTCTCCAAAAATTCAAGATTCCTCTTCCGATTAATTTTCCTTCTTTGCTAACACACTCCTCTCCAGATCTGCATGTGGCGCTGATGACCTTCATCCGTCACAATAATATAAAGTTATGAATTACTCCGTTTGTGTTGGTGTGGTATGCGTGTATTTTATGTTTTAACAATTATAATATTTATTTATCTCTATTTTTTGTTTGTTTCAGTCCCGTACTAATCCAACAAGTTATTTAATGTATCAACTGGATCAACCAAATAATAATAATAATTTTTTTTTTTTTTTTTTTTTGTTCTCTCATACACACTTGTTTTTCTAGCTCACTTTAGACATTGGCAGAATAGTCGACATCGGCTTTGCTTGCCATTTATTAAAAATAGAATAGAATAGAACATTAAATTTTACTTTGCCTAATAAATACAGTCTTCGTCACGCAAGTTGGCAAAAAAGTGGGGATGCGCAGTACGGAATCACGCATCTCGGGTCCTGTGGAATGGGGGGCGATGGATGTCCCGGAGTCCGTCGCCCCTGGACCAATTTAGGGAGGTTGGAAGAGGGCATTGTCCGCCCTTCACCGACGCCTAGTGCACTTGCTGCGGGATGGGAGAGCACTCGTGGTCCCCCTTTCCCTTTCTGCAGCTTCCTTGTGCGAGATGACTGTTTCGCAGAAGGATACCACCGCGTCCCACGACTCGGCGCTTCTGACCATCGAACGAACGACGGCCGGCAGCGACAGGTCGTCACTGACTTCTGATACGAGGGTACGGCGCGACTCCTCCCATGCGGCACACTCTGCCAGTGCACCTACCTATGCCGCACCATATCCTCTCGATGGACGCGTGCGGCTCCCTGTTTATGCAGCACAGGTACTTTCCGAAGCAGCCATGCCCCGAGAGCACCTGAGTTGCTCAAACGATAGGGAGCGTGCATCCTCCCGAGCCAATCGTCGAACACTGGCCGGATCGCCTGCATTGTATCCAGGCGACGGCGGCGGCGCGGCGGTAGGGTGCAAGAGCCGGCTCCACTGTACTTTATAACCCGTCGATTTATAATACTCGTTATTTTTTTTTTATAATATATCCTTTTTAGTGTAATTTACGGATCCCTGAAATACGGAAATCGAGAAAAAAAAAAACCGGTGGGATGTAGAAGTAATAGGCTGGGGAACACTATGGGACACCTCAAGGACATTAACCTTGACCTCAGGGGTCATTTACCTTCGTGTCAAGGTCAAAATTCCATAAGTCAAGATCCGCGATTCTCAGGAGCAGTAACAGGTAATTCCGTGATTCTCCTAAGGTTGGTGAATCATTTGGGTTAGGTTAGAACAGTGACCATTAACGCGCGAAAGCGAGCGAGCGAAGCGAGCGTGCCGCGGTAGCGGCCGCCGAGCGCCAGATCTCCTCTATTGTTGGTGAATCATTTGGGTTAGCTGAGAAGTGAATGACTCGTATAATATTAGACGATGAAACATTTACATTGAGCTCAAAAAAAAAAGTATCTAAAGGTCATTGATCTTGAAGTCAAGGTCAATGACCCTGAGGTCAAGGTCAATGACCCTGAGGTCAAGGTCAATGTCCTTGAGGTATCCCATGGTGTTCCCCACCCTATTACTCCCACATCCCACCAGGTCCCGAAGGCTTGATTAGATTGTTTTTGGTGAAAAATTTTTTTTTCATTTTTTTTCTCAATTTCCGTATTTCAGGGATACCAAAATTACACTATACAAAAAAAATAACAACAACAAACATATCTGCGATATCCTGATCCTCTAACGACTCTGATGGCCATCACTCTCTGCGGTTTGCGCAGGTCGGCTGCCGACACCGGGGCTCCATATAGGGCCGGGCCATCGATCGCACGATCCCTGGGAGTCTACCCTAACCCAACACCCAACCAACCCAAGATCAGATAACTTACTAGGTAGCCCTTTGCGACACACCAGCACCACCAAACCAGCACTAATGGGACAGCGAGCCCAGTGCTCTGACTCTGCTCTTTCTCTCTGCATGCTCTGTGTCATTCGTAGCGAGGAAGGAATTACAAAAGACAGGTAAAATTCAGTAAAACAATTGAATTAATGGAATTTTCCTTTAATACTTCATCATTATCAGCTACAGAACAGAACCACAATACAAATGTCAACCGTAGCACTTCGCGTTAGCTCCCTAAATAATTACATAAGTATTAGGTAATAATTAAGCCTCATTTAATTATTTATACAAACTTTAGAACTGTTGATGGACTGTAGGTACTGCCTGTAAAATTATTGCGGTGCACCAAGCCTGGTTGAAAAATATACCTTACCTGTTAAGAAATTAAGTTTATTTTTGCGTGTAATGGAAGTCGGTAAAATGTATGTGGTTTATGGGTATTGTGCAGTCCAGTCGGCGTGAAAATGATAATTTACAAAATTGATGAATGTAATTTGTAGATTATTATTTGAGTATTTAAAGAGCTAGTACATTGAAGTATAGTAGCTAACATATACTGCATTAAGTAGAAAATAACACATTCATTCATCTTTTGGCGTCCCTGGACACAATCATTTTTTTTTTATTTAAGTAATAAATTCTGAAATACTCTAATAAAGAGAAAACAGACATTATTACACTGTGACATTTTATTTAGACTTCCATTACAAGTCCCTAATACTCGAGACTCAGTCCTAACAATAGTCTTGCATAAAACAATTAATTATTAATAACTTAGGTAATGTACTTACTTAAATTTAATTTTGGAAGCGCCTCTTTGTAATTTATCGATGGCTTAACATTTATAGAGTAATCTATGGTCACTACACCGCAATGTTTACTTTTAAATTACTGTTTCTGCGATTTCAAGAGACCGTTATCTATTAAAAATTAACACAAACCAAGTCACCCAGTTTTAAATGGAGGAGCATTCGAAGAAAAGAGACGACAATCTACCAGCTAACTGCTAGATGTAGAATTTTGGAAGACTGTTTTTTACTTTCCTTGTTTCCGTTGTCAATTTTTTTTGAGTGTTTACTTAGCGCATGGCCCTGATGCGGTAAGGCAGCCCGCAAAATATTTTTTTTTACGTTTTTTCCAATTTACAGTTACCTACGTATATTTTGATCAACATAAAACCTGACCCGCGAATCATACAGGATTAGGTACCTACTTGCAATTCGACGTATTCCTTTCAGAACGTCATAGTAGGGTGCCGATTAAATGTTAGGTATACATATTTTTTTTCTTTTCTAAATGTTTTTTTTTTTTGTAATTATTGTCTAAGAAAAATATAAATTACGAAAAATAAAATGTTTAATTAGTGATCTTTGCCAAAATTTTAGGCATTTTTCAACTTTTTATTTCTAACAAAGATCTGCGTGCATCAGCTAAGTTAATAACTTAAATTTCAATAAAGTCATTTTTGAATTGTATTTTTCATAAAAAAGAAAACTAAAAATCTAACGAACTCAAAAACTATTGAAATTCGGTAGAACATTTGGTGACTTAATATGTTGCATTTTAACCCTACCATGACGTTCTGCAAGGAATACGTCGAATTACAAGTACCTAACCTGTATATTCGCGATCGTAACGTGTGTGTATAAAGAATTTGTAATAATTAACGTCATCAATACAACTCTCTACGTTAGAATTTGGCCTCAAATGTCATGATTTCATAAAATAGTCATGCAACAGCGTAATTTGATAAATAATTTTTGGAAGAAAAAAAAAAGGATCTGTATCCTCATGTCGTCATGAGATCGTAATATTTGACATACATATTGACGGAAGCGTGATGAAAACCAGTTGTACAGTCAGCTGCAAATAAAAGTAAGTAATCATAAGGTCAGTTTCTCGAACGAAAATAATCGCAAACTTAATGTTACACATTGTCAAGCGCGAGAAAACTGCTGCAATTGGCTGGAGACAAATCATTCAACCAATCACAGCAATTATCGCGCGCTTGACAATTTGTCACATTAATTTTCGTTCGAGAAACTGGCCCTTAGCATTTTTCTAAAAAAAAAAAACAAATTCAAACACCTACCTACCTAAAAACAAATGTAAGTCTTTCGTGATTGTTCCTTATTTTAAATACACTTCTGGACACATCTTTTGGCCCACCTTGTATTTTCAGTTTCGTTTGGTCCTAGCTAAAATTTTATATTAGGTCGAGCAAAAAGTTTTTATGCAGTTTTGAACCTGGCACATTCACAATTTCATTCAATAGTCTTTTTTTGAATTTCGAACACGGAATTTAAAGAAACAAAAGACAATTTGGAGCCTGTTTGTTGATATCAAACAATCGAATACTAAGAAAACTTGGTTTTATTGGTTTACTTGGATTTAATTCTTGAAAAAGTGATTGATATCTTTGGTTTTGCAACAAACATTACTTATTCTTAAAATTATGGTGAGGTTCTATCAATAATTTATGGATACTTCACCTGAAGTCGCCGCCCAAGCTGTGGCACTTATTCAGGCCGGACACAGCCAAAGAAACGTGAGTGCTCAACTTAATTTAAGTCGATCTGCGGTCCGAAATGTTTATCGGAGGTACCTAGAGACTGGCGGCTTTGTTCGTCGCCAAGGAAGGCCACGATCTCGGGTCACAACTGAAAGGCAGGATCGATTCATCGTGACGACCAGCTTGAGAAATCGTCACCTTACCTCCATTGAGATACAAAACCAACTTCGCGACTTCCACGGAGTATCTGTGAGCGCTCGAACTGTTCGGAGAAGGTTAAAAGAACGCGATATGGTACCACACAAGCCAGCTAATGGCCCCAAACTAACGCGAGCCCACCGAACAGCGCGCCTTCATTTCGCACGCAGTCATTTAAATTGGACACAGCAAGATTGGAGCCGTGTACTCTTTTCTGATGAGTCTAAAATTGTGTTACATGGCAATGATGGAAGGAAGAAGGTCTACCGACGTAAGGGAGAGCGTTTCGCACAATGCTGCTTTGAAGAGAGGGTTGCTTATGGCGGTGGCTCATGGACTGTCTTGGGCGGTATATCCGCGAGCGGCAAAACTCAACTTGAGGTTGTTACAGGACTACGGCTGCCAACATTAAATGCTGAAAGGTACATTCGTGAGTGCTTAGAACCTCACGTGATACCATACGCGGACTATGTGGGCCCAAATTTCCTTTTTATGCATGATAATGCAAGAGCCCATGCGGCCGGCATCGTCAGGGAATATCTTCGGGATGTGAACATCACAGTTATGGACTGGCCAGCCAGAAGCCCAGACATGAACCCCATTGAGCACATGTGGGACGAGCTAAAAAGACGTGTTAGGGCTCGTCAGCCAGTTGCCCAGACGATGCAGGAGTTGAAAACTGCCATAGAAGAGGAATGGGAGATGATCCCTCAAAATTTCATAGAGCGGTTGATAAACTCTATGCCTAATCGTATGAGAGCTGTGGTAGATGCCCATGGAGGCAACACGCGTTATTAAATTAAACCTTTATTTGATAAAACATGTTTTTTATTCAAAAATCAATTGCCTTTAACAAGGCGCAAATCCGACTTGTTAGGCGTAGCTCCATGTCGTATGGTATTCTGAATTCAAATTTAAAACAATACGATCGAAAAAGATGGTAAAATGTATCAGGTTTAAAACTGCATCAACAGTTTTTGTTCAATCTAGTAATCATATTTCGGTAGGGGCCATCGAAACCTAAACTCTAAGGTGGGCCAATAGATGTGTCCAGAAGTGTAGTTTGTACAATCAAGATTTAGCTACTTATAACAACATTTATGGACGATTATCTTTTCATAAACTTGACAACATCGTAAAATGTCAATATGTATGTCATAAATGTAGCTTTGTAAAGCTTTGGGACGGTTTCCTAGAAGAGCGGTGGGAGCCATATAACGGCCGCAGTGACGGCTGTCATGAAACTGATGGCAGCGGGGTTTGACTTTACTGTGTCAAAAAACACTACGAAAACACATCAACTTACTTCCATAAATACCGTTTGAGTGACGTCACTTGCCGGTGAATTCCGGTCCCTATGCGGCCGGCGGCCATCTTCTAGGAAACCGAAACTTTAAAGATGAAATGATAAAACATTTTATGCTAAATGTCAAACTGTCTATTAAAATCAAACGGCAGGCAAAGGCACTTATATACTGTGTAATAATTTATAATACATTACTGTAAAAAAACTTATATACTCTAGAAACGCCGAAACTAATACAGTCACGTGAATTATATTATAAATATTTTAACTACGAATTTCTTACTATTCTAGTTACTGGTACAAACCAGTTCAAAAAAGTTCGTTAAATAAAAATAAAAGAAAAACAAAAAAAAAAATATCTAACGTTTTATTAACATTTGAACGAGATTTTACAATTTTTATTTATATTTTAACAAAAACATAAAAGAGTACACACCATAACAAAGCAAAATAGTTCAATAAATATGGATAAAATTGATGGAACTAAAATTTAAGTACATTACAAAATACCAAGAGTGATTTCGTGTAAAAAAACAAACAAATTAAACGCCAGCCCGATTTAGGTACAGTTAGCGTCATAAATATGTTATTTTTATTACGCGCTTATGTGTAGAAAAACAGCAAAATTTATCAAATTCTGCTTTCAGTTACGCTAAATAAAATGCTGAGACGTGTTGGATTGAATAAATATTGAATAACATTCACATTCGGTATACACAATTACACATACCATACTCAAAAAGTTGGTTACGGCAACATATTTACGTAGCCGACTGTACCGTATATTTTAAAAGCGTGCATCACTAAAATAATAAGCACTAACAAGATTGTTTTGTAAAAACCGAAAGAAAATAACAAGAAAATATTAAATTGTACTTTTAGTAATTAAAACACTTCTAGCCCCCCTATACATAAAATTCACTAGCCACGATTTTATAATTAAAATTGTTAGTTCATAAAAAACTATAATTATTTATTTTTTCTTAAAAAAAATGGGATCTTTTTACTGACCAGAAAAATTCAACGACTAATCCTTTTTAAGGTCCGTAAGTATAATAATTATACTATGGTAAATAATTCAGTATTTTAATGGGACAACACACTGACGTTTTAAGATTTTAAGCGTAGGTTTAAACACTGAGCAGTGTGCGCAGGTATATTCAAGAAAATACTGATCACAGCTGTTTGTGGTTTATTCAAAGTCATTTAGTTGTAGCGTAGGATCTTATGGCGAAGTAGACCGAGACATAACGCACCGGATCAACGCAGGATGGATGAAATGGCGACAGGTTACAGGAACAACTTGCGACCCACGGATGCCCCTCAAGTTGAAGGGGAAAATTTACAAGTCCGTGATAAGGCCTGTCGTACTTTATGGATCGGAATGCTGGACAGTGAAGAAGACGGATGAAAAAAAATTGCATGCAGCGGAGATGAGAATGTTGAGATGGATGTGTGGAGTGACAAGAATGGATAAAGTGAGAAATGAGTATATAAGAGGAAGTTTGAAAGTGGCGCCAGTGACAGAAAAGTTGCAAGGAAATCGTTTGTCTTGGTATGGGCATGTAATGAGGAGAGATGAAACGCATGTGACTAAAAGAGTGATGAATATAGATGTTGATGGATGGAGAGGCAGAGGAAGGCCAAAGAAAAGATGGATGGATTGTGTGAGGAATGATATGAAAGAGAAGGGAGTGAATGATAGCGTGACGGTTGACAGGGGAGAATGGAAGAAGAAAACGTGTTGCGCCGACCCCAAGTAATATGGGATAAGGGCAGGAAGATGTGAATGTAGGATCTTATGGCGCGCGGCAAAAATCAGAACGAACGCCGCCACCTTGTTTTTTTTAATACGTTTCACAAAACAATTGCACAAATGTTTACCAACAGTGCCCCCCTGTCAACGTCATTCGAGCGCCACAAGATCCTTGCAGCCGAATTTCAGAAATGGCAGATTTAGAAGAAATATATTTATTTGGAGATAAATAATTCCTGAATGGACGTAAAGAGAGCCGGATAGTTGGAAGGTAAAATTGTTCGACTTTTGAATGCCCTTTTCTAACGCGACGTCAATTTATTATTTTAGGTATACAGATTTAGTTGCAATGCGATGTTGTAACTAAAAAAACTTTTAAAACTAATTTGTTCTAAATAATGTCATAAAAAGTTATAATTAAATTGTTAGACATCTTATAAAATACTAATTTCTTTGTGGGCATTCAAAAGTTAAACATCTCCAAAATAGGCAAATAGTGGAATAATTTTAGCTTATTTCAACTAAGCGAAAAATAACTGACACTTCTGCTTATGGAATAGGAAAATTTTTCAAGTTTAGTGTCATAATTTCGTTACGTTAAATTTTAATTGTAACAATTAGTTTATCTATAATATTTATAACAAAAACATGATTATTGTCAATTTGTTATTTTTAGTAAATGGTTTACAGTGTTTTTCAGATACATAATATTAAACATATTATTTATGAATTACAGTTATTCAACCAATTCATTATTTATTTTTCATAAAACTTTTTCGTTAGGAGCCAAAATTCTCTTTATCTTACAGAGGTACAAAAATTCATTAATTTTTAAATACCACGAGGTAGGTAATTATATTAATAATTTATTTTAATACAAATAGCTTTAGCGAAGCGGCTTCGATGATCAATTAATTTATTTTCTAACATTGTAGTTCCACTATTAATTGTAGTTTTTGTAAGCAACTGTACTATCGACAAAACGGACATCTTTAAGGTGTAAACCATAAAGTTGCTTTTGTATTCACTGATTCATTGAAAAAACCCTGTCCCTATGGTCCTTTGTTTTTTGTCGTAAGAATTTGTTTTAAAATTGGGAATGCCTAGCGTTTGTCGATGGTACTTATGCGCCTAAATATTTTCGTTATAAACTATTAAAATGAATAAGATTTTATACTACACGATGAATTATTTCATTTTCTTGTTAATATGAATAATCTATTTGTATTTACACAGTAAAGGCCTGTTTTGCAGTATCTACCAAATAAAATTAACAAATGGAACAGAATTTTTATGCAATTATCTACTAGATTACTTATCAGAAGGTAGTGAAAACACTATAAACCATTTTCATAAGTTGATTAGATAACACTGTGACCTGGGTATTGTTATAAGTATTCAAAAACAACCAAACCACCCGTATGGTAACTAAAATATTTTAAACAATAAAAACATGCTTTTGTGTCTCATAATTAAAAACGTTTCTTTCATAATTTCACTGGAAAATAACATACTATAGCTGTTGCACTTTAGCGTGGCATTAGAGGTTATTGCCCTTTCCCTAATATCTCTCCGTAGGAACCCAAACGCTAAACTAAGTATGACTTTTCGTTATTGGAACATGATGAAGATCACGATAGATATTGATTCCGAACGTTAAGGACGCTGTTACAAATGGGTAGTCAAATCATTACTTTTTTTACACAAAAGTATGTTTATTAAATAAAAAGCTTTGCATTCTTAAAATGTTTTTGGCCAAACTGTTGACAGATGTGCATGGTACGATTCTGAACTATAAATATAATTTTAGATAGGTACATTTTCTTAATAAATGTACCGAAGTAAAAATTTTCAGTCCGGTACATTTATTGAGAAACTGTTTCTATCTAAAATTATGTTTGTAGTTCAGAATCGTACCATGCACATCTATCAACAATTTGGCCAAAAAACATTTCAAGAATGTAAAGCATTTTATTTAATAAACATGCTTTTGTGTAAAAAAGTAATGATTTGACTCCCCATTTGTAACAGCGTCCTTAACGGACTTTATTTCAGTTTTCGAAATAAAGATTGCTAGTGGGTCAACGACCGCTATTGCCATGCTAAAACGCGACAACTATAGCTATTGTGCCCATTGTGTCACTCTATGTAAAATTTCAACATTGTAACCTGTAATTTAAATGGTGTGCATAATAAAGAGTATTCTATTCTATTTTCAGTAGGTACGGTAGAATGAGGTTGCTTTGATACACGGGATTACTTTGATACCAACTTTCGACTTACGAAAAACGAATTTTATTCGGTCTGTGAAAAAGGTTTTTGTTGGTGTACCGGCTACTGGGCATTTTTAAGGTAAGAAAAACTTTTGTTGCCTTCAAAAATCTATAGCCGTTTGTTTTTTTCATAAGATAAAAGTTGTTATCAAAGTAACCCCGTAGTATCAAAGTAACCTCATTCTACCGTATATTACATTTTCGAAAACTGACATCTAATCACTAAACGTATAAAAGTTACGAACGTTTATAGGACACAAAAGCATTTCGGAATTAGAGAAAAATAATGAGCTTTCTTACTAGACTCTCTTCAATGAATTAATGTAACTCGCATTTTCATTTCAATATTCTACCTGGCCCGAATGATGGTGGATGAGCCAAAAAAGATGTAAATATACAAAAGTTATATTTCTCAGACTAAAAATTAACGTTTGGGAAAAAAAACTTGAGAAACGGTCAGGCGAAAAAAAAAAGGCGTAACTTATTAGTAGGCTCGCGATCTGAGTGCAGTCGGGGTATGAGCGGGGCGGGTGCAACTCCCCCCGCCTGTCGACACCTCGCCGCGGCCGCCTGTAGTTTAGTGCTGTGCTGACCTTGATGTCTCTCGCTCGCGCGCTTATCGATAGCGTTTTACTCAAATGGATGGATTAATGGAAGATACCGTAGACCGATTTGTCATTGAGGTCGGCAATGACAGTGATGATAGTTTACAATAATAAACTTGTTTGATTAAGATTTCCGGCTTTCCCACAGTTTTCTTAAAGTACGGAATAATGCATATTTTCTTTTTTTTTATACCTACCATAGCTTGTAATAAAAATATCTAGCGCAAATATAATAAATAAAATGTGTTAAAATACTAACAGATACCAGCAGTTTGAACGTCCACTTTTAAGGTGTCAAAGAAAAATATCGAACTCCGTTCATTGTCGCTAATTAGGTCACATCACTAGCGCATTCCTCAGAACTGCACTCAGATCGCGCGCCTACAGTACCTCATCACCCTGATATTATTCCAACTGTTAGGTAGGACTCATTGCTTCTCTGTAAGAGGGAGTGGTCATAGTCCAACCATGCGAGCCCTGTGCGGGTTAGTAAATTCATTTCAGAAAGTCTAAAAGCCAGTTTCTCAAACGAAAATTAATGTGACAAATTGTCAAGCGCGCGTGAGCTGTGATTGGTTGTTGATAAATCATTCAATCTTTTCGAACGAAAATTATCGCAAAATTAATGTGACAAATTGTCAAATTGTCTAGCTTGCAGAATCCGATGTGATTGATTAAAGCTACCTTTGCGAAGCGGCTTCGATGCTCAATTAATTTATTTTCTAACGTTGTAGTTCCAATAGTATATTGTAGTTTTTGTAAGCAACTGTACTATCGACAAAACGGACGTCTTTACACCTTAAAGTTGCTTTTTAGGGTTCCGTACCTCAAAAGGAAAAAACGGAACCCTTATAGGATCACTCGTGTGTCTGTCTGTCTGTCCGTCTGTCACAGCCAGTTTGCTCCGAATCTAATGGGCCGATTAAGTTGAAATTTGGTACACATATGAATTTTTGTGACCCAAACACGGACGGGTAAAGTAAATAAATTAAATTTGAATATAGAGGTCACTTTTGGGGGGGCAAATAAGAAAATTAAAAAAAAAAGTTTTGCAAACTACCATGTGGCATGTCAAATGAAAGGGCTTACTATGAGGGCCTCAAATATTATTATTTTATAGTTTGAAAATAAATTGTTTTAAAGTTATTTAAGAAAATAGACGAAAATTGACCATTCCCCCCCTTATCTCCGAAACTACTGAGCCTAAAATTTTGAAAAAAATACAGAAAATAGATCTTTACCTGTAGATTATAGGAAAACCTATAAGAAGTCTGTGGTCTTAAAATAACATGGTAAATCAATCAATATTGTGAGTACAAACTTACATTTACAGTTGGAATGTATGGGAGAACATGTTTTTCAACTACAATGTTAAGTTTGTTCTTAAGATAAATTCATCCCAACTACAGAACCCTTCATTGTGCGTGGTCCGACACGCACTTGGCCGGTTTTTGTATACACTGATTCATTGAAAAAACCCAGTCCCTATGGTCCTTTGTTTTACTTTGTCATAAGTACAAACAAACAAACAAACAAATTTTCGTTAGAGAAACTGGCCGTAAGTCTCAGCCAATATAATTATAATTTCATCTATATACAAATATCTCTAACACTAGCCAACGACACGTACAGCTCACGAAGACATATATTTATGTTACAAGAAGCGCTATGTTACTTAGACGAAGCTCACGAGCTCTTTATACTTTACATATACAACGTACTGAGAATTTAACGAAGGAATTGTCGTGGTGAAGATGACAACACTGGTAAACATATTTATTGATAATTAAAGGTCAGCGCCCCCCCTCCCTATCACTAGGGACTTTTGTTTAACTTTTGTCTTTGGCGAGACCCATAAACGAACGAAAAAAAAAATGCTCCAGATACATGTGCCCAGCACAATTCACAATATCGTTTCGTAATCTCTCGATTATTCCCGAAATCCCCATCAATGGGGATTTGTGAACTTTTTTGTCCACAAATCCCCATTGATGTCTTGATCAAAATATGATTCGCGACAATAAGAAATAATTATGTATTTATATAATTTTAACCATACAATCCTTCTCAATCTCTAAGTTAGATTCGCCCCGGATTCTTCTGATTTCCGAAATCACACCAATCCGGGGGAAATCTAACATAGAGAGATGTATTGATAGTATGGTAAAATTATGTAAATACATATTTTAATCAAATCAAGATATCAACAGGAATTTGTAGAAAAAAGTTCACAATTCTCCATTACTGGGGATTTCGGGAATAACCCCCCCCCCCCCCGTCGGAAATGCAAATCATAGTCACAAAATGTCTCAGTCTCACTATGGATCCACTTTCCAGCAAACAACGGGTTCATTGGGCCTTGTAGAATGTATTTAAATTCACGTTTTAATTTGCTTCGGAAAATTAATGACCCAATTTATTTGTTAACAAGTTGCCTGATTCATGGCAGTCACGAGGTATAAATGTTAGCGGCCACCAGCTAACAAACCTCCGTTTTGCTGATGATATTGTACTATTCTCCACATCACCTTCAGAACTTGAAGAAATGCTCCAAGATCTGAGCACAGCAAGTCTTGAGGTTGGACTTTCAATGAACAGAACCAAAACACAGGTCATGACCAACAGCATAAAACGTAGGGTCGAAGTGGACGGACATGTGTTGCAATATGTCGATGAGTACACATACTTGGGCCAGATAGTGTCTTTCAACAATAGACAAGACCAGGAAGTCGAAAGACGAGTCCAAAATGCTTAGAAGACCTACTGGGCCCTTAAAGAACACATGAAAGGTAGTCTTCCTATAACACTTAAATGGAAACTCATTGACATGTGCATCCTGCCCGTTCTAACCTATGGTGCACAAAGTTGGTCACTTACTGAACAACAAAAGTCCAAACTCAAGATTTGCCAACGGGCAATGGAGCGCAGCATAATGGGCGTCAAGCTTACAGACCGAGTTAGAAACACCATCCTGCGCTCCATAACTCAAGTAGCAGATGTTGGAGAAAAAACAGCCAGGCTGAAGTGGGAGTGGGCCGGACACGTCGCGCGAATGCACCCGGAGAGATGGGCAAAGATCGTCACCCACTGGACGCCTGAGGGAGGACATCGCCGTCGAGGCAGGCCACGGCGAAGGTGGTATGACGATCTGACAAGGTTTGCAGGGCCAACATGGCCAGAGATCGCACAAGACAGGGAGGTTTGGAAGGAAAAAGGGGAGGCCTTTGCCCAGCAGTGGGACACAATGTAGGCTAATAAAAAAAAAATAAAAAATTGTTGTAAAGTATTATTTAATTTTCTTAGTCAGTTGTGAAACTTGTTGTTATGAATTAGTTTCTCACGCTGGCGCTGTCTATAAAAAAGAGAATAATAATCTTGCATTTATGTGTTTACATTTACATAATTAAGTTATTTAAATTGCCTATTATGTCGTGGTATTTATATATTGCTAAAATTCCTTTGTACAATATAGCATTTAAATTCAAATTAGCTTTTTTTTTTCATTTTAATTTGACGCAAGCAAATCAATTTGCCTAGCCTTTTCCCAACTATGTTGGGGTTGGCTTCCAGTCTAACCGGATGCAGCTGAATACCAGTACTTTACATGGAGCGACTGCCTATCTGACCTTCACAACGCAATAACTGGGTAATACGATACCCGTTGGTAAGACTGGTTGTCAGACTTTCGGGCTTCTGACGACCCGTAACGACTGTCAAAGATCTACGAATGACAGCCGGGACCAACGGCTTAACGTGCTTTCCGAGGCACGGAGGAGTCTCGGAATGTACAGATGGTCACCCATCCACGGACCAACCCCGACAGCGTAGCTTAACCTGATGGATCGACCCGTGCGGCTGTTATTACTTAGCCACGAGCTCCTTGACGCAAGCAAGTAAGCAAAATATAT
Organism: Cosmia pyralina; assembly: GCA_946251885.1. Classification (NCBI taxonomy): domain Eukaryota; kingdom Metazoa; phylum Arthropoda; class Insecta; order Lepidoptera; family Noctuidae; genus Cosmia; species Cosmia pyralina. Next base: position 3,001,490 of record OX276362.1, on the reverse strand, counting down.
TTCCTTCTTGCAAAGGGGTTTTGATATTTTGACCTCAACTTATTTTTATTAGGATTTTTATTGACCAGCTTACAACTTCACCACGACTTGTAACTTTTTTCAACAATAAAAAAGATTTTGTCTTTTACATTTCGCAAACCCGTAAAAACCCCGCAACGTTTTAAATTTTACTTTATTTAACAAATTATTACTTATTGTGCTTCTCCGTTATGTGCAACCACACTCCATTTCCTACATTAATTGACGAGAGAAAATTTTAACTAAAAAGGTTTTAGTAAGTAAGTTTTTTTTAGGAAAAGTATTACCCGCTTTCTTTATTTCGTGTCTTTAGAAAATATAGTATGATTATGTTATAATTTGTATAAATAAGTATTAATTCATTATGATACAAAAAAGTACTTAACACATTTTTCATAATGGACATGGAACGTCGAAAAAAAAAAACTTTTTTTTGAAAATGGAATTTCACAGCCAAAAATGTTTTCAAAGCGTGTCAATTTGATTTTCTTTCAAATAAATGTTCATTTTGTTATTTTATAAATAAAATACTAATTTTAGAATAGGGATAGCCTTCACTGTAACAGTACTAACTTCAGTTAGCCGACGTTCGCACGGTCGTAAAAATATCGCGGCGAGATTTTATCGCGCACTGGATTATTAACTCTCGATGTGGAGCCGAGCTCCGAGAATTCAACCTAACAACAACAGAGTGCATCCCAGCGTCGAAAAAACTCACTGTTGGATTTTCAACTTTCCGCGCTAAGCAGAGCGTTGAAAATCCGGTGCGCGAAAAAAAAATCGCCGCGATATTTTTACGTTCGTGCGAGCGTCTGCTTAGTGCACATTCTATGCGGCATGTAACACAGACCATTAAACTGAACAACTTTTCCCTTGGGACCACATCGTAATCGCGAAAAAATAACCAGCCGTCCCATACATTTGGGACGAGTAGTATTGAAGTTTTGTATGGGACAGTTTGATATTTTTTTGTATTAAATCTTAAATAGCACAACTCAACTGAAGTTAATAGGCGCTAAAAGTTTGTTCCTATTCTCATTCACGGGGGACAAAATAACCCAACATATTAGAAAGAAAACTTACCTCACTGGTACAGCCTACCCAAAAATAACAATAACAGAATAAAAAGTATAATATCATAATATCTTCGTTAAATATCGTATAAGGACTGACAGGAATACCGACTCGATACTTTTCTTATTTAAATTGTTCTCTTATTTTAAAACGAGGCGACAATTGTTGACTAAGGTGCAAATCTATTCGTTTTTAGGGTTCCGTACTCCTCAAAGAGATGTCAGCAGTGACGGGGTCCAATAGGGCCGATGCCGCCGGGGTCGCGGGTAGTTCGAAAGAGATACCGTGGCCCTGGCACGGGCAACTGAAGGAACACGGGTGGGTTTTAGTCAGTAAAAGTCTGACACGCCCTCCCGCTCCCCCCAGAGCGGGAGAAGTCATTTGATAATTTCCCACCCACAAAAAAAAGGGTTCCGTACTCAAAAAGAAAAAAACGAAACCCTTACAGGATCACTTCGTTGTCTGTCTCTCTGTCAGTCTGACAAGACCCTTGTTCTCAGGAACGCGTGGAGGTATCAAATTGAAATTAATATAAAATAATGTCTTTGCTCCCTTGGAGCTCCGTCTGTCTGTCAGTCCGACAAGATCCTTGTTCTCAGGAACGCGTGGAGGTATCAAGTTGAAATTAATATAAAATACGTAAGTTTATGCTCCCTTGGAGCTAAAAAAATCAAGCTTCTAAGTCAAACAAAAATACGGCCATTTATGCGATATATTTTGATACTCGGCGTCACCTTAGTCTACACATAAATGTTCGTTCTGATCTCTTACGGCTTTTATCACTTACTGATGTAACCTTTTCAGTACAAGTAAGTAATAAAAAACCCATAGTTACATGTTCATAAAAATAATTATATCTCACAATGTATAATTAAAATCTTCTGTCAAAGTTATATTCATAGAGGTTTTATTTTGTACTAATGTTACACTGTCATTTTATTGTAGGTACTTTTATCACACTGTACGAAACGGCACACCACAAAGCACAGACGCGCGCACCGACGAGGAAGCGATAGTCGCGGTGCCCTCGGTATATAATTTATTGTGGCTTAGGGCTCGTCGATGCATGCGTCTGTGGTGTGCCGTTTCGTACATTTGTTCGTAGTTTCCCTACTGGCCATATTTATACTGTGGTAATACGCCTTTTTAGATTCCATACGAAGTATAATATTAATGTTTTTCTATGGCTTAATGCAAGAAAATTGTCTGCTAAAACCTTTATAAATATACATTTAAACAGATTACAGGTACCTGTCACATAGTTTATAATATTTCGAATAATATCCTTAATAGTAATTTCTACTAACCAACTCCTTTGTTACACATTAGAGGCATATGTGCGAGGAAATTGCGCGGGAAAAACGGAAAATTGGAAACATTCCTTTATCTATGTCTTATCATTTGTCTATAGCCTATGAAGGTCAATTTTACGTGTTGAATTTTAACAACCTTTTCCACTTCTATATAAAACAAAATCTAGAGTAATAAGTTCTCTGAAAGAACGAACACTCAAATAACCAACTGTACACTCCTACCAACTTATCTGTGAAATGGCGAAAATTGGAACTACGGCCGTCATGTTATTTTAATATTTTTATATAGGTATCATTGTTATTAATTTGTAAAAACGGTAATTCTTATTAAACGATTATGTCTAATGTGAAATTTCCTTCTTGAAAAGTTACTCAATTTTGGGCACCTTATATTAATTAGCAACACTGAATCGACGGTGCCGTCCTCTTTCAGTTCACAGATAAGTTGGTAGGACTGTAGATGGCACATCTCTAGAATAAGCATACCTATATCATGTGTCATTTGAAACATCATAAAAATGAACTGAGAATAGTTTTAAAAACTTTTAGCTGGAATTTTATTTCCAGCACAATTTTCTCGGCCACACCAGCCTTCCAGCCCAAAAACATTGTCAATTAAATAGCTATGTATGCTGTAGTTACTCATCTTCTATCACACAATCACGACCAATTACGGAAGGATATTGCCGTGTTTCTGAAAGCTTAGCTGATGAAACATCATGTCAACTTATGATTAGATTTTGTTATTTTAGCCACAAGCTTTCAGACCCATGCGGTAGATACATTATTTAGCGACAAACATTTTGTTTTCTTTCTCACTTTTATCAAATAGCGTTGTCTCACTCTAGTAAAAACCGTTTTTGAATGTCATCGTTAAATATTATACCAGTTTATAAAGATGGCGCGTTTCCGATGATTTACTAGTTTTTAAAAGCTCTAACAATATATCATCCACAGTAATAAAACCAGTCATTCAATCCCCCTGTCAACGTTTTTAAGAGCCATCAGTAAATCCATTATCCTGTGATTGTACTCTAGTTAGCCCTCACAACAAACGGAGATTAAAGGCTATAATAAAACCCTAGTTAACGCTAAGCGGAAAGCGAGACACAACCATCTAGCAGAGCCATTCGCACTGCGGTATACGCTGCAAGAGAAAATATTGGGAACATTAGTTATTTATTTAATCATTCATGTTTTATCGATTGACGAAATTATGGACGTATAACATAACACCACGCTTGTAATTTACGAAGGGGTAGTTAGAGGTGCAGCGAAGGGTACAGGGGCAAAACAAGGAATGTCACAAGAAATTCAAATATAAGTTAAGTATGGCAACACTTAGGTTTTCGTACGTATTTTTATGTAGCATTAAGTAAAAAGCGTAAAAACAAGAATAGCCCTTCATATCTTCAATATTTCAAAACACCGTACAGGTGCAAAAGAGGGAATGTCCCTAGTGTAACGAAACGTAACAAGGATTGGGTTGCAAAAGATGGAATGTCCCTAGTGTTACGAAACGTAACAAGGATTGGGTTGCAAAAGAGGGAATGTCCCTAGTGTAACGAAACGTAACAAGGATTGGGTTGCAAAAGATGGAATGTCCCTAGTGTTACGAAACGTAACAAGGATTGGGTTGCAAAAGAGGGAATGTCCCTAGTGTAACGAAACGTAACAAGGATTGGGTTGCAAAAGAGGGAATGTCCCTAGTGTAACGAAACATAACAAGGATTGGGTCGCAAAAGAGGGAATGTCCCTAGTGTAACGAAACGTAACAAGGATTGGGTTGCAAAAGAGGGAATGTCCCTAGTGTAACGAAACGTAACAAGGATTGGGTTGCAAAAGATGGAATGTCCCTAGTGTTACGAAACGTAACAAGGATTGGGTTGCAAAAGAGGGAATGTCCCTAGTGTAACGAAACGTAACAAGGATTGGGTTGCAAAAGAGGGAATGTCCCTAGTGTTACGAAGCGTAACAAGGATTGGTTTGCAAAAGAGGGAATGTCCCTAGTGTAACGAAACGTAACAAGGATTGGGTTGCAAAAGAGGGAATGTGCCTAGTGTTACGAAGCGTAACAAGGATTGGGTTGCAAAAGAGGGAATGTCCCTAGTGTTACGAAGCGTAACAAGGATTGGTTTGCAAAAGAGGGAATGTCCCTAGTGTTACGAAGCGTAACAAGGATTGGGTTGCAAAAGAGGGAATGTCCCTAGTGTAACGAAACGTAACAAGGATTGGGTTGCAAAAGATGGAATGTCCCTAGTGTTACGAAACGTAACAAGGATTGGGTTGCAAAAGAGGGAATGTCCCTAGTGTAACGAAACGTAACAAGGATTGGGTTGCAAAAGATGGAATGTCCCTGGTGTTACGAAACGTAGCAAGGATTGGGTTGCAAAAGAGGGAATGTCCCTAGTGTAACGAAACGTAGCAAGGATTCGGTTGCAAAAGAGGGAATGTCCCTAGTGTAACGAAACGTAACAAGGATTGGGTTGCAAAAGATGGAATGTCCCTAGTGTTACGAAACGTAACAAGGATTGGGTTGCAAAAGAGGGAATGTCCCTAGTGTAACGAAACGTAACAAGGATTGGGTTGCAAAAGAGGGAATGTGCCTAGTGTTACGAAGCGTAACAAGGATTGGGTTGCAAAAGAGGGAATGTCCCTAGTGTTACGAAGCGTAACAAGGATTGGGTTGCAAAAGAGGGAATGTCCCTAGTGTAACGAAACGTAACAAGGATTGGGTTGCAAAAGAGGGAATGTCCCTAGTGTAACGAAACGTAACAAGGATTGGGTTGCAAAAGATGGAATGTCCCTAGTGTTACGAAACGTAACAAGGATTGGGTTGCAAAAGAGGGAATGTCCCTAGTGTAACGAAACGTAACAAGGATTGGGTTGCAAAAGAGGGAATGTCCCTAGTGTAACGAAACGTAACAAGGATTGGGTTGCAAAAGATGGAATGTCCCTAGTGTTACGAAACGTAACAAGGATTGGGTTGCAAAAGAGGGAATGTCCCTAGTGTAACGAAACGTAACAAGGATTGGGTTGCAAAAGATGGAATGTCCCTAGTGTTACGAAACGTAACAAGGATTGGGTTGCAAAAGAGGGAATGTCCCTAGTGTAACGAAACGTAACAAGGATTGGGTTGCAAAAGATGGAATGTCCCTAGTGTTACGAAACGTAACAAGGATTGGGTTGCAAAAGAGGGAATGTCCCTAGTGTAACGAAACGTAACAAGGATTGGGTTGCAAAAGAGGGAATGTGCCTAGTGTTACGAAGCGTAACAAGGATTGGGTTGCAAAAGAGGGAATGTCCCTAGTGTTACGAAGCGTAACAAGGATTGGTTTGCAAAAGAGGGAATGTCCCTAGTGTTACGAAGCGTAACAAGGATTGGGTTGCAAAAGAGGGAATGTCCCTAGTGTAACGAAACGTAACAAGGATTGGGTTGCAAAAGATGGAATGTCCCTAGTGTTACGAAACGTAACAAGGATTGGGTTGCAAAAGAGGGAATGTCCCTAGTGTAACGAAACGTAACAAGGATTGGGTTGCAAAAGATGGAATGTCCCTAGTGTTACGAAACGTAGCAAGGATTGGGTTGCAAAAGAGGGAATGTCCCTAGTGTAACGAAACGTAGCAAGGATTCGGTTGCAAAAGAGGGAATGTCCCTAGTGTAACGAAACGTAACAAGGATTGGGTTGCAAAAGATGGAATGTCCCTAGTGTTACGAAACGTAACAAGGATTGGGTTGCAAAAGAGGGAATGTCCCTAGTGTAACGAAACGTAACAAGGATTGGGTTGCAAAAGAGGGAATGTGCCTAGTGTTACGAAGCGTAACAAGGATTGGGTTGCAAAAGAGGGAATGTCCCTAGTGTTACGAAGCGTAACAAGGATTGGGTTGCAAAAGAGGGAATGTCCCTAGTGTAACGAAACGTAACAAGGATTGGGTTGCAAAAGAGGGAATGTCCCTAGTGTAACGAAACGTAACAAGGATTGGGTTGCAAAAGATGGAATGTCCCTAGTGTTACGAAACGTAACAAGGATTGGGTTGCAAAAGAGGGAATGTCCCTAGTGTAACGAAACGTAACAAGGATTGGGTTGCAAAAGATGGAATGTCCCTAGTGTTACGAAACGTAACAAGGATTGGGTTGCAAAAGAGGGAATGTCCCTAGTGTAACGAAACGTAACAAGGATTGGGTTGCAAAAGATGGAATGTCCCTAGTGTTACGAAACGTAACAAGGATTGGGTTGCAAAAGAGGGAATGTCCCTAGTGTAACGAAACGTAACAAGGATTGGGTTGCAAAAGAGGGAATGTCCCTAGTGTAACGAAACATAACAAGGATTGGGTCGCAAAAGAGGGAATGTCCCTAGTGTAACGAAACGTAACAAGGATTGGGTTGCAAAAGAGGGAATGTCCCTAGTGTAACGAAACGTAACAAGGATTGGGTTGCAAAAGAGGGAATGTGCCTAGTGTTACGAAGCGTAACAAGGATTGGGTTGCAAAAGAGGGAATGTCCCTAGTGTTACGAAGCGTAACAAGGATTGGTTTGCAAAAGAGGGAATGTCCCTAGTGTTACGAAGCGTAACAAGGATTGGGTTGCAAAAGAGGGAATGTCCCTAGTGTAACGAAACATAACAAGGATTGGGTCGCAAAAGAGGGAATGTCCCTAGTGTAACGAAACGTAACAAGGATTGGGTTGCAAAAGAGGGAATGTCCCTAGTGTAACGAAACGTAACAAGGATTGGGTTGCAAAAGAGGGAATGTGCCTAGTGTTACGAAGCGTAACAAGGATTGGGTCGCAAAAGAGGGAATGTCCCTAGTGTTACGAAGCGTAACAAGGATTGGGTTGCAAAAGAGGGAATGTCCCTAGTGTAACGAAACGTAACAAGGATTGGGTTGCAAAAGAGGGAATGTCCCTAGTGTTACGAAGCGTAACAAGGATTGGTTTGCAAAAGAGGGAATGTCCCTAGTGTTACGAAGCGTAACAAGGATTGGGTTGCAAAAGAGGGAATGTCCCTAGTGTAACGAAACGTAACAAGGATTCGGTTGCAAAAGAGGGAATGTCCCTAGTGCTACGAAGCGTAACAAGGATTGGGTTGCAAAAGAGGGAATGTCCCTAGTGTAACGAAACGTAACAAGGATTCGGTTGCAAAAGAGGGAATGTCCCTAGTGTTACGAAGCGTAACAAGGATTGGGTTGCAAAAGAGGGAATGTCCCTAGTGTAACGAAACGTAACAAGGATTGGGTTGCAAAAGAGGGAATGTCCCTAGTGTAACGAAACGTAACAAGGATTGGGTTGCAAAAGAGGGAATGTCCCTAGTGTTACGAAGCGTAACAAGGATTGGTTTGCAAAAGAGGGAATGTCCCTAGTGTTACGAAGCGTAACAAGGATTGGGTTGCAAAAGAGGGAATGTCCCTAGTGTAACGAAACATAACAAGGATTGGGTCGCAAAAGAGGGAATGTCCCTAGTGTAACGAAACGTAACAAGGATTGGGTTGCAAAAGAGGGAATGTCCCTAGTGTAACGAAACGTAACAAGGATTGGGTTGCAAAAGAGGGAATGTGCCTAGTGTTACGAAGCGTAACAAGGATTGGGTCGCAAAAGAGGGAATGTCCCTAGTGTTACGAAGCGTAACAAGGATTGGGTTGCAAAAGAGGGAATGTCCCTAGTGTAACGAAACGTAACAAGGATTGGGTTGCAAAAGAGGGAATGTCCCTAGTGTTACGAAGCGTAACAAGGATTGGTTTGCAAAAGAGGGAATGTCCCTAGTGTTACGAAGCGTAACAAGGATTGGGTTGCAAAAGAGGGAATGTCCCTAGTGTAACGAAACGTAACAAGGATTCGGTTGCAAAAGAGGGAATGTCCCTAGTGCTACGAAGCGTAACAAGGATTGGGTTGCAAAAGAGGGAATGTCCCTAGTGTAACGAAACGTAACAAGGATTCGGTTGCAAAAGAGGGAATGTCCCTAGTGTTACGAAGCGTAACAAGGATTGGGTTGCAAAAGAGGGAATGTCCCTAGTGTAACGAAACGTAACAAGGATTCGGTTGCAAAAGAGGGAATGTCCCTAGTGTAACGAAACGTAACAAGGATTCGGTTGCAAAAGAGGGAATGTCCCTAGTGTTACGAAACGTAACAAGGATTGGGTTGCAAAAGAGGGAATGTCTAAGGTTATGATATGTATTAAAATGTTAACTACACAAAATCCGGTTTTAGTGATTTTCCTTGTTTTGGCCCTGTATCCTTCAGTACACCTACATTTGGCCAGTTTTGTTTTAAGCAGGGATGTTGCGGATGCAGATTTTTTATCATCCGCGCATGCGAATCTCAAGTCTTTTTTAAAGATCCGTCATGGCGGCAAGAAGAAATTTAAAATTTATTTCGTTTCTTGCAAATTGCAGCGCTGTTTCGTTGTATAATATATTGTTCATAATTACATTCGCGGCAATTATAATAAAATAATTTCGAAATTAAATATATGTGTTCGATGGATATAAGGCTATTTCGTGAAAATGTGACGATTTAAAGCTATGTTGATGATTTAATTTAAATGATTATTATTTCAATTTTGTTGCTTATGATTTTACTTATATTCACCCTTTTCCACCCATATCTGCAACCGCATGAGCTCCGCATTGATTAATGCGGATGCGAATATCAGCAACATCCCTGGTTTTAAGTCCCATGTAATAGGGGGCGAGTCTATTGCTGACTCAGGGCTGCTACTGGGAAATTCCTCATGGAAAAACCAAAAAACATTTTGCCCAACCTGGGAATCGAACCCAGGACCTCATGCTCAGCAGTAGCGCTTGCGACTACTAGACCAACCAGTTAGGAACATAATAGATACAGTCATACACTACGGCCGAAATATCCTTGGCAAGTCTGAACATAGTAGATAGTTTTTCCATAATACAAGTCCTACTTAGTTTGGAAGTCAAGAGTTCATTTCCGTGTACGTTTTTTAATATGCAATAAACTTCTTTTTTTTTTTTATAGGCACTAAGAGCTTTCGCGCATGTTCTCTCACTCACCCTTGCCTCATGTCACCATTTGGTTCCTAAAAAATCTTACTGCGCAGCCTTCTGCGCGAAGTTCGGACTTGCCAAGATAAATCGGCCGTACCATAATAGATTGTTCATTCCGTTTCGAGCCGGCACACATCACAGCGATTGCAAGCGAATCGTTTATGTTTGTGTATTAGTGAAACGTGGTCGCTCACAATGGGCCTTATTAGAAGGCTAAAAGTAACATAAAGGCAATAGAGAGGGCTATACTTGGAGTTTCCCTACGTGATCGAATCAGAAATTAAGAGAACCAAGGTAACCGACATAGCCCAAAGAATTGCCAAACTTAAGTGGCAGTGGGCAGGGCACATTGCTCGCAGAACAGATGGCCGATGAGGCCGAAAGGTTTTGAAGTGGCTACCGCGTACCGCGGAAGACCTAACGTTGGAAGGCCTCCCAAAAGGTGGACCGATGACCTTGTGAAGACCGCAGGAATCCGCTGGATGCGGGAAGCACAGAACCGGTCGAAGTGGCGGTGCTTGGGGGAGCCTATGTCCAGCAGTGGACCTTTTTCGGCTGAAATGATGATGATGTGTGTAAATTATACTAACATAGTCTTAAAAGAGTACCGGTGGAGTTTCTTGCCCATTCTTCTCCATACGAAACTACCTTTTGAAAGGGGCACCTAGAATCAATTAAATTTTCTTGTAGGACGTTCGAAATTGCCTTTTAATGGCCTGATTGGCTTCGATACTTACAAGTATAAGTAGACGCGGTCACCAGATCGCGGGCGCGACGTCGTCTGGGAACCCTGCTTCCCGCGCCTTCCAGTACTCTCCGTTGAACACCCACGTCTCCTCACCGCTTTCCTGGGCTTTTCTGTAAAAAATACATATCATCATCATCTGCCTAGCATTTTCCCAACTATGTTGGGGTCGGCTTCCAGTTTAACCAGCTGAATACCAGTATTTTACATGGAGCGACTGCCTATCTGACCTCAACAACCCAGTAACTAGGTAATACGATACCCCTTGGTAACACTGGTTGTCAGACTTTCGGGCTTCTGACGACTCGTAACGACTGTCAAAGATCCACGAATGACAGCCGACACCAACGGCTTAACGTGCTTTCCGAGGCACGGAGGAGTCTCGGTATGTAAAGATGGTCACCCATCCACCGACCAACCCCAGCAAAAGTAGCTTAACCTGATGGATCGCCCGTGCCGCTGTTATTACTTAGAGCCACGAGCTCCTCATGCCACGCAATAATTAAAATGAATAAAATAGAACTAGTGATATTTTCTTATATGTCCATTAAAAGCCAACACAGTAGGTATGTCTATGTATATCTCAGTTTTAATATTTCCTTCAAAATTATATACAGTCAAAATCGCTTATAACGACTTCGTAGGGACCGTCAGATTATTGTTATTATACCCGATAGTCGTCGTTAGTAGTAAACAAGAATGCTGGCCTGCTGGTACCTCTAATTTTTTACGGTGTTCACTGTATACCTACCTAACGATTCCTATGTCGATGACAAGACAAGAATGATGGAAAAGTATTACGATGGAAGTAAATCGGAAAATATATAATTTTAGTCATTAGAATCAGCAATACAACTCCATAAGTTAGAATTGACCTTAAACCTCATGATTTCATGACATCTTTTCAGTTGTATTGCTGATTTTAATGATTATAATTCTGTAAAGTCATATTAGCTACGGCCACGAATCATATTTTAATCAACATACAACCTGACACTGACTTGCAAGTTGCAAAATACGTAAAAAATTTGAATTTCGCGGGCTACCTTAGAGCATCCCCTTAATATTTTTACATGTTAAATTGACTATAGCTCCTAAACCGGCCGACGAATATCTTCAGTTTTTATACTGTTCCCATAGGTACTGCGCAGCGTGATTACAAAAGCCTGTTGATTTCGGCCAGGTACTTGGCCCAACCGCTCGGGCTTTTAAAGTGGACACCTTCACTTTAATCCCCAGTGTTTCGACCAGTCAAGGGGCCGAAATCAACAAGCAATTAAATTCGGCGTTTTATTTTAGCGTGATTACAAAAGCCTGTTGATTTCGGCCAGGTACATGGCCCAACGGCTCGGGCTTTTAAACTAGACACGCTCATTTTAATTCAAATTCAAACAGAAATCGAAGCACAGGGATCCTTGATTTAGGGATAAATGCAAAATTGTGACCACTTTTGGGTAATTTCCTGAATTGATGCAATTTCGTCATATTTGCCAAAAGGCTCCATCAATTCATCAGACATAATATCATATATAGATTATCAGGATATGGTACACTATTTCACAGAATAAATTTCATTCGCCCTGAACATCCTTTTAAAAATTAACCAAATCTGAGTTTTCAGTAGTCAGATTTAGGGAAAGCCCACAATTTTCTTCATCGTAAATAAATTAAGCTGCACACAATCATATGAAAATCAAGGGCTCTGAAGATCACTTTATTTTTGGTCCATTTTCGAAATCTGAAAGTGGACTCCTGACCATGGGGCTCCTATCTGAAACTTTCAAATATATATTCGGTGTCCTCTACAAAAGCCGCAACTACTCAGCTATCAACTTTCCGCCCTGCATGTGCTTGCTCAAAAGCCGCAACTACTCAGCTATCAACTTTCCGCCCTGCATGTGCTTGCTCAAAAGCCGCAACTACTCAGCTATCAACTTTCCGCCCTGCATGTGCTTGCTCAAAAGCCGCAACTACTCAGCTATCAACTTTCCGCCCTGCATGTGCTTGCTCAAAAGCCGCAACTACTCAGCTATCAACTTTCCGCCCTGCATGTGCTTGCTCAAAAGCCGCAACTACTCAGCTATCAACTTTCCGCCCTGCATGTGCTTGCTCAAAAGCCGCAACTACTCAGCTATCAACTTTCCGCCCTGCATGTGCTTGCTCAAAAGCCGCAACTACTCAGCTATCAACTTTCCGCCCTGCATGTGCTTGCTCAAAAGCCGCAACTACTCAGCTATCAACTTTCCGCCCTGCATGTGCTTGCTCAAAAGCCGCAACTACTCAGCTATCAACTTTCCGCCCTGCATGTGCTTGCTCAAAAGCCGCAACTACTCAGCTATCAACTTTCCGCCCTGCATGTGCTTGCTCAAAAGCCCTCTGGGCTCTAACATGAATTTCATACCTATAAAAAGGCGAAAGTGCATAAATAACAATACTTTGATTTATTAAATATAGGTATACACATACAAATGCAAGTGACGCTATTTTCTAAAGGATAAAACATTTTGAAAATGAATTATGCAGTTTTATTCTAAAAATATTCAAGTAAGTATAACATAGCAACATCCTAATTAATATTGAAAGCGAGTGAAAAAGAGTGAGAGTGAGTGAGTTTGTTTGTTTGTTCCGCTTTCACGATAAAACGGCTATTCGGATTTGGATGAAATTTGGCACATGGGTAGACCATAACCTGAAATAGGACATAGGATACTTTTTATACAGGAAGTATGTCTCGTGGGATAAGTTCCGAAATGCACGCGGGCGAAGCCGCTGGCCAGTTTCAAATATTTCTGTACAGTTATGTCAAAGTTACAAGCTTTAGAACCTTTGAATCGCCCTCCTGTAAAGTTGTGTTTTTGCACTTGCATTAAGACGGGTCTAAGTGGCGCCAGTTTTTTATAATTTCATGAAATTCGTCTGGAAGTGATTGTCTTCCTTTCAAATACGCTTCAATTATTTGAAGTACTAATGTCTTAGTGTAGCCTGGTTTTTTTTAAATCGTTTTATGTTCCTTTTTTTGTTTTTCTCTTCAATACTTTGCTTTTTCTTAAGTTCAACTGCAAAAATTTTATCTAATTCCGCCACCAAATCTTTGTCAACTTTATAAGTTTTGGAATTCTTCTTTCCCTTGAGCTTGAGCTCTAACTCTCCCTCATCAAGTCTACTTCTACCATATACGCTTCTTTCATTATCATCTCTATTTCCGCCGCATCTGTCCCCAACGCATCGCAGCCGACTTCTGTCGTCTTTGCCATCATAACTGTCGCCCCTGTCATCTCTGTCTCTGCTGCATAGGTCACCAATACAACGAAAGGTAGAGATACTATTGCCATTATCATCATTTCTGTTTCTACTACATCTATTCCCAGTACAGTATAAATTGTCTGTTTCATCATTATCTCCATTTCTGCCGCATCTGTCCCCAACGCATAGCAACCCATCCCTGTCATTATATCTATTGTCCCTGTCATCAAATCTGTCATTGTAGCTATTGCCCCTGTCATCGTATCTGTTGTCTCTGTCATCATATATATTGTCCCCGTCAACATATCTGTCATTATCATTGTCAACTCTGTCATTACCTCTGTTTCTACTGCATCGGTCGCCAATACAACGCAAGGTATCTCTGCGATCATCATCATCTCTGTTTCGACTACACCTATCTCCAATACAACGGAAGGAATCAATACTATTTCTGTCACTATCATCTCTGTTCGAACGCAAAATATGGTTGATATCTTTGTAAAAACCATCTTCGTTGTTGTTGACGTCATTGTCGTCATCTCTGTCATTAGTTTTTCTACTGCACCTGTTTCCGTAACATCGCAGATTATCTCTATAATTCCTGTCGTCATCATCTCTATCTATGCTGCATCTTTTACCATTGCAGCGCAGATCTCTGACATAATTTTCGTTGATAATGTTGTAATTATCTCTGTTATCGCTGTCACCGTTGCGACTATCGTCAACTCTGTTAACGCCACAACCGTTACCATAGCAACGCAGTTCTATGTCGTTTTTTCTATCTAGTTTCAAAGTTTTATCAAGAACGTTTAGGAACTTTAGAACATTTTTAGGTTTGAGATAAACCTCATCGTCGTTTTCTGAATAGTTTCTTGTCTCAGTATTATCATCATCATCTTCCTGCCCCTGTCCCATGTTACTTCTGGTCGTCGGTGTTTTTGTATCAGTAAAGTTCCATACTAGTTCTGTACATGTGCCCCATTTTTTCATACAGTCTTTTGTCTCATCATTATTCTCTTTAGATTTTAGAGTGTCGAGCTTGTTTCTAAGGAATAAATTCAAGTTTTGTGTGCTTGGTTGATTGTTGTAGTTCGAGTTCTTTCCACGTACGCCTTGGTACAACTCTGCATTAAGGTATTGGTCATTGTAAAAGTGATTATTAGCGTTGTCACCATTATAAGTTATTTTTGTTACATCCTCATGATGATTCCCCGGGCGATCTTCGTGGTTCATTAACATTACATCGTATTTACCTTGTTTTGAAAGCTCCTCAATCAACGTCTTCAGGTCATATTGTGGTTTGTCATTATAAGAATCTTGTCTATAAGCAGGGTTCCCATTTGTGTAGATTATTATTCAAACAAGAATGAAATATGAGAATTTAGATAGCATTTTTAAATGTGAAGTACCATACTCTTATCTACGTGAAATAATAATTAAAAAACTTCATTGTATCGTTTGGTTATAGGGCAGAATAATTGATTGTGAAATTAGTTAAAGATACACACTACATAATTAAGTTAGAGATTGGAAATTAAAAACAAGTGATGTGCGTGTCATCTGATAATTATTTGTCTGCAAACAAAATTGGTTACTAGCTAAAAGGATTATTTTGTCGCTCGAATGACGTCAGGCAGCGCTATTGGTAAACATTGGTTACTATACCGCTACAAGGATATTTTGTAGCTCGAATGACGTCAGGGCTGTTGGTAAAAATTGATTACTACACCACTACAAGGATATTTTGTCGCTCGAACGACGTCAGGGAGGCGCTGTTGGTAAACATTGGTTAGTACACCTCTACAAGGTTATTTTGTCGCTCGAACGACGTCAGGGGGCGCTGTTGGTAAACATTGGTTACTACACCGCTACAAGGATATTTTGTCGCTCGAACGACGTCAGGGGGCGCAGGATATTTTGTCTTCTGAATTCTTCATATTCTGTTTTTTCCATGCAGGACTCCGGTTACTTGAACCGAATTAAGTTTTGCATTTCATTAAAACTAAGGTTTTACGTAGCCAAAAGGTCCCAACGGTACACTATTACTTAGGCCCGCTTGCACCACAAACAGGCCTACGCACCGCCTCTCTGGCAAAGCGCTGTATCAGTGGCGTATAATTATAACACGGTATAGTTTGCAAAACTTTTTTTTTAAATTTTCTTATTTACCCCCCAAAAGTGACCCCCATTTTCAAAAATAATTTATCTACTTTACCTATCCGTGTTTGGGTCACAGAAATTCATATGTGTACCAAATTTCAACTTAATCGGTCCATTAGATTCGGAGCAAATTGGCTGTGACAGACGGTCAGACAGACGGACAGACAGACAGACAGACAGCCAGACAGCCAGACACACGAGTGATCCTATAAGGGTTCCGTTTTTTCCTTTTGAGGTACGGAAACCTAAAAATGGCACAGTCAATATAGTGTCTACTATTGCTAGAAACAAGAGTTACACTGTGGATATTTAATTCACCATAACATAACACCAAAACACCAACAACAAAAATGCCTATATTAGGTTTGAATTACAACAACAACAAAAAAAAAAAAAACACTAAAATAACTCTGCGCCAAAACGTCATAATCGGGAACTAAAAATTCATACAATAGGTAGCGATCCCGTCATGACGTCACTAGCTCACGTGGCACCGCTTGATAATGGACGAGAGCAAGCCGATGTACAACGGGTTACGATAGAGACAGATATATGAAAAATGCGTCAGCGAGAACGGGATGAACGAATATTGCACATTTTATTTAGTTTTCACCTGTTCAACTTACTGTATTGTATGTATTCGATATTTTATATTCCTATAATAATTTTAGAATGATAGTATCTAATTTAATTGAGTTTATTTCTCTAAAACATTGAAAGTTTTGTTTGTGTAGTGATAGCTTCTTTTTGTTTTTGCTATTTGACCATAGATGGTGTTTAATTCAGTAGAGAAAAGACTTGAACAAATTAATTTTTACTGTATTGGTGAGTATGTCAGTTGAAGCCGGCTTCTCTCTTACTTTTGTTCACACCTCGCCACTGAGCTGTATCTACAGAACCGAAAAAGCTAGCCTGGCCAGATTAAATTTTCACAGAATAGGTGTTACTTTGGCCTCAAAAATGGCATGAAAAAAAAAAACTGTTAAACTTTTGAATAATATAAAATAACATAAATATAAAATAAATATGTTTGGACATATCACACAACGCCATCTAGCCCCAAGCTAAGCAACCTAATGCTTGTGTTATGGTAACGAGATGGCTGATAAACTACTTATATACATTTTTTTTGTAAATACATACATATTATAGATAGAAAAACACCCAGACTCGGAACAAATACTTGTAGGTCGTACAAATATTTGTTCCGTGCGGGAATCATGCATATATTCCCCGAACGGTTAGGCAGAGGTGTACTTATAGTACACCCACATTTCACCCAGTTATGTTAAGTCCCATGTAATGGGGGCGAGCCTATTGCCATCAACCGGACACAAATCCAGACTCCGGGCTGCTACTGAGAAATTCCTGATTTAATATTCCTCTAAAGCATATAAATTTTCTAAATAAAATTGAAAAAATAGTTTTTTAAATCCGACGGGTAGTTTTAGATATTAGCGCGTTAAAACAAACAAAAAACAAACCCTTCAGCTTTTTTTATTAGTACTAGTTTCTACCCGCGACTTCGTCCGCGTGAAATTTATTGTCCCTCGACCCACCCCGTCGCATCGCATCAAATGCCCGGGCTATTACTTCGTTTTCTGAGTTTTTTCTGTTTGCTAAGCTCCTAGGTAGTTCCAGATGTTAGCGCGTCCAAACAAACTCTCCAGATTTATTATACATCTAGCTGACCCGACAGACGTAGTCCTTTCCAAATTCCAATAATTCATACAATATTGCCATAGAAAATGCACTTTCAGGTTTCCAGAATTTTCAATTTTTCCCGGCAACTTTTCCAATTTTTCTATTCATAAAAGCTTTCCTCGGATTTCAATGGATTTTTTATTTATACAACGTGTCGTTTTGCATCCTCGTCAAATTTCAGGGTGTGATACAGAACATCAAACCGAACAACTGTCTCCATGGGACCAACGGACCAACATCGTAATCGCGAAAAAACTTTCAACTGTCCCGTAGAAAACTTCGATACCTACTTGACGCAAATGTATGGGACGACTGATTATTTTTTCGCGATTACGATGTTGGTGCCATGGAAAAAGTTGTTCGGTTTGATTGTCTATACCACGTCCTTAAATTTGACGAGGATGCAAAACGACACGTTGTATAGATTAGTATAGATAGATAAACATACCGGAACCAAGCAGCTTGGTGTAGCGAGCTGTCCCGACGCCTGTCTCGTTGTGACTGCTCTAGCTGATGCTTCAACTGTTCGGCCGCGTCCACGTCGCCTTCTTCTAACGCACGCTGGTCGGGCCTGGGAACACAATGACAAGTTACTTACATTGCTTCAGATTATACAAAATAACTCGTAATGCCATCAATACGAGATTTCGGAGCCAGATAGCCCAGTCAATAACAACATCAAACAGCAAACGCGCATGTAACTACGATTTTTTTTATATGTTGTTAGGTCCCCTGAAAGTAGTTTCTACCCAAGTTTGCAACACTGAAAAGCTTGTGCTACTCCCATGGTGCTCGAAAAACTGCGAAATATTGACACTTGTTTCAGTTTTTTTTTTTTTTGTAAAATATACCTTAAGGTCTCGTTTTTAAGTATCTTTGTTCATATTTTGGTGAAGCATACGACATTTGGTACAATTTGAGCCCAACTCAATCACTCTAGGTCTATTGGTTGCGAAGATACAGCTAGTCAAAGATGGGCACTTTTTTTCCAAAAACTGAAAAATTATCGATAGTCTCGTGGCTAAGTAATAAGAGCTGCACGGGTCGATTCATTAGGTTAAGCTACGCTTGCCGAGGTTGGTCAATGCATGGGTGACCATCTTTACATACCGAGACTTCTCCGTGCCTCGAAAAGCACGTTAAGCCGTTGGTCCCGGCTGTCATTCGTGGATCTTTGACAGTCGTTACGGGTCGACAGAAGCCTGAAAATCTGACAATCAGTCTTACCAAGGGGTATCGTATTACCAAGTTACTGGGTTGTGGAGGTCAGATAGGCTGTCGCTCCATGTAAAATACTGGTATTCAGCTGCATCCGGTTAGACTGGAAGCCGACCCTAACATAGTTGGGAAAAGGCTAGGCAGATTTATTGATTGAGGGTCATTTGTCGAGACACGTACCGGCTGAACTAATGGTCCTAGAGAAAAGTCAGCAAATAAGAATTTGTAGAAAATTAAATTAGGAAAATGCTAATGGTGGTGTGGTGGTGGTCTATCAACTTAGGTTTTTTTTTTAAAAAGCTGCACCACTTCATCTTGTCAGAAAAGGGCAGAGGTGGTGTCACCCACTGATAGCATGCAGGAACAAAACCATCCCTGCATTTTTCCACATGCGAAGGAATTTGCTGGATATCAGAGTGAGTCCACGCTCTCTGATCTACCTCTGCCGCCTGGAACTACACGTTCGTCTGTCCAGAGCTTATTTTTGAGGAAACTATGGACCTAGAGGAACCACTCTAGAATTAACTTAAAGCTAAGAAAAAATATTATTTGATAACTTTTTTTAGGACATTAGTTCAGCGGTACGTGATATATGGCCCTATCGATAATTTTTTATTTTTTGGAAAAGTGCCCATCTTTGACTAGCTGTATCTCCTCAACCAATAAACCTAGCGTGATTGAGTTAGGCTCAGATTGTACCAAATTTAGTTTGCTTCACCAAAACATAGAACAAAGATACTTAAAAACGCGTCCTTAAGGTACATTTTTCAAAAAAACTGAAACAAGTGCCAGAATTTCTCAGTTTTTCGAGCACAATGGGAGTAGCACAAGGTTTTCAGTGTTGCAAACTTGGGTAAAAACTATCCAAGTTTGGAACACTGAAACCCGCTGGATGCGAGAGGCACAGGACCGGTCGATGTGGCGCTGCTTGGGGGCGTCTTATGTCCAGCAGAGAAAGTCTTTTATTTATTCATTTAATCCACAAGTTAACCTAATTAGGTCTATCTTCATTAGACGCGGCGCCCACTATCGGTGGTGCTCGGTACAACTCGGGCGGCTTCGGGTGCCTGAGAGCTGCCGCGGCAGTCGTAAGCATATCTAAGGACGCCAAATCTGGTTTCGGGTAGCTTCGGCAAAACCAAGAATAGTTCGAGTGGCAGACACGTCGCAGAGCAGTCGTAACGTTACGTGAAAACAGTTGTGCGTGTGTATTTATAATGGTGGATTTGGACTTGGTTCTCATTGTTCTTATTTGGTTCCATGCATTTTGTTTCATTTGTTGATCACTGTAGTATCGCGCTTTTCTTCTGTCATCGTCAAATAAAACGAACCTATACGTGTAATTAATGAGGCTGTTGCCTTTTAATTTCATCTGGGTGTTGCTAAGCTAATGGAGGCGCGCGCGGTGAACATTATGACTGTTCTGCGACGTGTCTGCCACGAAAATGACACCCGAGCTACCCGAAGGCAGCCTCGGCGTCCTTTAGGTATGCTTACGACTGCCGAGGCAGCCCGAAGCCTCCCGAAGCAACTCTTAGGCGCCCGAGCTGTACCGATCCGCACCGTTGCCCACCGATAGTGGGCGCCGCGCCTCATTCTCCTGCACTTATCCTAATTTATTTCGGGTCAGCGCAACATGTCTTTTTCACCCGACTGATCCAGAAGGAGAGTAATGTTTTCTTCCATAAAATATAGCTTTAAGTAATATCTCAACATGCGTTTCGGCTGAAACGATGAACACGATGTTTACCTGTGCCTGGTGTCTGTGTGTGGCAGTGTCTCTCTCATGGAGGGCTCCATTTCATTTAGCTCCATCGCGAATCGCGTGAACCCGTAGTACATCTCATGCTCCGGCGGCATCGCACCTGCACAACACCCAATTATATTATAAGTTAAGAGAGGTAGATACGTTGCCTACGCCATGATTCAGTGTTGCCCACTAATAAATTTTGAAAAATAATATTTGCCTGGCTTTTGACAATTGTTTCTATTCAGAGAACGAATTTTTATATTTTGACATATGTGATGTATATTGATTTTTAATTATTTATTTTTTAAGCATTCTTTTGCATTTTTTATTAATATAATTAGTAAATTTTGATACTTATTTAATTCTTATATGCTTAAAATAAAAATGTTACTAATAAAACTTGACATTGTATTAAAACTAGTTTATAAATATAATAATGGGGATATTGAATTAAATATAATAAAATTGTACTTTAGGGATGAACTAGTCGCGGGCTCGAATTCACTGATGGGCATGGCCAAAAAGCACGCTGTCTCACCTGGCCTCATGTTCGACAGAGATAGTATCAGTGGTGAGCAGTTAGACGCTAGTAAAAAAAAAAATTGTTAATAGTAGTAAAGTAAAACTAGTAATAGTAAAACGAGCGCGTAAAAATTTACGAAAAGTGTTTGGAAAATCGAATTTTATGAAAAAGCCACTACATAAATTAGTTACAAATAAAGTTTTTGAACTCTTCGATAATTGAGCTTTGTCGGTACCGGCTTTGTTTTGGAGATTTAACAATTCTTTTATTACGTATGTACGCCCATATTTGCGTTAAAATTAGCAAGAAAAGCGAATTTTGTTGGCTCACAACTTTTGAATGTCTTTTTATTTTAGTATTCTGTTTGCGCACAGACAAAATTAATTATGAGACAAAACGATGTCATGTTTAACTTTGGATGCACAATGTCAAACAGTGGAGTAATACACTCCCGAAATTTGTATGGAAAAAATATTGACTAGTTCCACCTTAATTTTAATATTTCTACACCGGTAACGTTAGTATAATAGGTTGGGGAAAAAGTTTCTTCGCATTTTTTAAGAAAATTCAAAACATTTTTTAATATACATTATTTACATTTATCTAAAGTATGTAGGTACCATTTTGTTCGATAACTTTTTGCCATCTTGTAGGTAGGGACATGATCCCATTGCTATAGAAATTTTGGGACTTCTGATCAAAATACTGCGACAAGTGGTTTTGGCAGTCCTCTCGTGATGTTAACCTGACACTGCCTAAAGAATTCTGAAGAGACCGAAACAGGTGGAAATCTGAAGGTGCAAGGTCAGGATTATACGGCGGATGCATTATCACCTCCCAGCCAAACTCTTTTAATTTTTGCTGAGTTTCTAAAAATGTGTGAGGTCTAGCGTTATCATGATGAAAAACCACACCCCATCTGTTGATTAATTCCGGCCGCTTTCTCTCAACTTCTTGCTTTAATGTCATCAGTTGTTCGCAGTAGAGTTCAGAATCGATGGTCTTGCCTGGTGGTACCAGCTCATAATGAATAATGCCCTTCCAATCCCACCACACACACAGCATCACCTTGTTACGAGTTAACCCGGGTTTCGCCACAGTCTGTGAAGCCTGACCGGCCTTTGACCACGACCTTTTTCGCACGTTCTTGTCGTACGTGATCCACTTTTCATCACCAGTTATCAGCTTCTTCAAAAATGGTTCGGTTTCATTACGTCGTAATAAAGAATCACAAATGAGTACACGGTTCATTAGGTTTCTTTCAGTGAGCTCGTGAGGTACCCAAATATCGAGCTTTATGTGTACCCAGTTTTTTTCAAATGCGCCAAAACTGTTTTGTGGTCAATTCCCAGTTCTTCAGCTACGTCGTAACTACTGACATGCTGATCTTGCTCCACTTTTTCAAAAATGGCATCCATTTTATCCGTAATAGGGCAACCAGAGCGACGTGCATCTTTGACATCAAAATTTCCGGATTGAAAACGCTTAAACCAAATTTGTGCTACTCTCACAGACACTGCACTGGGTCCATAAACATCGCAAATTTTTTTCGCGGCTTGCGTTGCATTTTTACCTTTTTTGTAGTAAAATTTTAAAATGTATCGAATTTCTTCATTAGATTCACTCATCTTGACAGTACGAAAAACAAATGAAAATCACACATTTTCCTAATTTGAATTTGGAATTATGTTCTTTAAAATTTAAACTTTCAATGATACCAAAACCAGCCAGATACAAATAGTATAGCCAAAGAGATTTTATTTTAAGTTCATACATACTATAATGCGAAAAGACTTTTTCCCCAACCTAATATGTGAACCTATTTATTAATATTAAGAACTTAATGTACCATGTACTAAGAAATAAATAAATAACATTCAGTCTTCAAAAATCGGCCAACTGCGTGTCGGACTACACACAATGAAGAGTTCCGTAGTTGGGATGTATTTATCCCAAGAATAAAGACACAGCTGAGAAGCTATCTACTCTGGCTTGAGCAAACATTGCAGATGCACGGCAAGCTACATATGTATAGCTGTCATTCGCTAAATCGAGATGTTGATCCGCGCGTAAACGCGCTTACAATGCGAGTGAGTGCGGATGCTTGCGAGCGGACGTCTCTATAGCGAATGACGCTTCCAAGAGACAACAGATATAAAGATACTAGCTTTTGCCCGCGTCTTCGCTAGCGTTAATTTAAAATTTGACAGTCAATTCGGGTTGTACCCGCCTTCTAATAATATAATTCAATCATGATTCGAAAGACACCTGGCGCCATCTATTATCAAAAGAACGTTATTGTTATTTTCCTCGGAAAGAATACTTTTTTCGGGATGAAAGGTACCCTATGTCCGTTTCTGTACACCTGACAACGTATATGCAAAATTTCAGGATGATCGGTTCAGTGGTTTAGGCGTGAAAAGGTAACAAACAAACTTACTTTCGCATTTATAATATTAGTTAGGATAGAAAATGCTTTTCTAAGCTTCAAATTAGATCTTAAAACTATAATCGCCCTTTTACATTCTACCATTAAATTATGGTGTGCAAATATTTTAATAGCTTGTGGGATTTTACTCTTAACATAGTGGGCCGTCGCGTCGGCTAGTAGATAGATAGATAAAACATTTATACAGAGTGTACCAGAAAGGTGTGGCCAAAGGACACGGGCAAAATTAGGCCCAGTTGCAACAAGGCCGAGGACAACAGAGAAATATATGAAAAATAAATGCTTTTATTCAATCTTTATTTATCGTCGTTTGTAAAAGCCTTTTAATCATGGGCTAAAGAAAAACGATAAAAAAAGAAGATGATACAGGAAGTCACTTTGAATGAGCTGACCTTGGAATTGAAATGAAGAAGTCATTCACTGGGTTGCCAGTGGGTAAAATAGTATAATATTTTAAGCAGAGATGCCAGAGATCATAATTTCACATTAATTATTAAATAAAAATGTACCCTATTTAACATTATATGTTGACCTTCAAGAATAATCCTGTAAGTCAAAATGTTATATATCTATTAAACAAATATTTTTGTTAACTGCAACGTTTATGGTTGGTATTGTGTTGATTTCGATAGTGGATAAAAATGCTAGAAGCCAATTATGTGTCAACTCGAAAAACGCAAATGAACTAAAAACCCACCCATCTCTATTATCTATCTCTCTATTATCTCGATATTCCCATGACCAATATTGATATTGATGTTTTCATAGTAATTAATGTTAATCAACAGTCATTTTAGTATTTATATTATAATTGTCCGTTTAGTTGAAAAACTGGGCCAGACAAAGTATGGATGGTTGCCAGTGTCCTTTAAGGGTGTGGTGCAGACCATCCAACTGAACAACTTTGTCCATGTGACCAACATTATAATCGCGAAAAAATAATCAGCCGTCTCATACATTTGCGTCGAGTGGGTAAAAGGAACCCTTATGGTGTGACTCAGTCTGTCTGTCACAGCTGGACATCTCAAGAACTACTAACTACTACTAACTTGAAATTTGGAACAGTTTTAGATGACGTTTACCCAACTATTTTGCAAATAAGAAAGAAATAAATATATATGTTTTTGTATTATTTTGTATAAAAATATATATGTTATATATATATATGCAACAGGGACTGAAAGGAGGTCTTAAAAATTCGAAGTGGGGCTACTAGGGCATGTGGGGTGTCATATTATTATGAAAGAGCGCTGTTTGCACATTCTCGAACATTTTTTTTTTAGGCCGCATAGTTTTCGACTTTTGATGAAAAATGTTAAAAAATACAACCGACTTCCAAAAACAACACTACAAAGTGAAAAATAACTTTAATTTCGGAAGTCGGTGTCTGGTAAAACGTATTTTCGTTTTTTGCCACTGACTTCCGAAATTAAAGTTATTTTTCACTTTGTTGTGTTGTTTTTGGAAGTCGGTTGTATTTTTTTGTAAAAAAAGTTTTTGTTTTTCACTTTTTAGTTGTGGTACCTAATACCACTACCTGCAAAAGCAACTAGAACATCATCCACATAAAAGTGGGGAAAAAGTACGTAATATTGAAGCTAACTCAAAAACTACCCAAGGAAAGTTAATCAATTTTATATGGGAATTCCCCTTCGGGCATTTCCCTTTCGAATAAAACAAAAATTTTTCAAATTGGAGCACTCTTAAAAAGTTATGTGTGGTCATACACAAAAAAAAAATCATACGTGTCGAATTGAGAATCTCCTCCTTTTTTTTTCGTCGGTTAAAAAAAATATCATTCCCCCTCTTATATCCGAAGTTTGCATAGAGAAATATCTGAAATTATTCTATGTGATAGAAGTTTATGCAAAGATTACAGGAAAAATAAAACGATGTCTCTAAATAGCACACTTTTTCAGACATCATCAACAAAAATTAAATATACCTAAATGATGGTACGGAATCCTCGGTGCGCGAGTCCGACTTTCTCTTGACCGGTTTTTTTATGTGATTTAATATTAAAATTTCGGGTTTAAATATTTAAATAATCAAATCAAAGCACACAATTTGTAAGCGGTACTACAGATACGTTTTCTGATTAATTTCTTTATATTTTCATCTGCTACTTTTCGTACGCACCAGGTCTCCATAAACAGCGGGCGGCAGGCGGGTCACCGGCATACAGTGCTTCAGACCAGCGACCTTGCAGGCGCAGGCGCGAGCCACCGCCCGACACGAAGCCGCGCACCTCGTGACGACTGCTCGACCACGAGCTCGCCTGGGGATAATGACGTTACTTTTTAGAATAGAAAGTAGTAACACGAAATACAGGATCCAAACCATGCCATGCCATGGTGCGGAGCGAGAGTGTATGGGAAGCCGTCACCTCCTTCTGCGAAGCAGTAATGCTCGCGAAGGAGGAAGCAGAACGCGTGAGGGAGAGGCTACAGCCGCGCCCTCGCGCCCCTAGCCACCGTAGGAGACGCCCTGGGCGGCGGGAATCGATTGCCGATTCCCGGCCACCGTAGGCGCGGGCTTGCGGACGACGAGTAATGGGCAGCTCGCCGTCCGGTAAGGAACAGGCCCGGGTCAACGGCGCGTTGTGTTCCACGCGCGCCTCAGAGATGTCAAAAGTCTGACACGCCCTCCCGCTCTGCCCAGAGCGGGAGAAGTCATTTGATGATTTCCCATTCACAAAAAAAAAAAAAAAAAAAGGATGGCGATTTAATTACTTGCATTCGTCAAGTACTACGGAACAAATTTTCCTACGAAATCAATTTCCGATTCGTAAAAAAAAAACTTTTCATACATGCTTCGAAATATTCTGCCTACTGTTGTATAGGAATTTGATTTTTTTATTCACGAATCGGATATGTTTATTAGCGAAATTTGTTTAAGGGGGATGCGCTAAGGTAGCCCGCGAAATTCAAAATTTCTTACGTTTTTTGCAATTTGCAGGTCAGTGTCAGGTGGTATGTTGATTAAAATATGATCGATCGATGAAATGTGTCGATTTCATGACATCATGAGATTTGAGGTCAATTCTAACTTATGGAGTTGTATTGCTGATTCTAATGATTATAATTCTGTAAAGCCATATTAGCTACGGCCGCGAATCATATTTTAATCAGCATACAACCTGACACTGGTGCCGATTCTCTTGTGAACGCACTAAACTAAAATTAGAGAATCGCTATCTTTTACTAACAGGCAGCGCGAGAAAAGGACGGCTATAGCTATGAACTAAGTTGGAGATGTCAAACTAGTTCACGCCTTGCGCTTCACCGTGTTTTTTAGTCGACATGTTTTTACGTGTCGTCTAAATGTCTATGGAAAAATTAGTTCTAACTAATTTGACAGCTCTAATTTACTTCCGTCCCTTTCTTGTCAAAATAGAGAGAAAAAGTTAGCAATAGCCTAAATTAAGTTTAGTTTGTGCACAACAGAATCGGCACCAATGTCCTGCAAATTGCAAAAAACGTAAGAAAATTTTAATTTCGCGAGCTACCTTAGCGCATCCCCGTTAATATGACGGGTAGAATCACCCAATATAATACCGCCACCCTTTATAATATACAGTACGATAGAACTTCAGAGCAAAAATATAAATTATGAGCAGTAAAGCAAAATGGACAAA
Organism: Cosmia pyralina; assembly: GCA_946251885.1. NCBI lineage: Eukaryota > Metazoa > Arthropoda > Insecta > Lepidoptera > Noctuidae > Cosmia > Cosmia pyralina. The sequence continues at coordinate 2,974,639 of OX276362.1, read as the reverse complement.
GAAACAATTTTTTTTATTGCAGTCTGGGCCTGCTCTTGATCTCAATTAAAAAAATAAAATAAAATAAATAAATTGTTTATTTAACCAAAATAAATACACACAGACACAGTTCAAAACAAATCAATACAATAGAATAAGCATAAAAACATATTAGTGTTAGTGTTATTCAAGTATGTGTGAGTGTGTGTTGTAATTAGTTTGATACTATTTGTTTGATAAAAAAAAAGTAGTTTAGTTAGTTTTCTTTGGAGCTCGTGGCTAAGTAATAACAGCCGCACGGGTTGATCCATCAGGTTAAGCTACGCTTGCCGGGGTTGGTCCGTGGATGGGTGACTATCTTTACATACCGAGACTCCTCCGTGCCTCGGAAAGCACGTTAAGCCGTTGGACCCGGCTGTTATTCGTGGATCTTTGACAGTCGTTACTGACAACCAGTCTTACCAAAGGGGTATCGGGGTACCCAGTGATTGGGTTGTGGAGGTCAGATAGGCAGTAGCTCCATATATAAAATACTGGTATTCAGCTGCATCCGGTTAGACTGGAAACCGACCCCAAAATAGTTGGGAAAAGGCTAGGCAGATTGAGTTGTTTCAAAGAAAAAAGTCACGAATTTAACCCATATTTTTTGCAGAAAATTTGACGCCTCAAGATAAATTCTACCTTGATAAAGTTCAGTTTGCAGGTGATATCGGTTCCATGACAAGTGACGTGCATGTCGCCGTACTGATCCACCCATCGCTGGCCGCCGAACAAATTGTGGACGCATGTCGTCACCTGTGAACAATGCATGAAGTTCACGTTATACAAACATACTTAATACACACAGAAACTACCCCACACAAAATCAAATACCTGCAAAATAAATTAGAACATCATCCACATAGACTAATTGGGAAAATATGTATTTTAGAAGCTAACTCAAAAAATACCCAAGCAAAGTTAATAATATTTACAAGGGACCAACTTTGAGGTATACCCTCCCGAATAAAATAAGAATCGTTCAAATCGGACTACTCTGTAAAAAGCTATGCGTGATCAAAAAAAAAAAAAGCCTTGAATTGGCTTCCCCCTTTTTTTTTCGTCGGTAAAAACAAACTAAATACATAGTGTGACAACAACTGCCATAAGCCTTGGGGTATAATAGTATGATTGTATTACAGGTGTAAACTGCAGGTAAATAATAATGGGTAGTATTTAAACGCACAAAAGATTACCAATTTTTCCCAACAGAATACGTAAATCAAAAATACTGTTTGCACATCAAAATTTGCATGTCTAAATAAATTAAACTTAACGTCAGGTCGACGGAGCCTCGCTGCGGGGCTCCTATTTCTGCCTGCAGGGTTTAAAGGAACCTAACCAAACCGAACCTCGGGGTGCCCAATAATTATAATTTGTACAAGTTTTGATATTCAATTCGTTAATTAGTAGTGCAATCATTGATTTGGTGTACATGTAGAATATTTTTCTGGTGTGCGATTAATAATTTCCCAATATAGGATGTAAGGGACATCAAACTGCACACTGATACCATGAATTCAGTACATCTCGGCAGATGGGGACGGTGTTTTGTATCCTAGCCGAAACATACTCAGAGGTTAGTCTCTTTTAAATCCCAGGGGCTGCTGTCTCGACATAGACAGCGATCGCTTTATAAACGAATTCAGTTGCAAAGTCCTAAGGGGGTCCCTAGACGAGCAAAATTTTTTCGTGCTTGTCAAGCAATTTTGTCCGTCTAGGGACCCCCTTAGGACTGTGCGACAGAATTCGGTCGTAAAGCAATCGTTACCTATGTAATAAACCCCTGGAATAATCTTGGTTAGATCATGTGAGGACCATGTAGAAATGGTCTTTTGAGGAAAAGAACCACACTGATTTGATTGGAGCTGTCCAGCCAACGCAAGCATTTGAGTATTTATTTATAATAAGCACACCAACAGCACGGTCACTTACAATTCTAATTAAAATAACATAAAAAATGGCATTTTTGTTACCATGCAAATAACAGGTATGTATGACATTCACATACGAAATTAGAGACAACGGAGAACAATAAAAAGTTTGTCTAGTAGAACTAAATGTAAATAAAATTCTACAAAACATACCAATTTGAACTATATTTAGAGTATGAGGATAAATCCACGATACAACGCACCTTATTCCAGCTATAATGATCTCCAGTGCTCAGTAACCTGACATGCACCCTGCCCGTGGGCTGGAACTCCATGGACTTGCCCCAGAACTTGGTCTTGATGCGCGCCTCCTGCCAGAAGCACCACCTGCTGGACTCGGCGTGACACGCTGATATCGGTGGGTGGTGGGACACCTGTGTGATATAACTTTGTAAATAAAGATTTGTTCCTGGATTATTATTGACATTTTGCTATAAGTACTTAATTTACAATAAGATTAGACATTTAAACAAACCCTTTTTTACAGTCCGTTCAACCGATTTTGACTTCTATTGCGTAGGTTTAAGGATGGCATTAAAAGCAAAAAAGTGGTTACAATACCAACTGTTCACTGCAGCTGCCATTTGTCATGCCACCAACGCAATAGGAGTCAAAATCAGTTGAACGGAATGTAAAAAAGGTTTGTTTAAATGTCTAATCTTATTGCAAATGTGGAACAGAATAGTAAAAGTGGATTTTTTAATATCTTGAATTGGTCCACACCTGCGCACGCGCACGCACTGTGCGGTTCGAGTGCATCTTAGGAACATAGTATGGACACCTTTGGACATATTCGTGAGCGGTTAGCGAGTAATTACGAGTGGAAGATGTAATATTCACGACGTGCACATATTATTCGCGAATGCGTCCATATTTAATTAGTTATTGTAGCAAGCGTTAATGACGCGTCCATGGCTGTTCGAAGCGCGTAATGTGCAAAGTTCGTGCGCTTGCGCTGTTGTGGACCCACCTCAAGAGACGCAGTGAGTCTATTTATAGGGAAAAAATAATGCACTGTGGTTTTTCTTGCGTATGATAAATTATGGAATTAGGCGTTATTTTGCGGAAGGCCTCCCACAAGGTGGACCGATGACCTTGTGAAGGCCGCAGGAATCCGCTGGATGCGATGGCGGTGCTTGAGGGAGGCCTATGTCCAGCAGTGGACGTCTATCGGCTAACATGATGATGATAGTGGAAATCCATGACAGTAAAATGTTTTGTTAAAATATTTGGTTTTATTGCGGAATTAAAACTAAATATGTTTATATGACATTTTGTTTTCTTGCTATGTAGTAACTTTTTGAAGAACCCTATTTAGAGTAAATATAGCAAATTAGATACAGACATTTAGCGCGTGAACATAAATATACTATAGTTCTAAATGTATGCAATAGAGCAAACAGTAGAATATGTTCTAATCCTTTAAGTCTGTGTTAAATAAATGTAATTTCTTTTTTTCTTTCTTCAATAATTTTATGAAAATCTACATACAGGGTCAAATTAAATTACCTAACGAAACTCCGCAGACGTGATGAGTATCTAAACACGACAAAATAAAAAAATTGATGATTTTTTGGGGTCAATGACCGGTAGTGTTGTTACTTGGAACTTGGAAGTGTGAGTTGATACAATCTATTTTATCGTGTTGAGATATCGATACCCATCACGTCTATGAAGTTTACTAAAAAAAAAAAAAACTGATTTACAAACTGATATTTTTTAGTAGTGCCTACACTACCGGTTGATGACCCCAAAAAAACAACATCAAATTAATTTCTTTTTGTTTTATCATGTTTAGGTTTCGATACCCATGACCCTGTATATATAAAAATCGATATATATATATAAAGCCAACCCCAACAAAGTTGGGAAAAGGCTAGGCAGATGATGATGATAAATAAAAATCGATGTGTGTATGTATGTATATGAAATTTTCAGGGACTCTTCATATTAGCCCAGCGGATTATCCTGAGATTTTTTTTAACCATCGGGCTACCCGAGCGAAGCCGGAGCGTGTCGCTACATACCGATGAAAAGAAATAAACCAACATAAACCTCCTCCCCTCCTCCTCAGCCCCTTCCTCCTCCTCCTCCTCCCTCCTTCCCTCCCTCCCCTCTCGCCCTTTACTGACCTGCTCAGCAATAAACCGGAAGCCTTTATCATCCCGCACGCACTCGTAGGTCTCGGCTAGCAGCGGATTGAAGGGCTTGGACGCGGCTCGGTGTGCGGACGACGCGTACGCACTCACTGCGAACGCGGCCACTAGCGCCATGCGTTCTATTGCGTTCTTGCAGTCTGATGCCGAATCTAGGAGCTCCGAGTATTCTAGCTCTTCGCATAATCTCTGTGAGAGAGAGAGGTTTTTGTTAAGAGAGTTCGGCATTTCATACAAACTTTCAAGTCATTGTTGTTCGAAATGAATAAACCGATTTTTATTATTATTAGATATTAGCATAACCAGGATACCCACATACTCCATCCAAAGGTTGTCTGTAAAAGATCGCTTTTAGCGATAAGACCGCCCATTGTGTCACCCTATGTAAAATTTCAAAATTGATACCTGTAATTTGAATGCTGTGCATAATAAAGAGTATTCTATTCTATTCCACACAGGTCTAAATTATCGAAAAATAGTGTTACAGCTAAATTCGACCGATTTTAAATATAAACATTCCAAAGAAACAGAGTTTTCCAATTATCTTTTTTTTAAATAAGACATTTCGAAAATGCACTCTTTAGACCTATGTATCCTGCTTATGCGTATGAAGTTTCATTCATTTCGAAAAACAAGGACTTGAACAATTTAGAAAGAGAAAAGTAATAACAAGTGTTTTTTTAAGAATCGTTCCCGATGGTTTTGCGAAATAAAATCACATATGTTTTTATACGGATCGATAATGTTGCTAATTAGAATCAAATCCTCCAAAATAAATTCCAGAAAATTACAATTTACCTAAAACAACATGTACAAAGATTCATCATTTCCTAGATCAACGAGGTAGTCAAATTCATATAAATTCAATAATGACTTTATTTATAAAATAAAAAAAATACAGGGAAAGTTTTTAAACAGTGCGCAAATTTTCACAGGGTGTTCACCCTATGACTAAGAACAACTTTCACTGTGGGAATAATTCTGAAATCAGGATAAAAAAATCTGCTGTTTCATACAAACATTCAATACCTACTCGACCAAAATGTATGAAACAACAGATTTTTTTTTTTGTGATTTTTGAATAGGTCCCATAGTGAAAGTTGTTTATATTCATGGGTAGAACATCCTGTGAAAATTTGCACACTTCTTAATTTTTTTTTCCTGTATAATAATTCCTTACCTGCAACATATTCAACGGCTCATTAATAGTGACCGGCATGGATATCTGACTCAAATCCTTGCCAATGTTCTTGTACAGCAGGTTCCAGAGACTGGGCCCCCCGGGAGTCGGGCGCGTGGAGGGCAGGCGCGTGCGACGCGACCAGCCGGCGTTGGCGTTGGGGTCGGTTGCTCGGAGGGTCACTTGTTCCGCTGACACTACTAGCGGATGACGTGGTCAGTAAATATTATGGCTTTTTGGGGGAAGGTGGGAGGGGTGTTTGACTTCGGTTGAAATAGTAAAAAAGAGAGTTAGTATTGATAGTTTTTTTTAAATATTTTTGTGCATATTTTCGAAGTGAGTTTATTAACACTAATAACGTAATTTTTCTTTTATGACATTATTATTATGACAAAATACGGTAAAAGGAAAGTTTCTTATATATTCTTTTATACGAAACCAAGTTTTACGGCATTTTTGTATAACATCAGCTTAAAATAGTGTTGTCCACATCTCTATAGTATAGTTAAAATCTCGCTGCAGACTCGGTCATAAATCATTCGAGTGTTTCGCTCTCTTTCCCACTCACGGGCCTTATGGGCAGGGCACGCCCACACGTAGTCCTGTGCATTACTGCAGTCGATGAGTGATATCGATAGTTTTATATATTTATAAATGGGTGATAGAAATAAATACACATTTTTTTTTATTATTTTATTACCAAATTTACTACAAAGCATATTGAATATATAAACAAAAGAACGTATATATAAAACTAAAAATAGAAAATTTAAATTCTTCGTCTGATAACCTTAATGATTCTGTTATCGATAATGGCCTTGAGCGCGCGCAACTAGCGCACATCCCTACTCCGATTATGATTTATGACCAAGTCTGCAGCGAGATTTTAACTATACTATAGCAAGTAATATTATTTTTATTTGCTGCTTTTTTAAGCGTTTAAAGATTCCGACAAAGCGCGGGTGGCTCACTCGTGGGTTACCCACTGTCAATACCGCCAAGCCTCGCTAACTCACCCCTGCGTCGCCCGATTCACGCGGGTTAGACCTCTATTATTATTACTAATTAAGGTCTAAAATCCTGTGTTGGCAGTGTCACTATATGGCCTGAAGGATATGCTCGTCGACTAACTGATTCAATATCATAAATCTTTTTTGTGACCGTCATAAATATGTCGCGCCGCGGGAATTCACCCGGTCCTTGACAGATGTTAGGTTATATTTAAGTTGGTTAAGAAAGTATTGTCAAACACCCCATTAAGGACAATGGCAAACTAAGGAAGTCTACATTCAGCAGGTTTGTGGGATTGCCAATTGAATGAAGTAAGAAGGTTTGATTTTAAAAGAAAAGGGCCAAGAAAGAAAGAAAATATAGTAGTTTTAGATAGACAGGTACTACAGCAACTGGTTTCCATGATCAATGGAAATGGCTTCAAATAAGGTTTACATACAAAACAGATGATTGAGGGATCAGCGTCGGATATAAACTTCAAATATTACCCTTTGATCGCCGCGCCAGTGACAGCTCAAAACGTTATTGATACCCTAACGAATCATGCGCATATTGAAAGTATCAAAATATTTAACGTCTGTAGTAAGAATGTTTGGGTTTGCCGTGGCGGTCAACGGGTACAGTGCACAAATCAAAGTTCAGATCAATCTGGCATATCAACTTAACAAAGAAGTTGTAACACCGGTATAAGTGGCAGAGATCACGGTCTACAAATCCGAATCTTTTTTAGAACTTGTATGTGCCATATTAGCAGTCATGTACTATCGGTAAAACATTAGCATGCTCAGTTTAGAAAATATTTCTGCGGAAGCGCAGCTAGTCCAATTAGAGACAATATAGTACAGGGCGTGTAACAAAAAATATTAGCAACAAATCAAAAACAATAGTAGTGCGTCATAGTAGTCAAAACGGATGTATCGGACGATCGAGTCGTGCTATGCGATTATAGCCTTAAAGGTGAGCATGCGAAAGTTTGGCCGATAGTACGGTGGAAAGTTAAATACATGGTGTAAGAATAGTTCAGGATAAGACATCTAACAGATATTAATGACCATTTTTTTATTAAAATAATAAAGAAGACGGAGAAAACAAATCATTAAAAGAAATTAAGGTCATGAGGACTCATCTACCGCTTTACTCACGATATCCGTTGAAAAGCTGGCTTGCTATTAATACACGAACGGTTAGTGAAGCTACACACACAAGTACAAACTCACTCGCACCATCAGAGTTGTCGGAGCTGGCCGAGCCTTCCTCGCTGCTGAGGGAGCCGGCTTCCGATGACGAGTCGCCTTCTAACTCGATTACGCCGGACTGGAAAAGAAATTTATGTTCCTACTGCTGGGACACAGGCCTCCTCTCTATGAGAGGGAGTGGACCGTAATCCACCACGCGGGCCGCGGGTTGGTAGATGTCACATGTCTTCGAATTTTTGGTTCTAGGACTTGCCGGTTTGCTCACGATGTTTTCCTTCACCGTTTTGAGAGCAGTGGTGATGAAACTATTTACACAAAGTAAAGCGCCTGTCTGGGTTCGAACTCACGACCTACAACTCGTAAGTCGGGGCCGTTACCACTGGACTACCACTGCTCTCCAGACCAGCAGTAAGGGTAGATTTCGCAATTTAATTGTGACTGCGTAACATTAGAAAGGAACCCTCACCTCATCAGCAGCTATAATTTCCGTGGGCTTCAAGTCCTCGTGCTCTTCAGCATCGAAGAACTCAGAGGCAGACACACAGGAAGAACTGTAGCTCAACGACTGCTGAAACGGACGGTTGTTCACCTGCCGGGGAGACATAGGGGTTAGCTGGAACAAGAAGATTAGGTAAATATATAGAACATGCTTTTGCACCAAACTTTCAAATTTCTCCAAATGATTTTAAACCTTAAAATGTTGAGTGTTAAGTTAAAAATCGAATTAGAAAATTTGACAGTTTGTAGTAACTTGACCTGCTGCTGTGTGTACACCAACGGAAAAGTTCACCGAAATGGATTGCAGAAGCCTTTCTGGTCGCGTACATTTTTTTATGTTTTCAATGTTTTGTTATACCTTCCGCCAGATAACTGTGCAATAAAAGTCATTAACCCCACGTGTACTAAAAGGTCTCGAAACTTAAATGCAAACAAAAAAATACCGGCCAAGTGCGTGTCGGACCACGCACAATGTAGGGTGTTCTGTAGTTGGGATGAATTTATTCCAAGAACAAACTTAACATTGTAGTTGAAAAACATGTTCTCCTATACATTCCAACTGTAAATGTAAGTTTGTACTCACAATATTGATAGATTTACCATGTTATTTTAAGACCACAGACTTCTTATAGGCTTTCCTGTAATCTACAGGTAAAGATATATTTTCTGTATTTTCGTCTATTTTCTTAAATACCTTTATTGAGACCCTCATAGTAATCCCTTTAAATTGATATGTCACATGGTATAGTTTGCAAGTTTTTTTTTTTAATTTTCTTATTTGCCCCCCAAAAGTGACCCCATATTCAAAATTCATTTATTTACTTTACCCGTCCTTGTTTGGGTCACAGAAATTCATGTGTACCAAATAAATTTCAATTAAATCGGTCCATTAGATTCGGAGCAAATTGGCTGTGACAGACGGGCAGACAGACACACGAGTGTAGGGGTTCCGTTTTTTCCTTTTGAAGTACGGAACCCTAAAAAAGAAACTTAAATGCAAACAAAAAAAAAACATGCCCCGTGCACGCGTTAAGGACGCCTCTTACCGCAATACTTTTGTTTTGATCGTGTTAGCGACACTGCCTTAACATTGTTTTTGTTTCGTATCATTTTGAAATATTGGAACAAATTGGTAGAGGGTGTCAACGACTTTTATTGCACGGTTATCTGGTGGACAGTTTAGTTTCAAATGTTCCTATCTTTCTTTTCTAAAGAAAACACTGCCACGCCTAAACAAACAACACCTACACACACAAAACCAAAACCCCCAAACACTGCCTGTCTTTCTTTTCTTATGATCCACTGCCACGTAAACATGGCAGTGGATCGACTATGTGTGTCGAACTGTCGAAGGACTATAACTATTGGAGCTGACGAGTCAACATAATTTAAAGACCTTGCTGAGAAATAACGTGTCATATTTATCCAAAATAAAAGAAAAGATACCTCAGCTAGGGTTACCAGATGACAGGAATTTTCCTGACATGTCTGGAATTTCAGCTGTCTATCAGGGAAACATGAAAAATTGGAAATTGTCAGGAATTAAAAAAAAAAGACAAAAATATAAGAAATAAAATTAAATCAAATAATTAACAATCAATTAATTGATTATTCGTTAATTATTAATTTGAACCTCGTGCTTTTCATTGCTGGATATAGCTATCAGCAACTGCTGGTCTTTCATAACAATTTAGTTTTTAAAATAAGATACTTTTGCTGCCGAAATGTCAGGAAATTTATTGCTAAGGCAGTGATTTTTTCCAAAAAAACTTATTTTCGGATCTGGTAACCCTACCCTCAGCCAGGCGGGTGATATTGTCTGGTGAGCCATTGTTTAACGGTTTATGTTGTTTCTGACTGACAAAGGGACGTTTACACGAGGGATAAGCTCAGTTGTGTAGCACCTCAGAATAAAATTTGGTGTTGGAGAACGAAGCAAAGCTGGCGCCAGACAGAGATTCAAAGGTTTGAACAATTTGCAAAACGGAATGGTAAAGAACAAAAAATCGTAACCCTCCTTTTTGCTTCGCCGTAGTCGGGTAAAAAGTCGGGAGGCGTCATGGGACACCCGGTTGAAACGAAGTTCCTTTTGCTGTATCAATCTGCTCAATCTGCTTAGCCTTTTCCCAACTATGTTGGGGTCGGCTTCCAGTCTAACTGGATGCAGCTGAATACCAGTATTTTACATGGAGCGACTGCCTATCTGACCTCCACAACCCATTAACTGGGTAATACGATACCCCTTGGTAAGACTGGTTGTCAGACTTTCGGGCTACTGACGACCCGTAACGACTGTCAAAGATCCACGAATGATAGCCGGGACCAACGGCTTAACGTGCTTTCCGAGGCACGGAGGAGTCTCAGTACGTAAATATGGTCATCCATCCACGGACCGACCCCGGCAAGCATAGCTTAACCTGACGGATCGACCTGTGCGGCTGTTATTACTTAGCCACGAACTCCTCCTTTTTACAGCTTTGCTGTATATTATGTATTAATACAGAGCCACCTAGTATGGTCTCAAGTTTCAAAAAGTTTTGTTTTGTTCAGATGGTTCTGTATTAAAAAACAAAACTTTTGACACTTGGAAACTGACGGCATAACGCATTTTTGTCACGTCACAATAGGGTTGTTTACCAGAAGCTCACCAAAATGTTCGGCGCAAGAGAGCGCTGTTTGTCACTTGTCAAAGTCATCTTGAAGACAAAGCGACCAATTGGCGACAAGAAAAAACACTTAGCGCCATCTCGCGGAAAAGTTTTCAGCAAGGAACTCCATTGGCAGCTGAATGAATGTAACAACACCTAGCGCCATCTACGTGGAACTAATTTGACAGTTTTCTTCCCCATTTCTGGCAGTTCACTTCTACCACAAGCCACGTTATAGAACTTTCGTTCCAAAAAAAGTGTTATAAAACTTTTGTACACATGCTCTAATACTCGGGCTACATGGATTTGAAGCTATGTTTGGCGGCGGTTTTTACTTATAAATCTACGGGTTCCTAGAAGAGCAATGGTCGCCACATAACGGCCGTCATGAAACTGATGGCAGCGGGGTTAGACTGTACGGTGTTAAAAAAAACTCTCTCTAGGAAAACTACCAACTTACTTTCATAAAATTCGACGATAAATTGCGGATGTTATGTGGCGGCCACCGCAGTCTTACGAAATCCTTAAGCGATAATAAAATTTTGCTAAGTAAACTTACAGCATCCGAGTTGGCTCCGACGGAGGAGATCTCTGCGAGGTCCGACGCGTCGTGGATCCGCGAGAGGCGCGTGCGCAGTTCTGTGCGGAATACTTCACTCGTCATTATTTACGTTACGATGGTGCTGATTGTACTAGCGGCTAATAATATGAATTGGACAGTGGTTGTTACTATATCATGTTCTAAAAGTATCTGATGAAAATGTAAACAAACCCTGTTCAGGTTAAACTCTTGCGCAGTTACCCATTACAGGGAATTAGTAACACATTCATTTGTATTTAGAAGGTTTCAACTTTATATTTCACCACTTTTTCCAACAATTATTGTTTGAATAACATTATTAAATTGTAATTGAAAAATCATCAACGAAAATTGAGGTTATAAATTAATTAACTCAATTCAATCTGCCTAGCCTTTTCCCAACTATGTTGGAGTCGGCTTCCAGTCTAACCGGATGCAGCTCAATACCAGTATTTTACATGGAGCGACTGCCTATCTGACTTCCACAACCCATTAACTGGGTAATACGATACCCCTTGGTAAGACTGGTTGTCAAACTTTCGGGCTACTGACGACCCGTAACGACTGTCAAAGATCCACGAATGACAGCCGGGACCAACGGCTTAACGTGCTTTCCGAGGCACGGAGGAATCTCAGTATGTAAATATGGTCATCCATCCACGGACCGACCCCGGCAAGCGTAGCTTAACCTGATGGATCGACCCGTGCGGCTGTTATTACTTAGCCACGAGCTCTCCGAGCTCCGAAATTAATTAACTCAATTGTCAAATGAAAAACCATTCGAATATACACTTAAGTATTCAAATAATCAAATCAAAGCACTCAATTTGTAAGTGGCACTACAAATTAGCAGCTGCAGGTACATTTGTTTATATTTTCATCAGATACATTTGGAACAGACATAATGTGTATTTAAAATGGTGATTTTATGATTCTACCATTTCTTGACGAAATAATATTGGGTTTCAAAAGTAAAGACTATTTGAAGGTCTGTTAGGTAGTAGGTATTTTAGTTCGGTGAAGGTGGAGTAAGATTGAGATACTGGGACTACCGATACTGGTGGGATTGTACAGTCAGCAACAAAAGTCGATTAACACCTGCAGTTTTTAATCTTAAATATTAGGCGAAATATTTAATTCAAATCGGAACAGGTACTTAAAATTTTAAACGAAAAAAAAAAACCGTTTGTCGAATCATTTTGTGTTAATTTAGATGATGTCAAAAAGTAGCAGTGTTAACCGACTTCTATTGCTGACCGTACGACAGGACACAAGAGGTTACATCGTTTATCTTCGGAAAAACCGAAATATAACGAATGAAATGTGATTAATTATCAACCAATAGAAATTGATTTAGGTTCTCACCTAAATTATTAAATATTGAAGCACTAATTCCGTCACTCCCTTATCTCCTTACGTGTCGACTGCACACATGGGTGTGCATAAGGAAAAATCCTTTATAAAATAGGTATATAAGCTTATATCATATATGTATATATAAACGTAAAAAAAACATCATGCGATGGACAAAAATCATCATCAGTAGTTGTTAACCTATGGGGTTCGCAACTACCCCCTCCTCCCCCTGGGGTTTTGGGTTCATAAATTAGTACATAATTTACATCTAAAGGGTTATTGGACCAGCCACATTTGATTCGGCAAAGTTCGGTTTCTCCGAAGATAAACGGTGGAACTTCCGAGTACTGCAAGTATATGCATCAGCAAGATAACAGATTATTATGTAAATTGATATCTTACATCTTGTTTCTGAGAGTTAGAGGACGTTCGATCAAGATTATACCTTTATCTAACAAATTCAAGAATTTGTTAAAAAAGTTCGTTTGCTCATAACTTCTATTTACATACTTTTGTACGCGAGTACATAATTATTCAATAAAGGGCTGATTGTTCAATAGTCAGATAACTTTTACCTGAAGAATAAATGTGACAGTTTGACATATTTTCAATACAAAAGCTGTCAAACCGCCATATTTATTGCTCAAATAAAAATTATCTGACTATTGAACAATCAGCCCTTAATAGTTTTAATTAATCATGGTCTGGCAGTTTGAGTAATTTATGCGGCCTATGCAAATGTCCTTTCTTTGGTATTGTTCGTCGAACCGTTAACTCCTTTAGTTCTGAGTTGATCTGCACGATTACTGACAAATGAGTGCACTGAATGGACAGGTCCACTCAACCTGTGTGGTTCTTTCTGCAAAAGACCATTTAAGACACCAATATATATATATGTTTGGACATATCACACAACGCCATCTAGCCCCAAGCTAAGCAACCTAATGCTTGTGTTATGGTAACGAGATGGCTGATAAACTACTTATATACATTTTTTTTTGTAAATACATACATATTATAGATAGAAAAACACCCAGACTCGGAACAAATACTTGTAGGTCGTACAAATATTTGTTCCGTGCGGGAATCGAACCCGCGACATGCTGCGCAGCAGTCAATCGCTCAACCACTGCGCCAACCGTGTCGTCCAACCAACCAATCTACACATTATCTGACCAAGATTATGTCTGGACTTTAAAAGAGACTGTGACCTCTGAGTTTGTTTCGGCCTTAGTTGTTAGAGTAATCAGATATAGGAAACGCCAACCTCATATAGTTTTTATTAAAAATGTGATTGACGTTTAAGTGTTTGTACAAACCTACTTATAGAAATAAAATCATTGTATATAACCAAATCAAAGCCCTATTATATTAAAGCCTATCTACGTTACGTATAATGCAGTCTCACCGGAATTTTGTTGCAGCGCTGTGCTGAGGTTCGTACGCAACGCCGCCATCACCGCGCCCGGGGTGGACGCCGTCTCCGCCGCGTCCATCGCGGCGCGGAGACGCCCGCGCTCGCATATCTGTGGGAAATAGTGATGGGTGATGAATATTTTAATGGAATTTTGTGGGTAGTAAGTTTTAATACTACTAATATTATAAATGTGAAAATTTGTGAAGCTGTTTAGATGTTTGTTACTCAATCACGCAAAAACGGCTGAACGGATTTGGATGAAATTTTGCACACAAATATTTTATAACCTGGATTAACGCAGGATACTTTTTATGCCAGTAGTAAGTTCCTGTGAGATAATTTCCGACACACACGCGGGAAAAGCCGCGGGCAATAGCTAGTGTAATATAAACTTTCCGGAGTTAATTCTCTAAATGATGGAGAAACCCGCATCAAAATAAATTGAGTAGTTAGGAAGAACAACGCTACACAGTTACAATCAGATACAAAAAGCGACTTATAAATGTTGACGGATAGAGGAGAGAAGGGTCAAAGAAAAGATGGATGGACTGTGTGAGGAATGATATGAAAGAGAAGGGAGTGAATCATAGCATGACGGTTGACAGGGGAGCATGGAAAGAGAAAACGTGGTGCGCCACCCCACGTACCATGCGACAAGGGCAGGAAGATGATGATGATACAAAAAGCGACATTCCTTGATTAAGGCATTATTCTCTTTGCTAAAACGGGGACCTAGGGAGATCTACTAACCAAACGCTGAACTCACCAGTGTAGACACAACAGTCTTCAAATTCCCCACTAAATCTTTCGCCAGTACTGTAAAGTCCTCCCTCAGCTGATGATCAGGCGTCAGACTGGTCAAGGAAGCAGGTCCTGGTGCCGTGTTCAGGGTTTCCGCACCAGGTAGAGACTGTGGTCGAGCAGCCGCGCAAGCTGTAAGTCAACAGTAAGTGAACTTATGATGGAGATGGAATGGTTGAATGGACTGAGTGAAGTTTTCGAAAGGTTGTATTTTGTGGGCTGTGTTGTGATAGCTATAAAAGAGTTTCGGTAACGCGCTGCTGATGCTGTGTTGCACTGTGGATCAGTGTATAAGGGGGCTTCATGAACTACGTGAGGCGTTTAGGTGGGAAGAGGGTCGAGCCCAATCTCACGCGGGGGAGAGGCAAATTGTGGAGTGTTGGCAAATATCACGTATAAATCAAATCAAATCAAAAATCATTTATTTCAATCATTTCCAGATCATACGTTGTCATCAATCACAAATATTATATAAAAATAATTAATTAAATAATAATATAACTAATCAGTTGATAGTCAAAGATTTCGCAGGGGATTTAGTTCTTGGTACGTGTTTTTTTACGATTTGTCACTTCGAATTACTTTTAATCATATAAGTTGTAACTTCAATAATAATATAAATAAATAAAATTAAAATTGTAAAATTGTAATTTTAAAATTGTATAGATATTTATTTTTTGCAAGAAACTAGGTAATTATTATAAAAAAAAACACCTAAGCAGATTATGTTTATTTAAATAAATACAACTCAATCAAGCACTGATTTACGTAAAGTAAAAGTATTTACACAAAAAAATACGCATTATGACACATCTCAAGTGAGATTGGAGGAGAGGGGGAGAGAAGTCGAGCTAAATCTCACCAAGGATTTCGAAAAATCGCCTCATGTAATTAATGAACGCCCCCTAAGTCATCCAATGTTTGCGCAAAGACTGCGCTTCTCAATTTTTCCACAGTTATGAATTCAATGGAAACCATACCGCAATGACGGGGCGTGGCGTAGCACATGCGCAAATGGTTTTGTTTGATTTGTTGATGAGCAGAGCGCAATTTTTGCACAAACAGTCAGGACATAAAATTGCACAGCACAGCTCTTGTTGAAAATTAAATAATGTTTTAGAGGTCTAGACAAATATTCAGTAAATGAGAATGGGATTAATTGTTCGCTGTGGCATTAGTTTACAGTACTTTAGTGATATGGGACTAAAATGACGCAGTAGCGAAACTCGAGTGAAGTTTATATTACAGGTAGGTATTCGATAAATACTGTAACATATAAATTGTAGAAGCATTTCATTGGTTCGTGAAGCAACACATGCGTCAACAAGGTTCTGAAATGGAGGTGTTCGCTGCACTGAGATGTTGAATTAAAATATACATTTTGAAGATATGAAATGTTTTAACTACTACTGTGGAGTATAGTGATTTATAAATCCAACACCATTTTAAAATCCCATGCTTACAAAAAATCTTGATAGGATTTAAACCAAACGTCCTAAAAGCTCGAAGATTTCGGCCAGAAATATCTAGCATACCACTTTTAATTGGTGCTGTTTAAGGCTGCTTTTAGCATGACACGAAGCTGACACACAAAATATAACTTAGCTCGCTCAAATAAAAAAAAAAATGTTTTTTGCATTTAAACACACATGAGTTGGAGATCACCTTTTAAGCAAGGAAATCCTTGTGTTAGGTGAAAGCATTGTAATCCTATACTATTAAATTAAATGAGTGAGCAATATTTGTAATGTCGTTTTTGGAAACGGCTCTAACGATTTCGATGAAAGTTGTAATATACAGGGTGTCCCGTAAATAATGGATCAAACGTAACGGGTAGGTAGCTTACCTAATTTCCAACAACTAATTTGAATATTAAAAAAAAAACCGTTACAGTAACCAGGATATTAATTTTTTTTCGAATTTTACGATTTTGTCTTCCAGAATTAAGCTTTTTTAATGCTGTCGCTGCAAATGATGACATTTTTAGGTATGATTTTTATTTAACATTTCTGAATAGCTTACTAATGTTATAAGATACCATTTTTTTTGAATACCGTTTTATTTGCCTTAGAAAAAAAATCTTGAGTTGAAAAGTTTTTTCTTTACGATGTTAGGACCAAAATTGAAAAAATTCTCCTGTAAAAAAAATGTATGACACCGAAGACCACCATTATTTTAAAAACTTGTACATTTAATAAGGTTTGCAAATTGGTATAAAACTTACGTCTAGTCCTTATCGTTACAAAGATATTGCTATGAATGTGATGAAGAAGACAGAAAATAAATTAAATTGGTACTATTCCATTTTTTCCTTTTCGTAATGGCTTATGCTTGAATGCTTGTAATCGAAGCAGGTAGTTAAGCGGATAGCATAATTCCGACCCGATGACGTCATCTGTCCGGAATTTGGGACCGCTACCTGTGGCGGAGTTGCACCTCAGTCAGTGTGAAAGGGATAGATAGCGCCGCTTTTTGGTAAATCGGTTAAATCGGTATGAAGTTGCGCAGGTTATTTTGTTCTTTCCTGCGCCCTTCACTCGTACAGGCTTCATTGTTGCTTGATTTTATTAGTTTAGTTGTAACTAGTCTCTCTTCGAGTTGCTACGTCAGACAACTTTCGCTCCCGGTCAGTGGCTCGGTGTTTTCTTCTGTAAAATTTGACTTGTGCTGTGTTTTTGGACTTTGCTTTGCCTATCGATTTGGAACTCTTTGCGTATTGGACAAACGACTTGGCGATCCTACGGACTCCGAAAACATTCGTTTGTGTGTGCTTGTACGTGTGTGCAGTAGCGCTGAAACCTTATTCAGCCCAATGCCTCGTTATGAGTACACGCCACGGCAGTACGCCGAAATGCATTTTATCTACGGAGAAGCAAGAGGTAATGCCAGGGCGGCTGCAAGATTGTACCGTGAAAGATACCCGAACCTGGTTCGTTATCCCGATTATCGCGTCTTTATTAGAGTGCATAACGCGCTTCTTGAGGGAAGAATTCTTGGCACCGGAGTTGGTGGTACCCGTGAAGGACGACCGCGACAAGTTAATGACGAAGTCATTCTTCGAGAAATCGAGGAAGATCCGTCAGTCTCCGTTCGCGTCATAGCGCGACGCGTAGGAATTTCTAGATCGACGGTGCATCGAGTGCTACAACGGTGCCGATTGCACCCATATCACGTGCAACGTGTTCAAACGCTGACGTCGCGTGATTACCAGCCAAGAATAGAATTTTGCCAAAGGATGCTTAGAATGATTCGGGCGGACCCGCAGTTTTTTAACAAGATTTTATGGAGTGACGAGTCTTCATGCCGCCGAGATGGATATTTAAATTTGCATAATTTGCACAGTTGGCAGCTGATAAACCCATATTTGATGCGAGAGGACAGGAGCCAACATCAATTTAAAATAAATTTATGGGCGGGAATAATCAATGGGCAAATAATAGGGCCCTTTGAACTACCAGCTACTCTAAACGCCGAATATTATCTCCATTTTTTAAGGAATGAGTTGCCAAGGTTATTAGAAAACGTTCCAGAAGACGTACGGCAAGCAATGTGGTTGCAAAATGATGGGTGCCCCGCTCACTATGCGACGGCAGTAAGGGCGCACCTTGATGAAAGTTATCCGGACAGATGGATCGGCCGATTAGGACCAATTTTGTGGCCTCCGCGATCTCCGGATTTAAATCCCCTAGATTTTTTTTACTGGGGATGTTTAAAAGACAGGGTCTACAAGAATCCAATAACGTCGGAAGAAGAATTACGACAGCGCATCCAATCTGCTGTATCAGAAATAAACCAAAGCCGTTTTGTCCGTCGGATAAGAGCTTCCTTTATTAGGAGATGCAGACTTTGCATTCTTGTAGAGGGAAGGCAATTCGAACATTTATTGTAAAAACCAAATAAAACGATTTATTTGAACTAACTGTTTTTTTTAGTACGGCCTCCTAATTCTTTTCATACGCCTCAATAATTCAATGAACATTGCCTCTGAAATACTACAGTTACACATTTTAAAGAAAAAGTTTAAATGTACACACTTTTTTATTTTTTTTATTAACGTTGATTTGGAGCACCTCTCAGATTCATAGCAATTATCTTTGTAACGACAAGGACTAGAATGTACAACTTCATACCAATTTACCAAAAATACAAAAGCGGCGCTATCTATCCCCTTCACGCTGACTGAGGTGCAACTCCGCCACAGGTAGCGGTCCCAAATTCCGGACAGATGACGTCATCGGGTCGGAATATGCTAGCCGCTTAACTACCTGCTTCGATTACAAGCATTCAAGCATAAGCCATTACGAAAAGGAAAAAATGGAATAGTACCAATTTAATTTATTTTCTGTCTTCTTCATCACATTCATAGCAATATCTTTGTAACGATAAAGACTAGACGTAAGTTTTACACCAATTTGCAAACCTTATTAAATGTACAAGTTTTTAAAATAATGGTGGTTTTCGGTGTCATACATTTTTTTTACAGGAGAATTTTTTCAATTTTGGTCCTAACATCGTAAAGAAAAAACTTTTCAACTCAAGATTTTTTTTCTAAGGCAAATAAAACGGTATTCAAAAAAATGGTATCTTATAACATTAGTAAGCTATTCAGAAATGTTAAATAAAAATCATACCTAAAAATGTCATCATTTGCAGCGACAGCATTAAAAAAGCTTAATTCTGGAAGACAAAATCGTAAAATTCGAAAAAAAATTAATATCCTGGTTACTGTAACGGTTTTTTTTTTAATATTCAAATTAGTTGTTGGAAATTAGGTAAGCTACCTACCCGTTACGTTTGATCCATTATTTACGGGACACCCTGTAGAATTACGGGGGCGAAAAATCGATCTAGCAGTCTCATATCTAGGAAAATTCATTTTCCCTATTTTCACCCGAGCAGAGCTCGGTCGACCAGGTATCGACGTACGTCACGTATCGGACGTATCGTATTAACGATTTAAATATTTACACTATATGAATTTAAACATAATTGTCTGCCTTTTTCTAATTAAAGTCAAGATTTTTAAAGATCGTTGCCAGTGTTGCTACTTTTCTAAAAGATTTATGACAAGTATAGTGATAGGCTTATGCTAAGACCAACAATTACCTATAGCAGTAACGCAAAAGCTTGTAAGCCATGATTTTTCAAACGATAGGTAGTTTTTAGCCTGCTCTGCATCAGATATTTCGATCTTCCTGTATCAGTACATACTATAGTTACTTTGTAAGTATACAAGAGGTCACTGCTGGCGTATAAGGGTATCCACCAAGCGGAAAAATCCTCGCGGTTGCTCGAGCATCCTCCTGGCCGCTCATTCACACCAAGAGCAAAAGTGCGCTTCAACCGCGGAGGACCAACAGAATGCTCGAGGATTTTCGGCTCCCCGCGCGTCGCCTGCTTCGGGTGTGCTCGGGCTAGCTCGCGGATATCTCGCGCATCGCTTGATGTCTGCGACGAATTTTATACATAATGTCAGTATTGATACAGTGTACAGTGTTGATTCGGAGAAATTTAAAAAGTGCTCGAGAATCTGCGAAGATTTTCCGCATGGTAGAGAATGACCTTAAGAAAGTCAAAATCTAAGTGGGCGACGCAGAACGACGCGCACACAACGGGATGCGAATCTATACGGACGGAGCTTGCATACAAATTATAATTTACCTACTACGATTCGCTATGCATGTTGCGTCGCATAGCTAGTGTCGTAGTCCGATGTGAATAGACAACTAACAATCTATGAATGATTTCCAATATACAACGTGTCGTTTTGCATCCTCGTCAAATTCAAGGGTGTGGTATTAACCATCAAACCGAACAACTTTTTCCATGGCACCAACATCGCAATCGCGATAAAATAATCAGCCGTCCCATACATTTGCGTCGAGTAGATATTGAAGTTTTCTATGGGACAGTTGAATTTTTTTTTGCGAATACGCTGTTGATCCCATGGAGAAAGTTATTCGGTTTGATGTTCTGTAACACACCCTGAAAATTGACGAGGATGCAAAACTACACGTTGTATTCCTTCATGAAAGAAAATCTACTCGGGTATGAAAAATTAAACACTAAAAACTAAATGGTCAATACTACAATTGGGTGATTTTACAACAAATGTCTAATGTTTAAAAGAGGTGAAACTAGATAAATATGTATTATAAATTTTTGCCTGCTACATCCTGGCAAGATCAATCTGTCTAGCCTTTTCCCAATTATGTTGGGGTCGGCTTCTAGTCTTCAGAATATTATTTACTAAATAATTCTATTACATGGATCGACTGCCTATTTGACCTCCACAACCCAGTTACTGGGTAACACAATACCCTTTGGTAAGACTGGTTGTCAGAGTTTTAGGCTTCTGACTACCCGTAACGACTGTCAAGGATATATGACATGATCTACATCCTAGCAAGATAAATAACAAAAATAATAGACTCACAGCAACGATGCAATTCTTCTCTTAAAACTTGCACTATGTATTTACAGATGATTCGGGCTATGGGCACAAATATACCGTCACTTTCTTTAGACATTTTCAAGATATCACTTTATTTATCAAGGAAATGTAAGCACAATCAATTAATAGCACAATTTTGATTTTAATAATATTGACGTCACAGAGAGCATAATGCTCGTAGTTTTTATAGACAATTTTTACTCATAATTTGTTCTTATGATTAAAAAAAAAATACTGTCTCCATTGATAATAATTCAAAAACTATTTTACAATACCATTGTCCTAACATCACGGAAAGTACTGTCGTATTATGATGACAAAGCGACACATTTAGATTTTATTATACTCCTTGACAGTATACTCTATCTCGGCTACATAAAGTTGATATTGCAATGTTTGAATCAATGTACTAGGATGTTGTAGGTATATTCAGATCATTGATAATCTGATATTTTGTGTATCTATGATAAAGGAAAGCGAGAGATAAGTGTCAAGGCTATTCGTTTACAATTATAGACATTTAGAATCTTATGTATTGAGACATAAGGTCGAAAGTTGATCAATCTGATTTGGGTTAGAAATTGTATTATGTCACTTGTGTAAATCTGACAGGGTGACCAGTTATAAAACTAGTACGGGCTCAGAAGTATTCCATCAGTGATTCATAACTATCTCGGTCTAATCACAACCCCGGACTTTGAGCTTGCGTTTACTAAACCTCTTTAATAATTGCCTGAAATAAATGATATTTAATTTAATTTAATTAATTTATCCCAGGTTTCCCAAAAGTAAATCAGGAATCAAATCTGCTGTAAAATTCAATGTTAGCTGCAGCGATTTTTTGAACGAAATAACAAACACCATCTTGAGAGGTGATTTGACAACAGCTTAAATAGATGAAGCCTTTTTACCAGACTGCGGCGGAGGGTTGTGTTTGACCTGTATGTATGTATGTCCGTTCATATCTCCCCTCATAACTACTCAACGGCTCAACCGATTTTGATGAATGATATGTCATTAGATTCGTGTTTATTGCGCGAGTGTCACTGGATATCTTAAAATAAAATCAAGATGGCGGATTTTTGGCGCCTAAATTTTTTTTTCAGTAGTCGGGTTACAGTTTTTTAAACTTAATTCGTGTTCTTGTTCATCTTTCTAGAACTCTACTCTGTCATGGTCTAATAAGTAAATAAAACTTCGCCGTTTTAACCCAATATATTTTCCATCTATCTCCCGAAATACCATAATTAAAATACTGATGCACATCCATAGCTCCAACAGCTAAAACCATGCACTATACAGGGTGTAAAAAGACCTCTCACATAGCCGTTATCTATGCATCCTGTACATAGAACTAATCAACACTGAGTAAAATGATTGCTGGGAAACGACTTTTATTTCTGGTGTCAAAAATCGCTACTTACGGCAGCGCGCAAGTTTCTGGGTGCATTCGACGATACAGACGCCAGCATATCAAGCTACTACAATCTGTCAAATTTCTTTAATACATTTTCATCTTTATCGCCAAAGCATTAGGTTCAAGGTTGATTGGGAAAAATTGACAGTTTCGGATGGCTTGACCTGCTGGCGTCTGTACATGAAATGGTTTAAAGTTAAGGGGGAAGCGCCAGGGTAGCTCGCGAAATACAATTTTCTTACGTGTTTTGCAATTTGCAAGTCAGTATTAGGTTGTATGTTGATTAAAGTATGATTAGCGACTGTAACAAATATGTATTTACAGAATTATAATCATTAGAATCAGTAATACAATGTGAAGATTGCATGAAACAGTAATTCAATAAGATTACTTGGTTTTAAAGAGTTGTATTGATGACTTTAATGATTTTAATTCTGTAAATCTTATTTATTTATCTATTTATACAATCTTACACTATCATAACAGGTGCACACCCAATGCGATAATGTGATTAAATAATTATCATTTATTAGTTAATAAATCGAGAGTCACCCTCACGAATTCCGCCAATGTACAGCTAAAAATGTCAATCCTTTGTGAGGCGCTGTTTATTAACCTGCCTACGTTAGTGCGAGCCACTGGAAAGTCGAAAAGCCGTGCCCTCGGTGCATGCCGCAGCCTGGTGTTTCGAACGAGCAGCCTCAACGAATCTAATATACCAGGATTATTTTATCTACCACGAAACACTCAAATATATATTTCGCTAAAGCTAAGTTACGCCTTACCTCCAACTTATAGTACCCAACCATCCCTATGACAAAGAGGGTCGGATACATAAGCGGATAATAAGGGTAAACTCCATACTGCTTAAGATACAAATATCGGATAAATTTCGGGTTCGGGTTTTCGGGGATGGGGTTTCGGGGTTTCGGGTTTTCGGGTTTTTTTTTTGTTCTGCATTTTTTCCACCAGAGACTATATTTCTATTATCTAAATACATACTTGCTACGATCGTGAATCATGTTTTGATCAACATACAACCTAATACTGACTTGCAAATTGCAAAACACGTAAGAAATTTTTAATTTCGCGAGCTAAACTGGCGCTTTCGCCATAACTTGTTTGTGTAACATTTAAAACTTGTTTTCGTGGAAAGAAAAATGTACAAAAACTTTAACCTTAAATATGTCCTTAACCAAAAGGTTCCTAGGTATGGTCCAGTATGAACAGATGATCACAGTGACACGGCTACACATCAAGCTATACATTTCCAGTTTACACTGACCTTTCATTGTAAGGAAATCCTATACAATGTGAGATCAGCTTACACTGGAAATATATAGCTTGATCTGTAGTCGTGCGTACATGTACAAATGACTCGGCTTCGTTAAGCGACTTTTTACACCCTTTATACAGCTAGCGAAGTGAGCGATGTATATACAGACAATGCGATGCGTTCGATAAGGAACAAGGGGGGTCCAAAACGTAAAATAAAAACAGTCTTACGAACTAAGGTGGATGCCAGAAATGTTGAAAGAAACGCTGGAACGAGAAGAGAAGAGAATTTAATATTTAGTCTTATGGGAAGTGCGTTTTGTGATGGTTTAGTTATGTACGAATTATACTAGTTTACAGGGTGACAGGGATATTCGACCTATTCCTTGAAAGATGTTATACTACAAGTCATTAGCAACAAATTAAGTCCAGTTAAACTAAGGGTAAAAGAAAGATACCGCTGGGAAAGTTTGTACCTTTTTGGAAAGCGTATGAAACCAGTTAGTTATTTTACTAATTTGTAATAATACAAATGATTGCTACTAAATGCTTTTAGGGTTCCGTAGTCAACAAGGAACGATTATAGTTTCGCTATGTCCGTCCACAACTTAGCTCAGAGACTCTTAGTACTAGAAAGCTATAATTTGGCATGGATATACATATTCATCACGCCGACAAAGTGGTAAAATAAAAACATAAAAAAAAAATTTTTAGGGTACCTTCTGTACACGTAAAGTGGGGATGTTTTTTTTTTTCGTCTACCCCATGGTGTGTGGTTGTTGGATGGACCTTTCAAAAATATTGCGGGTTTGTGAAAACAATTTTTCGATTTAGGGATGCATTTCTGAAATATTAAGCTTTAAAGTGCTAATTTTTGTTAGTGGTGTCCCCCCTCTGCCAGCTATACGGTTAGTTTTGGATGGGTGGAAAAATTTACGAGTAATAGTCAAATATTCATGAAACAACAAAAAGCCCTCTTCTTCGTCCGCATTATTGTGCAACTACGGAACCCTATTACTGCGCGTGGCGCGACACGCACTTGGCCGTTTTTTTTTATTTCTAAGATTAAGCATGTAAGTTTTGGCCACGGTTTTTGTTTAAATTAATGACTAAAGATTTTTTAGCTTTTAGAAAAGTATCAATTGAATTATTGGAGTGGGGCAAGTTTTTTTTTTATAATTAATTGTTTTTTTGGTAACAAGTCACAAAATTTATAAAAAATCGAAGAACCGTCGTCACAGCTCGGTAACCATCCAGTTTTGACTTTAATTAGTTGCCTCTATTATAACCTCTTTCAAGGCATAGGTCGATTTCCCTTTCATCCTATATACTTACCCTAGGATTAGTATGCATTATGATGATTCGTTTAGAAGTTATAGTTTAGAGCGTATAATTTAAGATAAGGTTTAGAAGTAAAACAAAAGTTTAAAGGTACGCATGAATCGTGATGGCAGGAGCCATCACGATTCAGTGTGTGATGTTTTTTAGGCACATTGCAACATCATTTTATTGAGCAAAAATAAACTCAATTTAAGTTTGTAAGGTCGCCTATATCTTAATAAGAAAAGAACTCTAGAAACATTTTCTGGTACTTATATTTGCTTTGCAATTATATGACATAACTTGCCACAATTCAGAGCAAAGCCATTCTGTTTCTAAACTTCTTAAAATCATTGCCAGAGATCGAACGCACATTTACCTAAAGTTGAGGTGTTGGCTATTATGAAAAGCACTTTTGTATCGAAAAAATACCTGAATTCCGGGATCGACAAAAGAGTTCTGATTATCTATATCACCTGAACGTAAATAAATATACAATCGATTCTAATCGATTGTATATTTATTTACGTTCAGGTGTTGGCTAATATGGAATGCAATTTTGTATCGATCGTAAAATCTCGCGATTCCGGAATTGATAAATTTAGTACATTTTGATTAGAGAATCGAATAGCTAATGTTGTAATAAAGTAGGTTGCCAAACTGCATGACATATTTGTATCGGGCGTTAAAAATTAATTTCAAGTATTCGTTTCCGGTATTTTTTTAAATAAATAATACCACATATTTAAGAAGTCGTTTCCATACCATGTATCCGATTAGTTGTGCGTTCCCAGATGTTCTGGAATACCGGGATTTATATTAATTTTTTTTTTTTAAAAGCCGCTTCCAAAATTGACATAATTTATTAGACAAAAATTAATTTTAGGTAATTATGCATCCGATTATCCGACCTCTGATCATTACATACAGGAGCCACAAATTACGATAAGCGAGTGGCTTTATTAATATATTATTGTTTATTCATTTTGATTCGTTATGTCATGCTTTAGTTTCACAGAAACAATTCAGCGAAATAGCTTTATCCTAAAAGCTAGTAGATATCTTTTGCATTCTCAATTTTCGCATATTTTTTTTTAGCAAGAAAGCATTCATCGCCATTTAAGCCCATTTGCACCACAATTCACTAACGGTGAGTTCCAGGAAACCAACATTAGTCTAAAATGATGCTGTCACTTTCTTTTTTTTTTATACAAAATGTAAGGGATGGCATGAATTTAAAGTCTCCGTTAAACTAATGTTACTTCATTCAAAAAGGCTGTCGTATTTTGTCACCTCTCTCTCTGACAGGGGACCAAATTTTTAAGAATGTTAAATGAAAAGATGCTTTTTTGAAAAATGTAATCAATTGGCGAACTAATAATAATTTAATAATAATAATTAAAAACACATTTTTATTGTGGCATTTATTTAACTCATCACAAAAACATATCATAATACTTATTGAGCTAAGTTTATAAGATAACACAATACACACATAGATACTAATTACCTATTAAATTAATATTATTTATTAGCGTCATGTTCGTGAACGGCCGCCGTCAGTTGGGACTGGTCGTCTCTTAGCTGCAATGGCTTATGTTTAATTTTAATATTTAATTTAGTTGTTTAAGTTTTTATCTTTTTATTACGGACGCTTTTTAACGTGCACGTCTTTCTACATTGTTCTCACATGTATATTTTCAACATGAACGATGTAACCAATATTTTGTAAAAATATTATGATTTAAAAGAGCGTCCGTGGAGTTTCTTGCCCGTTATTCTCCATAGGGATCTACTACGCTTTGGAATGGGCAACTAGCTTCATCTTTCTGACTGATCGACCCATTGACAATTCAAAAGTGCCTGTATTGGTTTATTTGAAATAAATGCTTTGAGTTTGAGTTTAGCTCCTCAAAATCTTTTCATTTAACATTTGGTCCTATGTGAGCGAGAGAATTTACCAAATGCGACAGCCCTCGTAACGCGAAACGTATTTAAAACATAATTCTGACTCTGTCATCTTCAAATGATTGACAATAAAAGAACGATGTTTTAATTTCGTTTAGCGCTAAATGCATTAGTGAATTGTGGTCCAAGCCGTCCTTAATAATAACAAACTTGTTTGTGTAAATGTTTTAGTTAAGAAACTGAGATGAAATGCTTGTAGCACCAACTCTACAGGACGAGCCTGACATGCCTAGCCTTAATGTCAATGTCAACGTGCAAGTGATAGGCGCCATCTTGTTTTTTTTTTTTCAGAGCCATGCCAAGGCTGCGTATCAATCCACCACAACTTACCGATTTCGTAAAATCCTTGCAAAGACATAAGTTTCAAAATAATTATTGTTTTTGTGAACAAAAAAAAAATTATTTTATTTGAACAATTTACTTCACAATACAAATAATAATTTAATTAAAAAAACATGATTGTGTGTACAATATAGGTATGTACAATGAAATTTCCGATTATTCTCTTGGTATTTTTCGGTTAGGGAGGAACAAGGAGTGGATTCATTGGGATACCTAAAAATAAAATGTAAAATCACATTTAGCCGACGTTCACACGGACGTAAAAATATCGCGGCGGGATTTTCACCCCTCGCTGTTGAGCCGAGCGTTGAGAATCCAACTTAACAACGACAGAGTGCTAATGCTAATGCTAGCGCGTCGATAAAACACACCATTGGATTTTCAACTCTCGGCGCTAAGCAGAGCGTTGAAAATCCAGTGAGCGAAATAAAATCGCCGCGATATTTTTACGGCCGTGCGAACGTCGGCTAACAGTTAAGTATTTCGTTTAAGGATATGCTCAGTAAAAGACCAGAATATAGTTCCTCTCCCCACTACTTCGTTCATAATATTTCCTTTTCCAAAAATTACATATCATGTTTAATTGGTTCGTGATGTTGTTCACATAAACAGTGATTAAGAGCGAATTTGACTAAAGTTTTATACCTAGTATAAATCACTGTGGAAAAAAAATTGATAACAAGATAATTAATAATAATTTGATAATTATTATTATTTCCAATTAATTTGCAGGATTAAGACTTATATTATGGATAAAAGTTTGGTCAAATTCAAATCAAAAAGCTTCAAAAGGCGTGCAGACATCCATTAAACGCGCACTGGGTTCGCGGTGCGGTTTACGCCCCATACAGATCCAACAGTGGGAACGTTATAATTTGATTATGTAATGCAAATATTAATCCGGTTTTTTTACTGTCCAAATCCTCAACAAATAGCACGAGTAAGCCACTAACACACTCACAGTTTTAACACACACACGTACACAAATAATAAATATATAAACTATAGTATATAATATAATATGTCTTACCTATGGGCAGGGAGGCAGCAGAGTTGGGCATTGAGGACGCACCGCCGCCGGGTGACGGGGGCGCTGTTAGAGCTGATAATGCCTGGGGAAGCAAGAATTCATAATGAATAAACTACAAAGCTGTTGCCCGCGACTTCGTCTGTGATCCAGGATGAAAAGTAGCTCTCCAGGTGCCTTTCATACAAATCCGTTCAGCCGTTTTGCCGTAAAAACGTAACAAAAAAAGCGGCCAAGTGCGAGTCGGACTCGCCATGAAGGGTTCCGTAGCAGCAAGTAACATAATATAAAAGTTCTTGTAGTTCGTTGTAACTTTGATCGATGTTTTAATAATAGACCGATTTATGACGTATTAAAAAAAAAACTACTTACTAGATCTCGTTTAACATTCTCTTATTTTAGAAGTTACGGGGGGGGGGGACACATTTTACCATTTAGGAAGTGTCTCTCGCACAAACTATTAAGTTTAGAAAAAAAAAAGATATTAGAAACTTCAATATCATTTTTGAAGCCCTATCCATAGATACCCCACACGTATGGGTTTGATGAAAAAAAATTTTTGAGTTTCAGTTCTAAGTATGGGGAACCCCCAAAATTTATAGTTTTTTTTTCTATTTTTGTGTGAAAATCTTAATGCGGTTCATCTACTTAACAAGTTTCAACAGTTCTTATAGTTTCGGAAAAAAGTGGCTGTGACATACGGACGGACAGGCAGACAGACAGACATGACGAATCCATAAGGGTTCCGTTTCTTGCCATTTGGCTACGGAACCCTAAAAACAAACAAACACTTTCGCATTTATAATATTAGATAGGATTATCCTAGCTTTTGCAATAGTCTTCACAAGCAAAAAGTATTATTTACAAGTAGTGTTGCTAAAATCACTTCACCATTTATTAAAGAAAACTAAGTGAAAACAAAACTGGAAAAACGAAGCGCTGGCGCGCGAAACATGGAAGGAGGGGGGAGCCCTTTGCCCAGGCACTCCTGGGCAAATTTTTTTACGCTGTCCCACTGGACAGCGTAAAAAAATTGGATGATATTTCTAATTATTTTGAAATATCATCCTAACTAATATTACTTGTATGAATGCGAAAGTGAGTTTGTTTGTTTGTAAAGATTTCACGCTAAAACGGCTGAACGGATTCGGATAAAATTTGGTACACAGGTAGACCAAGACTTGGAATAGGACATAAGATACTTTTATCCCGTGGAATAAGTTCCGAAATGCACGCGGACGAAGCCGCTGGCGAAAGCTAGTTGACAATGAAACGAGCTCAATAGGTAGTATGTGTTGTGGTTCTCCGCAAATAGGTCATCCCCACCTGTGATTTTCAAGGCTTCAAAAATGGCAGTACAATCCGTCTTGAAAGAGTTGTGATGATAACAGTTTTCCCTTTGGTAGTCATTGTAAGTAAGGCCTTTGACCATTAGTGGATTTAGAATGCTAGCGCTTGCCAGCTAGTAAAAATGTAGGTATACCTTTTTATTTTGTACACGCCTATATCACAGTCTATATGTTACGGTAAGTTTGATTAATTGAAAATTATTAATAATTGTCTATCTTTATTAATAATTACTGAAACTCGAGGTAAAAGTAAGAAATTAATCACATTTACCGGTGATTATTAATAATGTAACCTTAGTACCGATAAATGTAATAATTTTCAAAGTTTATTTAGTATTTTAGTTCAGTACCTTTAAGTGTTGTGGTAGGTATTATCAATAAATACCTATTGAACAAAGAAATAGAAGAAAGATTTTAATGTTTAATGTTGATTTTACAGAATCTATGATTGCGCTTATATTTTTAAGCAAAACTAAAAGCGATTTTGCACGTAAGTTTCTTTTAGTTATGTAAGTATTTGTGTGGTATTATAAATAAATAAATACCTACTGGACAATTAACTTCGAGTCTTATTTTATTTTCTTACTTTTACCGACGAGAGCAGTGAATTATTAATAACAACTGCTAAAAGTGATGAATTTCAATTTTATATTCACATTTACCAAATCGTGAAGTAATTATTAATAATGATGAATAATTATTAATAATCACATTAACCGTAACATATACATCGTACAGTCGTCCGACGAGAGCCCGAGCTGCTTGCGTAGTTCGCCGAACTTCGTATGCAGCTCGGGCTTCGTCGGACGACTGTTTGATGTCTTATATCCAGCAGTAAACTATGATACTATAATCACATTATCTTACCATGTGTGAACTGGACGGGTCTATGTGAGTGTGTGACGCTTGTAGTTCCACTGACGCGCACTTGCTGTTCGACTTCTTCTTCCTAAGACCGAACTTGCGCCGGTCTTTCTTTACGTTTGGGGAGGCACCTTCCAGTGATACCTGGAGAAAAGACAAATAACGATAAAATGTACTGTATTGAAATAAAAAATACAAGATTTTGATGTTTCAACAACACTTTTTGGGAGCCTCAAAATGTGCTGTCGAGTCATTGATTACAAATTATAATATTAAGTTATACCATCAAGGAGTCATTGTCATTTTCCAGACACTGTATAGAACTCGTGCTCGTGAGCTCGTGGCTAAGTAATAACAGTCGTACGGGTCAATCCATCAGGTTAAGCTACGCTTGCCGGGGTTGGTCCGTGGATGGGTGACCATCTTTACATACCGAGACTCCTCCGTGCCTCGGAAAGCACGTTAAGTCGTTGGTCCCGGCTGTCATTCGTGTATCTTTGACAGTCGTTACGGGTCGTCAGAAAAACCGAAAGTCTGACAACCAGTCTTAGCAAGGGGTATCATATTACCCAGTATTTGGGTTGTGGAGGTCAGATAGACAGTCGCTCCATATAAAATACTGGTATTCAGCTGCATCCGGTTAGATTGGAAGCCGACCCCAACATAGTTGGGAAAAGGCTAGGCAGATTGATTTGTATAGAACTCTATGACAAGAAAATGGCCATTAGGATTTTGTGAGAGTAACTTATACAGATATTACATCCGTTTCACAGACCGTTGGCCAAGGGAACGCAATATTTCCATATAATACTTTGAACAATAAATAAGTCTACTAACAGTGAGTAAATGAATTCATTCTTTAAGATATATTTCACGGACTTCAACACATAGATAGGACATAACTTTCACTTCCACATTCACAATTTGCAAAACGCACACGGACCTGTAATATCAGATAAAATAATATTACAACTATCTACATTTCTGTAAACCCAATACTAAGGAATTAAGAATTAATATACTAAGAATTGACTTACCTAATTCCTTAGTACTAAGGAATTAGGTAAGTTAATCGAATTAGAAATTATATACGAGTACACTACTATTTTTTAATTAATTAGTACAAAAAAAAATGGGGCTCTATCCGTACCTGTTACTGATCATATTTGTGTAGTCAAAATTCAAAAAAATGAAATCCCAAAATTGTCCACGAAAATTTGTCATAATTCATAAATTTCATAATTGAAGCAATCATTCATAACAATTGCTACTAGAAAATACTGCGCGCAGTGATCTTTCATGATTAATTAATACTACTATTAGTATAGAGTGACATTTTGGGATATAAACAAACGCTAATAACTTTGCTGTTTATGAGATCTATTTATTGAGACTTTACATATATAATAACAAGACCTTCTCTAATAAGCCCTTTAAGTATTTGTACTTATTAAAAATTAGTGGTGTATACAGGGTGTTTGGCAGAACGTTGAATATACGAATATGGTGGGTAGGTGAGGTCATCTGCTACTTACTCAGCCCTAATTTATTTGGCCCCAGCCCCCTGGATATTAAAAAAAAAAATTTTTTTTGCTTTCTTCTAGTTTCACCACTTTCTTAACTTTAAAGTGTAATTTTTATCAAAAATGACTTAACTTACATAATTTCAATGGATCATTTAATTTTTACCAACCTTGCAGTATTAAATTTCGCAAAACATTTCACTTTCCGTAAAGGCCGAGTTTCGTCAAAAATTTCCTACTTGATAAAATTATGAAATAACTCAAGTTTTTTTTTTTATAAAAGCATATTACATACCATTAGAAAGGACACCACACTAGGGATGTTTTGTTGGAATTGGAACTCCTCAATCATTTTTTTTTTAATGCAAGTTGAAATTAATATTTAAGTATTTTTTACATCTTTCTGTATGTTTGAGGACTCGTAACTCTTTTTCTAGCTAACATCTGAATAAAGCAATAATTTTATAAGAATCTGCCAACATTAAAGATTAAAAAAAAAACAAAATATTGCCTGTTTTGCTCATTTTTAATAAAAATTACACTTTAAAGTTAAGAAAGTGGTGAAACTAGAAGAAAGCAAAAAAATTTTTTTTTGAAATATCCAGGGGTAGGGCCAAATAAATTAGGGCTGAGTAAGTAGCACATGACCCCACCTATCCACCATTTTCGTATGTTCAACGTTCTGCCAAACACCCTGTATATAATAGAATTAGAAATATTATATATATATATATATATATATATATATATATATATATATAATTTCTAATTATTAAAAGTACTGCGCACTCTCTTAGTTAGTACACAACTTCTTAGAGCAAGCACTCACTCGAGCGATTAGAGCGCTCACGCCTCTAAACGTACAAACCGCGTTAAAGGACAGATGCAGTTTAGGGAATGTGTTTAAAAGAGACGGGGAAGTCTAACTATGGTTTCAACGTGATGAAATGTCAGTCAGACAAAGACAGCCCTACAAAGCTGTCTCATTTTCTAATATTTCTTGAGATTTCCGAAGATTCTTCTCTTACCGTTCGTGGTTTTTAAGTCAATAATGACAAGTTTTTTTCAAATTACTAATTCTTTTACGTCGCAAAGCATCTCCATCGCGCTTGCAATCACGAGCACTTACATCAGTATCGTGGTGCAACTGCTGCTGCAACTCCAGCGCATCCAGCAGCCGCTGCAGTTGCTGCACGGACAGCTGTGCCTGTCCCAGCTCTCGGGACGCAGTGTCTAGGGGGCCACCTGACTCTGTGGATTGAGGACAGCGTTAAGTTGAGAGGAATATCAAAATGTTTGGATATCTCCACCCATTTTGGTGGGTAAAAGAATTTAAATAAATGACGATACTTAGGGGCCGTCCATAAATTACGTCACGCGAATTTCATGATTTTTTGTGCCCCCTCGTCCTTGTCTTAAAAGGGACCTTTGTTCGTTAAACAAACCTTTGGCGCGTACAGTCATAAAGAAAAGTGTTAAGGCGAAATGGTTTCATAACAGGCGGTGGAATGGCCGCCCACGAGCAATTTTATGGCACACTTTTTCTAAATACACTTTTTTGAAATTCTATATGCTCTGTTCCATTAAAATAAACCCATAATTCCCTTATGTCTTTAATGGTAAACGTCACAGGTGGTCATATTTCTGTGACCACTCCCCCCCTAGTGTGACGTCATATATTTAGTAATTTTATATAAAACATAAATGATTTCTATAGGATTGGTAACATTTCAAAGTTCTTCGTTAGAGTTGAAGTTTAACATCAGTTTTATAAATGTGACGTCACGTCTTATTTTACGTACCATCGCGGAGATTTGCGGTGAACCACTTTTCAACCTTATTGCTAAGGAAATAAGGTTGAAAGTGGTTCACCACAAATATCCGCGATGGTACCTACAATCTATAAGTACAAATATATATTTTAATTTACTTTTACTTCACGAAGCTTGTGACTCGTCCCCCCCCCCGTGTCACACTGTTAACCCCATCCCTCCCCCTTGACGTGTAACGTAATTTATGGATGGCCGCTTACATACAGTATGTATTTTCAGCGTACCTACCCTGGGCAGTCCGGCCCGCTTTCTTGCTGAACAGCATATATTTTGGCTAGATGAATGGTTCTTTCTTTTGAATTAGCCAGGCCAGAGTTCCTATATATTAAGACGATTATTTAAATATGTCGTCCTGGTAATTCAAGTGTTTTTTATAAAAGAGCTAATCTGTTTTGTATACTACAGAATACTTTAAACACTCCCAAATATGGTAGACTTAACTTTCCTAGTCTTTAATTATTTTTTTAATAATTTAAAGCCTGCCTCACTGGTCGCAACCACTACTGCTGCGTATGCGGTCCCGGGTTCGATTCCCAGGTCGGGCAAATTGTTATAGGGTTTACCCATCTGGAATTTCTCTGTAACAGCTGGAGTCTGGATTTGTGCCCGGTTGATGGCAATAGGCTCGCCCCCTATTGCATGGGGCTTAAACATAACTAGCGAAATGTGGTTGTACACTCTAATAGACCTCTGCCTAACCCTTCGGGATTACACTCGTGATGTTATGTGTGCTAAAGATCACATTAAGCATTCTAACTCAACTATTTCTAAACCAGCGTGGAAGTGTCTAAGGGCAAATTCATAGACCGCACGTTCACTTCACTTTTGGGAAGTAAAGTAAGCGTCTCATACGAATATGAACTTTATTTGTATAAATTTAACGATCATAATCTTATGAAACACTTGCTTATATGAATATGGATATTTTTGCATAAGAATAAGGTTCATATTTGTATGAATCGCCTATATTACTTAACAAAGCAAAGTTATAAGGTGTTGTCTGCCAATCTTGTTATTTATAAGCCTATTTCTTCCAAAGTAATTTAAAACTTGTGCAAAGGCAAGCAAGGTCGCTTTTCCTAGAGGCATGTGGTAGTCTACACATGCAAACTACCTATCCTTTATCCAACCATGCTTCACAATCAAAACAATCTATGGAAAACCTTTCATGATGCATGTCTTCAGATGTCCATTTCATTTTTTACATGCGTAGATGAAATAGTCATTTGGTATGAAGAGGAAGGGTGATAGCGATATATTGACATTCTGGGTGGAAACGAAGGATTTTTGTTTCACTTTTACGAGCTAAGACAGAGAGATTTTTATTAAAGAAATATACTTATATCTTTCCTGGAATCAAGATAGATGTTAGTAGAGGAAGCGGCGTATTTAGGAACTTAGTTCATTTGTTTGTGTTTAGTAAGAAAACAAATTACAATAAATGGTAATAACGTTATTAAAAAAAAAATATTATGTAGGAACTATTTAGTGCTCCACCATATTTTTATATTCTATCGGTAGATTCACGTCTAGCACCTAATACTATTTCTTGGGTAAATGTAAATACGCGGCTTCGTTTACTAAGTCAGGGATGCTACATACCTATAATCCATCCGGCGAGGCGTCCCCCTGGCGTTCCCGACACGAAGCCTGCTTGAGGTCCCCTGATCGGTACTGCGCTGGGACTCAACAGCCCTACAGACCAGAGACGTCAATGTGGGGGACAGGGGACCAGCGTTTTGGAATATATTGCACAAATTGTTAAGCTCCCCCCCTATTACATGTTATTTAAACATAACTCACGAAATAGGGGTGTGGGTTTGTCCGCCTACACCTTCGCAAGAATACAGGGATATATTATTGATAAAGCAGCGCGAGACTAAATTGAATGGTGATTTTCGTCTGTCCTGGCTGCAGTGTATTATGGTGTTTTATTCTTTCGGCGGCTACTACTAGGCGCATATCTCATGGCTCATAGTGACCACTTTTATAAAAGCGAAGCTATAAGAGCATATAACCGTGCAATAAAAGTCCAATATTTCAAAACAATACGAAACCATGTTAAGGCAGCGTCGCTCACGATCAAAACAAACGTATCGCGGTAAGAGGCGTCCTTGACACGTGCATGGCATGTTTTTTTGTTTGTATTTAAATTTCGAGACCTTTTTTTTTACAAGTGGGATTAATTACTTTTATTGCACGTAAGGTATGTAATGTTTTCGAAGATGATAGAGAACTGCTTTTGTCCGAAGTCGTGATAATCAAAAAGTTTCCATTGAAGTACTTTTCTTTTCCAAGTTAATGGACCGTAAGCAAGCCGACGGCGACGTACCAGTATTTTAGGCATTTTCGTGTTCATTTTTCTTGTGCGGAGCCATGTTTGGTAGGAAGCTGGTGATAATTTTTTATTCTCTTAAATATCTCGTTTTTCTTTTGCCAATATATTCCATAACACTGCAATCACATACTTGCATGGGGGGAAAAGGTGCATGAGTTAAATTTTATGAATAACTAACAGTAATAGCTACATTATTAAGTAATTCCAACCTTTTTTCATTTTTGATAATAATTAGAGTGACTCATTTACACTTTATCAGTTAAGTGGATCGATATGGGTTTTCCCAGATTTAAGGAAATAGTCAATGTTTTTTTTTTATAATATCTTACATGAACATGCGATTTCTTTAAACTAAGTCAAGGAAATTGACTACCAAGTTATGTTGCCCGCGTGGATGTCAATACTTCCCTATTTGAATCGGATTTTGTTCACAATTTCATGGGTTTAATTTATTTGCGCGGAACCCTAATTATTTTTCTAAAATAAAAGTAGCCCAAGTTACTCCTTATAACAACAGCTATCTGCCAGCAAAAGTCTCCTTAAAATAGGTCTAGCCGTTTCAGAGATTAGCCGGAACAAACAAACAGACAGACAGACAACAATTAAAAAATAAATTGTTATAAGTACCGTATAATAATGCCATATGCATTTAGTAAAAAGCTATTATTTTGAAATTACAAACAGACACTTCGGTTTTTATTATTTTTATAGTTCAAATCACAAACTGTCATACTTTGACAGTTGTATGAAACGGTTATAACATTATGCAAATTCAATTTCCCTGATTGTATTTTGCGGGCTTTAAAACATAAATAGTGGTTCGTAAACAAAACAAAACAAAAAAAAAATATAAATACAGCCGATAATATAGCCGATTTTTGGGATCTAAACAATCTGCCTAGCCTTTTCCCAACTATGTTGGGGTCGGCTTCCAGTCTAACCGGATGCAGCTGAATACCATTATTTTACATGGAGCGACTGCCTATCTGACCTCCACAACACATTAACTGGGTAATACGATACCCCTTGGTAAGACTGATTGTCAGACTTTCGGGCATCCGACGACCCGTAACGAATGTCAAAGATCCACGAATGACAGCCGGGAGCAACGGCTTAACGTGCTTTCCGAGGCACGGAGGAGTCTCGGTATGTAAAGATGGTCCCCCATCCACGGACCGACCCCGGCAAGCGTAGCTTAACCTGATGGGTCGACCCGTACGGCTGTTATTACTTAGCCACGAGCTCCTTTTTGCTTTGCGAGCTTTTTGGGATCTAAACGAGGCTTTAAAATTTGTTTCCGCCCAAGAAAGCCCGGTGTCGCACTGCGGAGTCAATAAACAAGAATTATCCAATGTATTGTAAAAAAACAAAGGTTATTAACAAATGTGAATGAGTCATCGATTATTACTTGTATCAAGGGCATTTCTCTCGTAGAAGTCATCAGTACTGCTAGTTATTCAAAACATAAAAAAAGAAAAAAAAAAACGAGCGAGGCTTACAGTAGTCGTTTATGATGTGTAACATTTCACATCTAACCTTGGTAAAAGTACTTTCTAGTTTCATACCAAATAAGCAACTTTTCAATTCGTCACTCAAAACTTTTAGAAAAATATTTTCACTTCCTGTTACACAGTTCCGTCCCTTTTCACGAAATCACTCCCACATATTACAGGACAGCGAGAGGAAAGATGTTACACATCAACAAACAAAACTCATGCAAACACTGAGAACAATATTACACTATGGGAATTACTTCAATACTTTACTATGAATAACTCCTACTATATTAACTAATTAAGAATGCGTGTTTCAGTATTGTGTTGGTAGTTATAATATGCAGGAACGCGTTCATTATGGACTCTGTTACAAATGGGTAGTCAAATCATTACTTTTTTACACAAAAGTATGTTTAATAAATAAAATGCTTTCCATTATTAAAATGTTTTTTAGCCGAATTGTTGATAGATATGCATGGTACGATTCTGAACTATAAATATGATTTTTTTAATAACAATTTCTCAATAAACGTACCGAAGTGAAAATTTTTACTTCGGTACATTTATTGAGAAAATGTACCTATCTAAAATTATATTTATAGTTCACAATCGTACCATGCACATCTATCAACAATTCGGCCAAAAACATTTTAATAATTCAAATCAAAACTACAAACGTGGTAAACTGGGAAGTTTTACAAAAATGTGGCTGTTATTTAAGTATATTGTCTTACGACTTCCACGCGAACGAAGTCTTCGGGCAAAGCTAGTATTAACTAAATTCGCTATATCATTTTGTAAGATGAATAGGGCAATATGCATGTAATTCAAAACTCTTTCATTATTTAAAAATACATTGTATACAAGAATCAAATGCATTTTTATTTACATTTTTTAATGCATTACTTATTTTACAATTCGTTATTTTATGTTACGTTTTTTTGGTGGAACGGAACGCAAACTCGAAACGCGTCGTCTTCGAAAATGCCGGAAGTGACCTCAAAAGCCATGTGAATAAATCTTTAAACATTTTTTTCTTAGAAAACTGTTTGAATTCTCCTGAGGTAAGTTAGTAAGTGCGATTTATCACACTAATATTATAAAAGGCGAAAGTTTGTGAGTGTATTTGTATGTTTGTTACTTCTTCACGCTCAAAAGGCTGGACCAATTTTGATAAAATTTGGTATGGAGGTAGCTACACCCTGGATTTACACATAGGCTTCTTTTTATCCCGGTTTACGCGGGTGAAACCGCGGGGCGCAGCTAGTACAAAAAATAATGTAATTTATATGATTTGTGGCTAAAACAAAACAGTATTGTGATTTATGACTTCACATTATGGCCTCGACAATAACGGATGTTTGAACTGTAGTAGAACATTGTTAGGAAATCAATATTTTGAGCAACAATTAATAGTAGTAACATTTGACTTTTAAAACTTTTCTTTGGTTAATATATTGTGTTTTATTGATTAAGAGAAAAAAAAAATACATGCATATACCCTAATTCCTCTATATAAATATTACGCCTATTTTTGTATTCGTACTAACATATTTTACTTCGAACCCTTTTAATGGAACTCATGAACTTGGTTTACACGGTGCGACTTAATTGTCTGTCGCATACCATTATGTTGAAGCAACAATAAAAGTTGCACCATCTGACCAGTGTTAAGGTTGCACTAGTCGATATTTTTTCCATACAAATTTCGGGAGGGTATTATTACTCCACTGTTTGACATTGTACATCCAAAGCTAAACATGATATCATTTTGTCTCATTATTAATTTTGTCTGTGCGAAATAGAATAGTAAAATAAAAAGCCATTAAAAAGTTATGAGCCAACAAAGTTTAAGTGTAAAATCTCCAAAACAAAGTCGGCATCGACAAAGTCCAATTATCGAAGAGTTCAAATAACTTTATTTGTATTTGATTTATGCAGTGGTTTTTACATACAACTCTATTTTTCAAATGGGTTTACGTAATTTTTTACGCGCTCGTTTTACTATTACCTACTAGTAGTTTTACTTTACTACTATTAACTATTTATTACTTTACTAGACTAACTGCTCATTACTGATACTATCTCTGTCGGATAAGAAGCCAGGTGGGATAGTGGGTGGGAAATTTATGTATCTTTGGTCCAGTCTGTTTTAGTGTATTGCATAACTGTGTGGGGTGGAGCAGCGAAATCTAGCTTTCTAGGGGTTGAACGCGCTCAAAGAGCGATACTTAAGGTGATGTATTTCAAAAAAAGAAGATTCTCGACTGACAAGCTATACGAATTATGTAATCTGCTGTCTGTGAGAAAATTGTATATCCTTCTTATCATCCTCAAAATGCACAAAGAGATACCATATGATGCTAAAATACTAAGAAAAAGAAATAAACACTGCATAGTAAACGTTCCCCCAACTAGGACAGAATTTGCCAGTAGGCAATATAAAAAGCGCTCAGCTTTTTTATACTATAAAATTAATAAATTAATATATATTTATGATAAAAAAAAATATGAATGTAAAAAGAAGTTAATAGCATGGCTTCACACTTTAAACTATAATGACGTAGAGTTACTTTTGCAACGTGTGACTTAATAATATTATTATAAGAGTGATGTTATTTGCTTTTTTAGTCACTCATGAACACCCTAAATCTCTTTCACACACACATACCTACACACACCCTCACACACACAAACACATCCCCTCATACACAAACACACCCCCACATACACATACACACGCACACATATAAATCTCGCACACACTCGTATAAATTGATCGCATTTTTTCCTTGTTTTGTTTCTTTATACATATACCTATTTGTACTCGTAAGTTTCTAATGTAAGGGAAGAGCGGAGCCTTCAACTACAGGCATATTATATGCCTAAATGGAGACTCCTCGACAGGCATTGTAAGCCAAATATGCTATATGAAATAAATTTATTATTTATTTATTATTTATTATTATTTATAGTATGCTTTTTGGCCACGCCCACCAGTGAGTTCGAGCCCACGACTAGTTCAACCTTAATAGTAATAGTCCGTTTATTTTTCAGAACATTGTTGTTGCATAGTTTTGAAAGTCCATAATACTCATATTTTTTTTCATTTTATTCGTATTTTTTATGTTTATTTGCTTGGTGACAACAAGTTGGTTGGCAACAAGTGACTTGCAGCATGCAAGTCATTTGTTGCTTCAATTTTATATGTCAAGAAACTTGCATAATGTGAAGGGGGCTATACATTGTCTTGAAAAAATCTGATTATTATTCTTCTTACTATGTTCAGTGGGCTTAATAAAATGTTCTCGCAACCAGCCAATAGAAAACAAGTGACTACACTTATGCTTGTGTGCCATCCACTACTTCAAACTACATTAATTTACGTATACAGCATATATCAGAAAGGTGTGGTAAAATTTAAGTGTGTGCTACAGACCGTCAAACTGAACAACTTTCTCCATGGGACCAACATCGTAATCCCGAAAAAAATATCAAGTGTCCCATACAAAACTTCCAACACCTACTCGAGCCAAATGTATGGGACACTTGATATTTTTTTCGGGCTTACGATGTTGATCCCATGGAGAAAGTTGTTCAGTTTGATGGTTTGGAGCACACCTTTCTGTTACATGCTGTTGTAAGAATTCAACACTTTTTCAATGATCTACTACTTTATAAACCAAACAGTCTAACCGGAACAATATGAAGGATCACTCGTACACCGATACAAAGTCTTCATCTCATCACTCGGGTTTATTTCCACGTTCGATTCAGTCAGAGAACTCGACCTCGTGACAGTAAACTTTTTACTAAGATACAACTGGTACACATTGAAATCATTATCCAACACCTTCTCTCTCGCAAAACGCATCAACTTTCTATCCGTCTGCGATTGAGTTGAGACCTTAAACGCAGGTGATAACAGCGACATTGCATTGTCAAAATCTTGTATCAATTTCAGAGGTTTTTTCTTTCCAATCTCATGCTCTTTTGTAGGTTGTGGTGTTTGCAAACGAGCGATTTGTTTTTTAGTATCTATAATACATTTTATCATAGTAGACATGGAACGTTCCCTGGTAAAGATTTTACGAAACCAGTTTGGGTTCGAGGTGGAGTTGTCAACAGTTCGAACATGAAAATCCGTGAAACTCATACTGTTTACGGAACCACTTTCTGCCATATTCGTCATCAGCGACGTATCAGTGAACGACAGTACTTTACGTTGACGTTTCATCAATAATTCCTGAGATTTATTCAACGTTTGGACTTCTGTATTCATCGGCAGTGTCAGATCTATGGCGCTAATGTTCGCATCTCTTAAGTTTACTATTTCTCGTATTTTTGCACTACTGTACGTATTAATAGCTTTATCACTGCTGCTGATTTCTCTGTTGGCTCCGAGACACGGCACGACGTCCCATTGAGTCTTCGCATCTTTTTTGCTGCTGCCGCACGACTCTTCGTTATAAATCTTACCTAAGAGACTCAAACCCTGTATATTGACACAGTTTTTCAGAATTTTCTCGTGTTTCTTCCGTAATTTCATGTATAAGTTGTTGATTTCTTTATATAAACTTGGTATATTCTTCGATAGTAGTGACAAATTTTCCAAGAGTAACAGTATAAACTTTTCATCGATCACCCGAGGTGCAGGTTTTTCGAATATTGACATATCAGTGTGCCTGGTAGGTGATCGCCGAGGGGATATCACTCTTGGAGGCAGCAGAATACCGCCGCACTCTTTAATCTTAGCTTTCTTTCTCAACTGAAATTTTGAGGTTATAACTTCTTTTTTAAATGACATCATGTAGCATGATTGAGTACCTTTATTTTCGAAAGACTGGCCTATGATTGGATCATTTCGAAATGAGTTACTGCTATTGAATGAAAGGTCCAAGGAGTGTTCGCTTTCGTGTGTCACCTTGTAAGCCTTTGAAGTGGCATCGCTGCTGCTCGAGTAAGGTTTCAAATCAAACTGTTTCGGGCAATTAATAAAGGAATTATTAGGATTCTTCTTCTTCTGGAATATCTCATTAGATTTTGTGTCTGTTGGGTGAATATACTTGATCCAGTTATCATCCACGGCATACTCCTTTTTGCATTCCTTTTTCTGACGATGAGACTCTGCAAACTGCAGGCTCAAGTGTGGCCGTTTAGTCTCGCCTATAGACGCAGGTTTCTCCTTAAGTTTTATAGTTATGGACATAATGCCTTGAATAGCTGGATCACTGAACATGGAAATATGCTCCAGATCGAATTTAGTAAGATCTATCACAACAGAATTCTCGTCAAAGTTTTCGTAGATGAGATTCTTCCCAGGGTACTCCTTCACAGGTCTTCCCAATTCATCCTTTTGTTCTTTCTCTTTTAAAACGCCAGATATGTTGTTTTCGTTACATTTGTAATTTTTCTTATTTTTCTCGTCGAGTTGTTTTACTTTAGAGAATATCGTTGTTATTTTGTCCAGAATTTCTTTCAGATACATTTGCCCTGGGTCTATGAGTTTTACCGCTTCGACCTCTATGGGCTCTGTTGGCTTGACAGTTGTGACGCTCTTTGACACTCTTTTAACTACAGCTTCGGTTTGAACTTCGCACGAGAGCTCTTCTTTAGAAAGTTTAGACACGATCGATTGGTCACTGGACAGCGAGCTGGTGTTCGTCGTTTTACTATCATCTTTGAGCAGAACGTCCAAGTAAGCGCCCAGGAACTCCTTGGCAATGTCGGCAGGTATCGAAGTATCGCTAATAAGGCGGTTTATTGTGTCCTGTATTTTCTCAGTAGAAGAGTTAGAATTATCTTTGTTTATGTCAGCAGGATTGTCTATACCTGACTTGTGAGATGCCTTCCCTATGTTGTCTATTAAAGTTTTTGTTGTTTTGATATCTTTTTGTTTGCTAGG
This sequence comes from Cosmia pyralina, assembly GCA_946251885.1. NCBI lineage: Eukaryota > Metazoa > Arthropoda > Insecta > Lepidoptera > Noctuidae > Cosmia > Cosmia pyralina. The sequence continues at coordinate 2,930,734 of OX276362.1, read as the reverse complement.
ATTATTTCTGAACGTGCCACACATGTAGACGGTGTTTTTAAGTAATTTTTCGAGTTCTTGTATCCTCCGTTCTTTCTCGAAGCTGTCCGTGCGTTGCGTGGGGTCCTGGTACATGAAAGGACACCTATTCTCATCTTGTAGCACTTTGGTTGAAGTTTTCGGAATGGATTTCTTTTTCTTGTACTGCACCAGCATCTCGCTTATCCCGTGAAACTGAGTTTGTTTCGTAACCTTACTGAAACAAATACTCGATAGTTTCTGATCTGTTGTAAAATAATTATTCGACTGTCTGTCGATGGCCCGGGTCTGTCTCATGGCGGTTTTGACCGGGTCAACGGAGGTGTTCTTTAGCCAAAACTCTAGTAGACTCCTGAACAGTGCCTTCACTGGATGCACGTCTTGGAACTTGAAGTCGTATAAATCTTTGACTACTTGTTTAACGTAATACTCCACTTCAACAGTCGGAATGTTTTTGTGGTTTTGGAATAAGGACGTCAAAAGTTTTTCCGTTATGTTGTCATAATCTGACGTCGTCATGGCATCCTGTAGCGCCTTGCCGTCGACGATCGTGACTTGCACTTCGTTACTTTCCAGCGGTACGGGGTCACACGCGACCGCGCAATCTGTTCTCTTCTCAGTAACGGACTGTCTCGACACTTTCATTTTATACTTGCCTAGCAACATACATTTACTGACAGGCCTTTTCAAAGTAGGTTCGGCCAATTCGTTTCTATACTTCACTAAATTCGTTGATTTCTTACTCTTTTTCATTGGAGAAGTTCTGCTTGTGCTTGATTTGTTGCGCGAGAAAAAGAAGTAAGCTGTAGTGGGGTCGGTCTTCTCAAGGAATACTGGTCGTTTTGCGTCGGGCGATACGGGTGAATATTGAACGGGCGAGCATTCCCTATTGGCCATTACTTCGTCCTCTTTGACAGTTTCTATGGTTCGTATAGAATTGATATCAAGATCGGTGCTATGCATTTGTTTCTCAGCGTCCGTGCTACCGGGAGAAACGTTAGGAGATTTCCTTCCTTTAAAATCTTCTTGTGTAAATCTCGCTACACAATTCATGGAGCATAGACTTCTGTGGCCAGTTAGCAAATCTTTTACGCCAAAGATTTTGGATTTGTTTGTGGGGCATTGGTCTTTGGGCGGGTAGAAGGTGGATTGGCAGAAACAGAAGTTGTCGTTGCATATTTCGTTGGTGGGTTGTTCTGTGCAGTTCGGGAAGGGAAAGTCATCGCTTGTACTTAATATGGAAGATTCCATGCTATCGTGGGATGTACCTTTAGGAGGGAGAGTGAGGAAAATTCGGTTATAGGAAGGGATTGTTTAATTTTTTTTTTTCTGACTGTGGTCATATTATCCATTAGGAGAGCATATTAGAGATCTGATTCTCTCATACTACCTATACTTATTCTGCCTTCATCGTAATAAATTTTATTATTAAGTTTCTTCCCATTTGATATTAATGAATCTACCCTATTGTGATGTGTGTATAATTTCTAGCATAATAATAGCATAAACAGCCTATAATGTTCCTACTGCTGGGACACATGCCTCCTCTCTTCGAGAGGGAGTGGGCTGTAATCTACCACGCGGGCCCAGTGCGGGTTGGTAGAAGTCATGTCATCGAATTTTTGGTTCTAGGAGATGCCGGTTTCCTCACGATGTTTTCCTTCACCGTTTTGAGAGCAGTGGTGATGAAATTATTTACACAAAGTAAAGCGCCTGTCTGGGTTCGAACCCACGACCTACAACTCGTAAGTCGGGGCCGTTACCACTGGGCCACCACTGCTCTGTTTAATTTCTACCCTTTGAAATTATATTTTTTTTAGGTAAGTTTTGAGAAAATAGTTAAACACCTACAAAACCTCACTCAATCATATCAAACTACCCTAAAAACATTCATAAACACATTTCTATTCTAACACGGTGCGCATGCTTCACAGCAAATAATAATCGAATAATAAGACATTATAATAAAATTAGACTTACGAGACGAGTTGTCTGTGGCAGGCAGATCGTCGAGCGGCGCGTGAATCTTTGGCACCGACTCCCGCGCACCGAATGTTAGCAAGTGTTGGCGGTATAACCTAGAGAGAGATAGTACAGAATATTATTAAGAAGTATGTAAAAAAAACCGGCCAAGTGCGTGTCGGACCACGCACAATGAAGGGTTCCGTAATTGGGACAAACTTAACATTGTAGTGAAACACATGTTCTCCCATACATTCCAAATGTAAGTTTGTAATTTTAAGACCACAGACTTCTTATAGGTTTTCCTGTAATCTACAGGTAATTAACTATTTTTTGTTTTTTTTCTTCAAAATTTTAGGATCAATAGTTTCGGAGATAAGGGGGGGAATGGTCAATTTTCGTCTATTTTCTTTTAACAATAACTTTAAAATTATTAAAAATATATATTTGAGCATAGTAAGCCCTTTCATTTGATATGTCACACGGTATAGATATCAAAACTTTTTTTTAAATTTTCTTATTTGCCCCCAAAAGTGACCCCTATATTCAAAATTTATTTATTTTCACTTACCCGTCCGTGTTTGAGTCACAGAAGTTCATATGTGTAGCAAATTTCAACATACATCGGTCTATTAGATTCGGAGCAAATTGGCTGTGATAGACGGACAGACAGACAGAGAGACACACGACTGATCCTATAAGGATTCCGGTTTTCCTTTTGAGATAAGGAACCCTAAAATCGAGGCATTCTATAGTGTCTGCCTTTGCCTATGGATTTTATGTATGTGTGTAATAAGTGAAGTCACACAAATGAAAATCGACCTTAGTAACTTTACATACGGCTGAAATATGTATGCCTACGATCGATGGTTAAGACTAATCCTTTCGGTACTGAATGGCGTTTAAATTTGTAGACTAGGACCAATCTGTGGTAAAACTGGCCGGAGTTATACAGGGTGTTTGGTGCATCGTTTGCCAAATTGAATTGGCCGAAAGAAGAGGTCATTTGCTATCGCTTCAGGCTCAAGTACTCATTTTTGGCCACACCGGTTTTTTTATTACAACTTTCTAATTTTTATTTTGAAAAAATCCAAAACTCAGCATTAAAGCTTAAATTAAAAAAAAGTTTTAAGTGTAGTCGTCAAATTTCATTTTTATTTACATATGTACTGTTGTATGGCTCTATCAAATTTAAAATTACTTGCCAGTTACATCTAGTTTTTTTTTAATAAATCACAAAGTTTTTGGAAAAATAAAAAATGAACTTAAAACTCAACTTTAAATAGCTATAAAAAAAAAACTAAAAGCGATCGGGATCTTCGAATTATTTTAAAAAGTTCTCTAGTCTATCCCCTTTCCAACGGTATGTAATGTGTTAAAAAACTCTTTTAATATCTTTAATAATTAGCTAAATGTGTAGTCGAGACACATCAGGCTGATATTGGATATTACGTTTAAAACACTAGTTTTCGCATAAATTACATGCTATTAGTAGATAGATACTGTTATCTCACGTCTTACGTAGTCTCTTATCTCGTTCTTACATAGGGAACTTTCCTCGAAATTGAAAAAAAAAATACATTATTACAAAAATAATCATTTATTAATAAGTAATTTAATTACATACTAATCTTACAAGAATTAGAATTTCTACAAACAGAGTTGCCCTTATTATTAGCTGATTTGCCAATTTTCAGTGAAGACAGGTCTTTTGTTTTCCAACATGACGGTTGTCCCGCTCATTGGAGAATAACCGTCAGGGAGTACTTGAATGATGCATTCCCGGACTCATGGATTGGGAGGGATGGCCCTATTCCTTGGCCTCCACGTTCTCCAGACTTAACTCCGTTGGATTTTTACGTCTGGGGACGGGCCAAAGAACTCGTCTACGCCACGGAAGTTGAGACAAGAGATGATTTAGTCCAACGCATTGAGGCGGCTTTCATGACGATCAAAGCAGAAATGCGTTTACGCACCACTACAGTTGAGATAAGACGAAGATGTCGCGCGTGCATACGCAATAGTGGTAGACAGTTTGAACAAGACTTGTAAGATTAGTATGTAATTAAATTACTTATTAATAAATGATTATTTTTGTAATAATGTATTTTTTTTTCAATTTCGAGGAAAGTTCCCTATGTAAGAACGAGATAAGAGACTACGTAAGACGTGAGATAACAGTATCTATCTACTAATAGCATGTAATTTATGCGAAAACTAGTGTTTTAAACGTAATATCCAATATCAGCCTGATGTGTCTCGACTACACATTTAGCTAATTATTAAAGATATTAAAAGAGTTTTTTAACACATTGCATACCGTTGGAAAGGGGATAGACTAAAGAACTTTTTAAAATAATTCGAAGATCCCGATCGCTTTTAGTTTTTTTTTTATAGCTATTTAAAGTTGAGTTTTAAGTTCATTTTTTATTTTTCCAAAAACTTTGTGATTTATTAAAAAAAAACTAGATGTAACTGGCAAGTAATTTTAAATTTGATAGAGCCATACAACAGTACATATGTAAATAAAAATGAAATTTGACGACTACACTTAAAACTTTTTTTTAATTTAAGCTTTAATGCTGAGTTTTGGATTTTTTCAAAATAAAAATTAGAAAGTTGTAATAAAAAAACCGGTGTGGCCAAAAATGAGTACTTGAGCCTGAAGCGATAGCAAATGACCTCTTCTTTCGGCCAATTCAATTTGGCAAACGATGCACCAAACACCCTGTATAACCCGATATGTTATATTGATGTCTGTAATGTTTTATTATTGCTGTCGACATTACTGCTTTTCGTTCGGCAATCTTCGGGAATACGACCGTTATTCTACATGAATTCAAACTACAACATACAGTATTTTTATGTCACGAAGCGACACGCGCTTTACTTGTGGTCAGCAAGTGTACAAACACGCTGTGAATGTGTGTAAGAGCAGGAGCTCTCTGAACTTCATTCGGAAACCTTCGTGCGTTTTAGAAAAAAATACCATTATTCGTTTAACTACCAACTTGAGCTTTCAGCACATTGAATCACGTTCGGAAGACATCGGGCGTCTTCGCTCGGAGGTGGTATATGTACTCAGACATCTATATGCTTCGCGAGCCTTCGGAAACCCGACCGTTATTCGTTTAAATACTGACCTATGAGCTTTGAGTACGTTGAGCCACGTTCGGAAGACCTCGGGCGTCTTCGCTCGGAGGTGGTATATAAACTCGTCGGCATCTATATCAATTCGCCGCCTCCTTGCTTTAGCGGATATGACTGAGAGGCCAACATCCACAGAGCCGTGTAGTCGACCGCGCGCTACGTCCGTTGGCGAGCGCGCGTACACCAGTATGCCGCCGTCTACTACGAAGAAACGCTGAAAACAGAGAAAATGGTGTTAAGGAGGTCACGTTTACGCATTGATGCGTTGCGTGTTCAATACAACAACGCTTTTAGGGCGCTGTTGCGACCGCCACATTATTGTAGCGCATCTGCAATGTTTGCTCGAGCCAGAGTGGATAGCTTCTCGGCTGTAGTTCGCAAAAAGAATGCATTGCTTCTGGCAAGATTGCGGGACAGTGGCAACAGCCTCCTGAAAGTTGCTGATGGGCCTGACGAAAGCCCCATGATGAGGCATCTTATAAAAACCACCCTGTCGGTAGTAGAATTTAAGTACTAACATAGCAAACAAGTTAAATTGTATACTAACATCTAGTATAGAAAGTATTTTTGTAATTTGATCTATTTGTCTGTATAATAAACAAATTATTATTATTAACTAGCTGACCCGCCAGACGCTGTCCTTTCAAAATTTCAATTTCTTTTTTTTTTCCCTATTTTTTCCTTTTAAACCACCCCAGTAAAGAGGAGAATAAAAAAAAATATTCAAATAGGCCCAGCCGCCGTTCTCTAGTTGTAGCGAGACAAACGAACAGCAATTGATTTTTATATATATATATAGATAGATGAAAGGGAGCAGTAACCTGACGGCTCCTTCATAATATGAGATCTCAAACAGATTACTGTTTACAGTAGTAGTACTGGTAGACAGATGAAATTTTCACAGATTGCGTATTTCTATTGCCGATAAAACAAATAATAAAAATAAAATAAAGATGAAAATTAAAGGGGGTTCCCATACAAGAAACGTGTTTTTTGAAACTGAAGTATTTTTTTTTTAATATGTAGTGTTCAATATTATTAAATATCCTGGCAACCACATATCGAGATGGTTTCGTCACGAGTTAGGAAACTTGCATGGGTGTTTAAAAATCTGAGGCATATAGCTGACAGTGATCTCCTTCGTACAGTTTATTTTGCATTGGCACAATCGGTGATTGGTTACTGTATTGGGGTTTGGGGAGGTGCATGTAAAACGTATCTCTTACGCCTTGAAAGAGCGCAACGGTCCTTGCTGAAGACAATGTCATTCAAACCATACAGATTTCCCACAAAGACATTATACGAGTTATGCCGGGTATTTACAGTAAGACAACTTTTTATTTTCCAGATAATTAATAAAAAACACGTATGTACCCCATATGATCCAGGTAAACTTCGAAATAAGCGAACAACTCCGAACGTAATTGAATCTGTTAGATGTCACTCGGCTTTTGCAAGACGACAATACTCTTTTCTTTCTGTATACTTATATAACAAAATTAATAGAATCTTAAATATTTATCCGCTAACGCTACTCGAATGTAAACTTAAAGTAAAAAACTGGCTCTTTACACTTAATTATGAGGATGTAGAGAAATTAATAATTAATTAATTTTATTCTACAAAGGAACACATACATAAACATACCTTTCTTTCATACACCTACTCATACACAAAAACGAACGACCCACCCACACGTACACATACACACCTCCCACACACACACACACATACACACAAACACACACAGCACGATATAATAATTTAAGAATGTTTTTCCGTATTTTCCATGTTTTTTCAATTTTTTGTTATTATATTTTATTTTATTTTGTTGTAGCTTCTTTTAAAATTGTATTTTGTAGCACATCTGTTTTGTCTATTCCTATGTTGACATTAGTTTATAAGCCAAATAAAATGGGAGAGTGCGCTGACTCCTGACATACAGGTACACCTAGTTCAGGAATCAGAGGCTTCAAACAAGTTTATGTAACCATCTATGTCAATAAAGAATTATGAATTATGAATATTGTACGGTGGTATGGGAACCATTCGTGTGCGAGTCCGACTTGCACTTGGCCGTTTTTTTCAACCTCATCTTTGTACATTATTAGCGACTTTACTAGAATGTTACCTTGTGCCACCCCTTCAGAGGCCATTTCCTCTTCTTGTGCAGATAGCCGTTGAAGACGTCAGGCCTCTTCTCAAACCTCTGGCCGTCTTTGAGTCCCTCTAGCACCTCCCATTCACTGCCCCGACGACGGCTGTCAACAATAAGAAGGAATCTTACTTAATACTATTATAAAAGCGAAAGTTTGGATGGGTGGAGATAGATTATAGTCTGGAATAGCACATAGGCTACTTTTAATCCCGGAAAAATGTACGGTTCCCGTGGCATAATTGCCGCTGGCCAAAGTTAGTCAATCTGCCTAGCCTTTTCCCAATTATTAGGTTGGGGAAAAAGTCTTTTCGCATTATAGTATGTATGAACTTAAAATAAAATCTCTTTGGCTATACTATTTGTATCTGGCTGGTTTTTGGTATTATTGAAAGTTTAAATTTTAAAGAACATAATTCCAAATTCAAATTAGGAAAATGTGTGATTTTCATTTGTTTTTCGTACTGTCAAGATGAGTGAATCTAATGAAGAAATTCGATACATTTTAAAATTTTACTACAAAAAACGTAACAATGCAACGCAAGCCGCGAAAAAAATTTGCGATGTTTATGGACCCAGTGCAGTGTCTGTGAGAGTAGCACAAATTTGGTTTAAGCGTTTTCAATCCGGAAATTTTGATGTCAAAGATGCACGTCGCTCTGGTCGCCCTATTACGGATAAAATGGATGCCATTTTTGAAAAAGTGGAGCAAGATCGGCATATCAGTAGTTACGACGTAGCTGAAATACTGGGAATTGACCACAAAATAGTTTTGGCGCATTTGTAAAAAACTGGGTACACAAAAAAGCTCGATATTTGGGTACCTCACGAGCTCACTGAAAGAAACCTAATGAACCGTGTACTCATTTGTGATTCTTTATTACGACATAATGAAATCGAACCATTTTTGATGAAGCTGATAACTGGTGATGAAAAGTGGATCACGTACGACAAGAACGTGCGAAAAAGGTCGTGGTCAAAGGCCGGTCAGGCTTCACAGACTGTGGCGAAACCAGGGTTAACTCGCAACAAGGTGATGCTGTGTGTGTGGTGGGATTGGAAGGGCATTATTCATTATGAGCTGTTACTACCAGGCAGGACCATCGATTCTGAACTCTACTGTGAACACCTGTTGAGATTAAAGCAAGAAGTTGAGAGAAAGCGGCCGGAATTAATCAACAGAAGGGGTGTGGTTTTTCATCATGATAACGCTAGAACTCGCACATCTTTAGCCACTCAGCAAAAATTAAGAGAGTTTGGCTGGGAGGTGTTAATGCATCCGCCGTATAGTCCTGACTTTGTACCTTCAGATTTCCACCTGTTTCGGTCTCTTCAGAATTCTTTAGGCAGTGTCAGGTTAACATCACGAGAGGACTGCCAAAACCACTTGTCGCGGTATTTTGATCAGAAGTCCCAAAATTTCTATAGCAATGGGATCATGTCCCTACCTACAAGATGGCAAAAAGTTATCGAACAAAATGGTACCTTCATACTTTAGATAAATGTAAATAATGTATATTAAAAAATGTTTTGAATTTTCTTAAAAAATGCGAAGAAACTTTTTCCCCAACCTATTATTTTATTTTATTTTATTTTATTTTATTTTATTTGGGAAAACAAACAATCGTACATTGTATATTATATCTAGATACACAGTATGCTATAAATAAATGTACAATCCACTACGTTTCCACATGTTACTAGTTTAAAAAAAAAAAAAAGATACAGTGTTGGGAAAATTAAGCAGTAATTAATTAGCTATTACATGTCTAAATAAAAGGTACATAATAATTAAAATTTATGAGCAAGGCGCTTAGTAATTTGTTCTCTAAATGTATATTTAGATAGGGCAAAAACATCAATATCATTAAAGTTATTATTGTAAGCCTGAACCAATCTCTGGAGCGGCGCTCTCTCCCCTGCATTTGTGCGGCAGGGAGTTGTAGCAAACAGTGGATAAGAGCGCGCCTCACGTCTCAACACTGTTCTAGGTACAATATAGCATATTTTACTGATTAATTCAGAGCAATCAAACCTATTATGTACAAGTCCATGGAGCATCATTCCCTGGAGCAACAAGCGTCTAGAGCGTAATGTTAATAGTTTAAACTTACACAAAGCGTTTTTGTAAGATAAACGTACGGTGCGACATTTGTACTGCAATGTACTGAAAGTTATATATTATGTTGGGGATGCCTTCCATTCTAACCGGATGCAGCTGAATACCAGTATTTTATAAGGAGCGACTGCCTCTCTGACCTCCACAACCCAGTTACTGGGTATTACGATACTCCTTGGTAAGATTGATTGTCAGACTTTCGGGCTTCTGACGACCCGTAACGACTGTCAAAGATCCACGAATGAGAGCCGGGACCAACGGCTTAACGTGCTTTCCGAGGCACGGAGGAGTCTCGGTATGTAAAGATGTAATGATGGTATGGATGATCCACGGACCTACGGCTGTTATTACTTAGCCACGAGCTTCTCTAGGCAAGAAGGCTGCCAGACTCAAATGCGATTGGGCGGGTCACGTCAGCTGCATGCATGATGACCGCTGGGCAAAAGTCCCCACACAATGGGTACCTGAAGATGGACGGCGCCGCCAAGGCCGGCCCAGAAACAGGTGGCGGGATGACCTGGACATGTACCGTGAGAACTGGTTCGACGTGGCGCAGGAAGAGTTCCTGGAAGAACTTGGGGGAGGCCTTTGCCCAGCAATGGGACCATTATTATGGTCTACCAATATAGTTCACACTTCTTAAGTCGCGATAATAGGAGTAAATCTGTATTTCGATACACGGTCATAACTTTAAGTGGAGATAAGAGGAGCTCGTGGCTAAGTAATAACAGCCGCACGGGTCGATCCATCAGGTTAAACTACGCTTGCCGGGGTTGGTCCGTGGATGGGTGACCATTTTTACATACCGAGACTCCTCCGTGCCTCAGAAAGCACGTTAAGCCGTTGGTCCTAGCTGTCATTCCTGGATCTTTCACAGTCGTTAAGGGTCGTCAGAAGCCCGAAAGTCTGACAACCAGTCTTACCAAGGTAAGTTACTGGGTTGTGGTGGTCAGATAGGCAGTCGCTCCATGTAAAATACTAGTATTCAGCTGCATCCGGTTAGACTGGAAGCCGACCCCAACATAGTTAGGAAAAGGCTAGGCAGATTTGGTCATAACTTTAGAAATAGCCTCCTCGAGTGACCCTTATCAAAGTCTGCTAATTAAAAAAGGTTCGAACATATTAATATTAGATCAGTTCAAGTTTTAAGTTAATTGTGGAAGCCTAAAAAGGTCACATTTAAATCATGTTATTTTAGGGTTCGATCTATAAAATGTTGTCATAGTTTAAATTAGACTGTACAAGTAATTAACCGATTAAATTGATTAGTTATGGATGTGGGGTTACTGTGTCGGGTAAAGTTGACTGACTTGCCTATTTGTGTATGTTTTTGGGACTTTGACAAGTTATACTGCCTAACTATTGGTCTAGTGATCGATACGTTACGGTTATTTTAATGTCTCGCGACGGCGCGGCAGCACGCAGTGTTTTATATCCGTTTCTAGCTGCTAGAGAGACCACAAAGCGTGCTAGGCCGCACATGGTGACCAGGGGGCCAACCACCCCCGAAAGAATCGACCGCGCCGAACGAAACGAAGTTCCTAGTAATTCTTCCAGCGATTCGTCCGATTCAGCGCGGATGTGTGTGAGGTTTCATATTATTTCATACAAGTAATTCTAAAATTTGATTCTTTCGGCTCCTTCACTTCCTTTGGCCCTGAAGCAGTATTTTATTTTAATGTCACTTCAGTGTGAGAAAGAGATGGAGCTAGACATCCTGTATAGCTCCATCTCCTTCCCACACTTAAGTAAATAATAGAGGTGGTGGTCTAGCTCCAGGACTGCTGAAGAATGGCGGGTTTATACCAGAAGGCCAATTTCTGTAGTTATAAATGTTCAATCGCAATCTCATCTCAGCGACAATCTAATGTCATGTTTTGTTTCAGAAATGTATGCAAAACGACGGTAGTTTTGACATATTGAGACCGAGATTAGAATGCGAATGTTCTCAAAAGTAAGGAGAATGAAGGCGCGGAAAATACACATGCTGATCTTACTCTCCCTACTCATACAACTATGAGGGCTTTGATTATAAATATATGTCTAGATAGTGTCAAAAGAACTAAACCAAGCAAAACTTTGTTATGCTGGTGTGCAAGACAGCTGACGTCTTACACTAGCGCCAGTCTTTGTGCTTTTCTAGTGTGCGTCCAAATTGAGGTGAACAGTTAGACGCTATTTTTTCGACGAGTTCACAGCTTTGACTGTCTACCTAGACATATTTATATCTTTGTGTGAAGGGTTTCAATCGGTAGGAGTTCGATATAACTCTCCTTACGGTTCTCCAAACAGAGGGTAATCCATGAGAGGTTTCCGAAAAAAAAGGCTATTTCAATGTATTCTCCTTACCCCCTATTCTTCCCCACGCGCTGCGGTTGCGGCGGTAGGCGCACGGCGCGGTCGCCGCTATCGGCCGACAGCGACGCCGTCTCTCCCGAGCAGTCCGAATCGGACGGCGCTCGACGAAGCGCGGCAGCGCGACCAGCTGCGCCACGACGTCGCTCACCTGTAAATAAATGTTATTTAAGTTTAAATATACAATGTCTTTCGGCTGATGACGATGATGTTGTTACAATGTAAGACAGGAGGCCTGTGTCTCAGCAGTTGGGACGTTATAGGCTAATTTTGATGTTCTTATCGAGTCAATGAAAAACACGTCATTCGTGGACTGTCGTCAGAAGCCCGAAAGTCTGACAACAAGGTTGTGGCAGTCAGATAGGCAGTAGCTCCATGTAAAATACTGGTATTCAGCTGCATCCGGTTAGACTGGAAGCCAACCCCAACATAGATGGGAGAAGGCTAGACAGATTGCTTGGTGTTTTGTTTTTATATTGTTCAAGCCTAGTAGGTGAGCACCAAAAATTTCGGCATCAAGGGTTTTTTTTTGGTCAAGTGACTGGGCTCATAGGATACTCCAATAAGTGGGACATGGTCTAATCAGTTGATCAGGCTGTTGATCTTCTTCTTAGCGTGTCGTTGGCACAAATAACATAATTTTTTTGTTTGAGTTTGGCCCAAAATTCAGTAACGCAAATACCGTTTACTGACACAGCTATTAGGTCCTCACGTGTGCAGGTGACAGGACATGCGATGCAAGAAGGGAGATGAGCCATTATCTGCGGAGAGTCACCGCATACACACCGGAGATCAGAGCCGCCCATGAACCCCCACTTGTATAACATATGAAAGTTTAAGCAGTTCTTGCCAAAGATGTGATCAGCGAGAACTGCTTAAACCGCGTCATTTCATTAACCATCAGAGAGCCTGCCATCCAGCTACAAGTTACCGTGGTCTACTTGGAAAACTGGATGTTGATGATGCAATGAATGATGTGCATGATTAATCTAGGTCAATGTTGCGTTGCGTATAAGCAGATTTCGGAAATTAGGGATTTTAGATCTGATTGAGCTTCTAAAAGAATATTATCGATTGTTATGGTATGCCATATGATGCGGAGGAATGAGGAAAATGTCATGAGGAAAGTTTTGAGTATGAATGTCGATGGCTATAAGAGTAGGGGAAGACCAAAGAAACGATGGATGGACTGTGTCAAAGATGATACGGCTAGAAAGGGGGGTGACTACCGAGATGACGACTAATAGAGAAGTATGGAAAAAAGGGGACATATTGCGCCGACCCCAAATAGATTGTGATAAGGGCAGGAGAATGAATGAATTGTGCTTCTAAAAGCAATTGCTTTCAAAGCGGTCAAACCACACTCCTATTCATTTAACTTGCTAATACTTCCTAATACCGAATCTGAAACGCTGTAGTTTGAATCACTGCTGCCGAAGTGATAATCAAAGTTTTAAAATCAGATTTTTTACCACCCTACCTACCTTAATTAGCGTTTATTCAGCTAACTAATAGTGACAGCGATATTTTTTTTTTAAGATAAAACTTGATTTTAAAGGTGACCTATTCCGGCAATATTGATTTCATCATTCTTCTTATTTCACTTCGAGTGTATTCGCAATTTCGCAGTGAGGACTAGCAGCGTAAGCACGTCACGTAGACGATGCCCTAGCGTCACGTTAACGTGGGTCGTGGTATCTGAAAAAAGTCACGTTGGCGCGGCTTTAGCGTCGCCTTTACGCTGCGTATACGTACTTCGTACGACGAACGCTTATGCTGGACCACGGACAGATTCAAAAGCTCCCTAACTGTAAAAACTAGGACGTGCCCCTACGTGTCGAGTGTGTCCAATAAAATTGAAAGTTTATCATGTGCCTGTAATTACATCGACGTCCTTCAAAATAAACGTTCAGAACACAGCTGTTTGACAACAGCAATATGTGGTATAGTTTGACCGCTACCGCTGTACCGCGCCTTAGGAATGTGCGCGGCGAGACGGGAGGGGCAGTGCAGGCCGTTCATTGGTCAACGCTCACGGCGTCCCACCGGTCATTCGTCAACGGTGTCCCGCCCCCCGCGGTACAGCGGTAGCGTCAAACTTAGTTACCTAGTAAATTAAGTACGCAAAATACGCGTTTTGACGTGGAGTTGCGGAAACCAGCCCGTATAAAAAGTCTTAATGAACCAAAAATTGTGAGTTGTGTTGTAACCGAGTCAGACCCAAGGTACTTCTATCATTTTTTTTCTCCGAGTTCATTGCACCTATAAAAAGTATAACATAAAGTTAAATTTACATAAAAAGTGAAGTTCATTAACGATTTCGCGCAACAATTAATTATAAAGGCAATCTCTTAAGGTCAGGTTGTTCGGGCCTGTAGGCCTTTGAACCGCTACCTCCGCCTCCCCCAAATGCAGCGCGACGTGTTTATTTACGACGCGCCGCCGACGATTTCGCAGAAAATCCATGCCACAGTGTAAAATATTTGCAGTTGATCAACTTAATTAGTTTTTCTTAGGTCGATATTTATTCCTTAGGTTTACATTTTATGGTGTCTACGGTGGAGTGAACTAAGATGATTACATAAAATGTCGTGAACTTGTTTTCACATTATCAGATAACGATACCAACACGATTCGATAGCGATAGGTTCAATTATTACCGGCCCCATGATATTGTTGAATATCGATGACCATCGCTACTTGACAAACAAGCACACTACTAAGTATCGACGTCTCGAAGCCGGCAGTGCGAAAATTTTTGCTCAAGTGAAAGAATGCCCGCTACTCTCACCCCGCACTGTCTTCGCCGGTAGATATCGTGCCGATATCGGTGTCGGTGTATGTGGAAATCGGTTACAATGTTATGGGCCTGTGATGCGGAGAATGAAGAAAATGTCGTCTGGAATGTTTTGATTATGAATCTGGATGGCTATACGAGTAAGGGAAGACCAAAGAAACGATGGATGATCTGTGTTCATCACAAAAAAGGTGAAAGTGAAGGTGAAGGTGAAAGATGATATGGCTAGAAAGGGAGTGACTACCGTGATGACAACTAAGTAATAGAGAAGTATAGAAGATAAAAACAAGTTGTATCGACCCGAAAAAAAATGGGATAAGGGCAGGAGAATGTAGATGATCGGTGTCTGTCGTTGACTACGACGATATAGGTGACAATAAAACACAATGTAAAAGCGAATAACCATTACTTCACTGGGCGGAGCAGGAAACGAATATAGCAGATAGTTTCAGATTTAACCTTTAAATGATTATCATCGCGCTACATCTTTATGGAGTTAAGGCTTAGCGGATGGAAGGATGTCAATCGTGATATAATAATAACAAAGAACGTCTATTTTAGTCAACATTCATCCAAGCAAATAGCTTCTTAGTGGTTCGACGACTTCTTTGCAAACCTGTGGTTAAAAGTTCGATTCTCAACTGTTGATATTTTTTTCGATTCTTTTTTTACATTTTGTTATACTGTTATTTGATAGTTCGTAGAACGTACACAAAATCCATGAAGTTCCTTCCCCTTCCTTCTCCTTTTTCCTTCTTCCTTCCTGTCCTTTTATATCATCTACGGTTATAATAAAAATAAATATTAATCGTTAGCTGACAGTATCAATGAGAAATCCCGTGTGTACAATCTACTGTTATATTTTTTAGCGATAGCCGGGTTCGTCAGGAATAATCTGTAAGAATCACTCAGTGTATCAGTGTTGTGCCATTATGTATTAAATGCAGGAACGGCACGATCAGGCGTTTACGAGTATTTATTCACTAAAAACGAAAAACTTTGCAAGCAATGGGAAATTGCTACTGAAAGCTGCGGGTTTCGACCTTAGGACGAGCTGCTTCTCAAACGGACGACTCTCTGTATATTTTGGCTGCTGAGACCACAACTACAAACGTACTGTACAGAAAAGTTTTATAAAACATGGCTGTTGTTTTAGTATATTGTGAAGTCGCGGGCGGAAGCTAGTTAGAGATAAACATGATTTTGAGGTATTAAGGTGAAAGTTTCAAATTGCAATGGTTCTACTGGGTATCAAAAAGTCACGCAAAAGTTAATGTTAATAGAAATTTAATTTTTTTGTTAAAAAAAGATCTCTTTTGCAAAATTTCATGCTTCTAGCCCAGCGATTTAGGCTGTGGATTGTATGTCAGTGAATATAAGAATTTTATCAAGTAGACAAGCCGTGTGCCCGATGGTATTTCCCATCGACATAAATGGTGAATTTTCATCCCCTATTTAACCCCTTTAGTGACTGAATGAAAAAAAACAATAAGATTTTTATTAAGTACGGGCTAAAAATGGTCGTACTGCTTTGCTTCTGCTGTAACCATATTCTTTTGTTTTTGATGTCGACCACTGCTCATAAAGATAAGTAAATATTGACAACTACATATGAAGGAACAATTGCCGTACTTTATTGTCAAGGGACGTACCTACTGCTACAGCTATAATTTATCGAATCTACTATTATAAGACATCAAAATTAATTTAGTGTATTTTTTAACCGGCCCCGCTCATGTCGGATTGCCATCCCTTAGGACTATTAGCCTAAAAAAAAATTGCAAGTATCAATATGTTAAAAGTTACAAACCAAGAAACATACGGCAGGTACGTCATCGACTAACTTGCTTTGGAACATGGACACCGAGTGATAGGTACGGTTACCGCCTAACCAGGCTACGTTCACACGGCGCTATTTTTCAAGTGTATAGAATACGATATTTTATCGTATACAGTGACTTTTTGTACTCAAAACTGAAAGTTTGTTCACACAGCTAAAACGATACAAGAAAATAATCTTTTCGATCGACAATTTTTATCGTGTTCATGCATTAGGTCATGTTAGTATAGCACTTTTGTTTGAAACAGCTCGACGAAATTCTCTGGCTGAAAATCGTCACGTAACGAAAAAATGTTTAAATGCCCCCTACATGCGACTTTGTCTCTTTCTATTATATCTTGAAAGAGACAAAGAGAGAGAGGACAAAACGACGACAGACGAGTACGGAGAGGGGGAAAATTTTCGAATTTTACTTCATGGGTGTCGTTTTCATGGTTTTCGAGGGAGCCAAAGCCGGTGGTGAAGTTAAATTGAAAATTCGATGGCGGCTGTGAAAATTTTGTGTTTGTGTTTTAAATCATACGTTAGAACGAACTTCATTCCTGACGGTGGTCCCCGACCGCACATTTTTATTTTTTTCTAATTTTCATTGTTGTTGCCAGAGTGAAAGTTGATTATATTAGTATCCAACCGACAACCGGATACATTGTATTTATACATATTATGTGTAATTAATGTAGGATATGGTAGTAGCGAAGACAGTTCGATGGAGATTGAAATAGTAATATGGATGAATCTGATGAAAAAATCTTAGAAAAATGTGTTTTAAAACTTCTTCATAAAGGACCACGATAAAAAATTATAAACTACTCACGCTTGACTATAATTTTATCGATAATAATTTGCAATGTGTCTTAACACTATCGTAAGATGACAATTAAACGTCATCATACCACATATAAATAATCATATTTTCGAAAACGATATTATGAATTAAAACTATAATATAATTACGAGATATTTTTTCTGAGCTGTCGCAATTTCATATCTAATGTGTTCCTCTTTTATTTGAATTTTTTGAACAACTGCAGAGAGAGCGAATTTTTAAAAATTTTGACACAGGTCCAACCTCCATGACGTCCCGCAGGACTCTGATCGCGAGCGGATTTAGCCAAATTGACTAATTTTGAGTTTATTTAAAAAAAATCTATTAAACTCAAAAATCCAACCGTTAAATTCCCTCCGAAATACGATTACCTCATGATACATGCAATTTTCATATAATTTTATGCTGTAATTAGGAAATGAAACGGAAAATGGTTTTGAAATCGACCGTGTTTCGGATTTTTTTTTCATCGAGGAAAGTACAACTTATCGTGTTTTGAACCGTTAATTTCCCTCAAGCAAGGATGTATCTATGGCATATATTTTTTTCAGGACCTTAAAACACTAATTTGACCATTTAAAATTGATTCTGAAAACAGGAAAATTCGGATAACCCGCCGTTAAGCAAACAATATCATCAGCACTTGTTTGATCAACTTGCATAAACACTGGTTACGGTAGCGCCACTTGAGACATTACCTCACAACGATCATCGCAGTTTTCTTGATACCTACGAGATTTCATTAGATTCCGGTGTCCCATCCTAACTAATGTTATAAAAGCGAAAATGAGTTTTTTTTTCTTTGTTACTCTTTCACGCTAAAACGGCTGCACGGATTTGGATGAAGTTTGGAACATGGGTAGACCATAACTTGGATTAGGACATAGGATATTTTCTATCCCAATAGTACGTTCCCGTGGGATAATTTCCGACCTCAGCTACGCGCGGGTGCGGGCGAAGCCGCGGAAAATTAGTAAAAAGAAGCGTTTGTCTTAGAATAAGGCCGTATTGTTTTAAGACGCGCAAAAGTGGACAACGCCCAGAAGGATGTAAAATAAGTAAAGAGAATTCTCCAGTAGTTCAGAGCTCTATGATCCCTTGTACATGAACACTTCTGCCTACTCCTCCGCGAAGTCGTTTAAATACAAAACAGCAAACTTGCCAAGACGTTATTTCGTTGGATTACAAACAAAAATTTTATATATCAGGTCAGGCGTAAGTGACGCAGTGCGACGTGAAACTAAGTTAAAACTACTGCAACATAATGCGATTGTGATCATGGATTTAGGGTATAATGCTATAGAGTTATCACGCGAGCCAAAATTTCATAATTTTTTAAGTAAAAACTTCTTTAGTTCGCGTCACCGCAACACCTCGACATCACAACATACTATGCATAGTTTTACGTTTAAGTTTTCAATTCTGTAGGTAGTCCCCGATGAACGTCATTTTTTTTCATCTGGGAAGCCTAAAGATGTTCCTATAACCCAGAGCTTTGCCGTTAAAGCTGCCTTTCCCTAGAAAAGCCTTGGCCGCCACATGACGGCTGCAGTGTTATGAAAAAGATGGCCGCGGGGTTTGCCTTCACGGTGTCAAAAAACGCTCTCTAGAAAAACATATCACCAACTTACTTTGACGACATTCGACGTTAAATTGCGGACTCTATTTGGTGGCCACTGCAGTCTTAAGGTAATATTTTACATGGAGCGACTGCCTATCTGACCTCCACAACCCAGTTACTGGGTCACACGATACGCCAACCAAGAACGAAAGAAAGAAGAAGAAAAGAAGAAGAAGAAGTCTGAAATCGTCGACACGCATTTGTTGACGATTTCTTCACAAGTTTGCTTTCAGATTCCAAATACCACTATTAATTTCCCGCACAATTCCACGATGAGTTAAGTACCTGCTTACCCAACAGAGGTAACAAGCGTGCTGATAATATACTACAATTTAGATTCACCATGACCGAAGTGATGAAACGTCTTCTTGTTACACGTGGAAAATTCCAAAATTATATGTTCGTTTCTATTGTGAAAACAGTGGGTGGCAGTTATAGGAATGAAGACACCAAAAACCAATTACCATTTAAATATGTAATGTATGGCCATTGGCTCGTTCTCCATAAAATATCTACTTATAACTAGTGAATGCAATTTGGCGAGATCTCGATTTAGATTTTCGTTTTTTTTTTTAATAAAACATCGGCCAACTGCTCGTCGGACAACGCACAATGAAGGGTTAAAACTTATTTACTAACTCTTTTTTTTTTAAGTTTTTATTTCCGGTCGGTCTCTCCGGAGGAGCTCGTGGCGAAGTAATAACAGCCGCACGGGTCGATCGACCAGGTTAAGCTACGCTTGCTGGGGTTGGTCCGTGGATGGGTGATCATCTTTACATACCGAGACTCCTCCGTGCCTCGGAAAGCACGTTAAGCCGTTGGTCCCGGCTGTCATTCGTGGATTTTTGACAGTCGTTACGGGTCGTCAGAAGCCCGAAAGTCTGACAACCAGTCGTACCAAGGGGTATCGTATTACCCAGTTACTGGGTTATGGAGGTCAGATAGGCAGTCGCTCCATGTAAAATGCTGGTATTCAGCTGCATCCGGTTACACTGGAAGCCGACCCCAACATAGTTGGGAAAAGGCTAGGCAGATGATGATTTCCGGTCGGTCTCTAACCAAGACATTTACGAGTTTATAATAAGAAGTTACGAATTGGGAAATTTCGCATTAGGTATCGATTGTACAACATGTCGTTTTGCATCCTCGTCAAATTTCAGGGTGTTTCAACAACTTTCTCCATGGGACCAACATAGTAATCGCGAAAAAATTTTCAACTGTCCCATAGAAAACTTCAATACCTACTTGACGCAAATGTATGGGACGAATGATTATTTTTTCGCGATTACGATGTTGGTGCCATGGAAAAAGTTGTTCGGTTTGATTGTCTATACCACATCCTTTGACGAGGAAGCAAAACGACACGTTGTATATTAGTAACACAATTGCGGAGAAAGCTATTCCAGGGAAATCACCATACCTATCCGCCGCTAAACGCGCTGCTGGGGAGTTTGTTGATACACTTCTTGTTTGGGAACAAGAAGCTAGAGTTTTAGCTGGAGCTACAACACTAGGAAGAGGTGAAAGGTGGGCCAAAAACACCCTAAAATTACAAAATCCCGTAGGCCAAGTCATCATCAGCCAAGCCTTTTCCCAACATGTTAAGATCGGCTTCCAGTCTAAGCAGATGCAGCTGAATACCAGTATTTTACATGGAGCGACTGCTTATCTGACCTCCACAACCCAGTAACTGAGTAATACGATACCCCTGGTAAGACTGGTTGTCAGGCTTTCGGGCTTCTGACGACCCGACTGTCAAAGATCCACGAATGACAGCAGGGACCAACGGCTAAACGTGCTTTCCGAGGCACGGAGGGGCCTCCATATGTAAAGATGGACCAACCGGACCAACCGCGGCAAGCGTAGCTTAACCTGATCGATCGACCCGTGCGACTGTTATTTTGACCTTAAAATGCTGATGATTTTCGGCCTAATTTGAATAAATGACTTCTGATTTTGAGTTGCTGTCATCCTGTTTGTAGAAAGGAATGGGTGCTGGAGTAATTGTAGAAAAAGTTCGTCTGAAGGGAAATAAAATAACTCACGTTTATTCTCGAGGCGCGTCGGCTCTGTAACGACATTCTTCAATCCTCCTTGATTCATGACGTTGCCGCTACACGCGCCCAATAGTAACCATCTTAGTTCAGCTGAAACAGGAAAATACAACATTAATTTATGCCCCAGTCATTTTAAAAGTTGATAAACTTTGAGTTCTCCTGGTAACACAGATAATAACCCAGAAATTCTCACCTCTCCGGGCAAAACGATATCATCATCTGCCTAGCCTTTTCCCAACTACGTTGGGGTCGGCTTACAGTCTAACCGGATGCAGCTGAATACCAGTATTTTACATGGAGCAACTAATCTAATCTGACCTCCACAGACCAGATAAAGACTACTCTTTATTATGTACAGATGCCAGCAGGTCAAGCTACCCGAAACTGTCAAATTTTCCCAATCAACCTTGAACCTAATGCATAAGCGATAAAGATGAAAATCTATTGAAGAAATTTGACAGATTGTAGTAGCTTGATGTGCTGGCTGTACACCAAAAAATCACAGATATAAATGTAGAAATTCTACATAAGGTGGGCAACCAAGTTACTGGGTAACATGATACCCTTTGGTAAAACTAGTTGTTAACTTTCGGGTTTCTAACTACCCGTAACGACTGTCAAAGCTCTACGAATATAAACAGAAATTCTGATGGAAAATATTTTTGATAGGTCTGTCCACATAATGATAGAATGTTCGAATGAGCAACAGGTTAATCAACAAAGGAACAAACCCTTTTAATTTTCGAGGTATTGGAAATGAGACGTTGCTTTGTGCCAACAAACTTTGCCGACTGGATTTTGCAGCAAATAATACTAAAAACAAAAATCTGCCCATCGATGGTTGACCAGACTACACTAACGAAAACTAATCAAAACTGAAGAAAATAATAATCAACTTATAATATCTACTTATAAAAATCTTGAATTCTCTGATAGACAAACGCACAACCTAGAAGAGTCTAGAAGCTTGATGAAGTTTCTTAAATAACGAAAGTAAGCACCAAGGAAGGATTTTTGAAAATTCATACCCTAAAGGGGTTAAATAGGGGATGACAGTTTATATGGAAGTTCGACAATTTTGCCGATAGGAAATCCCATTGATCCCACGGCTTGTCTTTACAATATCCATAAAACAAAAAAAAGTTGAAAGGATGAATGAAAGGCGACTTACAAAAGGTATTTAAAAGGCAGATGTGGGTGGAAACGCTGCGAGGGGACGCCCTAGGAAGACATATAGTGACTTTATTGGTGAAGTTCTTCAGAAAGGTCAGGTATGTAGCACTCGCAACCGGCGTGCGTGATCAGATAAACGTAAACGAGTCAAAAAGGAGTATGTAAGGATCGTAGCAGGTGGCGTTCTGTAGTTTCTGCCTACCCTAATGGGAAGAAGGCGTGAGTAAGTATGTATTCTACGGACTGTTTTGTAACATCTTTTCCATTGCTCAATTCAGCTTCTCTGCATTCCTATCATTTGTATGCCGCTCTGCATTCGTATGCCGCTTTTAGCGGCGGATGTGTCCTAAACACAATTATTTTATATACCAAGTTTGTTGCTACCATATCCGACGAATAAATGTCTTTGTCTTTATCAGAAACTGCAAAGATTCTTTCCAGCCTGACTTTGCCGGATCCATACCGTATGTAAAATAAAAAATATTTCAACTTTTAAACGAAAACAAAAATACTAAAGGAAACCATTTGCCTGTCAGAAGTCTAACAAACAGACATGACGTAATCTCGAACTTATTACTGCATGCTGAGATCACCCACCGTACTCTCGATAGTCGTAAAGTTAACTATTATTAATGGTAATTATGATTATCTATCATTAATTGTGTTATGGAGGAACAAAGACAATTCAAAGCTAATGGAAATGCGCTTCATAAATTGCTGAACGTCTGGAGCGTAGGGCACTACTGGGCAGTAGACGCAGTAGTGTCTGAATGCCTGATTGATGCCCGGTTTCTGAGGAATTCTTAAACGGAGTTTAAACTCTCAATAGTTATTGATTCGACAAAATTATCTGTTAAGCGAATACCTTTCTTATGCTCGGTTTTTGATGTCCTCAGAAAAAACCTCGTTAGTAATTCACACGGAAGTGTTCAGAAACACGATATCGAACCAATAATCACTATCGAATGGATTAACTCCGTTTAAAAACTTCAGAAACCGGCCATGAGTGATCAGAAAATTTGCTGGCAAACGTCGTGTTAGCTCAGACTATTACAATCCCACTCCAGGGCAAACGCCTCTTCTCACACAGAGATGGCACGAGCATTGATCACCACGCTTGCTCAAGACGGGCTGGCGATTTCAAACCTATATTAACTACAAGTCTAGGTTTCCTCACGATGTTTTCCTTCCCCGATGTCAGGAATGTCCAAGATAAACTCAGGAATGTCCAAGATAAACCTACTTGCCCGGATTTGAACACACACAACCTCGTGCTGCGTGCATGAGAGGCAAGATCTTAAACACTGGACCATCGACAGAATATTATATTCCAGGTTTTGTAATTTAGTACCAGTTTATCAGGGACAAATGTTATAGAAAAGATTAGGCTGGCACTTTTGCTGGAACTTCATATTTTTAGCGTTCCGCACCTCAAAAGGAAAAAACGGAACCCTTATAGGATCACTTCGTTGTCCGTCTGTCTGTCTGACAGTCTGTCAAGACCTTTTATCTCAGGAACGCGTGGAGGTATCAAGTTGAAATTAAAATCAAATACGTACGTCTATGGTTCCTTGGAGTTCTAAAAAAATCAAGCTTCTAAGTCGACGCAATAAAAAATACGGCCATTTATGCGACATAGTTTAGATTCAATCTCTTAGTATTATATAATTGCATAGCACATGTGTGAGCACTATGTAGCTACTATTAAGCTACCTTTTACTGGGTACGTCTTTCACTGACTTGAGTGTGCCCTGGCGGTTGAGAGTATGTCATGCTCACTCAAATGTCTCGCTGGTGGTGGCGTGTGTGTTGGATCATTAAGTTCCCTTCAAAATGGTTGAGCTAATTGGTGCTGATGATAGCTGCCATGGCTTATTTTTAATTTTAATATTTAATTTAGTTGCTTTAGTTTTTATCTTTTTATTACGGACGCTTTTTAACGTGCACGTCTTTCTACATTGTTCTCACATATATATTTTCAACATGAACGATGTAACCAATATTTTGTAAAAATTTTATGATTTAAAAGAGTGTCCGTGGAGTTTCTTGCCCGTTCTTCTCCATAGAGACCTACTACGCTTTGGAATGGGCAACTAGCTTCATCTTTCTGACTGACCGACCCATTGACAATTCAAAAGTGCCTGTAATTGGTTTATTTGAAATAAATGCTTTGAGTTTGAGTTTGCATATTTTGATACTCGCAAGTAAATCAAAACCTATATAGAGTACTTCCCGTTGACCTAGAATAATGAAATTTGGCAAAAAGCAAGGCCTCACAGCACAAGTTAAGGAAAAAGTCTGAAAATTGTTAATTTGTAATTTTATCACATAATTTTTTTTTTGGGATTTCAATTTTGTTTGTTTTTGGGATTTTAACTACAGAACCCTTCATTGTGCGTGGTCAGACACTTGGCCGGTTTTTTTTTATATTAAGTAATGTGCCTCTTGACCTCGATCTCGCCTGATGGAAAGCGATGGATGAGCTCTATGATGGAAAGAGCGTGCGCAGAAGATGCCTGTACACTCTTGCTTTGAAAGCAGACGGGTTATATGTGGAAGGGAACAAAGCCATTTTAATATAACCGTTATTCACTCAACGATAAAATACATTCAAACTCCATATTATTTGAAGGGGACCGAAGGGAGCTCATAAGGAAGTAATAGACAAACGTTTATTTTGAGCTATCCGGTAGACGTGGAAGCTCACCAGACAACAGATTATATTAATGACACCATTATCTGCGTAGCCTTTTCTCAACTATGTTGGGCTCAGCTTCCAGTTTTACCGGATGCAGATGACTACCAATATTTTTTACCCGACTGACTTAGAAGGAGGGTAATGTTTTTCGCGCGTCTATGTATGTATATCCGTTCCATTGTGACGTCCTGTAGCCTAAACGGTTTGACCGATTTTGAAGAGTGATATGTCGTTAGATTCGACTTTATTGCGCGAGTGTCACTGTTCACTTTTTACGCAGTTGGGTTTTTTGATTTTTTAAATTTACTTTTTTACATGGAGCGACTGCCTATCTGGCATTCATCTATCTGGTGCCAGACTCGAAGCCGAATTCTGGGCTGATTCTATTTAGATTGCCATCGACACGCCAACAAGAGAAGAACCCAGTTACTGGGTAACATTTGTGAAACTCACAGAATTCAGATTTCTGTGGTTAACCCGACTGGCTGTACATACGAAACATTATTAACGTTTTCTTTAGAGATAAACTTAGATTAGATAGGCTTGGTTAAAACGTCTGTTAACCTTCCACCTAAGCTAACTAAATATTATGCCTGTTTAATGCCGTTTTTGAGATTTTCTTGACCCGAGTTTATCTATTCTATTGTGCTATTTTGGATCGATATTTTTGCAATGCGTTTCTGGACACCTAAAGAAATGGTTTGTAGAATTGAGAGTTTACCTGAAGACCTTAGAAACTGAGCAGGACAGTGTTCAATATAAATACGAGTAATGCGAGCTGCAATAGGGACGTTGACAATTTTTTTTTGTCCGTCATGTCATGAGTACATGATTCATGGAGTCATGATTGTAGATTATTAAAAAATATTGGACACGTATTTTTTTCTTTCTTTACGTAATCAAAAGATTACGGCGATACTTTTTTTTACAAAACAATACAACCGACTTTCACAAAGTGAAAAATAACTTTAATTTCGGAAGTCGGTGTCTGGTTAAATGTATTTTCGTTTTTTGCCACCGACTTTCGAAATTAAAGTTATTTTTCACTTTGTAGTGTTGTCTTTGGAAGTCGGTTGTATTTTTTTTATTTTTCACTTATGTTTTATTTTAGTTGTGGTACGCACGGCTACAGATCAAGCTATACATTTCCAGTATAAGCTGATCTCGCATTGTATAGGATTTCCTTAAAATGAGAGGTCAGTATAAACTGGAAATGTATAGCTCTACCCCACACAAATTCTAATATCACTACCTGCAAAAGAAACTACACTTCTGGACACATCTTTTGGCCCACCTTGTATTTTCAGTTTCGTTTGGTCCCAGCTAAAATTTTATATTAGGTCGAGCAAAAAGTTTTTATGCAGTTTTGAACCTGGCACATTCACAATCTCATTCAATAGTCTTTTTTTGAATTTCGAACACAGAATTTAAAGAAACAAAAGACAATTTGGAGCCTGTTTGTTGATATCAAACAATCGAATACTAAGAAAACTTGGTTTTATTGGTTTACTTGGATTTAATTCTTGAAAAAGTGATTGATATCTTTGGTTTTGCAACAAACATTACTTATTCTCAACATTAAGGTGAGGTTCTATCAATAATCTATGGATACTTCACCTGAAGTCGCCGCCCAAGCTGTGGCACTTATTCAGGCCGGACACAGCCAAAGAAACGTGAGTGCTCAACTTAATTTAAGTCGATCTGCGGTCCGAAATGTTTATCGGAGGTACCTAGAGACTGGCGGCTTTGTTCGTCGCCAAGGAAGGCCACGATCTCGGGTCACAACTGAAA
Source organism: Cosmia pyralina (assembly GCA_946251885.1). Taxonomy (NCBI): domain Eukaryota; kingdom Metazoa; phylum Arthropoda; class Insecta; order Lepidoptera; family Noctuidae; genus Cosmia; species Cosmia pyralina. The sequence continues at coordinate 2,904,172 of OX276362.1, read as the reverse complement.
GGCAGGATCGATTCATCGTGACGACCAGCTTGAGAAATCGTCACCTTACCTCCATTGAGATACAAAACCAACTTCGCGACTTCCACGGAGTATCTGTGAGCGCTCGAACTGTTCGGAGAAGGTTAAAAGAACGCGATATGGTGCCACACAAGCCAGCTAATGTCCTCAAACTAACGCGAGCCCACCGAACAGCGCGCCTTCATTTCGCACGCAGTCATTTAAATTGGACACAGCAAGATTGGAGCCGTGTACTCTTTTCTGATGAGTCTAAAATTGTGTTACATGGCAATGATGGAAGGAAGAAGGTCTACCAACGTAAGGGAGAGCGTTTCGCACAATGCTGCTTTGAAGAGAGGGTTGCTTATGGCGGTGGCTCATGGACTGTCTGGGGCGGTATATCCGCGAGCGGCAAAACTCAACTTGAGGTTGTTACAGGACCACGGCTGCCAACATTAAATGCTGAAAGGTACATTCGTGAGTGCTTAGAACCTCACGTGATACCATACGCGGACTATGTGGGCCCAAATTTCCTTTTTATGCATGATAATGCAAGAGCCCATGCGGCCGGCATCGTCAGGGAATATCTTCGGGATGTGAACATCACAGTTATGGACTGGCCAGCCAGAAGCCCAGACATGAACCCCATTCAGCACATGTGGGATGAGCTAAAAAGACGTGTTAGGGCTCGTCAGCCAGTTGCCCAGACGATGCAGGAGTTGAAAACTGCCATAGAAGAGGAATGGGAGATGATCCCTCAAAATTTCATAGAGCGGTTGATAAACTCTATGCCTAATCGTATGAGAGCTGTGGTAGATGCCCATGGAGGCAACACGCGTTATTAAATTAAACCTTTATTTGATAAAACATGTTTTTTATTCAAAAATCAATTGCCTTTAACAAGGCGCATATCCGACTTGTTAGGCGTAGCTCCATGTCGTATGGTATTCTGAATTCAAATTTAAAATAATACGATCGAAAAAGATGGTAAAATGTATCAGGTTTAAAACTGCATCAACAGTTTTTGTTCAATCTAGCAATCATATTTCGGTAGGGGCCATCGAAACCTAAACTCTAAGGTGGGCCAATAGATGTGTCCAGAAGTGTAGAACATCATCCAAATAAAAAGTAGGGGAAAAAAATACTTATTAAAAAATACGAATTTCTTTTTTTTCCCAAGATACATTCCTATTGGTCGGGTTTGAACTCCTGACCTCGTGTCACCTCTAAACTTAGCTATTACCTACATACAGCTTTTAGTCATGAATATATTTCTATTCCAACTAAAATCAAGAAAATTCTATTCACAAAACTTAATAACATTTCGTGTTCATTCAACATTCCGTAGGAAACTCCTAATGAGTGCTGGATTGAGCAATGCGACACAGTGCAGTCACAGAAGTAGGCCGCTAGCTGGAAAACTTATACGATAACAATATCTATCTTTTATTGCGATAATAATAATATCTATACATATACATTCTATAAATAAAACCGTTTATCGTGTCTGTCTGTGTGACCGCTAGGATCTTCTAAACTCCACAATAGATTTTGATGCGGTTTTCACCAACATTTAGAGCTCATTTATTCCAGAAAGTTTATGTCTAAGTATACATAATTTATTATAAAGGAGATGTCCCAAAAAAAAAAACAGTCAACAAAAAAAAAATGTGTGGGTTGTGAAGGCGAGTATTGTATCAAAAGTATGTACTTAATCGTTAAATTTAGGGATTAAGTTTTCATTTTTAGTACTAAATAGTACGTTGTAAACAGTGTTCCATGAATAGTTTGAGGAAGATAAACGTAGAAATATTGCTAAATATGAAACAATACTTAGTAAAAAAACTTTTTTACAAAAAAATACAACCGACTTCCAAAAACAACACTACAAAGTGAAAAATAACTTTAATTTAGGAAGTCGGTGTCTAGTTAAATGTATTTTCGTTTTTTGCCACCGACTTCCGAAATTAAAGTTATTTTTCACTTTGTAGTGTTGTTTTTGGAAGTCGGTTGTATTTTTTGTAAAAAAGTTTTTATTTTTCTCTTTTTAGTTGTAAAAGTGGGGAAAAAATACGTATTATTGAAGCTAACTCAAAACTACCGAAGCAAAGTTAATCAATTTTATATGGGACCAACTGTGATGACCAATGACCAATGACCAACCCTCTCGAATAAAACAAAAAAAATCGAAATCGGTCCAGCCATCTTCGAGTAATCGGGGAACATACATAAAAAAAAAAAGGTTCCGACGAATTGAGAACCTCCTCCTTTTTGAAGTCGGTTAAAAAAAGAAACTAAAAAAAAAGTGTATTGGTTCTCGAAGTCAAACGTGTCATGTAAGTAATGTATAATGTCGCAGGCGATTTGTATGATTCCGCGTTTTACAAACGGCGTCGTCCGTTAAAAACGCTCGCAGTTGTGAAATATGCCGAAGGCAAAATGTAAATTGCCTTGTCACTATATAATATATGCCACAACATTTATTTTGATGGACAATTCAAACACCGTTTACAAAATGCCGCGGCAAATTGAAGTATTTATTTCTATTTCTCAAGGCTCGCGCTGACCACTGCCGCGGCACCGCTCGCTCAGCTCGCACGCGGTTGGTCACAGTTCTAACCTAACCTAACCCGTTTGTTCGAGGTGCTTAGTTACTGCGACCAATTAGGATCGCGCGTGGTTAGTCACAGTTCCGACTGAACTTACAATAGCAATCAATGTCGAAATTATAACAATTGAACGAGTTGCCAATTTTCCTTCGGCATATTTCATAAAGTTCCCAACGTCGCAGTCTTTCGTTTGATTTCGTTGCGATCTGTACGTTTTGTAATACTACTAAGTGGATTTTTTTACCTTGACCTCCGCTTTTTGTGTACTGGACACCAATTTTTTTTTACATGATACTCTGGCGCTTTAAACTGGACTAAGATTTTCTGTGCGATTGGACATTTTTTTAAATGGGTGAAGCTAACCGTTGTGTGACATGTGCTCGTTCTGTTTTACGAAGGCGGCGCAATGTTCTATCCCTCGAGTATTTGGAATCACACCGAGATTTCATCGAATACATGTTTGGCACTTTACAGCCGCAACGAGAAGTAAGTACCTATATCCATTTACAATAAAATTAGACATTTAAACAAACCTTTTTTAAAGTCCGTTCAACCGACTTTGACTTCTGTTGCGTTGGTGGTATGACAAATGGCAGCTGCAGTAAACAGTTGGTATTGTAACCACTTTTATGCTTTTAATGCCGTCCTTAAGCCTACGGAATAGAAGTCAAAATCGGTTGAACGGACTGCAAAAATGGATTGTTTTAATGTCTAATCTTATTGTAAATGGAGTATCATTGTTAGAATTGTAAAGTCTTTCCAATCATTCTTTTGACCTCGAGTACTAATCAATTATTGATGGATGAGTTATCACATTGATATTTTATTTTTGATCATTGTTTGTATTGTTACATACCCAGGCGTTTAAATGACTATATTTTATGTATTAAAATAAACTAGTTATGTAAAGCACTACGGTAAAAGTATTTATTATTTGGCAACATCAATCACTAAGTATTTTTAACCGACGAAAAAAAAGGAGGAGGTTTCTACACGTATGTTTTTTTTATATTTTTTTTATGTATGACCACGCATAACTTTTTACAAAGTCGTCCGATTTGAAAAAATTTTGTTTTATTCGAGAGGGTATACCTCAAAGTTGGTCACATTTAAAATTGATTAACTTTGCTTGGGTGAGTTAGCTTCAATAATACATATTTTTTCCCCACTTTTATATGGGGAATATTAAAATTTGTGTGGGGAAGGTCCCAAAACTAAAAAGTAAAAAATAAAAACTTTTTTACAAAAAAAATACAACCGACTTTCAAAAACAACACTACAAAGTGAAAAATAACTTTCATTTCGGAAGTCGGTGGCAAAAAACGAAAATACATTTAACCAGACACCTACTTCCGAAATTAAAGTTATTTTCACTTTGTAGTGTTGTTTTTGAAAGTCGGTTGTATTTTTTTGTAAAAAAGTTTTTATAGTGGTTTTATTTGCTATACTAAAGTATATAAAAAAACTTTTTTCAATATTCAACCTCGATTGCTATTTTGTGATTTCCTTTGTATTTTACCCATGTATTGGAAGGTAGTGGGATCCTCTTCCTTCATCCTATTTAATCCATAACACTTTCAAGTAACGAGACACAATAAAAGTTTTATCATCATGACGGCTATGGCCGTACAATAATAATTTTTTCATCATCATCATTCTCCTGCCCTTATCCCAATCTATTTGGGGTCGGCGCAACATGTCCCTTTTTTAATACAATATTATCAAATAATAATTTACCGACATACAATACAACGGCACTACTTCCTCCATTTTTCTTCGCAAGAATTACCACGTTGTCTGCAATAACATCGCGTGTACCCGTACACGATGTTTTTATTGCGCCAATCCGACAAGAATATTCTCGCGCTAATGTAGCCCCAGCATTATTGTAATACAATTTATCAATATTATGTGATAATTGCGACTGTTAATTATACACGCACGCCTGCGTACGTGTTATTAGTAATAGCACAGTCTATACATCATACAGTCGTCCGACGAAGCCCGAGCTGCATACGAAGTTCGGCGGTTAGGTTAGGGTTAGGAATTGCTTTAACGAGATAACGGTAACAAAATCTCTTTTTTTTTTAATTTTTCAGATTGTATTTGACGGATCAAGATCCATTTGTCATCCATGCTGGCAGCGCGTTGACTACGGCTTCACGCGACCTCCTCCACCACCACTCGCACCTCCAACTGAATCGATTCCTGTACCTGGCTGAAGCGCGCAGCAAACCCATCAAGGCGATGTATAATTGACAATTGTCATAACTTGGAACTTCGTTGTGTGCCCATCACAATCAAAGCGAATCTTCTCAGCTATTTTCATTTCTACACCATGGTATCGCCCGAATCTGTCAACACCATTTGAGGAACGCGACTTGGGAAAATATCTCAGAAAATGTCACCAGATGCCAAGACGATTTCAGGGGTGAGAACTTAAAGGATATCATAGAGGTATATACGAAGGCTCTCGAAAAAAAAAATATCTCCTTGATTTTGAAAACCTCAATGAAGTGAGTCCGGATAACGTTCATTTTTGGACTGGTATAAGTCACCAGCAATTCAATGCCATATTAGAAGAAACTTCTTTACGAGAACATTACTTACAACAAGCAAAAACAACGACAACATGAGAAGAAACAACATGACTACGATTTTCGTATTCACATTTTTGTTGGCTCATAAAATATGATATAATCGAAATAGGAGCTTATTTTGTCAAGTCGTAAGAACCGTGGGTCGCCATTACATTAAAATTTAACTTAGATGTAGCACAGAAATGTATATGTCTTGACATGTCGCCCTAACACCCAGCGAAGCAGCGGGGGATCGCTAGTTGTTTATAATATAAACAGTTATCACGTGCCTAGTCATGGGATTCCCCAAGGGTTTATACTAGGCCCGGTTAGGTATAAGGTGCGCCTAAATTAATTTTTCAGACAGTACTACACTTACTAAATATTATGGGGATGGCTGAATGGGCTAGACAAACTCAGTGCTCAATGGGTCAAAGTAACCACAATGTGGAGCAATCATAAGACATTGCGGTAGACAACGTCGAAGAAGAAGAAGAAGCAGAAGATGGCGGGACGAACTGGACAAAACCAATCATTGGTCTTTCGGCTCATGTGAACCGAAAACCTACCGTCAGGAACTCATGAGGAGGCCCAGCAGTAGCAATAGTAGGATGATAAGCCAGTAATCAATATTTTTGGTCAAAGCTCCCAGTACTCATATCACCGATATCTCTGCTAAGAGCGTAGTGATATTGGCAATATCTTTTACGCTAGTTCATTGTGTGGAAAGAAATTGGGAGATCTACTAGAAGAGATTTGAATAATAATGGTCTTTAACAATAAGGAATCAAAACCACATTTTTGGCAACAGACGACTTCATCAAAACCACCAAGCTACAGTTTCCTATGACCAACATTATTCTACTAAATTGCCAACCGAAAATCGATGCCTCACTGGCCATCATTCCATACCCAACATTAATCACTTCAATCTAAATGGCTAATGACCTTAATGGCGTGGCTTACGAGCAGTTTTGACATAAAATAATATATTGAAAATGCACGGGAGTGTTTTTACTTTAATAAGTACGATAAATAATTATGAAGATAAGGTTAATAAAAAGTGCATGCGTACCTATTCGTACTATGCTGAACGGATTCTTAACTTTCATTGTTAGCACAGCACTATTATCTAATTATTTTCACTATTAAGTAAGAGTCTCATCAATAGGACTTAATATTATTTTCAAAATCAACTTAATAAGAAACTGTTTAAAATTACAATATACACTGTTATCACTAAAACTGCCCTATTATAGCAAATTTAATTTTATTATTTTCCTCTAGATAATTACGAAACAACGCAGTTTCACTAGTGCTGTACTCGCATTGTACTGAGGCTTTACCTATAAAATAAAAACGGTATCAGTTTTATCGGTATTATCCAAGGATATCAATAAAAACATAAGAATTATCTGGCGAGCGCATGGATTGCTCATCTGTTATCTTGAGGAAATACGCTGATTACTCTGACAAAATGTAAAGGGGGAATATTCTAAGTTATTGTCTTGAAGAGAAATCTGGGCAGAGATTGAATACGCGGGATATATGATAGGCAGTCCTACTGAAGAACTAGCGGCAATTGTCCACATCACACGCAGAGTAACTTCCAAAATCGTCAGTGGCAAGCACTGGCAACTGCTTTTAAAAGTATTAGCTTATGCTAGGTTACATTTGGCTTCCAGACTTATCAAACGAGTCAGAATTCCAATTAAACAAAACATACAATTTCGTGAAAAATAATCTCCATAAAAATCAAGGTACAATGCACGTAATATGCAAAGTCAATAGCCTTACAAGATGTAGACTGGTGATGAAGAGGTCATGACTAGAAGTCAAGTAGGTCTGTGAACCTATTGGCAGCCATACTAAGAATGGCACGCAATTTATTGAAATGAGTGACTTCATAAACTGGAGTTAATGACTTCGAAGAGTTCGTTGAAATCTTCAAACTAAGATGCAGATGGTCTGCTGGTGAGACGGGTGGAAGATATTGATGCTATCGCGGGTATAGTCTGGATAAAGCTGGCACAGGAGCGTGGGGGATTGGTTACAGAGTGGCTTATGCCCAGCAGTGAGTGAAGTCGGGCTGTGTATGATAATGAGGATGAAGATGTAACACTAATTTAAAGTACGGTATCTGATGCAAGAGGTTCAATGAGTCGAAGTGTTTTTAGAACAGGATCTTGCAAAACCCGAGAAGCTATAAAAGCGTTTCAAAACGATTATAAGCGAAGTTTCATTTAGTATTCCAAGGTAAGGAGAGAATTGTATAATGAGGCAGCTTCCATTATAAGTCAAAGATCACACTGCATTAGCATAATGCTACAGTAGCTTTTCATCCACTATCGGTACGGCTTCCATACTTCCACAGCGAAGTTTCATGAATTTTAGCTAAATATCAAACAATCCAAAAATACAATGGATTAACAAACAATTAAGTACGTACTTACATTATGTATTATTGGGACACTGACGCATGTGCTGATAGAATAATTTATAGATTCTGATGTATAAACATTAAAATTTTAGTCTTTCTTAGAACTACACTTTTCAAACAATAGATTGGGTTTATTCAATGCTAAAATTCGGCCGCTTCCCAATTTAGATCGGTCAGTATGATTTTCCGGGAGTTGCTTCAAGTCTAGCTATTCGAAAGTTATCATATTACTCGACACATCTTGCAATCCTTGGCTATCCATATAAATATTCCAGAGAGACGAAAATTTACATCATTTGCTTCATCGATTGCGTCAAAACAGTCGGATGCCGCCGATGAGAATCGAATACAGTTCGAAACTTCGCCGGAGGGGAGCGTGTAGGAAGCGGATGGACAAGGGAACTGAATTGTCGTTCGGTTAGACTGGAAGTAGACACATATATGTATAGGATCCAACGGATCTGAATAATATTGCTCCATTTATAAATCAAATCATATTATTTTGCTAGAGACATACATATGAATGCTCTCATTTGATTATGATCTCATCAGAGAAGCGATGATACAGTTTGTTGACGTTGATGCATTTTTGCCTAGATGTAATCTTTTTACTCCTGACCTGAAGACCATTTAGTTTCATCCAAAGCAGATGAATCAATTAATGCAATAAGTTTCAAAATCAAAATATTATACAGGATAAGTTTTTAAGTAGTGCGCAAATTTTCACATGGTGTGCTACACACGAATATGAACAACTTTTACTATGGGACCAAACCTGAAATCGCGGGAAAAAAAATCAGCTGCTCCCTACATTTTGACGAGTTTGGTGTAGATAAATGTACTGAACAGCTCAAAGTTGTTCATATTCATGTGTAGCACACCATGTGAAAATTTGCGCACTGCTTAGAAACATGCTGTATTTCACATAAGCCTACATGGGCACTTATGGATCGTTAGAAGTTATTTGCACGGTTCCAATTGGTCGTTTCCTATGGAGAAGAGCCGGCAAGACACTCCACGGTTACTCTTTTAAAAATAACACGCTTTTACAATATTTCCAAATTAACAAGTAATCAGGTTTCAATCGCGTTGTTCAGCTATTTAATGCAAGCCATATTTGGAAGTGTTTCAACATCAATGTTTTATCACTGCCATTATTTCCTTCCCCCATCTTACAGAAACACTTTAGCCATTGTAAAGTTCTACCAACTAAGTTCATTAAACATTTGTTTCACGCGATGTGAGTCGTGCAATTATGTCATGATAGTGACATCATCGACTGGCGTTGTGTTTGCGAGCAAAACCTGTATGGATGGCTGTATAGTAGGTCAAATCTAAGGTGTGAATCAAGGTCGAGATATAAATACCAGCATTTATGATGCTTTTGTTGTTTTATTGTCTTTTTAGACTGCTTTATAGATGAAGGAGCGAAATTGTAAGCAAAGCCTTAACTTGGCAGGCTTCATAAAAATATTGGAAACTTTGTCATGGGCAGTTGTTCGTCTGTTAATTTTACTTCAGGATTTTGGCTTAGCTAACATTGAGTTGCACGACTTTAAATTCATGCCATCCCTTACATTTTGCATCAAAAAGAAAGTGACAGCATCAATTTAAAGTCTCCGTTAATCTAATGTTGGTTTCGTGCAACTCACCGCATATCATTTGGTTGTGGAGATCAAACGACATTCATTTGGTGTAAAATTTTGATCTGCAGAAGCATCTGGTCTCTTTCAAAATACCTGTACATTTGAAATTTATGAAATGGTTGATTTTGTATCCCTACAAAATGGTTGAGCTGGATGGTGCTGATCCACGCGTCATGTTCGTGAACGGGCGCCGTCAGTTGAGACTGGTCATCTCTTAACTGCCAGGGCTTGTTGAATTTTGAATTGTTTTTACGTTTGTTTTTTTTTTGCATTGTTCTCACATGTAGAAGCAACAAGAATAATGTCGAGGATGTTGTAATACTTGTCTTGATTTAAAAGAGTGTCCGTGGAGTTTTTTACCCGTTCTTCTGCATAGAGATCTACGTTTTGGAATGGGCAACTAGCTTCAACTTTCTGACTAGCTGACCGACTCTTTGACAATTCCAAAATGCCTGTAATTGGTTTAATTGAAATAAATGCTTTGAGTTTCGAGTTATGATTTACTAAAAACCTCTTATCAAAGCCCAACTATGTAAAGAACGTTCTTATCGAGTCTCTTTGCTTTGTGCCTTTGCCTGATAGCCCACGTGTCTTAACATAAAGAACGACGGGTATTTGGGTCAAGGTTGTAACACATTTCGGGAGATTCACTGTAGCTATTCATGCGTTTCGTTTATCCATTGACCATTTCTGTAGCACGGAGTCCATTTTTTCTTAGAAGCGAAAAATAGTGGCAGTATTCAATAGAAATGCTGAGAAAACTTTGGCACTAAATAATAACACACGGGAACAGCATTTTTGTTACATGAAATATTATGATTAGGTTATACTCAGGCATTTTCGGGGTGCTGATTTTAGATCTGAAGTCAGATTTTTTTGTATCAGCTTTAATTTTTGACATATAATGAGAACTTGATTTTCAAGAAAAAAATACTTATATTAATAAAAAAAAAAAAATAGAAAAACAACCACTTATCAAAAAAAAAATCTTTTAAGCATAAGATTTTCTTGTGACTTGATTCACAAGGGCTGTTTTTTAACCGACTTCAAAAAGGAGGAGGTTCTCAATTCGTCGGAATTCAGGGAAAGGGAAACGTTCCCATTCCTTACCATAGGTACTTATTAATAAATCAAAGGGTAGAGCCTTGGGGAGGACCCCAAAGGATTTGTAAGTATAAGTTTACAGAATTTCATAGTCATTCGACAACAAACATTTTCCATTAGACTCCAAAAACTATTTTGTGCTTTTTTCGAATCAGCATCTTGGAAACTTTAAATTGTCAGTTCTAGAATCATCATCAGCTTAGCCTTTTCCCAACTATGTTGGTGTCGGCTTCCAGTCTAACCGGATGCAGCTGAATACCACTATTTTAAATGGAGCGACTTCCTATCTGACCTCCATAACCCAGTTACTGGGTTAAACGATACCAAATGACAGATTGTAGAAAGATTGCTAGCTACCTATTCTTCCGTCGAAAAACCCCGTTTCTATGGCGGTCATCCTACGCGTGCTGGAATCCAGATTTTGCAAAATAATCTGAGCCCTAACCTCCCAAAGACCCCAACACATAGGGAACCCCACAATCACACGGTCACTCTTAAAATCAATCTGCCTAGCCTTTTCCCAACTATGTTGGGGTCGGCTTCCAGTCTAACCGAATGCAGCTAAATACCACCATTTTAAATGGAGCGACTGCCTATCTGACCTCCACAACCCAATTATTGGGTAATAAGATACCTCTTGGTAAGACTGGTTGTCAGACTTCCGGGCTTCTGACGACTCGTAACGACTGTCAAAGATCCACGAATGACAGCCGGGACCAACGGCTTAACGTGCTTTCCGAGGCACAGAGGAGTCTCGGTACGTAAAGATGGTCACCCATTCACGGCCCAACCTCGGGTAGCGAAGCTTAACCTGACGGATCGACCTGTACGGCTGTTATTATTTAGCCACGAGCTCTTCAATCTTACAATCTTCCCTATTTCACAGATGAGAGGAAAATACAATGAATGAAATAGACGTCAGTCGAGGAAAACTCTGAGGAAACTGGTATATTACCCCAGTGAAGGTAAACAATGAAAGGTTGCATGTACCTAATGTTAGTTCTGGTCATGAATAATAGAATGACCAGAGATCTAGAGCTAATGACGTCACCAACACTAGAACGAAAGTACAAGAAAAGAACACACATTATACAGGGTTAAAACTGGTATATTACCCCAGTGAAGGTAAACAATGAAACGTTGCATGTACTATGGACAAAACTTAAGCATGCTCACTTAAGAAAATATTCCTGTGAGAGCGCAGCTAGTGACAAACGAACATTGTGCGATCGAGTCGTGAGCCGTGCATGCGATTATCGTCTTTGAGGTGAGCATGCGGAACTTTGGCCTATTTTATTTTTATTGGCACCAACACTAGAACGAAAGTACAAGAAAATACACACATATACAGGGTTATCTTAAAATGGCTAGCTAAACTCCGCAGACGCGATTGAGTATCGGTATCTAAACACGATAAAATATAATTTTTTTTTTTTTTTTTTTGGAAGGTCGAATCTTGGGACCGCTGTTAGTGTTGTTACTTTTAGTATGAGTTGAGAAAAACTGTTTTCTTACAATATGTTTTTATCGTGTTTATATATCGATAACCATCACGTCTGCAAGTTTACAAAAAAAAAAAAAACTGTTTTTTAAACTGATATTCAAGTGACTGCGGTCGATGACCCTAGAAATGAAATCATCAATTTTTTTTTTAACCGACCGAATAAGGAGTAGTCGTCCGATTTTTAAATTTTTTGTTTTATTCGAGAGGGTATACGAGTACCTCAAAGTTGGTCCAATATAAAATTGATTAACTTAGCTTGGGTAGTTTTTGAGTTAACTTCAATAATATTTACGCATTTTTTCCTCACTTTTATGTGGATGATGTTCTAGTTTCTTTTGCAGGTAGTGGTGTTAGAATTTGTGTGGGGTAGGTACCACAACTAAAAAATGGATGAAACAAAAACTTTTTACAAAAATATACAACCGACTTCCAAAAACAATAATACAAAGTGAAAAATAACTTTAATTTCGGAAGTCGGTGACAAAAACGAAAATATATGTAACCAGACACCGACTTCCGAAATTATAGTTATTTTTCACTTTGTAATGTTGTTTTTGGAAGTCGGTTGTATTTTTTTTGTAAAAAAGTTTTTGTTTCATCCATTTTAGATATCAATCTGCCTAGCCTTTTCCTATGTTGGGGTCGGCTTCCAGACTAACCAAATTCAGCTAAATGCCAGTATTGTACGAGGGGGGATCAAAAAGTAGTGAGAACGACATACTCCTTGTTAAGAAAAAAAATAAATACTGGCAGGCATAACTCAGATACATATTTATAATATTAATAAAGAAAAAAATCTTCGATTCTCTTTTGTTTTTTTCTGAATGTAGTCATTTGTTTGCTTCCTGTCGGAACGTGTTCTAGAAAGTGGAGAAAAACGAAGTGCGAGCCGTTATTAAATACCTCTGTTTAAAAAAGTTAACGACGCAAGAGATTCATTGCGATTTGGAGGCAACATTAGGAGAGTCTGCTCCGCCTTATTCCACTGTCACAAGGTGGGCTTCTCAATTTCGAGTAGGGAGAACGAGCACGGAAGACGAACATCGTTGCGGCCGTCCATCGACGTCAGTTACCCAAGAAAATGTTGCGAAAGTCGAGAAAATTGTATTGAGCGATCGAAGAGTTACCATCCGATACTTAATTCAAGAAACGGGCATTTCATATGGAAGTATTCAATCCATATTGAAACAATCTTTGAATATGAGAAAAGTCTCCGCAAGATGGGTGCCGAGAATGTTAACCGAGAGTCAGAAACAAAATCGACTTGACATTTCGAAGATATTGTTGAACAAGCTTCAAGAAGATTCTGAAAACTTTTTGTCTCGTTTCGTAACAATGGACGAAACATGGGTCCATCATTTTGATCCCGAGACAAAACAGCAATCTTCGCAATGGAAACGGCCATCATTACCGACCCCTAAGAAGTTTCGTGCCGTGGCATCGGCTGGCAAGGTTATGGCCTCAATATTTTGGGACTCAGAAGGGATATTGTTGATTGATTACCTGGAGCGTGGAACCACTATTACAAGCCAATATTATGCAGCTTTAATTCCTAAGTTGAGGAATGCCATCAAAGAGAAAAGGAGAGGAAAACTTCGAAGGGGCGTGCGGTTTCATCACGACAACGCACCCGCGCACAGGTCGGCAGTTGCGATGGCTGCCATTCAGCAAGCAGGCTTCGAATTGGTTGACCACCCCCCTTATTCACCAGATCTGACGCCTAGCGATTTTTATCTGTTCCACAAATTGAAAGAATACTTAAGGGGAAACAGGTACGAAGACGATAACGAGGTGTTGGATGCCGTGGAGAGCTTTTTGCAGGACCAAGACAAAACTTTTTTTTTGAAAGGTATTGAAGTCTTGGAAAAGCGCTGGACTCGGTGTGTAGAGAGACTCGGAGACTATGTAGAAAAATAAATTATTAAGTTATCAATAGTCATTATAATCTATCTCATTCTCACTACTTTTTGATCCCCCCTCGTACATGGAGTGCATGCCTATCTGACCTCCACAACCCAGTCACTGGGTAACACGACACCCGTTGGTAAGACTGGTTGTCAGACTTTTGGGCTTCTGACTACCCTGTAAGGACTTGCTAAGGTCTACGAATGACAGCCGGGACCAACGGCTTGACGTGCTTTGTGAGGCACGAAGGGGTCTCGATTTGTAATAGATGGTCACGTGGCGGTTTTTTACCAATAAACGATAGTACTAAGTAATTGAGTCTTGAAGGTAAGATGGCAGTCACTCTGTATACAATTTAGTTATTCCGAAGTATTAGGTTAAAATTGGCGCTAACATAAATAGGGAAACGGATCATAGGATGATGTTGAATTTCTAAGCTGAGAAGTTCTTCGCAAAAATACAATCTTTCTTTCTTCTCGTGGGAAAGTAACTTCGAGATTACTTCGTCAGAAGGAATAATAGCAGCATTATTGTATGCTTCAATAACAACTGAGATTTATAAAGCAAAAACGACAATCATCTATTGTCTCTTGCGACAGGTCATCGATATAATATTTTCGGGAGCATCACTTTTTGGAGTGCAAAGTTTTGAAAAGTCGATATCGTTCCTTGAATAAGTAGGCTTGTGAACAGTCAGATCAGTCAGGTCTGAGACCCCTACGCGTCTCGGTAAGCACGTTAAGCTGTTGGTCCGGCTGTCATTCGTGTATCTTTGACCGTCTTTACGGGTCGTCAAAAGCCTGAAAGTCTGACAACCAGACTTACCAAGGGGTATCGTATTCATCTGCATCCGATTAGACAAGAAGCCGACGCCAACACAGTTGGGAAAAGGCTCGGCAGATGATGAGCTATTAGTATTATTTTATTCAGCCACACTTTGCTAAGCCATTTTAGATCACTATAGGTACTCTTAGGAGTAATACTAAGTACTAATAGTTATCTAGGAGTTCTCCTCTCCTTAATTCCCAAGTGTGTCGTTGGGACGTGAGTGCTATAGAATAGTTTAGTATTATCCCAGAATTCTAGTTAGCTGGTGTCATACTGTTTACCAAGAAGTTATCTTGGGTAACAGGCTATGGCCTTGAGCCTTTAGACTTTACAAATGTCTTGGCAACTGTTGAAATGACAAAGGACAGATTTTCATGTCAACCGTTACAATATGACGGCCACCGCTTTTCTAGAAAACCGTAACTTTATTACAACTGTAGTATTAACGTAAAACACAGAATAATAAAAAGTAAGTTCAAAAACTAAAACCCTACTACAGAAAAATCACGCTCGCCGCGGTCGGTCTATAACCAATTAAATTAATATTATTTACCTCCACATTTCCTTCTTTTTAACAATTTAAACATATTTATTTACTTAAATAATATAACACATTGTTGCGTTGATGCTAACGCCATCTGTTATCGATTAGCAGAACTACACGGTACGTCGATTCGTGACAGATTTTTCTAGAACATTCTAAACCCTTCCAGAATATTCTAGATGGTTAAGTGTCGTTTTGCAGCATTCTAGATCATTCCTGTAAGTACTAGAATGTTCTCGAATTATGGCCTCGAACTTTCTAGAAGCCTACACTCGTCATATAAATAGAGGGTTGCCAGTGGTCTATGGCAGTTCAGCTAGGAATGCGATACAGTGAACCTACAGCGAACTAACAGCGAATTACAAGTGATACAGGTGATTCTGTTTAAAGTTTCTGATTACTGTATTTGTGATTGTTTAAATATTGTGTGTCTTTGGTAAAAACTGGCATACATTTATTTATCCCGAGCCCCAGCTCGTAACAATATAATTATACATATTTATAATGTGCTCGTCAAGACCTTTCTTTTGACACCAAACATGTCATTATTATCTCAATTAAATTTTTTTCGTGGTCAGAAATTTACGAGTAAAGTCTACCATATTAAATTTAGGGAGAATTTATATAGCCATGTCACCCGGAGCATTATTACGAATCTATTGAAACCTCATTTATTAAAATCGGTTCAGTAATTTAGGCGCTACGGTGGAACACACGTAAATACATACTTATAATACATACATAGGTACTACATACATACATATATACTGCTAAAATCATAACCCTTCCTTTTGCTTTGCCGTAGTCGCGTAAAAAAAATCTCGAGTTAAGAAAATTATTTCTTTAGACTATTTTTTGTTTTAAAATGTTCGTAATAGTCCGAATTAGGTTTTCATGTAAGTAAAGAAAAATTGGAAAAGTTGCCGGGAGAAAAACTGAAAGTCGATTTTCTGTAGGAATTTTGTATGAATTATTCACAACGACTGTCATGTCAGCTAGTTAGCCAAACAATATCAATGGAAGTAGGATACTTTTCAGACACTGATTTAATTCATAAAAAGCCTTTGACGAACGTTATTACTTTGACAGGGACTTGAGTGATATCACTCAAAATACGTTGAGTGGTTTATTAATGCTGGCCTTAGATAACTAATCTACTAGATATAATGAGGAGATTATCTGGCTACATCTATGTACTGTTTATGTACAAAATTGAAATAGATACCTACAGTCACGATGATTTGTTAATTGAATCAATTCCACCCATTTTACAGGAGGAACATTTATAACTTTGTACAGAATTTTCCAAACTGAAGAGTCAAAATCCTACAACTTCTATTAAAAAAAAAAAAGATTAAAGTATTGACTTTCTTTTTTTCCAGTCCATTGGGATTTGTAGGGTTTCTCAAATAAATACGTTTAAACTATTATTTATGTACCTATAAACAAAGTTGTTTATTAGATAATTTTGATAATGTACTTAATTTTATGCTGAATTCAACCTACATACCTCAACTCCTCCTGTCCTTCACACTCAACTCTATTTTACCAAAATTGTGACTCAAACTAACACTCACACACTCACTCACTTTGTCACTCTTGTGTGGTTTTTCAAATAATTGATACAATTGCTATATTGCGGAGAATACAAATCTATAATAAATAAAAAGAAAAGTCCTGACTGACTCACTGACTCATCAGCGCCCAGCCCAAACCCAAAAGTGTTATTTAAATAGCAACATTTGAGTCAATAAATCGTAATCTTTTTAATCAATATTTTTTTTAAATATGTCTATTTTATGAATGATGCTGCTTATTTATTTTCGTCTCATTGGGTAATAAAGAAGTTTTTTTTTTAAAATAAATCTTGAAAAAGACAAGGTGTGAAATTTTTCGATAATCCTAACAAAAATTATAAACGCGAAAGTGAGTTTGTTTGTTACGACGCTTTCACGCTAAAACGGCTGAACGGATTTGGATGAAATTTGGCACATGGGTAGACCATGACCTGGAAAAGGACATAGGCTACTTGTCATCCTGGATCGCAGACAAAGTCGCGGGCAACAGCTAGTTTTAAAATATTCGCAAACACAGTATATCTACGTCCAGCCTTATTTACTTGTAGAGTCACTTGTCCAGCCCAGTTCTCTTGGAGTCGTCGTGGCCTGGAGGTTTGTGGACCTGCTTTTAAGCAGTTCTTGTACTACGACTGACACCTGTTTCGCATACCATTGTGGCTTTTTACACGACTGCCCAAAAAGGAGTGTAATGTTTTCATCATAACTTTTAAATGCATGAACAGATTTGAACGTATGGGGTATTGTTAGAATCCTTACATCATCCCGAATGACACTGACTATATCAAAAAAAAAAAACAATATGGCGGCAGAATGGCTCCATTTTGAAATGTGAAAAAAAAAACAAATTTTTATCCAATTATTAAGTTGCATAATGAAGCTGCTTAATTTTCTTGAAAATCTTAGATGGTGATTTAAAATATCATGAGGGAATCTGGACTAAAGGCGCCACTCCACGGCAAAGGTTTGAAGGTGTACTTAGCTTCGCTTTGTATGAAAATGTAGGGCGGAGGTTGGCCCACTGCGAGCCACGGCTAAGCTTGCCTAGCTTTGGCTTAGCCGCAAATTAATGGCTGGCAAAAAACAACTGCCCAAGTGCGTGTCGGACCACGCACAATGAAGGGTTCCGTCACTGAAAGGAATTTATCCCAAAAACAAAAGAAGATTCTACGGGCTAGGAGGCATTAATAACCTTATTGGTGATGTTCTTCAGAAAAGTCAGGTGCGTAGTACTCGCAACCGGCGTGCGTATATGATCATAGACATATGAACGTAAACCAGACAAAAGGAGTATAAGGAACGTAGCAGGTGGCGTTCTGTAATTTCTGCCAACCCCCATGGGAAGAAGGCATGAGTTTATGTAAGTATTTATTCTACGGGCTGTTTTGTAACATCTTTTCCATTGCTCAATTCACAGCTTCTCTCTCTGCATTCCTATCAGAAACTGCAAAGATTCTTTACAGCCTGACTGCCAGATCCATGTACCGATAACAATGCATTATCAATTGATAACACGCCCTGCATCCAGTGCCTTATTCAATCACGTATGCTAAATTAGCAGAAAGATAACGTGTCGTTGTTGATCGATAATAATTAATTACCAGTGTGTAATGTGAAAATAATTGATAAGAATGTGGAGCAAGTAAGCGGGTTTGAATTTGGGGAGTCTGTTTACAAGAGATGGAAAAGATTGATGAAGATGTGGAGAGGAGAGTAAATGCGGGAAATAAAGGGAATGGTGCAGTTGATGTTCAAAAAGGCTTGACTATATGTTCACATTTATGTGCTGGTGCCTACGTTTATGTATGGAAGTAAATGTTGGGTGTGGCTTCAGAAGCATGACAGTAGAATAATGCTGTGGAAATGCGATCCTTGCGAAGCATGTGTGATGTGACTATGATTGATTGGCTGAGGAATGATGTGATACGGCAACGGTGCGGTTTAAAAGAAGAAGTAGTGACAAACATTGAAAAGAGTATGCTTAGATGGTTTGGTCATGTTGAGAGGATGAATGAAAGGCGACTAACAAAAGGTATTTACAAGGCAGATGTGAGTGGAAACGCCGGGAGGGGACGCCCTAGGAAGACATAATAGTGACCTTATTGGTGATGTTCTTCAGAAAGGTCAGGTGCGTAGTTCTCGCAACCGGCGTGCGTGTATGAACGTAAACGAGGCAAAAGGAGTGTTTAAGGATTGTAGCAGGTGGCGTTCCGTAGATTCTGCCTACACCCATGGGAAGAAGGCGTGAGTTTATGTATTAATTACGATTTTGTTTTTGATTTGAGTAACTTTTTCTTTCGTTTCAATCTGCCTAGCCTTTTCCCAACTATGTTGGGGTCGGCTTCCAGTCTAACCGGATGCAGCTGAATACCAGTATTTTACATGGAGCAACTGCCTATCTGACTTCCACAACCCAGTAACTGGGTAATATGATACCCCTTTGTAAGACTGGATTGTCAGGCATTAGGGCTTCTGATGACCCGTAACGACTGTCAAAGATCCACGAATGACAGCCGGGACCAACGGCTTAACGTTCTTTCCGAGGCACGGAGTCTCGGTATGTAAAGATGGTCACCCATCCACGGACCAACCCCGGCAAGCGTAGCTTAGCCTGATGGATCGACCCGTGCGGCTGTTATTAGTTAGCCATGAGCTCCTCTAACTAGTAAGAGTAACTTTTTCTTTCTTTTAAAGGAGAAAATATAATACCTAATTATGATCTACGTTGGAACTCGGTTTGGAGGTGCCGAAACTTCCTCTTTTACTTTAAGAGCCTTACATTAACGAAGGGTGAAGTTTCCCTAGCGTTCTTTAGTGCTTATATGTGGACGAAAATGTCCTGCATCTCCTGAACTACGAATTATGTGTTGGATATAGTTTCAACCGACGCGACGTAACTTTGTCGTGAGCTGTAGACAAATACTTTTTAGAAATTGGCAATTCTTACAAAATGGGGTCATTTACCAAAAGGAAAGATTAGAAGTCCTATTGGAGGCGCACAAACTTCCCATTTTACCTTACGAGCCCCTCATTCACGATTTGTGAAGATTACAGTTGGCGTTCTTTTACTTTTCTAAAATGCCATGCGACTCCTAAAACATAAAGGAGCTGCGCCCTAACTGCTTACAATATGACAGCTGTCAAAGGTACGATCGTTTATCATCGGAAAAACCGAAATATAGCGAATAAAATGTGACTATCGACCAATAGACATTGATTTATATTCCCACCTAAATTATTATAGATTGACGCACTAATTCCGACACACCCTTATTGGACCAATCACATTTAAATCGCATCGCGAAAAAGAAAATCAGCTTTTCAGTACATTTATCTACATCAAACACGTCAAAATTTAGGGAGCAGCTGATTTTTTTTTTCGCGATTTCAGGTTTGATCCCATAGTAAAAGTTGTTCATAATGATAAGTACAATGACCCGTTAAGAGGTTGCTGGTGTTTTACCAATAACCCTGTATTATATACAAGTTGTAAAAGGTTTGTAAATTGTTCCTAAACCAAATAATAACTCATTTCCCGCAATTATTTGCACACTGAGCTAGCTAAATAACTTTTGGAGCACGTAATATTTATTGTGGCAACACAATCTTTAAAATAACTACAATTTAATACACGCAGCGGTTACAAGTGATTGTCCAAATATTTCAAGGACGGCTATTTAAAATATCGTTTTGAACGTTTTTTTATCACGCATGTGTACAGTTTATTGAAATAAGTATCTTATTAATAAATAGGTTGACTGCTTTTTGGAATGTGCAATTTATTATATTCGCATCTGCTTCTGTGGTTGCCGTTTGTAGTGGTCGCCCGCGGTCCTTTGGTTTCAAAGTTATTGGTGGAAATCGTTTGAATCCGATTTAAAAAAAAAAAAAAAACGCAAATAAAAATCTTCCCGAGTCCTTCCAGGAACTGTACGATACAAGACAGTTTTATAAAAGAAACTACCTACCCCCCCCCCCCTTTTTCTTTCTTTAATTTCTTTTCTTTTACACTAGAACTGAAGAAAGAGCTGGAGATTCATCAATTCAGACCTCGATAGACTAAGGTCCCAATAGCAATTAGCTGATATCTTTACACGGTATCAGTGGAAGATTGCTCTAAGTCAGAATATCTGGCCGGCGAGCATGTGTTGAAGGACCTTTTTTTAATGATTACTAACAAGAATTACCTACACATGGCAAAACTATCATCGGAAAGCACGTTAAGCCGTTGGTCCCGGCTGTCATTCGTGGATCTTTAACAGTTGTTACGGGTCGTAAGACGCCCGAAAGCGTGACAACCAGTCTTACCAAGGGGTATCGTATTACCCAGTTACTGGGTTGTGGAGGTCAGATAGGCAGTCACTCCATATAAAATACTGGTATTCAGCTGCATCCGGTTAGACTAGAAGCCGACCCCAACATAGTTGGGTTTTCCCAAAGGCTAGGCAGATTGATTGACAAAATTACCAAGAATCGCAAAAAAAAAGACAAACACGACCTTTAGAACCACACCTATCCGACGAATTGGTAATTGGATTTAGAATCTCTTAGGTAGATTCTGCTGTTCAGTTTAAATAAAATGATCGTTTCGTCGCCACTTACGGCGTCCGCAGGATGACATGAACGACTGCAAAGACGGACCACATAGCAATCATTGTGATGTTAGGTATAAACAATAGAATTAAATCATTAACGTCGTTGAAAAAACTAGGTCTAACTAACTTAATAAGGCGTGCAGCCGTTGAAACCGGTTACTATGCGATCTTAAATATTATGTTAGCAACGTATTTCTGATACCTACTGATATTCGGAGTGGTCTGTAGTATTCTAGAATGATATCATCATCTGGCTTTTAGGAATCAATAAACAGAACTTCCGCACGCGACCTTATTTTGGCAGGAAATCTACAATTCTAGATAATTTCTTGATTCTACCAGGGCTTACCATGAGACAAGGAGGCTAAACAGAGTCCCTATGGCTGGTTTCGCAAAATGGGAGAAAGAGGACTTTGCTTAGCAGTTAACTGCAATAGTTAGGCTTTGAACATTCTTGTAACCTTCATTGTATTTGGCTCGTAAAACTAAACTAGGTATCCGTCTAGTCTTTTTATCCAAATCCAGGCATAACTAGGATTTGTGCCAATAATGGCTTTTTTCATTTCATTGTTTGACCAACGAAATGTAAATTTATTGGCGTTGAACTGACCGATATTGACCAAAAAACGGGATATTGGACTGCCAAGTGCGTCTTATTTGAAATCCCTTATCCCAATTTATTTGGGATCGGCGCAACATGTCTCCTTCTTCCATACTTCTATATTAGTCGTCATCTCAGAAGTCAGCCCTGTTCCTAGCCAAATCACCTTTCACACATTCCATCCATCGTTTCGTTGGTCTTCCCCTACTCTTTTAGCCATTAAATGAGCATTAGTTTACTCTCTCTTACCCCACAGGCCACGTTAACGGATCATACCGAGGTGAAAAGATTATCCATTCAGCAAGGTTGCCTCGACTGAAAGCCGGCAAGTCGGCAACTTAATTAAAAATAAGTAGTCACCGGAGTGCCGTAGATACTTGAATAAAATAAATAGGCACGTCTTATGTACTCTAGACTTAGGTATTATCTGCTCGTAAAAGATAAAAAAACCTAAAGTTAACAACAACTAACTAGCTAACTTTGTGAGCTAACAAAGTTCTTCAAATTGATTCCATTGTATAGTTATTTAAATTGTTGCTTTTACTAGCCGTTGTCCCCGGCTTCGCCCGCGTGGATGTCGGAAATAATCCCACGGGAACCTACTACCGGGATAAAAAGTATCCTATGTGTTAATCCAGGTTATAAACTATCAGTGTGCCAAATTTCATCCAAATCCGTACATCCGTTTTTACGTGATTGAGTAACAAACATCCAAACATCTTCACAAACTTTCACATTCATAATGTTAGTAGGATAGTAGGATTCCTTTCGAGATTAAGCAATATTATAGTCAGGTGTTGGTCATTGTTGGGAATAATAGTGGTCTGAGCGGTTTACACAATGGTTTGTGATGGAACATGTTCCAAGCTTCAATTTCTTTGGGAATCCCTTGACGGCTGCATCTTTGAACGACCTATTGTGCAGCATTAGGCTTCGATAGCGTAGTGTGGGACGCCCCCCAGCTAGATGGACCGATGACCTGAAGAAAGTGGCTGGGGCAGACTGGATGCGGAAGGCGGAGGACAGGGTGTCGTGGCGCAACCTTGGAGAGGCCTATGTCCAGCAGTGGACTGCGATTGGCTGAGTTGATTGAGGCTTCGATCAATAATAATCGAAGATAGTAGATTATTTGGAAGAATATAATAGCAACTATGCGGTTTAAAAGAAGATGTAGTGACAAAAATTGAAAAGAGTATGCTTAGATGGTTTGGTCATGTTGAGAGGATGAATGAAAGGCGACTAACAAAAGGTGTTTTTCCAGATATGAGTGGAAACGCCGGCAGGGGAACGCCCTAGGAAGACATATAGTAACTTTATTGCTGATGTTCTTCAGAAAGGTCAGGTGCGTAGTTCTCGCAACCGGCGCCGGGGCGTGCATGTATTATGACCAGATGTTTGAACGTAAACGAGGCAAAAGGAGTACCTATGTAACCACTACATTATCTTCCTAGGGCGTCCCCTCCCGGCGTATCCACTCACATCTGCCTTGTAAATACCTTTTGTAAGTCGCCTTTCATTCATCCTCTCAACATGACCAAACCATCTAAACATACTCTATCAATTTTTGTCACTACATGTTCTTTTAAACCGCACCGTGCCGTATCATATCATTCCTCAGCCTATCAATCATAGTCACTCCACACATGCTTCGCAAGGAGCACATTTCCACAGCAAATATTCTTCTTTCATGCTTCTTTTGCCACACACATCTACCTATGTTTACTAATCTTAATATATATAATTCTTCTGTACGTGTGTTTGTCACCTAACTCCTCCTAAACGGCTGGACCGATCTAGATGAAATTTTGTGTGTATATTTCAATGGGTTCCCGGATGGTTTGTAAACAAAATTGGACCCGGTAGGTGGCGCTGCAGTCGGGTTCTAGGATCGTTCAGACAGGACAACGTCTGTCGGGTCCGCTAGTATAATATAATAATCTATCTATGCTATGTAATAAACCAGAAGATTAAGAATATGAATTAGGAAAATTCATATTCTTAAATTATATGCTATTTCAAATCACGCTATGACCCTTAGGAGCCGAGCAAAAAGAAAAAAAAGTTAGAAAGGACGCTACGAGAAAACGAAGTAATAGCGCGGCCGGCCGATGCGAGGCGACGCGACGCGGTGGGTCGGGGAACAAGACCATTTTACGCGGATGAAGTCGTGGGTTGAAGCTGGTCTGGTGATAAAATATATTAGGTCTTTACCTATGAAATTGCCGTTCTGCAGTACTGGCCATTTCAAATCAAAATCATTTTTGTTTGGCTAAGAATTCTAATTTCAAATTAATTTTATTTTAAAAACATGGATTTTTTTTTCCAAAGTAGTCATTTGTTTATTGATTAGTGTTACATTTTCATCGCATTTAAATCTTTTTCGTCATCATGGATACGTTAAAAATTCGAGTAATTATGGAATATGAGTACCGTCGTGGCAGCAACGCGGCACAAGCGGCACGCAACATCAACGACGTTTACGGAGCTAACACTACAAACCAACGCACCACTTGTTATTGGTTTGCTCGCTTCCGTTCTGGAAATTTCGACCTGAAAAATGAACCTCGCGATCGTCCGAAGACTTTGATCGACAATGACGAATTAAAGGCGATTGTGGAAGCTGATGATACACAATCTACGGCTGAATTAGCAGCAGCTTTCGACGTTAGCGTCAAAACAATATTGGTCCATTTGCGTCAAATTTGCAAGGTAAAAAAGCTTGACAAATGGGTGCCCCACGAACTCAATGATCGCCAGCGCGAAGTACGCGTCGAGACGTGCCTTGCACTGCTCAACAGACACACAAATGAAGGAATTTTGAACCGCATTGTTACCTGCGATGAAAAATGGATTCTGTTTGATAACCGCAAGCGCTCAGCAAGTTGGTTGGATCCTGGTTCAGCACCTAAACAATGCCCTAAACGAAAACTTACCCCTAGAAAAGTGATGGTCACTGTTTGGTGGTCTAGCGCCGGTGTGATTCATCACAGCTTCTTACCGAACGGGTTGAGCATTACTTCAGATGTGTACTGTGAAGAACTGAACACAATGATGGAGAAGCTGGCACATCTCCAACCAGCATTGGTCAATCGCTCGTCTCCGCTGCTCCTGCACGACAACGCGCGACCTCATACTGCACAGCAGACAGTCTCCAAGTTGCAAGAACTGGGGTTGGAAGCTCTCCGTCATCCGCCCTACTCACCAGACCTTGCACCTACAGACTACTACTTTTTCCAGAATTTGGATAACTTCTTGGCGGGAAAAAAATTCAATACCCGAGAGGCAGTACAAAATGCCTTTGAAGAATTTGTTGCCTCCCGTCCAGCTGATTTCTTTAAGAAGGGCATCAATAAACTGCCATTGCGTTGGCAAAGATGCATTGATTGCATGGGTGATTACTTCGATTAATACAAATAAAAAATGCATGAAAAAAATTCGTTTAAATTTTTTCATACAAAACGGCAATTTCATAGGTATACCTATTATTTGTTGTAGCAATCTATACTGATGTCACAATGTTTGCCAAGCTTAGTTTTTGTGTGTTGTTCTTATGAAAAGCCCATATACAGGGTGAACCAGAAAGGTGTGGTCTAAAAGGGACTGAACAACTTTCTTCATGGGACCAACATCCTAATCGAAAAAAAAAATATCAGCTGTTCAATATACATTATCCTACTCAACCCAAATGTATGGGATGGCTGATAATTTTTTCTCGATCACGATGTTGGTCTCATGGGGAAAGTTGTTCAGATTGACGCTCTGTACCACACCCTGTATATTATGTGTGTATATGTGACCGGGAATGATTTAATACTATGACTGAATCAAATCCTACATTCATTACAACACCACCATATCTAAAGCCTATGATTATTTACAAAAACCAGCTCATAAATTATTAAAACTAATTTACATGTCAACTTAATGAATATCTACGAAATGCATTAACTGTATAATTTGTAGTCAATTATGTATTGCATAAATTATATGAAGTCTTTTGTTTAGAGGTTATTTACAGAATATTCTAAAGCAACTTATGGTTAGCAATTTAAAGTATGAATATTTAAAATGCTCTTCAGAATGTGAATATATAGTGTGAATGACAGCTGCAAGGTTGAAAAATATCTTGTTATTTTAACAAAATTCCTAAAGAATTGGACTCATTAATATAAAATTACATACAGGTATAAAAAAGAAGGGTTTAATTGCTAGGGGGCATGATAAAATATTTTTTGACACCTTTTAATGGATAATTACGAAGTATCTACAAATGCAATTCTGCATCCAGTACCTGCGTTGTTGGTCTAGTGGTTGCAAGCGCTACTGCTGAGCAGGAGGTTCTGGGTTCGATTCCCGGTTCGGCCAAAGTGATATATAGTTTTTCCATCTGGAATTTCTCAGTAGTAGCCCAGTCTGGATTTGTGCCCGGTAGATGTCAATAGGCTCGTCCCCTGTTAAATGGGACTTGATATATAACTGGCGAAATGTGGGTGTACTATCTGTACGCTTCTGCCTAACCCTTTGGGGCATGTGGTGTTATATATAATTTTAACTTTGTTTATTTGGTACAGAATATCACAGGACACTGCTCACTAAACAAACACTTCCACACAATGGGAATAACGGACAGTCCTCTGTGCAGGGCCTGTCTGGAGGCTGAGGAAACCGTAACGCATGTGCTCTTTGATTGCACAGGCGTCACCCAGATTAGAACAAAAACTCTTGGAACACCCAGATCTTTCGCAGATGTTTTGAACAGACTTGGAGACTTGATCGACTTCTGGAATGAGGTGGGTTGGTTGGAATAACCCCCCACTCCCCCCGAAGGCCGCTATGGCCCACGCACAATGGTCCACATGAAGGACTAAGTGCGGAAACCATACCTTCTAACTAGAACTAGAACTAGAACTTGGTACAGAATAAGTTAATATCTGTACTTAAGGTGACTGTGATGTGAATCTCTATGTATGAATGTTATCATGCTAGCTATGTTGTAGGCTTTAATAGCTGCAGTAATCATTCAAAATAGACAGGATTACACTGACTCATACATAAGAAACAAACACAACTACATACATAATTATGATTCGATGTTTGCTTTATTTGAAAAAAAAAAAACCACGTTAGTTTTAGTTGTTCACATTATTTGGCATAATTTATTTATTTATTTATTTCATTTGGGAAAACAAACAGTAGTATACTAATCATAAACAGTGTTGTCGTAATATTAAAACTTTACAAATATACTACCCATAACATTATCCACAGATTACTACATTATATAATAAAAACAAGCTATTAGCAAACGTGAACTGTAGCAGGGCTACCTTAATGAAAAAGTAGTTCTAAAAGATGAAACAAACAAATAAATTCATGCGTGATATACAATACAGGTCCCTAGCCTATTAATAATGATTGTGTGCCTATGGAGCCTACAGCCGATCCTTGAGAATTTTAACAATATCAGTTTTAAATTTGTTTTTTTTTTTTAATCTGCTTAGGAATAATATGACATTACTTACTTATTTTTTTTGAAGTCGTAAAGTTTTTTTTTTTACATCAAAATCTTTATTGGCTATAATTGTAATCTTTATATTTTGTTCTCAGGATCATCAGTGAGCATTGTGAGCATGTAGTATTCCTTACTAAAAATCTTTATTTTTATATATCACATATGTAGTATAGCCAGATAATGTGCCAATTTTGAATAATAGGTTCATAAAAGAACTGACCAAAATTTATAACATTTAATAGAATAGTATACTCTTTAATAAGTACACCATATGAATTACAGATATTAAAAGAAGTGTTTTACTTATGTACCTAGCATCCAAGGTTCAATTCTTTGCTATTGAATGACCTTCAACTAATACCGAGATTTAGCAGCGTACATACACTTCCTTGTTACATGTTCTTGTAAAACTATGATGGCTGGAATTTTAAGTGACGGACTGAAAGACGGAGGGACTATGATTTATCTACATAATTATCTTAGTAATAAACTGTGTACAAAGTAAAAATACTATGTTCATGTCTCATTTAGAGTTATGTGGTGGAAAAAATAAAGGTTGGTCAAAGCTCGGGGGGGGGGGGGGCAACTGCCCCTGCTGTCAGTATGTTTTCTATGAGAAATTTTTACAATTATTATATTATGGGTTTCCACAGTGGCATTGTTTCCAATAAAACAGTTTTTGCAACAGAAAGAGACCCTGAGCTCATTAAGATGACAGGCTTTTGAGAGTAACAGACTGTAGGAATTGTTTTTTAGAAACAAAAAAAAATAAATGAATGTGAATGAATGTTGATGATGTAGAAATGAATAAATCCTACTAATCACATCACACTCATATTATAAAAAGGCGAAAGGGCTACTAACACATAGGTTACTTTTAACCGCAGGCCGTAGCTAGTAACCACACTAATATTATAAAGTAGGAAGTTTGTGAGTGTTTGTATGTTTGTTACTTCTTCACACTCAAACGGCTGGACCGATTTGGATGAAATTTGGTATGTAGGTAGCTTATATCCTGGATTAACACATAGGCTGCTTTTTATCCTGGTCTATGCGGTTGAAACTGTGGTGTGCAGCTAGTATAATAAATGCGAAAGTTTGTGAGGATGGATGCATGGCTGTTTGTTACTCTTCCATGCAAAAACTACTGAATGGATTTTGACGAAATTTGGCACACAGATATTTTATAACCTGGATCACATAGGATAGGTACTTTTTATCCCGTTATTCCTATGGGTTCCAGACTTATGCGGGAGAAAAAGCGGGGCGCTGCTAGGTAATAATGAATAAATAATGAGCAATAGCAGATTTGTGTGGACCGGCCATAAAAATTGTGTGGCTCAAAAGAAATAATGATAGAATTTTTATTGGTTAAGTAAGTTTATTTGAATGAATAATGAATATAAGTGAGGATTTTTTATTAAGTAATATTAATTTAATTATAGAAGTAGGCTGCAGGAATTATATTCTGAGGAGTATGACCAATCTTAGAATATTCTTCAGCATTTCAAATCATTCCCATTTAATTTATTTATAGAGCCACTTTGATGTAATAGTAGTGCATATTGAAATATTTCCCAATGATATAATTTATATTTCTGGCAATGTTCCAACCATATGTTTGAGTAGATTTTTGTTTTGTTTAATTAAAAGCTGATTCTGTTCCACCACAAAACATGTAAGTACCTACTTGCCTATTAATAAATTGCTATGAAATTTATTTCTGTATAGGTATATGTTAAAGAACAAATCAATGACCTTAACCTTTCTATGAATAAATTCATCAATTACATTACTATAGCAAAAATGTTCTCAGTGCCAAATCAACCCGCGGTAGGAAAAATAATACGGCTTCCCAACTTATTGGCTACTCGTTGGTATTACAAAGCACGTTAGCCTTCGACGATAGCAGCAAACAGGTTTTATCGCAGCGCAGACACTAATAAACCTTAATTACCTTCATAACAAACACTAGTGCCGCCAAAATTGCAAGGAAAAAGGGGTGTCTTCTGCGACAAAAATGAATCTATTTAAAAAATATATCACTAGCACATACGTAAAACTTGGCACTGTCAGCCAGCAATAAACGTGTTTAATAACAAAAATATGCAATATACTTACGTAATACACTTTAAATAACAGTCAGAACACAAACATCACAGAGGTAATTGATTTTGGATATCGCCGATCCGATTTTTTTTTTCACACACTAGATTCGCTAATAAAAATAATTATCACAATGAATTTTTATTTACAGTTTATTAATGGTGTTCACTTCTTACACGTACAATTTATAGTTCATTTTAGTAATAATTGATCTAATTTAGAAATAAACTCGTTAATATGAAACACCATTTTGAAAGATTGAAGAAAAGATCGTCAAGGATTTTTCCCCTTCTTTCATGTCAACTGTTTGCGTCATTGCGGCAATTTGACGTTTGTTGCACTGGGGTTACCAGAAATTATTTAAAAATTGACCACTCGGTCAAGTGGTAGTTTGATTAAAATGATGATCAGCCATTGATAGAAATGAATAAAATGTAAAGATAAAATAATTAAAGTAAACTTCTTTTTATTCGCACTTATTTATTTCTTTAATCAAAATTACTACTCCATTCATTTTTGTTATTTACAGTGTGGACAACTGAGTAAAATTGCGATAGTAAAATAGTATAAATAAAAATAAATAAAATTTTCTTACAAAATGACGTCGTATTTTAATTATTTAGAAATAGTTTGATTTCGGTTTTACTGCTTGACAAAACATCGTGATTTCTTTATTATGTTTGTGTAATTTTATCATTATATCAAATTTTATCATTAGATTTTGAACTTAAATTTCAACATTTTAAGGTTTAATATCGTTTGGAGAAATTTGACAGTTTGGTATAACCTGATGTGCTGTTGTCTGTACATATAATTATACACATAAACCTTCCGTATTCCGGAAGATTTATGTAATAGGTACTCTAAATGATCTTGAAAACCTCACTAAAATCTATTGCAAAGTTTAGAAAAACAACGCCGTCACACAGACACGAAAAGCAACTTTAATTTATATTACGTACAGATAAAGAAGCCTGTTTTAGTTTTTCCTATTATATACTATTTACTTCTACGTATATGGGAAATTTAATATATTAGCAACATTATTTCTCCCGCATATTATTGAAGTTGCGTTCGTAAATTGCAATTTTCATGACAAAGTTGCGTTCACAAATTACACAGCAATAATATTATAAACCATGTAATTTTATATTTTGAAACTACGAAGTGTAAGCTCAGTCTACATAGTAATTTACTACTGCAATAATGAAATCGTAAATTTTATCTTCAATTTTCTCTGTCGGACAAATGCTTGTGTATTTCGGGAACTCCGGTTAAAATGATTCAATTTATTTACAACGTAAACAGCATTGTTGATGTTATCTCAGAAACCGTGACATAACTTGTATGTTGAAAACCTAGGTAGGTATGTCACGAATTTGGAGATAAACTCATCAGCAGGATGGTTAAGATCTTCGTCTTGATAATATCAGCTCCTCGTTATGATAATATTTCGTGACTATTTTCAAACCATTTATGCAATGATGACCTTAAAGATATAATTCTGTTAGTCTTACATGTTGTGTCATCGTAAGTTGTTACTACAGAAGGTAGGGCCGTCAAGGCCAGACCTGGGAAGGGCCTAAATTAGGTAGGTAGGCATCATAATTGTGTCATTAGATTTATAGTGCTATGACGGCATTTTGACGGAAGGCTAGGTATTTATCAGGGTATACCCTACATAATAATTTTATCTTCATTAATTTGAATGTGTTACTCTTCTAAAGTTCGGCCGTCGAGTTTGCGTTCTTGACACCTGTCAGTTTCATAGGTACATAACGAATATGTGTTTTGCGAATTTGATCCTTACAATTACTTGAAATTGTCCAACTGACAGATGTCACGAAAGCATTCTCTGGACGGCCGGACTGTAATCGTATTACTTAAGCTTAGGTTATGCATTACTATCGAGTTTATAAGCCTCAGTCAATCAAACCCTAGTTCACTGCTGGACACAATGATATTATATGTAGAAAGAGGTAGATAGGTTACACACGCTCCGCAAGTGGCACGTCAAAATCTGGCTAATTAGCCACATTTTCGTCGTCTTGTCTCTTTTCCGCTCCCGATAATTAAGACATGCCGTCCTACTTCCACATGTCATCTAATCGTACGAAATTGTGCCGTTTTTGAACACTGAATGTTGGGTCGGTAACCTATCTACGTCTTTTTACGTATAATATCATTGGCTGGACATAGGCCATTATCATTCGAGTTGCGGCCCAACTCCCGGTTTTCCGACTTGCGCATCAGTCTGTCCCAAGTTCCGAACCGACTCTGCATGGTTGTCGGTCCATCTAGCTGGGGGATATGCCACGCCACGCTTGTCGATTTGTGGTCTTCACTCAAGGGCTCGTCTGATCCAACAGCCATCGATACTTTTCACGATGTCCGAATAGCCACTAGGTAAAAAAAAATAAAATTCTTTATTGAACAAAAAACACAGCATGACAAAAACATTTAGTGCGATAATACCTACATTAGTAAAATACTGTGTCGTAGGAATTAACGCCCACCTCAGGAAAAGGACGATAGCGTTCTAGAATTTATACTAAACACAGGAGATAGATTACAAACTAGAATAATAGGTTAAAAATGTGAATATGTGTAGGTACGAGCGAATGTATTATGTGCGTGTGAGTGTTTGCATAGGTATGTGAGTATGTGTGTGTGTGTGTGTGCGTGAGTGTGTCTTAATTTATATGTTATGAATCTATTTCGGAATGAAGAGGTCGATATTGGAAACAAATCAGGGTTTGACCAAGCTCTCCAGCACCCTAATTGCGTAACACACTATCGATCGGAATTTTTATCATTTTGAAACAAATTGCTAATCCATTGCTTCATATGTTCGAAAAATTTGTCTGTTCGACAACGTAAAAAAAAGCAATGAATGTTGTTGAACTGTCAAAATGAAACAAACTCCGATTGATAATGTGTTACGCAATTAGGGTGCAGGTCTTCATAGGTGAGGGTTTGAAGCCAGTCATCAGTGAGTTTTTACAGTCCCTATAAGAACGAGAATGGATATGGAGTACACTGTTTACCATGTACAGCCTCGAACTAAAGAAAGGTAGGTACTTACCGAATAAATTCAAAAATGGAACAGAATTTTTAAGAAATTATCTGCCAAGTAAGTTAATGTGAAACAGGCCCAGGCCATGCATGAATGTTGATGTCTGTGTTAGTGTTATCCTATCATATGGAAGGAAGTTTTTAACGATTCAAAACTAAGAAAACTTCATAAATATCTCCAAAAATATTTATTTAAGTATTTTATCTTAAGTATAATTAATTTATAATACAATATTTACTTAGTAAATAAGTAATTAGTTAAAAAAACATACCTAAGTAGGTATTAGGTACATGAGTCTTACAAAAACTAAATAGGTAAGTAGGTACTGGCTTTTACAATAATTATTGGTAATTATCTTACTACCTATTAATAGGACATATGCACTACAATCTTACCAGGGCAGGGCCCCAAGTCTGCTATTTTTTATAGTCGTCATTCCAACAATCAATCAATGACATCAATCAATCAATCAATTCTGACACTATTGTATCTAATACCTAGCAGACTTGAGGCCCAGAGTCTACGACTACGCAGAGTCGCAGAGTAGGTACGCAACATTTGCTACGCCCTGCAGGCCTACGCCATTACGATAAAAAATAAAAAATAAAAAAAAACCTGAATAAAACCATAGCATACCCAATTGTAGTGTACCTAGATGTAAGAAGAATACTTTTGGTACTTCATCCGAGTAGAGGAGATTTTTTATTTGGAGAATTAAAAGTAATTTATTTGGTATAGGTACCAACTATGCTTATGTGACCCTCGAAAGAAATGCAGGTAGGTAAACATGAAGTGAAAACATTGGTAAACAAACAGAGCTTGAAACCTGCTTCCAATGCACGATGAATAATATGACTGATTACTAAATACTTATAGCAAATTATACAAGGTCAAATTAGACGCGATGGGTATCGCCGATATCTAAACATGATACCTATATAGCAAACCAGGAATTATTTTGATGATTTTTTTGTTAGAAATATCAGCTTAAAAAATCTGTTTTTTTTGTGTGTAGGTAAACATCACAGACGTAATAGCTAAACACGATAAAACAAAAAAAAACAAAAAAAAAACAGCGGTCGCTTATAATTATAACCGTACAAAAAAAAACATCAATTTTTTTTTTCATTTTTATTATCGTATCTAAAATACTATACCATCTCATCTGGAGTTTCGCTAGTTAATTTAATTTGACCCTGTATATGTTTTTTTATTCCGACCTCTACGCGGACGAATCCGCGGGCTGTCTGAAAGTCTGGATTTCTGGACCTCGGAAGACGGAGCTAAAAGATTAATTCTAACGAGTAGAAGTATTTCAAAGCATGCACTCGGGAATGTGTTACCAAACCCACAAATGAAAAGGTGGAGGAAACGTACAAAATATTTCACAATAACAACACACAATATATTACATATAGTGGTCAGTTGTAGTAGACAAGTACCCATGACATGACGTGTGACATGCTTTACAGTGTCAGGTTACAGTTGTATCGAAGTCAACATGTTGCATCTGTGACATGATAACTGAGAACTAGCACCGTTGAATAACACACACGCGTTACAGACCGTAGATATTTTATGGACCACTTTGTTTGGTATGGTATTACCATAATATGAAATAGTCAAATTAAATTTTGAACTAGGCAAGAGATTATTTCTAATTGGGTAACTAGTATTTAAACACACATCAAAAATTACCAATTCTTCCCAACATACATCAAAAATACTGTTTGCACAACAAAATTTGCATGACTAAAAAAATTAAACTTAACGGACGTAAAAATATCGCGGCGGGATTTTATCGCGCACTGGATTTTCAACTCTCGGTGTTGAGCCGAGCTCTGAGAATCCAACCTAACAACAAAAGAGTGCATTCCAGCGTGTTGGATTTTCAACTCTCGGTGTTGAGCCGAGCTCCGAGAATCCAACCTAACAACAAAAGAGTGCATTCCAGCGTGTTGGATTTTCAACTCTCGGTGTTGAGCCGAGCTCCGAGAATCCAACCTAACAACAAAAGAGTGCATTCCAGCGTGTTGGATTTTCAACTCTCGGTGTTGAGCCGAGCTCCGAGAATCCAACCTAACAACAAAAGAGTGCATTCCAGCGTGTTGGATTTTCAACTCTCGGCGCTAAGCAGAGCGTTGAAAATCCAGTGCGCGAAAAAAAATAGCCGCGATATTTTTACGTCTCTGCGAATGTCGGCTTATGCAATTACTCCGCGCTGGTCTTCTGGACCTCTATTCTAATCCGGAAACACCAAGTCTTTTTCTAGATGGGCCAATATGGCGCATAGCGGGTTGTCAGTCTCGGTGTCGGTGTATATTAACACGGAATCTTTTAATAAGTATGTTTCTACTTACTCTAGAATTTTTAAGAATACTTGTAAGGCAGCTAAAGCTTTATACATTAGCAACAAGGTTAAATCAGCAGAGAATAAAATTAAGACAGTTTGGAAAATTATCAATAATGAAACTAATAGGATCAAAAAGCATAATTTTGATTACACACTGGAGACGTCATGTGGTCTCATTTGCGATAGCAAAGAAGTTGCTCAAGAATTTGTAAATTTCTTTACCAGTATCCCACTTAAAACTACTGAAATATTAAACTCCTCGCCCTCACTTTCTTTTGATTTAGTAAAGGCGAACGTTTCGGCCTGCCCGATTGAATTTAACTTTAAGCACATTAACCCCATAACAGTAATAAAAGCTTTTAAGCAAATTAAGATCAAACCGACCGAAGATCTTTGGGGAATGTCTATTAAAGTCTGTACCTCCATAATTGAGACTATAGCGCCTTACTTAGCCTTAATATTTAATTTGTGTGTGGATCAGGGAGTTTTCCCGGATTTAATGAAATACAGTAAGGTAATACCACTTTTTAAATCCGGGGACAGTAAGGACACAAATAATTATAGACCCGTATCCGTGTTGCCAGTTTTCAGCAAGGTTTTTGAAAAAGTAATGCTTAATCAAATGCTCAATCATTTTAACACGAATAAAATACTTCACGATCAACAGTTTGGTTTCACCAAAGGACGTTGTACGACCGACGCCGGTGTAACCTTATTAAAACACATTTTTAACGCGTGGGAAGAGGCCCAAGACGCCATAGGAATTTTTTGTGACCTCTCCAAGGCATTTGATTGCGTCGATCACGAAACTCTACTCTTGAAACTTGAGCATTACGGACTTGGAAAACTTGCGCTCAGTTTAGTAAAATCTTATTTAAATGATAGACAACAGCAAGTTCAAATAAATGGTATCACTTCACTTGGTTTAAATGTAAAAATGGGTGTTCCACAAGGCTCAATATTGGGTCCTTTCCTCTTTTTAGTGTATATTAATGATTTACTCCATTTATTAAAAAATCAACCACAAATGGTGTTATTTGCTGACGATACTTCCTTGATTTTTAAGGTAGGTAGACGTGATACAAATTTTGACGAAGTTAATAACGCCCTACTGCAGGTCCAAAATTGGTTCACTGCTAATAATTTAGTATTAAATGGGAAAAAAACTAAGTGCATTAGATTTTCTTTACCAAATGTAAAAAGTAGTGATTGTGAGATAGTATTGAATCAAGAGAAACTAGAATTCGTCGATAAAACCGTTTTCTTGGGGATCACGCTCGACTCTAGGCTACAATGGGGTCCTCATTTAACATCACTTGCAGGACGGCTAAGTTCAGCAGCATATGCTGTCAGAAAAATCCGTCAATTTACTGATGTAGATACTGCGCGGCTAGTCTATTTTAGTTACTTTCATAGTATCATGTCTTACGGTATTTTACTTTGGGGACGGGCTGCAGACATCGAGTCAATTTTTATTCTGCAGAAAAGAGCCATTAGAGCCATATATAATCTCCGCAAGCGCGATTCTCTAAGGGAACTGTTTAAGGAAATTAACATCATGACGGTACCTTGTCAATATATCTACGAAAATATCATGTACGTAAGGAAAAATTTACATCTTTTTAGTAAAAGAGGTGAAAGGCATAATTATAGTACTAGAAAAAGGGACCTATTAGCTCAACCAGGTTTCAGACTAGCTAAAGTAGACACGTCGTTCATGGGATACTGTTTAAAATGTTACAATAAAATACCTCCACACATACTTCAACTCAATGAGACTAAATTCAAAACTTGTATAAAACGCACACTATGCAGGCAGGCATATTATAAGTTTGGGGATTACATAACCGATAAAAATGCTTGGCTCAATGCTGGTCCTGCTCCACAACCACAACTAATTAATTAACATTTGAAGATACTGTTGGAGATGCTGAAGATTGTAAGACTATCATTGCATTGTATAGACTCAATCTCCTTTGTATTATATAATTGCATAGCACATGTGTGAGTACTATGTACATACTCTAAAGCTACCATTTACTGGGTACGTCTTTGTTTGACTTGAATGTGCCCTGGCGACTGAGAGTATGTGACGCTCACACTAATGTCTCGCTGATGGTGGCGCGTGTTGGATCATTTAGCCAATCCATGCGTCAGGTTCGTGAATAAGCGCTGTCAGTGAAGGCTGGGCATGCCTTAGCGGTCAGGGCTTATTTTAATTTAATTTAAATATTTGAATTGTTTTTTTTAAGGACGCTGTTAACGTTCTGCATCGTTCTCACATATGAAATTTCAACATGAATGATGTAACCATTATTTTGTAACCATATCTTGATTTAAAAGAGTGTCCGTGGAGTTTCTTGCCCGTTCTTCTCCATAGGTACCTACTATGCTTTGGAATGGGCGCCTAGCTTCATCTTTCTGACTGACCGACCCCTTGACAATTCAAAAGTGCCTGTAATTGGTTTAATTGAAATAAATGCTTTGAGTTTGAGTTTGAGTTTGTCAATCTTGCTGGCAGGCTACTTTTATCATCACCGTCAAATGCACATATCCGCTATAAAATACTATACCAATTTTGTACACTATTGTATATATTGTATGAGGGGTTCTAGCACGCGTCCATCGATCGGGTTAGCTACGCTTGCCGCGGTCAGTCCGTGGATGGGTGACCATCTTTAACATACCGAGACCCGTCCGTGCCTTGGAAAGCACGTTAAGCCGTTGGTCCCGGCTGTCATTCGTGCATCTTTGACAGTCGTTACGGGTCGTCAGAAGTCCAAAAGTCTGACAACCAGTCTTGCCCAGGGGTATCGTTTTACCCAGTAACTGGGTTGTGGAGGGCAGATAAGCAGTCGCTCCATGTAAAATACTGGTAAACATGGTTGGGAAAAGGCTAGGCAGATTGACTACGTAAAGATTTCCGTCTCATCCCCACTGTTAACATCAGTCAACCTCTTCCAATAAACATTCTCCTCTTTCAGCCCTTTCACCCCCAAATAGAACGGATACTCCATTGTCGTGGCCAAATAGAAAATACCCCTTTTTCTTCTATCTATACTCAAACCCATGACAATAGTTTCCACAGGAACATTGCTATAACACCCAGAATCCCTCGCCTGCTGAATATTTTTACACTTCATGCCAATAAACTTTCTAGGATTCTTCAAAGCTGACACCCATAAGGGTAGGACCCTGAAGTGACTGCAAGTTGTCGTGCATGGGTAGATGCTGATATCCGAAGGTTGGTACTCCCCACCATTGACGTAAATATCTAAATGTCCCATAGGTGTAGCCATTCCATAACCATCAATGTTCGTATGGATTACTTGGACGAAATCTGCGTCTGAAGCATCGAGACGATCTTTTGGTCCTAAGTTCCGAAAACATGGTCCTGAAGGTTCTAATGCAGATATGGTGGATATGTTTCGGCCTGTCATGGTGTGGAAGTGTTTGGCTATGAAGCTGGCTGTGTGGCAGCCTAGGCTGAAACCTAGGATTTCTAGTTTTGATGGGTCCAGGCCGTATTGTGTGAGCTGGACCAGGATTTCGGCGACGTGCTTGCCTACGGGACGCATGAGACGGGTTGCTCTGAAATTAATAATACGAAACGTTACGACACTGCTTCAAATCATCGAACATGTTGTTACAAACTGGAAGGTGTAAACTTCTAAATATCAAATGATTGGACTAAATTTTTCTTCAAACTATATTTTAATTTTAAACGCAAACATAAGTCCGTCAATAGTTTCGCTATGTCCGTCCGCACTTTAGCTCAGAGACTCTTAGTACTAGAAAGCTATAATTTGGCATGGATATACATATTCATCACGCCGACAAAGTAGTAAAATAAAATCATGAAAAAATTTTTTTTTAAGGTACCTTCTGTACACGTAAAGTGGGGATGTTTTTTTTCCGTCTACCCCATGGTGTGGGGATGGGTTTTTCAAAAATATTGCGGGTTTGTGAAAACAATTTTTCGATTTAGGGATCCGTTTCTGAAATATTAGTTATGTTATTAGTTTATTATTGTTGTTTAATTTTTTTGTTTCTTTAAAGTGCTTTGTTAGAGTCAAGTGTCCCCTCCCCCTGCCAGCTAAACGGTTAGTTTTAGATGGGTGAAAAAATTCACGGTAGTAGTATATAATACCTATATAACGAAGTTAAAAGGAAAACTATCACAGCTAAGTAGGCTTATCAAGTTTACGAGTAATAGTCAAATATTCATGAAACAACAAAAAGCCCTCTTCTTATTCCGCATTATTGTGCAACTACGGAACCCTATCACTGCGCATGGCCCGACACGCACTTGGCCGCTTTTTTATTGAGATTCCTATGGTATAGGCCAATGTGTTTTGCTATTGTGCAAGTCAAGGTATTTTTAAGTAGAAAAATCGATAGTCCCTGGAGAAGGTCATGGCTAAGGAATAACAGCCGCACGGATCAATCCATCAAGCTAGGTCAAGCTACGCTTGGTGAGGTTGGTCAGTGGATGGGTGACCGTCTTTACATAGCGAGTCTCCTCCATGCCTCGGAAAGCATATTAAACCGTTGGTTCCGGTTGTCATTCGTGGATCTTTGACAGTCGTTACGGGTCGTCAGAAGCCCGAAAGTTTAACAACCAGTCTTACCAAGGGGTATTGTATTACCCAGTTACTGGGTTGTGGAGGTCAGATAGGCAGCAGCTCCATGTAAAATACTGGTATTCAGCTGCATCCGGTTGGACTGGAAGCCGACTCCCAACATAGTTGGGAAAAGGCTAGGCAGATTGACAATCGACAGTCCCATGCAGAATAGTGACTTTAAAAGGCTTTTTTGTGTTTCGTTTTTTTTATTTCTTTTCTTTTTCTTTCAACAAGTTATATTAATACTCACAAATGATAATGCACAGTAGCAAATCTATGGTTGTCTACCAGAATGACGTTGTACCCTCGGTCTTCATACTCGTTGGCGAACATCGCTGATATCGGAAGGTTAGGGCTGTCCAGGTAACCGATGGCAACCAGTAGCGTTCTCCTGAAAAAAAAAAAAAAAACAATTTTGTGTCAGAATGTTCAATACTACACTTTACCGGTTCCTAAATGTTAAATTCGCTCCAAAAGTTATTTAACTGAGCTCAGCCAGCCACCCATGATTCGTCATAAAATAATATTGTATTTCGTATTGGTTTAAGTTCTGTATCCTATGTCTGTACATAAGTTGTGGTAGAACTTCTAGAATCCATCTTGGATTTGGCAGGATCGTGTGTTTAATGACAGCAGTGGTAGCCCAGTGGTAACGGCCCTGACTTACCAGTTGTAGGTCGTGGGTTCGAACCCAGGCAGGCGCTTTACTTTGTGTAAATAATTTCATTACTACTCTCAAAACGGTGAAGGAAAACATCGTGAGGAAACCGGCATGTCCTAGAACTGAAAATTCAAAGACATGTGACGTCTACCAACCCGCACTGGGCCCGCGTGGGGGATTACAGCCCACTCCCTAAGAGCTTCCTCTCTAAAAGAGAAGGCCTGTGTCCCAGCAGTGAGAACATTATAGGTAGGCTGATTATGTGTCTCTAATAATTTTAACCAAACAGCCGTGCCAGTGATTCTTTGAATAGTGTACCTACTTTTGGGGTGCCCAATATTCAACAGCTGGCTTCAAGCCAAAAGCTGGCTACTAAAAAATATTCCTGGTTCCAGTTACCTCTACATTTTCCGTTCGGAATACTAACAAATGTTAATGCACAGTAGCAATTTCGGTCGTTAGAAGCCCGAAAGTCTGACAACCAGTCTTACCAAGGGGTATCGTATTACCCAGTTACTGGGTTGTGGAGGTCAGATAGGCAGTCGCTCCATGTAAAATACTGGTATTCAGCTGCATCCGGTTAGACTGGCAGCCGACCCCAACATAGTTGGGAAAAGGCTAGGCAGATGATGAATACTCACCTCTTAAAATTAATTCTAGGATCCTTAGCAATGTTCCTAGCGTTCCAATAGGAATACTTCTGCCTGCTTCGACCGTTACCTTGCACCACGAACGACAAGTATTTCAGCTGGCTCTTGGGAATCACTGCTGGTTTTGTAGAGCCAGGACCTGGAAAAAAAATAAGATACGTTATTAATGTTCAACTGCCTAGTGTTTTCCCAAATATGTTGGGGTCGGCTTCCAGTCTAACCGGATGCAGCTGAATATCAGTACCGCTGTTTTACATGGAGCGAGTCACTGGGTAACACGATGCACCTTGGTAAGACCAGTTGTAAGACTTTCAGGCTTCTGAAGACCCGCAGCAACTTTCAAAGATCTACAAATGACAGCCGGGACTTAACATGCTTTCTGAGGAACGCAGGGGTCTTGGTGTGTAAAGATGGTCACCCACCGACGGACCAACCGCGGCAAGATCGACCCGTGCGGCTGTTATTACTTAGCCACAAGCCCGTAGCTTAGATAGCCGTGGCTGAATAAAAGAGAGCTCTATCTGCTACTAATATAATTTACTTTCGCATGTAGCTATTACCAAAACGTCAATGTAACTCTGTCAAGGAAATGTAGCGCCGCATTTTCTTTCATTAAAAAAGATTGTCTATCATCAAAGTCATCAGTAGCGCGTTACCGCACAGTAATGGGTTAGTTAGTACGTAAGAACTGTGGCGTGGAATGGAACGGTGAGGAAGCAAAAAGTTACCTAAGTGCGTCAACTGGGTCTAGTGTTAAAAATAATACTTGGCTTCTAGATTCTGACACTATCCAAAAACGGATTGTTTCGCTTACTTCTCGGAACCATGAATTTATGTTTATGGCTGCGCTAAGGTAGCCCGCGAAATTTAAATTTTTTTACGTTTTTTGCAATTTGCAGGTCAGTGTCAGGTTGTATGTTGATTAAAATATGATTCGCGCCGGTAACTAATATGGTTGATCATGATTTCATGAAATCATGAGATTTGAGGTCAATTCTAACTTAGGGAGTTGTATTGCTGATTCTAATGATTATAATTCTGTAAAGCCACATTAGAAAAAATTAAAATATCCGTTTCGCAAATAATATTTAAGTCAGGTTCAACAAACGTTCGAATTTACGTTACGTTAGCTCCGCGCGTTCGTGCTAGGGCCTGATGGTTCTTCTGAAAACCTTCAAAGGAAGATAATTTAGCATGAAAACCTAAAGGATAACTCGTGGTCTTCATTTTATTATTATCCTGCAGATTTACAATCAATAAATGCTGAACCTTTTACGACAGCAATTTCGTTTTGGTGTCGATTTAGTTTACCTATTAAGGACGCTGTTACAAATGGGTAGTCAAATCATTACTTTTTTACACAAAA
Organism: Cosmia pyralina; assembly: GCA_946251885.1. Classification (NCBI taxonomy): domain Eukaryota; kingdom Metazoa; phylum Arthropoda; class Insecta; order Lepidoptera; family Noctuidae; genus Cosmia; species Cosmia pyralina. The sequence continues at coordinate 2,861,894 of OX276362.1, read as the reverse complement.
GCATGTTTGTTAAAAAAAAATGCTTTACATTCTTAAAATGTTTTTTAGCCAAATTGTTGATAGATGTGCATGGTACGATTCTGAACTATAAATATAATTTTAGATAGGTACAGTTTCTCAATAAATGTACCGGACTGAAAATTTTTACTTCGGTACATTTATTGAGAAAATGTACCTATTTAAAATTATATTTATAGTTCAGAATCGTACCATGCACGTCTATCAACAATTTGGGCAAAAAACATTTTAAGAATGTAAAGCATTTTATTTAATAAACATACTTTTCTGTAAAAAGTAATGATTTGACTACCCATTTGTAACAGCATCCTTAAACGCTTCTTCTAAATTAGTAAGTACGAGTATATACCTAACTTGCCAGTTTACGTGTTCAGTCTAAAAATTAATTGGAACAGTGGTAGCGGAAGAGTTAACCAACGAGCGACATTAGACACTGGCTTGCTTGCGTCACAGACGCCCTGTCTCGGCTGCCTCTCTTAGATTGTCAGGTTTTCGATGCATTTTTAGGGTTCTGTACCTCAAAGGGAAAAAACGGAACCCATAAAGGACCACTCGTGTGTCTGTCTGTCTGTCCGTCTGTCACAGCTAATTTGCTCCGAATCTAATGGACCGATTGAGTTGAAATTTGGTACACATATGAATTTCTGTGACCCAAACACTGACGGGTAAAGTAAATAAATGAATTTTAAATATAGGGTCACTTTTGGGGGGCAAATAATAAAAAGAAAAAAAAGGAAAATATACTGTTTGATATATCAAATGAAAGGAATTACTGTGTGGGTCTCAAATATTTTTTTTTTATAATTTTAAAATAAAGTGTTTTAAAGTTATTTAAGAAAATAGACGAAAATTGACAATTCCTCCCCTTATCTTCGAAACTACTGAGCCTAAAATTAAAAAAAAAAATACAGAAAATAGATCTTTACCTGTAGATTACAGAAAAACCTATAAGAAGTCTTTGGTCTTAAAATAACATGTAAATCTCTCAATATTGCGAGTTAAAACTTACATTTACAGTTGGAATGTATGGGAGAACATGTTTTTCAACTACAATGTTAAGTTTGTTCTTGGGATAAATTCATACCAACTACGAAACCCTTCATTGTGCGTGGTGCGACACGCACTTGGCCGCTTTTTATGCTTTGGATGTAAATTGGTGATGACATTTTTCTCAGGGTCAAAATAATTGGAATCTTTAGTTTGATAATGATCTCTAACTAAAGTACAGGACTTAACTTTTATTGGTTATTGGAGTAAGTAGTGTACTGTTTGACTTATTGCAACATATCTTATTGGTTATTGGAGTAAGTAGTGTACTGTTTGACCTATTGCGACATATCTTATTGGTTATTGGAGTAAGTAGTGTAGGTACTGTTTGACCTATTGCAACATATCTTATTGGTTATTGGAGTAAGTAGTGTACTGTTTGACCTATTGCAACATATCTTATTGGTTATTGGAGTAAGTAGTGTGCTGTTTGACCTATTGCAACATATCTTATTGGTTTTTGGAGTAAGTAGTGTAGGTACTGTTTGACCTATTGCAACATATCTTATTGGTTATTGGAGTAAGTAGTGTACTGTTTGACCTATTGCAACATATCTTATTGGGGCATTTTTCGTCTAACATATACCTATACTCTATTTACAATAAGATTAGACATTTAAACAATCCTTTTTACCCGACTGCGGCGAAGCCCAAAAGGAGGGTTATGCATTTGACCTGTATGTATGTATGTATGTCCATTTCTTTGTTCCCTCGTAACTCCTAAACTAATGAACGGATTTGGATAAATTATACGTCTTTAGATTTGTCTTGGTAGCGCGAGTGTCACTGGCTACATTAAAATTAAAAACAAAGAAAAATGGCGGATTTGGGGTGCCATATTGTGGAGATCGATTTTTTTTTTCCTTCTAATATCATCGAGTCGGATATCAAAATGAGGGATTTTAAAAGGTGATTACGAAAATATATGCAACTTATATGGTTAAAAGTAATTCAAAGTGACAAATCGTAAAAAAACACATAAAAATAAAGGCTTGGCTATTTTTGTGCACTTGATCCAAAAAAATTACTCTCACGACCAAAACTCCTTGCAAGAACTAAATCGTTTGCGAAATCATTCACATTTGTAAACTAAAAAGCTGGAAATAAAAAGAAGTAATTAAAAAAACTAAAAAACCCGACTGCGGTAAGAAACTGAATAGCTAAAAACAAGCCCATTTTAAATTAAATAAAAGTTGGAAGCAGGCGGGACCCATTCCATTTTTATATTTTCTAACACAAATAGGTCCCGCCTGCTTCCAACTTTTATTTAATTTAAAATGGGCTTGTTTTTAGCTTTTCAGTTTTTTACCGCAGTCGGGTTTTTTATTTACAGTTTGTTCAACCGATTCTGACTTCTACTCCATAAGCGTAAGGATGGCATTAAAGGCAAAAAAGTAGTTACAATATCAATGTTTACTGCAGCTGCCATTTGTCACGCCACCAACGCAATAGAAGTTAAAATCGATTGAACGGACTGTAAAAAAGGTTTGTTTAAATGTTTATTACCTAGTACGGCTCCACTGTACTTTAGCACCCGCGAGTCTAGCGTGTTGATGACTTCGAGTAAAACACTTTCGCGAAATATTACCTGGACTGCGCAAGCAACTAGTTTTTGAGAAAAAAAAATCTAAAGTTTCAGAAAATCAAACTTAGTTACACAATAAAATTGAACAAACGCGCGTCCGAAACTTCACAATTGCATAGCGTGTTGATGTCTTCGAGCAAAACACTTTCGCAAAATATTACACTGCGCAAACTACTAGTTTTTGAGAAAAAAAAATCTAAAGTTTATTTCAACCTCATCTGCTTAGCCTTTTCCCAACTATGTTGGGGTCGGCTTCCAGTCCAACCGGATGCAGCTGAATACCAGTATTTTACATGGAGCGACTGCCTATCTGACCTCCACAACCCAGTTACTGGGTAATACGATACCCCTTGGTAAGACTGGTTGTCAGACTTTCGGGCTTCTGACGACCCGTAACGACTGTCAAAGATCCACGAATGACAGCCGGGACCAACGGCTTAACGTGCTTTCCGAGGCACGGAGGAGTCTCGGTATGTAAAGAATGGTCACCCATCCACTGACCAACCCCGGCAAGCGTAGCTTAACCTGATGGCTCGACCCGTGTGGCTGTTATTACTTAGCCACGAGCTCCTCGTCAAGTTTATGTCAACCTATCACACTAAATACTTAAGATGCAAGAGCGAGCGAAGCGAGCTCGGGACTTGGAGCACCCCGACTCACTCGGACAGGTTAGGTTCTTTCAGACCCCGCCATACTCTTCGTGGTTATTTTTTTTTAAACCATCCAGAAATAGGAGCATCGCGGAGCGGGGCTCCGTCGACCACGCCTTACTACAAAAATTTTATATTTATGTTACCTTGACGTTCGAGACGTTTCAAAATAACCTTATTTTTTTTTTTCTCGGCGTTTTTTTTTGCGCACTGGGGTTTTCAAAAATACATTATAAAGAGTCTATTCTACCCAAAAAAAATTGCTACTATACAAAAGCGACGGGTCCTAAAGTACAGTGGTTCCCCTAGTACCTAAATGGAGCATATTCGTTTATACCTTACTGCTCTATATTTGCCACATAAAATATCTGACTGACTTTGGAACCCATAACTCAAGTTGATACCCGTAAGAGTGACACTGTAGGTGACTTTAGGGAAACAGACACACTGGTAGCGCTCATTTATATTTCTATGGCTCATAATGTCAGTAAAGATACAAATTACTGCTAACTTAGTACGTATAGCTACGTGATAGAAATCACAACGTGAAGGAAAAGTAAATAAAATATCAATCGAGAATTACCTGTTGCCACTGAACAAAAAAAAATCAACAAGCAACAAACAAGGTACATCTTACCAAGGGGTACCTTGCTGTTACCGAAGACATGGGTATGTTCTAGATGTATTTGAAAAAGGTAGGTGTCAAAAGATTTTAATTTGGGCTTTATAATTTCTAAAGGCACCAAGGTTACACAAGGAATCTAAATCATTTTGAAACAAATTGCTAATGCTTGTTCGAAAAATTTGTCTGCTCGACAACGTAAATAACGCAATGAGGGCGCTTTCAATTTAGACGTTTCGTGTCGGACCGCTTTTTTTTTTTTTTGTGGATGGGAAATCATCAAATGACTTCTCCCGCTCTGGGCAGAGCGGGAGGGCGTGTCAGACTTTTACTGACTAAAACCCACCCATGTTCCTTCAGCTGCCCGTGCCAGGGCCACGGTATCTCTTTCGAACTACCCGCGACCCCGGCGGCATCGGCCCAATTGACCCCGTCACTGCTGACATCTCTTTGAGGCGCGCGTGGAACACAACGCGCCGTCGACCCGGGCCTGGTCCTTACCGGACGGCGAGCTGCCCATTACTCGTCGTCCGCAAGCCCGCGCCTACGGTGGCCGGGAATCGGCGATCGATTCCCGCCGCCCAGGGCGTCTCACTGACCGACCCCTTGATAATTCAAAAGTGTCTGTAATTGGTTTATTTGAAATACTCGTATAAGCTTTGAGTTGGAGTTTAAATTTTACGGTGCACTGCTTTTTGGACGGAATGTTCGATTGAGTAACAATGTGACTTTTTCAATCCATATGAATTGTGTAAGTGTCCTTTTGTTTTTGTATTTATTTGTTTAATTACTTAGGGTGAATTCGACCAAACTTTTATACCCAGTATAAGTCTAAATCTTCGAATAAATTTTGAATTTTTGACAGTTTCTCCATACAAAAACTGTCAGTCATCAATTTTATTCCACGGATAAAAGATATTCGACTTTGGTCAAATTAGCCCTTAGTCATTTATTTTTTAGTACCTAGGGTAAATAGTGTTAACTTGTATATTGTAGGTAATATAAAAAACTTTTTTACAAATAAATACAACCGACTTCCAAATACAATACTACAAAGTGAAAAATAACTTTAATTTCGGAAGTCGGTGTCTGATTAAATGTATTTTCGTTTTTGCCACCGACTTCCGAAATTAAAGTTATTTTTCACTTTGTAGTATTGTTTTTGGAAGTCGGTTGTATTTTTTTGTAAAAAAGTTTTCATTTTTCACTTTTTAGTGGGTCTGTTTATAATTTGTATAAGTTACAATAGACTAATGTCAATTGCTCATCACATGTTACAAAATATTGCTTTTCCCGATGCTGGGACGTTAATTGTTGAGGAGTTCTGCTGGTAAGAACCAGGAGAACTCCTCAACAACCACTCACCACACGCATTGTGTGACGAGCGGAAATTGCTTAGCAACCATATTAAAGTAATCGAATCGCAACCCGTGAAATATTTATCATTGAGTAGTTCCGGTAGCCATCTGTGGTCTTCATCATCAGTTCCACTTCACCAAGTGGTGCTTTCCGAGAGCAAATGCACGAGCTACTATAAAAAATACCCAAATCGCTATAGATGTGCCTATAATATTTGAAGAGTTCCTTCGATTTCTCCAGGATCCCATCATCAGAACTAGATTTTGACAAAAATGGGACCATTTGGGAAGTATACCCTTTCCAACAAAAAAATATTTTTTTTAAGTCGGTTGGCAAGCGACGGAGTTATGCGCGAACAAACATAAAAAAAAAAATACAAACATCCGAATTGAGAACCTCCTCCTTTTTTAGAAGTCGGTTAACTCTTAAAATGTCGATTGCACACCATGTGTACAGATAACAATAGAATTTCAATTGTGTCTGCTAATTAGCGCGCGACGGGTTAAAAATATAAGCAATAGAATAAAATAATAAAATTACAATTATAAGGAATTCATTTGTACAGACGCCAGCAGATCAAGAAACCGAAACTGTAATAAATAAATATAAATATGTAAATATTTCCCAATCAACCTTGAACCTCTATTAAAGACATTTGACAGATTGTAGAAACTTGATGTGCTGGCATCTGTACTTTCTGTATTTATCTTGGATATTACCTACTGACATCAGTGAACGAAAAGCATCGTGAGGAAACCGGCGGCACCTTAATTGCGTAATACATTATCAATCGGAATCTGTTTCATTTTGACATTCATTGCGTTATTTACGTTGTCTAGAAGTCAAAATTTTCGAACTATTAAGCAATGTATTAGCAATCTGTTTCAAAATGATTCAGATTCCGATTGATAGAGTGTTCGCAATGAGGGTGCTGGACATAATATAAGTCTGAAATCGCCAGCCCGTCTTGAGCGCGCGTGGTGATCAATGCTCGTGCCTTCTGTGTATGAGAAGAGGCCTTTGCCCAGCAGTGGGACAATATATGTTACATTGCATGTTACGTTTCACTTATGTTTCATCATCATCATCTGCGAGCCTCTTCCCAACTATGCTGGGGTCGGCTTCCCATCTAAACGGATGTAGCTGAATACCAGTATTTTACATGAAACCACATTTTTCACTTATTTTTACAGTTATGCAATTTTGAGTGGATTTATATTTGAGTGGACTTCTCTACATCTACAGGGTGGCCGAAACATTGACGTCCAAAAAAAAAAACTTAGGTCCCTCGTATTAAGTGATTTCATGGTACCTTAGTATGATAAGTACCCGTTTAGAGTTGAAAATCTAATCCTATTTCACGATGTCCGAGTAGCCACTCTTACCGAATAAATTCAAAAATGGAACAGACTTTATGAAATTATCTGCCAAATAAGCTTAATAGGAAAATAATCGTAGGTGGTGAAACAGGACCTTAGTCATACCTAGATATGAGCGCCGATGGCCAATTCCACGGCGGCGGCGTGGCCTGTTAATTTCCACAGCGGCGGCGTCGCGGCGGCGTGGCGTGGCCGGTCGTGGGCCTGAGTTTTTTTTTTTCAGGGAGACTTTTCTTAAAAATAACATAAAGAAAACCATATTGTTATTACCAAAAAAATCTATATAAAGGAACGTATTTATTAATTACAATTTTACAGTCTTCTAAATAATAATTGGATATCACGTTTACTGAAAAATAATCATTTCTCTCTCATCTCATCTCGAAGTTGCTGCCATCGTTAACACAACACAATAATATACGTTTACTCGGTAAAATATTGAACTCGACTGCGTAAGCGACGAGTGTACCGAAACGACTAGGCGAACTAACGCGGTCGGGCCGCGCGTGCGAGCGAGAAAGCAAATTGTGAGTAGCCGCGACGGCGCGCCGACATGAACTCACGGCGACGGCGGGCGGCGCGCCGGCGGCGGCGCGGCGCTCATATCTAGTCATACCTAATTCACTGTTCACGTAATTTTTTCAATTTAGACCAACATTTTCATAACTTTCATCACAGTTACGAAGCTGATTATTTTATGCATGAGTAGGTACTCATGAAGATTCAGTTGCAAAAAAAAAATCTCGACAGTTTTCTATTATTTTTTTTTAGAAATTTTTGAAGTTGGTCAGGAGCTAGACCACCACCTCTTAAAGCAGTATTATTTTAATCTTACATGAGTGTGGGAAAGAGATGGAGCTAGACGTCCTGTATACCTCCATCTCTTTCTCACACTGAAGTAACATTAAAATAATACTGCTTTAAGAAGTGGTGGTTGGCCCCCAGGTCGAAAATTCTCAAAAATTCAGAAAAAAATTAATAACTCGAAAACTATGAAAAGTCGCGAAACATACACGGGGGTGATTCGGATACCCCACGATACAAGGGACCTAATTTTTGTTTTTGTACGCCAATGTTCCGGCCACACTGTATATTATTTTGACCTCCACAAATGGGAAAAAGGGAAAACTTGCATCAATTTATTTTGCAAGAATGACTAACAAAGTCTTGTCCAATGTAACAATGAGTAACATAAACAGCGTTCCTTCCGAAATTCGTACCGACATGACAGAATGCTATTGTTTTCCTGTAGTTGAACTTGAGGTCAATGTCAACGTATTGTATGAATAGAATTATACGACTGCAAATCCTTCGATTATATTGTAAGACTTAATTTAGACAGTAGGTAGGTACCATGATTATGATTTATTTTAAGAACTATTGTTTGTTTATGTTCACGGTTGTTTCCCGCTTTGGGGATGAACAGAACAGCCGATTAAAGGTCTTACGCACACATACAACGTGTCGTTTTGCATCCTCGTCAAATTTAAGGGTGTGGTATAGACCATCAAACTGAACAACTTTCTCCATGGGACCAACATCGTAATCGCGAAAAATTAATCAGCCATCCCATATTTGCGTTTTGCATTTGCGTATTGAAGTTTTCTATGTGACAGTTGAAAATTTATTCGCGATTACGATGTTGGTCCCATGGAGAAAGTTGTTCGGTTTGTTGTTCTGTATCACACCTTGAAATTTGACGTGGATATCAACTCGGAAAGGGATCGTCACCGTAGCAACTCGAGCCGTGCAGTATTCTTTGTATGAAACTCTCTACTGCAACGCACACTAATTGGAATCGTAACGTAATCACCTCGCCTCGGGACAAGCTCACGAACCGCGGCGGTACGGTGACGATCCGTGGAGTTTCTTGCCCGTTCTTCTCCATAGGGACCTACTACGCTTTGGAATGAGCAACTAGCTTCATCTTTCTTACTGACCGATCCCTTGACATTCAAAAGTGCCTGTATTTGTTTTACTTGAAATAAATGCTTTGAGTTTGAATTTTTCACGGTGAGATTTTATCAGCCGCACGGGTTGGTAGATCAGGTTGAGCTATGCTTGCAGAGGTTAGTCCGTGGATCTTTACATACCGCGAACCCTCCGTGTCTCGAAAAGCATGTTAACAGGTTCACGCACGGTAAACGAGACAAAATAGAAATTTTATTGTTATGACGTCTATAGCAGTATAGCATAATCAGCCTATAATGTTCCCTCAGCACAGGCACACAGGCCTCACCGGTGAAAGGGAGTAGGCTGTAATCCACCACGCGGGCACAGTGCGGGTTGGTAGGTGTCACATGTCTTCGAATTTTTGGTTCTAGGACATGCCGGTTTCCTCACGATGTATCCTTCACCGTTTTGAGAGCAGTGGTGATGAAATAATTTACACAAAGTAAAGCGCCTGTCTGGGCTCGAACCTACGACCCTGACCCGTAAGTCGCGGCCGTTACCACTGGGCCACCACTGCTCTCCCGGGACCAACGGTGTAGCTGTGCACACTGTGCTGTTGCCGTATAGTGTCCATGAAAGTGTTAAACCGTTGGTCCCGGTTGTCATTTGTGGATCTTTGACTGTCGTTACGGGTCGGCAGAAGCCTGAAAGTCTCAAGTCTGACAGCCAGTCTTACCGAGGGGTAAGTATTACCTAGTAATTGGGTTGTGGATTACAGATAGGCAGTCGCTCCATGTAAAATACTGCAGTGCTATTCTGTACAAATCTTACCGTGAAAACTTAGGTTAAGTGAGCGTGGAGTGAATTGTCAATAGTGTCAATCCAATCTAGCATTGTAGAATGACAAATCACTTCACCTAAGTTTTCACGGTGAGATTTGTACAGAATAGCACTGCTGGTATTCAGCTACATCCGATTAGACTGGAAGCCTACCCCAACATAGTTGGGTAAAGGCTAGGCAGATGCTGATTTTTACAGCATAGACCGCCCGGCTATTGTGTTTATATTAGACCTAATTTGAGCAAAACATTGGTTTTAAACCTCAAGGAGCATTGCGTTATTGAGATTAGTTAAAGAGGCTATTTTAATGCAAATGACTTCTTTTTCTTAGTGTATCGATGGCAAATAAGGTTGTGAAAATTCAAATATTACGTTTAGCTCAAAATTCTGCCATTCGAAATCCGTTCACTGACGCAGTCATAAGATCCTCAAGTGCACTGGTGACAGGTCATGCGGCGCAAGATGTAAGATGGGCCATTGTCTGTGGAGAGACGCCGCATTTACACTTAAGCTCCGAGTCATTCATAATCCCCCATCTGTGGAGATTCTCTTGGGTTCGTTGTCTATTTAGGCATTTCCAAGTCGGCCACGGTAACGCGTGCCCAGATGGAAGGCTCTCAGATGGCTCGATATTTAAATGGTGTGCATAATAAAGAGTATTCTATTCTATTCTCGATAAATCTGTCAGGGGGTTTAAGCAGCTCGCACCAGAGATACGTCTTGCTGTAGAGGCGAGCTGGAGCTGGACCCACGCACCCGAGAATACTTTTACGTGATACTTTTAAGGGGATACATCGATTATTTTGAGTTTTTTTTAATTCCTATAAAACCAAAAATGTAGGTTCAATCATTTGGATTTTCCATTATGTGTTATTTGACTATATTGTCTACTGCTGTACTAAAACCGAAACATGATTACTTGAAATTTTTCCGATACAAAAAAAATCCAAATTAGCACTGTCTATTTTCTGTTTTATACGATTATACGTAAACAGTTCCATAATGTGAAGTAAAATTTGCTTTTAATCGAAGGTATTTAAATACATTAAAAACTTACTAAGCTGACAATTGATTTAAGTATAGAATTTTGTCATAAATCTACATTTAAACGAAGCGCATATATATAGATAAACTACGATAACATGGCGCGCCCCTCCAAATTACTGTTTCAATGTGTGTAGTGACATCCTTACGAAGGAGTTTGTATGTAGTTGTACGTATTCGTCTTTAGTAGCAGGCCGGCAGCACACATGCGTTGTGAATCTTGGTGGTGCATTGTAAATACTTTCACAAATACTTTCAAACGTTTTGAATTTTGGAGGGGCGCGCCATGTTATCGTAGTTTATCTCTACGGGTGGAGTCTTCTATCTCGCGCGTCAAACTAGACAACCATAACACCATTTTCACTAACAGACCGAGCAAAACCACGCTTCGTTATATCCTTACTGACACGTACCCTTAGTTGTGCATTGGGTGGCGTGGGTCAGCTTGTAAGCTACAATGTGGCTGTCTATGGTCCTACGAATTTCTTGAAATGCAAATTATGACGAAAGCAGTGAAAGATTAACCTCAGATGATTTTACAAAGTGAGAGGTGATTTATTAATTATCTACTGCGGATAGATCGGTAATACGCTTCCTTCCATCGGCTATTAGTGCACGAAGATAAGTAACATAATAACATAGAGATCTATCGAAGATATCTTTAAAATAACTTCCTCTTCAAAACCGTGAACCTTGACGAAACTGACATGTCCTAGTCCTAGGACTAAACATTCGCAGTCGCCGCCCTAGTGCTTGAATAGCCAACCGACCAATTTTTGTGAAAATTACTAATTTAACTGGCTGACTGGTAATTAGTGACCGATACTTAAACACATGATTGTATTAATGATAACAAACAACTTTTACTATGGGATCAAATCTGAAATCGCGAAAAAAAAAGTCAGCTGCTCCCTACATTTTGACGAGTTATGCGAACATAAATGTAGAGAACAGCTGATTTTTTTTCGCGATGTTTGGTCCCATAGTAAAAGTTGTTTGTTAAGTATCATTAGTAGGTACAATCATGTGTTTAAGTATCGGTCACTAATTACCAGTCACCCTATATTTGTAACTGTAGAAAAAGTATTTTTCTAAAGTAAATGGTCGATTGGCTTTTCAAGCACTAGGGTGGTGATCCACAAACCGGAACTGTATCCGCGTGGTGGATGACGGCCCATACTTACACAGACAGGAGGCCTATGTCTCAGCAGTAGTAACATTACCTGAGGGGCTTTTCCTATATTTTCAATAACGTTCGTATTTTAATTTCGGTCTCAATCTGTCCATGATGACGAAAAAGATTGAAATGCGATGAAAATGTAACACTAATCAATAAACAAATGACTACTTTTGGAAAAAAAAATCCATGTTTTTAAAATAAAATTAATTTGAAATTAGAATTCTTAGCCAAACAAAAATTATTTTGATTTGAAATGGCCAGTACTGCAGAACGGCAATTTCATAGGTAAAGACCTCTTTAACCGCAGCGGCAAAAAAAAACCTTTTTTTAAAAAAAAAAAACAACCGACTTCCATAAAAAATAGGTGCTATAAAATATAGATAACTTCGTAGAGTTTTTTTTGGAAGACGGTTGATTTTTTTTATAAAAAAAAAGGTTTTTAATAACATTCACGCGAAGATGCGAGTATATTTAGAACATAGAAATATAACAAACTTCTTTCATATATCTATGATTTAGAACTTTTTAAAATAAGTACGGGAATTAGCTTTCAGGTTTATAAGCTGGTTATCTTGGTGTTAATATGTTAACACTTTTTAGGGTTCCGTAACTGAAGGGTGCCCAACGGAACCCTATTACTAAGCCTCATGAACCGTAATAGGCAGACAGTTGAAATTTGCTATAACAACAAATAATAAAAATAAAATGTCGTACTTGGCCGGTTTTTATTATGTGTGAGACGTCAATAAATTGGCGTCCAGCCAATCATTGTGTATATTGATTGACCAAACTTTTATTTTATATGGCATCTCAGCGGAATATTTTTTAATGGAAATAGGCGATAACCTTGTGGATAAGCCAGGAAATCAAGGTTGCAGTACCCTATATAGTTCAGTATGAATCAGAAGACTTATTTATTAATGGGATAGCTTCCTTGGTAACAGCTATATAACATGAAAGTATATAACATTAAACAGTCCACGCGAGCTTCAGCAAACATTCCTGATGAGCTGCAGTATCGAGGCAACCCCATCAGCACCCTGCATGCGTTATTGTATTGAATGCGAATTTTAAGGATTTATTATTCTTTTTCAAAATTTCCGTTTTTATTGTTCTAGTATGAAAATTTTACTTCGAATTTGTAGTAGATCAATTTATGCCTAAGATAAATAATAATAAAAAAAAATTGTAATGAATGAATGAATGAATGATTTAATTCAATTTACATTTTTTCCTTAATGCTAAGTACACTGCCCCACAAAACTGCTTACGCAGTTCACAGTTTAACTGTGAGATCATTGAGTCTCTATTAAAGTAACATTAAATCTCTAACCTATATATATACTTAGTATTTACGCTTACATAGACTCTAATAAATATTTTTTAAGTTTACGTGCGAATTTTACTTTATTATCTTCTTGTCTGATGTCAGCAGGCAAAGTGTTCAATAAATATGGAACGCGTTTTTTTAAGGTTCTATCTTACCTACTGTCGACCTGGTAGTATTCCTGTTAGAAACTAGTGAGTCACTATCCCGACTGCCATGGTTATTAACCAATAATAGGTATTTATGTTTAAGGCTAACTGGTAGAATTTTACATATTTTGAATAACCTATTATAGTCTCCTTTACAACTTTTTAGTTTTCTTGTTTACTAACAATTTTAAAAATCTAATTTGATTTGATTCTAGGCTTCTACTCCGTCCACCTATTACACCCTATTTTTTCAAGACGGTAAAAAAGTCATCCAGTATAAATGACACTCCTATCATTGCCCTAACTCTAGACTGTGACTTTCCCTTTGAACAATAGCTATAGTGCTATTCTGTAAACATCTCACTGTGCTAACTTAGGTGAAGTGAGCTGTCATTCCACCTGATGCTAGGGGTTGACACTATTGACAGCTCACTTTAAAATCACTTCACCTAAGATTTCAAGGTGAGATATTTACAGAATAGCACTACTGGTTCCACTTTTCTTCAAAAGTAATTCGATGTTTGAGTGAATAGAATGTCAGCCTGCAACATAATAAGGTTGACCAATGCAACAAACCTCTAAAGTACCTATACCTACATACTTGACGTCACAAATATCATGATTAGAATGAAAGTCGATCTCAAATAGGTAGGTACAGTTGTATTGGTCATTGGAAAGGCCACAAGGAGAGCAACAGTTTTACCTTGAAACTAGTAACTTTTCACTTAATTAACATTTATTTTATACAAATTAACACCATGTCTAATTAAATTAGATTTCGCTAGTAATTGTGTGAAATATTTGTAACATAAATGTTGGTTCATTTACTTCATTGAAACATTGATTTTATAAGATTTTTATCCAATACTAGGTTTTCATGGTCTACCTGTGTGCGAAACATCGAAATACGTTCAGCTAATGTGTGCTTTTATAATTTCCAACGTGACGAATACGATATTATCATGGACACGTCCTAGGAGGATTCATCGAAGCGTGGTTTAGCTCGGCGTGTAAGCGCTCCTGCACACGATGCCGCCACCGCGCCGTCGCCGCGCCGACGCCGCACAACTACACTGTACATACGAGTCGCGCGAAGACCGCCACCGCGCCGCCGCCGCGCCGCCACCGCGCGCGGTCCCAGTTATTTCATTATCCTGATTCATTCCATTGCCGGCCGCGTATGAACATGCACGTGATAACTTTTTAAGAAATTATCATGGAAAGTTTTGTTTTGGACCGCGCGCGGTGGCGGCGCGGCGGCGGCGCGGTGGCGGTCTTCGCGCGACTCGTATGTACAGTGTAGTTGTGCGGCGTCGGCGCGGCGACGGCGCGGTGGCGGCATCGTGTGCAGGAGCGCTAAGTGAAATGGCGTTATGGCTGTCTAGTTTGACGCGCGAGTTAAGACTTACGCGCACCGGAACTAAACGCGCTTCGTTTAAATGTAGATTTATGACAAAATACTATGCTTAAATCAATGTTTAGCTTAGTAAGTTCTTAACACATTTAGGTACCTTAAATTCAAAGCAAATTTTACTGCACAATAAGGAACTGTTTACGTATAATCGTATAAAATAGAAACAGACTTGCTACATTGGAATTTTTTCTATAGACAAAATTTCAAGTAATCATGTTTCAGTTTTAGTACAGCAGTAGACAATATAGTCAAATAACACATGGACAATCCAAATTATTAAAAGATAAACATTTGGTTCTATAGGATTTTTAAAAACACAAAATTGATCGATGTATCCCCATAAAATGTAGGTATGGCAATACTTTCACATTATAACGTTATCGTCTTCATTTATGAATTAAGTAAAACACAGGTCATGTGCAGAGCAGATGTATGAAACTTGAAAAAGAATACCTACAAATAGACATCAATCCAGCTGGATGTCCGAACTCAGCTCTATGGTCATCCGCCACACTAGGATACGAAACCATAAACAAGAAAACACTGGCACGAAACACAACCTTTAACATTTTCACAATAAACTTTTTAAAACACTCTTTATTTCAGTCCTAATTTAAATAACAATAAAATTGTACTACACGAGACAACAATAATACTTTCTGTTTACTTTTGTAATAAATTAGTAAAACTTTTTTATTTTTCATACTAATTTTGGCGCGTAATGTTTTGTTTTTTTTTAATGTCGTTGCTTGGAGCAACGGCCGCACGCTTTTACAGCCTCTTCTACACTGGCCGGTTGGATTAAATACTTTTTAAGAGAGGTTAGGACCGTGGAGTACTTATGTTGTTGTGAAAAACTAAGGAATTCTTGCGATAATCTTAAAGATAGTCTCTATAATGCTTGTCCCTCATTGTGTGTTAATCTCCCTAGAGTTTATGGATTACTGTAGCTGTTTTTTTAAAATATAGCAGATAATCTTCTTAGCATAATCAGCCTCTAATGTTCCCACTGCTGGGACACAGGCCTCTTCCCTGTGAGGGGGAATAAACGACAGGTATCTTTTTAAAAGTATTATTTATTCCTGTTTCAGGTCGTTTGCCTGTATGTCAACCAATTCAGCTTTTTCCCACAGCTTTGCCCGCGTGGAGGTCGGGAATTATCCCACGGTAACGTAGTACTGCCGGGATAAAAAGTCATATGTCCTAACTCAGGTCAAGGTCTTTCTTTGTGCCTTTCATCCAGACGGAAAGAATTACTTTCGCATTCATAATATTGGTACGGAAGCTCGTGGCTGAGTAATAACAGCCGCACAGGTCGATCCATCAGGTTAAGCTAAGTTTGCCGGGGTTGGTCCGTGGATGGGTGACCATTTTTACATACCGAGACTCCTCCGTGCCTCGGAAAGCACGCAGCTGTCATTCGTGGATCTTTAAAAGTCGTTACGGGTCGTCAGAAGTCTGACAACCAGTCTTACCAAGGGGTATCGTATTACCCAGTTACTGGGTTGTGGAGGTCAGATAGGCAATCGCTCCATGTAAAATACTGGTATTCAGCTGCATCCGGTTAAAGTGGAAGCGGACCCTAACATAGTTGGGAAAAGGTTATGCAGATTGAATATACTTAGAGATATATTACCATCTATACCTAATTCATGAAAACTTGCAATGAGGTAGAACCAGTGGCGTAATGATACCGTTCGAGGACCGTGGCAAATTCATCGGATGCCCCCCTCCCCCCTCCCCCCAATATAAAGAAGCTGAACCAACAATAATAGTATTTTTTATTTTATAATACTTGTGTAGGTAACTAGGACCACATGGGCAGGTCCACAAGGCAAAAGAAGGAAAGGTAGACCTGTTGCTGGTTGGGAAGATGAGCTCAAAAAAACAGCCGGCCCCAAATGGATTCAGTAGCCCAATCTAGAGAGGACTGGCTAGCTTTGGAGGAGGCCTTCACCAGCAGAGGGGTTCTTGCAGATAATTAAATAATACAACATATATTTAACATAGGATTAATTAATAGTTAGCCTTTCTACATTGTTCTCACATGTATATTTTCAACTTGAACGATGTAACCAATATTTTGTAAAAATACACACATCATAACCATGCCACCAACCAACCATCATCATCATGTATGTGATTTAAAAGAGTGTCCGTGGAGTTTCTTGCCCGTTCTTCTCCATAGGGATCTACTACGCTTTGGAATGGGCAACTAGCTTCATCTTTCTGACTGACCGACCCATTGACAATTCAAAAGTGCCTGTAATTGGTTTATTTGAAATAAATGCTTTGAGTTTGAGTTTGTAAAATCTAAACTAACAACTAAATTTAAGAACTAAACTTAATTACTAACAAAGATTTATAGTACTAACATAGAATTTAACTTTTCTTTTGTAATCTGCAACGAATTATAAGGCTTTTTATTTTATTTTTATTTATGTAGGTAACTTAAATAAATGAAAGACAAAACTATTTTTTTTACTTAATCATCTGCTTAGCCTTTTCCCAACTATGTTGGGGTCGGCTTCCAGTCTAACCGGATGCAGCTGAATACCAGTATTTTACATGGAGCGACTGCCTATCTGACCTCCACAACCCAGTTACTGGGTAATACGATACCCCTTGGTAAGACTGGTTGTCAGACTTTCGGGCTTCTGACGACCCGTAACGACTGTCAAAGATCCACGAATGACAGCCGGGACCAACGGCTTAACGTGCTTTCCGAGGCACGGAGGAGTCTCGGTATGTAAAGAATGGTCACCCATCCACGGACCAACCCCGGCAAGCGTAGCTTAACCTGATGGATCGACCCGTGCGGCTGTTATTACTTAGCCACGAGCTCCTCAATATTTTTTATTATTTATTATTTTTATTTATTATATATTTTTTTACTTAATGTGTAACAATAATGTTGGGAGTTGGGATTCTCCTCTGACCGGGGGCCCCTTCCGGCTGGAGGCCTGTGGCATTTTGCCGACTTGCCACCCTGTAGTTACGCCACTGGGTAGACCGTACGGATATCTAACAAGATTTATTTCAATACGAACCTTTTATTAAGTGTTCACGAAGGTAGAAGATGGCACAGGAAAGTAAACTTATGAACTACTTAATTATGTAAATGTTATGATCAGATAATGAAAACTAGAGCCAACGCGAACGTAGAGATGCTGTTTTATTTTACTGACTCAGCTGGGCTACGATTTGCGGTAACCTTGTTAAGTAATAAGACCGATTTAGTTTTTTAACCGATTTCAAAAAAAGAGGAGGTTTTTAATTCATCTGTGTTCATAGGTATACCTACCTAGTTTAAAAAAAAATCGAAATTCAAATCATAGTAGGGTGCATATAATTATGATTTGAATTTGGATATTTTTTAACGCTTTATTAATTTTTTTCACTGATTTTATTGTTCTAATATGAAAAGTTTACTTAGAATTTGTGGTATTTATTGATAGATCAATTTCTATCTAAGCTATTAACATAAAAAAAACCAGGTATGCCATAGGCTTCTACTCCGTTCACCTTTTAACGTAGGTACTACGTTCCCGTGGGATATTTTCCGACATCCACGCGGGCGAAGCCGCGGGTAAAAGCTAGTCATAATTATGACACATTCACATTACACACGCACACTTGAATTAGTTGATCGGCGTGTCGTCATGGCGTGTGGTAGGACTGCCACTATGGTGGTTCCATTCGATCGTACCGCGGCCACCAATGATAGACTACACAGCTGCGCCTACGCAGTCGGGATGTACTGGCGTGAAATTACGTTGATGTAAAATGTATGATGTTGTTCAGTCTGGTGCGTAGTGCGTAGTGCGTGTATAGAAAGAAAGAAAGAAACCTTTAATAGTCCATCATTTAGATTATCATAATGGACACGTATTTTTTCTTTTTTTACATAATCAAAAGAGGCGATACCATAGATATATATGGGCGATACATTGAGTGAAAATATGGCATGACGTCACGCCTTGCTAAATTTTATACGTAGAAGTGACGTACCGAGCCCCCACTCCCCAACTTTAATGCGTGTTTCTAAGTAATTTTTAACCGACTTCATAAAGGAGGAGGTTCTCAATTCGTCGGAACCTTTTTTTTATTCTTTTTTTTTTATGTATGTTCCCCGATTACTCGAAGATGGCTGGACCGATTTGGATTATTTTTTTTTTGTTTGAAAGGGTATACTTCTCAGGTGGTACCATGATCATCAAGTCAGGATCTGATGATGGGATCCTGGAGAAATAGAAAGAACTCTTCCAATTTTATAGGCACACTTGAAGCGATTTGGATAATTTTTGGAAGAGTACCTTCTCTGAGTGGTCCCATTTCAATTTGGTGAAGATCTGATGAAGAACTTCTGAGATAGGCAACGGAACTCCTCAGTAAATGATAGCAAATGGACTGGGATTGCTGAAATCTCATGTCTGTTTATTGTTTACACCAGTTCATAACATAACATCACGCCGGTACGCTGTAAAGGGGTAAGCACATGTGAACCACTAAAAAGTGAAAAATAAAAACTTTTTTACAAAAAAATACAACCGACTTCCAAAAACAACACTACAAAATGAAAAATAACTTTAATTTCGGAAGTCGGTGGCAAAAAACGTAAAATACATTTAACCAGACACCGACTTCCGAAATTAAAGTTATTTTTCATTTTGTAGTGTTGTTTTTGGAAGTCGGTTGTATTTTTTGTAAAAAAGTTTTTATTTATTAATATGATAAAGCAAAAAATACGAGTCTAGTATTTTTGTATTTTCTGACTGACGGACTAAATAGAATTTCTATTTTTCTACCCAGGCGTCATCGCTATTGGCATTACAGCAAAAAATAAATACCTACACCTTAAAACTATAAAAACATAAAGATTGTAATGCCAACAGGAGCTAGACCACCACCTCTTAAAGCAGTATTATTTTAATCTTACATGAGTGTGGGAAAGCGATGGAGCTAGACGTCCTGTATAGCTCCATCTCTTTCTCACACTGAAGTAACATTAAAATAATACTGCTTTAAGAAGTGGTGGTTGGCCCCCAGGGCCTCAGCTCAGCATATTGTCAGATGACAACACAAGGTGTACCACCTGACGGTGATTTTCAGCTGCAACCCACGAGTGTACGCTAGAATAATACCTAAACTGTGTCCGTTTTATAATAAACTAGCATTTTCCCGCGGTTTCGCTCGCGTTAATTTAGAATTTGACAAGCAATTCGGGTTGTACTCTGCATGTAATAATATAATGCAATCATGATTCGAAAGACACGTGGCGCCATCTATTATCATAAGAACGTTATTGTTGTTTTCCTCGGGAACAATACTTTTTAGGGTTCCGTAGTCAAATGGCAAAAAACGGAACCCTTATGGATTCGTCATGTCTGTCTGTCCGTCCGTATGTCACAGCTACTTTTTTCCGAAACTATAGGAACTATACTGTTGAATCTTGGTAAGTAGATTATTCTGTGAACCGCATTAAGATTTTCACACAAAAATAAAAAAAACAATAAATTTTGGGGGTTCTCCATACTTAGAACTGAAACTCAAAATTTTTTTTTCATCAAACCCATACGTGTGGGGTATCTATGGATAGGTCTTCAAAAATGATATTGAGGTTTCTAATATTTTTTTTTTATAAACTGAATAGTTTGCGCGAGAGACACTTCCAAAGTGGTAAAATGTGTGTCCCCCCCCCCCCCTGTAACTTCTAAAATAAGAGAATGATAAAACTAAAAAAATATATGATATACCATGTAAACTTCCACCGAAAATTGGTTTGAACGAGATCTAGTAAGTAGTTTTTTTTTTATCGTAAACCGCAATTTACCTTTCATTCAATCAAACGAACTACAAGAACTTTTATATTATGTTACTTGCTGCTACGGAACCCTTCATGGGCGAGTCCGAGTCGCACTTGGCCGCTTTTTTTCGGGATGTCTGTTTCTGTACACCTGACAACGTATATGCAAAATTTCAGGATGATCGGTTCAGTGGTTTAGGCGTGAAAATGTAACAATCAAACTTACTGTCGCATTTATAATATTAGTTAGGACTAGTTACTCGTAGGATTAAGAGAACGAATTGAAATGAAATTTTGGAACTTGCATTTATGTTTGTGTTGTGTTGTGAATTTTGATTAATTAAAAACTAAAATAAATACCCAATATTAATAACTACATTAAAATAACAATAAATCTTTATCTAAATAAAAGCACCTTCATAGCAAAATCATGACCAGATGTATGAACGTAAACAAAGCAAAAGGAGTATGTAAGGATCATAGCAGGTGGCTTTCTGTAGTTTCTACCTACCCCCATGGGAAGAAGGCGTGAGATTACGTATTTTTGTGTAAGATGTATGGCGAGTTTAGTATCCTTTATGCCCGGGCCACATTGACGTCAACGTCAATGCCCATAAACGCCATAAACATAATACCTCAGCTCAAATTCATATTTTGCCCCCACTTCCCCGCGCCGGGTATCTCTATCCCACTCGCACCGTCAAACTGTGAACTACGCTATTTATGGACTAGACCTGGTAATAACCATATATTTATTTTACGAGATATTGCAAATCGATTTCAAAGTACTACCTATTAGAATCGACGTCTTCTGGAACAGTAAATGAAAATATTTTGAAAGTTTAGTTAATTAATTTCAATACTCAATACTCAATACTTTATTGCATTCCACATGTATTCTTAGATGGTAAAGCTTATAGTTAGACCACATGGACCCTGTCGGGCACAGCAATAATAAGTGGGTTAGGAGAGAGGAAGCATTTATAGATTTTATTATACAACATAATAGGTGGGGAATTTCTGAGATAAATTAATTAATAGTATAATATATAGTTATTATTAGATATGTAGGTATCTATAATTATTATATTAGTATAAAATATAAATTAAATCAATAGAATAAAATATTAACAGTTTTCAATTTTAAGATAATATTAAGTAGCTAATAAATCAAACAAAATTTTTAAGTCAACTAGTTATGACTGTATTAGTCTATCACTTAGATATTCATTTACCGAGTAGTAACTTTTAGTGAGCAGAAATTGTCTAAGTTTTTTTAAAAATGTGTTAATTTTTTCTTCTTTTTTTATTGATGCGGGTAGTTTATTATATACTGTAATGGACATTACATAGGGACTTTTTGACAAATTTATAATTTAACACACAACACAACATCACGTCTTCCCTGAAGGGAATTTATAATTTAGCTTATTTACCAAGGTTGGTATCGTACGTACAGACGACCAACCAAATGTATGGGCTTCGGCAATCATCGTCTATCTTCGAAAATATGAACGCGAGATGATAACTATTATAGGGCTGTTGCACGGGCTGTTGCAACCACGGAAGTATTTGTCTACTTTGTATTACCATGGTTAGAAAATTAAAGATGGACGCCTCTATGCCCTTCTAAATAATGACATACCCATTTCACTGCTTAGCCACATAATAATAGGTTGGGGAAAAAGTTTCTTCGCATTTTTTAAGAAAATTCAAAACATTTTTTAATATACATTATTTACATTTATCTAAAGTATGTAGGTACCATTTTGTTCGATAACTTTTTGCCATCTTGTAGGTAGGGACATGATCCCATTGCTATAGAAATTTTGGGATTTCTGATCAAAATACCGCGACAAGTGGTTTTGGCAGTCCTCTTGTGATGTTAACCTGACACTGCCTAAAGAATTTTGAAGAGACCGAAACAGGTGGAAATCTGAAGGTGCAAGGTCAGGACTATACGGCGGATGCATTAACACCTCCCAGCCAAACTCTCTTAAGTTTTGCTGAGTGGCTAAAGATGTGTGAGGTCTAGCGTTATCATGATGAAAAACCACACACCTTCTGTTGATTAATTCCGGCCGCTTTCTCTCAACTTCTTGATTTAATCTCATTAGTTGTTCGCAGTAGAGTTCAGAATCGATGGTCCTGCTTGGTGGTAACAGCTCATAATGAATAATGCCCTTCCAATCCCACCACACACACAGCATCACCTTGTTGCGAGTTAACCCGGGTTTCGCCACAGTCTGTGAAGCCTGACCGGCCTTTGACCACGACCTTTTCGCACGTTCTTATCGTACGTGATCCACTTTTCATCACCAGTTATCAGCTTCTTCAAAAATGGTTCGGTTTCATGACGTCGTATTATAGAATCACAAATGAGTACACGGTTCATTAGGTTTCTTTCAGTGAGCTCGTGAGGTACCCAAATATCGAGCTTTTTTGTGTACCCAGTATTTTTCAAATGCGCCAAAACTGTTTTGTGGTCAATTCCCAGTTCTTCAGCTACGTCGTAACTACTGATATGCCGATCTTGCTCTACTTTTCCAAAAATAGCATCCATTTTATCCGTAGTAGGGCGACCAGAGTGACGTGCATCTTTGACATCAAAATTTCCGGATTGAAAACGCTTAAACCAAATTTGTGCTACTCTCACAGACACTGCACTGGGTCCATAAACATCGCAAATTTTTTTCGCGGCTTGCATTGCGTTTTTACCTTTTTTGTAGTAAAATTTTAAAATGTATCGATTTTCTTCATTAGATTCACTCATCTTGACAGTACGAAAAACAAATGAAAATCACACATTTTCCTAATTTGAATTTGGAATTATGTTCTTTAAAATTTAAACTTTCAATGATACCAAAACCAGCCAGATACAAATAGTACAGCCAAAGAGATTTTATTTTAAGTTCATACATACTATAATGCGAAAAGACTTTTTCCCCAACCTAATATATAGGGTGAATGGAAATTAGTGACCAATACTTGAACCATAGAAATATAAAAAACAGACTTGAACACAGCAGTTAAATTCGGTCAAGATTCGGTCAAATTATCGCGGTAAGTGGTGGCTATACGTACGGCTAACGCGATAATCAGCGGCATATCCCGTTAATGTGGCCGCGGTATTAGAGAAGGTAGTTTTAAGTTGCACAAGATGTTACTATGAATCTACTTTCGTAAAGGTTGCGGGTCAACCAGTAGTTGGCCTGCTCTTAACCAGAATCAGGTTTGCCAACAATATAAGGTCACGAATACCAACTTGCTTTTATAGACACACACACACACACACACACACATACTTACAAACTTTCTTCTTTAAAATATTAGTGTGACTAACACTACACTTACACACATTCTACAAAAGGCTTCCTCTCCTGTATGCTGCGCCACTCTTGACATCGTCGTCTGTTGCAACCAATGTCACCTATATATTTCATTTATGTGAGAATGCTGGTATCCATAACACAAGTTGAATCTTTTTTTGGATACCAGAGTTCATACAGGGCCTGCTTATAACACTAGTGGTTATAATATATACTTGTAATACGCTATTTTTGTATACGCATGGTGTTGTTTGTAAGTGTTTGATTGTTCAACCATTTTGTTCAATAAATCATTTATTTATTTATTTTTATTTATAGAATATTAGCTTGTGCCCACGGCTTCACCCGTGTGGAGGGCGGGTATTGTCCCAGGGGATCGTAGATACCGGGATAATTAGTATCCAATGACCTAATCAGGTTAAGCTACGCTTGCCGGGGTTGGTCAGTAGATGGGTGACCATCATTACTTAGCGAGACTCCTCCATGCCTCGGAAAGCACGTTAAGCCGTTGGTCTCGGCTGTCATTCGTGGATCTTTGACAGTCGTTACGGGTCGTTAGAAGCCCGAAAGTCTGACAACCAGTCTTACCAAGGGGTATCGTATTACCCAGTTACTGGGTTGTGGAGGTCAGATAGGCAGTCGCTCCATGTAAAATAATGGTATTCAGCTGCATCCGGTTAGACTGGAAGCCGACCCCAACATAGTTGGGAAAAGGCTAGGCAGATTGATTGATTGACCTAACCCAGTCATGCCAAATTTCATTGAGATCCGCTCACCCGTTAAAGCGTGAAAAGATAATAAATAAATAAATAAAAATACTATATTTCGGACCTTGATCCATATGATGTTAGTAATAGTAATAGACACGCATTTATAATATTATACTAGCAGCGCCCTGCGGTTTCACCCGCGTAAGTCTCGAATCCGTATAAATATCGCGATAAAAAGTATCCCATGTGCTAATACAGGTTACAAACTATCTGTGTGCCAAATTTCATCAAAATCCGTTCAGTAGTTTTTGCGTGAAGGGTAACAAACATCCATCCGTCAATCCATCCACACAAACTTTCGCGTTTATAATATTACCAGCTTTTGCTCGCGGCTTTGCCCGCGTGGATGTCGGAAAATATCGCACGGGAACTTACTACTGGGAAATCCTTCCTTATTTTCTTGACTACATTATAAAGGGAACTTCTGTGCAAAATTTCAGCTTTCTAAGTCCAAGGGTTTGGGCTGGGTGTTGATGAGTCAGTCAGTCGACCAGTTCGTGTGACCAGTGTGGCCAAGCTTCTGGCAGGCCTAAACCCAGCAGTGGACGTTTTTCTGTCATTACATGTAATGCATTTTTGGCCTGGCTGTGAAGTTCGTGCGTTATTTGTAATGCATTAGCCACAGGCAACCGAACCGCGTTTCCTGGGCTGGACTAGTCGGATTTCCTGGGGATGTATGAAATAAAGCTGTTTATAAAAGTACCCAATGGACGTACTACGAAATTACCCAAAATAGATGGGACAGTCATGATATAGAGTTGGCTCTGGTAGATGACAGGAAGGATCTTAAAGATCCTAGCGCTTCATTTTTTGTGTAGCCCAATTAAGGGGATACATCAATAAATTTTGTGTTTTCAAAATTCCTATAATACCAAATGTATGGTTAAATCATTTGGATTTTCCATAATGTTATTTGACTATATTGTCTAATGTTGTACTAAAACCGAAACATTACTTACTTGAATTGATTACTAATCGAAAAAAATTCAAGTAATCATGTTTCGGTTTTATACGATTATACATAAACAGTTCCTTATTGTGCAGTAAAATTTGCATTAAATTGAAGGTATTTAAATATAGAATTTTGTCATAAATCTACATTTAAACGAAGCGCGTTTAGTTCCAGTGCGCGTGAGAGTCTTCTATCTCTCTCGCGTCAACTACACAGCCACATTTCACTTACTCATTTATTTATTTATTTATTTATTTTAAATAGAACGGCCGAAACCAATTACACTATTTAAATATAATTACTTACACTACATAATATATAGTTTGTTTAACACAGTCATGCATTCTTCTCACAAAAATTCAAGCACTCTGACAGAATCATCTTCCATTCAGTCACAAACACATCAAAATCTGTGTTTGAGTTCAGGAGAGCGTTAACAGCGGCTAATGTCCGAGGAATAGGTGACTTGGAGCGTGCAACAGTACGACAAGTTGGACAGCCAGTAAGCGGTGTTTTCTGCTACGACAATAATTGTTTGGGACAAATAGATAAACCACGCTTCGATGTATCCTCTTAAACTGTAAATTACTCAAAGCTACATTATACACTTCTGGACACATCTTTTGGCCCACCTTGTATTTTCAGTTTCGTTTGATCCTAGCTAAAATTTTATATTAGGTCGAGCAAAAAGTTTTTATGCAGTTTTGAACCTGGCACATTCACAATTTCATTCAATAGTCTTTTTTTGAATTTCGAACACAGAATTTAAAGAAACAAAAGACAATTTGGAGCCTGTTTGTTGATATCAAACAATCGAATACTAAGAAAACTTGGTTTTATTGGTTTACTTGGATTTAATTCTTGAAATAGTGATTGATATCTTTGGTTTTGCAACAAACATTACTTATTCTTAACATTAAGGTGAGGTTCTATCAATAATCTATGGATACTTCACCTGAAGTCGCCGCCCAAGCTGTGGCACTTATTCAGGCCGGACACAGCCAAAGAAACGTGAGTGCTCAACTTAATTTAAGTCGATCTGCGGTCCGAAATGTTTATCGGAGGTACCTAGAGACTGGCGGCTTTGTTCGTCGCCAAGGAAGGCCACGATCTCGGGTCACAACTGAAAGGCAGGATCGATTCATCGTGACGACCAGCTTGAGAAATCGTCACCTTACCTCCATTGAGATACAAAACCAACTTCGCGACTTCCACGGAGTATCTGTGAGCGCTCGAACTGTTCGGAGAAGGTTAAAAGAACGCGATATGGTACCACACAAGCCAGCTAATGGCCCCAAACTAACGCGAGCCCACCGAACAGCGCGCCTTCATTTCGCACGCAGTCATTTAAATTGGACACAGCAAGATTGGAGCCGTGTACTCTTTTCTGATGAGTATAAAATTGTGTTACATGGCAATGATGGAAGGAAGAAGGTCTACCGACGTAAGGGAGAGCGTTTCGCACAATGCTGCTTTGAAGAGAGGGTTGCTTATGGCGGTGGCTCATGGACTGTCTGGGGCGGTATATCCGCGAGCGGCAAAACTCAACTTGAGGTTGTTACAGGACCACGGCTGCCAACATTAAATGCTGAAAGGTACATTCGTGAGTGCTTAGAACCTCACGTGATACCATACGCGGACTATGTGGGCCCAAATTTCCTTTTTATGCATGATAATGCAAGAGCCCATGCGGCCGGCATCGTCAGGGAATATCTTCGGGATGTGAACATCACAGTTATGGACTAGCCAGCCAGAAGCCCAGACATGAACCCCATTGAGCACATGTGGGACGAGCTAAAAAGACGTGTTAGGGCTCGTCAGCCAGTTGCCCAGACGATGCAGGAGTTGAAAACTGCCATAGAAGAGGAATGGGAGATGATCCCTCAAAATTTCATAGAGCGGTTGATAAACTCTATGCCTAATCGTATGAGAGCTGTGGTAGATGCCCATGGAGGCAACACGCGTTATTAAATTAAACCTTTATTTGATAAAACATGTTTTTTATTCAAAAATCAATTGCCTTTAACAAGGCGCATATCCGACTTGTTAGGCGTAGCTCCATGTCGTATGGTATTCTGAATTCAAATTTAAAACAATACGATCGAAAAAGATGGTAAAATGTATCAGGTTTAAAACTGCATCAACAGTTTTTGTTCAATCTAGCAATCATATTTCGGTAGGGGCCATCGAAACCTAAACTCTAAGGTGGGCCAATAGATGTGTCCAGAAGTGTATATTTACAATTTAATAGGCCCAGGTAAATAAAAATTAATTAAACATACACACATAATATTAATAAATTAAGGTAACATTTATTAATTTATTGATATAATTTAATTAAATAACTTTGTATTTTCCTCCCGTCTCACTAGCGTTATCTTTAAATGTTAATTCAGTCTTTACTAAGTATAGGTAAATAATATTATTGACATACATGTTACCTTGACGTTAATCTGACACATGAGGTTTAGAAAGAGACTATGTACGGTCAGCACCAGAAGTCGGTTAACACTGCTACTTTGTGACATCATCTCTAGATTAACACAAAATGATTCGATAAACTGCTTTTTTTTTCGTTTAACTGTTAAGAGTTATGTTCTTCAAATTTTAAGTACTTCTGTTCCGATTTGAATTAAATATTTCGCTTAGTAATGAAGATTAAAAAACTGCAAGTGTTAATCGACTTTTGTTGCTGACTGTACAAAGCAAAGACTTTTTCTAAATCATTTTGTTAATAAAAATAAACTTATAAATAATAATACGGCCGCGTACAATAACATAGTAATTTCTGGATCATGTTATTTACTGTAATATTTTTATATCACGAAGTAACGCGCGTTTTACTTGTGGTAACCAAGTGTGAACAAACATGCTATGAAGGTCTGCGTGAAGTCGAGTAGCGTCAGCACATACACCAACGGGTAACGCCGTTGATTATCGCGATAATTTTACAACGGCATTCACATTGCCGATTGACGTGGCGATAACTCGGTGGCGGCGTTCAAGTGTGGGCACTCAATTTATCGCGATAATTATAGGAAAAGCTAGCGCGATGTTTATGGCGATAATGGGCATTGACGTTGACGTTGGTGTCGCCCCGATATCACTCAATTCCGACTTCGCCATTGTCTCAGACGATACCGAGAGCTCCTGCGCTTACACACACATTCACAGCGTCTTTGTATACTTGGTAAACACAAGTAAAGTGCGTGTCGCTTCGTTGAGATATAAATACTGTAAATACAATTTCGAAGCCAATACTTTCAATGGTTAAACGGGACCGCAAACCTAATGTAACATAGTTCTGTCACTTGAAGATCATGTTATGTGTTGTGTGTGTGTGTTGGTTTTGTGTGTCATGAGTGTGTTGTGTTTGGGTGTGTGTTTGTTGTGTGTTGTGTCTGTTGTTATGTGTGATCATGTTGCTTGTTGTTGTTGTTGTTGCATGTCTACAGTTCGATGGGCATATTTAGCTCCTTCCTCTTATTCCCACCTATTTATCAGCGTCCTTCGCATATTATCAACCATTTTCTAAATCAATGGCAGAGGTGTACACGTTACACTCACATTTCGTCTTTGCTTAACCCTTCGGGGATTACAGGCGTGCTGTTACTGTGTGTGTGTTTCTAGATCATTCTTAAATCCTCAAAGGCTTAGCAAACTGGCAGTCTTCACACTCGTTCACGTTCACAACCTTAGTCCTGCAGACTCCTCCCTTGCAAGGATACTCTCCCTTTCTGGGGTACTCCTGGGGCTTGTCGGGAGTGAACCAGGGTTTGTGCAGTTTGTTCAGCATGGACAACTCGTATTGGTGGAGGTCGTCTGTTGGAGCTGGTGAGGAGAGGCTGAAGGTGGCGGTGAGGATGACGATGGTCAGCTGGAAAAAAAAACAATTTAATAAGTCTCTGATGTGTATCAAAAGAGTGTGACGAAGTTCTATCCTCCCTCATTATTTAATTAGGAAGTACTGGCAATGTCTTTTATTACTTGCCAGTTGCCACTTTGATTCTTATTTTGATTTGAATTTGGAACATTATTAATCAATTCTGGTCTACATCTAGGGCACTTAGTGCGGATTTCACCAAAAAAACTGAACGCGAACGATCACCACTTCAAAACCGCGTCCAAGAGCTGTCAGTGTCAATATTCCACAAAGATTTTGACACTGACAGCTCTTGAACGCGGTTTAATGTGAACGCTTTCAGTTTTATTGGTGAAATTCGACTTAAATGATTGATTACTACCACATGTAGCCTGCAGGGGATGGATATGCAGGAACTCGACGCCTGATTATAACCAACGCGTTCCATTACTGTCCTGATACTCGTAATGTTCGCTGAGCGATTTGATCGCCCCTACATACAACAATACTGTAACAGATAAAATATAGCCATTAATCTGATTGGCACTGACCTATAATAATTGTGACGACTTGTTTGTATTGCATTGTTTTTATATTAATTCCCTTATAATTTGACATTTCATATTAATTTCATTTCCGTGACCCTTATAATTTGTATCCATTCTTTTGTTTATTTTTTTATTCTATTCTGTTTCTGTTGCAGTATTGTGAAATTTTATTTTTATTTTATGTAATATGGGTTTTGCCTGAATTAAATGTTTTTTTTTTAATTTTTTTATTGGATACTAGCTTTTGCCCGCGGCTTCACCCGCTGGATGTCGGAAATATTCCATGGGAACGTCCACACGGCTACATATCAAGCTATTCATTTCCAGTTTACACTGACCTCTCATTGTAAGGAAATACTACACAATACGAGATCAGCTTATACTGGAGGTATAGCTTGATCTGTAGCCGTGCGTACTACCTGGAATTCCTTCCTTATTCCTTGTCGACGTATGAAAGGGAACCTCTATGCAAAATTTCAGCTTTCTAGGTTCAAGGGTGAGTGATGATGAGTCAGTAAGTCAGTCAGGACTTCTGTTTTTATTTATATGTAGGTACAGATTTACAAGCCCAAGGTGCAATGTACTATTTATGCCTTGAAGGAGAACAGAACGACGGTTGTACGAAGTACCGGAAGACCAGCCTATGAGGTGGAAAAAATGTGCGGTGGTATACCCTTAAATAAAAGGAAGACTATTGCTTTGTAGAAATTACCAGTGGAAGAAGTCAGCTGCGTGACGTAGCTGACTTCTTACATGCGTTGTGGCAAATGATCAATGCGCTGTTTAAACCTAATTGTCAAATAAACACGAGCATGTGCACTGTGCATGAGTTTTCAGCGGAAATTACTCACATTGATAACGTTAATAATTCAGATGATTATCCCTATGAAGCTACGTGATTTACGATACGTCATAAAAATTAAGAGAATCCTACTTTTGCCATGGGAGATTATCTCAGAGAAACATCAATTATTAATTGACAGACACAATAATAAGATGTTCACACGAAAACCGTAGAATTTTTTGCCAAATTGCATCAATTATTAGATGTATTGTTCTTTGATTTCTAATAATGAGTTAGTCAAAAAGTTAATCAAGACTTAATTAGCGGTATATTTTTCTCACACATGTGGGGGTTATCATACTCTCTCTCTCTATGCGATTTAAAAAAAAAATATCGCAAAGGATTTCATCAATGGCAACGTAGCCTATGTAACAATCTGCCCAGCCTTTTCCCAACATAGTTGGGATCGGCTTCCAGTTTAACCGGATGCAGTTGAATACCAGTATTTTACATAGAGCGACTGCCTATTTGACCTCCACAACCCAGTAAATGGGTAATACGATACCCCTTGGTAAGACTGGTTGTCAGACTTTCGGGCTTCTGACGACCCGTAACGACTGTCAAAGATCCACGAATGACAGCCGGGACCAACGGCTTAACGTGCTTTCTGAGGCACGGAGGAGTCTCAGTATGTAAAGATGATCACCCATCCACTGACCAACCCCGGCAAGCGTAGCTTAACCTGATGGATCGACCTGTGCGGCTGTTATTACGTAGCGTATGTAACATTGTTACGAAAACGTTTACTGATCTAAATAGTTGTAACCTGTGTTCTGGATCTTCTCTCCGCAGACGTTTAGAGGAAAACTCTACCAAATTAAATTCTTTAAAGGCTTCAGAAATATGAATTAGAATTAACTTGATCAATATTATTTAATTCAGTGATACTACATGGAATGTCAATCAACACTGATCCAAGATCAAAAAAATTCCTAATTCCACGAACATCACTTAAAAACACATAATATCACTCACCAAAATATTCATGGCTGCGTCTGAACTGAATTTAACACTAAAATGTGCTAAAACTAAAGCGTTTTAGCTTTAAATACTAAAGAGAACCGCACATTGTCCCAGATCGGATGTTTATACATCAGCTGGGAGCACCGTTATCTGTTTGATATAAAAACTGCGCTGTAAAGGTGTGGCCACAACAGCGAGATTTATACTAGACCGTGCCGGGCGCGAGCCGTGCCAAACTTCACGAACATTCATTGAAACACTTCAAGCCACACCGTGCAGTGTCCGTGTCCCGTCCGAGTCTTGGTCTCTACAAATTGGGCAGATACGGACGCGTCTTGCGCCCGTGACGGTCTAGCATAAATAGTACACGTTGGGCCAGGTTCTTGAACGAAAAGGACCGTAAATTAATGTGGCAAATTGTCAAGCGCGTGTAAACTGCTGCGATTGTGCGCTTTTGTAATCTCTAGCGTCACGATATTACCACAAATAAAAATATATATTAAATATCACCACATACACCCCACACACCACACAAACCACACACACATCACACACACCCTATTGATTCGTTTTGTCAATATTAAATTAAATTTAATTAATGGAAATGTGTACTTTAGTTGGGAAGGGACTGGACCCCACGACACAGGGAATCCTAGTGTGGGGTCCAGAGAATTTGTATTTATTGTACCGTGTTTCTTTTTTTCCTGAACTGAATAAAGTTTTTTTTTTATTTTATTTTTTATTTATATTATCGTGGATGTGTCCCGTCCACGTCCATATAATGTATGGAAATACTTGCTCGTTATATACGTTACGTTATTTATCATCATCTGGGGCCGGACTATGACGTGAAAAAAGATCATGGATCCATGAGATGATGATGATGATCATGGTTACAGTGTGTGTGAGAGAGAGAGACGGAGCTATATACGACCTATAGCACCATCCTTTTTTCTAAATGGAATCATGATGGATCCATGATCTTCTTTCACGTTATAGTACGGCCCCTGCCTAGCCTTTTCCCAACTATGTTGGGGTCGGCTTCCAGTCTAACCGGAAGCAGCTGAATACCAGTATTTCACATGATGCGACTGCTTATCTAAAAAAAAAGTGGTAATACTTTGACAGCTGTCACTTGTTTTCATTTCAGGTACCAATCTGCCAAAGGAAACTATTGCTATTTTATTGGTCAGGATTTTAAAATATCTTGATTTAAAAAAGCGTCCTTGGAGTTTCTTGCCTGTTTATCTACGTTTTGGAACGTGCAACCAGCTCACATATCTGACTGACCGACTCCTTGACAATTCAAAAGTGTCTGTAATTGGTTTAATTGAAATAGTTACTGGGTAACATGATATAATACGTTATAACGATTTCGTGGACGATAATCTAAAAGCGTCTTCATATATTTCCAAATATTTTACTTCCCTGTATTATCGTGATGTACTGACATGGGGGCCAACCACCACTTCTTAAAGCAGTATTATTTTAATGTTACTTCAGTGTGAGAAAGAGATGGAGCTATACAGGACGTCTAGTTCCGTCTCTTTCCCACACTCATGTAAGATTAAAATAATACTGCTTTAAGAGGTGGTGGTCTAGCTCATGGACGTGGACGTATACGATAATATCGTGACATTAGAAATTATAAAAGTGCACACTGGTTGAATGATATCAGCCAATTTGTCACATTCGTTTTGCGATAATTTTCGTTAGAGAAACTGGCCCTTAGTGAATTGGTTTGGTTCACTGATCGAAAGGAAGTAACTAATCAATTAGTTAAACACAACAATTTACTGACTAACCCACCGCACAATACTTTATTTCCATTCTCATTATACCATCACAAATTCACAACAAAGTAGCTACAAAGAAAGTCATAGAGAGTGGTGAGCTGACTGATGTAGATACACCCGATACAGTATGGAATCGACACCATGTGAAAGAAATTAAATACTAGCAATACAGGTCCACAGAAGTATAGCAAAATTAAATGTTAAATTAAAAACCGTAAATTAAAAAAGTTAGTTTTTCAAACAAAATAAAATCAGTAAAAGTAATCACTCTGTTTAGACAACCGAGCTGGCCACCTGCGGTGCACCACAGTGCCCAATCCATTGTTCGCCAAACAAGGTTTTTTTTGTTTGCACACATGTTGAAGGATTCAAGTTCATTGACTTATTGACCTAGTGATCTAATTCTACAGAGAGTTGACCTAATTACTGGACCGATTTCGTTAATTTTTTATAAATCGTCATCGTTTTTTTGTATATCGTCAGCAAAGGCGATATCAAGTATGTAGTTGGATTTATTGTATAGATGTGAGCTCCATACTGTATATATTATATAACAGACCACCCAGGCTTTTTTTTTGGGTTGGGTAATCATCAATGACTTCTTTTCTCCCGCTCTGGGTGAAGCGGAAGGGCGTGTCAGTCATTTACTGACTAACCACGGTACCTATCTCTTTCGAACAACCCGCGACCCCGGCAGACGTCGGCCCCATCGGACACCATCACTACTGACATCTCTTAGAGGCGCGCGTGAAACACAACGCACCGTCGACCCGGGCCTGGTCCTTACCGGACGGTGAGCTACCCATTGCTCGCCGTCCGCAAGCCCGCGCCTACTGTGGCCGGGAATAGGCTATCAATTCCCGAATCCCGATTCTCAGGGCGTCTCCTGCGGCGACTAGGGGCATGAGGGTGTAAAAGTTGCCTCTCCCTCACGCGTTCCGCCTCCTCCTTCGCGAGCATTCCTGCTTCGCAGAAGGAGGTGACGGCTTCCCATGACTCTCGCATAGCACCATGGCCTGGACCAGGTTTGGACAGATCACCCTGGCTTACTTTACAGATAGCTAACATATAACTAGATCTACACAAATATTTTAAAGAGATACAAAAGGCTTCTTTGTGAGATTCTATGTAGGGGATAATCATTTGAACTGCTGATCCGATTCTGAATATTCTGCAACTAATGGGAAGCTACAGTATTGCCAACTGTCATATATATCATTGACCGAGCGAGCGAAGAGTCTCTGCTTCAAGTCTGGCAACATTTGTTTTCGTCTGTCAGTTTGTTGCTATTCCTCTACAGTAGTGCTATTCTGTAAATATCTCACCGTGAAAACATAAGTGAAGTGATCTTAAAGTGAGCTGTCAATAGTGTCAACCCCTAGCATTCGGTGGAATGACGGCTCACTTCACGCTCACTTCACCTGAGTTATCACGGTGAGATGTTTACAGAATAGCACTACTGGTCGTATTTTACAACCAATGTGGACGAAACTTGGTATACAGGTTTTACGACTTTATAGAATTTTTTGTCGTCGGGGATTATTGATTGGAGGGGTGCTTCCTTCATAAAGGGGCAAAAAAGGGGGCTGCTTGATATCTCCGCTTTATGAGATCCGATTTCGATGGTTCGTTTTTTGTTTGAAAGGTAGTAACTTTAAGTTGGTCTCTTTATAAATTGGTGAAGCTCTTCGGTGTGATGAGCAGAATAGCTCCTCAAAACGCAGTAAATTGCTCATTTTTAGATTTTTACCAGTGGAATCGGCCTTTGATCTACTAGGTAGGGATTGATGGAACACCTGGGACCACCTTCTCATTACAAAACTAGCTATTTCTGAATATAATTCGAGAGGTCTACTGTTCGCAGTACTACTCGTACCTACTAGTGTTAATATGGATGTATATTTTCTTGCCAACGAAGTCGCGTTAGATAGTGTTAGACACTGGACCGACAACTTATCGAAATTAAACTCATGTCAAGTGATCTGATTGGCTGTTTATAATTCAGTCAACCAATCACAGCGTTTGATCGCTAGGTAACTTTTGTATTGATTTTCATTTCAGAAACCGTGTTAGAGACACGGTCACCATGAAAGTACCGACGCTACAGATAAATATGAAAAACTACTGATTCTGCCGCATGTCGCATCAGAATTCGGCGAAAGTATACCTAGCCACAGATTGATTGAGATGGTATGTAGCGAAGTGCTGCCCAGGATTTCAGGGAAGTCAAAGCAAACGACGACGGCGATTCGATTTGTAGCACAATATATTTTATAATATGGCACACAAATACAATTAAGACTTAGGATTATTGAGATTAATTTAGATTGATCACAAAACATATATTAGAGTAGATTATTACAATTATAGAGAGACACGCGTATCCGCCGACATTTTTTTTTATAAAGGGAGGGAAGAGTAACCAAAAAAAAAACAATTAAACTTGCCATATAAAGCAATGTTGCTATTCTAAATAAATGTTGAGAATACCATTATTTATTTAACAGGTATGACGAGTATACTAAAAAGAGAGAAAGAAATAGAAAGACGGAAGAGAGGCTTTTGCCCTGCAGAGGTAGCGTTGCAAAACTTCGGAAGTATTCGCAATAATTCGCAAATATTCAAAAGAAAACTTCGATTTGAAGGAATACTAGGTATTAGACAAAACTTATTACGTAAGTACTTATCTAAGTAGATGAAAAGAAATATTCGGAAGTTTTCAAATCAGATATACTCAGATTTATGAATGAACGTGTAGTGCGTTCATTCATAAAGCTTATTTTTTTTTTGGTACCTACATGCTGAGGTGAGTTTATGAGTTTTATAAAGGGGGGCCAAATTTTTATTATTTTTGCGATAGGACATACCGTTTTCGAGGTATAAGCAAAACAAAAAAAAAACTATTATTTATTTATTTTATTTTTTATTTATTTATTCAGTAGTACACTTACATCTTATACATCTTTATGTTAACTATTTTATAAAATCAGTAATCTACCTATGTATTTACCTCTCTATCACTTTCACACCACATACAAAAACTTATTACGTAAGTAATAATCTGAGTAAATGAATGAAGTAACGTAGTCTCTGGCATTAACGCCACCTAGCGGTGAAAATCAAACTTTTATAGATAAGTACTCTATGCGTGACCGAACATGTACTTAGCTCGGCGAATAATTGCGAATACTATTCAAAACTTCCGAATGCTTCCGCGAATAATACGACGGGAATACTTCGGAATATTACTCTCCGGCAACGCTAAGAGGGATACAACAAGCTCACAATACTATCAGATAATAAGACAGAGTAAGCGATAATGTGGCCGCGTCCTAACATCGGACTGAGAAACATCAATGAATGAGTCAGGATCATCCAAACAAAACAATGATTAGTAAGTCAACGCCTCGCGCCTGCTTACTAGTTTGGGCATAATGTACATACAATGTCCTCTTAGGTATTTCTGTGTCAAATGATTCATTCTCTTGCCCCACTATGTAAAAGTTTAATGACTTCCCTTTGTCAAATATTTATGTGAAGAGTTTGGTGGGTCGATTCGAGCAAAAGTTTGTTGTTTGGGCATGTTAGCGTGTATTGTACGCACGTGTCTTCTTTAATGTTTTATGTGATTCTTTGTTCTCCTAGTTTACTACTGACCCCCATACAAGTTAATACAGTTACCTGCTGGTATATCTGCTTATAAGTACCAAACTGTACAAATATTTAATAGACTGCCAGCGGATTTGAAAATTTTGTTATACACCTAAACTAGCTCTTTTAAAGCTAAGCTCAGCGTTTCTGTTAGCTAAAAACTTGTACTCAATAGACGAACTGTAATTTAATATTATTCCAATTTTCTATTTAAAAAATGCTATTTATTATTATTGTTTTTAGTAATAAGGTTGAGGAGCTCGTGGCTAAGTAATAACAGCCGCACGGGTCGATCCATCAGGTTAAGCTACGCTTGCCGGGGTTGGTCAGTGGATGGGTGACCATTCTGTACATACCGAGACTCCTCCGTGCCTCGGAAAGCACGTTAAGTCGTTGGTCCTGGCTGTCATTCGTGGATCTTTGACAGTCGATACGGGTCGTCAGAAGCCCGAAAGTCTGACAACCAGTCTTACCAAGGGGTATCGTATTACCCAGTTAATGGGTTGTGGAGGTCAGATAGGCAGTCGTTCCATGTAAAATAATGGTATTCAGCTGCATCTGGTTAGACTGGAAGCCGACCCCAACATAGTTGGGAAAAGGCTAGGCCATAGAAATATATATATCTATGGGCTAGGCAGATTGATTGTTTTTAGTAATAAGGTTTTTTTATGTTTTATGTAAGTAAGTATTATGCTGCATGTTCACTTTTAGAATTTATATTAATATTATATTAAGTTAAGTATGTAATGTATGACACAGAATAAATAAATAAATAGGCCTTTTTTATTAATTTTGGAAGCGTTTACAGATGCAAAACCTTTACATACCTATATAGGTAAGTAGCACAACAGCATACTCAGCTTATAATGTTCCTACGGTTGGGACACGTAATCCACCACGCGGGCCCAGTGCAGGCCTGTCTTCAAATTTTTGATTCTAAGACATGCCGGTTTCCTCACGATGTTTTCCTTCACTGTTTTGAGAGCAGTGGTGACGAAATTATTTACACAAAGTAAAGCGTCTGCCTGCTGTGGCCTGGGTTCGAACCCAGGACCTACAACTCGTGAGTCGGGCCGTTGCCACTGGGCTACCACTCCTTAGAGGTAAGTAATAGTGAAAATTAGCATCAATAAGAGTTCGCATCTAGAGATAGTTATGTAGTTATGGGCTGGAGAGTGATATTTGATTGGTGTTCATCGGTTTTTATCTTGAAAAAATGCACGATTCCTGTGGAATAAAACCTGGTTCTTCTTCGTCATATCGATGATTGCACAAATATCTAGCTATAACCATGAGTTTCGACCAAAACTCTGCCACGCCCAAAAGTGGTAAAGAAACTCAAACCATTTATTTCTACATATACAGGCACTTTTGAATTGTCAAGGAGTCGGTCAGTCAGATATGTGAGCTAGTTGCCCGTTCCAAAACGTAGATGAACAGGCAAGAAACTCCATGGACGCTCTTTTAAATCAAGATATTTTAAAATCCTGAGCAATAAAATAGCAATAGTTTCGTTTGGCAGATTCGTAACTGAAATGAAAACAAGTGAGGGCTGTCAAAGTATTACCAAGCCCAATTGGCCAAGTATGGGTGACTATAGTCAATGTGAAAGGCTACTGTTGACATAAAGGCCGACGACGTGATGATACCAAGCTTGCCAAATGTAATGATTACCTGCGAGCAATGTTTCCAAAGAGCTACATGTGACTAATGTCAAATTATAGACTTTCCATAGGAAATCGCCGATCATTGCATAATAGAGTGCTTTAATTGTATAATTTATTTAGCTACTTATTTGTTTATTATGCCAAGCTGTCTTGGAAATAATACTTGATGCTTCAATGAGTATATGAGTATCATAATCAGCATATAACGTTCTCACTGGTGGGACACAGGCCTCTTGTCTGTGAGAGGGAGTGGGATCCACCACGCGGGCACAGTGCGGGTTGGTGGATAGTACCTAAGATTTTTATTAAGGTGATAATTATGTAAAAAGTATACTGGGCGGGAATAAGAAGTGACAGAGTCAATTACTTCCACGTGCGAAAAAAAGAGAGCGCAACAATGCGCTGGAACCAAAGTAAAATCGTCAAACCAAACGAAAATTGTTTAAAAATAAATTAAGCTATCTGTCAAATAGCAGCAGAAGCAGCTCGCACTGTCTTATCCAGCTATTAAAGATATACACAAGACAGCTTACGCTCGTATATTGTCATTAAGGCGCTATGACCCGCCAGAGAGCGCGCTTACTAGTTTTTTGAATCAATGGGAAACATAAAAAAAACAATGTTAAAAAATTCTGAAAAAAATAATATCTTATTATAAGGATCTGGCGGATAGCCAATCGCTTTTAATAGCTCGACTAGATTTACTTTGTTGGATAGAAATAAATCCCAAAGTTACCCCTTTTCGTAATGTTTAATCAATCTCATAGCTATAAAATACACCTTTTTTTTCATATTTTTTATATAAATAAAAAGGTATTAAGATTGTTTAGCACAATTCGCCGAGTTTGTCGTGATAAAATGTTTCAAATAATTACTATGTCTAAATACCTACCAAATGGGCGAGGCAACACTCGCGAGCCTACTTCAGGTCAGTACGCGGCTCGAGCCGGGATCATAGCGCCTTAAACAAAGAGTAGGTAGGTACGTGGTGATCGTTGTCGCCTCCATCTTGCAACACGCAACTACTTAGGTACATTGCGATATCATCACGCTACTTATTTTCTAACGTAAGCAGCCTCATTATGTGGCCAAGGTTATAGTTTACACAGTCACTAATTTTCGCTGCTCTGTGGTCGCAAGCGCTACTGTTGAGCATAAGGTCCTGGGTTCGATTCCCGGATCGGGAAAAGTATTTTTGAGTTTCACTTTTACTGCCAGACAACAGACACAACAGAAAATCTATTGGTTGCGGTCACCGTGTGTGCGCAGTGGCAGTCAATGACTTATCCGATTTCTAAAAAGGAGGAGGTTCTTAATTCCCATGTTTAGTTTTTCTTTTATGTATGTTCGGGCATAACTCCATCATATATTGAGGGATTTGCAAAATTATTTTTTTGTTTGAAAGGGTATGCTCTCGAGGTGGTCTTATTGTCACCAGATCAGAATCTGATGAGGGGTTCCCATGGCAATCGAGGGAAACCCTCAAATTTTGTAGGCACACCTATAGCGATTTGGGTATTTTTTATAGTAACTGGTGCATTTACTCCCGGACAGCACCATATGGTGAAGTGGAACTGATGATGAAGACCACAAATGGCCATCGGAACTACTGAATTACATCTAAGTATTTCACGGATTGCGATTCCATTACTTTAATATGGTTGCTAAGCAATTTACGCTCGTCACAATGCATATGGTGATGGTGTCTTCACCATCAACTCCAGTTTTCCTGGTTACTTGAAGAACTCCTCAACAATTAATGTCCCTGCATCGGGAAAAGCAATATGTTGTAAAAGGTGATGAGCAGTTGACATTAGTGTAACTTAGATAAATTACAAACTGACCCACTAAAAAGTGATAAGTAAAAAATTTTTACAAAAAAAAAAAAAACAACCGACTTCCATAAAAAAACTGCAAAGTGAAAAATAAATTTAATTTCAGAAGTCGGTGGCACAAAACTAAAATACAGATTCAAAGACACCTACTTCCGAAATTAAAGTTATTTTTCACTTTGTAGTGTTTTATTTTGGTAGCCGGTTTTTTTTTTGTAAAAATGTTTTTTTTTTTATATCTGGAATTTTTCAGTATCAGTCCGGAGTCTGGATTAGTGCCCGGTTGATCGCAATACGCTCCCCCCTGTTACATGGACCTGTGGGTGTACTATAGGTACACCTCAGCCTAACTCTTTGGGGAATACAGGGGATGATGTTATGTTATGTTCCTCCGAATTTTCAATATACTTAGATATTATTTAAACATATTATAACATCTCGCCTCAGGTATTTCTTAAAGGATTTGTATAGTTCATGTAAATTAGGGAGCTAGCATATTGTCATAACCAGCCCTGATTCTAGATTCCCTGCAGCTACTGATAAAATCACTTTTTGGGAAAACCGAAAAACATTTTGGCCTAACTTGGAATAGAATTCAGGACCCTTTCTTTTTTCGTTTGGAAATTCTCATATACTCTTTATCTGGGGAGACTAGAGGGTTATATCGAACTCATGACGAACAGTATCCTGAGCACCTTCGCCCAGCGATTCGACTGTCAGTACATGTATCACTGTGACATGGTACATGTACGGGCTAATGTGGAAATATTGTTTTAATTGTATTGACCTGTAGTTGAATTGTGTTGACCTGTAATTAAATTGTATTGTATTGTATTTTGTATTGAAATTGCATTTGTATTAGTTTATTTTTATAATTGGTCCGTGTTGGCCTTTAAATTCAATAAATAATAATAATAATAACCCCACCGCCGTATCTCTACGTTGACGTCGTGGTGGGGCTTGCGCGCTCCGAAATCTGGGTCTGTGCCGGTGGAGTTTACTTTGCCGAAACAGGTCTAGGGTGAGGAGCCAGACCAAGAGAGATACGTGAACCCGCAGGGTAGCATGTGGCGAGCTGTTGGGCAGTAGCGACCCCACGGACCCTATTTCCCGGGAGAAGTCTTGTTCTTCACCTCTGGCTTGCCTTTATTGGCCGGCTGGAGTGAACACTGACGGGAACAGAGCTCCCACCTCATTCTTGCCTTTATTGACCGGCTTGAGTGGAGATTCGCAAGAGCAAACGTGCTCGGAGGAAGGAAGTATTCCAGTAAGTGCTTGTAGGGATCTTGACCATCTTCCGGGCTCTGGGATTGTTCTGAGAGCCGTGGAATACCTCTCCACTCCTCAAGCACCTCAGGACATGTTGCCCCTTGTCGCTACGTCACTATGTGCTAGCGACCGTTTCCGGGGGCCCATTATTGAGTGTGCAAGTCACCCCCTGCCAATTTATCTGTGTATATTAAATAAAATTGGTCAGGCAGGGGACATAGTTCTTCCATAGTTCAAGGTACCCAATTCATGTAGCCACCCAAACCCATAGGCCCAATGTGTTTTGTTTCCATGTTCTGCAATAGTCCTGCACCAAACGGGGGTTGTCCTTGGGTGCACTTGCATAGTGCATACAGGGATAATCGTCGGCTAGTGCCTCCTCGTCATTTAAAATTGTCTAAGGGGCCTCTGCGAGTTGGCTTCGGCCCCTCGTACGCCTTCCAAAGGTCCGGGACCCCAGGGTCCCGAGATAAGCCAAAGACAAATAAAATAATAATAATGACAGAAACCCCACTGTTCCTGCTAATATCATGAGTCGGAGGCCCGGGAGATGTACTCATTCGCCGCGCCCCCGACTGGTATTAGCCCGCCCTGCCTAGCGGGCCCCATCACCAAGTGCGGCCGATCCCACGACCGGACGTCCTCCCATAAAGGCGCGCGTGGAACACTGCGTAACATCTCTTTAGGGGCCTGACCACAGAATAATTTATCTAAAGTAGTTTATCTGGCAGTTACTTCAAGTGAGTGAATCAATTACCTGCAGGCGACCTCTCGGTAGATAACTACGCGTCCGTCCGAGCGTAACTGCCGCGCACTCGAACTGTTGCCTACTGGTTTAAACTGACATTTCGAAGCGCGTCGTTTTCTATGATGATAAACTACTGTAACTTTATTATTCTGTGGCCTGACTGTTCGAGGATCCTAAATAAACGTTCAGCAACACATATTTAATTAATTATAAAGATTATTCATCAGAGTACCCACTCTGCCCAATTTTTATTGAAAAACATTATGATTAGTAAAATGAGCTTATCTCCATTTCATTAAAATAATCAGTTTAATGATTAAAATATTAATAATGTAGATATAGGCCTAAACTAGCTAATTATACTTTTAATTGTGAGTTTTATCTAATAGAAATAAAATGTTAGATTGAACTAGTATAAGGGTGCATGTTCACTGACACGAAAATAACTGAATTGATGGATTCGTTTTGTATTTGTATTGGTACCTACACTTAAAAAAGCCGTTTTAGGTAGGTAGGTACTTCAACCACTTATTCAAATACGGCAGTTTTAAAGGCGATTTTACTTCTGTTGTACACACGGCTACACATCAAGCACTGACCTCTCATTGTAAGGAAGTCCTACACAATGCGAGATCAGCTTATACTGGAAATGTACAGCTTGATCTGTGCGTACACATAATTGGTACTCTTATTTATTTATTACCTACATGTATATTAAAATCATCCCCTATTTCACCCCTCTTAAGGGGTGATTTTTCAAAAAAGCTGAAACATGTTACGTGTACACTTTATTTCTTACCAAAAGCTTGAATTTGAAATTTCTTATCCCTGCCTTCAGAAATCATGACTTTTCCATTCAAATTTCATCTCCTGTATTCCATCCATCCCTGTAGGATTATTTTTAAAGAAAAAATGTAGATTATGTCCATCCCCGGGACCCCGGATGTCATCTATCTCCTTGCCAAAATTATCGAAATCCATTCAGTGGTTTAGGCGTGAAAAAGTGACACACAGACAGACAGATAGATTCGAATTTATAATATTAGTATGGATAAAATAATTCGTAAATAAAAAATTAAAATTTTCAAACAAACTAAATAATAAAGCTCTCGCTTTCCTTCAATTCGACTACTGTCTGCACGTTTTTCATTGATGCGATATTATGTTCCGTGACTCCGGGAAATGATCTCTGCGCTATAGTTCTTTATGTACAGATTGCTGCAAGATGCTATTTTAGAAAATTGTAATTAAAATAAAAACAAATAATAAAATAATGTATATTTTATCAAAAAGCCAAATAAAAATTGTCCACCTCAATCAAAGCATAAAAATAAAAAGAACAAAAAAAGCAAACGCCATCATATAATTATTTGAGGAGTGAACGTCTGTGTCTGTGCTAGTATCAACTGTGTTACAGACAAACCCGCCTTCTTCTTACAGTTCATTGACAAATGGGTGTACGCGGTGTGGGTGAATGGGTGGGTGTGTGTGGTTTGTGTGGATGTGTGGAAGTGTGTGTGTGTTTAGTTGTGTGTTTCGTATGTGTCAAAGTATAGAAATAGATAATAAGTAAGAAATTTAAATCTGTTTTTAAATTATAGTGTGTGTTGTGTTAATTAGTTAATCAATA
Source organism: Cosmia pyralina (assembly GCA_946251885.1). NCBI lineage: Eukaryota > Metazoa > Arthropoda > Insecta > Lepidoptera > Noctuidae > Cosmia > Cosmia pyralina. The sequence continues at coordinate 2,817,720 of OX276362.1, read as the reverse complement.
AATAATAACGTTTAATGACATTAAAATATCTGCATAAAACGAACACGTAAAACCGTATACGTGTGTTAAATTAATGTAGCCATCAAAGTGGCACGCTGTAGATCTCGCATGTACAATATGTAAAACTATAGGAAGGCACGGTACTATCAATTGGCGTATTTGAACGGTATACAGAAGAAAACACATTTTTATAAACATCTAATAATAAAGGAAGGATCATCGTGAGGTGGTTGCTATCTCTGGAGCCAGCTTGTAGCTTGGACCCTGCTCCCGACACCGGCGGAACACATTTCTATTATTTCTTAATGTTTTCTTGTAAGAATGTATTAAATAATTATGTAAGTAGATTAATAAACGTAATTTATTTATTTATTCTTACAGAAAGCTTACAGACTAATATCATTATTAACAATAATTCATAGGCAGGACAATTTGCTAATGATAAGCTTCCACATATATACTTCTTTATACAAATATTTCAGTTGACTGTGTTTGTTAACAGCGATTTGCAAACAAAAATAAAAAGTTTATAAATGTAATAAATACTAATACTCGTAAGTCGAATCGTGCAACATCAGAATAGTTTAACAGTTATTCATGACTATCTCCAAAATATTCCTTGTTTAGCATCTTTCTAATACTGTGTGCGTTGGTGCAAAATAGATCTATATCCAGGTGCGATGGTAAACTATTGAAGGCTTTTACACTACGAATGAAGAAGGCGTTGCGCCTGTAATTAGTCGATGCGCATGGTGCCTGAAGCAGAGGTCGTCTGCGTAGGTTATTTTGATTAGTGCGAAGAAGTATTTTGCTGAGTAGTTCTGGACAATCAATCGAGCCATTTGCTATGCCTACTAAAAAACATATGTCACTAACATTACGTCTTATGTTCAACGGTAAGAAATGGTATCGCTTGCAACGGTGTTCATAGTCCACTGAGAATTGCTTTGCCTTAAAATCCAAGTAACGCAAAAATTTCTTCTGAACAGATTCAATACGAGATTTGTAAATCTCGTATTGAGGGTTCCAGACTGGGGAAACGTACTCGAGGTGGCTGCGAACAATGGAACAGTAGAGGACTTTTGCTGGTTTTAGAGACCGAAAGCTAGAGCAAGCTCTAGTAATAAAGCCCAAGGCCTTGAAAGCCTTCTTAACAATAGTTTCTATGTGATCGTCAAAAAGTAATTTGCTGTCGTGTACTACACCTAGATCTCTGATACTGCTTGTCTTACTTATGTACGTACCATCTAGTGTATAACCTGAACCGATAGTAGTTTTCCGGCGCGTGTATACTACGTGAAAACATTTAGAAACGTTAAGTTGTAACTTATTAGTTTTGCAGTATGGAAAGAATCTGTCAAGGTCCGACTGAAGTAGCTCGTTATCAGATAATGTACGTGCAGACTTAAGAACCTTCATATCATCTGCGTATAGTAAAATATTTGAATTAGTAAAGCAGTTCTTTATGTCTGAGATAAATATTGTAAACAATAATGGCCCTAAGATCGAGCCTTGAGGCACTCCAGATGGGACAGTTTTCCAACCGGATGTGTATCCACATAGGACTACAACCTGCGATCGGTTATCTAAATATGATGAAAACCAACGAAACAGATCACCGTGTATTCCTGCAGCTGAAAGCTTCTGAAGAAGCACACGGTGATCAATTCGGTCGAAACACTTGCTGTAGTCCGTGTAGATAACATCGACCTGGCATCGTTCATCCATGCCAGTGGTTATTAGTTCATTGGACAATACCAAATTGGAAGCAGTCGACCGCTTTCTGAGGAAACCATGTTGTTCGTCGCCGAAACAGCACTGCATGGCCGAATAGACTTCCTTGTGCACCACTCGCTCCAGAACTTTAGAGAAAAAATATAGTTTAGATATGGGACGGTAATTTTCTATCATCGATTTATCTCCCTTTTTAAAAATAGGTGTGATAAATGCCCGTTTCCATATCTTCGGGACAACACCCTCTCTCAACGACCATTCAAACAACAAGCAGACTGGCTCCACAAGACTCTTTGCACAATTTACTATAAAAATAGGGGTATCAGATCCGGCCCACCAGATTTAGCTAGGTCCAGACCTTTAAGTAGCTTGAGAACCATGTCAGGGCACATGCTAACGGTACTCAGGAACACTGAGCTGGAAGAATTAGTGTCTACGTTAGTATCCAGACCATCAGAGTCAGAGTTTGGTTCTTGGAAAGTTGAATGAAAGTAAGATGAAAATAGCTCAGTGATACCCTCCCCTGTGTCTGCGGACATGTCCATATAATGCAATACGTTAGGTAATGATGACCACCAGTTCTTTTACTTTTAACATAAGACCAGAACGACTTAGGGTTTTTGGAGATCGAGGATTCTATTTTTTCCATATATGCATCAAAACAAACCGCCTCTATTTGCTTAACTCGGTTTCGCAAGATAGAAAAAGAGTGATAGTCTGATAAATTGCCATAATTTTTATATTTATTATGGTATTTCTGTTTTTCTTTTAATATTTTAATTAAGCACTAGTATACCAGGGGGGGGGAGGGGGTGTGTGTCGATTTTTTTAGCGGTTTAACGGGAATGTGCAAGTCCCTTAGCTCGTATAGTTTTTGATAGAAAAGGCAGAGAGCTTGGTCTAAGGATCCAGCAGACAACAATGTATTCCAGTCTATGAGATCAAGTGCAGAAGTAATTGCAGGGTAATCACCTTTATAAAATATATATTTTACACTAGATTTCTCCATATATTTATGGACTTCAACGAAATCAGCGTTAATAATTAGTGGTTTGTGGTGTACATCGACAGGTAACGCCAAGGGGTCAGCACACTCATTCACTTTGACTACACCATTTGAGAAGACAAGATATAATAACCTACCGTTGACATTACTCTCACCATTGAACTGGGATAGGTTACTCGCATTTATTGTGTCAAAGAAATCCAAAATACATCGAACTGATACTTTATCAGGGCACAATCCCGGGCTGTCATCGTAATGACGCCATTTCACATCGCCACCGAAGTTAAAATCACCAGTTACGATAAATGTATCCAATGGGTGGGCGTAATAAAATAATAATAATTTTTCATCAATATTCTAGTGTGCACGCGCCTTAATGCGTAATTTTTAACTATAAATAGTGGAATTTTGCAATAATTGTGTCTATTCATCATCAGATTCAAGATGGCGGCCCTTCCCGCCACCTTAGTATTGTTTCTATATTTCACTTTATCTTCAGGCTACACTTTATTGCGTAAGTTTTTTTTCATATTTTATCATCATCATCATCACTTCAGCCCGGAGTCACCCACTGCTGGGTATAGGCCTCCCCTTTATTCTGCCATACTTCCTGGTTCCGTGCGTCTCTCATCCAGGTGTATCCCGCGACTTTGACGCTATCGTCAACCCAACGCGCTTTTGAACGGCTCTGCACCCTAATTGCGTAATACGTTATCAATCGCAGTTGGTTTCATTCATTGCTTTATTTACGTTGTCGAGCAGACAACATTTTCGAACTATGAAGCAATGGATTAGCTATTTGTTTCAAAATTATTCAAACTCCGATTGATAATGTGTTAGGTACGCAATTAGGGAGCTGGTTTCTTTGGCCTAACATTGGCCACCATGGTCTTAACTGACTAGCTGTACTCCATCGGCCACTTCCGTGTGTAACCAGATGTCCTGCCCAACTCCACTTGAGGTGCATCGCCCTATCTGTCGTAGAATTTTGCCCGATGACGGATTTCACCATATTTTTATAGTTTAACTAAGTATTTGTTTTACTAAGTATCTCTTGTACCTACCAACTCGTAATTTTCAAAACCCTAATAAATTCTATTGGTTATTTTCATTTCAATAGACAACCAAGACTTCAGTTCTGCCCAGCAGTAGGTGCTTGTTGCTATTATTATTACACAGCATGTATCAGAAAGGATTGGTAAACACTATCAAAATGAACAACTTTCTCCATGGGACCAACATCGTAATCGCGAAAAAAATGTCAGCCATCCATTACAGCCATCCCATACATTGGCTTCGTTCTTACTCGACCCTAGTTCGATTTTTCCTGCTAGCTAAGTAAGGGTAGGTCCAGTTGGTCGGAAAAGTGCTAAAATGCAGAGAATAAATACTAATTTTACTATGGCAGTCTTGATCTTTTTCTATTAATTTTTTTAATAAAATTACCTACTTATATTCGGTGCAAATAACTAGTTACCTATTAATGATTAAATATTGCATTCCTAGAAATACAATATAACATAAGCAAAGCCTGCGCAGTGTACGTACCCTAAAAGGTCATACAATTCAATAACCGCAATATGTAATTAAAATTTTAATTATTGTACTTACCTGCTGTAACTTTAACGAGTTGATAAACGAATAGTTCTTTTAAACGAGCGTATTAATACCTATGTTGTTTATTATGGTTGATTCTATTTTATAGATCATGTTGAAAAACACTAATAGTAGACTGACTTTTTTTTTGTTTTCGGGGGGAAACCTACAAAAGGTGCCCGGGCTTTGGGGAAAAGACCGGGGAGTGTGGGATTTTTACCTCACTAAAACCACCCCGGTGGTCATCATCTGCACATGGAAGGGGCACCGTTACCTCTCAAAAGACCAATCCGGAACCCCCTCTGTGCAACGCCTGTTAGGGCACATCTCTGGGGAGACTGTAAAGGGATCTCCCCGAAACCTGACTATGCAAATGTGCAAGGCAGCACGTGACCACTGTGCGCCGTCTTCCCTGACGTCACTCAGTGGACGGACAGAGTCCCCACTCTGAGCGCCCGTGACCCCAAATTCGCGCCTGCCTTAAAGGATGCAGGTGGGGTTTCGGCGTGTTAGGCATCGAGGCGGTTGCCTCCCCGACGCCTTCTCCTCCGAGCGGGATCAGCCCTCTCACGGTCCCGCTCGGCAACCTCCTTCTGAACCATCACGGTCTCACAGAAAGAGGCCAGTTCCCTCCAGTTGGCCGACTCCGCCAGCATTGCCCCAACTACTGCTGGCAGAGATAAATCTCGCCCGATCCTGATGACTAGGACTCGTCTTTCAGAAGCCCACGCAGGGCATTCCTCGAGCGTGTGCTGTGCGGAATCCAAGCCACCTCCGCAATGGTGGCAATTTGCAGTGGCCTCTCGCCCAATCTTGTTCAGATACTCACCGAAGCATCCGTGCTCGGTGAGCACCTGAGTGAGCCTATAGGAGATGCGTTCTCCTCTTTTCAGCCAGGCTTCGAAGTGCGGTAGGATGGCTTCGACAACGCGCTTACGCGAATATTGCGGCTGTTGCAGCTGCTCGCGCCACCGCTCGAGCGCGTGTCGCCGTTCCTGCCGCCTCAGCCGTACAACAGCGATTCCCGGCACGTCATTGCCACTTTGGCGGATGACACGGATTCGGTTATAGACCCTTGCGTCCATATCCGCCAAGATGTCCAGAGGTGGGAAGCGTACCAGGAGAGTTGCCGCCTCAAAGGATACAGTTCTGTATCCTCGTGCGATGCGAATAGCCATTTTCCGCTGCAGGCTATTTATTTTAGTCCTGCAGCGTCGGACGCCTGACAGCCTATTAGACCAAACAGGTGCCCCATATAGGACCATCGATCGCACGACACCCGTGTAGAGGCGGCGAACTTCTTCTCGAAATAGTAGACCGACCTACTGTTAATTTTATACCGCGTATGTTGTTTATTATTGTTGATTCTATTTTATAGATACTGCGTATGACTGAATAAAAATCATACTAGCACTTTTCTTACCATCAGTACTTTTGCGTCTTCTATTTATACAGGGTGTTTTTAATCGTCTTTATCCTCTCACTGTCACTGGTCACTGTACTGGGCACGCCACAATTGCGGCGATAAGTCCCCTCTTTGAGGAGTGGTTTGAGTGAGAGGCGCCACGGCGTCCTCACCTTCCGCCTGACGCAGGTCCTCAAGGTTCCTGTTCCGCATAAGGCGGGAGGAAACGCCCGGGTGTCACCAGCATTGTGTTGATCGCCCGGAGGACACGGTGGAGCATGCGGTAGAGATCTGCCCGACTTGGGCTGAGCACCGCCGTGTCCTCGCGGAGGCGATCGCCGGCGGCGATCTCTCACGTCTGAACCTGGTCCAGGCCAGGGTACGGAGCGAGAGTGCATGGGAAGCCGTCACCACCTTCTGTGAGGCAGTAATGCTCGCGAAGGGGGAGGCGGAACGCGTGAGGGAGAGGCAACTTTTGCGCCCTCACGCCCCTAGTCACCGCAGGTGACGCGGGAATCGATAGCCGATTCCCGGCCACCGTAGGCGCGGGCTTACGGACGGCGAGCAATGGGTTACTCCCCATCCGGTAAGGACCAGGCCCGGGTCGACGGCGCGTTGTGTTCCACGCGCGCCTCAAACAGATCTCAGCAGTGATGGGGTCCGATAAGGCCGATGCTTGCCAGGGTCGCGGCTTGTTTGAAAGAGATGCCGTGGCCCTGGCACAGGTGGTAAAAGTCTGACACGCCCTCCCGTCCAGAGAAGTCATTGATGATTTGCCATCCATAAAAAAAGGGGTCACTGGTAAAACTTGTTCATAATGATGAGTATTATGAACAACTTTTACCAAATATGAAATCGCGAAAAAGAAATCAGCTGTTCCCTATATTTTGACTAGTTATGCGAACGTAAATGTAGGGAACAACAGATTTTTTTTCGCGATTTCAGGTTTGGTTTGGTAAAAGTTGTTCATAAAGATGAATACAATGACCCCTTAGGAGGATGCACCCTGTATATGTAGGTAGATGTATATGAACCGGGCGAGTTCGAATAGGGTCGAGTACGAACGAAGCCCATACATTTGCGTCGATGAGAAGTTTTCCATGTTGATAATTTTTCGCGATTACGATGTTGGTCCCATGGAGAAAGTTGTTCAGTTTAATGGTCTGTACCACACCCTTTTTGACCCCACCTTCCTGATACATGCTGTAATTTGTCGTATGTTTTATCACTAACACCCCACCTCTGCCTAACGCTTCGGGGATTACAGGCGTGATGTTATGTTTTAAATACAAATGATTAAATATTATATGGTTTGTTTACAGGAGACGACGAAAATAAAATAATATGGCCAACGGAATACCACTTCAAGGGGGAAACGCTCAGTTTTAAAGCACCTCCCCTGCAAGATAAATTCGAAATGTGGTAAGTTGTTTCGTCACCGTAAAGAAACTATAGTTTTATGTCTATGGTTTTAGTTATGTACTTGTGAGGTAGAAAACAAATCAAAATATTTTTCAGTACACTTCCTCGAAAACTGGTTCATATCGTACTACGATTAGGTTCACAATACAATGTATTTCACACGCGTGCGATTTTTAATTTTCCAATACGTGTGCGGGAATTAAATTGCCACAGATAACTTGTATCTATACTTAGTCCAAATTGGTTCAATGCCTCTATTCACACCGTGTCGCGCTAGTTTCATTTTGACACTTGCCGGTGCCAAGTGCCAAAATGAAACTAAAACGAACGAAACAGAAACTAGATGAGGTCAGCGGCGTTTCATGTCTGGCAGAAGAATGCCCGATACAAACTCAGAGGTCACGAGTCTCTTTTAAAGTCCAATCTTGGTCAGATCATGTGAAGACCATGTAGATTGGTCTGAAATAGTCTTTTGAGGATAGAACCACACTGACTTGAGTGGACCTGTCCAGTTAGTGCAAGCTTTTGTATGGCTATGTAGTTGTTTTTTTTTTTTTTTTTTTTTTTGTCAGTAATCGTGCAGATCAACTCGGAAGTGAAGGAGCATATTTCTTCTACATAACCATGCTTGTTTCAGGTACAATGCCAATCTGAAACGTTCCCGCATTGACGTCTATGACGGCGCTGTCAAGAAGTGGTACTACGGGGACACTGGACACGCATATATGGTATGACAATTTTGAAATCTAAATTTTAGTAATAATAATTAGATTTTGATTATTTTAGTGATTACAAAGGCGAAAGTTTGTGAGTGTGTGTTTGTATGTTTGTTACTTCTTCACACTCAAATGGCTGGACCGATTTGGATGAAATATGGTATGTAGATTATACCCTGGATTAACACATAGGCTACTTTTTATCCCGGTCTACGCGGGTGACACCCGATTATGTATAAATAAGCGAAGATATGGATTGCGCTCCTCGACGTTGACCAGATAAATTGTGCTCACGGACCTAATTAACCTTGCCGGTTCGATTGTGACTACCTTAGTCACAGAACAATCGAACTGGCATTTGTGTAGCACATGTGTATCACTTTATGTAAAATTACCGTAATCGTCTAAATAAGCAGCAAACAATGCTTTCCTGTGTTTTCAAAATTTGCACAAATAGTTCAAGAACAAAGGTCCACGGTAATACATAAGTACATGAAAACTTAATTTTCTTTAAAATTCTCCTGATTAATATTGCCGCTGGATCGCCATTTGCAAAAAGGGGTCGAATATATGACTCGTAAGAGTGTGAAGAGGTCAGCAGCAACGGAAGCGGCGTATAGTAGATTTGATAAAGGTACGTACGTAACTGCGGCAATTATTGATATCTCGTTCCCGCTACAGCCCACGTAAGCCCCCGTTCCCACGGGCGTAATAAAATCACGGCGGGATTTTATCGCGCACTGGATTTTCAACTCTCGTTGTTGAGCCGAGCGTTGAGAATCCAACATAACAATAACAGAGGACATTCTAGCGCGTCGAAAAGACACTCTGTTGGATATTGCACTCTCGGCGCTAAGCAGAGCGTTGAAAATCCAGTGCGCGAAAAAAAATCGCCGCGATATTTTTACGTCCGTGCGAACGTCGACTAAATGTTTCTCTATTTCGGTTGTTGAGCACAAGACACACGACATAGGGACATGTAGTTATGTGGGTGAGTTTACATGTAATTTGTTTCTAGTCCAATAATGTTTACGTGACATTAGAGAGTACCGTATGTTCCAGTAATTATACATCAATGGAAAAAACCATAAAAATTGGATAAGTGGTTTTTGATGGCATTATACATATACTTATGACCCAATAGAGGCACGAGGTGCTGTAAAGTTCACTTATCCACAATTAAAAAAAAAGAAGGACCCCCCCCGACCAGATGTGTGTCGTGTCTGGTGGGCAACTGCCCGACGATTGATGTCGGGACGTTGTAATTATGCTAATCGCGCGGTAAACTCTGATTGCGCGATGCAGGATTTTGCGTGATGTCAGTGTGATGCGTAGTTCGCATGTGGCGATGTAGATTCCGCCACATCACTCCCCTTCGGAGACCGGAGGTCGATAGTGGGCTGAGTCGTGTATCTTGCGATGCTTGCCATTGCTAGTTGTGGTTCCAGTGGTGAGTCGGAATCGGGTGCCGCATAGTTCACGGTGGGTCGGAACTGTCTGCGGTGATTCCCCAGTGAGTCGGGGTGTCGGGGTGGTTTTAGAAGGAGACATGTTGCGCCGACCCCAAATAAATTGGACGATGAGTCTTTGAAACCCAGTAACTGGGTAGTGGAGTACCAAGTACCGGTATTCAGCTGCATCTGGGTGGACTGGAAGCCAAATCAAACATGGGAAAAGGCTTGGCAGATGATGATGAGTTTTGGAGAAAATTACTGACTCAATAAACAGATACTCCTGTTTTTTGTAATCAGTTAAAAATGACAAATCGCAAAGCATTTGATTTGATTGATAATTTTTGTGATTTTTCTTTGTTTCTTTCAGCAACACCCAATTACCATATCCTATGCCGAGAATACAGAGGTCTGCTTGGAGATAAATAAATCGGATGCACAATTCGACTTTCTTCCTGACGTGTCTAAACTTACTTTTACTGGTATGGAAGAATCTACTTAATAATAAAAATCTTAAATTAACAGACAAACGCACATCCTAAACTACTATGTCTAGATGTATGAAATTCGCACAAGTGTTCCTTATACACAACAGAAGGTGAGCAATAAGAAAGGATTTTTAAAAATTCATCACCTAATAAAAGGGATAAATAAAGGGTAGGGTAGGGTTTAATAATTAATGTTTCTTCAATCTATCTATCTAAATAGGGCATGAAAGTTTGTGTGCATGTTTGTCATTTGTGCTGCTGAGAAATCGGCTCGTCCTCTACTTAAAATTCATCCCATAGCATCAATGCCTAAGGCAGTTGTCTCATCGCCGGCGATCAACGAGTAGCGAGTAGAGCTAGTATCTGAAAACGAGTTGGCGAGCAGCGAGTGTGTAGTTCCGATAGTTTTGTCGCTGGGCTATCAGCGAGTGTGCGAGTACGACGGGATCCACTCGCCCGGGGCGGTAAGTCCCGACCGCGGCGCGGCGACGGACGCGACGGCGGGGGCGGGTAGTGTTCTGACCGCCAAGCGAACGTCGCTTAGCGAGCGTTATCTTTGATAGCTCTTGTCGCTTAGCGTCAAACTAGTGGCGAGTCCTCGCCGGCAGTGTAAACAGTCAGCGATCAACTATTAATTTACGCATCTTTTTTGTTTACACGGAATGTATATCTATTGTACGTTTCTTGAGCGAGAAAATAGCCGATGGTTAGTCGCTTCCTCGCCGGCGGCGGCGGCGCGGAAGAACTGCTTAAAGGGGTTACATAGGGGCAGAAAGTGTGTTTGGGAGTTCATCATTTTGAAAGTTGAAAACGTGGACGTTGATATTTAGAATTCTGCATACAACGTGTCGTTTTGCATCCTCGTCAAATCTAAGGATGTGGTACATACAATCAAACTGAACAACTTTTTCCATGGCACCAACATCTTAATCGCGAAAAAATAATCAGCCGTCCCATACATTTGCGTCGAGTAGATACCTATTGTAGTTTTCTATGGGACAGTTGAAAATTTTTTCGCGATTACTCTGTTGGTCCCATGGAGAAAGTTGTTCGGTTTGATGTTCTGTATCACACCCTGAAATCTGACCAGTATGCAGAACGACACGTTGTATAAGTAAAAGTTAGTGTTATCATAGTTTTTTGGATAATCCCATGGGAAATCCCATCGGGCATACGGCTTGTTTTAAGGTACTGCGCTGTAGTAGCCCGCGAAATTAAAATGTTCTTGCATGTTTTGCAATTAGTAGTTCAGTGTAAGATTCTATCTTGATCAACATATGATTCGCGACAATAAAAAATATGTATTTACCTACATCATTTTAACCATGCAATTTATCAATACATCTTTCTAAGTTTTATTTCCTCCAGATTAGTCTAATTTCGGAAATCGATGAATCCGGAGGAAATCTAACCTGACATTGACATGCAAATGCAAAAAACGCACGAAAATTTGAATTTCGCGGGTTACCTTAGCGCATCCCCTTAGTAAAAAGTATACAACAATTCTGTTTCAAACAAAGCTTTAATTGGCTATCCCAAGTAGAAGAGAAAGTAGGAAAAATCACTGTTATTGTTGAATTGTCTAGAACTCATCGAGTAGAGTAAAAGATAATTACGTATAATATATTTTTATCTTCCAAAATGGGGAACATTAATTTTGGTGGGGGTGGGCTTTTTTGGAATCGAGGTCACCCCTCCTCTGGGACTGATGGAATATGGGGATAGGAGGCCCAGGAATTCGCTGGGTGAAGGGGTGGACTTGGAGTCACCCTAGGCCTGGGATTTGGCCTAGAGATTTGGGATCGTTGGGATGTGTGGATATGGAAGGATGGCTTGGTGAGGTGAGAGGTACATAGGGAGAGGTATACCTATGGATTACCCTACGCTTGGGATTTAGTCTTCGGGAACGTCGCTTGTCCGGGGTCGCTCTTGAGATGCTCTGGCTATGGTATCGACCTACACAGTCGGTCCCCCAGCTGGAGTTGGGCTAGCTGCAACTTGCCAACCCACTCGGTTGCAAGAGAAGTGCCTGGCAGTCTAGGTCTGTACTCCCCACCACGGATGTACGTATACATTTGCGTTAAAGTGATCTAGCCTCCCCCGAGCTAGTAACTGGGTTGCGGAGATCAGATAGGCAGCAGTCGCTCCACGTACATACTGTTATTCAGATGCAATCAGTTACACTAGAAGCCGTTCCCCAACATAGTTGGGAAAAGGATAGGAAGAAAATGATTTTGCTAATAAATGTTAAGTGGATGTGTCTGCCCACTCTTTCGGAGGATACAGGCGTAATATTATGTTAAATATTCCCCAGGTCAGACAAGAACTCTCTACGATAAGGTGGTGGTGGACATATGGAACAGCACCGAAAATGTATATGGAACGGATGGAGGAAAGACGAAGGGTTTCGAGACGATCTTGTACGTCTTCAAGACTGAATTTGGCTTCAATATACCTGTCCAGTAAGTTAACAATTAAATCTAAACCTTAAAACTACAAATATAGACTGGGAAATGATTTGCTAAGCCATTGAAAGCCTACCTCAACTTGCCGTGTTGCAGCCATTTCATCTCCCATTCATTGCTCATTGTGTCACCCTACCTATGTAAAATTTCTACATTTGATATCTGTAAGGGCTGATTGTTCAATTGTCAGATAATTTTTATCACAGGAATAAATATGGCGGTTTGACAGATTTTGTATGGAAAATATGTCAAAAAGTCACATTTTTATTCTTCAGGTAAAAGTTATCAACCTATTGAACAATCAGCCCTAAGTAATTTAGTGAACATAATAAGGAAAGGAGAAGGTTTAAAATCATCATCATCATCTGCTTAGCCTTTTCCCAACTATGTTGGGGTCGGCTTCCAGTCTAACCGGATGCAGCTGAATACCAGTATTTTACATGGAGCGACTGCCTATCTGACCTCCATAACCCAGTTACTGGGTAATACGATACCCCTTGGTAAGACTGGTTGTCAGACTTTCGGGCTTCTGACGACCCGTAACGACTGTCAAAGATCCACGAATGACAGCCGGGACCAACGGCTTAACGTGCTTTCCGAGGCACGGAGGAGTCTCGGTATGTAAAGAATGGTCACCCATCCACTGACCAACCCCGGCAAGCGTAGCTTAACCTGATGGATCGACCCGTGCGGCTGTTATTACTTAGCCACGAGCTAGAAGGTTTAAAATCATTTGGAGAAATTTATCCACAATTTACATTCAGACACACTCTCATCACCAACACGACTATCTTAATTCATACACAAGTGGTTCACGTTTCGGGCAATGGGCGCGTGGATGTTTAGCATTAGTTTTCTTTTGTGAATTAGTTTTTATTGTATATTTCTTTTCTAGTAGATTACGAGTAGATTATATGTGTTGAAAATCTTGGTTCTAACACTTCAATAAAACTAGTTATAGGCTTTTTAAAATAATATAGATTTATTTAGCCAATTAAATTCACTAGGAAGTTTATACGTCCGTCGTCTCAACTAAAGCACATTGTGAGAGGTAATGTTTTTTAGTGGGTAGGATTGGTAGGCTACCGTTTTACTTTTTAATTAAGTACCTACAATATATCGATTAGTACAGAATGGACTAAAGATTGATTTTTGTAAATAAGTAAATCAAATAAATCAACAATATGAAATTAAGGAATTTATTGTAACGTATTGTGTAACATATGTACTTAACAAATTTATTGTTACCTATTGCATGTAAAGCAATAAATGTAAACGGAACGAAAGCGCTTGGATCTCACGATTCAGGGAATCCTAGTGTGAATTCCAGGAATCTACGCATTCGAATGTAATTTATTAAACAAACAATAAATTATTCCATATTCTTTCTCTGCAGACTAGTGAACAAGAAGTACAACTACAATACCGGAAACCTGTTCTCCTACACTATCACCAACTTCTTCGACTTCAGGGATACCGTCTCCGAGGATGAGGTTACAGTTGAAGATGGTAAGAACTATCATCATTTACATTATTTCTTTTTGGAATTAAGTTCATTAACGCTTGCTTAATATTAAATAAGTAGGTCTATGGTTCCTTGGAGAACTAAAAAAATCAAGCTTCTACCTCAACGCAATAAAAAATACGGTCATTTTTATGCGACATATTTTGATACTCGCAAGTAAATAAAACTTACTACTTCACGGGTAATTTCCGTTGTCCTAGAATCATGAAAATTTGCATGAAGCAAGGTTTCAGAGCACACATACAGGAATAAGTCCGAAAATAGATAATTTGTAATTTTATCACACACAAAAAACAATAAGCAGTACAGCGCTCTACGCGTCCAATACAATAATGCATTCAGGGTGCTGTTGGGGCTGCCTCGCTTCTGTAGCGCTTCGGGGATGTTTGCCGTAGCGCGCGTGGATTGTTTTTATACAACCATGCGCAAGCGGTGCACATCCCTGGTGCGCAGGGTGCGGATCAGCCCGAACAGTATCCTGAGCACCTTCGCCCAGCGATTCGACTGTCAGTACATGTATCACTGTGACATGGTACATGTACGGGCTAATGTGGAAATATTGTTTTAATTGTATTGACCTGCAATTGAATTGTATTGACCTGTAATTAAATTGTATTGTATTGTATTTTATTGTATTGTATTTTGAAATTGTATTTGTATTAGTTTATTTTTATAATTGGTCCGTGTTGGCCTTTAAATTCAATAAATAATAATAATAATAGTTAAAAAAAATTTTTTTGGGATTATAAATTCTTTTCAACTACGGAACCCTTCATTGTGCGTGCACCGACACGCACTTGACCGGTTTGTTTTTAATATTAGAACTAGTTTTTTCTCTTGTGAAGATGCGAGAAGCTTTGCCTTTTAACTAAATAATGCCATGGACGAAGTATGAACGGAAATGCCTCGGTTATTACATTAGGGGATGAAGAAAATAGTTTTTAAAAATTGCTGTGACTAACATAGATTAGTCGGGCCCTTGAACAAAAATCCCTCGCTAATTAGATGAACATCAGCATAAAACTTTAACCACTAAAAACCAATAAAACGCGTTGGTGTTTACACTAGTCACACTGTTGTCAAGAATGGCCTCTAAGTCTTCAAAATGGTATGCTGAATTGCTGACTATTGCGACACGAAAGTGTCGAGCATTGCGTCTATAATTTCAGATGAACTGAAGTTTGTGTCATCCTACATACACCATGTTGAATACTATCTTCGAGATATGCTCGTAAATTATGCCAAATCTTTACTTTAATTTGTAGTGGGCAGTTGCAAAAAACTGCAGCCCGGGAGGGACTTCCACAAGCGTATGAAGTTCTTCCACCCTGACTTGCCCTCAGAACTGGACTTAGCCTTCGACCTTTACACCAACCAGCACAATAAAGTGTACCAGGACCATGAGCACCAGATGAGGAAAAAGATCTTTGAAGAGAACTGGAGGTGAGAGCACTGCAGTCTATTGTTAGTCTTGAGAGTTTAGAAATCAGTCAACCTATTATATAAACAACCTATTATATTAACATATATATACCAAGAATATCTATTTACAATAGTCAACTTTCTCTTCATAATCGGTCCCTCAGTGCTGAGCACCCATCCATCTATTTTTGCCTAGTCATAGCTTGTTTCTTTTGTCAATTAACTGGCAATAAATTGTCTGCTAAAATGAGACTAGATTGATCAAGATGGCTACAATGATTAATGGAAGATTCTTCAACATTTTGCAATATAGTAGAGCATTTATTTATAAACTCATCATTCTCCTGCCCTTATCCCAATCTATTTGGGGTCGGCGCAACATGTCTTTTTCTTCCATTCTTCTCTATTAGTTGTTATCTCGGTAGTCACTCCCCTTTCTAGCAATGTCATCTTTCACAGTCCATCCATCGTTTTCATACTCAAAAATTTCCTCACAACAATTTCTTCATTCCTCCGCATCACATGCCCATACCATGACAACCGATTTCCCCACAACTTTTCACTCACCGGTGCCACTTTCAAACTTCCTCCTGTACTCATTTCTTATTCTATGCATTCGGGTAACACCACACATCTCTCTTAGCATTTTCATCTCAGCTGCATGCAATTGCCTTTCATTTATCCCTTTTGTGGCTCAACATTCTGATCCATACAAGACAGCAGGTCTAACCATTGTTTTATATATCTTCCCCTTAAGTTTGAGGTGAATGCGGAAGTTGCAGATTGTTCCCGTGACCTGGCGTCATTTCATCCATCCAGTGTTAACTCTGTGCTTAACCATCCGATCTACTTCGCCATCGCTTTGCAAGAGTGAACCGACTGGGAGAAGCGCGCCATCAAGCGCTATGCCTCCAGAACTGGAGATACTAGTACCACCGAAATAGCAGAATATATAGTCAGTTTTAGGTCTGCTGATTTTCAAGTCGACATTCTCCAGCTCCAGCTTCTGTTGTCATTTCTCCAATCTGCTCTGGATCTCAGGTTCATCTTGACTTCTTCAGATTCTTCTGAAACTCACATAAGATCTTTATATATAATGTGAAATTAGCTGCTTAGTTTTATTTGAAAAGTGATATTGTACCTCAGACATCTTTCTCTATTTAAGATTGTACATTTTACTAACCAGTGCCTGTAATTTATGATGTTAAGAAAAATACAGATTTTATGATTATGAATATTGTTAGTTGAACTTCGATCATGCATCAGCACCTTAGCCGTACTTCAAATGTAGTCACCTACTAGATTTCTATGTTGTTTAAATACCCCCAATTTCCACTAAAATCCATCTACCAATCCAGGATGGTCGAAGAACACAACCGCAAGAACGCAAGCTTTAGGCTCGAGCTAAACAACTTCTCCGACAAATCTGACGAGGAACTGAAGTACCTGACTGGCACCTACATCTCGACACATCAGTACCCTGACATGGTTCCTTTCCCTCATACTCTGGAAGAGATCGACGATATTGCGCAGAAACTGCCCGAGAACTTTGATTTGAGGATAGAGGGAGTTGTTACTCCTATTAAAGGTAAGTGGCCTTAAAAGGCTTTAAGAATTGATTTAGAGATTTAAATAATCGTAAGAAGTCAAACTCAAAGCATTTATTTGAATTAAACTAATTACAGAAACTTTAGAATTGTCTAAGAGTCGGTCAGTTAGTCAGAAAGTTGAAGCTAGTTGCCCATTCCAAAACGTAGATTTCTATGGAGAGCAATGGGCATGAAACTTCACGGATACACTTTTAAGTCAAGATATTACAAAGTCCTGGGTGCATTACTCTTGTTGCTCCTATAATATGAGAACAATGTAAAAAAAACACTCCTACTAAGAATTAGAGCAAGTGTAGTTGGTGGATTTGAAAAGAAACTTTGTTTTCTATAAAATTCTCAGATCGTCACAAATAGATGGGTACTTACAATTAAAATAGCCGCGCCCGACCTTACATTTAAAAAAATGGTTGGATTTTTCTTCTTCTTCTGTATTAAATTATACTCATTATTTTCAATGTATATAGACCAGGGTCACTGCGCTTCTTGTTGGGCATTCAGCACCACAGCTGCCGTCGAGGGAGCCATCGCCAGGTTCAACGAAAAAAAGCTGATGCACCTGAGCGAACAGAGTCTGGTGGACTGTGCTTGGGATCAGTTGTGAGTGCTAAAGATAAGCTTTGGTCACGGACTAGAAAAAAAAGAAGGACTCCGCGCCACGTGTATCGAAAGTGAAGCACCCTACCGATCTATATGTGCGTGATTTGACAAAGACGCCGTCATGTCAGGTAATGGCGGCTGCCTGGCCGGTCGGCATACTATGATGTAAACGTGTGCGTGAGGCGCATGTTTGTACAAACGGTCCCGGCATACTTACTGTGCTTTACTTTCGATATGCGTGGCGCGGAGTTCTCCTTTTTTTTTCTAGTCAATGGCTTTGGTATAGAATATTTTAGGGAAAAATAGTACATTTTGATACAAGTGGAGAATTTTTGTTATTGCATTCGAGGCGGTATAAACACCCGAGCCGTAGGCGAGGTTGTTTTTGAGCCGAGAACTGCAATAGCAAATGTCCACGTGTATCAAACGACGTTTTTCAATACACTTTTGAAGAAATAAAATAAAATAACGAAAAATATTTTTGTCATGAATTTAAATCATAGTTTCCTAATAGGAAACTATAATTAAAATTTTCTTTTTTTCCGCGCTTTGCTTTCCCCAGGTTAAAGGAGAAGCAAAGGTATAAGCCGATAAACAGCCTAATATGAAAATATAAAATTCAAAGATTTTTGAATTTAGAACACAAATAAATGTTAATTTGTTCATAAACGTTTCTTTTTATTGTAAGAATCATGGTTTTTGATGATATTCTATTTATAAACATTATTTAAATATTCAAAAAATATTAACGCCGTAAAGACGCATATCTCTTTGCCGAGATTATAAAAAACATTCACCTCCGAATAAACCCAATCCAATTTGGACTAAGTATAGGTTATCTGTGTGTGTCAATTTTTATTCCCGCACACGTGTTGGAAAATGAATAATCGCACGTGTGTGAAATATTTTGCATTGTGGACCTAATCGCAGTGCGATATGAACCAGTTTTCGAGGTAGTGTATTGAAAAAGTAATTTCCTTATCAACAGTCTGTTGAGTTGTCAGAATGCCAACATAGAGAAAAATGGTATAAGAGTTTTGACGCGGCCACTTTTGGGACTACTTGCATTTCCATCGTTTTTCCTCAATTTTACTAATAAACCCATATTAAGACTAGTGACCGTCATCTGTATAAAATTTCCTTTTCTTTTGTAAGTCTTTCATGACATTTAGCTCACACTACCCAATATCACAACTGTCTAGCATGATCTGCAAGCATTGACTAACACATATACACACACACACACAGTATATGTATGTTTTCTTCTCTTTTTTTTGTTATTGGCACCTTGTCTTTTAACCGACTTCAAAAAGGAGGAGGTTCTCAATTCGTCGGAACCTTTTTTTTTTATATTCATTTAATTGTACTTTTGTGTGTTGTGCTATGTCATTTGTGTGCACCAAATAAATGTTCTATCTATCTACATAACCATTCACTTCTCCCTCCCTCCCTTGTATTATTAACCGATTTCAAAAAGGAGGAGGTTGTCAATTCGTCGGAACCTTTTTTTTTTTTTTTTTATTTTTTTTATGTATGTTCCCCGATTACTCGAAGATGGCTGGACCGATTTGGATTTTTTTTGTTTTATTCGAGAGGGTATACATCACAGTTGGTCCCATATAAAATTGATTAACTTTGCTTCGGCAGTTTTTGAGTTAGCTTCAATAATACGTATTTTTCCCCACTTTTATATGGATTATGTTCTAGTTTGTTTTGCAGATAGTGGTATTAGAATTTGTGTGGGGTAGGTACACAACTAAAAAGTGAAAAATAAAAACTTTTTTACAAAAAAATACAACCGACTTCCAAAAACAACACTACAAAGTGAAAAATAACTTTAATTTTACTAATAAACCCACAGACACAGAGGCCTTCAATATACAATTAACAAAATTTGAATGTGTCCTGTATGTCTGTGCAAATGTTACATAATGTTTTGTGTCAAATAAATATATTATTATTTCCTTTATTCCATTTATATACAAATTACGTTCGGCGGCAATCGAGGATGCAAAGAAAACCGAGATATAATTTACTTATCAATTTAATTAATGTAAAATTACAATTAAATCGGTAAAATTAAGATGCGTGACAATTGATCGATATCAGAAACAAGAGTGATTCACAAATACACTAAATCAACATTCACTGCTATAGCACTGTGTTCGTTCCCGCGCCATCGGATTGCTGAGAAGGCGAATTCCACAGTACGAGCGCTGGGTGGTCTTAGTCATTGTCTTAGGAATTCAGGGTTTCGCAAGTGGCGACATAACATCTCCCTCCACAAGATCGGCAACTATTTGAAAACTCTAGTCGAAAATAGTGTCGATGGCGAAGCTGTTTCCATCTCGGTATTTCCGGCCTCCTTATCGTTGATATCGATTCCATCAGTGACTTTCTGTAATTGGTTCAATCTACGACGACGAAGTATAATGATGATAACGAGTACACATGCACCGGATAGTAGAATGTATACCGGTATAGTAGTGTGGTATATGGCTTCAGTGTTCGACGACTGTAGCGTTACAGGTTCTTGTAGAGCGATTTTAGAGTTACTTGAATGCAAACTGCTAAGGTCAATGGTATCTAGTTTTATAGTTTTCATTGGTACCTACATTGTACGAATTTTCCTTCATAATTGGTAAGTCCATAATTTTCAATATCTTTCCCTTAGTTTGATCATGACGATTGATTGCAGTAAATGCTATAGTTCTTAGCATGCAGCCTTTAGGTATGACAGATAAGTAGCTCCCTTTCAGCATTCTATAGTTGTCTTCAGAACAGGTTAAACGAACTTTTGTAGGTTTAGGAAAGCTTATAATGAAGTGTTGGTCGTCTAGCTGCTCCATAGCTTCAGAAGACAGGATGACTGATGTAAATTGACAGGACTCAATAATTTTCTGGTGTAGTATAAGCTGCTGGAAACAGTCCGATTGTTTGCCATGGTGGTGACTTAAGTTATCCTCGCAAAGGTGACCGTGACTATACTTCGGACATTCTGTCTCCATGTACAATAGATCTTTTTCGTGAACCGCTATGAAAGGATAAGTTGGAATCAGGACCTTATTGTCATGATTAGGAGCCAGGGATAATTTATATAGGATAAAGTTAGTAGGATAAAGTATCGGAAATTTTATAACTATTACTATTTTATTCCCATTGTAATAATATCCTAGTCTAATTATATCAAAATACTCTCTGAAACTAATATCTAGAAATTGATCCTTATTATATAATATACCTAATCTATTCATCATGTCCTTAAACATAGCATAGTTCAATATAGAACTATGAATACTTCTAGCCCTAATAAATGCTAATAAATTTTGCAATTTGTCTAGTTCTTTAGACAAATTATCTATATTGTCTCCTAATATCATTAGTAACTGTACCAAATGAGCATATTCAACGGTGTCTGTTTCATGTCTAACACTGCTGGCTAAAATAGAATTGATAATTTTCTCGATTTTACTTTGGTTTTCTACTATTTTATCTGTAACGTTTGAGCTACGCGAAACCCACTGCTTACTTAAACTTATTTGGTGATTCATTTCAGCAACTAAATTATTTTCATTCTGTTTTAGGGTTGCAATGGCATTATCATATTTTAATGCATCAGTATAATCTAGATTACCTGAAATGCTCTTTATTACTGAACCAAGACCATCTATGAGACCTCTTTTAACACGCTTTACCTCAAGTGTTTCTAACTGTTCCGATATTTCTTCTAATTTAGTACCTAGATATTTAACTTGGGGTTCATAGAGAGATCGTGACACATTACTCAATTGTGGCGTAAGATTTTTCAATTGCTCATTAACCATTTCTAAACTATTACGCATATCATCAAGGTTTACAATTTGGAGAAAGGAGTGGAAATGTGAGATGATTCTTGTGGATCCCAGGTTGAAGGGCAAAATACCTGGTCCATCGTTAAGACTGTCTAGCGTTATCTCGTCCGCTCGGGCCAGGGCCAGGGTCAGGACTAGTAGTATTTTCAGTGTCCTGTAACAAACGAGCACTATTAGGCACCCGTTTTAGGCGTGATTTAGGTACGGTGCCTCTTTTCTTTTTGGTATAGATATGAATAGGCAAATCCGCTAATACCGTATCATGAGTATATCGAGCTGCTAGCTTTTGCCTATGGCATAAAGGGTTCCTAATAAAAACTTGTTGTTCTGGTTCATAATCTTTTTCAGATTCGCGATTCTTATTAACATTTTCAGTAATTTCGGTGCGGCGATGAAGTGAAGTGTCGTTGAGAATATCGTATACTTTTGACATTCGTCTACGATGTTCCTGGATATATTGTTGTAAGAGATGTTCCGATAGATTCATATCTATAGGATCCCGGGGATCGAAATGACCGGTAATTATATCGATAGGCCTACATTTTGTAAAGCTATGTATTGAGCTATTATATGCCAGTATAGCATAAGTTATAAGATTAGTAATTGATTCTCCTCGTTGTTCTAATTTTAATATACGCAAATGTTCCAACAGTGTAGAATTTAGTCGTTCTACCATTCCATTTTCATTTTCATTTGGTTTTCATTGGGTGGGTCGACATTCATTGATATACTTCGTTACATGCTCTTTCATATTTGGCCAATAGCATCTACGTGATAATGCTAGATAACATTCGTTGATGCCTCTATGATTGGTTTTACCTTCATGATATTTCTTTATTCTTGTTCTTGTTGCTTGAAATAGTCTTTAACATTTTCTACCTCGGATTTGGTAAGTACTAATTTCATTGCAGAATTTTTAAAATATTTTTGGATTATAGGTATTATAGAATACATTTCCAATGTAGGATTTATTAGAATACCTGTCTTTACTTTTGGATTAACATATTCTTTAATTGCGCTAATAACGTCTTGTTCTAAACTAGATTTTGTAATTTGTATGACAGTTTTAGTATGTGTTTCAAATGGTTTAGAAACACTAGGCTTGCTTTTAATATCTCCTACAACATTAAGATATAATTGCTTATTAAACTTATTAAGGGGGTCATCGGAAATAGGAATTTCTAATATGGGACTTTCTAAATCACTATGGGCACTTAAAGTCCTAGAATCCGCGCTTTCAGTTCTAGAATCTGAGTCCGAGGGTGCACCATGTGACGTGTTAACTACTATCGAACTAGTTTCTTCATGATTAATTTCTATTCGTGACAAAGCATCTGCATTAGTGTTATATTTTCCTTGCTTATAGACAACTGTGAATTCAAATTCGCTTAGCCGTAATCTCCAACGGGTTAAACGGGAATTCGGTTCTTTAATATTCATCACCCATTGCAAAGGGCGATGGTCGGTAACTATTTTAAATTTTCGTCCAAATAAATATGGCCTAAAATACTTGGTTGCCCAGACTATAGCCAAAAGTTCTTTTTCGATAGTGCTATAGTTTATTTCACTAGAGTTAAGCGTACGCGACGCATAAGCTATTGGTTTATCAGATCCAATAGTACCTTGTGACAGTACTGCTCCAATTGCCAAATTGGAAGCGTCTGTAGTGAGTATAAAATCTTTTTTAAAGTCAGGGTACTGAAGAATTGGATCATTGACCAGAAGGGTCTTACATTTTTCAAAGCATTCGACATAATTTTGATTAAGTGTAATTTTAGAGCCTTTCTTTAAGCTTTGAGTCAAAGGTTTAGTTATTTTAGCAAAATCAGGAATGAATTTTCTATAATAACCAAGAAGTCCTAGAAACCTTTTAATTTCGGTAGGGGTTTTAGGTAAGGGGTAATTTTGTATTGCTGAGATTTTATCTGGGTTAGGCTTTATTCCATCTTTACCTATAATATGCCCTAGATAAGCTGTTTCTAATTTAAGGAACTCAGATTTATCCATTTGTATTTTAAAGTTGGATTCACGTAACCTTTTAAAAACTTTTTCTAGGTTGACTATGTGCTCTTGCAATGATGTACTAAAAACTATTATATCATCTAGGTACACTAGACAAATAGTATTCTGGAGTTCTCGCAACACGTTGTCCATTACTCTTTGAAAGGTAGATGGACTATTCTTAAGTCCCATGGGCATTCTTAGAAATTCGAAATGGCCATGTTCTACATTGAATGCTGTTTTTGTAATATCTTGGGGGTCCATTTCCACTTGGTAGAATCCACTAGCTAGGTCTAGCGTAGTAAAATACTGACAGTTACCTAATTTGTCTAAGACATCAGCAATATTGGGGATAGGGTACTTATCGTCTATGGTTTTCTCATTAAGTTTCCTAAAATCTACTACAATACGCCACTTAGCCTTTCCTGATGCTTTCTTAGCTACTACCCAAATAGGAGAACTCCAAGCAGAATTAGAAGGCCTAATTATACCTTGTTCTAACATTTTACCTATTTGTTCTTGTACTTCCTGTCTATGAATATATGGATATCTATAACTCTTTGTATAGACTGGAGCTTCATCTGTGGTTTTAATTGAATGTTTGATTTTATTAGTGAAAGTTAATTGTTCACCTTCAATATAAAAAACGTCTGCATATTGCGAGCACAATGATTCTAGATTAATGCGTTCCTCTTCATTTAAATGGTCAGTACGAAGGCGTGATAGCACGTCTTTTACGCGTTGCTGTTGCTGTTTAGTGCGTGTGCACTCGACATTATGAACTTCTGCAGGCATTGCACGATCCATTGAAAAGATTATATCATTCCTACTTGGATTCTGTACTTCTAATATACCCCTATTCTGTTTAACCGTAGTGAGGCATTCACGTATGATACAGTTTGAAATAGATTGTTCAGGAATATAAGCATCTCCATCGCGAACGTTAATCGGAATCTTTAGTAACTTAGATGAACCAGCTGGAATAATATTTTCATATAAATTAGTATTACGTGAATCATAGATTCTAATAGGGTTTGAAGCGAACTTAGTTGTAAATAATTTATTTTTATAATCTATTGTAGCTTCCCATTTTTCTAGCAGATCAGTACCAATAAGTCCATCAAAGTAATCGTGGAATTTATAGATATCAAATGAAACTGTACCTGAATCATTAAATTCATTAAAAATAGGTAAAGTAATTGAATAATCGTTTCTAGTTTTACCATGAACACTATGCACTTCGAATGGAGAATAATTTAATGGAAAATCACTAAAGTATTTCTCAACAACATTAGGGCATAGAAATGACTGATTCGCACCTGTATCTATTAATAGCTTAAGAGGAGGTGACGCGATTTGAACGTATGGAAGGTACCGTTGAGTTTGGAGATTTATTTCTATTTTGATTTGTCGGATTTCGGAGTTTTCTGAAAATCCGGCTCCTTAGATTCTTTGGCGTCCTCTTTTATGCTTCCGGACTGCTGGGGATATTCTAAACATTCCTGAGGGGATGGTTGATATTCATAGTACAAATTTTCTGGGTACTCATAGTAATTATAATAAGTTCCGTCATAATCGATAAAGTAACCATTGAACGAAGGATCGTTAAAACAATCATTAATATGCATCTCCCGAGTTTTAAAATAATTATTAGGTGGAGGATTGCCTGATTTGCTCCAGTCATGCCTAGAAAAAGCGTTAGTGGGTGGTAATTGTCTGCTCACGAAATGGCTAACACCACTCATTGGGGGTGGTTGCGCTGATCCACTAGGCTGGCTAGGAGAATTTTGCTGGGCTAATTGAAACGGGTTATTCTGACGGTTGTAAATCGGTATGGGTGCCCTGAATATTTGCTGAGTTCGAGTCGGACCAAACTGGCGAGGTTGGAAATAAATCGGTTTCCACTGCGGTGGTTGTTGAGGTGGAAATTGGAATCGTGCAGGTCCTGGCATTCCATAATTATTAGGCCTTGGATCAGGCATATTAGACGGCATTTTAAAATTATTACCGGGTTGGTTATTGCTATTAATTTTTTTATCAGGTAAACGGTCGTTACGATTTTGCAGATACATGGTATTAGTTTCCTCATGAACAAATTCTAGTGCTTGTTCAATGCTTTGAGGCCGCATACAGCGCACGCGTGATCCTACGGGATCTTTTAATCCGCGCACAAACGCTTGGAGCGTTAATTTCTTATATAAAACCCTTTTGGCGTCTATTGTAGTTTGTAAAGCGTCGTGTAAAGAAACATATGTCATAATTGTACTAAAAAGATTCTGACAACGCTCATAGTACTCTTGCGGAGTGTTAGAGCCCTGTGTTAAAAGAGATAAATCGCTGTAAAGAGCGGTCTCATCCCTTTGGTCAGCAAAATTATTTATTAATGCCTGACGAATGCCATTCCAATCACTTGCTATACCATTCGAGTTGATTAAGCGAGCAGCAGATCCCACAATTTTATTTAATATACCATTAATAAGTGCAGAGTTAATTAATGCGGAACCACCTTGAACATTATAATATTCTTTAACTAAATGATCACACAATTGAATAAATCTAGTCAGCACATTCGGGTTCCCGTCAAAGTCGGGTACCAGCCGTAATGCTTTAAAAACGGTATCTAAATCCAAAGACATTTTCCCAGAAAACGATTCTGTGTCCTCGTATAATGTATCTAAATTAATATCTCTACTAGAATCTATCACTAATTCTCTACTACTTCTAACTATCCTAATATTCCTGGATTTTCGTGGAAAGAAAATTTTGGAAAGTTATATTAGTACAGGCTAGGAGAAAGCGGTCACTAGAAATAATCTAATGTACTTACATGAACATTATTTCGGCCCCTTTGCGTAATCAATGTCTGGATTCCTCGATACAGCATGACGTGTAGATTCTGGATACTCTGGAACGACTGGATAGCCGTACGGGCGGCTTTACGATTACGGAAATCTACCTTTTTACGCGAAACCGACCGCGAGTATCCTACCGACTGCGCCAATTACGTTCGGCGGCAATCGAGGATGCAAAGAAAACCGAGATATAATTTACTTATCAATTTAATTAATGTAAAATTACAATTAAATCGGTAAAATTAAGATGCGTGACAATTGATCGATATCAGAAACAAGAGTGATTCACAAATACACTAAATCAACATTCACTGCTATAGCACTGTGTTCGTTCCCGCGCCATCGGATTGCTGAGAAGGCGAATTCCACAGTACGAGCGCTGGGTGGTCTTAGTCATTGTCTTAGGAATTCAGGGTTTCGCAAGTGGCGACATAACATACATATATCTCACATTTTTAAATATTTTTTTATAAAAACATGAAATAAAAAAAAAAAAACATTTAAAAATATAAAACATAGTAGCCCACCGGTATCGGGAACAGGGTCCAAGCTACCGGCGGTCAGGGCTCCAGAGAGAGGAACCTCCTAACAATGCGCACCGTGTCCAGAAGTACCGCTCTCTGAATCAGGCCCTTAATCCAGCTGCCCAACGAGAGCCTCCTTAGATGTTGGTCGAGGCTCTTAGCGATTAAGCCATTGGCTGATACGACTATCGGCACAATGATCGCTGAGTCCACATCCCACATGTCGACAACCTCGCGAGCCAAGTCAAGATACTTGATTTGTTTATCTTTCTCGGCTTTCACGAGGTTCCCGTCATGCGGGACTGTTATGTCAATAATCATTGTGCGCCGCTCTGTTCGATCCACCACCACTATATCAGGCTTATTGGCAACAATAGTCCTGTCAGTGATGATGGATCGATCCCAGTACAATGTGATATTTCCATTTTCGAGAACTGGGTCGGGCACATACCTATAGTACGGCACTTCCGATTCCGCAAGGTTGTATTTCAGTGCAAGTTGCTGATGGATAATCCTGGCTACAAGGTTGTGTCTATGCAAGTACTCTTCGTTAGCAAGACGAGAACACCCGGAGATAATGTGTCGGATTGATTCTCCCGGACGGTGGCATGCCCGACAGATGTCAACCGTGCCGTCTTTCACAATATATTTCCGATAGTTGTTCGTCATCATAACTTCGTCCATAATTGCACAGACAAAACCTTCGGTTTCCCCAAAGAGGTCACCGGAACGCAGCCAGGCTACGGACGCTAACAAATCTACGTCGGGTCCATGTAGGGCCCGGAAAAAGCGTCCGTGAAGCTCCTTACTTTGCCATACCTCCCTGCGATCGTTAGTGTCAAGCACTACAGGTTTGCGCCAGTTCTCTTTAGCCAAGGAGAGCGGAGTGAGGCCCTTGTCCACCGCGACCACATCTCGATGCATCCCCACATCGGCTTCTAGGAAATATTCCCTGAGACTGCATATCTCGCGGTTGTGGAGAGTCTTAGCGTTTAAAAAGCCTCGGCCTCCACACTTTCGCGGGATATACAGTCTCATTACCGATGACCGTGGGTGATGCATTCGATATGCAGTCAACAGCGTACGGACCCTCCGATCCAGGGCGTCGAGTTCCGTCTGAGTCCATTTGAGTACGCCGAAAGAGTACATCAAAACCGGCATGACCCAACCGTTGAAGGCACGCACCTTGTTTCCGCCTGATAGAAGACTATTAAATACTTTCTTCAGGCGGCCAAAGAAGCGCTCCTTCAACGATTGCTTCATGTCAGTAACATTGATGCCCAACGCTTCCGACATACCCAAATACTTATAGGTTTCGGGTGCGGAGAGGGCTCTAAGGTTTATGGAATCCGAGAGTTGGGTTCCCACGGATTCCACAATCTCTCCTCGCTTTACATGCATGACCGCACATTTGTCCACACCAAATTCCATCCTGATGGCGCTACTGAATGTTTCAGTTACTTTCAGTAGCTCCATCAGTTGCAAATTGTTGGGGGCAAAGAGTTTTAGGTCATCCATGTAGAGGAGGTGGGATATAACCTGACCACCTCTCCGCAGCCGATATCCTAGACCTGAATCCTCCAGCAGTGTGCTTAGAGGATTCAAGGCTAAGCAGAACCAAAGCGGACTCAAACTATCGCCCTGAAATATGCCTCGCTCGATCCTTATCGGCTCGCTGTTCCTCTGGATATTTCGACATCCTGGATAGCGAAGGACCGTCCTCCATTGCCCCATACACGACATCAGGAAGGTGCGCAGAGTTGCATCTACTTTATACAACTCCAACACCCTCATGAGCCATGTATGTGGCACCGAGTCATAGGCCTTCTTATAGTCTATCCAACATGTCGACAGATCCTTTCGGGAACGACGAACCTGTTGGCTAATGGCCATATCAATGAGGAGTAGCTCCTTAGTACCACGGGACCCATTCCTACATCCATTTTGAGAGGCAGACATGATGCGAGTTGGTGTCTATATGTTCGTTAATTTTAGCTCTCAAAATGGATGTAAGAACTTTATAGACCGTCGGTAAACACGTGATCGGTCTATAATTTTTGGGTTCCGCGGTGTTACCGGATTTATGGAGCAGGTGGGTAACTCCTGTCGTTAGGAACTGGGGTAGCGAACCAGACTCTAAAGCAGACTGGTACTGAGCCGCCAAGCGAGCGTGCGATCCAAGAAACCATTTGATCCAGAAGTTGTGCAGTCCGTCCGGCCCTGGAGACTTCCAGTTAGGCAACGGACGGACTGCACGAGCTACATCTTGGGGACAGATGGTAATAGCCTCCATTTCTCGTATTGGATCGCAGGCTCGCTCGACTTCCCGAGCCCAATCACCTTCGGTGTGACTGACAGGCACCGCCCAGATACTGCGCCAGAAAGAACACATGGCATCATCATCCGGCAGGTGCGTGTCAGTCACACCTTGGTCCGGTCGCTCCCAACTCCTATAAACCCACCTTTCATCGCTCTGGAAGGTGCGATTCTGAGTGTATCGTTCCACTCGCCGCTTATACCTACGAATACGGTTTGCCCATGCATAGACTTTCTGCTTCAGGAAGTCGATGCGCTCTGTGACACGGGACATATAGACCTGAGGGCTGACATCAGTCCCTGAGAACGCCCGTCTCACAAAGCGCATCACTCTAGGGCGAGTATTGCCCTCCCTGAAGCAGATTAGTTTGCCGATGAGTGCTCTAGCCCCACCAATACGGCGCTCAATTCTGCACTGCCAAGCTGGTACGGCTGGTTTCGGTCGTGTAGCTCTAGAGTCATTAGCAAATTTGACGTGAGCTACACGACATGCCGCTACAGCCGCGCAGTACAGAATTGAATGAGTATCGGTGAGGTCTTCGCAGTCATCAAAATAGTTTGACAACTGCGAATCCAGAGCCGCCACAAGCGCCCTATTTTTGTTATGCATGGGCAAACGAGGTAAGCGTGGTCTAAGTTCGGGAGACATGAATCGATATTCCCGAATCGCACCTTCCAAAGCACTCCTCAATTCTTCATTGCACTGGGTACTTACGTTTATAGCCCTGTCATCACTTCCCTCATCAGCTTGGTTTGTGTCCGACTGTGGTGGTTCTATATTAGTCTGCGACGGGGGGGCAATGACATGGCTACTCAGCATTTCATTTCGCAAGCGATCAAGTACAGTGTCATCCAACATATGATTACGCTGGATGACCCGCACCTGATCCGACAGTCGTTGTGCCGAAACGTTGACAACTGGCTCAAGCACCTGAAAAAGAGAGAGCATCCGAACACGGTACGCGGTCAGATTGTTTCCCCCCTCTGTAGCCCCATAGTATGAGCGCATGACGTTCTCATTAATGGATCGTGTCCATCTCATGCGCTGCACACTTCCGCCGGGAGCTGGGACCCTATCAGAGGCCGGTGGGCCTCGAGGTCCTAAACCGTCCGGCGGCCGGCGTCCTCCCCGTCGACGAGCAGGTGGTGGTGTCGTGGGCGGGGAGAAATACTCGTCGCTCGAGCTCGACGCAACTACCGCGGCCAGTGTCGTCACAGCGCTCACAGTGAGGCTGGATACCGGCGGCGGTGAGGCGGAGCTGAGCGAAGAGTCCGGAGGTGGTAGGCGTGCTTTTCGTGCGGCTGATCTTGTCAACATATTTTGTCGGAATTTTTCATCGATGTTATTTTCGGAGATGACATGACAGATGTCATCTCCTATTCGGTAGTTTTTTATTCATGTCGAAATGCTCTTTTTGGATTTAATTGATTGTAGGTATATTGCTGGTTTTTTTTTTTTAAAAGCACTTATAAAATTCAAAATATTGTTGATACCTAATCGTTAAAACTGATAAAATATTTGTATATTATAAAATCAAATTCCAAGACGTTTGTTGACGTTGGTGTTGCCAGCCATATTATTATTATTATTATTTTAATTATTTGTCTTTGGCTTATCTCGGGACCCTGGGGTCCCGGACCTTTCGAAGGCGTACGAGGGTTATCCCTGTATGCACTATGCAAGTGCACCCAAGGACAACCCCCGGTTGGTGCAGGACTATTGCAGAACATGACAACAAAACACATTGGGCCTATGGGTTTGGGTGGCTACATGGATTGGGTACCTTGAACTATGGAAGAACTATGTCCCCTGCCTGACCAATGTTATATAATATACACAGATAAATTGGCAGGGGGTGACTTGCACACTCAATAATGGGCCCCCGGAAACGGTCGCTAGCACATAGTGACGTAGCGACAAGGGGCAACATGTCCTGAGGAGCTTGAGGAGTGGAGAGGTATTCCACGGCTCTCAGAACAATCCCAGAGCCCGGAAGATGGTCAAGATCCCTACAAGCACTTACTGGAATACTTCCTTCCTCCGAGCACGTTTGCTCTTGCGAATCTCCACTCAAGCCGGCCAATAAAGGCAAGAATGAGGTGGGAGCTCTGTTCCCGTCATTGTTCACTCCAGCCGGCCAATAAAGGCAAGCCAGAGGTGAAGAACAAGACTTCTCCCGGGAAATAGGGTCCGTGGGGTCGCTACTGCCCAACAGCTCGCCACATGCTGCCCTGCGGGTTCACGTATCTCTCTTGGTCTGGCTCGTCACCCTAGACCTGTTTCGGCAAAGTAAACTCCACCGGCACAAACCCAGAGTTTGGAGCGCGCAAGCCCCACCACGACGTCAACGTAGAGATACGGCGGTGGGGTTATTATTATTATTATTATTAATTTCGGAAGTCGGTGGCAAAAAACGAAAATACATTTAACTAGACACCGACTTTATTTTTCACTTTGTAGTGTTGTTTTTGGAAATCAGTTGTATTTTTTTGTAAAAAAGTTTTTTTCTTTGTTTGCAGAAACAATACTAAAGGCTGCTATGGAGGCAGTTTACTTGGCGCTTTATCATACCTCAAATATTACGGCATTCCTACTGAGGCGGACTATGGTCTCTACTCTGCTAATGTGAGTAATATGACCCATATTATAATCATCAATTCAAACTTGGTTTGCAATAACGTCATTGTATTACATGCAGTGTAACAGGTGTTGCCATCCTGTTGAAACCACATACACGAGCGCGAGCGTGCGCGATGGCGAGGTCCTGGTGACGGAATGGCGGGACAGGCTTCTGCGCCCTACTGCCGGCCTCGCCACCGTCGAGGCGATCCGACCAGTGCTCGGCGAATGGGTCGGAAGGAGGCACGGCTCCCTGTCGTTTCGAGCGACCCAGGTGCTCTCGGGGCATGGTTGCTTCGGGAAGTACCTGTGTCGCATAAACAGGGAGCCGGACGCTCGGTGCCATCACTGCGTCCACTGTCGGGAGGACACGGCGTGGCATACAGTGGCAGAGTGTGCCGCATGGGAGGGGCCGCGCCGTGCCCTCGTGGCAGAGGTCGGAGCCGACCTGTCGCTGCCGGCCGTCGCTCGTTCGATGGTCGGGAGCGCCGAGTCGTGGGATGCGGTGATCTCCTTCTGTGAAACCGTCATTTCGCGGAAGGAGGCTGCGGAAAGGGAGAGGGAGATCGAGATCGTGCCGAGCCATTGGGTTCTAAAACAGCTGGCATCCCGGTGACAAGAGCCCGACAAATAATGCTGGCGTGCCGTGCCATCCGATCAGCGCTTTTGTTGCAGGATAGGCCATGGTGTCCGAGGCAGTCGATTCCTTCACCGCACGGACAACGATGTGGAGCTCCCGCAAGGAGCCCCCAGACGCAAACATGTAGCGAGCCACAATGTGGTGTCACCCAGCATATGCTAGCTATGTTGGGTGACGGTAGCGCCTGAAGCCAGAGGCCCGATTCCTATTCACCCACAGCCAACAGGCGGGCACGCTCTGCAGTATTGGTGGATGTATTAATAAGATTATTCCGTACCAACCTACAGAGTGGCTCATCCCACTGTCTCTAGGAAGACGGGTTCTCGGGCTGAACCGTATCCGGGCAAGCCACTTTCCAGGCGTTCACCGCATTGGTCAAACACGGCACTTCAGAGTCAACCTGAGAAGAGGCTAAGATTCTTGTGGTTAACTCTTCGGTGCTGTGGACTGCGGACAGGAACGCCGGTAGGCTTACACTAGAAATTTTGTGGACGCCGAGTACACCAAAACGAATGGGTAGTGTGGCTTGCAGCCACGCGCGGTCGTCCAATGCCACATTTAAAATTGATGTTAGGGTACTTCGAATAATATTATGATCAATTTTGTCTAAAAGGTATGGTTGCTTCCATAAAGCGGAAGAGCGGAGAAAATACATAAAATTTGGACCGGATCAGAAATATCTGATAAGGGTGAATGCAGAATGTAAATTAATTTTTGAAAATCTATCCGAAATATCGTTAAAATGATTAATTTTATCATCGACGAATGCTGAAAAACTGTCTTCTAAAATTGGGGAACCTAGGAGGTCCAGTGAACTTTTTTCCAAAATTTTGATATCTGGGGCTATTGAATTGAATTTATGTATAGTTGATTGTCTGTCAGTGTTGTCACAAAGGTAAATTTCGTATTTGGAGTTGTTGAGGTCAAGGCCAATGGATTGGAACTGCTGCTTTAGGAATTGAAGATCTTTTAGAACGGTGTCTACGTCACCTTAGTGTACCATCATCTAAATACCACACATTCAATTTTGAATTTAGTTTTTGTATTATGGGATGGATAACTAAACTGAAAATGACTGGCCCGAGAGGATCACCTTGTTGGCATCCAACTGCAGATTCTAAAAAAATTGTCTTTATATAATAATTTTGATGGGTGCCTATAGCAACGCCACATTTCTGGTAACTCCTTTTTTACTTCAGCCAACAAAGTGTCCCTGTTAACGGTGTCGAATGCGTTCTTAACGTCAACCTTGAGGATGATCTCACCTTTACTGGCATTTAAAAAAGTGGAAAATTCGTATACGGCAGCCTCGCAGCCCCCTTTGGATCTAGTTAGATTGTGTGTTGAATATATTGTGACGTTGCAAAATTGAAATTAAAGTTACTGATAGTGACATCTTCTGTGGACTCTTAGAAGCTCATATGACATATCGACTTCTCACACAGTAGTGCCACAGTTACTGTACAGATGGCGCTGGAGTTCAAATTGGTTTTGCTACTTAGTTTGTTGATATTTAGATTATTGCAATTATTTAAAACACAGATTTAATTGCGGTTGAAATCTAGTATCGCTTGGCAGGAGGAGGGGAGTGGGGTGGGGTGGGGAGGGTGGAAGAAGTGCCCCCACTTTCCTGGTACCACTCCCATGAAAAGGTAATGCACCGTTTTTGATAAAAACTATTTTTTATAAACTAACCTCAAAACACTTTAAAGTTGCTTCTGCAACGTCTCCGACGCTGCGGGATTTAGGTATATACACATATACACTCTAGGGGTAGCAGCCAGAGGACTACGTGGAGTCGGGGCACAAGACTAAACAAGGAGCAGACGGAAAGCTTCCTAACAGAGTTTAAAATTCTTACCTACTTTCATATGGCCGTCACTTGGTTATTGAAAATAAAAAACCGGACAAGTGCGAGTCGGGATTCGGCAATGAGCAATGACGGACGGTATCGATTTTGATGTGATGCACATAATGCAACACATATAATTATTGGCTGCACAATCAATTTATATGCATATAATTATTATTTTTGCTGACCATAAGTTGCAAACCAACTAACCACCTATCACATCACATCACATCACATCACATCATATCACATCACACTCACACTAATATCATAAAGGCGAAAGTTTGTGCGTGTGTGTGTATGTTTGTTACTTCTTCACGCTCAAACGGCGGGACCGATTTGAATGAAATTTGGTATGTAGATAGCTTATACCCTGGATTAATACATAGGCTACTTCTTATTCCGGTCTACGCGGGTGAAACCGCAGGGCGCAGCTAGTATATTATACGTATTCTTGATCGAAAATATTTGCCAACAAAATACATTTTTTCATTGACCAAAAGAGCAATGTTTTGCCAACCGTTTAAATGATAGCCATAAAATATTATTTAGGATTAGTTATAAATTTTAGACTTGGATAAATACATACAAACAGGTTGAACTGACAAACTTCTTTTTTGAGATCGATTATTAAATACACGAAAGCATAGCTTATCTATATCTTATCAATAATTAATATTAATAATGGTATGCATTTTGGTTGTTGTAAGCAAGGATATTATAAGTAAAAAGAACTAGATTCACTGACGCGTCCCGCTTCCCGCGCGACGTCATTAGGATTATCCTTGCGAAATATGAGACTTTGTTGGCGCGCGACGGGGCGCCTAGCCACTTATACACGGCTTGTACACAAAATAATTGTATCAATGGACATTCAAGGAATGACTATTTCCTAAAGTGGATAGACTAGGCTAGATTACGAATTTTTATTTAGAACAATAGATGAATTAGTTTTTTTTTTTCAATAAATACCGCCAATAAAAAACAATTAAAATATTATTTCAAAATCTAAAGCGATAACCCTATTTATTTTTGCCTAAAATATTGCCTATATGTCAAATTATCAAATGACATCATAATATTTACCTTTGTTCTTCCAAAGTTTTGAAATACGAACAATAATCTCGGTAAACAAAAGCCGTTCCGCATACAGATACCCAACCCCTACCAGCTTTCACCCTTTTTACCCCCCGTCCTCCTGCCAAACGATACTAGATCTGACCATAAATTTACTTTCACACGGTTGATCTTGTTCTTAAACAATTTGCAGTAAGCTACGAGTTAGCCGGGTGACAATATAATACAATTAATTTGTACAAAAAAAAACCGCCCATGTGCGTGTCGGAAGACGCACAATGAAAGGTTCCGTAGTTGAAAAGAATTTATCCCAAAAACAAACTTAACAATGGATCCCAAAAAAATTTTTTTATGTCTTAAATTATTCCCTTATTCCTTTACTTTTGCTAGGAGACCTTGCTTCTTGCCAAATTTCATTATTCTAGGTCAACGGGAAGTACCCTATAGGTTTTGATTTACTTGCGACAGTTGCGTGTATTAAAATGTGTCGGAAAATGGCCATATTTTTTTATTGCGTTGACTTATAAGTTTGGTTTTTTAACCGACTTCAAAAAGGAGGAGGTTATCAATTCGTCGGAATCTTTTTTTTTTTTTTTTATTTTTTATTTTTTTATTTTTTTTTTTATGTATGTTCCCCGATTACTCGAAGATGGCTGGACCGATTTGGATTATTTTTTTTTTGTTTGAAAGGGTATACTTCACAGGTGGTCCCATGATCATCAAGTCAGGATCTGATGATGGGATCCTGGAGAAATAGAGAGAACTCTTCCAATTTTATAGGCACACTTGAAGCGATTTGGATAGTCTTTGGAAGAGTACTTTCTTGGAGTGGTCCCATTTCAATTTGGTGAAGATCTGATGAAGAACTTCTGAGATAGGCAACGGAACTCCTCAATAAATGATAGCAAATGGACTGGGATTGCTGAAATCTCATGTCTGTTTGTTGTTCACACCAGTTCATAACATAACATCACGCCAGTACGCTGTGAAGGGGTAAGCACATGTGAACCACTAAAAAGTGAAAAATAAAAACTTTTTTACAAAAAAATACAACCGACTTCCAAAAACAACACTACAAACTGAAAAATAACTTTAATTTCGGAAGTCGGTGGCAAAAAACGAAAACACATTTAACTAGACACCGACTTCCGAAATTAAAGTTATTTTTCAGTTTGTAGTGTTGTTTTTGGAAGTCGGTTGTATTTTTTTGTAAAAAAGTTTTTATTTAGAACTCTAAGGGACAATAGACTTCTGTATTTGTTATTAATTTTAAATTGATATCTCCACACGTCCTTGAGAAAAAGGGTCTTGACAGACTGACAGACTTGGAATTTTTTTTATGTGATAGTATTACAAATTAACATTTTTCTGACTTTTCCTTTATTTGTGCTGAGAGATTGCTTCTTGCCAAAATGGTTCTAGGTTTTGGTTTACTTGCGAGTATCAAAATATGTCGCATAATTGGCCGTATGTTTTTATTGTGTTGATTTAGAAGCTTGAGTTTTTTAGGACTTCAAGAGACCATAGACTTACCTATTTGGTACCTATTTGGTATTAATTTCAACTAGATACCTCCACGCGTTCCTGAGAAAAAGGGTTTGACAGACTGACAGACAGACAGACGGACAACGAAGTTATTCTATAAGGGTTCCGTTTTTTCCTTTTGAGGTACGGAACCCTAAAAATCACCAAGATACCTCTAGAATATAGCTGTTATTACTGAGCCACGAGCTCCTCGTAACGTAAATATAGCTGTTATTACTTAGCCACGAG
Organism: Cosmia pyralina; assembly: GCA_946251885.1. Classification (NCBI taxonomy): domain Eukaryota; kingdom Metazoa; phylum Arthropoda; class Insecta; order Lepidoptera; family Noctuidae; genus Cosmia; species Cosmia pyralina. The sequence continues at coordinate 2,780,777 of OX276362.1, read as the reverse complement.
CTCCTCGTAACGTAAATATAGCTGTTATTACTTAGCCACGAGCTCCTCGTAACGTAAATATAGCTGTTATTACTTAGCCACGAGCTCCTCGTAACGTAAATATAGCTGTTATTACTTAGCCACGAGCTCCTCGTAACGTAAATATAGCTGTTATTACTTAGCCACGAGCTCCTCGTAACGTAAATATAGCTGTTATTACTTAGCCACGAGCTCCTCGTAACGTAAATATAACTGTCATTACTTAGCCACGAGCTCCTCGTAACGTAAATATAGCTGTTATTACTTAGCCACGAGCTCCTCGTAACGTAAATATAGCTGTCATTACTTAGCCACGAGCTCCTCGTAACGTAAATATAGCTGTTATTACTTAGCCACGAGCTCCTCGTAACGTAAATATAGCTGTCATTACTTAGCCACGAGCTCCTCGTAACGTAAATATAGCTGTTATTACTTAGCCACGAGCTCCTCGTAACGTAAATATAGCTGTTATTACTTAGCCACGAGCTCCTCGTAACGTAAATATAGCTGTTATTACTTAGCCACGAGCTCCTCGTAACGTAAATATAGCTGTCATTACTTAGCCACGAGCTCCTCGTAACGTAAATATAGCTGTCATTACTTAGCCACGAGCTCCTCGTAACGTAAATATAGCTGTTATTACTTAGCCACGAGCTCTTCGTAACGTAAATATAGCTGTCATTACTTAGCCACGAGCTCCTCGTAACGTAAATATAGCTGTCATTACTTAGCCACGAGCTCCTCGTAACGTAAATATAGCTGTCATTACTTAGCCACGAGCTCCTCGTAACGTAAATATAGCTGTTATTACTTAGCCACGAGCTCCTCGTAACGTAAATATAGCTGTTATTACTTAGCCACGAGCTCCTCGTAACGTAAATATAGCTGTCATTACTTAGCCACGAGCTCCTCGTAACGTAAATATAGCTGTTATTACTTAGCCACGAGCTCCTCGTAACGTAAATATAGCTGTTATTACTTAGCCACGAGCTCCTCGTAACGTAAATATAGCTGTTATTACTTAGCCACGAGCTCCTCGTAACGTAAATATAGCTGTTATTACTTAGCCACGAGCTCCTCGTAACGTAAATATAGCTGTCATTACTTAGCCACGAGCTCCTCGTAACGTAAATATAGCTGTTATTACTTAGCCACGAGCTCCTCGTAACGTAAATAAATTAATTTTGAATATTATGGTCTTCACTTTTGGGGAAAAATTAGAACATAAAAATAAAAAGTTTTGAAAAATGTACCGTGTGACATATCAAATGAAATCCTCACAACAAGTTCTTGGTATACATATGGTCTCACAGCACAAGTAAAGGAAAAAGTCGGAAAATTGTTAATTTGTAATTTTATCTCATAAAAAAATATTTTTTGGGATTGCAATTTTAAGTTTGTTTTCGGGATAAATTCTTTTCAATTAAGGAACCCTTCATTGTGCGTGGTCGGACACGCACTTGGCCGGTTTTTTTTACATTTATTTTGGTGAATACGTTGTGTACCTTTAGGTCCAAATAAATGTATTTTCTTTCTTAGTTAAACTTAATATATAGTTTGAACCTTACTCTACCTTTCTATTCCCCAGAACGGCTTCTGTAAAATCAAGAACATGACATCTCCATATAAGATCCGTGGGTTCTCCCAAGTCCTCAGTAAACCGAATGCCTTGAAATGGGTTCTCTTCAATATCGGACCCATCGCTGTTATTGTCCGCACCACTAAATTGATGAAGCAATACTCCAGTGGAGTTTTCAATGACTCCACTTGGTAAGACATCTTTAATATCTTCATAATCATCATCATAGCTATCTTCAAGTAACCTGTCACTATCGCCATCTACGCCAGTCAGGTGATGTAGAAATACTCTAGTGACCTCTTCTATGGATTCTCTTGATAAGATATCTTCATAATTTTTATCATAATCATCATCATTGTAGCTCTCTTCAAGTAACCGGTCACTATCGCCATCTACGCCAGTCAGGTGATGTAGAAATACTCTAGTGACCTCTTCTATGGATTCTCTTGATAAGATATCTTCATAATTTTTATCATAATCATCATCATTGTAGCTCTCTTCAAGTAACCGGTCACTATCGCCATCTACGCCAGTCAGGTGATGTAGAAATACTCTAGTGACCTCTTCTATGGATTCTCTTGATAAGATATCTTCATAATTTTTATCATAATCATCATCATTGTAGCTCTCTTCAAGTAACCGGTCACTATCGCCATCTACGCCAGTCAGGTGATGTAGAAATACTCTAGTGACCTCTTCTATGGATTCTCTTGATAAGATATCTTCATAATTTTTATCATAATCATCATCATTGTAGCTCTCTTCAAGTAACCGGTCACTATCGCCATCTACGCCAGTCAGGTGATGTAGAAATACTCTAGTGACCTCTTCTATGGATTCTCTTGATAAGATATCTTCATAATTTTTATCATAATCATCATCATTGTAGCTCTCTTCAAGTAACCGGTCACTATCGCCATCTACGCCAGTCAGGTGATGTAGAAATACTCTAGTGACCTCTTCTATGGATTCTCTTGATAAGATATCTTCATAATTTTTATCATAATCATCATCATTGTAGCTCTCTTCAAGTAACCGGTCACTATCGCCATCTACGCCAGTCAGGTGATGTAGAAATACTCTAGTGACCTCTTCTATGGATTCTCTTGATAAGATATCTTCATAATTTTTATCATAATCATCATCATTGTAGCTCTCTTCAAGTAACCGGTCACTATCGCCATCTACGCCAGTCAGGTGATGTAGAAATACTCTAGTGACCTCTTCTATGGATTCTCTTGATAAGATATCTTCATAATTTTTATCATAATCATCATCATTGTAGCTCTCTTCAAGTAACCGGTCACTATCGCCATCTACGCCAGTCAGGTGATGTAGAAATACTCTAGTGACCTCTTCTATGGATTCTCTTGATAAGATATCTTCATAATTTTTATCATAATCATCATCATTGTAGCTCTCTTCAAGTAACCGGTCACTATCGCCATCTACGCCAGTCAGATGATGTAGAAATACTCTAGTGACCTCTTCTATGGATTCTCTTGGTAAGATATATTCATCAATATTATCATAATCATCTTCATCATAGCTCTCTTCAAGTAACCTGTCACTATCGCCATCTAAGCCAGACAGGTGATGTAGAAATACTCTAGTGACCTCTTCTAAGGATTCTCTTGGTAAGATATATTCATCATTATTATCATAATCATCATCATCATAGCTCTCTTCGAATAACCTGTCACTATCGCCATCTAAGCCAGACAGGTGATGAAGAACGACTCTAGTGACCTCTTCTATGGATTCTCTTGATAGGATCTCTTCATCATTTTTATCATAATCATCATCATCATCATAGCTCTCTTCAAGTAATCTGTCACTTTCGCCATCTAAGCCAGTCAGGTGATGAAGAACTACTCTAGTGGACTCTTCTATGGATTCTTTTGGTAAGACATCTTCATCATTATTATCATAATCATCATCATCATGGCTCACTTCAAGTGACCGGCCACTGTCGCCATCCACGCCAGTCAGCTGACTAAGCACTACTCTAGTCGACTGTTCTATGACTTCTCTTAGTAAGATATCTTTATCACCATCATCATTCTTAAAATCATAGCTCTTTTCAAGTGATCGGCCGCTGTCGCCATCCACGCCAGTCAGCTGACTAAGCACTACTCCAGTGGACTGCTCTATGACTTCTCTTAGTAAGATATCTTTATCACCATCATCATTATTAAAATCATAGCTCTTTTCAAGTGGCCGGTCACTATCGCCATCCACGCCAGTCAGCTGATGAAGCACTACTCCAGTGGACTGTGCTATGACTTCTCTTGGTCACGAACATTTTCATCATCACCATAGCTCTCTTCAAGTGACCGGTCACTGTTTCCATCCACGCCAGTCATTACATTCCTCAATAGATTAATAACCAATCTTCTTCATTATCAGTGACAAAACGGAGCCCAACCACGGCATGACAATCATCGGCTACGGCGTCCGCGACGGAGAAGACTACTGGCTGGTGAAGAACTCGTGGGGAGAGAACTGGGGAGAAGGTGGCTACATCCTGATGTCTGCCAAGAACACCAGCTGTATCGCCCTGAATAAGGCTTACTTTCCCATCGTTTAAGTTAAATATTTAGAAATAAATTTTACGTGCTATTGATACTGGGTTGTTAATTGACCGAGCGAGGGAAGCGTCTCTGCTTCAAGCCTGGCATAATTTGCTTTCCTTTGTCATTTTGTTGGTACTCCCCTACAGGTCGTATTTTACAACCAATCTGGATGAAACTTGTTATACATGTTTTACGACTTTATATAATTTTTTGTCGTGAGGAATTTTTGATTGGAGGGGTACTTCCTCCAAAAAGGAGCAAAATGGGGCTACTGGATATGCCTGCCTAGTGAGATTCGATTTCGATGGTTCTTTTTTTTATTTGAAACGTAATAACTTTATGTCGGTCTTATATTAATTTAGTGAAGATCACATGAGGATCTTTGGTGTGATGAGCAGAATTGCTTCTCAAAACGCAGTTGATCATTTTTTGATTTCTACCAGTGGAATCGGCCCTTTAACCACTAGGTAGGGATTGATGGAGCACCTGGGACCACCTTCTCATCACAAAACTTCAGAATTCTGATACTAATTATCAGAATTCTTTAAAACGAGGCTATAAATCCATTATTATGCATCGCTAGATCGCGCTGTAGGGTTGTCACTCACCAATTAGTTAGTCAAACATTTTGTGTGACTGAGTTTTGTTAGATACTTTTTAAATCAGTCAATAATACATAAATGTACCCCGCATGTATCACACGCATAGGCAGTGCGACTTTGAAAATTTTTGTGGTGCACAGTTTGCAACGCGTTTGGCCCTTCGATTTCATCGGAAAATGGCCATTTCTAGGCACCTGAAGAGTGTGTAAAGTAGCTTCACTTCAAAACAACAACAGATAAGAGTATCTGTTTATCAGTTAGTAGTTGGTTAGTTGTGGGCTAGGTTATTTCTGTTTAAATATCGTCTTACCACTTGCTATGACTTTTTTGCCTAAAGCATGCTTCACACGTGCAGTTATAACTGACAGTTTTAACTGTTCAGTTGGACTATTCAGTTAAATCGTGACGTGTGTAGAATAAACTGAGAACTGTACAGTTGAACTAATAACTAATCAAATTATCATTAGTGGGAGACTTACCTATTAATTAGCTTCAGGTTATGTAAGGTAGTGTATAAAATGAAAGTGGGAATCAAAATCAAAAGTAATTTATTCAAACTAGGCTGAGAATTAGCACTTTTCATAAGTCAAAATTATTTAAGACAGTCCCCCAAAACGCCCGCCCTTCGCCACTTCTTAGTGCTTTAGCTGGGAAGAAGTGGCGGAACAAACTCCCAGCAGCACAGCTGTCTGTTTAGTTAGAAGAACATGATTCCATACTTGTAATTATCTTACAAGCATTTATTGGAAACCAAAACACTTTATTCAACAAGATATTATTAACACCAGCAATGACATTATACATCTCAGGCTTAGAGTACCAACGTTAGACGGCTGGTTATATTAAGCAGGTAGTATTAGGTCTTTACCTATGAAATTGCCGTTCTGCAGTGCTGGCCATTTCAAATCAAAATAATTTTTGTTTGGCTAAGAATTCAAATTTCAAATTAATTTTATTTTAAAAACATGGATTTTTTTTTCCAAAAGTAGTCATTTGTTTATTGATTAGTGTTACATTTTCATCGCATTTCAATCTTTTTCGTCATCATGGATACGTTAAAAATTCGAGTAATTATGGAATATGAGTACCGTCGTGGCAGCAACGCGGCACAAGCGGCACGCAACATCAACGACGTTTACGGAGCTAACACTACAAACCAACGCACCACTTGTTATTGGTTTGCTCGCTTCCGTTCTGGAAATTTCGACCTGAAAAATGAACCTCGCGGTCGTCCGAAGACTTTGGTCGACAATGACGAATTAAAGGCGATTGTGGAAGCTGATGATACACAATCTACGGCTGAATTAGCAGCAGCTTTCGACGTTAGCGTCAAAACAATATTGGTCCATTTGCGTCAAATTGGCAAGGTAAAAAAGCTTGACAAATGAGTGCCCCACGAACTCAATGATCGCCAGCGCGAAGTACGCGTCGAGACGTGCCTTGCACTGCTCAACAGACACACAAATGAAGGAATTTTGAACCGCATTGTTACCTGCGATGAAAAATGGATTCTGTTTGATAACCGCAAGCACTCAGCAAGTTGGTTGGATCCTGGTTCAGCACCTAAACAATGCCCTAAACGAAAACTTACCCCTAGAAAAGTGATGGTCACTGTTTGGTGGTCTAGCGCCGGTGTGATTCATCACAGCTTCTTACCAAACGGGGTGAGCATTACTTCAGATGTGTACTGTGAAGAACTGAACACAATGATGGAGGAGCTGGCACATCTCCAACCGGCATTGGTCAATCGCTCGTCTCCGCTGCTCCTGCACGACAACGCGCGACCTCATACTGCACAGCAGACGGTCTCCAAGTTGCAAGAACTGGGGTTGGAAGCTCTCCGTCATCAGCCCTACTCACCAGACCTTGCGCCTACAGACTACTACTTTTTCCTGAATTTGGATAACTTCTTGGCGGGAAAAAAATACAAATCCGAGAGGCAGTACAAAATGCCTTTGAAGAATTTGTTGCCTCCCGTCCAGCTGATTTCTTTAAGAAGGGCATCAATAAACTGCCACTGCGTTGGCAAAGATGCATTGATTGCATGGGTGATTACTTCGATTAATACAAATAAAAAATGCATGAAAAAAATTCGTTTAAATTTTTTCATACAAAACGGCAATTTCATAGGTAAAGACCTATTAATATCAACAACCAATAGCATTCAGATATTCAAATATTAAAGATGAAGTTAACTGACCTGATCATAATCCAACGGATAGTAAATACCCAGAGTCGTCGCAGCTAGGACTGAGCTGCGCACGGCCGTCTACATTTTTAACCGACTTCAAAAAGGAGGAGGTTCTCAGACCGATTTGGATTTTTTTTGTTTTATTCGAGAGGGTCACAGTTGGTCCCATATAAAATTGATTAACTTTGCTTGGGTAGTTTTTGAGTTAGCTTCAATAATACGTATTTTTTCCCCACTTTTATATGGATGATGTTCTAGTTTGTTTTGCAGGTAGTGGTATTAGAATTTGGGGTAGGTACCACAACTAAAAAGTGAAAAATAAAAACTTTTTTACAAAAAAATACAACCGACTTCCAAAAACAACACTACAAAGTGAAAAATAACTTTAATTTCGGAAGTCGGTGGCAAAAAACGAAAATACATTTAACTAGACACCGATTTCCGAAATTAAAGTTATTTTTCACTTTGTAGTGTTGTTTTTGGAAGTCGGTTGTATTTTTTTGTAAAAAAGTTTTGTTTGCAATAATACAGTCTCGCCACACCGCGTCACGTCCGTCCCCCGCCGACCGTTTACATGATTCGAACAAGAAGGCGGTAGTTGATAGAAAAAAATGCGTTTACCTTGAAGGTAAAGCGCGCCCAGTATATCCGCTAGGTACAATTGTGTACTGAGTTTATTAAAATCCTAACATTAGTTAAAACTGAACAGTTAAAAAACTTTATTTTGTTTTTCGTGGCGCCATCTGGAGATTACTAAGAACACTTTTTTCAAAAATAAAAACAATCATAAAATATTCCATATATTTTAGATTGTTTTTATTTTTGAAAAAAGTGTTCGTTATACATAATTTGTTTTCGTAAGCGAATTCAATGAGTCTATCTCCTCTGCAGTTTCTGTCACCATAGCCGTGACTTCTTGTGATTAATTAGGGTTCCGTAGTGAACAAGGAACCCTTATAGTTTCGCTATGTCCGTCCGTAGCTTAGCTCAGAGACTGTTAGTACTAGATAGCTATAATATCCGCTCACACGAGCAGGTACGCCCGCTTAAAAAACTAGTCGAGTGTACCACCCGCTGACGTCATTCGGCCCGCGGCGCGCGTTTGTTTACATAATGCGCTAGCGGCATAGTTTCTAAGAATTCTGTAGCTCCAGTTCATTTCTTAAAAACCTTGTGACTAAAAGTCCATTATAGTGTATATTTCGTTTGAATTTGTTATTGTTTACATTTATAGAAATGGTTAAAAAGACGAACAAAGACAATTTAGCTTCAGATTTCAAAGAAATGGCTCTAGTAAGAAAAAACAAGCGATGACCTATATGTTTTAAGGTTTAAAATGCATGGTGTGTTAATTCTTAACATGAAACATAAATAAACCCACTTACCACAGTACAATTAAACTATTAACTGAGTAAAACACTTTCACAGTCGACTGACCGAACAATGACATGTCAGAGAAAAAAATATTTTTTAATGTCATAGACGAGTCTCAGTCAGTGTTGACGTATCTTAAATCGTTCGGAAATAGATAACGCATCAAATTAAATGCATAGAATTCGATATTAGTACTTTATAGTGATGGAACAACGTTAATAATAAAAAAATATTTTCTTGGTATAGAACTCATACCACGTACAATATTAGGTACGGACCCGATTCACACCGCGCTCGTGTGAGCGGAGGCATAAATATACATATTCATCACGCAGACAAAGTGATAAAATAAAATCATGAAAAATATTTTTTTAGGGTACCTTCTGTACACGTAAAATGGAGATCTTTTTTTCTCGTCTACCCCATGGTGTGGGGTGTTGTTGGATGGGTCTTTCAAAAATATTGCGGGTTTGTGAAAAGAATTTTTCGATTTAGGGATCCGTTTCTGAAATAATAAGTTTTAAAGTGCTAATTTTTGAAGTCATGTGCCAGCTAAACAGTTAGTTTTGGATAGGTGAAAAAATTCATGGTAGTAGTATATACAACGAAGTTAAAAGGAAAATTATCACAGCTCAACCAACTAATAAAATGTATTATTGTGCAACTACGGAACCCTATTACTGCGCGTGGCCCGACACGCACTTGGCCGGTTTTTTTTTCCATTAGGTTTCGGTTGGCCAATCTTTGCATTAAAGTAGCTCATGACTATTTTATTTCTTCCTGACATTTGTGAAGCTCTGTCAATAGTGTTGTAAAAAGATTGTACGAGTAGTTCTTCATCACTTGCAGCCTCAGCGGGAATGTAAACATAAATGATGCTTGTTTCGAAGTTATTGAATTTTAAATTTAGTAGAGTTACTCTTTCAGAAAGACCTATGAAACTTTCAATATAATTCTTCAGCGGGCCTAGACAAATGGCATTCGCTTCGGAGCAATTCTATTTCTAAAATCGCTACAGCTTCAAAGTGACATTGACATGCACCCTAATTGCGTAACACATTATCAATCGGAGTTGGTTTCTTTTTGACAGTTCAGCAACATTCATTGCGTTATTTACGTTGTCGAGCAAACAAATTTTTCGAACATATGAAGCAATGAATTAGCAATTTGTTTCAAAATGATTCAAATTCCGATCGATAGTGTGTGTGTGTGTGTGCAATGAGGGTGATGATCACGTGACATTTCGATAGCTTATGTCAAACCCATATTTTTTTTTGGATTTTTTGGGTTTCTACTATCGTCATCGCTAATAGAATGTTACTTTGTGTAGGCCCTCGGGTGTTTTAAACTATGAATCCTACTCCGTATAGTCCTAGTGTTTCCCCTATGTAGTAAAGGCTGAGGTCGTTGTGTTCTTCAATTGCGTTTCCAAGTTTTCTGATGTCAGAGAGACCTTATTATTATTATTAAACCTTTTATTTCCCAAAAAAAAAATAAAAATTACATTAAAAAATTCATTGTATAAAAATATTAATTTGTATATCAATAATTCATTCTAGTTTAAACATGCATTTTAACAACAATTAGGTAAATAAAAATAGATTTTTAAATAAATAAATTATAAAATAAAATAAATATATATAAAATAAATAATAATAATAAAATAAATATCATATATCTTATCTTTCACAATAAATCTCCGGTAATTGTTCGTCATGATAACTTCGTCCATAATTGCACAGACAAAACCTTAGGTTTCTCCAAAGAGGTCACCAGAACGCAGCCAGGCTACGGACGCTAGCAAATCTACATCAGGTCCACGTAGGGCCCGGAAAAAGCGTCCGTGAAGCTCCTTACTCTGCCATACCTCCCTGCGATAACGAAATAAATATAAAATAAATAATCTCTTTTTCAATTAATATTATGTATTGGGTGCCCATTTAAGGGCGAAGGCCTCCTCCATCTTTCGCCATACCTCTCTGTCTTGGGCTATTCTAGTCCAGGTGGGGCCAGTCACGGCCACAATATCGTCGCACCACCGGCGCCTGGGTCTACCACGAGAGCGTGGTGCATCGCGAGGGTACCAATGGAGGACCCTCTCACTCCAGCGTCCATCTGTGGCTCTAGCTGCATGTCCAGCCCATCGCCATTTCAACTTGCAAGCTAATTCCACAGCATTTATTATTTTAGTGCATAGTCGTATGTCTTTGTTTATTTTACGGTGTCGGAGTTTAATTCCTAACATACTCCTCTCCATTGCTCGTTGGAAGGCTTGAAGTTTGTTTGTAACTGCCTTTGTTAGTGTCCAACTTTGACAACCGTAGAGCAGAGTAGGTAATATAATGGTGTCCATAGCTTTTTTTTCCAGAGAGACCACTTTAAGCCTGGAATCACTTTAAAAAAATACGACATTATAATGTCGTATTTTTTTAAAGTGATTCCATTAGCTCCATCAAACGGCTATATGTCATAACCAGGCATAATTTCAGATCCCAGGCTTCTACTGAGACAATCTTATTGAAAGAACCAAATAATATTTTGACCTAACTTGGGATTAAAGCCACCTGACGTTAGGGACTGACAGTATTGACAGTTCACTTCGAGCTCACTTCACCTATGTTTTCACGGTGACATTTTTGTAGAATAAATCTGCTGGACCCTAAACATACGCTCAGCAGGACCACAGAATATATAATAGTACAAGTACCTACAGAAGATTCACTCCGCAAAATCATTTAAATAAATAGCAACTCTTTCTACGACAAAATTAAGTGCAATTCAGGTCGCACAGCGTTAATTACCTACAGTTATATTCATAGATGTTGCCTCTCTTTCTATCGCGTGGCTCTTATACCTTCTGACTCGTTAGGGTTGTCTTCTGTTACGACGCGGCGCGTGAGCGATTATCGAACTAACGGTCGAGCCGCCCGGTGAGCGGCAGCCCACACTGAATTAGCGTCGACGAGTCGAGCCCGCCGCCACGCGGCGGCGGGCTCGACTCGTACTACTCGTACTAGCTTCATACTTAAAATGCGGAGTGCGCCTGGCCTGGCAGGACACTTATTTAATAAATTTCCTCATTCATCAGAGTATGTACATACTCTGCATTCCCTTAAAAAAAAAAACAACATATTATTAGAAAAACGAGTTTATCTCCCACTGATTTCATTAAAATAATCAGTTTAATGATTAAAATGTTACTAACTACTGCCCAAATTAGTTAAAAGAGTGTTAATTATGAATTTTATCTAATTAAAATAAAATATTAGATTGAAGAAGTAAGAGTGTATGTTCACTGACATGAAACAAACTAAATTGATGGTTTCGTGTTCTGTATAACGTAGGTATACTTGAATGTCCATCTCTGGGCTTTCTTGCCCGTTCTTCTACATAGAAACCGACGACGCTTTGAAATGGGCCACTAGCTTCATCTTTCTGACTGACTAACTCCTTTGACATTGCTCACACAATCCATCCATCTTTTCTTTGGCCTTCCTCTCCCCCTCTTTATCCATAGGAAAGACATTATACAAATGAAAATATATTTTTATAAAGACCTAAGTAATACCTAATAATAAAAAAAGGATCATTGTGAGGAGGTTCCTGTCTCTGGAGCCCTAACCACCGATGGCTTGGACCCTGCTCCCAACCACATTTTTTTATTTTTAAATGCTTTTTGTGAAATTATTTAAAAATGTATCTAACCTATTAAACGCGATATAAGAATTTATAATAATTCATTTGAAAAGAATATTCTAGTGTGCACGCGCCTTAATTCACAATTTTTTTACTATAAATAGTGGAATTTCGCAACATTTGTGTCAATCCATCATCAGAGATTCAAGATGGCGGCCCTTCCCGCCACCTTAGTATTGTTTCTATATTTCACTTTATCTTCAGGCTACACTTTATTGCGTAAGTTTTTTTTTACATATTTTATCATCATCATCATCATTTCAGCTCGGAATCACCCACTGCTGGGCCTATGCCATACTTCTTGGTTCCGTGCGTCTCTCATCCAGGTGTATCCCGCGACTTTAAGGTTATTATTTATTGTTTCTAGTTTTAGAAGAGCGGGGTCTCCTAGTACAGGTATTTATTATACTTAAAAGGAGGCCTATATGCAAGATTATTATATTGTAGAAGTTTGTAAAGTTAACTGATTTTTTTTTTATATTTTTTATTTCTCAAAGAATTACATACTTAATTCACTTACTGAGAAACAATATCTAAAACTAAGAATAATAATTAGAGCGCACAGAGGCGAGCACATCAAGCTACCCCAATCTGTCAAATTTTCCCAATTGAATATGAACCTTATTCCTTTGTAGTAAAGTTGGAAATCTATCAAAGAAATTTGACAGATTGGGGTAGCTTTATGTGCTGGACTCTGTACGTACATAAAATAACAAAACAAAATAGCAAAGAAAAAAAAAATGTGGGTAAACACAACATACAACTCGATCGTAAGTTAACCAAGCACAACATGTTAGTTATGTTAGTATATAATTTTGTTATTTTTAGGTTATGTTTACAGTTTATTTTATTTATATTGCTTTTAATAAACAGATATTTCAAGCACAACATGGATGGTATAAATTTGATTTTTACTAGATGTGGCATTGATGGCATAGTTTGTTATTATACTACGTAAAAGATAGCTTGATCTCTGCAACATAAATCAAACTGACATTCCTAGGGTTGTCATGATACTTATAAAAAATTGTCGATAGAAATTATCGACGTTTCTTACTATTATCGATACTAATGTAACATTTAATTGGGTTTAATTTAATTACAAACGTTACTAAATTAAACGAATATTTGAATATAAAATACATTTATTCTCGTAAAGGAGTACACCCCAAATCCATATCTGAATCAGTTTCTGAATCGCTAGAACAATCTTGTAAATTTATTATAAGCTCTTGTTCGCAAATATTATCAAATCGGACGTCCCGCTCCCAATCTTCTTCCATTAGTTTTCTGCATTTGGTTTCCACCTTCTTCCAGTCTTCTGCAGATACATTGTCGACCGCACTCTTTAATAGCTGCAACATTTTATTTGCCGTGAATAGAGCATTGATGATGAGCGTGATTCATCGCCCATCACTAAGTAGGTCGGCATGCCCATGAAGTATGACATTTACAGGTACTGTCTGTACTACTATGAAATTCAGAAGAAAGAAAGAAAGAAAGAAAGAAAGAAAATACGTTTATTTGCGGTAAACATGACGCAAAGGACAAAAAAAAAATAAAATAAGCAATGTAAAAAGCAAGTTTTGGGGAAAATATGCGTCACATCTACGCAAAACGGCTACCGCTCAGCATAATGCCGCGACCCCATGCGAAACGGAGCCCCAGCGCTGGTTAAGAACTTCATAGGCGTGATTTTACTGACAGCTGTCGCAGAGATCAAGCTATCTTTTACGAAGTATAGCAAGTTTATTATTATAAGACTATTTTATTTTTAGTTTATTGTTCTATTTATATATTTTGGATACATACATGGTTTATAAAATATTTTGGTTATTGGTTTTTATTTGTTTTTGTTCAATTTAAGTAATTATTAATGTTCACAGTTAATCTATATAATGTGTGTATTATATTTACAATACGACACTTTGACGATATCATCAACCCACCGCGCTTTTGGATGGCCCTGGTTTGTTAGGCCTAATGATGGCCACCATTCAGTCACAGCTTAAAGATATGATTCCGATTTCGGCAGCACGCAGCACTGCTGCCGGAGCAGTGCTGTTGTGTCACTACTGGACCCCATACATTTTCTATAGGATTATATGAGATTACATTCCGAACACTCCGAATTCCGAATGTCGCGACAGCACTGCTTTGTAAATAGTGACGTGGCAGCACTGTTGCGTGCGTGCTGCCGCGATCGGAATCATACCTTTACTCCATCGGCCATTTTATCTCCGCGTGTAACTAGATGTCCTGCCCAACTCCACTTGAGGCACATCACTCTGTCCCCGACCACGTAGACTTTCGACCGACGACGTATTTCTGTATAACCCACTCGGTTTATTAAGGTTATGCCGAGCATGGCTCACTCCATGGCCCTTTTGTGCCACTCGTATGCGGTGGACAGTTTCTTTATGAGCGTCCATGCCTCAACACCGTAGGTCATTGTTGGCAGGACACATTAGTTGAGAAGGCGGGTTTTTTATACCGATACCAGTCTGCATGTTATTTTTAAAACCCATAAGTTATAAAAAAAAAAAAATAGGAAATCAAAATTCTATTGGTTATATCTTCATTTCAATAGAAAATCAAGAATCAAGACTTTTAGCCATCCGATACATTTGGATCGAGTATTGAAGTTTTGTATGGGACAGTAGATACTTTTTCTCGATGACCTACGATGTTGGACCCATGGAGAAAGTCTTTCAGTTTGGTGGTCTGTACCACCCATTTTGACCCTTTTTGTTTTTTTTTCTGGTACATGCTGTCTTTTGTCGTATTTTGTAAAACACTACAGGTGGGGTCACCTCAGCCTAACGCTTCGGGGATCATTGCGTGGTGTGTAATGTGTTTTTAAATACAAATGACTGAATATTAGAATGTTTGTATACAGGAGATGACGAAAACGAAATAATATGGCCAACCGAATACCACTTCAAGGGAGAAAAGCTCAATTTTAAATCATCTCTGAAAGAAAACTTCGAAATGTGGTAAGTAATTTCATCGCCGTAAAATAACTATAAGTAATTAGATGCGTGTGTGTGTATGTTAGTATGTATTTACTATGGCGAAAAATTAAAGCACTGTTTACAAAAAAATTATATTTATTTATTTTTTTAAATTATTCAGTAACAATTTCACATTGCGTTCGACTATATTCGTAATCCAGAATGAAAAATAAGTATTTATTTATTTATTTTTATTTAACCATTTATGTACACACAAATAAACAGACAAACAGAAAGGAACAGAAAAATACGTACAAAGGTGATGCTTATTTCAAAAGAAATCTCTTCCAGCATACCTGCGATAGGACAGAGGATAAAAAGAGATGTAGACAACGTGTGTAAGAGTAGAAGAGAAAATAAAATACATAAAATCCAAAACAATTAACTCGTTAAATAAAACATATAATAAATACTTAAATACATACATACTACTAAAATAAATACCACTAAAACTATTATTATTATTTATTTAAATCGAACACAAGATTCATATTGTTGTTAGTAACACTTATAAAACTATGTTAGTAACAATCCTCAATAAAATAAAAAAAAAAAAAACTACAATTAATTTAAAAACCTATAACTATGTCCGCTTCCCGCGGCACTAGACCTGCAACAGTGCATACGATAGATGTATAATATACTAAAAGAATACATGCAATTCATTTTAAATAAAACAAATAAAACGGTTTTTTTAAAAATTAGGTAGGTACCTTACTTTCTTTTCTTTTCTTTCTTTTTACTTTTTTTTTTTTTTTGTTTGAAAGGGTATACTTACCCTTTCAAACAAAAAAAAAAAAATTCAAATTGGTCCAGCCATCTTCGAGTAATCGGGGAAAGGTTCCGACGAATTGAGAACCTCCTCCTTTTTGAAGTCGGTTAAAAATACAATAGAAAAATGAAACTAGACAAAACAGAATAAATAGTGCTGTGAAAGACATCCCCAAATTAGTGTTTAGTGATTGTCCTACTATAATAATTGGGGAGTCGATACTCTCCGCCACTGTTTTAATTAAATAATATTCATAATTATTTTTGTTACTAAAAATAAATATTTCCAATGCTGCCGAACGGAAAGCGTTCATCCTTCAGCGAAATCTCGATAACTCGACCTTAATTAATTTGTAATCCTCAGTCAGGCCAAAAAAAATGCCAAATACGCGGATCTAGAATTATTTAGACTTTGGAACTCGATCTTCAACAAACTGTAGACTTCGTAAGTCGATTTTTTTAATTTTTATTGTAATTACGTACTTTAGGAACTTCGTTCCAACCGGGTGTCCTACAACACCTCCCGAATTTTTATTTAAAGAGGCTTCATTGATAAACGATTTTATTTCTGTAAGTAGATTTGTACATACAAACTTGTTTACACGTCGATCATATTTTTAAAACTAGATGAGGTCGGCGTTTCCTATCTGACTACTCTGAGAAGAAAGGTCGAAACAAACTCAGAGGTCGCAGTCTCTTTTAAAGTCCAGACATAATCTTGATCAGATCATGTGAAGACCATGTAAATCTTCAGTGTCTGAAATGGTCTTTTGAGGAAAGAACCACACAGATTGAGTGGACCTGTCCAGTCAGTGCAAGCATTGTCAGTAATCGTGCAGATCTACTTAGAACTTAAGGAGCATGTTTCTACATAACCATGCATGTTCCAGGTACAATGGCGATCTGAACCGTTCCCGCATTGACTTCTATGACGGCACTGTCAAGAAGTGGTACTACGGGGACACTGGATACGCTTATGTGGTATGACAATTTTAAAATCTAAGTTCAATCAATCTGCCTAGCGTTTTCCCAACTATGTTGGGGTCGGTTTCCAGTCTAACCGAATGCAGCTGAATACCATTATTTTACATGGAGCGACTGCCTATCTAACCTCCACAACCCATTAACTGGGTAATACGATATCCCTTGGTAAGATTGATTGTCAGACTTTCGGGCTTCTGACGACCCATAACGACTTGCTTTCTGAGGCACGGAGTAGTCTCGGTATGTAAAGATGGTCACTCATCCACGGACCAACCCCGGCAAGCGTAGCTAAACCTGATGGATCGACCTGTACGGCTGTTATTACTTAGCCACGAGCTCCTCAATTTTCAAAATTTTTCAAAAAATCCTTAATTTTAAAATAAGTGGTTTTAATAATAAAAGAATAATAATAACCAACATCTCTCGAGGCTATCATTAGGCGATTGGATCAAGGGCCTGAGTCAGAAGGCAGTACTCCTTAATACGGCTCGTATTGTGAGAAGGTGCCTGTCTCTGCAGCCCTAACCACCGGTAGCTTGGACCCTGCTCCCGACACCGGCGGACCTCTATTTTTTTATATTTGTAAATGTTTTTTTATATCGTTTTTTTAAAGAAATATTTAAAAATGTAAATTGATAAGAAATAAAATAAATAAACGACATAATAATAATTATGATTATTAATAATTATAACATTATTATTATTATAATAATAATAATCATTTATTCTCATTTCGTTAGTATGGAAGAAAAAAACATTTTGCGCCAATCCCAAATAAATTGGGATTTATAAGGGTAAGAGGGGTTGTGGACGTCAGATAGGCCGTCTTTATACAGCAGCATCCGGTTTGACTGGAAGCCGAACCGAACACGGGAAAAGGCTAGGCAGATGATGATGAGTTTTTGAGAAAAACGCGGACACACAATCAATCAAAGAAACGGGTCGAATAGTAACTGAACTTCCTTTTTTGTAATCTGTTAAAAATTACAAATCGCAATGTAATACTTGTTTTTTTCACTTTCCTTCAGAAACACCCAATCACCACTGAAGAGGTCACCAATGAAGAGATATGCATTTCAAGGTCTGCAGAGGATGAGCAGATCGACTTTCTTCCTGACGTGTCAGAACTTACTTATACAGGTATGTGAAATTGCTATTGAAGGCTGGGGGTGTCGACCTTAGGACGAGTTGTTTCTCACACGGACAACTGTACAACAGCAACAAAAGCCGATTAACACTTAAAATATTTTAATCTTAATTATTAAGCGAAATAATTAATTCAAATCGGAACAGAAGTACTTAAAATTTAAAGAACATTAACTATTAAAAGTTAAACGGAAAAAAAGTAGTTTATCGAATAATTTTGTGTTAATTTAGATGATGTCAAAAAGTAGCAGTGTTAACCGACTTCTGTTGCTGACCCTACGTCGCTTGGTCCCGCGTCACCAGCCCTGCACCCTAATTGCGTAACACGTTATCGATCGGAGTTGGTTTCATTTTGAAACAAATTGCTAATTCATTGCTTCATATGTTCGAAAAATTTGTCTGCTCGACAACGTAAATAACGCAATGAATGTTGTTGAACTGTCAAAATGAAACCAACTCCGATTGATAATGTGTTACGCAATTAGGGTGCTGACTTCCTGCGTACTTTGACTGCTGAGACCAAAACAACAAACGTAGCATAAAGGGAAGATTTTTAACTTTTACGATGTTAACAGTAAAACCGTAAAACGTAGCGACCTCAGTAGTGCTATTCTGTAAATATCTCACCGTGACAACATGAGTGAAGTGATCTTAAAGTGAGCTGTCAATAGTGTCAACCCCTTGCATCAGGTGGAATGACGGCTCACTTCACGCTCACTTCACCTGAGTTATCACGGTGAGACTTTTACAGAATAGCACTACTGTACCTATTTTATCTACTACACCTTTTACATCAATGTTTGACAAATAACGTTTTGACTTTGACTTTACACGTAGGTACGCAATATTTCGTTTTTACTACCCCGTTTGTAAGTTTCATGGACGTATTTCAGAGGGGAGATTATTTTCATGCCGATGTCGTGAATACTGCGCAATGCGGTAGCATCAAAATATATATTACAGCGCTGTGGTCACCGCAGTGTAGTGGTGACAGCGCCTAGGAAAATTACAATCCAAACGCTAGCATGCGGCTTTACTACGCATTGCGCTGTAAACTTGAGTTACAAAGTTGCTAGGTGTTATAATAATATTAGCCCTATTAATGTTCCACTCAAACTCAAACTCAAAGCATTTATTTCAATTAAAACAATTACGGGCACTTTTGAATTCAATCAATCTGCCCAGTAGTAGTAGCGGATGTTTTTCAGGATAACATAATCGCATAATACCTTTATTACAGTTACTATAAAAGTGCACACCTTCTACGTAATAAAATTGTTAAAAAATCAATCTGCCTAGCCTTTTCCCAACTAGGTTAGTGGAGCTTCCAGTCTAACCGGATGCAGCTGAATACCAGTATTTTACATGGAGCGACTGCCTATCTGACCTTCACAATTGAGGTACTGAGGTACTGGGTACTGGGGTATACGAAACCCCTTTGGTAAGACTGGTGGTTGTCAGACTTTCGGGCGACCCATAACGACTGTCAAAGATCCACGAATGACAGCTGGGGCTAACGGCTTAACGTGCTTTTCGAGGCATAGAGGAGTCTCAGTATGTAAATATTGACACCCATCCACTGACCTCCTCACACCCATCCACTGACCTCCGCCGCAAGCGTAACTTAACTTAATGGATCGACCCGTGCGGCTGTTATTACTTAGCCACGAGCTCCAGGCACTTTTGAATTATCAATGATCAATGCTCATGCCTTCTTTGTATAAGAAGAGGCCTTATCCCAGCAGTGGGATACAAAAGGCTAATAACAAAAGTGTTTTTGGATTTATCCATCAGAAATTTCTCAGTGTGGAGTGCAGATCTACAGCAATAGGCTCATCCCCTATCACAAGGGACTTAATCAAATAGTACACCCACATTTTGCCAGCAAAGGTTGTCTTGCTACCCAGTAATTGGGTGGCGGAAGTCAGACAGGCAGTCGCTCCGTGTAAAATACTGGTATTGAGATGCAACCAGTTAGACTAGAAGCCGTTCCCCAACATAGTTGGAAAAACTGTGTAGATAGAAGATGATTTTGCTAGTAAAGGTTAGGTGGATGTGTCTGCCTACTCTTTCGAAGGTTACAGGCGTAAAATTATTATGTTAAATCTTCCCCAGGTCAGACCATGACTCTCTACGATAAGGTGGTAGACATATGGACCAGCACCGATGATTATGAAGGGAAGTTGGTTCGGGAGACGACAATGTACGTCTTCAAGACTGACTCCGGCGTCGACTTGCCTGTCCAGTAAGTTAACAATTAAATCTAAACCTTACCCCGTGGCCACATGCTACATGTTGGAAAGCGACACGGGTCTTCTACAGCAACTGCGGAGAAAACAAATGAAAGATGTTGTTTAGAGCATGCTACGAGTCACCGCAACGCGGAAATAAATTTTTAAGCGAATGGACTACCAACTTTATGTGTCCGTATATTCAAATCATGACAGTTGTATAGCATGGCTATACAACTGTCAATGATGTCTTTAGAATATGTATCATTTATTTCGGGTAACAATGACCCATAACATAAATATCTTACAGACTAACATACATATTTATAAAAACTACAATTAAACACGTAATGTTGTCAGCGTCGTGTTTCGCTGCACGGAGTCGCGTAATCGTCCTCGAAAACGTCGAAATACGACACCTTTTGGGCAAAAGTCCTCTTTCAAGCAGGTTTGCAGTTGTTGGGTTGGAACTCGCACCACGAATGACTTAAAGTTGACGTCGTGGCACGATTCCAACCTTCCAACCCTCAGAGTCCAGTTGGTCTTCACTTTCACATACTGCACGCCCTCCTCAACTGTCGTGGAGTAATGCAGACGCGAAATATACAGCTTCGTCGTAGGCACAGCAGGGCGCAGCAACATGTTGGGTCCACTCAGTGCAGTACCACGCAGGTTACGAGAGCTGGACTTCTTCTTCTTCCTTTCCATTTTTGTGAAACTAGGCCTCATCAACTCGGCTCACCTTTCGGGAGCCTCGGTCCGCTGTCTGGGCACGTTGAGTATCCTCCTTCAGTAAACACCACAAGTTTACGTGGGGTGTCAGTTTTCTTAACAATTAGTTTCCCTGACTGAACTATTATTATAATATCGTATCATCTATCGACACGATGCGAGTTATTACGGTAATCCCACAGTGAAGTTATTAGTACACGCAGCTACATAAATCAAGTTATACATTTCCAGTATAAGCTGATCTCGCATTGTATAAGCAGGCTAGACAAATTACTTGGATCGATAACGTTTAATTACTTGCCTAGCCCAGACATTTAAATTTTGTTCCATTTTCTGCCACCTGGCGCTGAAATCCACGCTGTCAATAAGGTGTCGACAAGCCATAACATTTCTGGTGTTTCTCACAGTTTAAATGCGTTTACGCAAAACCGAATCGGGGCACCCCGACTCCACGTAGTCTTTTGGCTGATACCCCTAGAGTGTATATAAAAATCCGGAGGCGCGAAGAGAGATCAGCCCCCGCCCGTTGTAACAAAGCATAGGCAAGCTATGAAGGTGAACGTAGGTGCCTATCATTTGTTTACGTAAGGGCGAAGAGGTTGCACTTTTCGCAGCGCCGAAGACTTTTGCAGAAGCAGTTGGCCCTATTGTAAAAATGGCCTAATCATCAGTCAGCCAATTCATTAAATGCTATATTAGACGTATCGGTTGAATATCATTCAGGCCACTAGTTGAACGGCGTCGTTTAGTGAAAAGCGAATGACTAAACGTCTAATTAAACCAGTTGGCTGCGACATGTTATGACATTTACAGCATATTAATAACTGATCCTTCTCTGCAGACTAGTGAGCAAGGCGTACAACTATGATATTGGGGAGCTGGCCTCCCACACCATCACCAACTTCTTCGACTTCTCGGATACTGTCTCCGAGGAAGAGCTCACCGTCGATGATGGTAAGGAGCATCATCATTTTTAATCTGTATTTTTCCCATCGCTGGGCAAAGGTGGATTTCCACTCTTCCCTGTGTATTGTTTTCTCCGGCAGATTTAATTCTACATGTAGTTTTTTAAAATTTTGTCCTTCTTAGCTTTCTCTATTGTGTGCAACGCCATCGTCGAATGTGATTGTGGATATGCCTCGTGTAGGCTGTTGTTTTATTAAACTACTGCCAAATAATGTTTATTAATCTACCTCCTGAATCAAAAATACCTTGCTGAAAAGTTGAATCACAAAAGGCAGCAAATAGCAGCTTAAAGCCAAGCGCGTAGACTAACGTCAAAATTACATAGACTGTTCCTGAAACACTCGTCCTTCACCACTTTCTAGTGTTTTAGCTGAAAAGAAGAATAAATGGTGCAACAAAGTCCCCAGCACAGCAACACATCTCTCTGCTACGATGCTAACTATTGTACCATCGTTAAAATGTAAATCTTGATAATATGTCAGTCTTATAATATACATCAAAATTTTACTATTAATTTATAGAGGACGACTGTGAAGAAATGTGGCTCGGTAAGGACTTCCACAAGGACATGAAGTTCTTCCACCCTGACCTACCCTCTGAGCTGGACCTGGCCTTCGATCTCTATACTAACCACCACAACAAACTGTACCAGGACCAAGAGCACCAGATGAGGAAGAAGATCTTTGAGAAGAACTGGAGGTAAGGCAACGAAGACTTCGGGTGATTAAATAAACCTAGCTGTCTAGAAGGACAGTTAAGACTAAGAATTTGAATCAGTTAGCCTGGTCAAGGTTAGTCCATTGCTTGAATTTCTTGAAAAGCCTTGTAAAATTCGACAGATCATATAAATGCACATCTTGTTATGAGTACCTACTCGCTTTGTATTGCTTAACATCAATATGAACATTGTTAAAACTATTCGAAGATCTAATTCATCATCTGGATTATCTCAGGCTCTGAGACCTGTTAAAATCTAACTATTAACTCCTAAAACCCAGGATGATCGAAGAACACAACCGCAAAAACGCAGGCTTCAGGGTCGAGCTGAACAACTTCTCCGACAAATTGGACGAGGAACTGAAGTACCTGACTGGCACCTACATCTCGACACATGAGTACCCTGACATGATGCCTTTCCCTCATACCCTGACAGAGGTCGACGATATTGTGCAGGGACTGCCTGAGAACTTTGATTTGAGGATGGAGGGAGCTGTTACTCCTATTAAGAGTAAGTGGCTTTAGAAGACTGTAAAATAATTATTTGAGAGAGCTAAATAGTCTTAAGACTCCTAATAAGAACTAGAGCAATGGTAGTTGATGGTATCATACATGAGTCATCGAGCTTTCTGAATAGTTGAGTTTCATGATGATTTTGTTGAGCTACGCTACAGACGTTATATGCTTACCTCTTGTGATAAATGTCAAAGTAAAACTGTTATTGCTCTTCCATGCCTTCTCTTCCATGCCTTCTCTTCCATGCCTTCTCTTCCATGCCATTCCTTCCATTACGGTACAATCATGAAATTGTGTCAAAATATCTGCGGGGTAAATGCGTAACATACTTAATACAATGGCTATGCCTTTATTTTTGACAGTTCTACAACGTTAATTGCGTTATTTACGTTGTTGAACTGACTAAACGTCGTCTGCTGAAACTATGAATCAATATCTTAGGAATTTCCATCAAGATTCTTTGGAGTGTGATTTAAATTGTATTACACAATTGGAGTATTGGATTTTAAAAGAAACTTTGTGTTTCCTATAACATTTAGGACATTATCAACTTCGTCATCTTCTTCTGTATTAAATTATAATCATTATTTTCCGGGTTTACTGCTTGTTTTGTCATATGCCCGATGGCTAATGGATTTTTGGCGAAACGGACGCTCTATCTAATGGCTATTCGAAATTGTGGTACATCGATGCTATGGACTTTCGGCAATTCGGACGTTCGATCTGCTGACTTCGGGGAATTAGCCATCGGGCATATGACATTCGAAATCAAGCAGTAAACCCTTATTTTCCGTTTATCTAGCCGACCCCAACATAGTTGGGAAAAGGCTAGGCAGATTGATTGATAGATTTTCCATTTATCTAGACCAGGGTCACTGCGGCTCTTGCTGGGCTTTCTGCACTACTGCTGCCGTCGAAGGAGCCGTCGCCAGGGTCAACGGAGAGAGACTGCTCGACTTGAGCGAACAATCTCTTGTGGACTGTGCTTGGGGGTAAGTGGGGAAATCTTTGAAGTAGTAGCATTTACAAGAAGGGATTTTTTTAACACGCTTTTTAGGGGTGCCTGCCGTTTTGCCAAAAAGATTTTGACAAAATTTCATTACCCAAACAAATTTTAGCAACCTTTTTTTATACCATTGCAATATTTCGAATGATTTTAGTACGCATATTTTCATTTGGTCAAATTTTTACTTGGCAAAATATTACTAAGTATAATGTCATTATGGAATTTGGTCTTTAATCAAATGATTTATTACAGCAAACAATCTTCAGACAATAAACGTTTGGTGAAATGATTTGTTAAGACAAAAAATATTAAGGCAAAAATAAGATTTTTAGACATTTGACTTGCTGGTTAAATTTGATGTCTTTTGCGTACTTCTTTGTAAGTTTTTGTGCTTGAATTTGTCTGAAACAAGTCAAATTTATGGTTACTTGATATTAGTTTATTTATGGAAGTAGTTAGAGTAGGTTAATTATTTAAAAAAAAATTGTTAGGTTAGGTTAGGTTAAAACTGTGACCTCCTACGCACGAGCCGAGCGAGCGAAGCGAGCGGTGCCGCGGCAGCGGCCGGCGAGTGCCAGAAACGACTTGCATTAATAGAAAAAAATATATTGTTTTTAGTAGGTTATCCGGAACTCAACAATTTAGATTAGGTTAATTTCTTCTTTAAAAAAAAAATGGGTAGGTTAGGTTAGGTTAAAACTGTGACCTCCTACGCACGAGCCGAGCGAGCGAAACGAGCGGTGCCGCGGCAGCGGCCGGCGAGTGCCAGAAACGACTTGCATTAATAGAAAAAAGAGATTGTTTTTAGTAGGTTACCCGGAACTGAATTATTTAGATTAGGTTAATTACTTATTTTAAAAAAATGGTTAGGTTAGGTTAAAACTGTGACTAGTAGGTCACAGTTTTAACCTAACCTAACCATTTTTTTTCTACTGTGCCATTCTACTGTGCCAGGAACGACTACATTATATAGAAAAAAAAAGAGCATACATTGAGCGCCATTTATGATTTACCTCCTACCCACTTAGTAGTTCACATTTTTGCCATTGAAGTTTGACTGAATAGGAAAGGGTGAATTGAAAACTGACGATACTAAATAAGTATTTGGCTTATTTGATTTTGCATAAAAACTGTTATTCCAAATGAAATATTTGACTAAATAAAAAATGTTAGAAGTACTAGTTGGTAAACAAGTTATAGTTTAAACGTTCATTTGCCAAACATTAGGTTTGCGTTACAACTTTTTGTGAATAGATTTTTTGCTAAGTAATAATTTGGCAAATGAAATTATGCGAAAAATTTTTTGGGAAGTGAAAATTTGTCAAATTCCTTTGGGTCAAACAAGGGAGACCCGCTTTTTAGCTTCATCTGCATGTATGTTTGTATGTATGTATGTTTGTATGTAACGGAATCTTTGAACTCGATTTTTACCCACTTTAAATGGTCAGATTAATTCGGAATTTTGCAAACATAACAGGACCCGATGACAATATAATAATATAAAAATTTTGTTCCATTATCCTGATCAGGATCATCAGGATTAACGATTTATCTCTAAAAAATTGAAAAATAAATTATACTTTAAAAAACTAAAAAAACATGCTTTAATACCATTAAACTGAACTAAAAAGTAACAAAATATTTTTTTCAATATAAGAATAAAGTGATTAATGTGACGTGAAATGACATTAATTTTCTCGTTAATCACTTTATTCTTATATTGAAAAAAATATTTTTACTTTTAGTTCAGTTTAATGGTATTAAAGCGTGTTTTTAACCGACTTCAAAAAGGAGGAGGTTCTCAATTCGTCGGAACCTTTTTTTTTTTTTTTTTTATGTATGTTCCCCGATTACTCGAAGATGGCTGGACCGATTTGAATTTTTTTTGTTTTATTCGAGAGGGTATACATCACAGTTGGTCCCATAAAATTGATTAACTTTGCTTTGGTAGTTTTTGAGTTAGCTTCAATAATACATATTTTTTTCCCACTTTTATATGCATGATGTTCTAGTTTGTTTTGCAGGTAGTGGTATTAGAATTTGTGTGGGGTAGCTACTACAACTAAAATGTGAAAAATAAAAACTTTTTTACAAAAAAATACAACCGACTTCCAAAAACAACACTACAAAGTGAAAAATAACTTTAATTTCGGAAGTCGGTGGCAAAAAACGAAAATACATTTAACTAGACACCGACTTCCGAAATTAAAGTTATTTTTCACTCTTTAGTGTTGTTTTTAGAAGTCGGTTGTATTATTTTGTAAAAAAGTTTTTATTAGTTTTTTTTAAGGAAGAAAAAAAGTAATTCTAGGAAAAAAAAAGAATAATTTTCTTATCAACAGACAGGTGGGTTATCAATAAGTCAGAACAGAGGAAAATGAGGCTTTGACGCGGTCCCGCCTTTTTGAGGCTACTTGTATATCATTCGATTTTTCCGCAATTTTACTAAGAAACTCATAATAAAGACCGTTTCGTTATCTGAATAATGTTTCCTTTTCTTTTTTAATTTTCAAGACATTTAGCTAAATGGAACCATGTTAAGTGTAGCTTGGTCTGTAGGTATTGATTAACACATAACTACACACTTCTGCTTGATGCCTTGAAGGTAATAATATTATTTCTTTGTTTGCAGCTACGATAACATGGGCTGCAGTGGAGGCACTCTGGATGGTGCTATGAAGTACGTCCTTACTCACGGCATTCCTACTGAGATGGATTATGGTCTCTACTCTGCTAATGTGAGTAAAATGACCCTTATTTTCATCATCAATTCAGACGAAAAGCGTCATTTGCTGGTCATAGCCCAACTTCAAACGTCGCAACATCGAGCGGTCTTGCGCTTCACGTATTGAGGCCCTTTAAATGCTTGCTATCTTAAGGAAATATAATGGGTAACGATAAACTTGCAAAACTTAGTCTTAAGTTCCGTTACCGTTTACGTCATGTTACCGAGACCTATTTAAATAATTACTTCTTTTTTTAACCGACTTCTAATAAAGGAGGAGGTTCTCAATTCGGATGTTTGTATTTTTTTTTTTATGTTTGTTCGCGCATAACTCCGTCGCTTGCCAACCGATTTGAAAAAATATTTTTTTGTTGGAAAGGGTATACTTCCCAAATGGTCCCATTTTTGTCAAAATCCAGTTCTGATGATGGGATCCTGGAGAAATCGAAGGAACTCTTCAAATATTATAGGCACACCTATAGTGATTTGGGTATTTTTTATAGTAGCTCGTGTATTTGCTCTCGGAAAGCACCACTTGGTGAAGTGGAACTGATGATGAAGACCACAGATGGCTACCGGAACTACTCAATGATAAATATTTCACGGGTTGCGATTCGATTACTTTAATATGGTTGCTAAGCAATTTCCGCTCGTCACACAATGCGTGTGGTGAGTGGTTGTTGAGGAGTTCTCCTGGTTCTTACCAGCAGAACTCCTCAACAATTAACGTTCCAGCATCGGGAAAAGCAATATTTTGTAACATGTGATGAGCAATTGACATTAGACTATTGTAACATATACAAATTATAAACAGACCCACTAAAAAGTGAAAAATAAAAACTTTTTTACAAAAAAATCAACCGACTTCCAAAAACAACACTACAAAGTGAAAAATAACTTTAATTTCGGAAGTCGGTGGCAAAACAAAAATACATTTAATCAGACACCGACTTCCGAAATTAAAGTTATTTTTCACTTTGTAGTGTTGTTTTTGGAAGTCGGTTATTTTTTTTTTGTAAAAAGTTTTTATTTTCTACACTGGAATTCACTTTTCATATTTATTTTATAAAATATGTTGTGTGCCTTTACGTGCAAAATAATAGTATTTTCTTTCTTAATTAAACTTAATAGAAAGTTTGAACATTACTCTGCCTTTCTATTCCCCAGGATGGCTTCTGTGAAATCCAGAACATGACATCTCCATACAAGATCCGTGGGTTCTCCCGCGTCACTCCCAGAAACCCGAACGCCTTGAAACTGACTCTCTTCAAGTACGGACCCGTCACTGTCGCCATCCACGCCAGTGAACTGATGAAGCACTACTCCAGTGGACTTTTCTATGATTTCTCTTGGTAAGACATCTTCATAAACATCATCATCATCATAGCTCTCTTCAAGTATCGCCATCTAAGCCAGTCAGGTGATGAAGAACTAATCTAGTGAACTCTTCTATGGATTCTCTTGGCAAGATATCTTTATCATCATCATAGTTATAGATCTAGGTAAAATATCTTCTTCATTATTATCATAATCGACATCATCATAGCTCTCAAAAAACTCAAACTCAAAACTCAAAGCATTTATTTCAATTAAACCAATTACAGGCACTTTTGAATTGTCAAGGGGTCGGTCAGTCAGAAAGATGAAGCTAGGCGCCCATTCCAAAGCATAGTAGGTACCTATGGAGAAGAACGGGCAAGAAACTCCACGGACACTCTTTTAAATCAAGATATGGTTACAAAATAATGGTTACATCATTCATGTTGAAATTTCATATGTGAGAACGATGCAGAACGTTAAAAGCGTCCTTAAAAAAAAACAATTCAAATATTTAAATTAAATTAAAATAAGCCCTGACCGCTAAGGTATGCCCAGCCTTCACTGACAGCGCTTATTCACGAACCTGACGCATGGATTGGCTAAATGATCCAACACGCGCCACCATCAGCGAGACATTAGTGTGAGCGTCACATACTCTCAGTCGCCAGGGCACATTCAAGTCAAACAAAGACGTACCCAGTAAATGGTAGCTTTAGAGTATGTACATAGTACTCACACATGTGCTATGCAATTATATAATACAAAGGAGATTGAGTCTATACAATGCAATGATAGTCTAGTCTCTCTTCAAGTGACCAGTTACTGACACCACCTACGCCAGGCAGCTTACGAAGCACTACTTCAGTGGACTCTTCTGTGGATTCTCTTGGTAAAACATGAACATCTTCATCATCATCATAGCTCTCTTCATGTGACCGGCCACTGTCGCCATCTACGCCAGTCAGGTCATGAACAACTACTCTAGTGGACTTTTTTATGGATTCTGTTGGTAAGATATCTTCATCATTATTATCATAATCGTCATCGTCATAGCTCTCTCTAAGTGACCAGCCACTGTCACCATCTACGCCAGGAAGCTTACGAAGCACTACTCCAGTGGACTCTTCTATGGATTCTCTTGGTAAGACATCAAGAACATCTTCATCATCATCTTAGCTCTCTTCAAGTAACAGCACTATTGCCATCCATGCCAGTCAGCTGACGAAATACTACTCAAGTGAACTGTTCTATGACTTCTCTTGGTAAAACATCACGAACATCATCATCATAGCTCTCTTCATGTGATTGGTCACTGTCGCCACTCACGCCAGGCAGCTGATGAAGCACTACTCCAGTGGACTCTATGACTTCTTTTGGTAAGACATCAAGAACATCTTCATCATCATCATAATAGCTCTTCAAGTAACTTGTCACTGTCGCCATCCACTCCAGTCAGCTGACGAAACACTACTCAAGTGGACTGTTCCATGACTGCTCTTGACAAGACATTACGAACATTATCATCATCATCATCGTAGCTCTTTTCAAGTGACGGTCACTGTCGCTACCCACGCCAGGCAACTGATCAAGCACTACTCTAGTGGACTGTTTGACTTCTCTTGGTAAGACATCATGAACTTTTTCATCATCAACATCATAGGTCTCTTCAAGTGACCTGTCACTGTCCACGCCAGTCATTTCATTCCTCAATATATTAATCCCCAATCTTCTTCATTATCAGTGACGAAGAGAACCCCAACCACGGCGTGACGGTCATCGGCTACGGCGTCCGCGATGGAGAAGACTACTGGCTGGTGAAGAACTCTTGGGGAGAAGACTGGGGAGAAGACGGCTACATCCTGATGTCTGCCAAGAACAACAACTGTTTCGTCCTGGACTCGCCTTACTATCCCATCGTTTAAGTTAAATATTTATAAATAAATTCCACGTGCTGTTGATAATGGATTTTTAATTAATTTTATTGTTGGGTTGCACCTAAAGCTTAGAACGATAAGATGTAAGTTAGCTCTCCGAGAGATGTTTGGTCTTGTGGGTCACAACCTTGCATAACAAAAGATATTTCTGTGGTTGTAACCGAAAATATTCCGTATCTTAAAAACTATTGATTGACTTAAATAGCAAAATCACTTAAGGACGCTGGGTACAAATCTGATTTATTAAATAAAATGCTTCGCATTCTTGAAATGATTTTTGACCGAATTGTTGATAGATGTGCAAGGTACGATTCTGAACTATAAATATAATTTTATTATGAAACAATTTCTCAATATACCGACAAATTTTTTCTGCAGAATACATTTAACCTTGTTGCTTAAAGCTTTAGCTGCCTTACAAGTATTCTTAAAAAATCTAGAGTAAGTAGAAACATACATATTAAGGCCATACAGCTCGAAAAGTCTTTCCTTACTTTTCCTGAGTCCTCTAGTTGGCCAGTCACTAAATAAAAACTTAGGGCTTAAAGTTTTTGTGATCTTCTTAAAAGATTTATCGAACTCTGTTTGGACTACCGAAAAGAATTCTTCATACAAAATATTAACTTTGTTCATTGTTAGTTCTTGGTCATTTAACTTACAAAATATTTAAATTAGCAGATGTTATTGACCTGGATTGTATCTGCACTTTTTGTATTGGTATGTTGGACTCAAAAGTTACAGTTTGACCGCTGTGATCAGAAGGGAGATAATTAACGATGGATTTATCTAAATAGTCACAGCAACAAAAAACATTATCAATACATGTAGCAGTAGTCGTAGTTATTCGGGTTGGTTCTACAAACACATTTGACAAATTGAATGATTTAAACAAATTTAACAATCTACTGGTATTTGAATTGTTTTCTAAAATATTAATATTAAAGTCACCACAGACAATTACTGACTTTATTACCAGCTGCAAGTTTTGCCAAAACTTCTTCCATTACTGACTCGAATATGGAGTAGTTTTGATAATTTGGAGGTCTGTAAACGCACACTATGACATGCTTATCCAGCTCAACACAGGAAAGTTCAATGCTAAGTTCAACCAATAGATCAACTACGTCTGTACGAGTTTTTGATTTAATACAATTTTTAATTAAGATTAGTGAACCACCTCGCATCATTGATGTTCGATTAAAACAACTGGCCACACTATAATTCTCATAATTAATTAACATTTCGTAATTTTTTAACCAATGCTCAGTTAAACAAATAATGTCAAACATTGTTTTTTCTAAAAACAATTCAATTTCCAATTGTTTGGACGAAAAACCTTGAATATTTTGATGAAATAATTTCAAGGATTTCTGCTTAGCCCCTTTTCTACAGTTAACTAATTTAGTGCTAGAAAATACCTAAAGTTTTATTTATATTTCAGAATCGTACCTTGCACATCTATCAACAATTCGGCCAAAAAAAAATTTATTGCGAAGCATTTTATTTAATAAATATACTTTTGTGTAAAAAAGTAATAATTTGACTACCCATTTGTAACAGCGTCATAATTGATTCAATTACAGGATCCAACAATTACCCTCACACGCTTGTTGTGCATTGAATTTGTTTATCAAACCCCGGTTACATTAGGGAGAGTGCCACCCAAATTTGTTTTCGTAGTTTCAATACACCACTATTTAACTATGCGTGCTCAGTATACACCTTTTTTACAATTTTCATCAATATAGTGTTTGCACTGTATCGATAAAAATTGAATCGATAGTCTCCGAGTAAAATAGTTATGTAACATCCGGACAGAAGGACAAAGTGCTTTCTTCATCTACAAAAGTTGATATAAATCGAACACAATATCAGTAGCGACATCTGTTGACATTTTCCTGAAACATCAAGCACAATAACTTTGAAGCTTGTACTCAGGTATAACTTAAATAACGCCATCTTCCGGACTTTTCCTGCACTACCCAAGGTAACAACCACGTAATGGATGCTATAGACGCTTAAAAGTCTTTTAGCCATATTTATTTTGTACGCATTAATCTATAAAGAGAAGTCCTGACTGACTGACTCATTAACGCCCAGCCCAAACCCTTGAACTTAGAAAGCTAAAATTTTGCACAGAGGTTTCTTTGGTAATGTAGACAAGGAATAAGGAAGGATTTTCCGGTAGTACGTTCCCGTGGGATATTTACCAATATCCATGCGGGCAAAGCCGCGGGCAAAAGCTGGTTTTATTATAAACCCTATCGATCGAACCCTGACCTGTCGACCTGTCGGTAAATACGCATTATAGGAGCCAGCAAGAAAAATAACCTGTAAAATGGATACCACTGCAAATGAAGCCGCTTAAGTGGTTGCTCTACAGCAATCAGGGATACGGCAGATGTTATTTGGCAACTGAATTTAAGCCGTTTTACTGTTTGCCGAGTGTTCTAACGGTTCCAAGAGTCTGGTGACTATATCTGAAGACGTGGTTCTGGCAGACAACGCTGCGTATATGAAAGACTAGCTGTGCCCGCGACTTCGTTCGCGTGCATGTTGGAAAAGAATAATGTGTAGCTTAGATAAGGTGTAAGTAGGTATATCCTTGTTTGATGTTTGAGCTACAGTTGTCCGTATACACTGAAAAGCAACCCATTTACTCCGATTTGAGATCCGTCTCTGGTTATGACCGCCATTTTGGATTTTAATTTCCTGTTTTTCGGCCCAGCGCCCTCGGAAGCTATGAAGATGACACCCCCTTATCGAACATGTTGTACACCATTTTGATTTAGAACTCTTTGTACTCCCGAAAACCGTAAAAATTAGCCTTAGTTGCCTTAGCATTCGTCTTTTTTCCGAAATCAGACCAATCAGCACACAGTTTTCGTTCATATTATATTATATTATATATAGGGTGATTGGTAATTAGTGACCGATACTTAAACACATGATTATACTCATATTAACAAACAACTTTTTACTATGGGACCAAACCTGAAATCGCGAAAAAAAAAAATCTGCTGCCCCATACATTCATGTTCGCATAACTCGGCAAAATGTAGGGAGCAGCAGATTTTTTTTTTTCACGATATCAGGTTTGGTCCCATAGTAAAAGTTGTTTGTTATCATGAGTATAATCATGTGTTTAAGTATCGGTCACTAATCACCATTACCCTATATATGAGTGTGCCGGGATACTAAATAGTCTAAATTTAAAAATCCGACTGCAAAAAAATCAACTTAATATGCAATACACTGTAAAGACCGAAACAAGATTGAGTAGTAGTTTGCTTTGTTTTTTAACCGACTTCAAAAAGGAGGAGGTTCTCAATTCGTCGGAACCTTTTTTTTTATTTTTTTTTTTATGTATGTTCCCCGATTACTCGAAGATGGCTGAGCCGATTTGGTTTTTTTTTGTTTTATTCGAGAGGGTATACATCACAGTTGGTCCCATATAAAATTGGTTAACTTTGCTTGGGGAGTTTTTGAGTTAGCTTCAATAATACGTAGTTTTTCCCCACTTTTATATGGATGATGTTCTAGTTTCTTTTGCAGGTGGTATTAAAATTTGTGTGGGGTAGGTACCACAACTAAAAAGTGAAAAATAAAAACTTTTTACAAAAAAATACAACCGACTTCCAATAAAAACACTACAAAGTGAAAAATAGCTTTAATTTCGGAAGTCGGTGGCAAAATCGAAAATACATTTAACCAGACACCGACTTCCGAAATTAAAGTTATTTTTCACTTTGTAGTGTTTTTATTGGAAGTCGGTTGTATTTTTTTGTAAAAAAGTTTTCCCCTCACACGAGTTCGGTGTGAAGTAATTTTACCTAATATTGTACGTAGTATGAGTTCTATACCAAGAAAATATTTTTTTATTATTAACGTTCTCATACTACGTACATACATACAATGTATACATACATACATACATACAAACTCATACTACGTACAATATTAGGTAAAATTACTCGGACCCGATTCACACCGAAACCGTGTGAGGGGAAATTTTCTTTTCTATACTCAATCTTGTTTCGGTCTATAGTGCATTGCTTATAAGTTGACTTTTTTGGAGTCGGGTTTTTTGATTTTTTAAATATGTTTTGTTTTTTACCCAGGCATCATCCCTATTCATGAGGTAATTTCGCGGTCCGCGTTGACAGAAAAAAACATTTGTAATCATCGGTCCGTAAGAGGGGAAGATTTGATATTCTTTTAAAGTAGGTACTTGGATAATTCACAAAATTTTTGAAAGAGAGTTACTGAATTAGAAAATAGAGTACTACAAATGTACTAATGTAATATGCTGATCTCTTCGGGCGAGGCTATCATATAATAATGATAGAACTTCACTTACAGGTAAGTTCGTTTAATCACTAACTAAACGTTAGAATTATTTGAGAATCAATGTTGGCAAACTGTATGGCAAATACTTTTTAGCAAAATAAAATCTGTGCCTTTTACGGACCGAACAGTATTTTCTCTAGTGTTGATTCATTCTACTACTAGCTGCGGCCTGCAGTTTTACCCGCGTAGACTGGGATAAAAAGTAGCCTATCTACATATCAAATTTCATCCAAATCGGTCCAGCCGTTTGAGCGTGAAGCAGTAACAAACATACAAACACACACACAAACTCACAAACTTTCGCCCTTATATACACTTCTGGACACATCTATTGGCCCACCTTAGAGTTTAGGTTTCGATGGCCCCTACCGATATATGATTGCTAGATTGAACAAAAACTGTTGATGCAGTTTTAAACCTGATACATTTTACCATCTTTTTCGATCGTATTGTTTTAAATTTGAATTCAGAATACCATACGACATGGAGCTACGCCTAACAAGTCGGATATGCGCCTTGTTAAAGGCAATTGATTTTTGAATAAAAAACATGTTTTATCAAATAAAGGTTTAATTTAATAACGCGTGTTGCCTCCATGGGCATCTACCACAGCTCTCATACGATTAGGCATAGAGTTAATCAACCGCTCTATGAAATTTTGAGGGATCATCTCCCATTCCTCTTCTATGGCAGTTTTCAACTCCTGCATCGTCTGGGCAACTGGCTGACGAGCCCTAACACGTCTTTTTAGCTCGTCCCACATGTGCTCAATGGGGTTCATGTCTGGGCTTCTGGCTGGCCAGTCCATAACTGTGATGTTCACATCCCGAAGATATTCCCTGACGATGCCGGCCGCATGGGCTCTTGCATTATCATGCATAAAAAGGAAATTTGGGCCCACATAGTCCGCGTATGGTATCACGTGAGGTTCTAAGCACTCACGAATGTACCTTTCAGCATTTAATGTTGGCAGCCGTGGTCCTGTAACAACCTCAAGTTGAGTTTTGCCGCTCGCGGATATACCGCCCCAGACAGTCCATGAGCCACCGCCATAAGCAACCCTCTCTTCAAAGCAGCATTGTGCGAAACGCTCTCCCTTACGTCGGTAGACCTTCTTCCTTCCATCATTGCCATGTAACACAATTTTAGACTCATCAGAAAAGAGTACACGGCTCCAATCTTGCTGTGTCCAATTTAAATGACTGCGTGCGAAATGAAGGCGCGCTGTTCGGTGGGCTCGCGTTAGTTTGGGGCCATTATCTGGCTTGTGTGGTACCATATCGCATTCTTTTAACCTTCTCCGAACAGTTCGAGCGCTCACAGATACTCCGTGGAAGTCGCGAAGTTGGTTTTGTATCTCAATGGAGGTAAGGTGACGATTTCTCAAGCTGGTCGTCACGATGAATCGATCCTGCCTTTCAGTTGTGACCCGAGATCGTGGCCTTCCTTGGCGACGAACAAAACCGCCAGTCTCTAGGTACCTCCGATAAATATTTCGGACCGCAGATCGACTTAAATTAAGTTGAGCACTCACGTTTCTTTGGCTGTGTCCGGCCTGAATAAGTGCCACAGCTTGGGCGGCGACTTCAGGTGAAGTATCCATAGATTATTGATAGAACCTCACCTTAATGTTAAGAATAAGTAATGTTTGTTGCAAAACCAAAGATATCAATCACTTTTTCAAGAATTAAATCCAAGTAAACCAATAAAACCAAGTTTTCTTAGTATTCGATTGTTTGATATCAACAAACAGGCTCCAAATTGTCTTTTGTTTCTTTAAATTCTGTGTTCGAAATTCAAAAAAAGACTATTGAATGAAATTGTGAATGTGCCAGGTTCAAAACTGCATAAAAACTTTTTGCTCGACCTAATATAAAATTTTAGCTAGGACCAAACGAAACTGAAAATACAAGGTGGGCCAAAAGATGTGTCCAGAAGTGTATTAGCTCAGTCTATACATCATACAGTCGTCCGACGCCGCCGTCTAGACAGGGCAATCGTGCGGGGTGTGAGGCGCGAGACCGAGCTGCATACTTCCACCGTGTTAGTAGCTCGGTACATAATTTTCAGGGCTATCGTGTTGATTTTATTATTGTTTTAATTTATTATTATTATTTAATTTATGTACACGGAAAAATACAGAGATACGAGATAAGTAGTAAAATTTGAGGGTAGCAGGACACTTTCGCGAAAGACACCTGCTCGAACCCACTTGCGCGAAAAGACATTTCCGCGAATGGACTTTTTCGCGATCGGACTTTTGCGCGAAAGACACTTGTGCGACAAGACATTTCCGCGATTGGACTTTTGCGCGAAAGGACTTTTGCGCGCGTGGACATTTGCACGCAAGACACTTGCGCGAAAAACACTTGCGCGAAAAACACTTGCGCGAAGGGCACTTGCACGAATCCGCTTGCGCGAATCCACTTGCGCGTCAGGACAGGAAATGAGATTTCTTCATAACATCACGCCTGTATTCTTTTAAAGGATTGGGCAGTGATGTACAGTACACTTTTAATTATTTTTTTCTGATTTATGTATTCAGAAAAATACATTTGAGTGCCTACTTATTTTATTAAGTTTTTTTTTTCTAATTATCTTATTATTATTTTAGTTTATTTTTTTTTTCAACATGGGTGTCACTTTCATGGTATTTGCGGTCGCTGAAAACGATAGTGGGGTCAAAATGAAAATCCAAGATGGCGGCTGCGAAAATTTACAAACATTATAAATAAAATGTACATACAAGATACGCGCGAAAAAGATAACCCTTCCTTGGGAGTCGGGTAAAAAGACGCGCCACTACCTCACAGGTGGCGTGGAAACGTGTGCTTATTATGAAGAATACAACTTTCTCAATTACTTTTTTAATAGTTATATCTCAGAAATGGTGACTCTTAGCAAAAAAAGTGTAAAGACAATTTTTGTCTGTTGCATGATCTACAATTTTATTCGGATTGTTTTCTTTGATAAAACTTACCGTTTGGCTGAAGAACTCAAAAAAACCTATATTTGCGAACTTTGGCCTGAAATAGACTTTTTTTCAAACGTCGAATCGATGAGGAGTTTTCACATTTCATTTATAATGGTGTTCTGAACATTCGTATAAATTTTCAGCTCTATGTGAATTTTTGTAAACTTACTCCTACTTTTTAGACTAATTTGACCGGACTACATCGACTTTAGCTGTTTTGTATCCTCAGAAAACAAGACTATGTTGTCCGAAAAACGTATAGTAATGGTTAATAATTCTTGCCATTTATATTTAAACCTAGTTCGCTTATACTTTACAGGTTTGCTTATACTCTAGCACTTATTATGAATAAGTTGGAGACAGTAGGGTCCCCTTGTCTAACCCCTCAATGCCCATATTCAAAATTCATTTATTTACGTTACACGTCCGTGTTTGGGTCACAGAAATTCATATGGTTTGCTCGACAACATAATTAATCTGATTTATAGTGTCACGGAATTCAGGCAAGCCAACTCACATATACACATACACATACAACACACACACATATCACACACACACACACACACACACACACACACACACACACACACACACACACACACACAACACACACAGCACACACACTCAAATACTCTCGCGCACAAACATACAAATATACCCTCGCGCAAAATTAGAAATTAGAAATAAGAATCGTTATTATGTATTGTATCATAAAACCTTGTGTGCTTTTTTATTACGGGAGGACACTGGCTCCTGCAACACAGTTTTAACTAGTGCAGGAGTCAGAGAATTCCATATCTGGTGTACCATCTGTTTTATGACAATAAAAGTTTTTTTAATTTTTTAATATTGTGTGCAAAATTTCAATTTAATCGGTCCATATATATTAAATTCGGAGCAAATTGGCCGTGACAGACAGACAGATAGACAGACAGATACACGAGTGAAGTTCCGTTTTGTTCCTTTTGAGGTACGGAACCCTGAAAACAACATGATATTAGCAAAACGAATTTATCTCCCACTGATTTCATTAAAATAATCAGTATAATGATTAGAATGTTACTAACTGCCTAAATTAGTTAAAAGAGTGTTAATTCTGAGTTTTATCTAATTAAAATAAATTTTAGATTGAAAAAGTAAGAGTGTATGTTCACTGACATGAAGCAATCGAAATTGATGGATTCATTTTGTATAATAATATAATACAGATACACTTGAGTGCCTACACAGTTTCTTGCCACATTTTCTCCATAGATACCTAATAGATGGATACCCATCTATCGGAATGACTCCTTTGACAATTAAAAAAACCGGCCAAGTGCGTGTCGGACCACGCACAATGAAGGGTTCCGTAGTTGGGATGAATTTATCTTAAGAACAAACTTAACATTGTAGTTGAAAAACATGTTCTCCATCATTTTAAAACCACAGACTTCTTATAGGTTTTCCTGTAATCTACAGGTAAAGATCTATTTTCTGTATTTTTTCAAAATTTTAGGCTCAGTAGCTTCGGAGATAAGGGGGGGGGGGGGGGGAATGGTAAATTTTCGTCTATTTTCTTAAATAATTTTAAAACAATTTATTTTAAAATTATAAAAAAAATATATTTGAGACCCTCATAGTAAGCCCTTTCATTTGACATGCCACATAATGTAGTTTCCAAAACTTGTATTTTTTATTTTCTTATTTGCCCCCCAAAAGTGACCTCTATAATCAAAATTCATTTATTTACTTTACCCGTCCGTGTTTGGGTCACAGAAATTCATATGTGTACCAAATTGTAACTTAATCGGTCCATTAGATTCGGAGCAAATTGGCTGTGACAGACGAACAGACAGACAGACAGACAGACAGACAGACAGACAGACAGACAGACAGACAGACAGACAGACGGACAGACAGACAGACAGACACACGAGTGATCCTATAAGGGTTCCGTTTTTTCCTTTTGAGGTACGGAACCCTAAAAGTGCCTGTGAATAGTTAAATTGACATAAATGCTTTAATTTTGAGTTTGACTTAAAAACCGTACCTAGATACTTCAACAACTTATTAGGATACCTGTAAGAAAATCAGAAATAAAACATATGTTTACGGTACCAAATTGTAAGAATGTTTTATAGTACAGTCAGCAACAAAAGTCGATTAACACTTGCAGTTTTTTAATCTTAATTATTTAGTCAAATATTTTTAATTCAAATCGGAACAGAAGTACTTAAAATTTTAAGAACATCAACTCTGAACAGTTAAACGAAAAAAAAAACAGTTTATCGAATCATTTTGTGTTAATTTAGATGATGTCAAAAAGTAGCAGTGTTAACCGACTTCTGTTGCTGACCGTACCTAGATTTGTTTTTTTTTTTCGTAACCTGAATACATCCACTAATTCTCAGAACAAACTTTTTTTAAACAAAGTATGTTGAATAGTTCTTTTTAACAATTTCCAGCTTGCTTGGATTTTTTTTACTATTTTAAACCGATTTTACTTCTGCTGTACATAAATTGGTACTTCTATTTATAAATAATAAGCTCTATTTATAAGCTTATAAGCTTACCAACTAAATACTTATAGGTACAGCATTAACTCACAGTCTTTGTTATAAGAAAGAGATCATCACCATCTTCCTGCCCTTGTCCTATGGTACGTGGGGTGGCGCACCACGTTTTCTTCCATTCTTCCCTGTCAACCGTCAAGCTATCATTCACTCCCTTCTCTTTCATATCATTCCTCACACAATCCATCCATCTTTTCTTTGGCCTTCCTCTGCCTCTCCTGCCTGTACCTGTATGTGGAGCCCTAACCACCGATAGCTTGGACCCTGCTTTCGACACTGGTGGACCACAATTTATAAAATAAATATTGCTGTCATTCTTGGATCTTTGATAGTCGTCAGAAGCCCACTGACAACCAGTCTTACTAAGGGTATACCCAGTAATTGGGTTGTGGAGGTCAGATAGGCAGTCGCTCCTTGTAAAATACTGGTATTCAGCTGCATCCGGTTAGACTGGAAGCTCCACTAACCTAGTTGGGAAAAGACTAGGCAGATGATGATGATGTTTTTTTTAAATGAATAATATTTATAAATGTATTTAATGTGTAAGAAGATTAATAAACGGAATGAAAGAATAATTCTTCATCAATACTTTAGTGTGCACGCGCCTTAATTGGCACATTTTCACTATAAATTGTGGTATTTCGCAACATTTGTGTCAATCCATCATCGGAGATTCAAAATGGCGGCCCTTCCCGCCACTTTAGTGTTGTTTCTATATTTCACTTTAACTTCAGGCTACACTTTATTGCGTAAGTTTTTTTCATATTTTATCATCATCGTCATCATCATTTCAGCCCGGAATCACCCACTGCTGGGTATAGGCCTCCCATTTATTCTGCCATACTTCCTGGTTCCGTGCGTCTCTCATCTAGGTGTTTCCCGCGACTTTGAGGCTATCGTCAACCCACCGCGCTTTTGGACGGCCCTGGTTTCTTTAGCCTAACCTTAGCCACCATTCGGTCACAGCTTGACTCCATCAATCATCTCCGCGTGTAACTAGATGTCCTTCCCAAGTCCACTTGTGCGGCGCATCGTCTTGTTCCTGTTCCCGACGTCGCCGTCGCCGTCGTAGACTTTGACGGATTTCGGCATATTTTATTGTTTCACTACTTGTTTTACTAAGCATCTCCTATACCTACCTACTTGTAATTTTCATAACCCTAATGTTAATTTTTAACTTTTTTTTTTATAATAATGCGAAATCACAAATTATACTTTGTCTGTTCTACAATTTCTTCAGTCCAGTCTTCGGTTTTGACTTCAGTCTGTTCTACCCTAGCAGTTTTAGTCAATAATATTGTATGCATGCATCAGAAAGGTGTGGTCCTATTTAAGGCCATCAAATTGAACAACTTTCTAATTGAGACCAACATCGTAATCGCGAAAAATATATCAGCCGTCCCATACATTTGGGTCGAGTAGGTAACTAGGTATTGAAGTTTTGTATGGGACAGTAGATAAATTTTCTCGATTACCTACGATGTTGGTGCCATGGAGAAAGTCTTTCAGTTTGATGGTCTGTGCCACCCTTTCTGGTACATACTGTATTTTGTCGTATTTTTAGGATTCCGTACCCAAAGGGTAAAACGGGACCTTATTACTAAGACCCCGCTGTCCGTCCATCTGTCCGTCGGTAACCAGGCTGCATCTCATGAACCGTGATAGTTAGACAATTGAAATTTTCACAGATGATGTATTTCTGTTGCCGCTATAACAACATATACTAAAAACCAGAATAAAATAAATATTTAAGGGGGCTCCCATACAAACAACGTGATTTTTTTTTTGATAGATAATGGTTCGCGATAATGGTTCGTGCGCGAGTCCGACTCGCACTTTGCCGGATTTTAACATCACCACCCCACCTCAGACGCGAAGAGCGAAGCGTTAGCTTCGGGGATTATTGCGTGGTGTGTAATGTGTTTTAAAATACAAATGATTGAATATTATATGTTTGTATACAGGAGATGACGAAAACGAAATAATATGGCCAACGGAATACCATTTCAAGGCAGAAAAGTTCAATTTTAAATCATCTCTGAAAGAAAACTTTGAAATGTGGTAAGTAATTTTGTCACGATTTCTATAAATTTTATGTGTTACTTTAAAAAATAAAATATTCAAATAGAGGAGCTCGTGGCTAATAAGTAATAACAGCCGCACGGGTCGATCCATCAGGTTAAGCTGCGCTTGCCGGGGTGTCTTACATGCCGAGACTCCTCCGTGCCTCGGAAAGCACGTTAAGCCGTTAGTCCCGGCTGTCATTCGTGGATCTTTGACAGTCGTTACGGGTCGTCAGAAGCCCGAAAGTCTGACAACCAGTCTTACCAAGGGGTATCGTATTACCTAGTTAATGGGTTGTGGAGGTCAGATAGGCAGTCACTCCATGTTAAATACTGGTATTCAGCTGCATCCGGTTAGACTGGAAGCCGACCCCAGCGTAGTTGGGAAAAGGCTAGGCAGATTGATAAAATATTGAAATACCTAAGTACGGGTATTTGAAATTCAAGCCACTTACTGCTTTCTCGTAGTTTATAAACAGAGCCTTTACCTACGTACATACCTACTTTGAAGGTTGGTATTAGTTGTTGTTTTCTTCACTTACCTACCTTCCCAAAAATAATGAATTACTTTCTTAAATAAATATAGAGCCGGTTTGTTAAAATGAATTGTATACAATGTGTCGTTTTGCATCCTCGTCAAATTTAAGGGTG
The DNA here is from genome assembly GCA_946251885.1 of Cosmia pyralina. Lineage (NCBI taxonomy): Eukaryota > Metazoa > Arthropoda > Insecta > Lepidoptera > Noctuidae > Cosmia > Cosmia pyralina. The sequence goes on along the minus strand of OX276362.1, from coordinate 2,738,083 downwards.
GGTATAATACCATCAAACCGAATAACTTTTTCCCCATGGAAAAAGTTAGTTAGTTAGTTAGTTGTTGGTGCCATCACCAACATCGTAATCGCGAAAAAATTTTCAACTGTCCCATAGAAAACTTCAATACCTACCTACTCGACGCAAATGTATGGGACGGCTGATTATTTTTCGAGGGGGTGCAACTAAAAAGATAAGAATAATCTCACTTTTTAAGCAGTATCATGCATTCGATGGCATACAATCTGAGGTAGAATTAAAATAACTAGCACCAACTACATCAAACTGCTTGAAAAGTGAGCTTCTGCTGATTTTCAGTGGTCACCCGAAAATCACGTACAGAAACCAAAAAATAAAAATAAAAATTTATTGTACACACACACATCAAGCTATACATTTCCAATTTACACTGACCTCTCATTGTAAGGAAATCCTATACAATGCGAGATCAGCTTATACTGGAAATGTATAGTTTATTTATTAGAAATACATAAAACACGTACACTAAAAATATGATAGTACAAGAGGTAGTCACAATCAAGTTGAACGGGCTCCTGAACTAAGTAAAAAGATACTTGTATCTCCGGAGTCAAAGATCCTCATAAACATTAAAAAATTACAACTAAATGCAATCAGGCTCAGTAATTACTAATATATAATGATTTTATATTTGTAAACATGTAACATTATTTTATACAAATATTTAAATAGAGAGAAAATTACAAACTTAATGAACACAAAGCCTACACAAATATTACAGAAGATATTCCAACGATACAGAAGACACTCCACCAAGGCTTAGGTTCAGACGCCAGCACACCAAGCTACTACAATCTGTCAAATTTCTTTAAGAGATTTACATCTTTATCGCTAAAGTATTAGGTTCAAGGTTGATTGGGAAAATTTTACAGTTTCGGGTGGCTTGATGTGCTGGCGTCTGTAAGTAATTGTTGATTCTTCTACATAACCATGCTTGTTCCAGGTACAATGGCGATCTGAACCGTTCCCGCATTGACGTCTATGACGGCACTGTCAAGAAGTGGTACTACGGGGACACTGGACACGCTTATGTGGTATGACAATTTGGAAATCTAAATTATTACAGTAGTGAAACTTAAAATTGCACACTCAACTACAAAGTTCAGTCTGTTTTTGGGATAAATTCTTTTTAACAACGGAACTCATCATTGTGCGTATTCCGACATACCCTTGGCCGGTTTTTTGTAATCAGTTTAAAATGACACATCGGAATGTAAAACTTGATTTGATTTTTTTTTCTTTGTTTCTCTCAGAAACACCCAATCACCACTGAAGAGGACACCAATGAAGAGATCTGCATATTGAGGTCTGCAGAGGATGAGCAGATCGACTTTCTTCCTGACGTGTCTGAATTTACTTATACAGGTATGTGTAAAATCGTTTCACTATGTTACAATACGGCCGATGAATCATGGCCGGTCTGCACACAGGCTCTCCAAACTTTTACGCATGTTCTCTCGCTCACACTCGCGTCATGTCACCATTTGGTTCCTAAAACTATTATTGCGCAGCCTTCTGCGCAAAGTTCGGACCGGGCGGCCATGATTTATCGGCCTTATTGTACTTAAGGTGCAACTAGCCGCGGACACGAACTCACTGGTGGGCGTGACCAAAACGCACGCTATCTCACTTGGCATCGTGTCCGACAGAGATAGTATCAGTGATGCGCAGTTAGGCGCTACACGCACACAAACGCCGTTCCGAATAATTCCGAACTGAAACGACGTTACACGCATTGAGCCGCTGCCCGCTTGCCAAAATTCCGAGAAGCTGGCAAGTACAAGCCGGCTACAGATCAAGCTATACTTATCCAGTATAAGCTGATCTCGCATTGTATAGGATTTCCTTCTAGTGAGAGGTCAGTGTAAACTGGAAATTTCTAGCTTGATGTGTGGCCGATAATATTCTATTGGATAAACTATGAAATTTCCAACGACTTTAACATAGTTAAGAAAAGGCTAGCCTGATGATGAATTTGCTACCCATTCGGAGAAAACAGGTGTGTGACATTATATTAAATCTTCCCCAGGTCAGACCATGACTCTCTACGATAAGGTGGTAGACATATGGACCAGCACCGATGATTATGAAGGGAAGTTGGTTCGGGAGAAGACAATGTACGTCTTCAAGACTGACTCCGGCGTCGACTTGCCTGTCCAGTAAGTTAACAATTAAATCTAAACCTTACCCCGTGGCCATAAGCTAGATGTTGGAAAGCGACACGGGTCTTCTACAGCAACTGCGGAGAAAACAAATGAAAGATGTTGTTTCGAGCATGCTACGAGTCACCGCGACCCGGAAATTAATTTTAAAGCGAATAGACTACCAACTTTATGTGTCCGTATATTCAAATCATAACTGTCATTCGTTGACAGTTGTATAACATGGCTATAACACGATAAGCTTACGTAGGGTATCAGTTGTCTTAACAATTAATTTCCCTGACTGAACCATTATTATTAAGTTTTACCGGGAATCCCACAGTGAAGTCATTAGTACATAACATTAATTACCCGCCTTTCTCTGTAGACTAGTGAAGAAGGAGTACAACTACGATATCGGGGAGCTGGCCTCCCACACCATCACCAACTTCTTCGACTTCATGGATACCGTCTCCGAGGAAGATGTTACCGTCGATGATGGTAAGGATCATCATCATTTTTAGGGTTCCGCTTTAAAATGGTAAAAAGGAATCCATATGGTGCGACTCAGTCTGTCTGTCTGTCTGTTCGTCAGTCACAGCTGGATATCTCAAGAACTACTAATGCTATCAACTTGAAATTTGGAACAGTTTTAGATGACGTTTGCCCAACTATTTTGCAAATAAGAAAGAAATAAAAATATATTTTTTTTGCAACAGTGACTGAAAAAACTTAAAAATTCGAAGTGGGGCTACTAGAGCATGTGGTGTATCTTATAAAAATGCGCTTTGTTTGCACATTCTCTAACATTTTTTTCTTTTTTTAGGCCGCATAGTTTTCGACTTTTGATGAAAAATGTAAAATTTATACTTTTCCCCCTTTATCTCCGAAGTTTGCATAGAAAAAAAACCTGAAATTATTCTATGTGATAGAAGTTTATGTAAAAATTACATATAAAATAAAACTATGTCTCTAAATAGCACACTTTTTCAGAAATCGGAACGGGACCCTCAGTGCGCGAGTCCGACTCGCTCTTGACCAGTTTTTAATCTGTATTGTTCCCTTCTTCCTGTGTGTTGCTATCTCCGGAAATTTAAATTCATTAAGTAGTTTTTTAAAATTCTGTCCTACTTAGTTTTCTCTCTTGTGCGGTTATGCCTCATGAAGGCTGTTTTTTTCAATAAACTGCTGCCTAATATTGATTAATAATCTACATCCTAAATCAAAAATACCTTTCTGAAAAGATGAATGACAAAAGGCAGCATATAGCAGCTTCTACAGCTTAAAGCCAAGTGCGTAGACTAACGTCAAAATTACATAGACTGTTCCTGAAACACTCGTCCTTCACCAGTTCCTAGTGTTTTAGCTGAGAAGAAGAATAAATAAAAAAAATAAAAATAAAATAAAAATAGTTTATTGGTAAAACAAATTTAGGTATAAACAACATTTTTGATTGGATCCTCCTGAAAAACAAACAAAAAAACAACAGAAAAAAAAAACAAAAAAAAAATCTGAAATGGTGCAACAAAGTCCCAAGCACAGCAAAACATCTGTCTATTACGATGCTAACTATTGTATCATCGTTAAAATGTAAACCTTGATAGTAAATCAGTCTTGATGTACTGTTTGTGTACTTATGGAGTGTACTAACACAAAGAAGGAAAGAGAGACACTGTTGAGTATGGTTAAAGTACATAAATATGATATTGGTCCATACATAAAAGTTTTAGCGCAACCTTCGCCTGAGATAGCAGACCTACTTACATTTTTTTTTTAGGAATTAATATTTTTTTTTTGTATTTGTAGTTTAGAATAGTTTAAGTTATGATGAGGCTGACTTGCCACTGTGGATAAAAGCCTCTTATAAAAATTAAGAATAAAAAATAAATAAATAAAAAATCGTTAAAATGTAAATCTTGATAGTAAATCAGTATTGTATTAAATATCAAAATATTGCTATAAATTTATAGAGGACGACTGTGAAGAAATGTGGCTCGGTAAGGACTTTCACAAGGACATGAAGTTCTTCCACCCTGACCTACCCTCGGAGCTGGACCTGGCCTTCGATCTCTATACCAACCACCACAACAAGCTGTACCAAGACCAAGAGCATCAGATGAGGAAGAAGATCTTTGAGGGGAACTGGAGGTAAGCCAACGAAGACTGCTAGTTTTTAACTTAGCCTGGTCTAGAAGGACAGTTAAGACCAAGAATTTGAATCAGCTAGCCTAGTTTGGTCCATTGCTAAAGAAGGATTTCTCAAAAGCCTTGTTAAAAATTTGACTGAGACCGCATAAATTACCAATTTGTTTTAAGTATATTTATTTACTCGTCTATACGTCCATACGCAAAATATATTGATTGACAGTGAGGTGGAGTTGCGGATACCAGCCCGTATTACCTGTTCCCTATACTCTTCTAATAAATATTAGTAATACATAACGATTTTGATTAACATCAATATGAACTTTGTTAAAATCATTCGAACACTTAATAAGGTTATTACCTGGAATACCAATTAAAATCTAACTATTAACTCCCAAAACCCAGGATGATTGAAGAACACAACCGCAAGAACGCAGGCTTCAGGGTCGAGCTGAACAAATTCTCCGACAAATTTGACGAGGAACTGAACTACCTGTCTGGCACCTACATCTCGACACATGAGTACCCTGACATGATGCCTTTCCCTCATACCCTGACAGAGGTTGACGATATTGTGCAGGAACTGCCCGAGAACTTCGATTTGAGGTTGGAAGGAGCTGTTACTCCTATTAAGGGTAAGTTTTTCGGTGTACGGAATCCTAAAAATGGCTTTTTATTTTAGTAACATTAATTAGATAAAAATGTTCCTTTCCTCTCCGCCGAAGATGCGTAGTTTTTTATATTAAATGTTAGAAAATTTATTGAATGATTTCTGAGAAAAATCGTCCAAAGGTTTCTTTCATACTTTCTTGAAACTAATCTTGCTTTTTCCATTTATCCAGACCAGGGTCACTGCGGCTCTTGCTGGGCCTTCTGCACAACTGCCGCCATTGAGGGAGCCATCGCCAGGGTCAACGGAGAGAGGCTGCTGGACCTGAGCGAACAGTCTCTTGTGGACTGTGCATGGGGGTGAGTGCAAAAACCTTTGGTGTAATTGCATAAGTTGATGGAAGGGAATTCTATTTATTTATAATAATAATGTATCAGAAAGGTGTGGTAAAATTTAAAAATGATATAAGTAAGCTGATATTTTTTCTCGATTACTGTTGGTCCCATGGAGAAAGATGTTCAGTTTGATAGTCTTTACCTTAAATTTGACGACACTTTTCTGATACACCCTGTATACTATAATGTACACCAGAAAAATAATAGGTTGGGAAAAAAGTTTCTTCGCATTTTTTAAGAAAATTCAAAACATTTTTTAATATACATTATTTACATTTATCTAAAGTATGTAGGTATCATTTTGTTCGACAACTTTTTGCCATCTTGTAGGTAGGGACATGCTCCCATTGCTATAGAAATTTTGGGACTTCTGATCAAAATACCGCGACAAGTGGTTTTGGCAGTCCTCTCGTGATGTTTACCTGACACTGCCTAAAGAATCTGAAGAGACCGAAACAGGTGGAAATCTGAAGGTGCAAGGTCAGGACTATACGGCGGATGCATTAAAACCTCCCAGCCAAACTCTCTTAATTTTTGCTGAGTGGCTAAAGATGTGTGATGTCTAGCGTTATCATGATGAAAAACCACACCCCATCTGTTGATTAATTCTGGCCGCTTTCTCTCAACTTCTTGCTTTAATCTCATCAGTTGTTCGCAGTAAAGTTCAGAATCGATGGTCCTGCCTGGTGGTAACAGCTCATAATGAATAATGCCATTCCAATCCCACCACACACACATCATCACCTTGTTGCGAGTAAACCCGGGTTTCGCCACAGTTTGTGAAGCCTGACTGGCCTTTGACCACGACCTTTTTCGCACGTTCTTGTTGTACGTGATCCACTTTTCATCACCAGTTATCAGCTTGTTCAAAAATGGTTCGGTTTCATTACGTCGTAATAAAGAATCACAAATGAGTACACGGTTCATTAGGTTTCTTTCAGTGAGTTCGTGAGGTACCCAAATATCGAGCCTTTTTGTGTACCCAGTTTTTTTCAAATGCGCCAAAACTGTTTTGTGGTCTATTCCCAGATCTTCAGCTACGTCGTAACTACTGATATGCCGATCTTGCTCCACTTTTTCAAAAATGGCATCCATTTTATCCGTAATAGGGCGACCAGAGCGACGTGCATCTTTGACATCAAAATTTCCGGATTGAAAACGCTTAAACCAAATTTGTGCTACTCTCACAGACACTGCACTGGGTCCATAAACATCGCAAATTCTTTTCGCGGCTTGCGTTGCATTTTTACCTTTTTTGTAGTAAAATTTTAAAATGTATCGAATTTCTTCATTAGATTCACTCATCTTGACAGTACGAAAAACAAATGAAAATCACACATTTTCCTAATTTGAATTTGGAATTAGGTTCTTTAAAATTTAAACTTTCAATGATATCAAAACCAGTCAGATACAAATAGTATAGCCAAAGAGATTTTATTTTAAGTTGATACATACTATAATGCGAAAAGACTTTTTCCCCAACCTAATATATTAAACACTACAAGACAAACAATGGGTGGCCTTATTGCTTTATTCTTTTGAAAACAAAGAAAAAAAGAGAAAAACAGCAATTCTAGGGAAAAGAGAGTAATTTCTTTATCAAGTGGTGAGTTGTCCAAATGTCAAAACAGAGGTTTTGACGCGGCCCCGCCCATTTTTAGACTACCGGCATTTCCTTCGTTATTCCCGCTATTTTACTAAGAAACCTTAATATACCTTTACTTTTATTATTATTATTAACACAAACGGGATATTTTCCATGTTTACTGTTAAATTCGAGATCCCGATATTTCGGCTCTGTTGCAAGCACCATGATCACCTTTTCTGTTGTATGACTTTCATGAATTTTTTCTAAATGGAACCGTGTTAAGTGTTGAGTAGATCTATAAATACTAAAACCACAGCTTTCTAGTTTGGGTTTGCAAGCGTTGACATCGGCACAGCATAGCATCACAGCATCATCATCAAAAATAATGCATCAATAATTTCATGCTATGCAGTATTGGCACTTCAAACTTCTGTTTGATCCTTTGGGCAGAAATAACCACATTATTTCTTTGTTTACAGCTACGGTAACATGGGCTGCAGTGGAGGCTTTCTGGATGGCGCCATGAAATACGTCCTCACTCACGGCATTCCTACTGAGATGGACTATGGCCTCTACGCTGCTAATGTGAGTAATAGGACCCTTATCATCATCATTAATTAAGCCAAAAGGCTTGGCTGGATATAGGCCTCCTTCAAGCACTGCAACTTCGAGCGGTCCTGCGCTTCACGCACCCAATGGATTCCTACGGCTTTCACAAGGTCCCTTTTAATGACTGCTATCTTATAGAATTATGATGGGTAAACTTGCAAAACGTCGGAGGAACTCGTGGCGAAGTAATAGCCGCACGGGTCGATCCATCAGGTTAAGCTACGCTTGCCGGGGTTGGTCAGTGGATGGGTGGCCATCTTTACATACCGAGATTCCTCCGTGCCTCGGAAGCACGTTAAGACCTTGATCCCGGCTGTCATTCGTGGATCTTTGACAGTCGTTACGGGTCGTCAGAAGCCCGAAAGTCTGACAACCAGTCATAGCAAGGGGTATCGTATTACCCAGTTACTGGGTTGTGGAGGTCAGATAGGCAATCGCTCCATGTAAAATACTGGTATTCAGCTGCATCCAGTTAGACGGAAGCCGACCCCAACATAGCTGGGAAAAGGCTAGGCAGATTGAAACTTGCAAAACGTATCTGAAGTTATTTATAAAGGAAGATCCATTACCGGTTTCGTCATGTTACCGAGTTTTGAAGTACGAGTACCTACCTATTTAAATATCTCTTTTTTTTCCACAATAGAATACACTTTTTATATCTATTTTGTAGTATATGTTGTGTGCCTTTAGGTCTTTGCCAAATAAATGCATTTTCTTTCTAAATTAAACTTAATAGAAAGTTTGAACCTTACTCTGCCTTTTTGTTCCTCAGGACGGCTTCTGTGAAATCCAGAACATGACATCTCCATACAAGATCCGTGGGTTCTCTCGCGTTACCCCCAGAAATCCGAACGCCTTGAAACTGACTCTCTTCAAATACGGACCCGTCACTATCGGCATCCGCGCCACTTCACTGATGCATCACTACTCCAGTGGACTTTTCTATGACTTCTCTTGGTAATACATCTTCAATATCTTTACTATCATCATAATCATCATTATAATAGATCTCTTCAAGTGACCTGTCACTATCGCCATCTACGCCAGTCAGATAATGAAGAACTACTCTAGTGAGACTACTCTACTCTATGGATTCTGTTGGTAAGATATCTTTAGCACCATCATCATCATAATCATAGATCTCTTCAAGTGACCTGTCACTATCGCCATCTACGCCAGTCAGGTGATGAAGAACTACTCTAGTGAGACCACTCTAATCTATGGATGATTCTCTTGGTAAGATATCTTTAGCACCATCATCATCATAATCATAGATCTCTTCAAGTGATCTGTCACTGTCACCATCCACTCGACGACGTTCTACGACTTCTCTCTGGTAAAACATCATCTTTAAAAAAGAAGTCGCCTAGTACTTAGTAGAACAGCTTTCTGAGAAAGAGTATTCGGTAGAAGTACCACTATACTCGTATCTATTTTCGACGTCAAGATAGATCCATCCCATCACAACAAGCAAGCAGTGTTGCCGTGTTCCAGTGCGAAGGGTGAATAGGCATGATGACAATTTTTTTTATTTAATATTTGTATCGTTTTTTTATATTTTTATTACGGACGTTCACCAGGTTCATTGGCTTATTTGTCTTCCAATGACGTAAAAAAGAAACAGAGAAACAGTTAGTTCGCTCTCAATGGTAATATTCGGTTACATTCCTCAATAGATTAATCGCAAATCTTCTTCATTATCAGTGAACATGGGTACCCCAACCACGGCGTGACGGTCATCGGCTACGGCGTCCGTGACGGCGAAGACTACTGGCTGGTGAAGAACTCTTGGGGAGAAGACTGGGGAGAAGACGGCTACATCCTGATGTCTGCCAAGAACAACAACTGTTTCGTCCTGGACTCGCCTTACTATCCCATCGTTTAAGTTAAATATTTAGAAATAAATTCCACGTGCTGTTGATAATGGATTTTTAATTAATTGTATTGTTAGGTTTACACCTGAATCATAGAACGACAATCTTGGAGTTAGGTTTCCAAGAGATGTTTTGTCGTGTGGGCCACAAACTTGCGCAGTAAAGATATTTCTGCGGTGGTAACAGAAAATATGCCATATCTTAAAAAAACTTTTTTACAAAAAAATACAACTGACTTTCAAAAACAACACTACAAAGTGAAAAATAAATTTAATTTCGGAAGTCGGTGTCTGATTAAATGTATTTTCGTTTTTGCCACCGACTTCCGAAATTAAATTTATTTTTCACTTTGTAGTGTTGTTTTTGAAAGTCGGTTGTATTTTTTTGTAAAAAAGTTCTTATTTTTCACTTTTTAGTTGTTTACATGTGTTTATACCTTCACAGCGTACTGGCGTGATGTTATGTTATGAACTGGTGTAATCAATAGACAGACATGAGATTTCAGCAATCCCAGTCCATTTGCTATCATTTATTGAGGAGTTCCGTTGCCTATCTCAGAAGTTCTGCATCAGATCTTCACCAAATTGAAATGGGACCACTCCGAGAAAGTACTCTTCCAAAAACTATCCAAATCGCTTCAAGTGTGCCTATAAAATTGGAAGAATTCTCTCTATTTCTCCAGGATACCATCATCAGATCCTGATTTGATGATCATGGGACCACCTGGGATGTATACCCTTTCAAACAAAAAAAAAAAATCCAAATCGGTCTAGCCATCTTCGAGTAATCGGGGAACATACCGAGGGGGTTTTTATGTAAAAAAAAGAACCTCCTCCTTTTTGAAGTCGGTTAAAAAACTATTGACTTTAATAGCAAAAGCACTTAGTGACATCATAAAAGTGAAGGAGCTCGTGGCTAACTAATAACAGCCGTACGGTCAATCCATCAGGTTAAGCTACGCTTGCCGGGGTTGGTCCGTGGATGGGTGACCATCTTTACATACCGAGACTCCTCCGTGCCTCGGAAAGCACGTTAAGCCGTTGGCCCCGGCTGTCATTCGTGGATCTTTGACAGTCGTTACGGGTCGTCAGAAGCCTGAAAGTCTGTCAACCAGTCTTACCAAGGGGTATCGTACTACCCAGTCACTGGGTTGTGGAGGTCCGATAGGCTAGTGACATCAAAATCTTTTCAATTATGCGATCCGACAGTAATCCCCAACTGCTTGATTTGCATTGAATTTGTTTATCAGACCTCGGTTACATGTATGTAAAAAGTCTGACAACCTCTCTTACCAAGGGGTATCGTATTACGCAGTTAATGGGTTCTGGAGGTCAGTTAGGCAGTCGATCCATGTAAAATACTGGTATTCAGCTGCATTCGGTTAGACTGAAAGCCGACCCCAACATAGTTGGGAAAAGGCTAGGCAGTTTGATTGACCTCGGTTACATGTATGGGGCCACTACCCGTGGTAATATTTTTTTTCATAATTTCACTACATTATTGTTTAGCTGTGTACAGTAGGTATACACCTTCTTTATAATTTTCGAATCAATAATAGTTATTGAATCGATAGTCTCCGAATGAAATAGCTATTTAACATCCAGATAGCCAGACAGATGACAGACAGACATAACGAAATTATACGTAACCCTAAAAATGGTCCTCGTGCCTTTCCGTGATACGAGGTTAAAAAAAACTTATATATTTGGTGCTTTCTATAACTACAAAAGTTAATGAATACAATATCAGTAGCGACATCTGTTGATATTTTCCTGAAACATCAAGCATAATAACTTTGTAACTTTTACTTGGTGTAACTTAAAATAGCGCCATCTACCGGACTTTTCTTGTACTTCCCAAGGTAACAACGCCACGTTTTATTTGTACGCATTAATTTTACAATAAAATCTTTATTACACGTTGGGTTACGTGAATGAGTTTACAAAATAATGGGCCAGTTAAATCACACAGCGTGTATGCTAAATAACCTAATTTTACACATTAAAAAAACAAACATAAAATTTCAGTATGGATTTTTTTTTTTTAATTCTTTCGGAACATGAACAACAGCAGAACTACCTGAGCGACGAGCGTGGTCTGACATCCAGGAATGTGGGTTCGATCCCTCGGTCAGGCAACGCGTTATTGGATATTATTAAATTCTCAGCATCGCCTTGGTTATTCCCGGTTTTAAGTAGCGCCTATTTAATGGAAGTTAAACATTACGGGGTAAACACGTACGTAGTATCTCAAACTACCATTAACTACCATTAACTACCATACTGGTGTGTTGAAAAATATAATTACTCTGAATATTATACTATTCCTTAACAAACTTAACTTAACTTAAACTTAGCAAACTAAAGTGGCAGTGGGCAGGCCATGTTTGTCGAAGGACCGATGGCCGGTGGAGCAGACGAGTCCTAGAGTGGAGACCGCGTACCGGTAAGCGTAGTGTGGGACGCCCCCTAGCTAGATGGACCGATGACCTGAAGAAAGTGGCTGGGGCAGACTGGATGCGGAAGGCGGAGGACAGGGTGTTGAGGCGCAACCTTGGAGAGGCCTATGTCCAGCAGTGGACTGCGATTGGCTGAGTTGATTGATATTATTCCTTTAACAAGCATTAAAATCCATAGAATTTTGCTATTGTAGGCGGGGACAAACAAAAGTTACACCACATTTCAGGTTATTGGTTTGTCCCCGCCTACAATAACAAAATTCTATGGATTTTAATGTTTGTTTTTCTCTTTTCAGTTATGAGTTTTTGCAGGCGGGTTTTTTGTTATTTAAATAATTTGTTTTATTTCAAGCTTTTAGTTTTATTAATATGTTTATGAATTTGGACAGGACCCATTTCTTGCTTTTATTTGATGCGATTATTTTTTTTTTTACGATTTTTCCCTTCAAATTACTTTTAACCATATTTGCATATAATTTTGTAATCACCTTTTAAAACCCTTCATTTTGATATCCCACTCGATGGTATTAGAAGAAAAAAAATTTTCGAACTCCACAATATGGCACCCCAAATCCACTATTTTACTTTGTTCTTAATTTTAATGTATTAGCCAGTGACACTCGCGCTACCAAGACAAATCTAACGACGTATAATTTATCAAAATCCGTTCATTCGTATAGGAGTTACGAGGGAACAAAGAAAGAGACATACAAACATACATACATACTTACATACAGGTCAAATACATAACCCTCCTTTTGGGCTTCGCCACAGTCGGGTAAAAAGTATGACGTGGTTCGAAGTTCCATGCATCTCACAGCTGCATTCAAATTTCGAAGTACGTAGGTAATTATTTGTAAAAAATCTTTGTCGTTTTTAGGGTTCCGTACCTCAAATGGGAAAAACGGAACCCTTCTATGATCACATCGTTGTCCGTCTTGTCTGTCTGTCTGTCAAGATCCTTTTTCTCAGGAACGCGTGGAGGTATCGAGTTGAAATTAATATCAAATACGTAAGTGTATAGCAGTGTATAGTCCCTTGGAGTTCTAAAAAATTAAGCTTCTAAGTCAATGCAATAAAAAAAATACAACCGAATTGAGAGCCTCCTCCTTTTTTTGAAGTAGGTAGGCTAAAAAATACGGTCATTTATGCGACATACTTTGATACTCGCAAGTAAATCAAAGCCTATAGGGTACTTCCCGTTGACCTAGAATCATGAAATTTGGCAAGAAGCAAGGTCAAGCAAGCAAGTCAAGGTCAGCACAAAGTAAAGGAAAAGTCCGAAAATTATTTATTTGTAATTTAGTCACAAAAAAAAAAATTTTTTTGGGATTACAATGTCAAGTTTATTTTTGGGATAAATTCACTTCAACTACGGAACCCTTCATTGTGCGTGTCCGACACGCACTTGACCGGTTTTTTACAGTTAAGTCTCATCATCTGCCTAGCCTTTTCCCAACTATGTTGGGGTCGGCTTCCAGTCTAACTGGATGAAGCTGAATACCAGTATGGAGCGACTGCCTATCTGACCTCCGCAACACAACTCTTCTTACTGGGTAATACAATATCCTGTGGCAAGACTGGTTGTCAGACTTTCGGGCTTCTGATAACCCGCAACGACTACCAAGTTCTACGAATGACAACCGGGACCAACGGTACAGTCCTACCAACTTATCTGTGAACTGAAAGAGGTGGCACCGTCGATGCGTCGACACAATCGAAAGACATGCGTCGACAGTTCCGTAGTTCCAATTTTCGCCATTTCACAGATAAGTTGGTAGGAGTGTACGGGGGGTTCTTGGTATGTAAAGATGGTCACCCATCCACAGACCAACCCCGGAAAACGTAGCTTAACCTGATCTATCGACCCGTGTGGCTGTTATTTCTTAGCCACAGGCCACTTAGTTAGTCTGTTAACACAATATTATAGATGTCGCTAGTGTCCCCTTAAGTTCATAGACATTTGATTTTATGGGCAATAACCGACAATGCCTACAGCGGGCACAGCTGTGCCCAACATAGTCACTTACTTACGCTTTACGACCCCTGCAGGTAAGGGTAGTTTCCGAGTTTATTTCTACTGTTAGTATACCTAGAAACTACCCAATATATTATGTGTACCTACATAAACTTTTTATATCTATTATCTTGTAGGTTTTGGGGGTTTGAGGAGCTCGTGTCTAAGTAACAACAGCCGCATGGGTCGATTCATCAGGTTAAGCTACGCTTGCCGGAGTTGGTCCGTGCCTCGGAAAGGACGTTAAGCCGTTGGTCCCGGCTGTCATTCGTGGATCTTTGATACCTAGTCGTTACGGGTCGTCAGAAGACCGAAAGTGTGGCAACCAGTCTTACCTAGGGGTATCTTATTACCCAGTTACTGTGTTGTGGAGGTCAGATAGGCAGTCGCTCCATGTAAGATACTGGTATTCAGCTGTATCCGGTTAGACTGGAAGCCAACCCCAACATAGATAAGAAAAGGCTAACCAGATGATGATCTTTTAGGCTTTGTACATTTTCTGGCCTAGTCTAGACCAATTGACTTTGAAAGTGGGATCTACTTCTGAAAATTTGAAAGTAGTTTGTACGTACGTTTTTCTGAATGGATGTTTGAATGTTTTCCAATTTATGAGTTTGGTTTTTTTTTACTGGAACAACCTTCCATTTAATACATTGTGCACTTAGATTGATTATGTTGCCATGCCTTAAAGTGAAAAACTCGAAAACTCATCTTTACCATGTTGATTCAATGTCCAAGAAGAAGGATAATAATATGTATGGGTATTAAATAACCAGTGCTTTAAACTTTTAGTTCTGCTAAAAAGACATTGCAAATGTTTTTACCTAATACGTCTATGTTTTGAAATTTTCTGCAGTTGAGTATATAACTTAAAATCGAACCTTCAGTTCGATGTTTGTTATTGTTACAGTAAGATGGTGCAACCCATGTTTTATCCTAACACAAGCAAACTATTTGCTTAAAAGGATTCTCCCATTGTATTAGAATATGTTATATAAGTTGATGCAATAATTTTTTTTTTTTTTTTTTTTGATTGTTAAAAGATATTGCCCGCGGCACTATGGACAAATGTACTTAATTCAACATTGTTGTGTCTTCATCAAATCTACTTTAAAATACTCGATGACATGGTGTTAATACTTCCTAAAAACAATTTAACACGAACTACATTACTTTTCGGAGATATTTACAAAAATGAAATTACCATTTTGAGGTTATGTTCGACCACAAAATTAATTGAAAAAAGCTATTTGAAAGGGTTTGAATGGGTTTACGAGTGAGCTTTGTGCCTTTGAAGTATATTTGTGTAAAATCTGTAGCTGTTTACTATGTCAGGTAGCCAGTTATTGGCGACTACCTGTGACCACATCGCAAAGTCTAATTACTTATTTCGATTATGAGCATTTTCATGCTTCAAAATCTTATTCTTGCGTTTCATTAAAATGCAAAGCCTATAAGCAATCATTACTTGATAGTCAATCGCTCAGTGTTATATCTAGATCCTATTGAAATCATAGATTGTAGTAGGTATCATTAAATGGTTTAGATAAGTAGGAAGGGATGGAAAACAGCTACACTAGGTACATAAATGAAAGAATGATAATTCCTTAAACCTTTATTTTATTCTTCCAAAAATATACACTTCTGGACACATCTATTGGCCCACCTTAGAGTTTAGGTTTCGATGGCCCCTACCGAAATATGATTGCTAGATTGAACAAAAACTGTTGATGCAGTTTTAAACCTGATACATTTTACCATCTTTTTCGATCGTATTGTTTTAAATTTGAATTCAGAATACCATACGACATGGAGCTACGCCTAACAAGTCGGATATGCGCCTTGTTACAGGCAATTGATTTTTGAATAAAAAACATGTTTTATCAAATAAAGGTTTAATTTAATAACGCGTATTGCCTCCATGGGCATCTACCACAGCTCTCATACGATTAGGCATAGAGTTTATCAACCGCTCTATGAAATTTTGAGGGATCATCTCACATTCCTCTTCTATGGCAGTTTTCAACTCCTGCATCGTCTGGGCAACTGGCTGACGAGCCCTAACACGTCTTTTTAGCTCGTCCCACATGTGCTCAATGGGGTTCATGTCTGGGCTTCTGGCTGGCCAGTCCATAACTGTGATGTTCACATCCCGAAGATATTCCCTGACGATGCCGGCCGCATGGGCTCTTGCATTATCATGCATAAAAAGGAAATTTGGGCCCACATAGTCCGCGTATGGTATCACGTGAGGTTCTAAGCACTCACGATTGTACGTTTCAGCATTTAATGTTGGCAGCCGTGGTCCTGTAACAACCTCAAGTTGAGTTTTGCCGCTCGCGGATATACCGCCCCAGACAGTCCATGAGCCACCGCCATAAGCAACCCTCTCTTCAAAGCAGCATTGTGCGAAACGCTCTCCCTTACGTCGGTAGACCTTCTTCCTTCCATCATTGCCATGTAACACAATTTTAGACTCATCAGAAAAGAGTACACGGCTCCAATCTTGCTGTGTCCAATTTAAATGACTGCGTGCGAAATGAAGGCGCGCTGTTCGGTGGGCTCGCGTTAGTTTGGGGCCATTAGCTGGCTTGTGTGGTACCATATCGCGTTCTTTTAACCTTCTCCGAACAGTTCGAGCGCTCACAGATACTCCGTGGAAGTCGCGAAGTTGGTTTTGTATCTCAATGGAGGTAAGGTGACGATTTCTCAAGCTGGTCGTCACGATGAATCGATCCTGCCTTTCAGTTGTGACCCGAGATCGTGGCCTTCCTTGGCGACGAACAAAGCCGCCAGTCTCTAGGTACCTCCGATAAACATTTCGGACCGCAGATCGACTTAAATTAAGTTGAGCACTCACGTTTCTTTGGCTGTGTCCGGCCTGAATAAGTGCCACAGCTTGGGCGGCGACTTCAGGTGAAGTATCCATAGATTATTGATAGAACCTCACCTTAATGTTAAGAATAAGTAATGTTTGTTGCTAAACTAAAGATATCAATCACTTTTTCAAGAATTAAATCCAAGTAAACCAATAAAATCAAGTTTTCTTAGTATTCGATTGTTTGATATCAACAAACAGGCTCCAAATTGTCTTTTGTTTCTTTAAATTCTGTGTTCGAAATTCAAAAAAAGACTATTGAATGAAATTGTGAATGTGCCAGGTTCAAAACTGCATAAAAACTTTTTGCTCGACCTAATATAAAATTTTAGCTAGGACCAAACGAAACTGAAAATACAAGGTGGGCCAAAAGATGTGTCCAGAAGTGTATTATCCAAAAATAGAGCTGGAACACTAACACTGTTATAACGTGCCCAGCTCATATACCACACTATGCACACATCAACCTTTTTTTTTTTTTTTTTTTTTTTTTTTTTTTGTGGATGGGAAATCATCAAATGACTTCTCCCGCTCTGGGCAGAGTGGGAGGGCGTGTCAGACTTTTACTGACTAAAACCCACCCATGTTCCTTCAGCTGCCCGTGCCAGGGCCACGGTATCTCTTTCGAACTACCCGCGACCCCGGCGGCATCGGCCCAATTGACCCCGTCACTGCTGACATCAACCTACAGTTCTTTTTCCTACAAGGCAAGAACAATAGTACCCTACTATTGCGCCTAATGTATCTAAATATATGCTAAGTACTAGACTTGCTGACGGTACTTGACCAAAGTGGGATGGTAACATTGATATTAATACCTGTAACTGTTCTACTGTAAATTCTAACCAAAAATGACACATTTTATTATCCAAATTATTGATATCTGTAAAATCTACTTTTCTCTCCATTGCTCTGTCATTAGTGCCATCATAATCATATGTCTAGTGACCAGTAAAATCACTGCATGAAGCCATTCATCCCTTAGGTTGTTATCCAAATGGAAATGGTAGATCCAGGCACTCAAAGGAACATATATTTTGTGCCGCTGTATCAGTAATTCTTTCACTACTGATGGTACCAATAGACACTCATTATTGTTGCAGTCACTGAAGAAGCAATGGTTTGGTGTAGCAGTAACACGTTTGTATGTTACTGAATTAACATTGTTAACAATCCGTAATACTGGTCGACTGGGGTTCATCTTGTTCAATATGCTCCTGAGATGGGTCTTCCAATCGCAGCATCTTCCAATCGGTCAGCATCGTGAGTTTGTTGCCTTTGCATTGTTCTGGTTGCAGCATGTTCGGCAGACTCTTTACACAATATATCACTTCACAAAAAGTCCTGTATTTAGTAATATACAATATACACAGTGCAGCGGCGTTGGAAGTATGATCATTTTCAATGGGTTGGCAGCAATAACGGAGGAATTAAAACCAGCAGGAAAAACATATCTACTGCATACTGGTTGACAATGTTGACATTCTTGACATTGAAATTCTAATACATTCGATTTTTGATCGATTTCCGCAAACCGGCTGATTTGCGGTTTGGTTTGGTTGGTTTGGTTGGCTGGCTAGTGGTATTTCATGAATAGCACTCTTGGCGCCCATGCCGCTGTTGACAACCACTGGTATTTACAAATACCAACAAGTGCTCATGTGATTTAGAACTCTGATATTACGTTACATTTGCTTTATTTGTGTCTAAGCTTCTTATGTCCGTAAGGATAGAGGAGCCACATCAGATTTTTAAAATCTGATCTCACCATTATTTAGCAGCAATGTAGCTGATTTTGCAGCACGAATTTTAGATTTAGCAGCAAAATTTATCACTAGTTATATTATATTTAATGCAAAAGTGGCTCCTCAATCTAAACGTCTGAATTGAGGAGCCACCTGGAACTCGTTAAGTATTAGATGAATATTTTTGAAAATTATGTATCACCCTTCACACTGAATTTACAAGAAAATAGTTAAGTAATGTTTTTTCAGAATCCAAAATATATATACATTGCTGAACTGTGCAGATATATTTAGCAGACCTTTCTGCTAAATGTTAGTATCTCTGGCTTTAGATTCCGTTGAGATCTCAGGTGGCTACAGTCAAACATATATAATTAGAACGTCAGGATTGAGGAGCCAAAGAAAATGCGTTCATCTACAAAATTTATTCTGTTTTACTATTTTATTCCTATACTGCAAAAACAAACACAACACCTGCTAAATGATCATTATGTCGAATATATTAATTGATCGCTCACATCCAATAGAAATTCACCTCTTGAGTGTAGATTGAGGAGCCATACTAAAAGTATTGTATTTTCTTTCATTTTAGCGCTACAGAAGCTAAATTTTTAGACGGTAATATGCACAATTGCTACAAAATTTTCTAAAATATTCATCTATTACTTAACGAGTTCCAGGTGGCTCCTCAATTCAGACGTTTAGATTAAGGAAAAATTGGTGCAAATTTTGATGTGCAAACAGTATTTTTGACGTAAATATTCTGTTGGGAAAAGTTGGTAATTTTTGATGTGCGTTTAAATACTACCCAAAGTATAATAATCTTGTTTGGATTTACAGAAATAAAGGTCATTTACTATAAACAGTCTGTCATTAATTTCTCGACGGCGCGTATTATTTTGGGTAAGTCTTTCAAAGTCGGCTCGCTAACACCATTATTATTCCACAAGTTTATTTTAGGGTTCTTTACGAACATAAAAAATTACCGGAGTTCAGTAATGTCTGGTGCGGAAAATCGGCTTTCTTAACCTCAAACTCAAATTCAAAGCATTTATTTCAATTAAAAGTGCAAAAGTGCCAAAAGTGCCTTTCCATTCAGAAAGATGAAGCTAGTTGTCCATTCCAAAGCGTAGTAAAATCCTATGGAGAAGAACGGGTAAAAAACTCCTTGGACACTCTTTTAAATTGTATTCTTACAAACAACATAGTCTAATGTTTGTTGCACTTCAACAAATATAAGTAGCATATTTTTTGGTCCTGAAATACGACTTTCTAGAACTACGCTAGCACTAGCTGCGCCCCGCGGTTTCACCCGCGTAGGCCGGGGTAAAAAACCTATGTGTTAATCCAGGGTATAACCCAAGTAACAAAAGCTTCTATAAACAAGGCGTTTTATCACCAAACAGTGATATAGTAGGCCTATAATGGTAACCATTGTGACTGCTTGTACTATAAAGGTTTCTAACAGGGCGTTTTGGTTCTATAATATTAAAGAGCATTTTAGTTCTATAATTTAGCCCTTAAAACGCTTACAGGACCATTCAAAAGAACTTTTAAAGTGTTGCACTGTAATAGATATGAAAAAAGCGATTATGGTACTATTTAGTACTATAGACGAACTTACTAACACTTTTATGTATCTTTTTTGTACTAATAATGCATCAAAATAACTTTTATAGTACTAGTATTGTAGCAGTACCAAAAACACTATAACAGCATCAATCTGCACTATAAAAGTACCTTGCACAACCATTACGTAACATTTTAGCTTCTTAAAAGCTCCCTCAACATCGCTATGGGGCTAGTTCTGTAAAAGTCATGAAAACTCTTCTATAGTACTAAATAGTACCATAGTGACTCCTGGCGCAGTGGCTAAATAACTTAAATTCGAAATAGATCTATAAATGAGTTTGTGTTACTACTACGTGACTAAAGCGTGATATAAAAGCACTAAAATCAATTATCAATGGACTAATTAGATCTATACTAGATTTTCAGTATCTATTATATCACTAGTGGCACACTGTCGTTGTTTGCAGATCTAGTTAAAACTAAGCATTTAAAGGTTTAATAATGGATTTAATACCTCTGCGTCGGTATTATAAAGTTAGTGGTTGTTATAAAAAAAAGGTAAAGAATCGATATACACAGGCATTATCATCAATACAACAGACTCATGTCCAAAATGTAAATACTGGTCAAGCGGGTTCAGAAAATAAAGCACATGGTTCTGCACAAAATATTTGTTTTGTACCACAACAAGGCTGTAGTAATAATGTTCTTTTTTCTCAAGCCTGTAATAAGGATGAAGATAATGAGAGTGAGAGCACCTCTGTTCAAAGTTCCCCAACATCGGAATGTTCAGATGAGGAGAAAAATAAAGATGAACAATTACGCAGTGATATAAGAAGATGGTGCGTCACTTATAATATACCTCATCAAGCAGTTAAAAGTTTGATAGAAATAATAAACAAGCGCATTCCCAATGTGTTACCAAAAGATCCAAGGACGCTATTGAAAACAGATGTTAAAATAAACATCAAATCAATACCTGGTACTGGCATAATAACAGAGACATTGCGTGCTTTACTAGGCATCATAGAAAATGCACCGAACAGTATTTCATTGAACATTAATATAGATGGATTACCCCTTTACAACAGCTCAAAACCACAGATATGGCCGATTTTGTGTAACATTTATGAATTGTCACAGCTACCTCCTTTTGTGATCGGGATATATTCCGAGCACGGAAAGCCAACAGATTTAGAATCTTTCTCAAGAGAATTTGACGACGAGATGAAACACTTAATAGAAAACAATATTATTATTAAAGACATGAACGATACAGAGAAAATAGTTAGCGAGCACGAGCAATGATCAAAGGTAAATTATAATTATAACTACCCATGTTAATACGTTTTAGGTATATCTGCATCTTTTATTAGACGCAAACGAAAATCGAGAAAGTGGGAGGATTTTTTGTCTGGTAGTGTAGAGGACGTCTTTTTCATCTTTTAATTCAAACTAGCTTTTGCCAGCGGCTTCGCCCGCGTGTACGTCGGAAATTATCATTGTTTTTTAATGAAACTATTGTGTTTTAAGGTTCACAATCGTGGTGGCTTCGTGACTGAATTGGGCGAGAAACTGGAAAGTTCCTAAAGCTGTGTATTTTCTTTTCTAATTCTTACCAAAAAAATAAACAAACTGTATGTTAAAACTAAGAATTATACTTAAATACACATTTTAATAATAAATAATCTCTTGGTTTCCGTGTGGAATTTTCAAAATATTTTTTTTTATTTTAAGATTAAAAATTATACCTACTTACGTTTTATAGGTACATATTTACCATATCCCAAATTATGCACCAGTGTGCATTTAATGCAACTCCATACAAATAAATTTATTTTGACTACATTATTTTATATTTGGACAACGAACCCTAATTCGTTTTCGGTGAAAATATGGCTGCTGTTTTCTGCCATGATAGCACATTAGCAGCACGGCTGATGCCAATGTGTACTATAGCAGCCATAGTCAGGAAAAAACCTTATTTTATTAATTTAAATTTAATGAAAACCCGAAAATTATGAGGGCGCATTGTCAAAATTGAAATCAGCGTAATGATTTTATCGATACAATAATTTTCGCAAGTGCAAGTTATGGCAGAGTTACGGTTCATGAATGTTTTGTATTATGTCCTTTTTATTATGTACATGTTACGTTAAGCAACAATGGCAAATGACATACAACATATTAACTTAGACACGATCACAACACGAATAAAATGGCGAACAAGTGTGATAAAAAAAGATCACTGGAATCGTTTCGGTTACTTTTATAGTACAAATTTGTGACATAAACGTTGCAGAAAGCACCATTTTAGTACTAAAAAGCGTTTCTCGATGCTTTTAC
Organism: Cosmia pyralina; assembly: GCA_946251885.1. NCBI lineage: Eukaryota > Metazoa > Arthropoda > Insecta > Lepidoptera > Noctuidae > Cosmia > Cosmia pyralina. The sequence continues at coordinate 2,715,666 of OX276362.1, read as the reverse complement.
ATTTCAACTATAGAGTTGATTTATCACCGTGAGAGCCTTTATGTAATGTTTATAGAATAAATCAGTGATAAAACTAGGGCCTTTTTGGGGTTCTGTAAACGTTTACAACACCATTATAGTACTAATCATAAACACTAATTGGCACGTTCTAAAACGTTCTCAGGACTTTTATAGAAGCAAATTTTGTTACTTGGGAAGCTATCTACATACCAAATTTCATTCAATTCGGTTCAGCCGTCTGAGCGTGAAGAAGTACCAAACATACAAACACACACACTCACAAACTTTCGCCTTTATAATATTAGTGTGATTAGTTGTCTTGTTATTATTTTGGCTTGTCTTTTGCAACTTGATAGGCTTAACACAATCAGCTTATAATGTTCCCACTGGTGGGACACACGCCTCTTCTCTGTGAGAGGGAGTGTGCTGTAATGCACCACGCGGGCCCAGTGCGGGTTGGTGGAAGTCACATATCTTCGGAGTTTTGGTTCTAGGACATGCCGGTTTCCTCACGATGTTTTCCTTCACCGTTTTGAGAGCAGTGGTGATGAAATAATTTACACAAAGTAAAGCGCCTGTCAGGGTTCGAACCTACAACTCGTAAACAGATATCCAAATAGCGATGTGAGGAAAGGAGGAGGCACGGGTTCAACTGAAATTCAGGGAACGGAGAAAAAGAAATATTTGCATGTATGGCGTCTGCAGAAGGAAACTACTGTGGAAAATTTAGAAAAACATGTGAAGAAGCTATATGGAGAGGCAATACCGGTTAAAATAGAGAAAATAAAACATAAGACCGAAAGAGACTATGCTTCCTTCATTATAGGAGTCCCGGAAAGCAAATATGAACTATTGTGTCAACCAGAAAGTTGGGCAGTAAATATTGAGTTTTGCGAATGGGTGTGGTTTCGGAGACAAACCAATAAACCAAAACCCCCGGAGTAAATTGGTATTTTACCAAAATGTAAGGGGCCTCCGCACTAAATTAGAGCATTTTTATATAGGAGTTTTGTCTTCCAGCTCAAACTTATTTGCCATTACGGAAACAGGCTGCAATGAATCTATTCATGACGCAGAATTAATTCCACCCGGATACTCAATTATACGGTGTGACCGAGCGGATGGACGTAAACAAGGAGGCGCGTGTCTCGTGGCCACACCGCGTTTTGAGATGCGACGAGTGTCCCTACCTGGTGACGTTAACATCGATAATCAGGTGTTTGAACTGGTTTGTGCATCAGTGTACCAACGTAATAGATTATTGTTTTTGTTATGTGTTGTTTATATCCCACCTAGTAGTAACGAAAATGAATACATGGTGTTATTTAGGATTATTGAACAGTTGTGTAAATGTTATAGTGACACGATAGTAATAGGTGACTTTAACTTGCATTCTTGTCCTGCAAACATTATTAATTATTTTCAATGTTTTCAAACTTATTGTGGATTTACTCAGAGTAATAAAGTAGAAAATTGCAATGGTCGACAATTAGATCTAGTGTTGAGTACATTCGCGGAGGAAGAGAGTGTGAGCGTGCGCGCGGCAGAGGCGCCGCTCGTGCCGGTGGACGCGTATCACCCGCCGCTCGATGTAACGGTGAGTCTGCGCGTACGCCAGCGCCTGCGCGCGGGCTCAACAGCACTGACTGCGGATACACATGAACTTGTAGGCTGGAATTTCAATAAAGCCGATTATTTTTTATTGTACTCATCTATTGCGGCCGTAGATTGGGCTCCAATGTATGAGTTAGATTTGCAAATGAGTTTAAATTATTTTTACAATATTATTAATTCGATTTTTGATGACTGCGTTCCAAAGAAAAAGCGAAGTCGTGTAAGCTCAAGGTATGTTTACCCTGAATGGTACACTGTTGAAATAATTCGCAACATAAAATTAAAGGCTGTTCTACACAAACGGTACAAAACAAGTGGGTTGAGAGTTGATTACGAAGCGTTTGCTCAGTGTAGAACTATAGTTAAAAAAATGATTTTAGGCGCTCAGAAACAGCATGAACACCGTGTTGAAAATCAAATGCTGGAAGACCCGAAGTCGTTTTGGAATTATGCAAAATCTAGAAGAGGTAGTAGAAGTCAGCAAAAGATTTTAAAGAATGGCGAGGCTTTGACTGACGAACAGTGTGTTCAGGAGTTTGCTGAGTACTTCTATTCGGTGTACAGTACAGAGCAGGCTGAGTTGGATGTCAGGGCGGCTATGACCGAAGCGGGTGGGGAGAACGGAGCGGCGCGGGTACATCTTGACCACTTACAACTGTCGGACGTATGTTGCGCGCTCCAACAGCTTAAACCGAAAAAGTCTTCTGGGCCGGACGGCATTCCGCCTTACATCTTTAAGGATTGTCGGTCGGTGCTAGCCAAACCGCTGCAATACATTTATAATAAATGTCTGGAAAGAGCTATGTTTCCGGAAAAGTGGAAGATTACCCGAGTCGTTCCGGTGCCAAAAGGAGGGTCAGGGATGTCGGTGGATGGTTACAGGCCTGTCGCAGTACTGTCGACTCCGGCGAAGGTTTTCGAAGCGGCTATACATAAGTGCCTATTTCAACAGGTCAGTGGCCAGCTATCAGACGTCCAGCATGGGTTTCGACCAGCAAGAAGCACTACTAGCAATCTCCTGAGCTACATGGCTAATATTGTGCCAACAGTGGACGGTGGGGGGCAGACCGACGCCGCTTACTTCGATTTTAAAAAAGCATTCGATCTAGTAAATAATGATGTTTTGCTCAAGAAGTTAGCGGCCGTTGGTTTCACTCCACATCTGTTAAAGTTTTTTGCAAGTTACTTGAGCGGTAGGCAACAGTATGTAGAATATGCGGGACACAAGTCAGAGCCATATTTTACCAGGTCGGGGGTGAGTCAGGGCAGTAACCTTGGGCCTTTACAATTCATTCTTATGATAAATGATTTGCCAGAAGTTGTTAAAGACGCCAAGTGTTTACTGTTTGCTGATGACCTCAAGCTGTCGCTGGAGATAAGTAAATTGGAGGACTGTGACAAGCTTCAAAGAGACACAGACCGAGTGGTGACCTGGAGCAAGGATAACATCTTGCAGTTCAACGTCTCAAAGTGCGTAACGATCACTTTCTCTCGCGCGCGCACTCCTATTCTATATAATTACAATATAGACGGGTTGCCAATGGCTAGGGCTACGGAAGTTAGGGACCTTGGGGTGAAATTCAACACTGGGCTAACGTTTCGTGATCATGTCACAAGCTGCTGCAGAAAAGCCTACCGTAATTTAGGTTTCATGCTCCGTATGGTGCGTAGTTTTAATAACATTAAAGCAGTTATCGCCTTATACAATGCTTTAGTTAGAAGTCAATTAGAATGTAACGCAGTCATTTGGTCTCCACATGAATCTAAATATAGGCTCATGCTGGAGAGAGTACAAAATAAGTTTGTGAGGCACTTGTACTTGCGCTTGTATGGTGTATACCCATTTTATCCGCTTATGTACCCAACTTTATTTATTTTGGGTATGGTTGGATACAACGAACTGAGGGTCAGGAGGGATCTCGCACTCACCTCGTACATATTCAAAGTATTTAGAGGGAAGGTACATAATGCGGACATATTAGGGCACATATGTTTATGTGTCCCCGATAGGTACGTGTGGCGACGACGACAGCCACGGCTGCTGGCGGAGCCGCGCGCTCGGACAAATCTTTTAAGTGAGGCGCCACTGACGCGGGCAATCCGCACTCTCAACCTCATAGCGAATGATATGGACCTATTCTGTTGTTCTCTGAGTGAGTTCACAAAGAAGGCATTGTTTGTAATAAGTTACAAAATTTAATGAAATTAATAAGTTGTTGTTGTTGTTGTTGTTAGTAGTAGTAGTTAGTTAGTAATTTAGGATAAGTTTTTTTTTTGGATATGTACACTATCGCAATAGATGTAAAATCTGTAATGATAGATGTAAGTTGGAAATAAATAAAATAAATAAATAAAATAAATAAAAAATAAATCGCGACCTTTACTACTATTGCTTATAATGCTTGAGGTTTATTGGACTAAAAATTGCGAGCGTGATAACTAAAAGGAAAACTTGGGTTTGAACTCCGGATTGGGCAATGGGCAGCGTGAAATAAAGATTGCATTTTCCCATTTGGGAATTTTCAGTATCGTATATTGGCTTTGGCTTTGAGGAGCTCGTGGCTAAGTAATAACAGCCACACGGGTCGATCCATCAGGTTAAGCTACGATTGCTGGGGTCGGTTCATAGATGAGTGACCATCTTTACATACCGAGACTCCTTCGTGTCTCGGAAAGCACGTTAAGCCGTTGGACCCGGCTGTCATCCGTGGATCTTTGACAGTCGTTACGGGTCGTCAGAAGCCCGAAAGTCTGACAACCAGTCTTACCAAGGGGTATCGTATTACCCAGTTACTGGGTTGTGGAGGTCAGATAGGCAGTCGTTCCATGTAAAATACTGGTATTCAGCTGCATCCGGTTAGACTGGAAGCCGACCTCAACATAGTTGGGAAAAGGCTAGGCAGATTGATTAATTTAAACAAATCTAAAAAATTATCTGAATTTGTGCCAGTTCCATGGCAATTGCAGCTGGAAGCAGCTGGATGAGACTTGCCGAGATTCATCCACGAATGACAGCCGGGACCAAAGACTTAACGTGATTTCCGAGGTACTGAGGAGTCTCGGTATGTTAAAGATGTTCACCCATCTACATACCAAGCCCGGCAAGCGTAGCTTAACCTGACGGATCGACCCGTGCAGCTTTTATTACTTAGCCAGCTCCTAATGACATTATAAAAACCAGTATCTACAAAATGACGTATATTAAAGTCTTGTCCACATTGAAAATGAAAACAGAATGAAGTTTCTAACACAATTTCATAAAAAAAAAAAACATAAACGAAAAAGGAATCCTTCGTTAAACATTTTCCATTTTCCTTCTTATAAACGAATACAGACGAACAGGAAAGCTTTTACAAGAGTTTGTTTTGTATATAATTTGATACGGAACCCAGAATTTGTAACTTTTGTGAACTTTGCTGAAGGACAATATCGAGAGGAAGTCTGCAATTAATTATTTGAAAGCGGCAACACTTAATAAGGGCTTAATATGGTTGGCAATAAATGATTCTACCTTCTTTGTGTTAACCTTGCAGAGGGACAACGAAAATCAATCAACTCGACTTACGCTACGCCACATCACCCTGTGCTCCGCCTTCCGCATCCAGTCTGTCCCAGCCACCTTTTAAAGGTCGTCGGTCGATCTAGTTGGAGGGCGTCCCATACTAAAATTATTCATTATTACTAATGAGATCTTTATCTCAGTTCGACCTTGTATAGGTATTCTCTCTTGTACCCGCCATTTTGTTTTAATAAAAAAATAAATTAGCCTGTTTTAGGTATTAGGTGTTGTAAGTGAGAAGGCAAATAATGATATGTACCTATGGTATATTAAAAAGCGCTGCTTATATACAGTACGTCGATTCTGTAAAATTCAAACAACAACTCGCATCTCACATCGCTATTCACTCTCACTCGTAAAATAGATGCTTTTTATTTGACACTTTGAATCGGGTTCGAGTGATGTGAAGTGAGCGTTGAAGTAACGGGGGAATTACCTAACTGAATGCCACTTCTTACGTCACCTCATGCTTTATAAGACAAAATCATACGGTCAATTTAGTTCAACTCGCTGACACGCTCGCAAAAGTAGCGCTAGTGTAAATTCGATTTATCAGCCGAGTTTTTAGAATGCCAATCAAGAAACTCACAGCGGATTTAGATTCAAAGTTTAGAATGAGGTCATACAGAATCACACGGCAGTAGGTATCAGTCAATATGAATCAAAATAAATAAGGTACAATAGTAAACTTAGAACTAACACAATTTGGTAATGTCGGTAGTACGTGCCACGCTCCCTTAGTTGTACAAGCGCGATGATACAGCCGGCCAGTCCACATTCCTTGCACATCGGCTAGCTTAGAACGCGCGGATGCATGGTGGCGAACGGCCGTATGAGCTCCTCTATACTCCATTTGCAATAAGAATAGACATTTAAACAAACCTTTTTTACAGTCAATTCAACCGATTTTGACTTCTATTCCGTAGGCTTAAGGATGGCATTAAAGGAAAAAAAGTGGTTACAATACCAACTGTTTGCTGCAGCTGCCATTTGTCATACTACCAACGCAATACAAGTCAAAATCGGTTGAACGGGCTGTAAAAAAAGGTTTGAATAAATGTCTAATCTTATTGCAAATGGAATATAATTTGTATGTCTATACGTAAGTATGAGCTGCTACACTATATCTATGGCGGGACCTAGGCGAGTCAATAGACACCTCGTGTATTAAAATCCATCCAGCGGTTAGGATGCTTTCAGGGTGTCAAGAATCATCATCATCATTTTAACCGAAAGACGTGCATTGCTGGAGATAGGCCTCCCCCAAGTACCGCCACTTCGACCGGATATAAGAATCCCACACACAAAATAAACATAAACACCTATGTCTATTAAGCTACCTTCTACTGGGTACGTCTTTCACTGACTTGAGTGTGCCCTGGCGGTTGAGAGTATGTCATGCTCACTCAAATGTCTCGCTGATGGTGGCGTGTGTGTTGGATCATTAAGTTCCCTTCAAAATGGTTGAGCTAAATGGTGCTGATCCATGCGTCATGTTCGTGAACGGGCGCCGTCAGTTGGGACTGGTCGTCTCTTAGCTGCCATGGCTTATTTTTAATTTTAATATTTAATTTAGTTGTTTTAGTTTTTATCTTTTTATTACGGACGCTTTTTAACGTGCACGTCTTTCTACATTGTTCTCACATGTATATTTTCAACATGAACGATGTAACCAATATTTTGTAAAAATATTATGATTTAAAAGAGTGTCCGTGGAGTTTCTTGCCCGTTCTTCTCCATAGGGATCTACTACGCTTTGGAATGGGCAACTAGCTTCATCTTTCTGACTGATCGACCCATTGACAATTCAAAAGTGCCTGTAATTGGTTTATTTGAAATAAATGCTTTGAGTTTGAGTTTATTAATCTCGGAGACCCGCGGTTTTACCCGCGTAAGTCTGGAACCCGTAAGAATATCGGGATAAAAAGTACCTCCATACCAAATTTTATCAAAATTGATCAAGCCCTTTGAGCGTGAAAAAGTAATAAATATACACACACGAACTCACAAACTTTCGCCTTTATAATATTAGCACAGTCATCATACAGTCGTCCGACGAAGCCCGAGCTGCATACGAAGTTCGGCGGATTTCGTATGCATATAATCTATTCTCTCCCTGATAATGTATTCGCACTTGTCAATTTAGTCTACGAGATTAAAAAATACACCATACCTAAACAAATACACCAGAGATATGAGGAACAGGGTGTAAAGTTCACTCATCCTCTATTGAAATGGATCAGTACCTATAGAGGCATGAGGAACAGGGTGTAAAGTTTACATCCTCCACAGAAAAGGGAGGATCCTCCGACCAGACGGGTGTTGTCTGGTGGGCAACTGCCCGACGATTGATGTCGGAAAGTTGTATATATGCTAGTCGCGCGGTAAACTCAAATTGCGCGATGCAGGATTTTGCGTGACATCAGTGTGATGCGTAGTTCACTTAAATGGCGATGTAGATGCGGCCACAGATATACGTGAAAAACAAAACCCTGTCTTTGTTATCGCAGTCGGGTAAAAAGTTGTGCGATCAATTGGACGACGACGGCAGTACCTATGATGTGGTTCCCGAGATAACGGGCCTAACACGGGGTAGGTACTTTATTGATTGGGTATCGTGAAAGGCGACCAAGGGATTACCTCAAGAGGGTGGCTCCCAGTGTCCTTATTTATCAATTCACGGTACAGACAGTCACAGTACGGTTGGTCCACAAATCCAAATTAAAAAAAAACCAGCCAAGTGCGTGTCGGAACACGCACAATGAAGGGTTCCGTAGTTGAAAAGAATTTATCCCAAAAACAAACTTAAAAAAAATATATTTTATGTCATAAAACTACAAATTGACAATTTTCGAACTTTTTCCTTTACTTGTGCTGGGAGTCCTTGCTTCTTGCCAAATTTCATGATTCTAGGTCAACGGGAAGTACCCTATAGGTTTTTATTTACTTGCGAGTATCAAAATATGTCGCATAAATGGCCGTATGTTTTTATTGCGTTGATTTAGAAGCTTGAGTTTTTTAGGACTCCAAGAGACCATAGACTTACGTATTTGATATTAATTTCTAATTGATACCTCCACACGTTCCTGAGAAAAAGGGTCTTGAGAGACTGACAGACAGACGGACAATGAAGTGATCCTATAAGGGTTCCGTGTTTTCCTTTTGAGAAACGGAACCCTAAAAAGAAAGAAAAAGTATTTTTTGAGACTCGTACAGGAAGAACACAGACGAACACAAACAGAAAAATTCAACGAAAAAAAAAACAGTTTCGGAACACAAAAAACACAAAGTCGCTTATCGAGCTTATTTACTCGTATTACGGAGCTCTGAGGAGTCGAATTTGGAAAATGGTGATCTGGCAGAAAACTAGAGCGATTGATCATTTTTATGGTTCAAATTAAATGTGAATGAAATAATTTAAATGACAAAGTGTCTACATCGAGCTACACTTTATTGTTTTGAATAATAAACGATGAAGAAAGGTTATTCCTTAAGAAATTTTCCAATAGCAGGCAGGTATTATTATCTAGGTAGGTATTATGAATACGTAGGTATTAGGAGCTCGTGGCTAAGTAATAACAGCCGCACGGGTCGATCCATCAGGTTAAGCTACGCTTGCCGGGGTTGGTACGTGGAGGTGACCATCTTTACATACCGAGACTCCTCCGTGCCTCGGAAAGCACGTTAAGCCGTTGGTCCCGGCTGTCATTCGTGGATCTTTGACGGTCGTTACGGGTCGTCAGAAGCCCGAAAGTGACAACCAGTCTTATCAAGGGGTATCGTATTACCCAGTTACTGGGTTGTGGAGGTCAGATAGGCAGTCGCTCCATGTAAAATACTGGTATTCAGCTGCATCCGGTTAGACTGGAAGCCGACCCCAACATAGTCGGGAAAAGGCTAGACAGATTGATTTTATTATGGATACTTTATTAAAACAGCACTCCAAATTGCCGTACAATAGAGTTTAGAGTTGTCACAAATTATAGATTAAGGCATTCTTATATGTACCGATTTTTTATATTCTTAGGACCATTATTCTTTAATAAAGTAAACGCAATTTTGTCTATGTCTGCATTAAAAACAGTACATTGCAAAAATGTTATTAAAACTTGGTTACAAAATTTACCTTAAGATGACACAGAAAAATACTGGTGGTTTTAAGTTAACTATTATTTTTTAACTCAATATCGTCCTATCATTAGTCTGTTAAATTATTCACTATTTATGTATTATCAGCAAATATTAGGTCTTTACCTATGAAATTGCCGTTTTGTATGAAAAAATTTAAACGAATTTTTTTCATGCATTTTTTATTTGTATTAATTGAAGTAATCACCCATGCAATCAATGCATCTTTGCCAACGCAGTGGCAGTTTATTGATGCCCTTCTTAAAGAAATCAGCTGGACGGGAGGCAACAAATTCTTCAAAGGCATTTTGTACTGCCTCTCGGGTATTGAATTTTTTTCCCGCCAAGAAGTTATCCAAATTCTGGAAAAAGTAGTAGTCTGTAGGCGCAAGGTCTGGTGAGTAGGGCGGATGACGGAGAGCTTCCAACCCCAGTTCTTGCAACTTGGAGACCGTCTGCTGTGCAGTATGAGGTCGCGCGTTGTCGTGCAGGAGCAGCGGAGACGAGGGATTGACCAATGCTGGTTAGGGATGTGGCAGCTTCTCCATCATTGTGTTCAGTTCTTCACAGTACACATCTGAAGTAATGCTCACCCCGTTTGGTAAGAAGCTGTGAAGAATCACACCGGCGCTAGACCACCAAACAGTGACCATCACTTTTCTAGGGGTAAGTTTTCGTTTAGGGCATTGTTTAGGTGATGAACCAGGATCCAACCAACATGCTGAGCGCTTGCGGTTATCAAACAGAATCCATTTTTCATCGCAGGTAACAATGCGGTTCAAAATTCCTTCATTTGTGTGTCTGTTGAGCAGTGCAAGCCACGTCTCGACGCGTACTTCGCGCTGGCGATCATTGAGTTCGTGGGGCACCCATTTGTCAAGCTTTTTTACCTTGCCAATTTGACGCAAATGGACCAATATTGTTTTGACGCTAACGTCGAAAGCTGCTGCTAATTCGGCCGTAGATTGTGTATCATCAGCTTCCACAATCGCCTTTAATTCGTCATTGTCGACCAAAGTCTTCGGACGACCGCGAGGAATAGAATAGAATAGAATACTCTTTATTATGCACACCATTTAAATTACTGTTACAATTTTACAATGTTGAAATTTTACATACGAGTGACACAATGGGCGGTCTTATCGCTAAAAGCGATCTTTTACAGACAACCTTTGGATGGAGTATGGGGACAAGGAGAGACAATTCTGTAGGTAGTCCGTGGTGTACCATATACATATACAACATATACATACATTAATAAATTTATATATATATATACTTATACAATAATAAACATGAAACAAGAGCAAGGAACTATATATGTAATAATGACGTTTAAAGAGAGAGGAAGTGTTTTTTTACCAGAATTTTAAAAGTGGCCAAAGTTTGAGCTCGCCTTATCAACACTGGCAAGGCATTCCATAATCGTACTGCTTGAACTGTAAAAGACTTGTTTCGAGGTTCATTTTTCAGGTCGAAATTTCCAGAACGGAAGCGAGCAAACCGATAACAAGTGGTGCGTTGGTTTGTAGTGTTAGCTCCGTAAACGTCGTTGATGTTGCGTGCCGCTTGTGCCGCGTTGCTGCCACGACGGTACTCATATTCCATAATTACTCGAATTTTTAACGTATTCATGATGACAAAAAAGATTGAAATGCGATGAAAATGTAACACTAATCAATAAACAAATGACTACTTTTGGAAAAAAAAATCCATGATTTTAAAATAAAATTAATTTGAAATTAGAATTCTTAGCCAAACAAAAATTATTTTGATTTGAAATGGCCAGTACTGCAGAACGGCAATTTCATAGGTAAAGACCTAATATATGTATTAAGCTAATTTGTATATAATAGGTCTTTACCTATGAAATTGCCGTATTGTATGAAATAATTTAAACGAATTTTTTTCATGCATTTTTTATTTGTATTAATCGAAGTAATCACCCATGCAATCAATGCATCTTTGCCAACGCAGTGGCAGTTTATTGATGCCCTTCTTAAAGAAATCAGCTGGACGGGAGGCAACAAATTCTTCAGAGGCATTTTGTACTGCCTCTCGGGTATTGAATTTTTTTCCCGCCAAAAAGTTATCCAAATTCTGGAAAAAGTAGTAGTCTGTAGGCGCAAGGTCTGGTGAGTAGGGCGGATGACGGAGAGCTTCCAACCCCAGTTCTTGCAACTTGGAGACCGTCTGCTGTGCAGTATGAGGTCGCGCGTTGTCGTGCAGGAGCAGCGGAGACGAGCGATTGACCAATGCTGGTTGGAGATGTGCCAGCTTCTCCATCATTGTGTTCAGTTCTTCACAGTACACATCTGAAGTAATGCTCACCCCGTTTGGTAAGAAGCTGTGATGAATCACACCGGCGCTAGACCACCAAACAGTGACCATCACTTTTCTAGGGGTACGTTTTCGTTTAGGCCATTGTTTAGGTGCTGAACCAGGATCCAACCAACTTGCTGAGCGCTTGCGGTTATCAAACAGAATCCATTTTTCATCACAGGTAACAATGCGGTTCAAAATTCCTTCATTTGTGTGTCTGTTGAGCAGTGCAAGGCACGTCTCGACGCGTACTTCGCGCTGGCGATCATTGAGTTCGTGGGGCACCCATTTGTCAAGCTTTTTTACCTTGCCAATTTGACGCAAATGGACCAATATTGTTTTGACGCTAACGTCGAAAGCTGCTGCTAATTCAGCCGTAGATTGTGTATCATCAGCTTCCACAATCGCCTTTAATTCGTCATTGTCGACCAAAGTCTTCGGACGACCGCGAGGTTCATTTTTCAGGTCGAAATTTCCAGAACGGAAGCGAGCAAACCAATAACAAGTGGTGCGTTGGTTTGTAGTGTTAGCTCCGTAAACTTCGTTGATGTTGCGTGTCGCTTGTGCCGCGTTGCTGCCACGACGGTACTCATATTCCATAATTACTCGAATTTTTAACGTATCCATGATGACGAAAAAGATTGAAATGCGATGAAAATGTAACACTAATCAATAAACAAATGACTACTTTTGGAAAAAAAAATCCATGTTTTTAAAATAAAATTAATTTGAAATTAGAATTCTTAGCCAAACAAAAATTATTTTGATTTGAAATGGCCAGTACTGCAGAACGGCAATTTCATAGGTAAAGACCTAATATATGTATTAAGCTAATTTGCATATATGATACCTGAGATACAGGTTTATCCTACTTCAGGTCGATCCCATTATTATATACCTACCACTTTAGGTTTAATATTGTAAATATGCATCATTTAAATTAAATAAATAAATCTAAAAATCTGAGGAGCTCGTGGCTAAGTAATAACAGCCGCACCATCCATCAGGTTAAGCTACGCTTGCCGGGGTTGATACGTGGAGGTGACCATCTTTACATACCGAGACTCCTCCGTGCCTCGGAAAGCACGTTAAGCCGTTGGTCCCGGCTGTCATTCGTGGAACTTTGACGGTCGTTACGGGTCGTCAGAAGCCTGAAATTCTGACAACCAGTCTTACCAAGGGATATCATATTACCCAGTTAATGGGTTGTGATGGTCAGATAGGCAGTCGCCCCATGTAAAATAATGGTATTCAGCTGCATCCGGTTAGACTGGAAGCCGACCTCAACATAGTTGGGAAAAGGCTAGGCAGATTGATTGATTGAAATAAATCTAAAAATCTAAATCTGAAAAACTATCTGATTTTGTGCCAGGTTGATGACAATAGCAGCTGGTAGCAGCCGGATGTTCAGGATGTGCAGAGTTGTCTACAATCGAGCTGAATGGTGTGCAATTGGAGCGGCCTATGTCCAGCAGTGGACTGCTGTACGCTGATGATGAGGATGATGATGGCAATAGGCTCATCCCCTTTTACATGGGATTCAGTGGTAACGGTCGCGACTTATGAGTTGTAGGTCGTAGGTTCAAACCCAGACAGGCGCTTTAATTTGTGTAAATTATTTCATCACCACTGCTCTCAAAAGTACTTCCAGTCTATCCGAATGCAGCTGTATTTTACATGCGACTGCCTATCTGACCTCCACAACCCAGTTACTGGGTAATGCGATACCCCTTGCCTTGCCTTTCTTTTAGATTCACAGACTACTCTTAGATTCTAGTATATGGCACTCGTGGGTTGCAGCTGAAAATCACCGTCAGGTGGTGCACCTTGTGCTGCCATCTGACAATATGCTGAGCTGAGGCCCTTTTGGCATTACAATCTTTATTTTGTGTTTTTATAGTTTTAAGGTGTATTTATTTTTTGCTGTAATGCCAATTAAATGCATTTTTCTTTTTTTTTCCATGTTGGAAGACTGGTGTCAGACTTTCAGGCTTCTGACGACCCGTAACGACTGTCAAAGATCCACGAATGACAGCCGGCTAACGGCTTAACATACTTTCCGAGGCACGGAGATCCTCAATTCTCAATTGCCAAAAATTTCTATTGTACTTAGTGTTATTGTCAATCGCTTCAATATTGCATTTGGTAGATGATCAATTTCCGCATCAGTGCATGTCAATCATGTAACAATTGATCGTTTCGGGCACCTTTCAAATAGCTAGATAAATAAAATCCATAGTTAAGTGGAGCAATGTAATGCCATAATTATTGTAAGTGGCTCATTAAACCCGATACGGTTAATGTCTGTCGCCTCAACCTCTGCTTATCATGTGAGGGTGCTCGCGTGCTGGAGACACACGGCCCGCAACGATATAGAAAGCAAAATAGGAAATATGATACTTGATTTACTTTCACTGGTTGGCGGGCGCGAATCGCTGCGAAATACTTTACAGACGTTCGACGTATTCAGTCTTTAAACCGTTTTAGAGAAGTGGTTGATGACAAGAATTACTCAGAATTGAGGATTTGGAAGTTTTAAGAGATCTTACTATATTCAGGCTTCGAATACATGGACGATATAAGCAAAGAGCTGGTACTTCCGTTCTATTAAGTAAGTTATAAAAGTGGTTAGTTATTGCTGGTTGTGAGGAGCTCGTGGCTAACTAATAACAGCCGCAGGGGTCGATCCATCAGGTTAAGCTACGCTTGCTGGGGTTGTTCTGTGGATGGGTGACCATCTTTACATACCAAGACTCCTCCCGTGCCTCGGAAAGCACATTAAGCCGTTGGTCCCGGCTGTCATTCGTGGATCTTTGACAGTCGTTACGGGTCGTCAGAAGCCCGAAAGTCTGACAACCAGTCTTACCAATGGGTATCGTATTACCCAGTTACTGGGTTGTGGAGGTCTGATAGGCAGTCGCTCCATGTAATCCGGTTAGACTAGAAGCTGACCCCAACATAGTTGGGAAAAGGCTAGACAGATTGATTGAGGAGTGGTTGGTTATCACTTGACAATCAAATAACGTGGTTTCGGGTGATAATGATGCTTTATACTCAAGTTTGAATTTCTATTTGCCTTAAGGAACCATTTCCCTGGCTTATGCTATTTTCACATTCCGTACAAAGATGCCATATTCAGCTTTAAATTCTCACAACAATTTTCCTGCCCCGCTTTTCTGATTTTCCAGCCGTATGTCCCATCTCCCAGGGCTATAGCAGGGAGGGGATCAGGCAGGGGACACCTCAAATCGCGTCGAACCGCCGCGAAGGACGGACGCGTTTATAAAATGGTCCTCTGAGCCCAGTGCCGAGACAATGGTGAAATACAACGTATTATTTGCTGTTACAATCGCCATCTCCTTGGCAGTTGGTAAGTGCTAGATTTTATTAAGATTTGATTGGATTGTTCCAATTGAGAACGGTTTAATTTTCGGTCCTTTGATTCGTGTTTTTGGGCCGTTTCTGTTTTGTCAAAGGGAAATTACTTAATTGTTTTTTTTTTATTTTTTTTTTAGAGTGTTTTTGTGTTGTATTTAGTCGTGTTTAATATATCATCAGGGTTTTTTTTTTGCTATGAAATATATTTTGTTTTTTCGAAAACATGGTCAGGCCTATTGTTTCCTATATTTGTCCTCTGTAGGTTATTTTCAAGTGAAATGTGTTATTTCATATTTTTTTAAAGGAAAGGCAATCTTTCGCCTCATCCCGAATTAATGCGTATTTGCGTAATTAAATAATTCTACGTTTAATTAATATTGTATTATAAATTAAGTACTTAAATCAGCTGTTGCTGTGGATAATAAGCCTTTCAAAGCTATAAATAGATATCTTGGCTATTTATCAGATAAATGAGGTTACACATATCGTCTCAGACTGGTCAGCTTTTATTACTTCTTAAAACTACGTCGATCAAATATTTTTCCGATAATGTATTTGGCAGTAAGTGTCTTCTACCAGTAGTTACGGAAAACCTGATCAAGAGTCAATAAAATTTTACCTTCAATATCACCATTTTGACCAGTCGATTCTCAGATATATATGGACCAGTACAAACTAATGATTCTCAGATATATGGACCAGTACAAACTAATGATTCTCAGATAATTATATGGACCATTACTGACTTATAAGTAATTTATTGTAATGACTAGAAGAATTTGTGATTCTCGGTTTGGTGAAGCCATCATGGTGCTCCTTGAACTTCTGATCATAGTTTCCCTAGACCGCAAATGTACTACGAACTGATTAAAAACAAAAGCAAGATTTTATTTCACAATTTTGTTGGTGTGGTCGAGTTTGTGGCTAAGTAATAACAGCTGTACGGATCAATCCATCAGGTTAAGCGGTACTTGCCGGGGTCGGTCCGTGGATGGAACCACCTTTACATACCGAGACTCCTCCGTGCCTCGGAAAGCACGTTAAGACGTCGGTCCCGGCTGTCATTCGTGGATCCTTGACAGTTGTTACCGGTCGTCAGAAGCCCGAAAGTCTGACAACCAGTCTTACCATGGGGTATTACCCAGTTACTGGGTTGTGGAGGTCAGATAGGCAGTCGCTTCGTGTACAATACTGGCATTCAGCTGCATCCGGTTAGACTGGAAGCCAACTGGTAAATTGAATTTTGTTGGTGTAATTAATATGTATAACCATGCCCAAATTACAGCTTTTTAGTACAAACAGTCTCTGAGTTAAACTATGAACAGACAGACGGACTTGGCGAAACTATAAGGGTTCCTTGTTTTACTACGGAACCCTAGAAACTGCTTCTTATTTGAGAGCTCCTCGTATATTTAGTTTTAATAATGATCATAAGATTACTATGTTGTCATTTTGACAGATGACGTTTTACACTTTGACAGATCTATAAGAGAGCGATATTGTTTAAGACTTCCAGTGCGGGAGCGTTTAACGCTTCCACCTTAGCATATAAGGTAATAATAATAATAATACTTTCATTTACAACAAGGTTCTGCCCGCGACTTCGTTCACGTGAAATTTCTGGTTTTTAACCGACTTCTAAAAAAGGAGGAGGTTCTCAATTCGGATGTTTGTATTTTTTTTTCTTTTTTGTAATGTTTGTTCGCGCATACCTCCGTCGCTTGCTAACCGGTTTGAAAAAATATTTTTTTGTTGGAAAGGGTATACTTCCCAAATGGTCCCATTTTTGTCAAAATCCATTTCTGATGATGGGATCCTGGAGAAATCGAAGGAACTCTTCAAATATTATAGGCACACCTATAGCGATTTGGGTATTTTTTATAGTAGCTCGTGCATTTGCTATCGGGAAGCACCACTTGGTGAAGTGGAACTGATGATGAAGACCACAGATGGCTACCGGAACTACTCAATGATAAATATTTCACGGGTTGCGATTCGATTACTTTAATATGGTTGCTAAGCAATTTCCGCTCGTCACACAATGCGTGTGGTGAGTGGTTGTTGAGGAGTTCTCCTGGTTCTTACCAGCAGAACTCCTCAACAATTAACGTCCCAGCATCGGGAAAAGCAATATTTTGTAACACGTGATGAGCAATTGACATTAGACTATTGTAACTTATACAAATTATAAACAGACCCACTAAAAAGTGAAAAATAAAAACTTTTTTACAAAAAAATACAACCGACTTCCAAAAACAACACTACAAAGTGAAAAATAACTTTAATTTCGGAAGTCGGTGGCAAAAACGAAAATACGTTTAATCAGACACCGACTTCCGAAATTAAAGTTATTTTTCACTTTGTAGTGTTGTTTTTGGAAGTCGGTTGTATTTTTTTTTTAAAAAGTTTTTAACATAAAATATATCCTATGATACTCCTCAATACTGTAGCTTCACATTATTGAAAGAATTTTCGTAATCGGGTCAGTAGTTCCGAAGATTACCACCTTCACACAAACTCTACATCTTGATAATATAAAATGTATAGAAGTTATATTGTTTTATTATCACTAACACAGAGTTTTCCTGTGATCACACACCAGAGAGCTACACACTATCACATAAGTAATAAATGTCATTTTGGGGAAGGTACTGATTTCATTTACAACTATGACACTCCTACTGTTCTTGTTTCAAAGGTTATGGTGCCATTGAAATTACTTTTCTGTTCTCTCAATCAATCAATCTGCCTAGCCTTTTCCCAACTATGTTGGGGTCGGCTTCCAGTCTAACCGGATGCAGCTGAATACTAGTATTTTACATGAAGCGACTGCCTATCTGACGTCCACAACCCAGTAACTGGGTAATACGATACCCGTTGGTAAGACTGGTTGTCAGACTTTCGGGCTTCTGACGACCCGTAACGACTGTCAAAGATCCACGATTGACAACCGGGACCAACGGCTTAACGTGCTTTCCGAGGCACGGAGGAGTCTCGGTATGTAAAGATGGTCACTCATCCACGGACGGACCCCGGCAAGCGTAGCTTAACCTGATGGATGGACCCGTGCGGCTGTTATTACTTAGCCACGAGCTCCTCCTGTTCTCTCATTATCTATTAATAGTCTAATTTGAAAACATTGTAAAAGCCTTTTAATTTTCTTGCCGGCTCTTCTGCATAGGAAAAGACCAATTGGAACCGCGCACCTAGCTTCTCACGTTTCATAAGTGCCCTTAGACATTTGTGTGAAATAAATAATTTGAATTTAATACGGCGCAAGTATAAGACCAGATGTTTGAATGTAAACGAGGCAAAAGGAGTATGTAAGGATCGTAGCAGGTGGCGTTCTGTAGTTTCTGCCTACCGCCATGGGAAGAAGGTGTGAGTTTATGTGTGTATGAATTTGAATACAGCCGCATAGGACTTTCCAGTTTCACCCCTTTTTAACCGACTTAAGAAAAGGAGAAGGTTATCAGTTCGGATGTTTATTTTTTTTATGTACCTATGTTCGGGCATAACTTCGTCATATACACACATCAAAAGTGTCTAGGGATCAAGCATTTTTATGCGGATTTCTTGAGATTGAGATGTGGCTTTGTAATAAATTTATGATTTTATAAATTTATATGGATCCTTTTTGGTGCATTTCATAATTTGAATCAGGAACTGTGAATCAAATTCGAGTAAAAGATGAAAATCAGCTGTCAATATTTTCCCTATAAAAACATACAACGCATTGAAGACATTATTAGTGCTACTGTTTCCCTACTACTGATTAAAACCAACGTTATTATGGAGCGGCGACGTCATTTAAGCAGGGAAGAAATGCTCAGAGCCGTGGGAATGATAGAAGCTGGTTCCCGGCAACGTACTGTGGCTTTAGCTCTGAATACAAGTCAGAGTGTTATCAGTCGACTTTGGACACGTTACCGAAGCACTGGTACCGTGGCTGAGCGCCATGGAGGACGGTATCGCTGCACCACACGGAGACAAGACCGATACATTCAAATCTTAACTCGAAGAGCTCCAACTATAACCGCCATGATGTTAGCCGTGAGGCTTCATCACTCTTCAGGGAACTTAATTAGCGACCAAACAGTCAAACAGTCAGAAACCGCTTGCATGAAGTGAACCTTCATTCCCGAAGACCGCTACGGGTACCACCTATAGCAATGCACAATCGTAGGATTCGATATCAATGGGCTCTTGAACACAGAAATTGGGCAGAAGAACAATGGCGTTTCGTGTGCTTTTCTGATGAGTCTCGTTTTGGTATGAGACCGGATACAAGACGTATACGACACTGGAGAACCCCTGGACGCCAACAGCGATTAAAATCCTGCCAGGAAGTCCATCCTTATAGTGGTGGAACCATCATGGTATGGGCGGGTATTTGGATCGGCGGAAGAACTGAGTTGATTTGGATCAGAGGCAACCTCAACGCTCAAATTTATGCTGAGACGATTGTATCAGACGTCATCGTTCCTCTACAAGTGCAAATCGGTCCCTTATTTCAGTTAATGCATGATAATGCACGACCGCACACCGCAAGAGTTGTAAGACAGACTCTCGCCGCAGCTAACATCAATGTCCTGCCCTGGCCTGCTCAGTCGCCAGACTTGAACCCGATTGAGCATGCATGGGATATGCTACAGAGAAGAGCTCTGCCGAATATGGAGGGTATCCAGTCGCAAGAAGACCTTTTTTTGTTGTTGCAACGAACATGGGCGGCCATTCCACAGCGTGATTTGGATGAACTCATTTTGAGTATGCCAAACCGATGTTCTTGTGTTGTTAGTGTTCGCGGTAGAAACACGGATTATTAATTGTTTAAGTTAACCAATAAAATTTTAAAGAAAACTGTTATTTCAGTCTTTTTTTCGAACTTTAATGTTAGTGGTTCAAATGTCAAAAATCCCTTTATTAGGAAAATGGCAAATTTCTTTATTAATGCAAAGGTGACTTGGTTTATCGTTACTGTGACAAACGAAAACACTTTATTTGATGAATCCTTAAAGAAAATTTTAATTAATATCAATCAGGAGAAAAGTTATTGCAAAAATATATGTTGATCCCTAGACACTTTTGATGTGTGTATAAATGGATATGCAAAATTTTTATTTTGTTTGAAATAGTATGCTTTCAAGGTAGTCCTATTGTCACCAAGTCAGAATCTGATGAGGGGATCCCATGGAAATCGAGGGAAACCCTCAAATTTTATAGGCACATCTATAGCGATTTGGGTATTTTTTATAGTAACTCGTGCATTTGCTATCGGAAAGCACTATTTGGTGAAGTGGAACTGATGATGAAGACCAGAGATAGCCATTGGAACTACTGAATTATACCTAAGTATTTCATGGGTTGCGATTCAATTACTTTAATATGATTGCTAAGCAATTTATTATGTAAAAAAGTTTTCCTTAGTCAACTTTTCCGTCACCCAAGGGAAAACACAGTGGTGTTATTACTTACAAAGACAAACAGTAGCTGCAAATTATATACACAAAAGTAATCACACATTTCTCGCGTATGCAGTCAAATAAATATAGAAGTAAATAAAATGTAAGTTATTATACTTTCCAATCTACTTTTTCTAAAATTAATTAAACATTAAATCTTCAGTCTTCATGCTTTCCTTCTCTTCTAAATAACTATGTTTTTGTAACACGAATAGAGGCGGTTGACTGTCTCGCTGGTCGAGTGGTAGTAAGTACGATTGCTGAGCGTGGGGTCCTGGATTCAATTGCGAGGTCAGGTAATTTGTTATTGGGTTTGCGCGGACAATTCAATCAGCCTAGCTAGCCTTTACCCAACTATGTTGGGGTTAGAGGGGGGGAGCGACTGTCTATCTGACGTACACAACCTAGTAACTGGGTAATACGATACCCCTTGGTAAGACTGGTTGTTAGATTTTCGGGCGTCTGACGACCCGTAACGACTGTCAAAGATCCACGAATGATGGCCGGGACCAGCGGCTTAACGTGTTTTCCGATGCACGGAGGAGTCTCGGTATGTAAAGATGGTCACTCATCCACGGAACAACCGCGGCAAGCGTAGCTTAACCTGATGGATCGACCCGTGCGCCTGTTATTACTTACATAAACACGTTACAACGTTTGGTTACTTATATTATAACACAAAAACAACTTATTAAATTTTTGCCTGTCTGCCTGTCTGTTTATTCCAGCTAATCTCCGAAACGACTAGACCGATTTTGACGGGAGTTTCACTGAAAGATAGCTGATATTATAAGGAGTTACTTAGGTTACTTTTATTCAAGAAAAATAATTAGTGTTCCGCGCAAAAAAAAACCCCGTGAAATTGGGAAGTAGTGACATCCACGCGGGCGAAGCCACGGGCTACAATACAAGAGAAGAAGAAGTACCTATGGATAAGCTGCTGTGAAGGCCCAGTACTAGCAGGTCTTTACTGGGGGGTAACAAATAAGTAGAACGAGGTCTGGTGATGAAAGGCTTATGCCGTATATATTTATAATGACCAAATTATTTACGAGAAGGAAGTTATTCGTGATTTGGGTGTTTACATTGACAATAAACTTCGGTTTAATACTCATGTTGATAAAATTGCTACTAAAGGGTTTAAGATGTTGGGTTTCATTCTGCGTAACTGTAGAGATTTCAAGCGCGCCTCAACTAAAATTGCAATCTTTAACTCAATAGTCAGATCAGGCTTAGAATATTGCAGCATAGTTTGGACTCCATTCTACGAAATACATAAACGTCGTTTAGAATCAGTGCAGAAAAGATTTCTTTGGCACTTGTCATATCACTGCAATATGGCCAGAAATCTAACTAGCTACAGCTCACGCTTGAAATATTTCAAACTTATGAGTCTGGAAAGTCGCCGTATGATCTTAGATCACCTGTTCCTACTGTTCCTATACAAAGTAATAAACACTCATATTGATTGTCCGCGGTTACTGAGTCAAATAAATTTGAATGTGCCTTACAAACTTGCTCGTAAGTCTAGATATCAGTTGCTACGTGCTAAGGGCTTTAAAACCAATCTGGGTCATTTTTCCACCATGGACAGAATGCAGATTCAATTTTGTCGCCTGTCACACTCACCCACCGTAGATATTGATATGTCTTACTCTTTACATAAAGTTAAGTCTGTCTTCATAAAGGTGAAAAACTAAAATTAATATTGTAGTTTCTATTGTCTTTAAGATATATAGATCATCTAGATATGTAGAATATTTTTTGTAACTGCTTTTTTTTACTCCTATATTTTATGCTTGCCGTGGCAGCCTTTAATTAAGGCTACACTATGATATGTGATAATAACATCGCTATTTTAACATGTATTTTTTTTAGTGTATGCTTTGTTGGTTGTCCAATAAATAAATAAATAATAATAACTCTATTCCAAGATAACAATATATCACAGTCCTTAACTAAAAATGGTTCTACGCGGAGCCCTACCAGAATCTATCTGTCATCCTACAAAGAAAAACGAGCTTCGTTTTTCTTTCTAGAACACATTCCATATTTGAATGATTGAATGTCAGCCAGTATAACTTTGTCGAGGCTTGACCAAAGCATCAAACCTCTACCGTACCTACTGTCTTCCTCAGCTGCGCAATTTCATTCAAGAGTTTCGACAAGCTAAAGTTACTGAGTTGTTGTTTTAACGTTATTCGGGTATGTCTCACAAACAGTATTATAGTTTGTAGGAATGATATTGTTGTCATCTGCTGTTATTGTAGGACAACTAATTTATTGAGCTGGTGTAATTAGAACCCTCCTTTGAGTTAAATCGAAGATATATCATTGTGTCTAGTTTGGGTTTAAAGTTACAATAAGTTTAAAAAAAACCGGCCAAGTGCGAGTCGGAATCGCACACGAAAGGATGACTTTTTTGACCGTCTCGAAAAAAATAGGGTATATTCGGTGAACGGAATAGAAGCCTATGGCATATCTATTTTTTTTTCTTTTTTTTTTAATTAAAAAAAAATCAAAATTCAAATCATAATGCAGGTTGCATATGATTTGAATTTCGATATTTTTAAAGGATTTATTTTTTTTTTTCAAAATTTATGTTTTTATTTTTCTAAAATGAAAAGCTTACAACGAATTTGTAGTATTTATTGATACTTAGATATTTTTTTCTGACTAAGCTATTAAAAAAAAAAACTAGGTACTTATGCCATACGCTTCTACTCCGTTCACCTAATATACCCTATTTTTTTGAAGACGGTAAAAAAAGTCATCCGGTATATATTTAACAATCACCGAGATAACTTTGTATTTCATAATTATACTGTGAATTACAAGGTTGTTTTTTGCAGTTGCAGTAAATCGCCCATATTTAAACAAAATACCTTATGAATCGGCGTTTTTAGTATTTGTTGATTAAATACAGTATATGGCACATGATATGCAGAAGTTTCAAGTTCCTAACTTGTTTAATTGTTGCGATAGACGCCGTACAAAAATTGTCTAAAATTGACAACTTTTACGGCCCCCAATTTCTTCATTTTTGAAATTAATTAAAAATCCGGAATCACACGTAATCTGTTCTTTTTAATTTGTTTTTAATTTTTCTGTCTTTTTCTAATTTCAGATGAGAACATTTTCTTGCTCATAGTTTTTATACTTACTTTTTATTTAAATTATGTTAGGGTTATAATTTCGTGATAAAGCCAGTTTGCAGAGCCACTTTACATTTTAAAAAAAAAATTATTATTATGTATTTTGGATAGGTTTGGAGAGAAAATAGGTTTGGCTCACATCTGAGGCGTGATTTTAGAAGTGATTCCTAATTTATTCGAGTATTCATAAATAGAAATTATTCGTAAATTATTTCTACTTTTCATCAACTGAAATCAAAAAGTTTTACCCAGACGGAGCCACGAGCACTTAACTAGTACATATAAATAACTGATAAAAGTTTTATTAGTTTTACAACAAAATCAATAATACCAGCATAACTTTGCTCAAGGATATTGATTCATCGAAGGAAAGATATCCATAACTTCTGCAGAACATGACGTGGGCGTTAGATATTTCCCATAGGAATCGGCTAGCAAGTTCAAAGTAACGCGATAGCTTACCTACCTACCTAGTTATAACGTTCATACCTTTACAACATAATGAAATATTTACAGTTAAAATATCAGTTCATCATGGTCCTTTAGTAAATAAAAACAAAAACAAGGTTTTGATTTTGTAAAACTTGCATATTCGCATGAATTCGATATTGGAACAGAATATTTTTTTGTTTTAATTCGTGTGGAAAGGTTCGAAGGCTGTGATTGAAATAAAAAATACATGGGTATAGAATTTATGTGTTCTATTTTT
Organism: Cosmia pyralina; assembly: GCA_946251885.1. Taxonomy (NCBI): domain Eukaryota; kingdom Metazoa; phylum Arthropoda; class Insecta; order Lepidoptera; family Noctuidae; genus Cosmia; species Cosmia pyralina. Next base: position 2,691,339 of record OX276362.1, on the reverse strand, counting down.
GAAAGCAACTTTTTTTAAATTATTTTTTACTAGCCGTTGCCCGCCCGCGCCTGCGTGGATGTCGGAAATTATCCCACGGGAACCTACTACCGGCATGAAAAGTATCCTATGTGTTAATCCAAGTTTTAAACTATCTGTGTGCCAAGTTTCATCCAAATTCGTTCAGCCATTTTTGCGTGATTGAGTAACTAACATCCAAACATCTTCACAAACTTTCACATTTATAATATTAGTAAGATAAGATTTGCGGCATTGCTGATGCTAAAAACTGTTTTTATTTTGTAAGTATTTTTTATAAGTCAAGTTAAATAAAGAAGATCGAATTAGGTAATTTATATTTTAAATTAAAGTATTCAAACATGAAAGACAATATAATTATTAGTTAGTCCCAACAATTGTCTTTCAAATTATTTTTTTTATCAAAAAAAAACTCTTTTGAAACTGTTCGCAGATAAAATTGATTAGTTAATATAACTAGCAAGTCAGTTCGGGCCACGCAATCACAAAAACCTTGTAAAAATATCTCCATTCATAGGTCGAACCGTTTTCCGAACACAGCGATCTAATAAAAAAGTTTACGAAACTGAAAATGAAGGAAGAAAAAGCATTTTTCATGCTGTCGGTTCGCTGTAACATGTTGGCACGTAGGTTTGCACGCTGTACTGAGCAAGTAAAGGTGGCCTTATTTAAAGCCTATTGTCAGTCTTTTTATGCGTGCAGCCTATGGGCCAACTATGTGCAGCGAGTATACAGTGCCTTACGCGTACAGTACAACAATGCGTTTAGGGTGCTGCTAGGGCTGCCGTGGTTTTGCAGCGCTTCAACAATGTTCGCGCAGGCGCAAACTGATGACTTTTATGCTATCATTAGGAAACGGAGCGCCTCGCTGCTAAGTCGCTTCCGATGCAGCATTAACAGTATCCTGAGTGTATTGTCCGAGCGGTGGGACTCGGTGCTGTTGGAGAGGTGGATGCACCTGCATGCCAGTTCGTCACCATTTATTAAATGATTATTGTTTAATTATATTTCCATTTAATTATTATTTTTATTTTTAATATTATGAATTTCTTGATTAAATTGATATTATTTTAAATGTGTAATGTACGTATGTGTTTTAAATATTTTTTGTGATTTTATTAAGATTATTTTACAATTTGATTATAAGTAATTCAATTTTAGTTATAATAGTATTAATGTGGCGTGTATTTTATTCTGTTGTTACTAACATAATTTTTAAGTAGGTACCTGTACTAACATAACTATGGATCATTGTGTCTGACATAAATAAATAAATAAATAAATAAATAAATAAATAAATGGAAGGAGTTGTTGTCATCATATTTAGAATTTTGGTGGGTTGCCAATACAAAATATAAAGTAAGGGAGGAGCTCGTGGCTGGCCAAGCGAAACCATAGCAGCGAAACCGCAGTAGTTCAATTCAACTGACTCGCATGATGTTCTGCTACTGGAGTAGCGGAAAATCAGCGGAACATCATGCGGTTTCGCGGATTTGCGGTTTCGCGGTGGAGGTGTGCTTAGGCCCTGAATAATACCAGTTCACGGGTCGATCGAAGGTTAAGTTACATTTGCCGAGGTTGGTCCGTGAATGGGTGGCCATCCATTACATATCGAGATCCCTTCGCTGATTATTGTCATTATAAAAAAAAGCGTGGGGTGCTTTCGAATTACAGAGTTAGTGTAAGAATGTCGTACAAAGCACCCCACGCTTTTTTTTACAATGACATTAATTTTCTCGTTAAGCACTTTATTCTTTTATTGAAGAATTTATTTTTACTTTTTAGTTCAGTTTAATGGTATTAAAGCGTGTTTTTTAAAACCATAATTTATTTTCAATTTTTTTCAGATAAATCGTTAATCCTGATGATCCTGATCAGGATAATGGGACAAAATGTTTAAATTATTATATTGTCATCGGGCCGTGCTAAGTGCGTAAAATTTCGAATTAACCTGACCATTTATAGTGGGTAAAAATCAAGTTTAAAGATTTCGTTACATACAAACATACATACATACAAACATACAAACAGGCGAAGCTAATAAAAGCGTGTTAAAATGGTCACCCATCTACGGACCAGCCGCGGCAAGTGCGGCTGTTGAGCCCTCGTAACAAAATTTCATTATTACAAAAAAAAAATACAACCGAATTGAGAACCTCCTCCTTTTTTGAAGACGATTGATAAAATAGAACATGTCCTTTATTCTTTCGTATCTTATGTAAATGACGTGTCTTTGAGGTTTACGTTTTCATATCGCGACCGACCGGCGACGACGGTTTATTTTAATGCCGGTACACTTGACTGAAACATGAGGTTTATGTGAATTTAATGATGCGTTATAATCGAGGGAACCTTGGGGCGTTAGTTCTGGTAGGGATTTGAATAGCTGAAATGTACTACCTACTGCGATTCTACCTCCATAATGACTGAAACTCTAAACATTTATTTCAACTAAAACAATTACAGGTAGTTTCGATTGCCGATTCCCGGCCACCGTAGGCGCGGGCTTGCGGACGACGAGTAATGGGCAGCTCGCCGTTCGGTAAGGACCAGGCCCGGGTCGACGGCGCGTTGTGTTCCACGCGCGCCTCAAAGAGATGTCAGCAGTGACGGGGTCAATTGGGCCGATGCCGCCGGGGTCGCGGGTAGTTCGAAAGAGATACCGTGGCCCTGGCACGGGCAGCTGAAGGAACATGGGTGGGTTTTAGTCAGTAAAAGTCTGACACGCCCTCCCGCCTCTGCCCAGAGCGGGAGAAGTCATTTGATGATTTCCCATCCACAAAAAAAAAAAAAAAAAAAAAAAAAAAGGTAGTTTTGAATAGGGATGATGCCTGATTAAAAAAATTACTTTAAAAAAGTAAAAACCGACTTCAAAACCAAAAACGAATAAAATAACTTTCATACTGATGTCGGTGACAAGCTAAAGTGCATTGAAGAATTGAAGACACCGACTTCAGAAGCTGTTAAGTGTTTTATGAAAGTTATTGTATTCGGTTTTGGTTTTGAAGTAGGTTTTTACTTTTTTTAACGTAAATTTATTTTACAATTTTTATTTGAATATACAATTACATAAGTAGGTAAGCCCAAGTCGAACGAAAAGAAGAATCATCAAAATCCGCTTACAAATGCCGGAGATACAGTGCATTTATGCATATAACTTTGTATATTAGAATAATTACATAATGTATTATATACTGAAACCTTTCTGAAAGTATGTAGATCACGTTAGTGAAAGAATCATCAAAATTGGTTCGTTAGTTTTTGAGAAAATCGCGGGCATTAAAACATACATACATACGGGTCGAATACAGAACCTACTTTTTTGAAGTCGGTTAAAAATGCATTTTCTATATTTTAGTCTGTCACACAGATAAAAAAAAAGTATTATGCCCGTTTTCACCAAGCCTAAGTGACAATTAAATTAATCCCTAAATATGATTGCACTGTTGGATTTTCAACTCTCGCACTCTCTCCGTTAAGCCTAGAGTTGAAAATCCAATAGTGCAATTTTATTTAGAGATTCATTTAAGTGTCACTTAGGGTTGGTGAAAACGGGCATTAGACACCTATTTTTTGCTTATGACTCGCTACGTCACTTCTACGTATAAAATATAGCAAAGCGCTTTGATTACATACATGTCGATTTCAGGTTTGGTCCCATAGTAAAAGTTATTCTTAATTATTAGTACAATAACCCCTTAAAAGCATGCCCATGAATTCAATTTCACCCTGTATACAGGGTGTGGCGTAAATAATGGTCAAACGTGAAGGGGTCGATACACCGTATAATTAGCTATCACATACCTACCACAATTCGAACCATTTTTCTCCAGTCTCAGAATAAAATATTTTATATTATTAGTTGAAAAATGTATACCTTGCTTTACTATTTTGGCTGTATTTTATATAAATTACATTATTTTTTAATTTTGTTTTTTGTTTATAACTGTGAAATGCATGTGCTATCATAAGCAAATGTAAAAAAAATACTATTAATCAAGTTGTCAATTAAAAAAAAAATGTATAAAGTAAGTAAGTAAGTATATCATTTATTCTCTCTTCACAAAGCTGACTTAAAGTAAGTGTGTACAAAAAAAATGTTTCAGCTGTATTCCACCTTTATGAGAGACTGGTGCCTGATATAGGCTTTTGGGAAAAACCTGTGTTACAGGTCGCCAGACAAATGTATGAAATGTGTGATGTATGTGTGAATGTATTCCGAGACCTAGGAAAAAAATTGGTTCAAATTATGATATGTGACAGCTGAATATACGGTGTATCGACCCCTTAACGTTGGACCACTAATTACGCCACACTCTGTATAGGGTACTCAGCCAGCAGTCACGCTCACGACCACTAGTCTAGACCAAGGACGCGGCCTGAATAAACAATGAATCCATTACTCTCTATTGAGATACAGCTATACTTAATTCAATTTATCTTAAACCTACTGCCACATAATAGTTCCTACTGAAGGCTCTATACAACGAGTGAAACCGCTCGCACACGTATGTATAATCATGATATTCCACAACTCATCATCTGCCTAGCCTTTTCCCAACTATGTTGGGGACAGCTTCCAGTCTAACCGGATGCAGCTGAATACCAATATTTTACATGGAGACACTGCCTATCTTACCTCCACAACTGTAACTGGGTAATACGATACCCCTTGATAAGACTGGTTGTCACTTTCGGGCTTCTGACGACCCGTAACGACTATCAAAGATCCACGAATGACAGCCGGCTTTCCGAGGCACGGAGGAGTCTCGGTATGTAAAGATGGTCACCTAAAACTTAACCGGGTGGATCGAGCCTTGCGGCTGTTATTACTTAGCCACGAGCTCCATGATATTCCTCAACTATCTGAAGAAAACTTAAACAAATGTATAAGACAATGTACAGTCAACAAAAAAGATATCTAGGCAGAGTATACTAACATATTTGTATGTGAATTGCTTCATGTTCAATTTTTTATATTACTTTGTAACACACCAACACAAAATTGTATATTTTCACGAAATTGAACATGAAGCAATTCACATACATGTCGGAGGAGAATGTCAGCGTTCGCTGCCGGACTGGCCGTCGTCCATTGTTGTAACCGAAATAAGACTCAATATACACTCTACAGTTATAATTAGATCGATTTGACAAACAATTAGTTAAAAAGTAGCACACATGAATCGGATGGAACTGGATTCGTATCGGAACGCGGCGAGGTCGGGGCGAGGTTGGTAGCGCACGTCCGTTCAGTTCGTTGTTTAATCACGAAGTCTTCGTCAGGTACTGGAACCTTGAATGACAGCCGTCATCTGTCACCGTTATTATCCCCCGCAAGCTCAAAATGACATTGACAGCTCGCACAA